>JBBDHG010000015.1:7954166-9355833 GCA_037951165.1 Lophius americanus | reverse complement strand
CCCATAACTCTTTAAGTGACAGGACAAAATAAGCCTCAGTAAAGAAAAGTGAGTTTGAGAGAATCAGAGGAATAGAACTGGACAAAACACACTCACACAAATACACACACACATACAAACACACACAGGCTTATACATTATACACCCACCTCCTCCCATTCACTTGGTGTGAAGTGAATCTAATGGACACATTGCCTGGATTCAAAAGGTAATGTAGAGAGAGAGGAGTCCTGCAGGTCTACACCATGAAATCCATTGTGTTCAGAGAGAATCAATCAGTGCACTCCAGTGTAATTTGTTTCATTCACAAAAGGCCAGGAAACAGTTCTGAAATGGAAATGCCACTTGACTTCAAGTGGAGGAGAAAGAAGGAGTAGGAGGGATTGAAGCTATTCATTTGAGGTTGCTGTGTGTTAAGGTATCTCTCTTTCTGCGTAGAATGTCAAATGCCTTCATTTGGGCCTGTTGAGGCCCGCATGAAGGTGAAGGTGTGTTTTTGTGCATGTGCGTATATATGTGTGTCTACTAGGAGTATGACACACATAACTCCTATGTTATGAAGCATTTTATTCTGCCATCAGATAGCTACTCCAGAAAAATTTCTATTCCTGAATATGTTCCCAAACTACAGCTCATACTTACAATATACACTTAGTAGCCATAACATTAAAACAATCCGTCTAATATTGTGCAGGTGCTCCCTTTTTCTGCCAAAACAGCTCTGTGATGTCATTGTGCGTTCTGAGACCTAAAAATCAGAAGTGGCATTAAGCTTTTTCCCAATTTGTGCTACATAGGCTTCTCTTTGGGATCAGGCAACACAACCAGCTTTTGCTCCCTGCATGCATCAGTGAGTCTGGGACACCCGTGACCCTGTTACATAAGCATCAGTTGTACACATTACTCAATTTGCGTCAGAGTTGCACAGAATCCTACGTTTTTCCATTTATCCTGTTCCAACACATCATCTTCAGGACTGTTTTCACATGAATTGTGTTTTTCCAGTTTAGTCGGAAATGGTGGTGTTTTCTAATGACTACATTCTGGGACCCTTTTTTCAAAAGTTCTTTTTTCCTGGAAAGAAAAAAATGTTGCTCTTGAAACAAAAGTCCAAAAGTCAGGTGGCTTTTATCAACAGGAAGGATGATCGGGAGGGTTTGGCGATTGTGGTTGAGCCAGTGCCATAAGGTGGGCCCAATCTATTAGTGAGGAAACCTTGGCGTAAGTGAAGAAGAGGTTTCAGAGTGTTGACTTGGGTAAGCCCCATGGAAACGCTCTGGTATGTCGTCCTTTTGGCCAACAGGACTACGGCACCACAGTGAAGTAGTAACCACAAAACCAGACTCAGGTGGCTATGACATTACTGATTATGCAATTAGACATCACTTTGTATTTAATATTTGTGTTTATTTGTTTTAAAAAACTTTAATTAACTTTTAAAGTGAATTAAAGTTACTTAACTTAAAGTTAGAGTTAATGGCACGTTTGTCTTCCTGTACTAGTGGTCTCATTGTTGGCTGTCCTGTATCTGCTGTAATTTCACTCAAATCCACATATTGTTCCTTAATAATTAGTGTTTAAGTTCCCCCCCCTCTCCTCTGTCACTATCTCCCTTGTCTTGTCAAATTGAGACAAGGTGTCTTGTCTCAATTTGCTCTCTCTCGCTTATCTGCAGTGTTGTGTTTGACCTGCAGGGCACAGAGACTAGGAGGCTTACTGGGGATGACTGGGGCGGACTAGAGCGAGATAGAGTGTGTGATAGTTTGTGTGTTGTGTGTGAAAAATGAAGCACCGTTGCCTGAGCTCCGTCTGTGCAGTGTGTCAGTGACAGGACACAGAGAAGTAGCAGCATTCACTGTGTGGAGGGGAGGGTATGTGAGGAGCTTGACGCAGAATAACGAGAACATAGACAATTTGAAAAAGCAGAAGTTGTATGGCCGTAGCTCCTTACGAGTTTCCCAAACACACACTAATAACAGAGCAGAGGGTTCCTGTAGCAGGGTCTGGTCAACAGTGTGAACTGAAATCCTGTTGGTTACAAATTGAAGTGTGATCAGCCACCAGCGGTCAGGTTAAGCCTAAAGAGGGAACATGATGCAACGGCACTGTTTCCAGACATGCTGCATTCCTTTTACCTGCTACAGCAAAAAACTGCAGGAAATTCTGAATTTGCATCAAATCTGATACTGCTCTAGGAGAGCAATGACTTAGCAGTGACACATAGATGATAAAAGTAGAAAAAAACCATGAACTTCCATTGTGAGTCACGAAAGCATTTAGAGTTGAAACTTTTCTTCTGTCTGTAGTAAATTGGACACACAGGAGATTAATATTGTAAAGACAATCAACCCGTTGATGTCCTGCTTAACTGTTTGGTTGAGCAAATTTTGACTCACTATTTCTTATTGAAAAATGTGACAGGACCTGTTTATAATATGACTTAGTGGCATCATATATATGCTAAAGAGTAAGGGGTGAATTATGGAGCCCTGGGGGACACCACAGGTCAAAAGGGCCACTGAGGCGGAAGCGGTAACCGTGGTTATTGGCTTGGTGAGGACATAAAAGGGTTAATGAAGCAAGCCTGCGGTGTCTTGTGCATAAATGACATCGACAGAGGACACATTTATTATCTCTGCTGCTAGAAATCACTTAAGGTCATGTAAGTAACAATTATTTATACCACATGCCTTCCATCACATATTAATCAGAAAGAAGGATTCTGTAGTCCGGTCTAACCCGTTTCATGGGAACCTTGAACATTACGCAAGCTGATATAAAGATATATATGTCTTTGCCCAGTTAGTTAAATCTTGGTGAATTACTCACATGCTGACAAATGGAGTTGTTGACATGTCTAACTCATTTGTTCAACTTTTACTCCTCATATATGAGGAGTAAACCGGTAACTGTATGTAAGTAGTGTTTCTGTTGTCTTACCAACAACCAAAAGCATTTTACAACACAAGATAGGAATTCTAAGGTGGCCGACGGCAAACGCAAAGGGTCAAAGGGGCCAACGCAATGCAATCATAAATTTGACATCTTGCGCATGCTGCAAATTAAGAAAACATCTTCATCAAGTTGACAAACACGCAAGCTGCCAAAGCCACAACACAACATAACACAACACGATTAGCCGTCGTAGTTTTGCTTAACTTCTGGGTCATGCAGTCATCTGACTAGGAATAAAACTTTAATCAACGTCGGGAAAAACAACAAATAAAGCAAATACTTAGCCTTACATGCACAGTACCCAAAACTACAGTAATCAAGGTGTATTGTACTTTTTGAAACTCTTAACCAGTGCTAGCTCCGCTTAACTTTAGGGCCATGCAGTCATGTGACTAAGAGTAAATCCTTTAACCACCATTGCACATACTGACTGCAGTTGTCGCCATGGCAACATGTACACAACGGTCAGAATGTACAAGAACAAACAAAAGCTAATTAAAATGGCTGGTTAAGTGACCACCAAGTTGCTTAAATAATTAATGAAATAAAAACCACACCCATGAATCTTGTGTCTTACTCCCCGGCCAAAGTTTGACCGTTCAACCAGGAACAGGGCGAGGCACATGCACCATGTACTTGTGTACATGAGCTTTAGATGATTTTAAAAACACCATAATTTATCATCCATCATGCATCATGTTGACTTCTATTGTCGTACCCCTCAGTGACAAGTGGTGCCTCTCAGTGAGAGTACAGTGCTGTTAGATCGGGTTAAATGTCGCATTGTTCTTTATTTTCACAATCCATCTCCTCATTTGCACAATCTTGTGTGTGTGTGTGTATGCAACCAGCAGCTCCCATTATCTTTGTGATCCATCATCCTCTGACGATTACTGGAGTACCGGTAGCCCCGCCCCCACCCTTCCCATACCAGCACTATGAGAGAAGAGAGATGACCAGGAGAAATAAAGGATGTAGAGTATTTTCTTCTTTCCTGACTCCCGCTGACCTTTATGGAATATGAACATCTGACAGGATGAATCATACACTGGTGAGAGAAGATAAAACGGAGAGCAGAACGGATGAAGATGTGATTTAAGGATATGGAGACCGATCTCGTTCCTCAATCTCATATACACAAAAAAATAATAATTTACTATTTATTTATGCTGTACATGCAGTATTATGTGTGATGGAAAGTGTGATATTAGTGTGAATTAAAATCACAAGCAATCATTGCGCCCACATCGGTACTCTTAAGCATTGGATATGAAGCTACACACACACACGCAAACATGCTCGCACACACACTGACATACACATTACCACACACTGTCAAAAAGCGGCAAACACTTTGGCGCGCACATACTCAATTCAATCAAGTCTGACCATCTACTCTGAACGTGAAATTCATGCGTGTGAAGCCCAGAGCAATAGTTATAGAAACCTTAATTTAATATGAGTAAGTTAACTTGAGTCTGGTTCACTTAATTTAGTTACATTTATTTTTTGTTTATTGTATTTAGTTTAATTTAGTTCATGTAACTGAGTTTAATTTTGCTAAGTTGGTTTAGCTATTTTAGTTCAATTTATTAGCTTTAGATTAATAAATGCGATTTAGTTGAATGTATTCTGGTTTATTTAGTGTAGTTTATTAAATTTGGTTCAATTTAGTTTGGTTTCAGTTGTTTGGTTGATTTAGTTTAGCTTTGTTGGTTAATTAATTTCATTTAGTTTAGTTAAGTTTATTTTAATTTATTTTGATTAATTTAGTTTAGTTTAGTTTACTGTAGTTAGTCTGGATGAATTTATTTATTTTTGGATGAATTGATACGTTTAGTTAATTTATTAACTTTAACTTTAACTGGTTTATTTTTCTTTTGTTTAAATGGTTTAATTACTTTAATTTAGTTTAGTCAAATTTTCTTTGTGAATTTTTTTTAAATGTTTAATTTATTTGAAAACATTTTTTGTTTATTTAGTAAATTTTTTTGTTGAGGTAATTAAGTTTATTTCATTTAGAGTGTTTTAAAAATACGAAGGCAAGGTTAAAGAATAAAACCAAAGAATAAAACAATAAGACAGCGTCCCACAAGGCGAGAAAAAAAAATAAAGCAACGGATTAGGAGGATAAAATAAGAAACAGGATTATGTCACAAAAAAACAAATCTGGAAAATGTGTGGAAACGTTAAGTGTTGTGATTGAAAAGTGAAGTGATTCAAAAGAAGTAACTTATTTAGCGAGCCTAAATTCCTCAAATAGCTAAGACCTAAAGTGGAGAACTGGCTCATAGGATGTTATCAATTCCATTTCCTGGACACAGATAGGCTTTAAAAGTGAAAAGTAAAACCATGAAGTAAATTGTAAAAACCAACAGATGTAATGGAGCCGGGATAGAGGTGATGTGATGTCTTTAGTTGTCTTTAGCCTAGCTGCTAAATTTCAAACCATGGAGATAAAAGGATACATTTCTGATTTGAACAGGAAACAGGTATTGAAGACGATGAAAGCACGGATAACTTTTTCTAGATTTTTCATTTTTATACGATAGTGTATTGGGCGTGCAGGAATATAACATTAAAACTCATCAAATTTTATTTGTAAACTTTGCACAGGCAACACAAGCCTACTTCCCTCTTGTTCTGCATGAATAGTGCATGGCCACTTAAGTCCATAACCCTGAAATTGCCCTCTTTTGGGAAGGAAAGCATGCTTTACTCGACATCTGATGTCTGAAGCATTTGCATTATTCAAAGCGCATTATGTAAGATATTCAGCAGGTGGGATCTCGAGCCAAACCGCACCCTCGCCAAGAGGAATCCTTGAGTAGGCAAGCATTTTAGGATGTCAGTGTCTGCGCGTCTGTGTATGTGTGCTTAAATGTGTGCAATGGACTTTCCGTGGGTGCAAGGCAAAAGGGCACCGCGGGCACTTTAGGGCACTCTGTAGCCATTAGTCAGGGACTGGGACATGGCAGCACTGGAGCAAAAGAACAAGAGTGAGAGGGAGGATGCTGATAGGAAGAGACATAAACGGAGGCCAAAAATAGGTCCCTGAGTATAAAAGTGCTCATTAAATATCAGGGGATGTAAGCTAAGACGTCTTTTGCTTCCATCCAAAACGTGTCTCTGTCAATAGACTTGACCTGTGACCCTTGACGTAACAGAAACCCTCCATGAAAAAAAACTTTTGTGCAACCAAATGGTACAGAGGAGGCTCCAAACTGATGGTCTAAAAGTCTGACTAGGGCATAAAGTGCTTTTTAAAATTGACTGTACATGTGAAATTAAACACTGACCACCATATTATTATAACCATGGCATGTGAATAATAAGTCTTCTTGAGTGTTTCTGGTCTGCAGGGGTTAGTCCCAACCAAAGTGGTCTGAGGAAGGACCCTCAGTGAACTTGTAGCTAGCTCACTGATTTCAAAGTCAGAAGGTAGGCTAGATCGTTTGGTTTGATCCCACAGAAGAGCTGCTGTAGCAGCAAAAAGTTACTGCTGGTTCTGATGGAGTCAGAACACAGCGTGGCATCACTGGGCTGTTTTGCAGTAAAAAAGGGGAACATACACAACATCAGGCAGGTGGTTTTAATGACTCCTATCAGAGCACATTAGAGTGTAAGCGGGAAAGGGCACGTTGAAGGTGTTTGCATTCCTCTAGAGTGTATATGAATTAGTTTACGTTTGCATGAAAAGACACACACACACACACACACATACACAATACGGACACAGACTAATTAGCGATAATTTGACCAGTTGTCTCTCAGGGAAAACGGTGAATTAGAGAGGAAAAAAGTGAAGACAGACCTAAATCATCTTTCCTACAGCAACAGGCTCCTCATCTTCCCCTTTTTCTCTACCCATCACACATGCACACACACACAAACATGATATCTTTCTTCTCCCCCAAGTTTATTCATAGGCCAAAACAGAGGCTACAGACCTACACCTGTAGGTGTATGAATAGTTTAATTGCTTGATCTTCTAAGACTGGGTAGTAATGCTGCGTTGGAGGGTCCCTGAGTATTCATGGGGATATAACAAACTGAAAGTTTGTTATATTTGCATTTAATTTTACTGAATGAATACAACAAATGTGTTTGTCAGGAATATAGTGATTCATTGGAAACATTTAAATTGCAGCATGTAAGAGTTGCTTAGTATAATGTGTATCGTCTACCAACTCTGACACTGATTAAAGAGTGCTGTATTAGTTGTCTGGGATTACAACGTCTAAATAAAGGCATCTTGTGTTACCAGTAATGTTTTGAGCTGAATTGGGGGGTTACTAGTCTGAGGAAAATAATAAAAAAGGGTTTGTTATTGAAAAAGCTGAGAACCATTGCTCAAGGGTAATGACATGGAGATTGAACAAGTACCTCACTCTACAGGGCTAATCTGATTGAATAGAGCAATGTATGAAGGTGTGTGTGTGTGTCAGTGTTTGGGTGTGGATGTGTGTTTTTGTGTGTGTCAGAGTTTGTGTGTGTTTGTGTGTCTGTGGGTGTGTGTTTGTGTGTCTGTGTGCGTGGTGAGGACTTTATTTGTGTAATGTGTGGGTGCAAGTAGTTCAGAGTTGTTTGACACACACATGCAGATGCATTCCTGTGATTGTTTTATATGAAAGCAGGAAGTTGATGAGCCTCTCAACAGAATTGAACTATTTATTTCCATTCATTTGTAGGTGTCCTTCCTCTATATTTGTGTGTGTGAACTTTATTACGTTTAATGTATGTGTGCGATCAATTTGAATTGCAGTAGCTCTTTCGTGGGATGTTAGTCCAGTGTCACGTTTCGTTATGAAAGGATAGACAGAGAAAGAAGAAGTTTTTGAAGCATCAGCTTCAATAGCACAATGGTTGTCTACTTATGGGATGGTTAGTGGTTTGATCCTCTACCCCTGCACTCAAAATATAATCTTTTAGATTTATTTATTATGTTATGTAACCATATTCTGCAACCGAGTTGCGTATATTATCATTAAGTAAAATTATTAAGAATGAAATGAACCTTTTTATGTGCAACCAACATAACTCACTTATGTAAATGTAACATAACTGTTGGACTTACTCCACGTATTTCATTAGAGTAACTGATCTATATGTTTTATGTCATGTCAACAATTTCCACACAATGTAGTTAAGTACATTCCAATTAGACATTTACTTCACTTTTGTCAACTGGTTTCACAAAAATAGTTGTAATTAATGGGGGGGAAAATTAAGCAAATGTTACCAAAATGTCTTAATCAAGTGCCATATCGTATAGCTGTGATGAATTTAATAAACAAAGTTGTGTTTCAATTACTGAACACAATTATTTTGCATGTATCAAACGTGTATTAAATCTATTGAATTGACCAAAAACGGTTATGTAATCCAAAAATCTTTTCTCTTCCTCAATGCAAAGGTAGTCCAACTATTTCCTCATAGTGCCTCATTTACTTTAGACTACAGACCGGTCCGACCACATGGTTTGTCTGAAAGGCCTAAATATGAGTTAATATTTCCTCTTGCACTTCAGATGATTTTGTCTCTTTGAATTTGATCAGACATGTTCTATCTATTGATGTGTTATTAACAGGATTATATGTCGTGTTCCAAAAGTCAAGTCTTCCAGAGCAGATCCGGTTCTTCCAGTTTACTTGTATAGTGCTGCATGAAGACATAAAAGAAAAAAAGGTCTGCTTCAGAACGTTTGTTTAGTGTCTTGAGACAGTGATGCATTTTGATTTGTACATGGTTTGTTCATTTGTTGGTTGAAGTGGACGTTGTCCCTGTCACTCTCTCGACCCCATTGAGCTATTTCTTTATCCCTCTCT
The DNA here is from genome assembly GCA_037951165.1 of Lophius americanus. Taxonomy (NCBI): domain Eukaryota; kingdom Metazoa; phylum Chordata; class Actinopteri; order Lophiiformes; family Lophiidae; genus Lophius; species Lophius americanus. The sequence continues at coordinate 9,347,050 of JBBDHG010000015.1, read as the reverse complement.
TTTTATATCCCTCTCTCCCTGCCTTACACAGAAAGCGTGCAGTGATAGTTCCCCCAATGAATAATGTGTCGTTATCACTCTGCTCTGGTTACGCTTACAGTTAAATAATCTCACATATGGGCCCGGTCATCTTCCTGCTGCTCCTGGTTTCATCCTGGATCATGGCTTCCTGCCCTGCCTCTTTATATTTCTCACAGTGTCTCAGAGGGCTGGACTTTCTGTGGAACCCTACCTGCATTGTTACAGTTTTTTTTGTCTATTGACATTTGGGGCATCTATCCCCTCCTGAGGCAAGTTTACTGTGTCCAAATGGGTATCGGATGATGAACGCTAGAACAATTGCATCTTGATGACTTGGTTCTTATTTGTACCATTAAATTGGCTCCGCTGCACCTGTCTGACCCTCCAGAAGCAAGTTCCCTTAGATGACCTCCTGGCCTGCTGGTAACTCTAGTCTCAATCAACGAACCTCTCCTTTCCATCATCGGGCTACAATGTGACAACCCTTTGTCCTCACAATATGTAGATCCTTCTCAGGTGGATCGCTGTGTTAAGTCTCCTGCACTCTTTTAGTACAGCTGGATGTCACCCAGGCTTTGGAGTTGGTTGATGGTTAGTCCAGATTTGAGCTTGTATCCATTTCCACTCTTTAGCGATCTAGATGGCTGGATTTCCATTCATGCTGAATAGCATGGGGACATCAACATCTTGGTTGTTACTTTTCTAACCGCCACATTGAGTTCTTCATGAAGGGTATCCGAGACCTCCTAGCTGTGTGTCATGCCAGGAACTCAAATATGCATTTGTGGAGCATTGAGTTCACCACGCGGCCTCTTTAAGGTGAATGTGATTAAAAGGTATCTGACCTGAGCAGCAGCAGATGTATCTATCTTTGGAGTGTCGATACTGTTGGCGTTGGTGATGGTTGATGAACGATGAAGATGATGGATCTACAAGGAATATAGGCAGGCAAGGAACAGCCGCCGGATTCATATTTATCGAGTGGAATCTGATCACTGGACAGGCTACTTGATGAGGTAGTAGTCGATGACATCATTTTGACACTAGAAAGCCACCGTAGATTCTTGGATAGGTAGGTGTAAGCTGAGGTGTAATACTGGCTGCTCTCTGTAACTTCACCATGGATGCCATGGAAACTCTGCACAGAGCCTCTTTAATAAGGATGGTTTTGAATGAGGTATGTGCTCTGTCCATGCTTTCTAGTTTAGAAAGCAAAGGGACTCAGTGAATCTTGACTAGCACAAACCTTTGTAAAAAAAAGTACTAATCAGGATAATTCCTTTTATTTACTTTTCTCAAGTTTATACTCAGGAACAACCCCTTCTCTCTTGGTGAGACATTAAAGCAGCAAAAAACTTGAATCTCCCATCTCGACCAATGAAAAACAATCCTCTTGTCACTTTCCACCTTGGATTGATTGGTTGGTGGGAATCCAAAGGGTTTATTTCTCCCATTGCTCTTTTATTCAACTGTATCAGCAGTGGTTTAATTGTGCACCATCGATAACGAGCTATCCAAAGCACTCTCGTGTGATTGAGCTCACACGGCTTTATTGCCAGGTTAGAATCATTTAGCCTAATGGTTTCCACTGGGCATGACTGACAGTTTGTAAACAGTGTGTATTTATATTTGTCTGTGTGTGTTTGCGTGGTAGATGACTTGATGTTCTCCTGATAGAAATCCCTCAAGCCTTTTTCCCATACTGTGGTTAGGAGATGAAGTACAGACAAAGTAGAATCCAAACGCAAACAGCATAAGGCAGCTTTTCAATTTGATGCATGCATAGATCCAATTTGGTTTCAAAGTGAGACCGTAGATTACTTGTAGTTATCCAACGTCCATTATCTCTGATCATGATACAATAAGGACCTAGTGATTCTCACAGCCTCCTCAAAATTAGATCTGCGCTGTACCGTGTGGAGTTAGAAACTCTCAATTATAAAAGCCTGTTTGTTTGCTTCGTAGGTGAAATTTTTTTCATTCAATGTACGCCAAACATTTCGCCAGAATTGGAGAAGACTATAAACCATTCATCATGTCAACAAATCATGATATTATTTACACTGTAAAACTGAATAAGATGACAATACACAAAACTTATGTCTTAACTGGTTACTTCTGAAAATCTAAGTAACGCATATATATTTTGAAGTAATCCCTAACATAAATAAACTCATTATTTTTATTTGTTGTTAATATATTCGAGTTTCTCTTATTGGAAATTATTTATTAAAGTTAAAATATTAAGTTCCAGAATCTATAATGCACAGTTTAGGGCTTTGGATTACAATGTATTTGTGACATTTCAAGCTGTGATTCCATAATTTGCAAAAAAGTTCATAGTAATCAAATTATTTACATTTTATGAATACGAAAGAAAGCAGATGGTATTGGCACTCAAAAGTAATAAAAAAGATTTCTAAAAATATGCCCCCCGCCCCCAAACTGAAACTCTCCCAGTGTTGTGTGTGTAGTGTAGTGAGCCAGAATCACATTATGTTGCCACTTCTCAGAGTTATTCATGTCTCTAACAGTTTACACCCACATCTATCCAATTATCCAATCACAACCTCACAATCGCCCTTTTCCCTTTGTTGACTGAATTACCTGGAGTTGTTTGTTCGGCTGACTTAAAAGACAGACGCAGCGACATAAATGACTCACAGGTCTACGGTGCCGTGACTGAAAAAGAGTTTATTTTGTTTTCATACATTTGATTTGTGAGTGAACTAAGCGGAAAGAAGCTATTATATTTCTTTCTAACTTCTTGATTTGGTTTTGAGAGTATCTGTGGTAATACCTGCGGCGAATATTTTTTGATTGACCGTTTTTATGGCATTTCCCTCACTGGACTGGACTGTTGTATTTTAGGGTGTGGGAAACACTGAAACAAACTTGTTTCGGAACATACTAAAATTTGCTAAGTTTTGATGCATTTGCTTGTGACATGCTGAAATGCTTGTTTCGTGAATTATGTCTCTGTCTGTAATAATTTGGGTACGGTTTGACGAGACAAATTTTTTATTTAATATTTGTCAGACGTGTCACATGTTTCTTGTGGCATTAGTCTAGACCTCTACACACTTTTTCAACATGACAGGGCAAATAACAGTGATATGTAACATCTTACATAGTTTATCTTGCTATATACAGCCATACTGTCCTTAAGGGTGAATTAAATAATGCCTATTAATAGTGTAATTACCTGTTTGCTAAATATCGGTACTTTGATGTTCCATGACTTGCATTAAAAAAATCATAATAATTTCCCCGAGTTACAACGGCCGCTTGGATCTCGGCTATATATATATATATATATATATATATGAATTATATATGTGAATTTGAAAATCATTCAAAGAATGTCATTTTAAATTACTAATGGAAATGAGTCGTTTCAAATTTTAATCAAGTAGCTAAAACATTTTATGAATGTATACTAGACAGGTATAAGTTTTGCAAGTGACACATATTTTCAAATATTTGAAGAGATTGCCTCCGTTTCTTGGTTGTCTGCCCGGAAGGCCCCCACATCTACTGGAGTATGATCGAATGGGGCGAGTAGGCAGGTTTAAATGTGTTTGCCATTTTTACGAGGGTCAGTGAATAGCATGTAGCAGGTCCAGAGGGAGCTGGCAGCCGGCGGACCTGCTACACACTCTGAATCCTAAACAGTCCCTCCTCTCAGCCAGCCTCATCGCTCTACTATTTCATCAAAAACATTTTTCCCTTTCTCGCTCTCACTCTCTCACAGACTGGCTTTCGTCTTTTATTGCTATCATCACACACAGACACATACTGAGCTCGAACAGACACACAGGGGGGCGTTTGGGTCGTGGAGTGTCCCCGCTTGGCCGATGAGGGACTGGGAGTGTCGGCCAATCTCTGCTCAGCCAAGTGTTAAATTAGATTCCGTAGCCTCTGTGTCGGCTGTGTGTGCGCGGGTGTGTGTCTGAGTGTGTGTGTATGTGTTTTGTGTCTGAGCCTGTCTCACATACTGGAGTATAACTCACTCACAGTGACTGGGTCACTGTCACACACACTGTTATTCACAGCAATGGGCTGCCCAGGGTAAAGCCGGTGAGTTTGACAAGATGCAGCCATGATGATCAGTGAAATGTGTGTTGTTGTTTTTATATAGTCATCTACCTTTTCACTAATTTGTCATCTTTTTTATCCTCTTCATCTCCTCCTCGCTTCTTTCTTTTCTTCAGAATTAAAAGAAACCCATAATTAGCTTCATTTAAGCAGGTTATATTTTATGTAATGACTTTATTATGCTGAGAACAGATGGAGGCTATTCCATGCTGCATTACACGCCAATCAGCCATAGCATTAAAACCCATCAGCCATCTATAGTGTAGGTCCCCTCTGTGGTGTCACTTTGTGTTCGGACACCTTTCTATCAGAGCCCGCGATTACTTTTTCAGTAGTCTGTGCTACATTAGCTCTTCTGTAGGATCAGAGCTACACAGGATCAGGGAGAAAAAAACTAAAAACACTGAAGCTCAGAATGGGACAGATGACAGATCAGAAGACAGCAGGAAGACAGGAACTGGAACAAAAACAACACAGAAACGGAGGACTAATCTTCAAAAATATAACAAGGAACGGAAACAAATGGAAACCCTCACACATAGCTTACATTGATCAGCCATAACATAACAACCACTAACAGATGACACAAATAACATTGCTTATGTAAGTACAATGGTACCTGTCAATGGGTGGGATATATTAGGCAGTAAGTGAAACATTTTTCTTGAAGTTGATTTATTGGAAGCAAGAAAAACGGTGAACTGTAAGGATTTGAGTGACAAGGAACAAACTGGGATGGCACGACAACTTAGTCAGAGAATCTGCGGAGATTCAGGTCTTGTTGGGCGTTTCTGTTTCTGTAGTGGTTAGAACCTACCATGCATATACTCACCCAGGAAGTAAATAAATATACCATTAAATGGATATCCAACCCTCATTGTGATGAGTTGTTTGTGAGTGCGTGTGTGATGCCCACTAATGCGTGTATGTGTCTCATTTCTTGTGAGTCTGTATGAGAGAAAGAGGGCATGTAATACATTTGCATTAGAGGAGTCTGACTTCATCAGACATAAGGCGTGGTGCTCCACTCAGCCGAAGGGAAATAAAGTCAATGAGGGAAAGAGAGAGAGAGAGAGAGAGAGAGAGAGAGAGAGAGAGAGAGAGAGAGATTGAGAGAGATGGGTGATCCAGAGAGATAGATGGAGGGATAGAGGGAGAGACTGATGTATAGTATGATTTAGCTGATAGGGGAAATCATTTACCAGCGCAATTTATCGACAAGGATCTGGGGATGTCTCAGTGTATCAGCACCTCAGTCACGTTGATGGATGATGGAAGTTCGGTGACGAGCGCTCTCTCTCCTTCTCTCTCTCTCTTTCTGAGTGGGTGCAGCGAGTGAGAGTTGCCGTGTGAGGTGTTAGCACGAACAGTGGGTTTTCTGACTTCTTTTTCTAGTTTATATCTTGTTTCGTCTAAAATAGTTTAGTTTAGGGTCTGTTGCAAACATTTGCTGACAGTTGGGTTTTTTGATGGCAGAAGCCACAGGTGGAGACACACACTCACCTGGTAGCATGGCTGCAGGTGGAGGTATGTGAATAGACGAGCTGACTTGTCTGCAAGCTGTTGCCGTCGGTCAGCTGTTCATTGGATGAGTGCAGCTTAGCTGTGGAGGAAATTGTTGGCAATGGAATCGTTACATTTAATTCAAAAATGAATAAAGCTGTGGTGATGTTTCTCAACAGTCTGGAAAAGGTCAAGTGTGTCCTTGAATCGGTACTGGTGATTCAAGACAAATTTACATCTGTGATTTGCCTTGTCGATCCAGCTAAAAAAAATGATTGTTTGGAATGTCTCCCTGTTAATTAGTAATTAGATTTTTGCAAAAAAACATTACAGATACGGAAAATTGGTGTCACTGATATAAAAAATAGAAGATCCCCCTGAGTTTTAAGTCTACACAACTCAACCATTTTTATGTGTTTCAGAGGACAAGACCACATGGTAATAAAAGATGACGAGAAAATCTTAATCTTGCTTTCAAATTTAAAGTGGATGATTATGATTATGTTGCACATGTAACATCTGAGACCAGAAGCGGTTTTAGCTGGTGTGGTGCCCCAGCACCCCACAGTGAAAAATTCTCAAAACTTTCTTTTACTATGACATTGAGAGTATAGTAAAGATTAATGATGGTTTGAGTGCGCCTTTTAAAGTCCAGAGGGGAGTCACACAGGATTGTTGTCTGTCTGGAATGTTCTACATTCTGGTTATGGAACCTCTCCTGCACACGCTGATAACAGACTCTCCCAGGATGTAAGATTGTTTTTAAGTTGTTAATTCTTGATTTAATTGTTTCCATTACGAAACAAGATGATATGTTAATATTTATTATGTAATTTCTTCAGCAAAAGTCAACTGGGGAGAAAGTAGTGCTTTAGTGGTTGGTAATGAGCTGCAGAAAGAGATTGGGAAACCTATGTTGAAAGAGTGGAAGCGAAATTAAAAAAGTGGAGATAGAGTTTACCAAAATTGTTTTTCAGAGGTAGCATTCTTAGAAGTGATTTGGTCTCATCCGAGTTGGTTCATCTCGTCTGCTTGGGTAAATACTATGATAGTTGATTTTTATTGGGACCAACTACACTGGCGTTCACTGAGCCTTTTTATCACAAGAAAAACGTGGACAAGGAGTTGTAGATCTCTTCCGCAGAGGAGCTGCTTTAAGGTGCAGTCCATTCAGAGGTTCCTAACTGGTCCAAAAGGTCTAATGTTGAGACTTTTGGCAAAAAGTGTTATCAGTGGATTTGGAGCCGTGGGAGCGGCACAATATTAGTTTTAAAAGATTTAAAGAACCAGTAACTGGTCAACTCCTCTTCTATCGTGGACTTTTCTCAGTGTGGGGGATTTTCAAGGCTTAGAACTAGTGACTCTTAATTCCGGGTTCTGAGTATTCTTTGTTAGGCGCCCATCATGGGCTGATAGGGATGACTCCTCCCTTGTTTTAAAGGTGGGACCTGATTTTAAAAACTTCACTGGGTGTAGTTTGAAACTCAATGCGTCCTTTATTAAAGGTTTTACATTTTTAACAAGGAATGGAAGTGTTCAAAATGTCTGTGAAAGTGCTGAACAGAAGCAGACGAGGGGCGCTCACTTCACTCTCAGTAATGAGGTGTAGCCTATGACGAGAGTTTTTATATGAGCCACCGTTAGCTGAAAAAGTTAGAGAACTTTCAATGGTGAATTCTGGACGGAATTGTCTGTGGACATTCTAAGACTTCATTCTTTGTCTCAGCTACTTGAAACTGGTGTTTCAAAGAATGTTTTGTGCTCTTTAATTTAATTTTAGGCTTAGTGTTGGTATAGTGTTTTCAAGTCTTTATTTCCTGTTTTATTATTTTGACTCAGTGAGGTATTAGGGTTAGGGATTTTTGTTTGTTGTTTTTTTGTCTTTTGAGAAAACCTTGTCTAATTTGATATGTTTGACAGTTTTCTATGAAAGTTGTGGAGTTTTTTTGTCTCTGAAATAAGCAAATAATGAGTGTTTGAAAACGAAATAAATTCTCTCACCTTTTTATCAGCTCTTTTTCTCCCTTGGCCTAAGTTTTGTACTCTACTGAAAATTTACGGTACTTAAGTGGCAGAAAATTTGCCTGCGAAGTACCGCATATTTTCAGCCATAACAATAAATTCCCTGAAGACGTAGTAATATTGATTATTTTCCAGATAGCGCCTCTGGAAGTCGTTGTAGTATCGGTTGTAGTATTCCCCATGATGCTCTGCAGTTTACGTTCCCATAAATACTGGCATACTGGCATTCTCTTGATTTGCTTTAAATAAATAATATTTCTCACAGGTTGCTTTGCAGTTTACAGTATGTCGTAGTATAGACACACTGACGCAGCAGAATACTGTTTTAGAGGGTGCCTTTACCCCTTGCACCTTACAGGGACATGTATAGAACATCATGTTATCATTTAAGCATATTTTAGGCACTTCCTCTGCAGTTCTTATCTCATACACTCCAATGCTATCATTCAACATCATTGATTTCGTTCTTGGCTCCCTGGTGGAGTGTTTGTTTGTGTTTGTGTGTGTGCTGACCATATATCATTGTCGGCGTTGCATAGCATGTGGCCTATTGACGAAGGCTCCTTGTTTCAGTGAACCTAGACTTGCCCTGGGCCTCGGATCTACACTGCATGAAAGTAGATAAACATGAAAAGAAATCAAAACCAAACCAATATGGGGGAGTGAAATACAGAAAAGATGAACCAAAATGCCATAGGAAACACCTAAAGAGTCAAAAAGTGAGTTTCTTCAAACTTTGTGCTGATGTGCTGACAGTTTATCTATGATGGAGTGTTAGAGGCTGGGCAAGCAGTGACAAACATAGCAAAAAATATGAGTGCAAAATCTTCTTCAGTGGGGAATGGGTATTGCAAGTAGTAGCAGGGAATCTAGGCCGCATGCAGCTGTTTCACTGAGTGAATGGACAATCTGTCAGAGACCGGAGGATTGGCAGTTGCTGCGGCTAGTGCCAGAAAACTACAGAAGTTCTTCTGTGGGTTCAGAAACTAAAGGCTAGCCTTCACTCGCCACAATGAGTCTTGGGCATCTATGTCCCTGTCTCCAGCTCACTAGTTATCCCTCTTCAGACCACTTTGGTAGGTAATAAAGGTACTAACCCCTCCGGAAAAGGAACATCAAGAATATCTGCAGTTCACGCTCTTGGAGGCAATTTACAAACAACGAGGAGTAAACTATGTGTTTTGCATGTGGCTAAACAATATTTGTAATAGTGAAATGAACTATATTCAAATCTGTCAATGTAAAAGACACGGGGAGAACATCAGGAATGTGGTATTGGTACGACAGACAAGAATTACAAGGAGAACCTGGACAGGTGTCGGATACTCATCTTAACAGCAACTAAAACAAGTGTAACGAAAAAGCAGATAAGGACTGAAACCACCAGCTTTAATTATAAACATATATGTCAAAACAGGGGGTGTCAGAACAGTATTTGTTAATTGTATTTTTCTGTAAAGGCATTGACCACGTTCCTCTCCCTGGTTGTCATCACCTGTGTATTTGCGTGTGTAGCTGCACGCAGGGTGTTTGGAATACATGGTGGGCTGAGGAGGTACAGGGGCATGCATCCTGTACCTCCTTCAGGGAACAGAAGTTATAGTGATAACTTTTTGTTCTGTTTCCAGATGTGATCAATAAGTGAGAATTATTGGCCTCCATAATTGTTAGTCAAAGATTAAATTAGTTTATTTCAGAGAAATCAATTATCAGATATTTAGCACTCTATGTACTGACTGAGAGGATAACGGCAGACCTAACCTCCTCTGTCTTTTTCCCTTTTTCTATTTTCTCTTTCAGGGCAACCAAGAAGCCACAGCTCCTCCTGAAGCCATGGCTCAACCGTTTCCACCCGCCCAATACCCCCCTCCACCACAGAATGGTATCCCAGCTGAGTACGCTTCAGCCCACACCCACCCAGCAGCTGACTTCACAGGATCGAGCACGGTGTCCGAGCACGCCCTGACACTGTACACGCCGACGCACACACAGAGTGAGCAGTCAGGAAACTGCAGTGACACCCCGAACCTCACAGTCAACACCATCACGGTGAGTTAGGACCACCTCATTTGTCTGAACCACGATTTTAAGTGATATATTGTACAGACTTTACCATTGTAGCATTGTAAACAAGGACGTTGTTTAAAAGGAGTGGTCGAAACAAAATACTTTTTAAAATCAGAACTATTCATGGTAGGTGGTGATGGTTTGAGTCAGAATATTATGATTTTTCCCGCCACTGGTAGAAGAATTATGATAGAAAAACAATTGCTCTAACGATAAATCGATGGTCAACACTGCACCTATTTCTGTATGGAACCTTTCCCGGGAAGGTTTCAAATTCAAGCACTGAAAAGAATAGGGCTGTGATCCCCAACCTGTTTACAGTTCCTCCACCACGGGTTTGATTTATTTCAATGAAATAAAACCACTGGACATAAGCTTGGTCAGAGCATCTCCAAAACTGCAAGTCTAGAAGGCCTCCTTCTTCAGCTTAACAGTTTCCTTCATTGCTGTTGTCCAACAGCAGCTTCTCCAGTTGCCACTACGAAAGGCACCAAGAACCTTCTGGCCATAGCTGTCGGCAGCTGCCTCCACAATGGAGGACTTGAACATGCCCACTCAGATTCCATGTCCCTGACTTCTCCTGGAATATGTTGGAAGTTCCTTTGGAGGTCACCCCAAAAACTCAATTGGATTTGCCAGATCTGTCCTGCATCCCCCATCGCCATCTGATCCAGCTCATCACCAGGTGGTGATCAGTGGACAGCTCTGCTCCTCTCTTCATCCTACTGTCCAAGACAAACTGCAGCAGATCTGATGATACAACCACAAAATCGATCATAGATGTTCGGTCTAAGGTGGCCTGGTACCAAGTTCCCTTATGAGCCATCTTAATGCTTGAACATGCTGTTTGTTATGAACAGTTCATGACTAGCAGATAAGTCCAAAAACTGAGCACCACTTATATTAGATCAGGCAAAGCATTTCTCCCAATCAAGACCCTCAAGGTTGCTCCATCGCTGCCAACATGGGCGTTGAAGTCACCCAGGAGAACCATTCCCTGGCTGGAACCCTTTCTAGGATACTAACCTGAGTCTCTTAGAAGGCTGTATATTCTGAACCAATTTTTGGTGCATAGCCACAGACAACAGTCAGAGCCATCCCTTCTACAACCGTCAGTCGGATGGAGGCGGCCCTCTAGTTCTCTACGGAAAAACTTCAACACAGAGGCACTCAGACAGGGACTTGTGAGTATTCTCACAACCACCCAACGCTTCTCACCATGGGCAACTCCGGAGGAAAATAAAGTCCAGCACTTCTCCAGGATTTTGGTTACCGAACCAATGCTGTGGGTAGAGGAGAGCCCAACTAAATATAGCTGGTACTGCTCCATCTCCTAAACAAGCTCTGGTTCGTTCCCAGCTAGAGAGGGGACATTTCAATGCCTATTCATTGGGGTCCTTGAAACATTTCAACACTGTAAAACATTTTCCTAAAACTGTAAAACATTTCAAACACTAATACTGAACTATTTCAAATATTCGTACTGCAAAACACAAACACTGTCAAACATTTCATCAACAAACACTGCATAACACTTACACATTCAAACACACACTGTGAAGCCATAACATTGTGAAATATTTCAAACACTAACACTGAAAACTATGAAATATTTCAAAAGAAATATCCCCTCCTGCCACCACCAAAGTTCTCTTGCACTGTAAGCACTGTATGTTATACACCTTGTTCTTCACCTTCTGTACACAAACACAGTTATTCAAAAGGGAAAAACGCAGTAAAAACAACAATGCAACACCAATCTATCAGGAGCTGCATCAACAGGCTGCCCATCCAGTTCACATGTGTTTCGTGGATTTGGAGAATGCTTATGACTGCGTACCTCGGGGAGTCCAGTGTTGTTTACTACGGGGTACTGGGGCTATTACTACGGGCGATCTTGTCTCTTTATAACCAAAGACAGAGTTGTGTCTATATGTTTGACAGAAAGACAGACATGTTTCAGTGAATGTTGGATTCCGCCAAGGTTGTCCCTTGTCTCTGATTCTGGTTTTTATGTTCATGGACAGAATCTCAGAGTGTATCCGGTTTGGGGAGCTTAGAATTGCATATCTGCTGTTTGCAGATGATGTGGTCCAGTTGGCTTCATCAGTCTATGATCTCCAGCATGCACTGGATCGGTTTGCAGCTGAGTGTGAAGGGGCCGGTATGAAAGTCAGCACTTCCAAATCTGAGATCATGGTTCTCTGCTGAATCAGTGGACTGTCCCCTTCGGGACGGGGGTAACTTGTTGCCCCACGCAAAGGAGTTCTAGTACCTTGGTGTCTTTTTCTCGAGGGATGGGAAAATGGACCGGGAGATGGAAGGTTTGGCCAGGAGTTTGGTGCGTGATCAGCAGTAATGTGGGCTTCATATCGGTCTCTTGTGGTGAAGAAAGAGTTGAGTCTTAAGGCAGAGCCTTTAATTTACCGTTGCATCAATGTTCAAACCCTCACCTACGGTCATGAGCTCTGGGTAGTGAAAAAAAGAATGAGGTCAAGGAGACAAGCGGCTATAATGAGCTTCTTTCATTGGGTGGTTGGGCTGAACCTTAGAGATAGGATACGGAGCTCAGACATTCGTAAAAAGCGCTCTGAGTAGAGCCGCTGCTCCTACGCATTAAAAGGAGCCAGTTGAAGTGGTCGGGGCATCTGATCAGGATGCCTCCAGAACGCCTCCCTTTTTTCAGGCATGTCGAACTTGGAAGAGACCCAGAGGTAGACCCAAAACTCGCTAGAGGGGCTGTTTTCCCATCTTGCCTGGGTACACCCCGGGATCGCCCAGGATGAGCTGGAGAGTGTTGCTATGGAGAGGGATATCTGGAAATCCCTTCTGAGCCTGCTGACACCACGATCCGGCCCCGGATAAGCAGAAGAAAACGGATGGAGGATAAATGGATTGATGGATGCACATTAACATTTATTAGCTGTTTATGTTCAAATTTTGTAATCCAAAGCCATGGAAATCTTAGACGAAATTAAATCTTATTAAATATCAGGTTTAAATATTTAAATAATTTTTTAGAACTTTTTGTATAACCTGTAATTACGAGTTTACTCTTCTGTTTTTATAGTACGGAGACAAAAATGGACACCGATGTTGCAAAATATTGCTGGTATTTCTTAAGTTTATGTGACTCCACAAACAATTCGAAATTGAATAAAAAAGACATCAAAATCTGTTCTCAATAATACCTTTAACATTTACGAACACACAAAGCAAGAATGGGAACAAGTACATCTCACTTAGGAATTTTTGGACATTCACTGTGAGATGAGTAAAATAGAGACACACACACACACAAAAACACACACAGCAGGGACAGAGTGGTTGGCTTGTTGAAGAAATGTACCTATTCAGACAGTACACAGCTATGACGGTAAGGATGTCCTCATTATAAACACTACCACCACTTCCTGTTTTGTAGATGAGGAGCCTTTAAGCTGTCAGGGCCAATCAGGCCGGATGAGTCCGGGGGGAGGAGGGGTGGAAGTTTAGCAGTCAGCATTATTGGGAGTGTTTTATAGTCCTGGTGGAGATTTTGTCGCAAGCTGTAACTGTAAGTGCCAAGAGACGCAGTTAGTGCAGGATAAGGGAGAACTGCTTAAACCCTTGAGTGTCACTCAGGACAATTTTGTCTTTTCACTGTATTTGATCATTTTGGCTGTGATGATGTAATTGGTTTGGAAGAGGGGGGATTTTATGAATCAACACCAGAATCTGTAATATATCATTAATTCACTGCCCATCAATAAACATCCTATATGATATAAATACCCAGAGAAGAACCATTCCAACTTTAATTACATTCTTTAAGTGCATTTTGCTGATAAATCTTATAATTTTACCAAAGTGAGGGATTACTTGCACAATATTTACTTGTAATGTAGTATTTTCAAAAAGTGATTTTAGTACTTTCACTCAAGTAAAGGATCTGAATACTTTGTCAACCACTGCTTCTTTGATTTAATTTACACCTACACGTATGAACAGAAACAATAATAACGTAACAGGTTTATTGCGTGTGCTTTTGTGTATTTGTGTGTATTCTGTGTGTGCGCTTGAGACCCGCGGGTTTTCCATCTTTCAGCTTCTACTATAGGCTTAGAAAGGTAGGTTGCAGGCGCACTGCTGAGCTCAGCAATTCACACCAGCTCTCTCTATGTCACACACACAATCAAACTCACACACTCGAACAGTTTCTGTGGTAAAATCCAGGAAGCTTATGCTGCTGTGTACGATAATATTCATGTAATTATTTCTATTTCCTGCCTGGCTGCTCACACACCACGGACTGTGTAGCATGGTGAGCACAGAAAGAAAGGAAGGAAGGACGAAAGAGATAAAGACAGACTAACATGGGGAGCAACAAAAGAAGGAATATGTGTAGCATTTGCTGCTTTGCATAGGATAACTTTACATTTACTTATCAGCCATGATATTATGACCTCCTGTTTTATATCATGTTTGTCCTTTACCGTGTGCGCTTGGTCGGCTCTGGAACCCCCAACAACACCTGTAGTTCTGGATATGCTCTGACCGAGCTGACTAGCTTTCATAATTTGATTGTTGTCAGTGTTTCTCATACACTGTAAAAACAAAATTGATCTAAAAAAAATTGCTTCAAATGGTAACACCCAATTAAATTAAGGTTGAAGTAATTTCATTTATTTCATGATTTAACCTTCAAAAAAATATGAAACAGTAAAATATGAAACAGTAAAAAAATATTAATTTATTGTTAATTTCATAATTCTAAAGGTATTTTCTTAATGTAGCATTTGAAGACCAATATTAACACCGTAAAAAGAGAATTGTTGGTAAGTAAAAAAAAAAAGAAAAGGAAAAATGGAAAGGTGTAGGGGTATAGGTTAAAAAAAGATGTTTTTTTGTGTGTGTGTCTGTGTGTGTGTTTGTGTGTGTGTGCCAGTAAAGTTCCATTTAAGGGGCGGATGAGTTTTTGAGTTACCACGTTAACATGAAGGATGTATGGAATGGAGATTCCATAATATCTCCTACTTTTGGGGGATAAGATTATGTCTAACACAGCTCAGTTTGGTGGAAGTTAACATAACTTGATTAAGCAAATCAAATAAATACTTTTGTGTCCAGTCCTGATAATCCGGCTCTCCTTTAGCTTGATCTGTGGTTGTCTGGTCTCCTGTACAGAGGTCGGTGCCCTTTTTGCTACGTTAGACCACATTACTCACTTTGGGTTTGGGTTTTCCATCCTAAACGTGACCCAGGTTCTGTTTAAGGTTGTTACTGGGTTTTAAAGTGAACCAGAATGTTTGGAGAAGATCCTTCAAAGATTCTCAGAACCACACCTGTCCTCCTTTTTCCTCTGAGGTTTCTTTGCTGAGAGGGATATTATGGGATTATTATTGCTGTTGCTGTACATGTCTGTTTCTTTTTTACCCACTCTACTTCTCTCTCTCTCCCAACTCAACCGATGAAGGCAGAACTCTGCCCACTGTGAGTCGGAATCTGCTGGTGTGTTTTTCGGTTAAAGGCAGGTTTTTCTCTCTACTGTCTCCATGTGCGTGCTCATATTGAAACGTTTGCTCTCTGTAGAGTAAAGACGACGGTCTGTATATTCTCTTTTTGGCTGGAGACAAGTTTTGGTTATGATATGATATACAGATGCGACTGACTTGACTCCTCCCTTCTCTGAATATTTTTTCATGCCTTTCTGTCAGCCCTTCTCCATTGTCTAACAGTCATGGATCATTTGGAGCCCGCTCAGAGTTTTTTCTTTACCTTGGCAGGAGCTCCTCCGTTGCTCACTGTGTGTTTCCCTGCAGCAGGCAGAAGACGTTGCTCAGACAGACGGCTCTCAGCAGCTCCACCTGCAGCCCATGGACCCATCAGAGAAGCAACAGCCCAAGAGGTTACACGTCTCCAACATCCCTTTCCGTTTCCGAGACCCAGATCTCCGGCAAATGTTCGGGGTGAGAGGACTTCCCATCATGCGCACTCACACATTACAACAACACCCACATGCACATATCATATTTCCATCACTTCAGAGGACATAAAATTGATGGATTGTATTTAATTTCTAGAAACTTTCTCTGACACTAATCCTAACAATTCCCTACAGTTTTCCAATTAAATTTTAATGATTTATGTTGAAGGGATTTCCAATTATTCCCAAAAAGGAGGTTAATCCCAGAATGTGACTGTATCCTTCACAGGGAATCACCTTATTTATCACATGTTCTTTTCAAGAACATATCAGCAAATACAGTCCAAAGAATTTAAATAACCCAATATTCAATAGCCTACTAAAATTGCAAAAGTAAATTATAAATGTGGGTTCAAAGACAATTCTGAGCAGCAGACATAACTCTAGTGTTTAATAGATCCTTTTCTTCTTTCATTTTAAGGAGGTTTCACAAAATATGTTGCAGATCAGGAGGATATAATATTGTAAACATAGTGTAATAAAAACAAACCCCCGGCGCATTTGTTAAAGTCACACCAAGGCAATAGAAACCCACCCTGCCAACATCCTTGGATATGACCAGTTATCCCGTCCACAAGTCAGCACCTCAAACGGAGACTCTAAAAGTCTTAACCATGAAAGGATTTTTTTTTAGAGTTTATTGTGACCGTTTATGGCATGAAGTGCATAGATAAAGGCACATTTTTAAAAGTACCTACATGTGGACAAGGCTTAAGAAAGAGATATCAGCACTACCCAGAAACACATGTGACAATTAACCTCGCTCATCCCGTTTTCTTACCCGTTCCCACTATCCGGCTGGATCAGAGCATCTCCAGGGTCAGAGCATCTCCAGAACTTCAGGTCTTGTGTTGTGCTCTCGACCTGCAGTGGTTAGTACCTACCACAGTGGTCTAGGGAAGGACAACAGTTGTACCATTGACAGAGGCATGAAGGGCCGTGGCTCAGTTAAGAATATGGGGAATGCCAGTCAGGTCTTCTCCCGTTCCAAATAATGTGTCTCACAGAGGATCTGGAGTCTAAGAAACAGCTTTGTAACCCCGCTCCGACTGATAGAAAAAATGTTGCTATCAGGAACAATCCTCACAAGTGCTGTTCTTACAAATCCGACTTCTTAAAGACATGAGTGTATTTAGCTCAAAAGTGATTGAGAAACATTGGAGCAAATGAGTGACATCACATACACAGGTTTTTATATGTGATGTCGACCAGTCCTCTGTAGTTGATGCAGGGATGGAGATGACCCTCCAGAGGAAGGGAGTGTCATTGGAGGCACAAAGAATGAGATTCCTGAGATTAGCTGAGTTTAGTTTCTTAGTCGTATTAAGTGTAGAGAGTCCATCTAACTCCAGATAAGATATTATGTGCGTTCATGCTGTCCAAACGGAACCCTCTATTGGACAGAAGCCACACTACACCTAATACCACTGCTGTTATCCTGCAAATACAGCCAATCTGTACTATAACTGTCTCTCAGCACCTCGCCTATCCCTTCCTGGAAAAAAACAGAAAATACAGGAAAAAACACTGATCAAAAAATCTGTGGCTGTCACAGGCCAGTCATGAGCACATTCAATCATGACATCTAGCCTTTATAAGATCATCTGACTGCTAGATGAATCTATAGCTATTCATGAGCAAGTTTTACAATCATTTTAAACAGGTAGAAAAAGCGGTCTCCAGCATAAACAGCAGTTTTATATCTGTGAGTCTATGCCTTCACCATAGTGGTCTTCAATGGTAATCAAATCTACTGAATTACAAATTGCTTAATCTGTCTTCACTGCTAGACTTAAACCACAGAGCATATGAGACCCAGATCTTTAAACGGCTGCAGAACCATGCTGGTTCACTCCCACGCTGGCCTTTCAGCCGCCGCATGCCATACTGGAGTCATACCAGTGGTAGACCGACACCACAGAGGACCACCACAGAACACCACAGGAAGCCTAACACTCTATTAAATTAATATATATGTAGTGATCTATAGTTTCGTTATTGTAATTTTAGAGCAATTTCTGCCACAAGAATCTCCCTCAGGGTTAATAAAGGTTTACATTAACTAATCCTAAACAGAGGCAACCCCTCACACAAATATGGCGGCACCAAGGGTTAGTCCTCTGTGGCCAGGACCATTTCCGACTGGTGCCCACTGATGGAAACCTGGCATCATTGGAGTGAAACGAGTAAATTACTAATCCTGGGTCCTTGCACGGGTCCTGGAGCTGTTTTACAGTGTAAACTGGGTTTTCCCTCTTATACATTTTAAGCAGCCACTCTTCACAAATATGTTGATGAACTACATTATAACCTCACGCCACCACTTGTGAGCAAAGGAGGCAGAACCACATTGTCTCAGAGAGACATAAAACTGGGTTCATTACCCAAGCTTATTTTAGTTTAATTCTTAATTATAACCACACGTTTGATTGGGGAAGTGATAATTAGCATTCACATCACTACTTCGCTAATTCGAGCCTCTCATTCTCAAGATGTTGCTGTAATTTGACCCTCAAATATTTCACCCGGGCTAAAACCAACACCCGGGGTTATTTGGAGTTCAGCATGTCTGACCACGCATTATTAATGTAATCTTATTACTTCTAGTGTATGTGGCCAAAATGTCTGCCAGTCGAATGTCTGAATGGCTTCAGTTGCCACCGAGAGAACCCTCTCGTTCAGCTCCACGCTGAGTCGAATTTGACAAACTCATATCCAGGACTCCTGTCCCCTGAGCCTTGGTTGTGTTTAATTAATAAGTAAGCACTTAGCAGCCAGCCATAGGAGGGTCCGTACTGCCACACTCCCAGAGGTAGAGGTCCTAAATGAGTCATTAGATACTGAGCGCACTCACAAACACACTCACACACACACACACTAAAAACACCTACAGTCTACCTCAGCCGTGTGTTTGTATTTGTATATGTGTGTGTGTGTGTGTGTGTGTGAGTGTGTGTGCGCGCGTGTGTGTGTTTTTGGAATGGTATGTGTTATGTTGCAGTGAGCTCAGGAGGTTGGATTTTGTGCTAATAGTGTTTTAATGACAGCTCGTCCCGCCTAATCACCTGTTTCCTGGAGTTTTCCAGTATTCCCAGTGTTCCCAACAAGAGAATGTTTTTCATTTTCATATCCAGTTACTTCATAATGCTCCGCTTTAACATCCTCCGTCTCCAAGGAGGTAAAGTGTAATTATAATTTTTTTTAAATGTGTTAATTTGCATCAACAAATGTGGCAAAGGGTAGTTAGAAAGCTAGCACCCGAGGGTGCCAGTGCGTTTGTGTGTGTTAAGAGAATGGTGTTTAAAGGAGGACAGTCCTGGAAAGTATTGCACTTTGCCATCAGATCATGGCACTGCAGGTGAGTGGTTGATTTTAGTCTTTGTGGAATGACAAAACCTCACTGGTGTACAAACCATTCAGCCATAACATTGTAACCACTGACATAATTAAGGAGAACACTTTATTTGTTTTGAACAGAACTGTATATTATATTATATTATACATGTAGGACAACATAGTGAAATTGATTCTATACAAATTACTTATTCCTGAGGAGCAGTGGGCAGCCCTCTGCAGTGCCCGGGGGGGCACTGGGTCTTGCTCAAAGACCCAAAAACATGTAGGTTGCAGATGCAATCCAAAGATCGAACCGCCAATAGTCCTATCGTGGGGAAAACCGCTTTCCTCCTGAGCTCAGCAGCTACATTAGATGATTAGGTAACATAAATAAAAATGATTGTCTGGTTACCATGGCACCCGTCAGTGGTTGGCATCTATTAGGCAGCAAGTACACATTTTCTCCATAAGATGATGTGCTGGAGGCAGGAAAAATGGACCTGAGCGACTTTGACAAAGACCAAATTCTGATGTCATGAGAAATGGGTCAGAGCCTCTGAGAAATGGGTCAGAGCCTCTCCAGAAATGCAGGTCTTGTTTATCCTGAAATATAGCATTGTGAACACAAAAAACATTGCATTAAAAAAAACATGTCAAAGCCCATCAGGTGTTAAGAATCATCTATATAAATTGGAAATTGTGTTTAAAAATGCGTGTGCATTTAAGCACATGCCCCCTTAATCGGTCCAAAATTACCATTGCCCGGCCGATGGCCTGATTCTAACATTACATATCAGCTGATTGAAGCTTAACTGCTAATTCAGTCTTCACTCCCAATACAAAAGACTCATGCCAGACGCTCAAGTCGGACTCTGCACTTTTATTAGATTAACATCAGTGTTGTGCTATTTGGCAAAACAAAAACATGTCAGGTTCTTTCTATTTAACATGTTCATTTTTTTGTAAATCTCTAACGGAGCAGAAACGGGTAAGAATATACAGTAAAATCTTAGAGAAGGAAGGAAATATACAACTAAGTTTGCCAATTTGTATGTTATTGGTAATCGGGGTGTGTGTGATTGTGTGTGTAAGTGTGTGTGTGTGTGTGTGTGTGTGGGGGGGGGGGGGGGGGGGGGGGGAGGGATGATTGTGTGTGTGTGTGCGTGTGAGGCACATAATGCTCTAAAATCCTATTTGTTAAATTCTTTTGCAGAGTATTCCCTGAACATGCATTATTAATGTACTTAAGTATAGTACTGCATGAATGTATGAATGTAGTTAGCTGTGTAGATCCCATCACTGCAAATATTGTCGATGTTGCAGGTTTTTAATCAGTAACCTGCTATATAGTATTTGGCACTTTTATGGAAATCTGACACTGTACTGCCACATTAAAACTGAAAAAATACCAAAGAAATCATTAAATCTACCCATGACCTCCACCAAGGAAGAGTTGGCAGGATTACACAGGTTAACTCATTCCATACCAATTTGGTGCAAAGGTCAGGTGCAGGCCAGTGAAAAAATCTAAATTGAAATGTTATTCTGAGACAACATTTTGTGGATTTGCTTTTGCATTATTAAAAAAAAAAAAGAGTGAAGATGCTCTAACAGGTTCATATTTTCATAAAAAAGGGTTAGGAATGGTAGATGGACAGATCACACTGCAAAATATGATTAGCGACATGCTAACGCAGCAATTCTTAAACCACTTAATGCAGAAGTTTGTGTTTTAATAACTCACATTATTAAGTTCCTGTAATGCCAACATTATTGAGTGAACATAACTCATCAGAATGATGTTTGCAGCCCACAACATTTGTCTAAATCTAATCTTAATTTTTACATGGCTAGTGGCCATGCCTTCAAGCAGAAATATCACATTTCTGCTTGAAAGCATGGCCACAAGCTTATAGTCATCAAATGTTCGGTCAGAGCGCTGGGCTTCAGCTGGTAATTGCTATAATGGTTTTGAATGATCTTCATCATGAGCAGATAAAGAAAAAAGATTAATCATTAGCTTTGATAAACTGTGTTTTCATCAGGCCAATCCCACAGCCATTATTGGTTCTTAGCGAGAGGAGCCATTGCCTATTACAAACATGTGTCTTTGTTTTTTAGTGGTGAAAGAGAAAAAGAGCAAGATGATGGGCATCATTAAGATCAGTGGAGCGTGCTGAGGCTGCAATAGCATCTGCATCCACCACTGTAATGTTCATTAATATTGCATAGCCCACACACGCACACAGACACGCGCACACACTTTAATCCTCACAACAGAGCAGACACAACATTAAAGGGAATCAAGATTAAATGGATATTTTATCAATCTCATTGTCGGACATTGACTCTTTATGTGTTTATGTATATTTGGCTGTACTGATGTGTTTTTTATGTGAGAGATAAAGGGGAAACTGCTGGCTACAATTTTTCTAATAATATCCTCTCTGTATCTATCTTTTCCTTTCATTTCCTTTCCTCTCTTCTCCATCTTTTTCCTTCCTTGTCATATCCTGTCTTCTACAGCAATTTGGGAAGATTTTAGACGTGGAGATCATTTTCAATGAGCGAGGTTCTAAGGTAAGTGTTCTGTAATCCTAGATTTAAAGAACACTCTTTCTCCTATATGTGATTTTCCTGTATTTGTCTCTTTTCCTCCCTTTCTCTTGACACCGTCTATACATGTCTTCAAAGCATAAGGGCAGATTTAACAACTTACTGGCGTGACAGATTCTTTTCTACTGATCTTAACAGTGACAGAAGGATTAAATTTTGTGTCGTAGTGCCCAGAAATTAAAAACATGCATTAATGAGAAATGGATGTGAGGAGGAGAGAGTAGCACAGTGCATCGTTGTAAATCCCCTTGCAGACCAGCATATAGTGCTAAGGGCTTACCTAAGCCTGCCTTAATTATAGTTATAATTATAATAAGATCAAAAAAGGAAGTTTTAAGTCCCTTCTTCAATACGTAGAGTTTTTCACGCTTCCTATTATTGGCGTCATAGATTACAGCTAACGTCATTCATGACAAAACAGACTTTAGTTTTCAACTAGGCCAGCAGCAAGGCAAAAACGAGGGTATATCCCCAAAAATCCCCCAATCCCCAGCCTTGTACGAACAATAATCCTGATCAAAATAAAAATCAAAAATCAAAAATGTCTGAAAAAAAAAATACCCCTAGGGAATATTAGAATAAAATATGAAATATACAAAATAGATTTCTTTGCGTCGATTCATATTCACCAAATTTGAACTTAATCGAAGTCGGAGTTATGAGATTACCTGTGAAACTAGTGTTTTTTATTAAAAAGCTCACCCAGGTGAGTAAAAGATGATCTATTAGAGTAAACCTGATATATACAAGATTGATCTCCTGGAGTCGATTCATATGCATCAAATTTGGTCTAAGCTGGAAAAGTGGTTTGGAAGTTATGTCTGAAAAACAGTGGTCTTTGTATGAAGTACTTTGTATGAACTACTAGAGTAAAATATTTTTCATATACAAGAAAGAGCTCCTCCAGTCGATTCATATGACACATGGAACAGTCTTGATATGAACATGGAAACATTTTTAACTAAGTTTCGAACAGTCATGTAATTTCTGATGGGCGCCATGTCTCGTGGCACGAACGTGATGTTTAGTAGCTCAGTTTTTCAACTCAGTCTTTGACTTGGTCCGTGTGCCTGTGCGTGGAAGGGAAGGGTGGCTTGGTGGGCGTGTGACTGAGGGTTCTTTTAAAAATCAAAGAAAAACTTTCAGTCACTGTGTCTGAAAACTGTAAATAAATATATCCCCTGTAGTTAAAAGATTTGAGTTGTATTCATTCTTTCAGAATTCTAAGGTGATGGAAAAATGTCAGTCTCTAGATTGTGAGATCAAAACAATCAATAGTCAATATGTTTTTATTATTGCTGATTTTTTACACTACTTTCAAAGTTTTCTGACGGGTCCATGCTATAGATATGTTATTACAACTATTAAAGCTGGGAATGGTGCTTCTGAAAGAGTTCATGTCTACGTAGGTTTTTAATGACATCTGGAGTTATCATGTCTGATGTGTCATCTCAAGGCGCTTTTGATTCCATTCATCATCGATATGTTAAATGTACGCCTCAACTATGCATCCATCTCCCAAACCTGACCAGAGATCAGGATGGGATCACATGTGCTTGAAAAGAACCAAAACAATTCTAGTTCAGCAGCTACTTAGTCATCACATCACGTTGGGCATCATAGTTTGAAAATCACTTTTCAGAATGGCATGGCCCATCTTTAGTTGAGTTTTTCTAATGATGTAATATCCAATAATATCCATCTCCTCCATCTTCTTGAATCCTTTGCAATGGGTGCCATTTTTAAATACTGCTGTTAATGACATCAGTACTGCAGAAGTTCCTGCTATGCATAACAGCAGTAGTGCTATCAAAATAGAATGTACGTCTCCTCTGTCTGTTATCAGGCCATAATTGTTGAATGGTATTCTATTCATTCTTGCATGATCTAAAAATGAGTTTCCTGGAAGGGACCTTTGTGACTTCCTGTCTGTGTTCAATGACAGAGGAATAGGTTCTTACCTTAGCAGTATCTACACAGCCGTACTAAAGGTGTTATATGATACTCTAACCTTTAACCATTAACAGGATTCCCATTGGTATTAACAGAACGTCTATGTCCAGCATAAGGATTATACACCACTACGACGCATGTCGTGCTCACTTCACGAATAACATGCTGCAAATTATTTGCACAGCACGATCTTAAAGTTAATGTAAAACTGCCATCAGACGCATATTAGTGCCAGGTGATTTGTATGACGTAGTGCTAAAGGGGTGCTGTTGCCTAAATTCATGTGACACTGCCTTTAGTTTCTACAGTACAAAGCCTTTGTTGAGTTCCTTTCTGAAACTCTTGAGATAAGGACACAACGATGATTCCCAGACACTGACACCATACAAACAAATGAAGCTCACTGAAAGGAAATGTCTACGTTAGAGACCTCCGGGATATTTCTTTATTTAAATGTGGCACGCCATTTCTGTTTCACAAAGTTTGCAGAACAAATCATCTATCCATCTAACTAGGCTTACCCTGACGCCCCCGTCAGCAAGGGTATGTCCTCGAAAAGCCCCTTATACCCTGTGTTGTACAAGCATTCCCCCATTTGAACTCCTAAAAAATCAACTTATGTCTGAAAAACGGTGTTTTATGTAAAACAATGATTCATATGCACCATATTTCTCAAACTAACAGTTGAGAAATTGTGGCCTGGAAACTTTTGGAGGTAAAGCTCGCCTAGTGTCAGACAACCAACCTTTCCCAAAATAATTCCAGTTCTTCCTCGCACAAAGCTCTATGGAGCTAGAAAATTAGAAAATTATCTTTGATATAGTTTTGAGTTGTCAACACGAAAGACTCTTTTGGGATATGATTAGGTCTCACACTTTGGATTTCTGGGTATGTTCTTTTGGGGGGCAAGTTTGATTTACACTTAACAAGCTAACACCTACAAGTTGGCACTCCCATCTTTGTTGGAAAGAACGTAAGCAGTGCAACAAGTCAACAAATGCCACGTAACTGACGTATTCATGTATTCGATGTAATCGATGACTTTGCAGTCCTACCCAGAACACCTTTAGGCATTGACTTTGTCCAAATGTCACACATCCAGACAAAAGTGGGACACTGATATGGAAGTGTCTGATATCCACATCCAACTTGCATTGCGTGGGTTCTTTCATTTCCCATATAAGTTCAAGTTGTTCCTGAGTAAATGAACCTGCAGAGGCTCATTCATACCACACAATAACATTTTTCATATGAAGCTGTAACCTGTATTTGCAGTTTCATCTTTTGTTTACATGACTTAAGCATTTTGTAAAGCACAAACTTTTGAAAAGATGTTCTAGGGGGTTTTACACACCAGAAAATACTTCTGTTTCCATGTAAACTGACCAAACACATTTTCTCAATGTTCTTTTGTGACACATGCAACATAGTGTAACTTTCAATCTGTATTGGTCCCACCCTTAAGAGGTATTATCGATCACCAGGTTACAGGATGGTCAGTATCTGCCCTGTTGTCAGATTCACCCCGATTAGTGAGGAGCTAAATGAGGGTGGTATCATCCACAATCTTCAGGAGCTTGTGAATAAACAAAAGAGATGTCAAGGTAGTGGGTTCAACCCTTGCTCACACAAAAGTGAAGCCATCTAATGACAGAATGTGTGACCCACCTCAGTCTCACTGTGTTCCTATGTAAAGCTGAGGCTTAACAACTGGCTCAGCTTTCACTTAAACACGTTAAAGAAACTGCTGATGATACCATGATGCACCTGGGACATGCGCCAAGGCTATTGCTATAGAGAGATGATGCTGAACCAGGATGGGATTGCTGCCTCACTGGGTCCACACACAAACACTTCACTAGAAACCAATGACTGTATTTATAAATTCAAAGTGAATCAAATGTTATGTGAAAAAGATAATAGTCTGTCTGTGGTTTTATGTCCCAGCTTTCCTCTGACTGTTTAACCAACCTTACGTCTCTCTGGCTTCTGATTCTGCATCTAGACCTTCGTCTGACCTGCAGCTCTTTGCTTTATGTCTTTTTCCTCTCTCTTCCTTTTCCTCATTTGGTTCATCACTCCATTTCTGTGCTCCACTCCTCTCTCTGTTGATCGATTTTCAACCTCAACCTCTTGGTCACTGCAGGGTTTTGGGTTTGTAACATTTGAAACAAGTGCAGATGCCGACCGTGCACGGGAGAAACTGAATGGTACAATCGTAGAGGGACGCAAAATAGAGGTGCCTTCCTTTGCCTGTCTCTCCTTAACTCCTCTTCTTTTTTCCTGTCCCTGAACCTGCGTGCCATTTCCTGCAACCGTCCCTCTATTCCTCCATCCATCCCCTCTTGTCCCACGTGCCTGCTGCACCTTGAAAGCTGCATGCCAAACTCTGATCCGTAAGTGTGAGTGTGTGACAAATAGAAAGACAGACTGACCCAGTGTGGTGTGAGTGTGTTGCTGTATTTCATATCTTTTCCATGTATGACGTAAATGGTTAACTCCTCTTTGCTCCTGAAGGATCCCCTCATGTGTGTTTGTGTTTACGGCTTGTGCATGAGATCACAGATATTTTCATTTCAGCTAGAACTCCCTTGTTTTAAATGAACATGCCGACTGGGCAGTGTTTCAGAGTTTATTAAAACTTTAGCCTGAACTGTCCTGCGTTGCTGCCCCTATCTTTTTTGCGCAGTCCTATTTTTGTGAATCAGGAGGTGTTACTATGTATTATTTAGGTTTATTTACTTTACAGTAGCTTTTTAACTATTGGCCTGTGGATCCCAAACGCTGAGGTGTTCAAATATATAATATCGAAGGGTGACTTGTAGGTCACTTGTTTGATGTCAGAGTAGAGGAGCTGTGGTCGGACACAGGTTCCATGCACAAGAATGCTCAGGAGAAGAGAGCCGATGGTGACCAAGATTAAGTTGGCACTAAGGGGAAAGAAGCTGATTTATTAGGAGAATAAAACAACACTGAACTTCATCCTTGTAGCAATAATAATGTAATATATGCTTCCGAGCAGCTTTGGTTTTCTATGTTTCATCTACATTTTGGACATGGCTGAGGATAGACGTGTCCCAGACAGATGATTGGACTTAAACATAGACATGGACAATGGCTGAGCAGCTGAAGGACGCTATCCTGCTCACAGCCATTGTAAGCTAAGCACCATCTCCTCATCTGGTATTTTTGACTGCTGGCTCTAGGGCGGAAACGATGCACCCACTACACTTTTCCATGAGACGGCATAATACGTCATACAAAAACATAGTGGCAGTCTACACTTTTGCACTACATTTCAGTCAATCTTCACTTGCTTTGTTCCAGATTGTCCTGACATTAGGTGGGTTTACATGTGACACTTTTCTCCTTTCCAAACTAAACCTTTCCGAATTGCAATGTCGTCTGTTTACATGACTTGTGATCTTTTCTGACCCGGTGTTTACATGCATCGACTTATCTAATCGGAAACGCCTTCACCATACTCCTGTTCATATGGTGGTGCAAGCACCAAGAAGAAGAATACCACAAAGAGGGCATGGATAGGAAATGACTCTTTGTCCATTTAACCGTCCAAATATGTTAAAATATTTAAAAGGTGCAATGAATAAATCACTCTCCGATGCAGACCGGCACTGATCTGAAGTCGCAGTTTTTAAAATGCGCCGCTGAAAAAACTTAGCAGAGCATTACGTCACGACGTTGGGCATGCGCAGATACAACTCAAACAGAAAGCTTTCCAATACAGCGTTTACATGCAGCGACCGTATTTCAGAAAGACTTCACGAAAGGATTTAGACTACGTCCTTACAAAGGATAAAATCTAATTCGGAAAGATTCTTTCCATTCAGAAAAGTTTACATGGATCATTTTCTTTCACATTAGACATCTTTCGTGAAGCTAATCCGAATTAGGCTGTCCATGTAAACCCACCTATTGTTACCTTATAATTATGTTCCCTGGTGATGCTTTTTTTTGCTTTTTTTTTGTTAGAACGGATTGGATAGTGGGTGTAAAAATCTGTCATTGTTCTTCCATTGCTCTGTACACAGATGTGGGACTTAACCTTTATGATCATCAGAGCAAAATGCAAAATCCTAAGCTTACATTTGTTTATGTTTTTAATTCAGAACAATAATAACATATTTTAACCCATAAGAACCAAAACTTGTTTCCCCTAAATGGAAAATTAGGCCAGAAGTGGTCTTACAAACAACATTCTCTGGATTTCATTCAGTTCAATTTTCAAATAAATTTTTGTCTATCATTACCTCTGTCATCACGTTGGGCTGTTTGTCTGTTTGTATGGCTGGTAACAGGATGAAGAAAAAATTTATAGACGGGTTATCATGACACTATTTTCCTAGATAGGATTGGGAACCAGTGATGGCATGCTGGGATGACTCTGCCCAGCGGAACTGGATATTGTGTCTCACTTTTTGATGTCAAATGTATTTACAGGCTTCTACGTGTAAATGTTTCATGTTGAAAGAATCTGAATACAGGTGTTACACGTAAAAATTCATGCGACTCGGAGGAAACACTCTGTGGTTTTCAATCTTATGTTTTCTCTGATGGTCTGAATATGTTTCAGCATCAGATATTTGATTCACCGCATGAAGTCTCATGGATGAAGATGTTAAAAATACTAGCATGGCATGGAGAGTGCTTGTGAATGCACAATTTCTCCTTGTTTATTTCTCTGTGAGTTTGTGTGTGTGTGTTTGTGTGTGTGAGTGTGTGAGTGAGTGTGCGAGTGTGTGTATGTGTTTTGTGTGTTTGTGGGGGGGGCCCTCTCACTAACCACTCTCTGTCTGCTGACAGGTCAACAACGC
Source organism: Lophius americanus (assembly GCA_037951165.1). Classification (NCBI taxonomy): domain Eukaryota; kingdom Metazoa; phylum Chordata; class Actinopteri; order Lophiiformes; family Lophiidae; genus Lophius; species Lophius americanus. The sequence continues at coordinate 9,318,634 of JBBDHG010000015.1, read as the reverse complement.
CACAGCCAGAGTAATGACCAACAAAAAGTTGGCGAACCCTTACACAAACGGTGAGGCTTTGCTGTGTTCCCACTTCTTCCAACCTATCCAAATACTTTAAATGTTGTTTGCTTTTCCAAGTGGGTCGAATCCAAAACAACTGGACTTCTGCTTTGGCTTGAAGACGTTTCACCTCTCATCCAAGAGGCTTTTTCAGTGCTAACTTGCTGGTGGGGAGTCAGGGATTTAATACCTCCAGTAGGAGTCTTGTACATAGAGGGTTGTTGACAGTTGGTCGTCCATAACAAATGAGGGTGGGTATGAGTCACCACGAGTCGTTAGGGACAGAATGGTCGTGTTGATCATGTGAGTCGTTAGCATAATATGAGTCCAGGTTTGGTCGAGGTTTGAACATTTTTGTCTTTGAAACGCTGTCCCTTGTCATGCACCTGTGAGGTGGTTGTTTGGTCTCACCAATATACAGATCTGTGACTCCTTGCTGCATTGAACTGCATAAACCACATTGCTTGTGTTCCAATGGGCTGTGGGAGTCGAACATCAGGTATTGGTCTGTGTGTATAGGTTTGCGGTAAACTTCAATGTTGAGTCTACCCCACTCAACACATAAATCACAGTCATAAAAGGGTATTGAACGCCCTCTGTCCTCCCTTGTGAACTTGATGATGTGGTCCACAGCGATGATGTGATTTGTTGAGGCCTTGACTTCCCAGGCCTTGATTTGGGCCCGTGGGTCATTCACATAACTGAACCAGTGGCTAGGTGTTGTCCCATTAAAGGAAGTAAGAGCCCTCTGTTCCACTTCCTCCATGTACAGGTTTGCCACAATGGGAGATACCTGAGAGTCCATAGCGCAGCCATGTTTTTGTCTAAAGAAATAGTCGTACTTAAAGTAGTTGTGGGTCTGGCAGAAGTCGAGAAGCATACACACACACACACACACACACACACAGAGGTATCCCGGTTATATTCTGATTTTCTAGAAAAGCTAAATATTTTAGCAAAACATAAGCTCTTATGTTAACTAATTACTAGTATTTATCATGTAAACAAGGATGTGAAGAACCAGATTAGTCTGTGCTCCGTGTAAACACCATATCCCAATATGATCCAAACAGAGATAAACCTCATAATCAGAGAGTTACTATTATATGAACACAGTGATTCTGTGGAGATAGTTTGCTCTGGTTATCCAAAGATTCATGCATCAATGCTAACATTTCTATGTATGTGTGTGTGTCTGTTTGTGTGTGTATGTGTGTGTGTGTGTGCGTGTGTGTGTATCCGTGTGTGTGTGTGCATGTGTGCGTGTTCTCTGCAGGCTGGAAGCTGAATCCAGTGGTTGGAGCCATATATGGTCCTGACTTTTATACAGGTAAAGATGCCAATTTTTTAAAATAAAAAATAATTAGTTTTTCAAAATTAATTGAAATAAAGTATGACATTTTTTATGCTTCTTAATGCATCCTCAATCCTTCATCTTTTTTTAAAATGTATTTATCATCATTATTTTCCTTTATCTTCCTTTCATGTGTCGCATGAAAGATGTGTGAGCATCTTGAGTGCAAGATCAGTTCAGAGTTTGTGTACGTGTGTTTATAGATTTTGTTGCTATGTTTAAAAATGTCTCTCTGTTTTTTTTTAATGTCTCTGGACTGTTTTTTGTTTTTTTAGTTTATGTAAACATGTATAACAGAATCTGATACGTAAAAGGGTAGGCATAAGAAGCTGCAGCTTCAGCTTACACCTTTTTAGTCAAAGTTATTACATTTTTATGTGAATGCATATATATGTTTGTTGTACATACATAAATATACATGTTTGTGTATGAGAATGAAGAAATGTAAATATATGTATACCAAAAATGGCACAGTTAGTAGGCCAATGTGCACAAAATGCCAAAAATGCCAAAAATGTGGTTTGACCCCGATGAGGGATTTTGGCTAAAGAATACCATCCATGTCCATTTGGGGTGCTGTGTTAATATACCACAACTTTTGGCTGTGAAATAAAACCAGGGTTTCATCAACATTTAGCATTGTGCAGAGAAAAACAGAAAATAGCAAAACTACAAGTACAATTGTGGGGTGTCTCCTCTCCGTGGTTATAATGTAGGGCTCATCGGTGTACCCTTGTAAATAATTTTCTAAGACCCAATGGGCTTGGAGCTGAGAGTCACAGAAAGGGTTTGGGAGGGATTGAGACATGGATTTATATATTTTGGGCTCTGAGGTTTTAATGAGATTTATTTACATAAAGAAGGAAAATCTCAGTGATTTTATCATTAAGAAAAACAGAACAAAAAAACACAAAATCTATTGTTGTAACATATCATTCTTTCTCCCACCTCTCCTTCGTTCATTGTTTGGATGTCTTATCCTTAGTGACAGGGTTTCCATACTCCAGCACAGGGTCACCGGTGGCCTACAGAGGGACCCATTTAAGAGGGAGGGGTCGTGCCGTCTACAACACGTTCCGCGCCGCTCCCCCTCCTCAACCCATCCCGGCCTACGGCGCGTGAGTGTCTGCTCTCTGGAGCAAGCACACATACACATACTCACACACATAAAAACACAATACAAACTCACTCACACTTACACACATACAGTAACAAAATAACAAAAAGTCTAAAAGTTTATAGTTCAGAGAGGCCAGTCCTTATTGAACTGAACAAACATCAACATTGAAAGCATTTCTACCTGATTTTATTGGTTTCATTCAGTATCCAGCATTTACATTGGTCCAACTTTACTTTACTTGGTCTGGATAAATATAATTTACATGGTTTGATTAAACCTCATTATTTGGATTAGGTCCAATATATTTTAATAGGGTTGATTAAACGTCCTTGGAATGGGTGCAACTCCAATCCAAATTCAATCTAATCCAAAAAAGACGGAAGAATGCTTGGTCCTGAAAAACGTTTGATTTTCATTTTTTTAATATGGAAATACTCCCCATGATTTAGATGAATGAATCCAAATACCTGTCGAGCGCAATTAGTGTGAACAGTAACTCATTAGTAACTAATTTTTTATACCAGTGTAAAAGTTTATCCATCAAATTGAGCCTCTGAGGATCAGCCACAAAATCAAAAAATAACTTTTTGAACTTTAAGAAAAATCATGGAAGATATTTTTCTACATGATTAAATAGGTTTCTGACAATATAAAGCAATTATGTTGGTCTATTGCCTTATTTAAGTATACAGTGTGTTCACTTGGTTTCGCTGATCCATGTGTGGGAGGACCATTTCTAAAAGATGTCCTCTGATACAACGTTCCTCAAACGCAAATATAGAACTTTAGGTTTTTAGCTGAAACAAAGTTGTGTAAACGGGGCCTCAGGGAATGAGGTGACATAGTGACACAACGTAGACAGAGAGAGAGAGAGAATAAGTCTGAGAGAGGGTGTTAGGGTTGAAAGAAAGAATGAAAGGATGAGGGCAAAGCAGGGGCGGAAGAATACAGAGGAACCTCCAGTATTTCATCTATCCATTATGACAGCATAAACCTAAGAACACCTACAGACACAACGTCAGAACAGATAAAAAAAAACATTCATATTCTGTTTGTTTGGTTAGAACATTCTCAAACACCATTTTGTTTTAATTTGACTTCTGTGCATATAAAATGCTTAATGAGTGAATTCCTCTGTCGACAGTGTGCTCTACCAGGATGGCTTTTATGGGGCAGAAATATATGTAAGTCACTGTCATTAATCAAAAAACTAGAAGAGCTCCCAGCATCCCTCCGCCAAGGACAATAATCTGTTATTCAAATATGCAACAAAAACTGCTCTGGAACTGGTGTGTGGATTTGAGGGCTGAGAATTCGTACTATTCGTACTCTGGTCTATTCCTATTCGGTATTGACCACAGTACGTCTGTTTTTATTCATGCAATCATTGCCGAATTTCAATACCTGGAGCACATCTGAGTGAGAGAGTAACATAACATGTGATGTAATATCTCAAAGAAATGTAAGATGTCTCACCTCAGAAAGAACCTGCTCAAACATAAAATGTATCTAAATGCTGAAGAGTGAATCAAGGTGCTGCAGCTGCAGCTCTGGTCCATCGTTATTATGTCCATGGAATATATATATATATCAATAACTTCATGAAATCATCAAGTAGTTATTTAGATAGAGATAACTTTGGGTTGTTTTTTTATTGTATTGGATAACATTAGCTAATCCTTTTCACTAGTGTTAGTCAAAGATCAGCGTCAGCAATCAAACAGCCATTTACTCAGACTATATTTTCCTCTACTTATGTTCCACATAATTGTCATTCATATTAAATTAATTATTTGTCAAAGGCGGTAATAGAAGTTTGAAATAAGGTCCATTATGCCTTAAATGAATGTTAACCTCTTTTTGGGTTAGTTTCAGTTTTGCTCCAAACAGTCAATAGAAAAATCTTTAAATTTTTTTTAGTTTCATATTTTGATTTCATAGGCTGTACTTTTTCAGCTTTACTCGGGTTGGGATGTTGAATACACACTTCTGCTTTTACCAGTGTATTTTGTACACTTCTAACTGTAATCCTATACTGGAGTTAAAAACTTTGTGCACTGAAGCCTGTTTCATCGAGCCAGCCTCGCTAATAAGCCAGAGTTATTTCAATTAGTCTTACTTATTTTCACCTGATTTAGCCCAAGCAAGTTGTATATAATTTAAATTTATGGCCTCTTATTTGACTTTGTTTTTACCAAAATTTGTAAAATTCATTAGAGATTATCATAATTATTTGTTGACAGATCATTCAAGCTGTTGCCCATTGACCTTTTTTGTTCTAAACGTTTGGGGTAAAGGTGGCTCATAGCTCTGGCCACGAGCTTCAAAGCGGAAAATCCCTGCCCAACTCAACCAGTGTACCTCTAAAAATATTTTGCTTCCTCCAACCCCAAATTTGCCCACCGCAACAAAGCCATTACTAATTTGCAGGCCAGAGGTGTGATTCTGTTCAAATGGAAACATGCCATCCCCCCAACTCATGATAGGTGGATAAAGGAACTTTTAGAACGCATTAAACTTGAAAAAATTAGATTATCTATTATGGATTCCTTCAAATGTTCCCTAGGACTCGGTGACCCCCCTCTTCTGGACGTTACTGACAGCCTTACTTTCACTCCTGACACTAACAATACAACCTGAGAAAACGCTAGTCTCTCTTCCAAAATCTCTCTTCTTTCTTGGGGGGGGGAGGGAGGGGAGAGAGAGAGAGAGAAAGAGAGCAATAGAGTGATAACCAAACAATAATTTCTTTATCTGTCTAATAATTCATTATTTTTGTATTAATTCATATTTTCTAGTTATTTATCCTTATGTATTCTATTTTATTGTTGGGGTTATTGTTTTTTTTATCAATATTGGTTGCGTGTGGCTAGGTTTGTGGGGTTTAAATCCCCCCTGCAACCCTTGCAGAATGCATTACAACTGTAAATCATTTTTGTATGTTCATTTGTTTTTCTGTCTGCAGTGAGAAAAAGAATAAAAATAATTGAAAAAATATTTTTCTAATTTTCAGTGTAGTGGGGTGTTTCTCTCTCCAAAGTATCACAATAAGATTATATCGGCATATGGTTGTGTGTTAGTTTCACCAACCACTCATTACTTATGGATCACTAAAACTCTGTGCAGGTATCAATTGTTGTTTCTGCCTCGTTCCTGTTGATCATCCTTTGCTGGGTGGACTTTTAGACGCCCCCTATAACATTGTGACATATTGAAGGATCATATTCCGCATGCATCACCGTCTCCATCCCTCCCATCATGTCCGTCTGTTTCGTGGATGTATGAAGAGCAGAGGGGTCCATGTTGAACGTGCACTTTGTGTGTGTTCACACAAAATCAAGAAGTGTGGCTGTCCTACAGGGTTTTGTGGAGATGTGGTCATGGTTAGACCATGACTACTGTGAAACAGAACATAACATTATATTTCTTACTTTCTTTCAATATGATATTGCTCCCTCACTCGCCCACTTCTGCTCTGTCGAAACGGGAGAATCGCTCCTCCTGGCACAATCAACTGTTTCATATCAGTTCCAAAATGTAGAGGCTTCTTCCTCACGCCAAATTGAACCTTAAACCTTACACCCGTTTTCATGAAAATCGTGCACATTGTTGCCCGGACTGAAAACCCAACCTCCTTGGCGGAGGTAATAATGATTCACCTGAGGTCTGTTGTATTCTGCGAGACCATTTTGTATTTGATACTGGAGGTGATGTTGGCTTCCTTTATTTCTCCTCAGGGAGGGTATGCGGCTTACAGGTATGCCCAGCCAGCTGGAACTGCAGCACCAGCATACAGCGACAGGTATGTTGGCTTCACTTTCATGTGTACCGCTAAGAATTCCATTGCAAAAAGACTGGCTTTATTTATCGATCCTTTCTCAGAAAATATATATTTGTCTGTCTTCTTAGCATTATAAACTTCTTACCAGAGGTGTGTGCAGACATTTTAATACCTGGTTTTGTCACAAACTGCATTCAGATCATATGCGAACACAGGAAGGCAAAGGCTTGTTTGGGCTTACTGCTAAACTACAGTTAGTTTGGAGGTGAATTATCATTGCAGCTAGACTTGGTCTTCATCCCTGTCATTCTCTCAGTGCTGCTCCAGTGTCTCTAATAAACCATTCTTTCCGAGTAGTGACATATTTGACGATTGGAGCACAAATTGCTGGAAAATATATACTGTTTCTGATAGAAAGGGCCATTACATATGTGTTTTAGTTGAAAAAGAAAAGGTCTGAACAATATTAGGCAGGTGGTTATAATATTATGGCTGATCCGTGTAAAGGTTGTAAGAAAATGTTATTACATTTTCTTACATTGATCCGGGTGTAGGTCGTGGTGGCAGCAGGTTAAGAAAGGCGTTCTAGATGTCCATCTCTATATCAACGCTTTCTAACTCATCCCATGCGTTCCAGGGCCAATTGAGATATATAATCCCACCGGAGAGTTCAGGGTCAACACCTCAGTCAAAACCTCCAAAGAAGAGTCGCTACCTCTACGTGGGGGGGGGGGGGGTTGCCTGCCTCTGTGGTCTTGAGAGCTGTGTTATTCGTTGCATTTGCGCCTGGAAAGCCCTCCTAAGACAGATAGGTTACAGGGGAGGGGTCAGACTAAAAGTGACTCAAAGACCCCAATGAATTGGTACCAAGGGATTTGCTCCTTGGTACCAATCTCCTCTTTCTAGTAGGGAGACTGGGGCAGCCGCTCTTGGCGTGAGCCCTGGGATGGGAGCTTGTTGGCGAATGTCTGGTGGCTGGGCTTTTTTCCATAGGGCTCGGCCTGAAAAGGCTTCTAGGAGCCGCTGCCCTGTGAGCCGACACCCTGAAGGGATGGCGTTGGGGTCGGATACAAAGAAGCACAGCATCATAGAGATGATGCTGATGATGATTTGACAGTAATTCATTTGTAACGATGTAGATGTGATCCTCAAAAGCTGATATGGTGTTGAGCAGGTTACTCCTTGAGGTACACTTTAAAAAGGTATCTTTCTGTTATCATCCATAAATAAACATTACATCCAGGTGAAATACACAATGAAAAACGTACCTCTGAACATTTATCGATCATTATCAATGGATATTTATGACGAAAGGCATATATTAATATTTTTACCTAAGTATGAATCGCTAGCATCCTCCAGAGAAACAGCACATGTTGTGACAGAATGCTGAAAAGCCCTGCCTGATGATGTGGAGCAGGCCATACCCCAGAGTACTTTGCACCCAGAGTGGTACCCAAAACAAACTAACTACTTGTTGCACCCATTTTCCACCCGGTTACATGCTTGCCAGCATTTGTTCTCTGTCTCTGGCAAGGTGCTGGAGACGGTGCTGCAACATCTTTGGTGGACATGCTGCCTGTCACAGGGGCCGTTGACTCTGGCTTTGATGTATGTGGTTTAGCCAAACCTCTCCTCTGGTGTTTCTTCGGCTTTTTCCTCCTGTCCCAAAACTATCTGTAGTACTTAAGTACAGTGTCACTGTTCTGAAACTGTCTCAGGTGTCAGCTGCAGTGTTACATCTGCCAGGTCGATATTGTACTTCAAAGGCAAATGGAATCAGCTGGGTAATCCACAGCTGTTCTTCAGCTCCTAGCATGGCGTAGTTGAGGTGGCACAGATGATTGTTATCTGTATCACTGTGAATTTGGAGCCTAACAGGTAACCCCTAAATTTCTCTGACAACCCCCTTGAGAGCCAAAAGCTGTAATTTCATTCTGCTGTAATTTCTGTAATTCTTCTCCGCACCCATCAACTTTCTACTGTCATAGGCTATGACAGATATCCTGCCCCCCTTACGCTGGTAGGGAACGGCACCCAACTCTAAACTGCTTGTAACCATTTCATCAATAAAGGGAAGAGAGAAATCGGCATAGCCTAGTAGAGGAGCAATGATAAGTTTCTCCATCGGCTCAAAGGACTCTTGAACGGCCGTTGTCCAAAAACTGTCAAACAGGCTTTCAGACCTGGCAGGGCTGCTTTCCTTGAAAAAAAAAAACTAAATCATGCAGGGGGACCTGCTGGCTGAGAAAAAACTCCTCTGATGATAGCTGCAAAACCCTAAAAAAAAAACGACCTCAGATTCTTAACTGTGGTAGGTACTGACCACTGTTTCATGGCAGCTACCTTATCTGGGTCTGTGCCAATGACCTCAGCGATGATTTGGTGACCCAAGAACCATACACGGGCAGGAAATTACAATTTTCAACCTTGATCTCTAAACCTGTATCCCTGAGTCCTCTTTGGTGCACTGCAAACTAGTGATAACCACTTGCAAGGTCTATGGTAGAGAAAAACTTGGCACCATGCAGCGCATCAAAGCATTCATCAATGCAGGGTACAGGCAACAAATCACGTCTGGTCTTGGCATTTAACCGCCTTTAGTCTACACATAACCTCAAGCTGTTGTCGGCTTTCATCACAAGCACAATAAATGACGCATAGGCAGTAGTGCTCTCTTTAATAATGCCCTTCATCAAAAGCCTGGTTATGTGCTCTTTGATTTCCTCGTGCTGCGTTGGAGGTATGCGTCTGTAAGGCTGTGTGACCGGGGGAACATCAACACGATGTATCTCATGTTATACTTTCTTAGTAAAACCTAGGTCCTCCTCTTTGAAAGCGTAGGCTGTTCTGACTGTTAGTCTTTCATCTGTTCTGCCTCGCTCTCTTCCACGAGAGCAACCACCGGACCCCTACCAAGTGCTCGCTTTCCCGGCGAAGGGTCTTTGAGCCTTTTGCCTCTCTTCTGGTGTTCCCTCCTACATATGAACTTTCTCTGACAACATTCACCAACTCTCCAATAGCCCTTCCTTGCTGAGAAACGACCTTAAAAATGTCATCTGGTGTAGCTGAGGGCTTCCGATGTGCATCACTGGTGATCTGACATCCCACAGCCTCATTATCTTTCACACACTAAGCCTTGATTCTTAGCAACTCTGGTCCCATTAGGCCTGTCTTCTGAAAAGCAAGCAATGGCTTCCTGGCAAACATAACAGAGTGGAATCTGGCTTTTCCATCACCAATCTCCCTCCTGAGAGCATTATATCTAACTCCCTCCACAAACTCATCTCTGACTGCCGTCTTTGTGTTATTAACAGCATCTGACTTCTGCTTAATGGCTGTAAAAAGAATTTGGGAAAGTGCATGTGAATAATCAAAAGATCCTCACCCTCTAGCTGATGACGACTGTAGAATGTCTGTAGTAGTTGACCTACACTGCGCCCTTCACTGTATCCTTCGCTGAGAAAATTGAAAATTTCCCCAGGTTCCTTTAATTCCCCATCAGTACATAACCTGACCTCTTCTAGTGCTGAACCCCGGAAGAGAGAGAAAATTAAGTCAACCTTTTTTTCTGTATTTAAGCCCCTTGTTTGAATAGTTCGCTGTTCTTCATCTGTGAACTCATCAATGGGTCGGCTATCAACTGTGGAATCACCACTAAATGGCTGAATTGTGCGTTCTTTTGGAAAATACTTGTAGGACCTGTTAGCCCCATTAGTCATTTCAGTTATCCTAGTCATTGCTTCATCATGTTTGCTACTCAGTTCTGAACACTTAGCTTGGAGTTCAACGACAGGGTCCATCTCGGTTTCCTTATCCGAGTGCTGTTCATCATCATTTGCTCTCTCTGACATGGTGGGATATCTGTTTCAATGTGTATTCAGCTCTGGATAGAGAAAAATCTTGCTGAAGTCTCTCAAGCTTGGTTGAGCCAACGTCCTCCGTTCCTTGCATGAAGAGCTTCCCCCCTTTCTCTTATCCGTTGGTCGCTGGCGATTCACTGGTCACTTGGATGCATCTCCAGGATTGCTTCTCTGTCTTGGCCACTCTTATACACCTGGCTGCTGGGATCCTGGCCACTACAGTTATTTTCTGCATTCTAAACTAGCTTACTAATCTACAAGAAAATCAAATTATCTGCAACATGAACTCTGAAGAAACCCACTCCAGGTACCAAATTCAGTAACTTGGTGAATCAGCACAGGACAAAAAAAATATATCTTGGTTCTTTATTCTGAAAAAATAAGAGTTGTGTGTCTCAAGAATTAATAGAATGAAAGTTATTAAAATGAAATAATGTTCCGCAAAAGAGTTTCCTTCCTGAACTTTGCAAACGGCTTGCTTACAGAGTGCCATGACCAGTAGTCAGTTTTTGTCATGTAGGCCAATGGAGAATATATTGTCCTAGTGCGTGGTTCAAGAGCATTAACCACGATGGGAGACGTGCGCAATTTTCCGCCGATGTACAAGAGTTTATAGTTTTTTGGACTCCCAAATTACTGACTATGAGACAACCATAGAACTCAGGATATGGATGGGACCACAACTTTAAAAAGAAGGACTGCCCACCTAGTTTGCCTCAAAGCCGAAAATCTGGTCCTGCATCTTTCGCTGTGCTTTTTCTGGCGCTCTGTGAAACAGGTACATATAAGCAATTATTGTGACTACAATAAAGACCTGAGTAGAATTTTACATCATGCCACAGGTCTAAGGAACGAAATGTGTAAACACAGTAAAAGATGGCATAGTCGGCAGAGATCAGCTTTATCCAGTCCATCTTCAATTTTCATTCCCTTGGAGTCACTCGCTCACCTCTAATCCCTGAACCTGAACCTCAAGCTCCCTTCCACTACCATAGACTACTGCGCTCCTGTCTGAGGAGCTGTTCTCAGTCCCTTTGGGTGCCTGCAAGTATGCTATTGTGTCCCCCACATCAAGATGATATTGATGGGTTTATAGAAAAACACATGTACCGGTTTGTGTGTGTGTGTGTGTGTGTGTGTGTGTGTGTGTGTGTGTGTGTGTGTGTGTGTGTGTGTGTGTGTGTGTGTGTGTGTGTGTGTGTGTGTGTGTGTGTGTGTGTGTGTGTGTGTGTGTGTGTGTGTGTGTATTTGCGAGATTGTGCTTGTCAGCCTTGATAAGAAACAGCCACAGCAGGAGCCTGTAGGGCTCCGATAATGTGAGATTTATCAGCGGCGAGGAGTGATGGGTGAGGGGTGATGGGTGAGGGGTGAGGGGTGAGGGGTGAGGGGTGTGCTCTGAAAACTCATGAACAGAGCAGAGGAGAAAATAAGGCAGGTACTCTTTTAAAGATTGTTTTATTCTCCTCTCATACATCCCTCCTTTTCACTTTCAAAGCTGCTGGTTCTTTTTTTCCTGCCATGGATGTGTGAAAAACTATTTCTGCTTTCACTCCGATATTTAAAGGTGTGTCACTGATTCTGTTTCCAAGCTACTCTGATGTAAGAGGAAGTCTGTGCAGAGCAGTGGAGTTGACAGGAGATGAAGCAAAGATTGAACGATGAACCCTGTTTAAGACGAAGAAATCCTTTATTGATCCCATACACTCATACACATTACAACATACTGAAATAGTTTCTCTGCATTTGACCCATCCCAAGAAGGTGGTTTTAATGTTGTGGCTTACATAGGCTCTTATCTCTGCCTTCCAGACCTGCATTGACTACCCTTTACAACTAGAGGAGAATAACCCAACAGAACCGGATGAATATAAATAAAGTACTCTGCTGCCATCACGTCGTGGTTGAATTAGTAAAGGCAGGGCTGTTGAGGGAGGGGTTTAGTTCTGAGCCAGTGCCGGTGAAAAGACTGGATATAAGCCTCACGAGACAGATGAGCAGAAGAGGAGTAAGGGGGGAAAAGAATGGGGGAAGGTATCGGAAATCAACAAACATTTTGTTGTATCCTCCAGACCTGTGTTTCAAACTCTATTCTGAATATTTGTCTATATGCAAAAACTTACGTTTTTCCTTTATTTATCCCCCTGTCCATGAAATGAGAGTGGGGATATAACTTTTATGTGTGTCTCTGCTATACATTCTGACTTCGGTAAACTTAATATGCATTCTAATCATATGGCAAAGTCATGCTTTTGGGTATTTTCAAATTTTCTTTTGTGTGATTTCCATGGCGATATATTGTGTTAGTTACCTCGGAGAGATGGTAAGATGGTTTGTCCCGAGCCTAACTCACTTTAAGGAAATCATAGAAAGTATTTCTACAGGATTAAACTAAATAGGTCCGTCCGTGTTTAGCAATTCTGTTGGTCTAACTTAATGCTGTTGGGTTGGGTCGAAAGGATTTATTTAGTTAGATAAAACTTAGTTTCTTGGAACTGTTCCAGCTTCATCAAGTAGGGCTGGTGCAACTAGTTTTTGCTGTAGTAAACAGGCATGACCTTGTGTTTCGAATCACCATCCAAGGTGTTTGAACACCTCAGGGTGATTTCTTTTTTTCTATTCATTCAGTCTTATCACTCTCCCAAGGTCTTTAATTTTTCTTTAGATTCTTCTTTTTCTTCTTTTCTACTCTGATATCACTTTAACAGTCATCAAAAAGATTAAACGCTCATCCACTTTTTGTGAGGCAGGTAAAACATATCATTGCAACCAAACTCTCATTTTATTAAGTCCATTTTATGTCACTGATTGCATGTTTATCCTTTAGGATTTGCATTATCACTCCTTCAGACTAAAGTTAAAACTGATGACACCATGGTTTATTGTCTCTGCATTGTCACTGCGGTTGGTTTTGTTCGCTGCTCATCAACTAATCTATGTAATCAAAACTAACAGACGCACAGGTTGTATCTGAGGTTTTGGAAATATTTGACCCAACCTTTATTTTCACTGTTTTGCTTCCAATTTCTTAAGCATTTGAAGAATAAGTCATTTTGATTGCAAGATGATTTCATCCAGACTTTCAGACTTTTCAGTTGGATCTCGATAAAAATTCCAAGGATCAAACATAAAAAGGGTGGTGACGGTCCGGATTAAACTTGAACCTGGTTCGTATTGAAAAAAGCTGTCGTATTGAGAGCTTTTCTCACAAAAGTTCAGGTTTTCAGACCCACAGGAAGTAGAAACCGCAAGTGACGAGAAGAAGTAACCGCAAACTGTAATTAAGAATAGACAAAAGAATGAAAAGAAACCATAAAAGTTGAAAATAAGCCCAGTGACACTTGGAGAGAGGGAGTGACAAGGAATTCAACAGTGATAGGGTCCCGACAGATACAAGAGGATTCGAGGGGGATGACACTTCAAGGTTAGGAAACAGTGGCAGCATTTTAAAAAGGTATTCAATGCCATCAGAATGAATCGTTAAGTTTTATTAAAGGAAGCCCATATAGATGATGATAAGAGCTGTCAGCAAAACTTGCAAAATTGCAATATGACACCAAACCTAACCAGATCAGAACCTGATTGGATTGGATTTTCAGGTGTAAAGGCACTCTTTTGGGAAAAGACCTCCAGAACTATGCTGATGTGCTGGGAAGTCCTAGTAGTTGGCAAAAACACAATACAATCATCAGCCGTTACATTAAGACCAATAGCCTAATAATGTTTAGGCTTGTGGCCTTGACTGCAAAGTAAATATATTTCAATCAAAACGTCCAGAAAAACCTGTCATCACCATTTAAATGGAGGGAAGTACGACTTCCAGGGCAAACAAGAGTCATGGAGATGACACTTTTGGGGCACATACGAAATTTAAAAACTGTTAAAAAAAAGTTAGTTTGAAATGTAAAGCAAACATAACTACATTATACCTATATATACTGAATAACTGTTGTATTGCTCAACCCTAAGAAATTAGTCAAAGCATGTTGAAATTTTGCTAGATGTTTTTACTGTATTGTTATAGTAAACAGTGTCTCTGCCTGTTTTCTCCTCTATAGTTACGGCAGAGTCTATGCAACAGCAGACCCATATCATCATACAATCGGTCCCGCAGCAACATACAGTGTGGGCACAATGGTAAGTCTGTTTCCTGTGTCTTAGTTTCTCATTGTCTAAATATATTTGTACTTTATGTCGTCTCCTAATGGACTTGCTCACCTGGACACAAGACGTTTAACATCATAGGAGACCAAATTACACCACACAAACTCTGCTATTCATATAAACACTATTTTTTTCCCTATTACTCACTACTAACTATTTGTTGTTTCTGAGTTCTGTTTCCAACTGAAAAAATATGTTTTGATGATGTTTATGTATAGTTTGTATCTTTGCCACTCCAGTAAATGAAAAGTGGACATGCATTATTCTCGAACTCCCCATCCAATTTCATTGGCTTGATCCAATCCAATCAAGACAGAAAATTCCTCCCCATGGAAAACAATCGGTTAAAAATGTGTAAGGGGACATAGTAAAATGGTTAATGTGTGTGTTTAGCTAGCTATGCAGTAAACATCAAAGATGAAAAAATGTATCTTGGAATATGACAGAGCACCCCAGAAAATAGGGGGGAAAGGGAAATTACGATTAGTCAATGTTTTAATGGGATACTCGGGGCCTCCATGGTATACATGGGGGGGAGGGGGGGGGTTCTTCAAAAAATTAGTTTGTAAAATATTAGTCCCACATATTTCCTTCTGTTATTTTATTATGACACGTTGAATGCAAATTTCACGGATGAAATTCAACAGAAATTCCTGGTTGACATGTAGCAAAAACAAGTAAAGACACAAAACAGAGGCAAAAAAAATGATTTTCAGTTCAAGTGCAAAAACAATAAATGAATACTGATTGCATGGCGAGGTATTGTATATCTTAATAAAGATATCAACCGGCAGCACTGGACTGAAGAACATTTTTAAAATGGTTGCTTTAGAGAAAAATAATTGGGAACCACTGATCCCCATTGGCATCAAAAAGAATATTGGATTCAAGATGATAGTTCACTCAGAGTAAAAAACCCTACTGGCTCCCCCATTAGCCCCACACACAAGTCTTGTCTTCCTTTAGTGCAGCTGCTAGCTAAAAGCCATCATTAATCACCACCATTTTCCTCTTCATTTACTTAATTAAAACAGTGGCCTGCACTTTCTTACTAATCACTCTAGCCTCTCCTCTCTTTTCTTCTGTTTTTAAGTCAGCCCTCCTTTTTTCCCAATGCTTCCAAATCCTTCACAAAATTCTTAATTGTGACCAACTAATATCTAAACTAAACTTGATCATGCCTTACGTTGTGCATTGTTGCCCCAAACAAGACATAACAAGACTAAAGCCCTTAATGGTTTGGGTCAGATAAAGCTTATAATTATGAGACTTATCAAAATATAATTTGGGTTTGGACAAAAGAGTTATCGTACCTACAATGTCTCTCAAAGAAAAACTTTGATGCAAGATAACCACCTTTTGTGGGATCAGGCCCTTTAAAGTGAATGAGGTAACTGTAGATTTGCAGACAGTTCTGATGTGCTGACATCTTACACATTCTATCAGTATTGGGCAATTCTGCATCCTACCATTTGGCTGTCCTAATTCCAGCATTGTCATTGCAGGAATTATTTTCCCACAATAGCATTTAGCTGAATCCCTGAAGTTTATAAGGGTGTTTTTAGGGGTTAGGGTACTAACTAACTAACAAAGGGTGCTGAGACTGCTGTCTTGAAACTGTTGTTCTGGGCTGCAGTTAGAACCTTTTCTTCTAATGAGGCAGAAAGTAAAGCCGGTGAAGTTGGATTTGATGCATGTAGCGGCGAGGGCTGGCTCGTCTCGTCTGGCAAGGAGAATAGCTACTCTAGCACAGATTGCTGACAAAAGTTAGTGCTGGTTCCGACAGAGCGGCGTCTTACATAATATTAGGCAGGTGGTTTTAATGTTATGGCTGACACACACTCATACCCATTCAATCTAAATTCAACAAAAGGGGCCTGTGGAAAAAGGGAGGAATGTTTCATGGGAGGAAAGAGAGAGATGACTTAGTTGATTAACTTCAGAAGGTGCCATATTGAAGACTGATTGGAGCTTTTTCATCTTTGATGTTGCAGGCTAGCGTTTACAGAGGAGGGTGCAGTCGCTTCACTCCCTACTAGAAAGAGGGAGACAGCCCCCCACCTTCCCCTGAAAACAGACTAAAAAAACTCATGGAGAGCATAGAACACATGGAGAACTAGAAACAAACGGTTACGGATGAAATCCTGATCTAGAAGAATTGTTCTGACGTTATGTGCTGTACATGTTTTTTTTTGGGGGGGGGGGCATGTTTTTTGTCTACTGAAAATTCAATATTCACTTCGGAAAAAGAAAGGAGAGAGTGTTGTCTTTTGTTTCGACTGTTACTTCTTCCACATTTGCTGATTAGCCATTACATTATAACCATCGACAGGTAAAGTAAATCACTGTTTATCTCCTTGCCGTGACACCTGAGAGTGAGTAGGATGTATTAGTCAGCAAGGGAAACATTTTGTCAATGAAAGCAGGAGACAAGTTCACGGATCTGAGTGACTTTGACAAGGGCCAAATTGCGAAGACAAGAGACCTGGAACTGCAGCTCTACACAGAGCAGGGACATCTACACAGAACAGGGACCGCCTACACGGAACATGAATCATTGATGAAGAGCAGGGGCAGTCTACATCAGGGGTATTAATCTCAATCGCAGAGGGGGCCAAAATTAAAGATGGAAATCAAATCGAGGGCTGAAAAGTACTCAAACTGGTCATTTTAATCTTAAGTATTTTGACAATTTTAGTATTTTATTTGCTAATTTCATCTAATTCTGAACAAAACAGCAGAAAATAAATTTTTCAAAATACAGATTACACTCAAAACAGATCAGCATAACTATTTGTTGTGTCTCCCATTTTATCAGCAGAGTTTCACGGAATAAATTCCAATAAACGGTTTTTATTCACAGGCATCAACAGCGGGCAGAAAATTATATTTTACAAGTATAAAAACTATTTCAGTTTTCTGTCACAATCAACAATTTCATTCACAATAAAACATTAAAAGTAGAAATGGTCATAAAAAGCCTAACGGTGTATTTCACATTAAATGTGAGCAACGTCATGTGTTTACTTGTTTTTAACTTAGCAGCACCAATACATGCTGAACGTCTGGAGGACGTGAACGCCCCTCGCCTGTTGATTAAAACTTGCGTTCTATTTAATAATACACGTGATCGCTTACTAATACGATTACAATTTATCGTTTTTAAAAAGGATTTCTCGTTCGTATGTCCTCTCGGGCGCCGTAGCATCTCCTCCAAGCATTATCAAATGTTTATCAGAGTGATTACAAGAACGCTGATAACAGAGGAGCAGGGAGAAGTGCCGGCGCTATTGATTGGCGTGTCGGCTATCCTAGTGCATTCTGAACTGGAGAGCAGGGATCTTCTTCTAAGTGCAAGGACCATCTTCAAAAGAGTAGGGACCGTCTACAAATGTTCTGCAGTGGTTAGTGCCTACCAAAGACATGAGAACTGGTGAACAAACACGAGAGTCTTGAGGGCTCAATGCTCATTGATCCATGTAGGGAGTGAAGACAAGCCTGTGCTGACTGATCCCTCAAATTGGTGGAAAGGTTAATGCTGGTTCTTAAATAAAGTTGAAACATAGTGACATCACAAAACTGTTTTGAGAGCGAGAAGGCAGATGATTTTAATATTATGGCTGGTTCTTGTAAATCATCAAGCTCTCCTCAACTTACCTGTCCTCAGATTGCACACACTAACATGCTGAACACCCAAGAAATATCTGAATTGCTTTATTTACCCAAGCGTTCAGTTACCCACCAATATCATTGTGCTTTTTTCCCAGACACATACACACACACACACACACACATTCACACAAACCCAGATGCTAGTAAATAGCATCTGTGCCTTCTACATCTGATGGAACACTAAAGAGGGAAGTCAGTAGCAGAAAAGAAGAAAGAGAGTGTGAAGCGAAACCGCAAGCAAAGCAATTTACTCCACAGATAAGAGATAAGAGAGTTCAGTCAATAAGCACTGATCTCATTTCAGGATATATCAGACCGACACATGCTTCTTGTTCTATTGCTACCACTCTTGGGCCTGTGTGAAGAATTTTATTATCTTTAAATATATATATATATATATATATAAATATATATATATATATATACACATTGATCCGCCATACCATTTAAACCACCCACCCGATATTGTGTAGCTAATGAAGCAGTTCTGTGATCTCCCTCCTCTGTGGGATCACACAACACAGGCTAGCCTCTGCTACCCCCCATGTGTCACTGAGCCTTAGGCACCCATGACCCTGTCACTGGTTCACCTGTTGTCGTTCCTTAAATCACTATCCACTGCAGACCAGAAAGACGCAACAAGACCTGCAGTTCTGGAGATGCTCTGATATGGTAGTTTAACCATCAGAATTTTATCCTCATTAGAGTCGCTCAGATTCTTAGGCTGATCCATTTTTCCTGCTTCCAACCAGTGAACTTCTGGACAAATGTTAACTTACTGCCCCTATATATCAACCCCCTCTGACAGGTACCATGGTTACCACACAAACAATGATATTCTGACCTGTCAGTGGTTATTATGTTATGGCTGATCAATAAGACTGTGCGTGTATATATATATATATTCATTTAGCATTCACACAGATGTATATATAGGACATATATAATATTGTTTTTTGTTTTATCAAATGCTCCTCCTTCTTGAATCAATGGCTGTTTTGACTTTTTCTGCGGAGCCCCGGAAGTCTCATGAGAAAAAAATGAATAAATAAAATTTTTAAAAAATAGCATTATCGTATGGTTATATCGCAGGATAAGTTCAGCATTGCAAGGCAGAAAGGGTCTTTGAAAACCACATCTGTAATCTGCATTTTTTTTCTCAAGGACCTTCAGGGGCTCTGTAATTTAAAATTAAAGGTCTATAGCTTATTATTTATTTCTCTTGTATGAAACGACATGAACAATAATTTTGTATGCGGCTAAAGGAAAATATAAATGTAAAAGAAGGAAAATGACAACAATATATTGGACAAAGACTATCTGTTTCTGTTATATTTGTCTGTTTCAGGAGTGTTTTGTAAAGCTTTAGGTCTGCTTCTGTCTAAAGCTTTGTTTCTTAAATAACAAATTTAAGAAACAACAGTGTGTTCACTGAAAGCACTGTAAACAACTGTCAGTCCGTTTCTTGGTTTATATTTATATGTTTACAAACTTGGTATGATCCCTGTTTTTGACTCACAGATCAGATCATTTTTCAGATCGCCAAGATAAGAAATAAAGACAAAAATTAAAAGAAAATAAACGATTTATTAAAATCCATATCTCAAATACAACTTTAAACATGTGTTCTGTGTTGGATTTATTTGTTTACTCAGTACATATATACGATTTATTTTGATGTATATTTGTATGGAGTTGCATAATTCATTTATGTCTACTGTAAGAAAACACGTGTTATACACAGGAATGTATATTTTGTTTATTTCTTTGTGTGTCTGACGAAGGTGGCTGAGAGTCTAGAAATAGAGAATGCAGATTCTTTGTCATATTGTTCTCTTTTCATGAATCTCTGATCATGTTTCCTAATCAATGTCTGAATGTTAGAATTTCAGATGTAGTGGAATGAAAACAAAATTACAACGCATTACACTGATATGCCATAACTTTATAACCACTGACCGTTGGAGTCAGAAAAAAATTGATTATCTGGTTTCCTTGGCACCCATTAGTGGGTGGGTTATATCAGGCAACATTTTATTCTGAAGTTGATGTCTTGAAAGTAGGAAAAATGGGTAAGCGTAAGGATCTGAATAAGTTTGATAGGAGCCAAATGTTAATGGCACTGCAGGGCTTGTTGTTTGTTCCTGCTCTGAAGTCAAAAAGCACATAATGGTCGATCGATACTTGCGGGGAGCGTGTCTTCTTATCCCAAAGAAAAGCTACTGCAGGACAAATTGCAGGAAGTGTTAGTGCTGGTTCTCATTTATAGTGTCTGAATTCATACGGACATCACAGAGGTGCTCTGGCAGTAAAAAGGTCTACACAATGCTGGGCGGGTGCTTCTAATGTTGTGTCCTGTTATCACATAAGAGACGGATCACACAAATAAAGCAAGAACACCAGCTTTGCCAGATTAGAAAAAATGTTTGTATGACAGATCATACCAAAGGTTTAAAATCAAAGAAGTACGCTTAACACAACCGTTAGAGAGAGGATGCTATTGATCAACGTCCATCACAACTTTGTCACCACGGCAACAATCACTTTGCTGGAACGATGCCATGTGAGAGGATGTGTAAACAGAGACTCGGGATCCATCTCCTGATCGTGTCATCAAGTAAAAGTGTCTTCAAATGGTCAAACTGTCTTGTTTTTTATGATTTTTGGCATTATTGATGATACGTCATACACATATACTGTACGTCTGGCAACACTAAAGAAAAAAAGGTCTAGCCGTTTCATTTGTGGCCAAAACTTTATAGATCATAAATGAAATAAATGCAAATATTATTATTATATTATTATATATTATATGAATAAATATTTTTTATTTAGATTACAGCTGTTTAAAAAAAAAAAACTTTCCCATTTATCCTCATTACACTCAGAGATGGATGCTCTTTATTTAAAATATTGTCTGGTAATGAAGTTAAGACTGTTTTGATGTTGAACTTAATTTTGCTATATAATTGTTTTTTTCTGTGAAAAAGAAAGAATGAAGAGTATTTTCAGCTACAGATTCACCTTCCCCATGTTGACAAATGTCTTATTTACTCTGACTTGCCTGTTCTTTCTTTCTTCTTTTAGTAAATAAAAGACTGGAATGAGGAATGAATACATATGGACATCAACAAAAAAAATAAGGGGGAAAAGAAACGTGGACGCTGGAAAGAAAAAAAAACTGAAACTAAAAGAGCATCAGAATTGTAAAGAAGCCCTTCCAGGAATGAAAATGGATCGGAGGAACTGGACGGATGATTGTTGTGGGGCTGATCTGAGGCTGGGGTCAGAACCTTTGGGTCCGTAGTCGGGGATGAGATGAGCCTCCTGGCTCTAAACCCTGAACAACAAGCCTTGCTGAGTGGAGGAAACTGAAGAGAGAGGTTGTCACAAAACATTTTATTTTTGTAAACATTTTTTTAAGTTTATGATCCCTGAAAGGAAAAAAACACTTAATGTACGTCTCTATATATTATATATTCTATGTGTGTAATATAGTAAGTGTCAAAAAAAGAGAAGGCAAAGTGTTGTACGTCTTTGTAATATAGATGAAGGCGGTCAGGTTTGAAGATGTATCTCACCACACCTCACCCCCTCTTCCTCTACTAGATGGGTCAAAGGTCATTCGGGAGAGGGCTGACTTGGGGAAACAGATGTGTAGTCCGGGGAGGAGCTAATCCAGCAGACATGTGATCTCTCTTATGGACGGTAGTTCTTATTTATGGCCTGTCGCTCAAACTTTTTTTTAATACACCAATCGGCTATAACATTATAACTGATGGCAGGGCTCGCTTTTTCTGTGGTACCACTGTGATGGTTAGATGACTGCGTCAACACATCTCCAGAACTGCAGGTCTTGTTCCAGGTCTGCAGTGGTTAATACCTACAAAGGTGGTCTAAGGAGAGAAAACTGGTGTACCAGCAGCAGGGTCATGGGCGCTCACTGTTCATTGATCTGTGTAGGAAGTGAAGTCATACCCGTGCTGAAAAAGACAATGCTGGTTCTGACAGAAAGGTTACGGCTGATCCATTTATATATGACAAACACTTATCAACATGTACTTCGTTTTACACTGTCGTCAATCATATTTTAGTGATACTGTTAAAATGCTCTGATGTTTATGGGTTTATTAAACTAACTCCAGAAAGCAGCAGATTCAAATGTAATGAAGAAACAAAAAACAGGAAAACTGTTTTATATTCAAGTTTTGTTCAAGGCATCCTTTCAAAAGAATTTTGTGTTTGGGGGTCAACTCAAAATCACATACAGCTGTGCCAATTCATTAAGTTTTGTTCAGAAAATCTGAATAAAATATTTAAATGATGTATTTTACATACGAAAAGCTGTAAATCTGAATCCAGGAACCTACACGTTCCTTTCAGACCAAACCCTATTATCTTGTGAAAATAATAAAGGTTTAAATTAACATGTTTATTTCAATCATGAGAAAATAAACTGAACGCTTGCATGACACAGACAGTATTTCCTTTGATAACTTGAGCCAAAACAGCTTAAAACATCAAATGAAGTTGCAGATTTTTAAACCTGTCTTTCGAAACACGTTCATCTCCTGTTCTTCATTGAGTCCGAGTTGCAGCGCTCCTCTTGGTATCTCGTTCTGAAGCGATGAGGGAGTGGATCATGATCATCATCAGCAGTAGAGCAGGTGTTCTGCAACTACCGGTCCATCTATGTTCCAATGGTCCCCTATAATCATGAGGACGCCTTCAGGACGCCTTCCTTTGGATGATTTCCAGGCTTGTCCAACTTGGAAGAGACACTAGGGTAAACCCAGAACTTGCTTAGGGGACAACATACCTAATCTGACCTACGATGCCAGGGGAGCCCTCAGGATGAGCTGGAGAACACTGATGGTGAGAGGAATGTCTGGAATACCCTTGCCATCAGGCTGCCACCACGACCCAATACCGGATGAGCAGAAGAATATTGATGGAATCTTATCCTCCATAAATCGAGTGAAGATGAAACATTAGGATGTGACGTCCTCTGTGAAAGAGATCAAGAGAGACAGTTTGCCACATGAAGACTGGATGGTTGATTTGATAACTCCTGCAGAAATGCTCTGGAGACCCCATTACTCATGTGCAAAAGACGTCAACAATGGGTCCAACAACAGTTGTATTTTCCGTAGAGGCCAGATTTACATCAGAAACTCAATTAATGAAGGTGGAGCAGCCTAGTAGAAGATTCCATTAAATATCATTTTTTTCAAGTTATTTTTCACAGAATTGTTGGATTAACGGTTTATTTACAAGTGTTGATTCAAGAACAATCAATCTTCAAAATAAGATTGGTCTGCAACAGAAGCAGAAGAAGAAGAGAAAAAAGCCAACCTTAGGTGATGATGTTCCCTGTGTTTCTCCTAAATGAACAGCTCCTCTTCCATGTTGTGCTGCTGTGTTTGTGCTGTTGCCTCAAATGGACGAACCAATCACAGCAACGAGTAAATGCAATAACTTTAAAACAAGCTGATGAAGAAAATGATGACTGGCCAATTGTACTGTTTCTAGAGAAGTTTGTGAATTTTGAGAACTTGAATTTTGACAAATGGAGGCCCATACTTATTATTTAGCGCAAGAAAAGCAACAGAGTGTAGGACACCCCTGTCAAAGTAAAAAATCTATCCAAAGATAAATGGTAAATGGACTGTACTTATTTGCGCTTTTGTAGTATTCACCAATAATGGAACAGCTATTGGGAGCAACTGGGTGCTCAGTATCTTACTCAAGGAAATTCAACATGTAGAACACAGGGGCCGGGGATCGAACCGCCGACCTTCAGATAAGTGGACGACATCTATACCTCCTGAGCAAAAGGAACCTTTTCGCTTGGGGCCCTAGACCATGACGTGCTTTTCACCTTTGAAGGCCACCGTAGATTCTTGGATAGGGAGGGTGAGCTGTGGTGGAATATTGGATTTAACCTGATACTTCATTGCTAGATGCAACAAAGTGCATAAGAAATAAGAATTTTCCACAAAGCACAACTGCTGCTAAAGGGAGCACTGGAACCAGACCACAGGCAACAAAGACTTTAAAAGTCCATGCCCCAGTTACAAACCTACATGAAGGAGAGAACAAATTGTTCACCCTACCTTAAATCAGTTTCAATCTGTGCAAATAGAGAAAACAACAGGTAGAAATGACCAGAACTCTTTATAAAGTGCATAAGCTGAGCTAAACACCACAGGGAGCCTCAAGTTCATTAGTGGGTCATGTCTGCTGGAGGCTCGGAGGCCGCTGACATCATTACCGCTGCAGTCAGGTGGCTGTTGGGTCGGGGGTTAAGTGGCTTGTAAAGGATAGAAACTTGGGAGAATCCTGTTTCAAACTCTTCCCTGCATCTTTGAACACAGTCCTGAGGAAGAATGGTTTGATGAGATTTGAAGGGATGGGGGTAGAAAAACACCTTCTATGAATTTTTAAAAAAAAACTTCAAAGTTTTACAAAGAGTCTCTTTAAAAAGTTCTCTTTATATGGTTCTCTACTTTAGTGACATTGTTCTATATTTAAACATTTTACTAATATCATTCTGTCAGGCATGGCCACATAGATAATTGTAGCCATTTACTAAAGTTGTATTTATTGCATTACCACTAAGAAGAAAAAAAAAACATTTATATATATACAGATATATCTATTTGTGGTCTGCAACTCTTGGACAAAAAGTTAATCTATGCTTTTCAACTTTGATGCAGGATTCAATGCAATGTCAATGTATAGTGAGATTTCTACTTGTGCGTCATTTTAAATCTGTTGATATTCTTTGGGTTTTGTTGCTATGTTGGTCCGGAAGTGCCAAAACAAATGGACGATTTATGAAGCATTTTTACCATAACAAAAATACACATTGGAAAACCAATTACAAATAAAAAAAAACAAATTTACAGAATGTGAAACAATTTGGCAGGTACAAATATTTTCCCAAGTACTGCAAGTTTGACGGAGAAGGTTGGTGTTAAACGCTTGATTTTTTTTATTTTTTATTTTTCTATTTAGCCTGATTTTAACAAAAGCGATTCTGGTTTTTCTTTCAACTTCCCTCAATTAATTTTTTTAATCTTTTATTATTTTATTATATTTATTATGTTTTATATACTGTTATTTATTTATTTATCTTTCTTTCTTTTTATCTTCCAAAGCCTGCTCAGCACTTTGATCAACACGTTGTGGTTGATTAAAAAGTGCTATACAAATAAACTTTGACTTGATTTGACTCGGAATTACAAACAGGAAGTGATTGTTTTTGACTTTCTCTGTAAAGCTTTTTTACAGTTTAGCACCAGATGAATAACTTACTAATGAAATGTTGCCAAAAGAGTAATGACTCCTCCTAGCAAAACCAGTGACTAGGGACCGTCTTCATGTGCCAAATGGAAAACAGAAAAAAAATCACAGTAGGGCAGTCTCACTAAAGTCCTTGCAGACGTCAGTAGACACCTGGCTGCACCGCATATCAGAAAAGCTGTTGCATTTGTTTTAATTTGTATTGCACTTTGTAGACGGTCCCTACTCACTCAGCTGACAGCCAACTGCAAATGGAGATTAATGTTATCTGTGGAGCTGAGAGGACGGCTTGTTTGGATGAAAATGTGACATTAGCTCAATGTCTACCTTAGTGTTTTGACAATGTTATTGTTATGGTTAAGTTGTGACCTACCTTTTCTTTCACGCTACAGGTTTGTAAATTTCTTTCAGAATTTAAAAGTTTTTCTCATCTTTGTGTAAATTTGTTTTTGCACTTCCAGGCCACCGTAGGTTTCCCCTATATTCAGCTGCTGAATGTAACTTCAAAAACATTTACGTTTGATGATTTTTCTATATGTACAAAAAAAACAGACAGTACTCTGCAAAATTACATACATGTGTAAATGATATAGCATATATGTTCTAATGATATGCAGGACTTCTGCTGATGTGAATATGTGACAAAGATTAAAAACAGTTACATTTCGAGGGACGCCCGGGCCATGCAGACGGCGGGAAAAGCAAAAAAGTTGTTATCGCAGATGGGAAGCAGCCTCTCATATATATACGGCAGAAAAAGAGAGGGAGACGAAGAAAAAATTCTTTAAGTATTGATATTTATCATGTTTAATTCTCCTTGCCTTTTCAAACTGTCTGATTTTTACCCTTGAATTTGCGGTGCTATGTGCGAGTCCTGTGTGGGGGTTGTGAAAGAGCAGGAGGTGGCAATAAGGCAACATGGGAGGGTTGAGGTGGTGGACATAATATAGTAAACTTCCCAGTCTTTGGTGATGATGACATCATCATACTTACATGTGTGTTGGTTAGTTTCTTGTGCAAGTCCTCTACATCTTCACACAGCAAGTTACTGCAGATTGTAGACTTCAATACAGATGTCAAAGCCCTTTAAGGACGTCTTCAATCTCTCCACTGCTCCTGAGAGGCGGTAGCGATACTGAGGTAGAAGTCAGTTAGTAAGACTAAACAGAAGTCCATCCTGATGGATGGCAATGAACCACAGGAGCTTTTATTCAGATCATGTGTGTCAGATCTTTGTCCATTCTCCTCACCACATCACCAATACATCCCTCTAGTGACATCATTCCTGAACCTGTCCACCCTCGTCACTCCCATCACAAACCTCAGCATTCTCATCTTGACCACCACCAGCTCTGCTTCCGGTCTCTCTCACTCTCTCTCTGTCTCTCTCTCTCTCTCTCTCTCTCTCCGTTAATGCTGCCGTTTTCCTGCCTGCCCTCTCTTCCTCAACTCACCAATACAATCCACATTTGTCCACACAGTTGACCCTCGCACTTGACCTCATTTACGTTCATCACCTTTTCACCACACCTCCCTCTCATCGCTCTCATTCACACACATTTATTATCTTGTTACTGCTAACCCTCATTCCCTTTCGTTCCAAAGCAGACCTCCATCTCTCCGAGCTCCGATCAAACTGCTGATTCAAACCACCAATCTTTATCTGACCGCTTAGTTCCAATTTGGTTATTTTAATGTCAAATGACCTTTGTTCTGTTGTGTATTCATTATTTAGTGTTTGATGGTGAAAGTCGAGCAACCTGATGTAGTCATGGGTTGGTAATCGGAGATTGATGGCAGGGACTATCTGACACATATGTAGAGGCAACAAACGAAAAGACTCCTCATCTTGCTCTTTCTTTTCTTCATCCCAGGACAGTTTCCTAAATTGGCAAGGACTCAGTTCTCTGGTGTTTCAGTGAAATAGATTTTCATTCTGTGTGAAAGGATCCAGTGAAACCTTCCATGTTGTTGTATTCCCGTTTCTCTGAATCATCCTAATTGCATGCAGAACAGTGGAGAGGACTTGATCATTCTCCAAACTGATCACTATGCTTCTTCAAAGACTGAAACTGTGTGTGGGGGTGCATCCTGCGGACTGACCTTCAGAAAATGCCTGTTCACTATAATCCCTCAGCAACTCACCGCTGAGATGTTTCACCAGGACGTCAAAGAGACTGGAACTGAAAAAAAAAAAAAACCTGATGAAATACAATTAATGATGTCAATCTGAGAAGCAATCCAGATAGCCTCAGATCTCTGCTGTGTTTTTGTCACTCTGAAATTCTTTCCATTGTTGGTAAAGAATTTTGTCCAGTTAACATGTACTGTAAATGCTGTCCATCCATTATTGGTTGGAGAGATTAAAAACAAGGTATGAAGCAGTTTCCAACTTCAGTATTCTTACTGGTTGATGACTCTAACACTCCACACTGTCTTTCTCCTTTACTTTAGTCCTTTCTTCCCTGTACCCTCCAGGAAACCATTTAAAAGCACCAACTCTCAGGGCACACGCTACAAAAAATAACCTTACTTTATCTTATCCAATAAACTTGCAATCTCTAAAGCAGCTATTGTATGAAATATAACAGCAACCTCACCTTGTTGACTTTGACTTTGTACAGTGTAGCTATAGTCAAACTAGTTGAAAACCATGCATGTCTCCTCCGGTAACCTGCTGACCTAAACCATAAAGCCAAGAGTACATCAACAACAGTCGTAGCCGGGGCAACGTACCTATATGATGTCTGCGACTTCTCATGAGGCTCCAGCGAAAACCTTTAGTGTTGCGGAAACTTAAAAAATATTTTAGTAAGATGTAGTAACTTGTTTTTTAGACTGTAGATATTGAATATCTTGTTCAGTCAAATAATCTTCTCAAATATCACACATCAGTATGAATATTTTGAACCACCCAAAATGAAGAAGAAGAACTCGATTGATTTTAGGGAAAGCCATTTGCATATTTCCGACACTAGGGGGAGCTTTTTCTTCAAACACTTGCTAGTCATAATATCTCAACTGTTGGTCTTATTTAGTTCAAATTTCGTACATATATTGTATTGTACTCTAAAGGTTCATATTTTTTTATGAAAAACTATTACTGTATACTACTATACTAGAATAAATATAACTTCCTATCTAGTGGTCCTATTTAGTCCAGAATTGGTGCATACAGATCGGCTCAAGAGGATCTATCTTGCAAGCAAAATCAGCGGTAAATACTGTCTATTTGAAAGCTAATAAAATCAACATTGCCTGAAAACTCAAGCAATATACACAAAAATGTAAGTTTCACTATATGCAGCGAGTGAACACGTGCATATCTGTCATGAGAAGTGTGTTTTGACCTAAGAAGATATCCTCTTCTCTACGTCACTTCCTGATCAACGCTGCAAAAGAACTGAAATGGACCTTTTTTAGCACAGACACCACAACTACCTAGAAATCTTAGATGATGGCCCCAGATTTATTGAAAAATTCCATCCACCCTCACCAATAAGCAAAAGTGTATCCCAGTGAAGAGTTCAGGAAATTTGCAGAAAACTTGACTTTAAGCACCACCAGTCTACACCACCCACAATGCAACAAACATGTGGAAAGGGATTTACAGACCGCAAGGACTATTTCAAACAAGAAGGTCCTGTGATGCGTTAATGATGTATGAAATTACTATTTGCTCCACCATAGGCTACAGCCATGCAGAACTGCTGATGAGGAGATAAATCTACACCAAAGTCCCTACATTGGAAAGGAATCCACTTCCAATTTGCAAAATGGGTCGCTACTTTACCCTCCACCACGGAGCCACATAGGAGGACACATTCTCCAAGTTAGTCCATAATAGTTCATCAACCAGCTGTAATCTCCATCAAGAGAATCACCCTGAGATCCTCCATCATCATGACGCCACAAGGAGCAAAGCTTAGGCACACTCCGAGTCAAAGTGTGGGGAAAAGATATGCTGGGGGATTAAATTAAACCATAATTCTTGGTTGAAAAATTCCTGCAAGGTTTGTACCACATTTGTAAATACCTCTCATCATTCCCGGTCACTTCCTTCAAATATGACCGCACAGTATGTCCATAACTCCACAAGAATTAATATCCCCGTCAATGAACTGCTTCACTGCCATCAGGTCCAATTTCTAAGGAGGTCCAAGTTAACCTTTCTGGAACATGTAAAAAATATCCAATTGCATTTCTCATGGAATCTGCCTACCTTAACTGTCATGGTTTCAATACTATGCATGACCTTGGAATAGAAGACCAGGAGTTGGGCAGGGGGAAGACCAACCATCTTGGAACCTGTCAGTGGTTATACGATGCAATGAGTGAGCACTTTGTTCTGATGTTGCAAGCAGAAAATAGGACTAGCATAAGGATCTGAGTGACTTAAACTTTGTCCTGCCCAGACGACTGGGTCAGAACAACGTTTTTGATGTACCCACACTGCAGTGGTTAGAATCTATCAAAGGGGTCCAATAAAAGAGAACTAGTGAACCTGCAGCAGGGTCATGGGCGCCCAAGGTGAGGGGGGTTGAAGGCAAGCCAGGGTTGTCAGATTCCACAGTTTTATTGACCCTGGTTTTGATATTGTGGTTGATCTATGAATTTTGTATGATATACACTGATTGATTGATCAAGTCAATACCAGGTTTATCAAATAAGTTAGCAATACCACTCAATTATTAGCAAACAACTAAAAGATTACAGTTCCAACAACTTTGTTCCATCATCATTTCAGTCAGGTTTCTGCTCTGGATAAAAAAGCCATGCTGCTTATCCTTGTCTATAGACCCTTGTAAGGCCTTAGAAACAGTCGATCACAACAATTTAATTGGACATGTTCTAGCTATGGTTCTTCTGAACAAGTAATAGGGCGGTTTTACAAATTACCTCAAAGGCACAACCAAGGTTATTCAAAAACAGGGTGCGACTTCAGAGGTATTACAGGTTCCTAAGGGAGTTTCTCTAGGTTCCTTTCTTGGGACACTATTGTTTACTTACTTTACTTACACAAACTGTCTTTGAGAGAATATTCCAAAATCCTGAAAGGCACCCACTTATGCTAAGACTTGTAAGTACGTTCAGCATGCTTGGGATACCAGTGTACCAGAGTACCAGAACACTATGTCAACTACAACTTGTTTCAACTTGTTTTTTAGCAACTCAGGATCAGTATGATCATCATTTACTGAAAAACATTATGTAAACACGGTTAACAGATCGAGCTGGTATTTTCTTTCAAAAACGTAGGGTTTTTAATTGATTATCACATGTCTTTTTAAAGTAGACATAATAACACAAATGTTTAAGCTTTTATTAGTGTTTTGCTTCTCCTTTTGTGTTCAATGAAAATTGGGTCGAGTAAACCTTTTCAGCTTTTAATGACTATGGAGATGTGTTGGATATGAATACCTCATCACAGCATCTACAAACGCTGCATAGCGTTTATCTGTTTTCCTCTTATTCATCCCGGTTCTCTGTGTTCAACAGTGAGCTGGTGTCCGGTACATGTATGTCACCACTGTCAGTGGTTTGTATCCATAAATAAAACCATTCTGGGAAAATTCCTTTTACTTACCTTCTCTTTTAAGATGGATATATGTAAATCATAATCTTTTGTTCTATATATATCTATACCTGGCAATTTGTAGTTCCCAAAAGACAGAAATGGAAATGAAAGATTTTCGGTTTTCCGCTCCAAATGCATGGAATAAATTACAAACTAATCTCCATCTTCAAACCTTTGCGGCCTTAAATGAATTTAATTGTTTGGAGAAATCTCTTGAATCTGTGTTGTAAAAAGAGATTGTTGATCTCCATGGAATCAACCTGATTACATTAAGGCTGAATAAATACAAATAAAATAAAGAAAAATGATTTTACATGTGTGAATATGGGAATATGTTGTGTTTGTCCTTAAAGAAACCCGACCAGGACACACACAGAGTTTCAGTGAAATACCCTTCACAGACACAGAAAAACATTGACATAGCTGAGATCCCCCACAGGACAGTCTATTAGAGCTGGATGTCTTCTGGGTTTTGTTCTGCTCCTGATGATATTAAACACACATTAAACATCCAATCTTGCGAAACACGATCTACAGAGCCGCACCAGGCAACCCATGTAAGACTCGTGTCAGACATGGGATGTGTGGATGGAAGTCTGAGGGGGGGGGAGTAGACTGGCATTAATACAACTCACTGATGTGTTAAATTAATTTTGGATTGCTTGTCTTGGTTTGAACAAAATTGTTTAGTTGAGTTGAAAAAAGAGATAAAGATTGTTTTAATTAAACTGTGTAATTCATTCCTCAGAATAAATTCCCATTAAAATGGTCTCCTCTGAGACAGAGAAACGTGTCAGCCGTCACTGCTAAGATACGGCACATAAACACAAGCAGTCTTTATTAAGTGAAGCAGCTGACAAAGGATTCAAATGAGGTCCATCTTTTCTTTCTTACATGCTCTGTTTTGACATTAATGTCTGTCCTCAAACTGCTGAAGCAGCCTTTGTACATCCTCTAATTTGCTAATCCAACGGAAAGAGGATGGAAAAAATAAAAGGCCCCCTGCAAATTACAATAATCAGCCACAAAATCACAACCACTCACAGGTTAAGTCAGAATTGTTGATATGGTGACCATGGCAACTGGCATGGCAACCAAAATGTGATCCTACACTGGGACAGAAAAAGTCAGGAACTTTTCTCCAACACTCCCCTCAAAGGAAAACCCTCTTCCAGATTCCACTGTGTCACCAGATGTTGTGAACCGCTAACACATAACCAAACAAACAAAACCAAGTTGGTCCAACTCCTTTATGCCTCCTGAGAGGAGGTAGCAAAACTGAGCATGCTAGAGAATCTGTGGGGATCCTCCTCTCATGCTAGTGGGATGGCTTTTGTCCTGCTCATACATCACTCTGATTTTTCCAGTTTTGCTTCGCTTTGCATAATTTGTGCTTAGGTTCGCACTTTTTTTGCCCCTCCCACCACTTTGCTTAAACAAAAACAAAACTCCCTTATTGCTTTGACCAGTCTTATGGGCCTCCAATTGAGGGGTTTGTCCAGACGACTCCTGGCCCCCTCCCTTGCATGTCTTCAGGAGAAGCCTCCTTTGCTTTTAACAGCTTCTGTGGACTTCACAAGATGAGAAAGAAAAAGGAATGCTATGGTCTCCCTCACTTTAAACATGGAAATATTATTGTTTTGATTTATATTCTAACTGGAGCATTTGAAAACATTATTTCTACATTTCAGAGTATTAGGCTTAAAGCTTTTTTTTTTGATAAAGCTTACAATCAAGGCTGGTCTATGCTAACTGTTAGCTATGCTGCGGTAGGTTTTGACTGCCAGGGAATTTCCCATTATCCAATGAGCTTCTAACTCTTCCCCTCTGTCCCTCATTCTACATCCATCCCTCATTAATGCATGTTAATAACTGGATTTCTTCCCTGGAATCTTTGGGCTTTTTCTTTTCCTGCAATGTCACATGAATCATGCATGGATCTGCTGCTGTGGACCTGGTTGATCTTCACATATAACATTATTATTATTGCTATTGTGGTCGTTATTTTTGTTGATGTAGTTAATGTTTATATTATTATTATTATTATTTTTATTATTTATTGTTTTTGTTATTGTTATCTCCTATGATGAGATCGAGAGTGATGCTGGGGAGAGGGATTTTTTGTGTTTTTTCCTTTCCCTCTTTCATACTGCCTCAACCTACCGCTCTATCGTTCTCTCTCGCTCTCTCTCGCTCTGTCTCGCTCTTTCTCTCTCTCTCTCTCGCTCTTTCTCTCTCTCTCTCTCTCTCTCACTGCCTCTCCCCCTGTCTCTCGCTCTCTCCCCAAACCCAACCAGTCAGGGAAAGTCAAGCCAGCACATTTTAAACCTGGGTCTGCTCAAGGTTTCTGTTGATAGAGGAATTGTTGGGTCTGTGTAGAAGATTGTTGAAAAAGTTTA
This sequence comes from Lophius americanus, assembly GCA_037951165.1. Classification (NCBI taxonomy): domain Eukaryota; kingdom Metazoa; phylum Chordata; class Actinopteri; order Lophiiformes; family Lophiidae; genus Lophius; species Lophius americanus. The sequence continues at coordinate 9,285,356 of JBBDHG010000015.1, read as the reverse complement.
TTTTGATTCCAATTTTTCTTTTAGTCTTTATTTTTCAATAAGAATTTCAAAGTAAAACAAAAATGGTAATACAGAAAAATAAGGAAAGAAAGAGAGGAAATAATAAGTAAGCAGTACAGAAATATATTAATAAAAACACAAAAAATTAAAAATAGCAAACATTATCAGAATCAAAAAGATATGCCAGGTGATCTACATAAAAATATTCAATTGTGAGCATAGGTTAATAGTTTTGAAAGCTTTTTGTTTTTTACCAGATTGAAACAATTTTAATATAATTTGCAATTTCTTTTTTTCACCCATCAAAACTTTGTTTTGACTTTAGCAAATTTACATTTATGTATGTAGAATTTTGTGAGCAGAATCTAATTGATAAGATAATATTCTTTGGAGTGAGTTGATTGGAACCTCAGGAAACCAAAAAAATACATTTTTTCTGCTGATAACGTTCTCCAAAATATAATCGGAAGTATTTTGCAACGGTTAATGAGTGTATGACAATTTCCAGAATAAATGGATTAGAGTTTCATTCTGGAAAACACAAAAGGCCCAACTCAAATCAATGTCCTGTTTGAATAGAACAAGATATGATCTGACAGGGCAAAACCAACCCTGCCGATTAAAACAGAGCCCCGATCTCCTAGTTGTTTTTTCCCCCAGATAACTTGAAGCACATATTCCCAACCAATGAGTTGGTCACATCTGTGGAAGGAGTAACTGGCTCAGAAACGGGTAAATACATTTTAAATAGCATCAATACACCAGAAAGAATGGCATTGAATACTATGGCATACTGCTTGGGGCTTACATGTACTTTTTTTATTAGTAACTCCTCAAAGCTGTATAAGATACTATTAAGGTTGAATAATTGACTTACCCAGACAATATTATTATTAAACCAAGCCTCAAAAATTAAGGATTATTTTTTGTAAAGTATAGTTCCGTTATTCCATATGGGGTAGTCTTGTGTGGAAAAGTTTTGTTTATATATCACAGGCCACACAAACAATGTTTGCTTGTAAGATAGAAATAGGACTCTTGTTAATCTTATAATTGCATGTTTTTTAAAACATATTTGTTTTTTCCTTAAAAAGCTGAAGAGTAACCTGTCAATGTCTTTGATTGTCTTATTATCGACATATGGAGAAAGAGCAGCATAGGTGAGCCCAGAGTGGCTCACCTGTTAAAGTGGGAGGGAGAGATTCATAAGATAAACTTTATGAGAAGACCTAAAATAAAAACGGGGCCAGTTGTTCTGAGAAATCTTTATAAAATTCTGATGTGAGTCCATCCACAGGAGATTTTTATTTTGCTTTTGGGATTTGATGGAATAAATAAATTCTGGCATAGAGAAAGTTGAATTCCTTGTTTGCGTCCAAATTCCTTGTTTGTACTATCAATAGGATTGATCTCAACTGAGTCAAGGAAATCTGCTGCAGTCGTATCACAATCCTGAGATAAGTATTATTAACTCTACAAACTACAGTAATGTGAAGATATTTATTAAGGGTCATCATTTACATTATTGTCCATTCTAAGTTGTTTAGCAGAGTTTGTTTTTGAATTTAATTTCTCTAAAATCAAGAAACATGCAGAGTTTTGCTCCCCCTCCTCTATCCATATTTGTCTCGATCTCACAAAATTACCCTCCATTCGACGCCTGTAAGTATCATCAAGTTTATTCTGAAATTCTGTAAGAGTTTCACTTTCACTAGTGAACAGAATTTCAGGGGACTTGTAAGAGAGGTCGGTGATGGTAGCTATTACATTCTCACTCTGCTCTCCTAGCTTTGGCCACCTCAGAGCTGTATTTCCTCAGGTATTTTCGCAATTTCATATTTCAACAGTTCCCATTTGCTACAATATATATTCTCAGATTGAGCCTCATTCCGGATTTTATTTCAATTTGAATTGTGCCATCTTTTAAAATGGAGTTATTTAATTTCCAACATCAAGTCTGGGTATGATTAGCCGAGGGGAAGAGAGCAATTTGAATATGAAAAGCTTTGTGATCTATTAATGCAATGGTCTAAATTTGTGTTGTAAAACCTTCCTTAAGATTTGGGAGACCATAGCCAATAATCAATACGAGACTGGGAGGTTCTTATTTTGTGTATACTTTATCATTCTGGAGCATTTTCTCCCCACATATCGATCAGGTTAAATCTTTGCATGAAGAAGGTCTCCTCTCATTTGAATGCAGTGGAAATAGAGGGAAGGCCAGGGAGGGCTACATTGTTTCTTCCTAGACCTGGAGAAAGACTTCTAGGGAGCCCCCGAAGCCCCTTGAGAAAAAAAATTGTCTTCTGCGCAGAATATAATTATCTTGTGTGCACAAGATGATGAACAATTAATCCATATTTGTTTATTGATGCCCAAAGCCACCATATAAAATAGCAATCCCTGGTTATTTCTTTTACTTTAAAACACCATACAATCGCCTGAAGAAAAGCCGAGCAGAGGACGGAGTGTACGTATATTTCATCAAGTCAGTATACATACACAATGCCGACCAACATTACTTCCGCTGTGATCCTTCCAAATGATAACGCTTATAATACACTAAGCAGCAAACAGAAACATAAGCATCTGCTTTTGCCATAAACAGAAAATATACGTTACAGAATGGTATTCTAACAGCTTTTGCTTGTAGGTATGGGATCATCATCAGCAGGAATCATCGACTGTACTGAGAGGCAACAGGCCTGCTGCCTGCTGTCTACCTTAGCGGTTTTCAAAGAACAGGCCTGCCTTTGCAATGCTGAATTTATGTTGACAAGATAATTATATTGTGTGGAACTGATTAATAAATGAGATAGGATATATATTTTCTATTCTAATACTTATACTTACTTACATACTTACATATTTTACTCACTGGAGGGAGCTTTTTGTGGAAAGCAAATTCTCTCATCTGAAGTTCCCGACCATAAGTCCAATTGTTTCTATTGTGTCTTTCTTCATAGAAATATGTGGAGTCACATTTAATTAATCAGGTCAATCAGACCTGATAAGGTCTGATACAATCAGCGCTTGTAAAAAAGCAGGGGATTGAGGGCTTTTCAGTAATAAGTGCAGTGCAGACCTAGCTTATCGCTATAACTTTCAACAAGACATTTTAAGTTTAACTGCTTTAAAAATGTGTTCAGATGCTAAAGCTGGTTAGATTTTCCTTAGTACTGTTAACATTTCAATGTCTTGTTTATGTAGCTTTAAGGATAATGGGATGGATAAATGAGCCGACTAAATGTGACCAGCTACATGTCATAGTGCGACACATTCCTTCAGCTTTATTAGCAGGAGTATCATGATTGAGAACAGCTGTCATGCTAGTATGGAAGTCTTGGGAAATGTTGCGTGACTACTGCACTTCACCTGCCAGTGGTTAGAAAGTAATGACTGATCAGTATGAATGATCAGTTAATTCAAAATTACAATGACTTCCAATCTTAATGATAAATGAATTACTTGAATCTTCGTGATATTCTTAGGTCTTAAGATCAAAAACACACGCACTCATGTTTAGAAATATATCAATCTTTACTGGAACAGAAGGTCAAAGTTCAAACTCTCTGTGCATAGGTGTTCACTTCTTTATGTCACAGCTCCACCTGCTGGAGGAAACCTGGAACTTCAGTATTGATTCCACGTCTTCAAACTGTCAAACTGATCTCCAACCTCTACCCCACCTACCCCGCTTAGTTTGTATAAACTGAACCTTTAGTTCAGTTTATACAAACTAATATTTTTAGCTTCCTTCCGCCTGACTTGCAAATTTGGAGTAATGTGTCTGTAAGGTTTGTCCCATATACTGTTGGAAGTCAGGTTTTTTTTATTTCATAAACAAGCCCTTTCAGTAGTTTCCACCACAGATGAGGTCGCCTCCAAAAAACAACATAAACATGGTTGATGGTTTAGTAGCAAACTTCTCTAAAACTAAGACCCGCTGGGTTAGAAATCAAAAGTGTCCCTTCATATTTTTGGTGAACTGACCCTTTAACAGGATTCTTGGAGGCATCATGTACATCCATTGTACCACATGATCTTCTCAGCAGGTGGAGTTTGATCAGATATCAATAAACTGTCAATTTAAAATTTGCACTTATTTGAAAACTTTCACACGGGCTGATTAAGATCATGTGACACAGTCACATGGGATGTTGGTTCGAGCAGTACAAATGATATCATTATGACGCCGTCTGTCTGGCGGCCTATCTGAAGACCAGTTCAGTATTTTGGAATCTGTTCTATAGGCAGCAACGGGAGCTAACTAGACAAGACTAGCTACAAAATGTTGACCTATTCGTTTAAGCAGGGCACATGACTTATTGAGGAGGTGAAGATGAAATAAATGTGACATATTATTATTTGAATCAGGCTAAGACTCGAATGACCTCATCAGCCACAAATAACTGTTAGACAAAAACCCAACAAAACTCAGAGGAAAGTGATGCATTTGTTGAAAAATAATCCTTGAAAAACATCCCTTTTATTTCCCTTTATAATTATGATTATTAATGCAAAACAACAATAAAATCACCTGCGATTTGTAACCTACAAAATATAAAATTCCTGCAAGGACGCATGAGCTTTGACACAGTGAAAGAGTAAAATGACAATGAACTTAATCTTCTTTCTACTCAGACATGTTTACTGATATTTGGATTAAGCTGGTGATAAAATCTGACTGCTAGATGGATGAAATTTTAAAAAAAGAAAATACTTATTCTATTGAGACAATTTGATTAGTGGCATCTCCATACTCTGAATATAAGTATTTTAACAACATAGACCTATACAATTTCCATGAAATTTTATCGCACAATATCAATGCTTAGCTTCATATTAAATGCAAAGTTTTTCTGTTGAATCAATATGAATAAATGAAACAAAATAAAAATTAGGATCACTAGTTTAAATGAATAATGCTTATTTAAATGTTCCGCATAACTTTATGTACAATCGTTGCATAAACACATTAAGTTTATGCATTTTTCCATTATTTCAGTTGGTGATTTAATTTAATGAGGTAATGTCCACTTTAACAGCTACATTTAACTAATGTCAGCTATCAAAGCTGAAGTTACCTAAGGTCGGCTAACATAGCTAAAGATAACAAATATGGGCTATCATCACTAAAGCTAACTAATGTCCTCTAATCGCTTAAGCTGCTTGATGTCACCTACCATTGCTAAGGTTAGCTAATGCAAGCCACCATTGCTAGTTACTTGGTCTCAGCTATCGTCACTAAAGGCAGCTGATACCAGATACCATTGCTTAAGTAATCTAATGTCATATATCATTGCTTAAGTTAACAAATTTCTCGTGACTTTTCTCAAGTTAGCTATTATTGACTAACATTGCTCAATTAAGCTAATGTTAGAAGTTATTTAATTTATTCACATTGACTTAACCCAGTAGATGGATTAAATCTCATTCTATTAGAATAATAGAATATTTAATCCAAATTCTATTGGATTGAATAGATAGAACAATGGATTAAATGTGACATCTTATCGCAATAAAATGTAACAGAAATGTTATAATGGATATATAATAATACTCAAAACTGACATTTTTCACATCTAAATGTGATTATCAATAAGAATGGAGAGGAGGACAAACACTTATGATTTCCAAGGCTCCCAGAAATATTTGCTAATGATGCTTCGGTTTAAGAAAATATTGATTACTATCGGCTTTTCGAAACACTTATGTATGGAGTCCAGACTATTCAAATGGAATAATAAAACAAATGATATTACATTTTACATTACATTACATTACATTTTTACTACACTTACAGCTTTGAACCTTTCCATGCATTTCTTTTTTGGAGCTTTGATTTAATTTGACCTGGTTATTATGAGTTGCTAAATAAAACCAGTATTTAAAAATGTTACAATTGTATTTAAAGCAAATTTGATTTAAAAAAATGGGAAAACTTGTCCAAAAAAATGATTAAATTAATTTTATGTTGATCTATATAACTTTTTTAATTGAATTCTAATCAAACACTTTCACTGTCTACACTTATTCCAGTGGCGTGCCCCATCCTGCATACTTTAAAATGCTGTCAATGCATTGAACTAAGGGGTTTGTTAGTTTTTTTTAGTGGGAGTGCCCTTTAGGTCCTTGCAGAAATGGTGGGTTGCCCCCTCACAGAGCCTGGTAGCCGCCGGTTCTCTTCCTGCGACTCAGCAGGTACGCTACCACCACGATGATGATGAGCACCAGCAATGTCACTCCAACCGCGATGGCAACGCTGTAGCTAGGCTGGTCAGCAGGGCAGAAATTAGCTGTAAAACACAACGACCAATCAACTTCAAAACCCTCAATCTCAACATGAATTATTACCCTGTGGAGATTTAATTAATAATAATTAAACTCGAGATAATGATGAAAGAAATTCAAATTTGAATATTTCCAAACTTTCTTCACACGTATCTGTTAAATGCCATCTGAGTGTTTAACGGATGAGGGACTGTAATAAAAACACCAATATACTTCCTTAAATTTTTTTAAATCACTGTCAGGAGTTAAACCTGTTGGTCCTGCTCTGTAGATAGATGTGATCATGTGGTCATGCGACACAGCATGCACACCTGTCTGACCTGTCTGAGATCTGCATCTAGTAACAACGCCATCCAAACATTACTTCGGATCGGGTTTATTTCTTCAAATCTACTATTTGTTTGCAATTCGCCAGAGCTAGTTTTTCAGTTGAAGGTGCAGTATGTAAAATCTAGGTCTGTCTCTATGAATATAAAAGTCATAACTATTTTTGTTTAATGTATCTTTAATCAGCTGAAAATAAGAATTGCTTATGAAATGTTCGCTTAGAATGAGTCCTTACTTAAATGACAGTTAACATAGCGGAAGTTAGCTATCAGTTAGCATTGCTAAATTAAGCTATGATAGCTATATTGAACTACGGTTATTATCGCTTAAGTTAGTTAAAGTTAGCTATCACTGAAAAGCACGGTTAGCATTCATAGCTAAAGCTAACAAAGGTCCGTTATCAGGGGCGACAGTGGTTCAGTTGTTGAGCTTATCTGAAAGTTGATAGTTTGAACCCCGGCCCCTCGGGTCTACATTTCTAAGTATCGTTGTGCAAGATACTGAAATCAAGGTTGAGGTCGAGGTCCCAAGGGCGGTTCCATTGGTGTGTGAATGATGGCGTGAATGGTTACTGCTCTTTATGAGCGGGTGGAGCCTTGCATGGCAGCTTCTTTCACCACTGTATGAATGTTGGTGTTAAATGGGTGAATCCTGGCTTATGCTGTAAAGTACTTTGGGTCAAGCAGACTTTTGGGCCGAGCAGGCGCTATACAAATACATACCAAATCAAACCCTTTCCTTGTGGCTCAGTAACAAGGGCTTATCGTCCTTTCCGTCCATGGGGAATTGGAAACATTTTTGGCTATACTTGCAATAGTCTTGAAGTATCTCATTGAATTTGTCAGTAGGTGGGTTTACATGGGACACTTTCATCTTTTCAGAATTAAATAATTCCGAAAATATTCCTGTTTGATTTTTTACATGAGCAGTAATCAAATCGGAAATGTTGCATACATGCGCCAACACATCAATCGGAAGAGCTGTCAACAGGCAGCAATGGATGACGACTTTTAGCAGACGGTGGGCCGAGGGTAGTTTTTTTTTCTTTTATTCTGATGCTTTTAATGAAGAAACAGGTCATAATAACTCACATTAACTATTATAGCCTACTGAAGGCAAAAGGGAGGAAAAGAGAGAGAGGACAAGCCGCTGTAAGTTTTACAACGTTTCATCATTAATATATTAATTATTAGTGAGGCCGTGTTGAGTGTTAAACTAAGCAGATATGTGTGTTAATAACATCAACATCAATCTGACATTAAGTTAAAAGAAGATGCTCCTCATCACGCACTTTAATTCTGAAAACCTGGATCCAGCTGAGATCAGAAACTTTCTTAGAGGTCTCCTCTTTAATGGTAAATGGACCGTGTTTATTTATAGCGCTTTTCTAGTCTGCTTGACCTCTCAAAGCCCTTTACATCGTGAGCCATCATTCACCCAATCACACAAACATTCAAATGCCAAAGATCATCAGGAGCAGTAATCATTCCCGCACCAATGGAAAAGCCATTGGGAGCAACTTGGGGTTCAGTAACTTGCTCAAGGACCGCAGTGGCCAGGGATTGAACCAAAAAACTTTCAGATAAGTGGATAACCGCTCTACCAACTGAGCCACCGTGGCCCCCCATAGCCAACTAATCTCTTCATATTGTCAGCAGAAATGTAAACATCAACGTAATCCGGAATTTTTAAAGCAGAATCTCTTCATCACCACTTCATCCTGATAAGATAAGAAGGTACTTCTTACAACCCACGAGGGGAAATTCCAAAAATGACGAGCCAAGAAGCACAAGGGAGCTGATCCGCTACCCGTTTGTGAATATCCACTCCTTATCATCCGTATCAGCTCGGAAAGAAAATTGACACCTCAAACTTGCAAGACAGTTAACTGAAAAGTACTGAAAATCCATTTCTTACATATCGCAGATTAAATTTTTGCAAAATGGGTTGGGGTTCCACGTTATAGATGATGTTCTTATCCTTCCTGCTACTGCATATTACGTTGTTTTTCTACTTTCTATGAACTCCATTTATCCAGGGATCAAGAGGTGAACAGATGGAGACTGTTGTGTTCTGATTGAGACAAAAATTGCTCCCTGAGGAATCTTTCTCCATGAAGAAACTTACGTTTGCCAAAGTCGTTGCTTTTGGTCAGATTGAAGGCCTGCATCCGGTCCTTACTGACATCTAAGTAAAGGCCATTCCCCATGTAGAGCAACTCCTTCTTGCAGGAGTAGGAGTGGGCCACCTTTGCCTCAAAGAGATGTACTGACTGGTTGTTGGCACGGTACTCTGTGTTACCTGCGAAAGAGTTCCACATATCAGTATGATGTGTTGTCAAGACATAGTGACCGCTCCCACAAGAACACAGATTGTTGATCAGACTGAGACCCAGACTTGCCAGACTGCATAGCTGTGGGTAGGTTTGTTGTTACAGAATCACATGGTTAAAAGGAACCTCAGGTTATTTTTGTCATGGCTGTCAGACAAGGAAGTTCTCCACTAAAATACCATTTTGTCATGGTTACACAACACACAGCTGCAGATCTAAAAGCTGTTACCCAATTAGATGACTTAGAATTATTTCTTAAATGACAGCAAATCATAAAACTTTTTCCAGACTTACTGAAGGCGTAATCCAGCGAGAATGATAGAGCATTAACGTAGACTGTATTATCAGCAGCGCTCTGAGAAAAGAGAAGAAAATACACAGCACAGCGGTTTTAATACTCAGGATAAAGATGGATCATTAAACAAAATTCAAACCAGGTCCAATTAAACTAGATAGCTATTTATTCATTTGGTCTCAGTCTTGTGTCACACCCCTTTATAAGTTTTCAGTCACAGAAGAAAACTGTCAATATTTATGAATACTTTTCCTGAAGTACCAAAGACTGGACCACTGGATATACGTCAGGTACATCGCTTACCTAAACCAGAACTACTAGATAGTTCCTATCGTCTTTGTCATTCTATCATATACCTAGCGCAAACTACGTCTGCCGGGAGTCTGGAGTCACCCTGCCCAGATGTAGCTCTGCATCGTGAGGTCCCTATTGCACGCAACCCCGTGGAGTCAGCATCCCTCAACCTCAACCGGTGGGATCCACATAAAATGATGTCTTGATATATTTATTGTTAAAAATATTTGATTTAATTTTTATGGCTTTTTGGTATTTATTTTGAAGATTATCTCAAAAAGGCACAGCATCTTTTTCAGAGAGCTAATTGTTGAAATGAAACGACCAGATGAGCAAAATGAACCACCAGACACCTTCAACAGGTGAACAGGAGCCTCACCCAGAGGGGGCGGGTCAGTCAGTCCCCTTGCACATGCTCTGAGAACAGGCCTGTCAACTACTAAACTTCTTTTTCCCGAGCATTCTCTGACTCTGACTCTGGGTTCTAGATGAGATTTCCAGTCTAGCCTAAATTAATCAAGGGACAGAGTGTGAATACTGGAGACCTTGCATTTCCTTTCTTTCAGAAAGAAACCAAAAGCAAGTCAGCAGGTCAGAGGTCAGTTACCATGAAGACAAGTTTGTTGGTTCCCAAATCTACAGCGCTCCATGATGTAGTTTCATATTTGTGAAGTCAGACGTACCTTGTTGAACATGAAGGTGATATAGCCCTCTTTGAAGGTGAGGGTCAGTTCAGCTGTGGTTTTGTTACAGCTTCCCGTTACATTGGTCAGATTTGGCTGGATAATAAAGGTTCCATTGACCTGAAATGATTAGAAGAGTGAAAATAACTCATTACTTATGGTAGAAGGTAAATATTCTGTGGAGGAGCACTTCAATGACGTGAAGTTGGACTAGCAACTGTCATATGACTCAAGACTGACCAATATCTACCTCCCACAGTCAATGAACACACCACAATGAGGATAACAAAACTTGCATGAAAACTTTTTCTCGATTCCTGAAACTGAGATGCTGACAACAGCACTTATGAAACCTGAGAGAGGAAATGTCCAGAAAGCTCTGTCCAGTCTGACAAAGTTCAGCATGGCTCAGTGATCCCTTAAACATGGTCTAAAACCATAATCTGTTCATATACCAGGTTTGACTTTTGACCAATCCTCTCTTGACTTTATTTTGACTGAAAATACATACCTTTGTGCTTTGTAGTCGGATTTGGAGCGCCATCTGAGCCATCAGGCAAATCACGCCTTTTTGTCCGGTTGCCATCAGGGTGTAGTTTCCCACTTTCAAGGATGGTGTAGGTGTGGTAGGAGCCATGGTTGTAGACTTGGTGGTGGTGGTGGTAGCAGGTACGGTGGTGGTGGTGGTATTAGGTTTGGTTGTGGTGGTGGTAGTAGGTACGGTGGTGGTGGTGGTGGTATTAGGTTTGGTTGTGGTGGTGGTAGTAGGTACGGTGGTGGTGGTGGTGGTATTAGGTTTGGTTGTGGTGGTGGTAGTAGGTACGGTGGTGGTGGTGGTGGTTGTATTAGGTTTGGTTGTGGTGGTGGTAGTAGGTACGGTGGTGGTGGTGGCAGTTGTGGTGGTATTAGGTTTGTTTGTGGTGGTGGTAGTAGGTACGGTGGTGGTGTTGGTGGTGGTGGTGTTAGGTTTGTTTGTGGTGGTGGTAGTAGGTACGGTGGTGGTGGTGGTGGTGTTAGGTTTGTTTGTGGTGGTGGTAGTAGGTACGGTGGTGGTGGTGGCAGTGGTGCTTGATTTTTTAGGTCCCAGGCTGGATAGAAACTGATTTGCAGGTGACAAGGTTGCAGATGGTGAGTCCCTTTCAGATTCAGCCAATGAAAGTGCTTCAATAGAATCGGACAAAACAAATAAATTATTTGACAACTTCATTACCTCCCCCCAAAAGTGAAGTAGTTAATTGTGTTGAAAACCCAACCTTTGACATCTAATTGGCATTAATAAAGTTGTTATAACTAAGGAAGTAATTAGTTGTTTACATATCTATGGTCTAAGTTTTATAGTCCAATTTTCTGGATTTAGATTTCTCGACTGTCAAAAGCAGAAAAAACAACCAATTTAGTTGTTTGTTTTTGGAGGGGGGTTTCTGCCGATACTCTTAACAGGGAATAAAATTGGACCTGAAACGAAACTAATAAATTCATAATAATTGGAGCAATTAACTAAGACGTGCTAAATCTTCAGGATGCATTTCATGGATGAAAGACACTTAGAAAGAAAATATTTAAGTTATTTCTGCTAATTGCATGAATGAGATAAAGAATTACGTTTTTAATATTAAAATAAATAAATAGAATCCATAGAAATTACATAATGTCAAAGGGGGGGGGGTCGACTGGAGAAGGAAATGTGGATCTGAAGTTTAAAAAATTTCCCCAGAAAACCCGCATCTGACACAAATCCTACCCATAAAAGGAGCCGACTGGAACCACCAACAAAATCACCAACAAAAAAATTAAAACAATAAATATTCCTAAAACACAAAAGATACAACTTTATTAGTTGTTTATTGCGTATATAATTTCCAGGAAAGAATATCAAAGAGTTTCTCAGTCACGCACTAGAAATTAAACAAATTCTCTTTGTCGCTGTTTTACGGAGGTGGTTTGGTTTGCAAAAAATAATAGCAGTCGAAGAGGTCCTTCACTTTATTTAACTATTATGTCATTACTTGGACCAAAACAGAAATATTCTCCATGGTTCCATCCATCCATTATTTTAGCCATTTATTACTTATACTGTTCACGGTAACAGTGGGGCTGGAGTCTATACCAGCTGACATTGGACAAGAAGCAGGGGATACACTGGAAAGACGGTTCATCCGAGTGAGAGAGCGCCAACCGTTCAGGCTCGTATTTACAACCAACTCGCCTTTATTTCATGTTTTTTGGACTGTGGGAGGAAGGTGGTGTGCTGAGGAATAAACCAACACTAACTTCCTGTGCCACAGTCAGAGGTAGATATGAACCTAGAACCATTTTGAATATCTTTAATAAATCAAAGAAAAACTCTCTTTTTCTAAAGCCAACAGCGTGTGGTCACTGGGGATAAAGAAGTGATCAGAATGAACGACTATGTTCTGTCATCCTTTTTTTCACCGGCAACTGGTGGTGATGCAGTGATACCGCCAACAGGCGGGGGTAATGCAACGTCATACTCACACATGATTAAGGCTAAATGGGTATGACACTAGAGCAACAGCAGAAACGCTTTACAACCATCAAATAGTTTGGTGTGGAACTCACTCATAAGAATAAAGATAAGATTAGGCGCATCATTGTTTGAGAGCAAATCCTCCAACAGCAGATAAAGTAGGTTTAATGCTAGACAAACGTAGTCCTACAATGACATACAAATACTTACGAGTGATGATTGACCAGTTATTTTGGTAAACGGTAACGGGTAGATGGATTATACTTGTATAGCGCTTTTCTAGTCTGCTCCACCACTCAAAGCAATTTACATTGTGAGCCAGCATTCATTCATTCACACACATTCATACAGTGATGACTCATTCAAAGTTTGATCCAAATGCCCATCCCCATTGCTCACTAATCTGTTTCATCATCCAACATCTTCAGGACCATGCTTCAGCTTTGTGCATCTTTATTGCAGAGACATGCGTGGTAGTGTGTCTCTATCTTTTCATTGATAAATAATAATGTGTATTATAATAATAATGCATATTATAATAATAATAATAATAATAATGATAATAATAGAAGCCTTTTTCCTTTAGCTTTATTAGATGGTTTGTGATGAGAACCTGTTGCAGGTAGTATATAGCACTATTTCCAGGTTTAAAAACCACCTCTGACAGCTTGGGGTCATTCAGTGTGGAGTATATATGTTCTCCCAGTGGATACATGAGCTCTCTACGGGTTGTCCGGCTTCCTCCCAAGGTCCAAAAACATGCAATATAGGTTATATGGTGCCTAAATTTCTCATATTGGTTCTTTGTCTCTTTGTGTCAGTCCTTCAATGAACTACGAACCTGTCCTAGAAGCGCACTGCTCTTGCCCAATGTCATCTGGGATAGACTACAAGCCCTCGCAACCCTGAACAGGTTAAGAGGTTACAGAAAATGAATAAATGAATGATCAATCTCGGCAAAACTCCGTCCTGGTGGCCTCCAAATGGACGGATCAATTTCCATTTTATTCTATCAGTCATACATTTTTAAGTCTAAGGTGATTTAGTTCCCTTTAAAGCGTCCTTTAGTTCAACTAAAGGTAGTTCAACTAAATGATGCTTTAAATGGAACTAAATCACCTTAGAATTCAGAGGATTTAACTAACAATCATGCTAAAGTTCCACTCCATCCACCCACAAACAAACATCTGCTGGTTATCAGATGAGGAAGTGTATTATTTTGGCTTTGTTGAATATCTTTGCAGCACCAAAGGAGTTGCAACTTGTTTCCTAACTAGTGTTTCATACTCCTAAAAAGAATGCAGATGTCCGGACCTCAGTTGACCTCAATGGGGGTGGGAACGGTTATTCCAGTCCAGAATGTTACTAGCAGTGACTGAAGGTAATTTAATGCTTAAATAATCAGAGCGACAGAACAGAATGAAAGTAAAGGCTATAAGGTGACATGTGGAGCCACACTGCTACTTCCCGTTTCAAAGTGGTGAGGGGGTGATTTGATGACCTGACCTTCAGGAGGCTTCAGACCCTGATGAAAATGTGACGCCTTCAACAACAACTTAAATCACAATTTGTTGGGGCTAAGAACAATTTATACTTTTCAACATGTAATTTAATATACCATAATAGTGAGTTTAATGAACTTTAATATTTGTTAAGTCACCCTAAACCACTTATACCACAATTTTTTTTCAAAAGAGAAACCTTAAAATAAATATTATAAATATTCAACCTCCTTTCACTTTTTCAAACCTCATTTAACTAAGCTCCACAGTGATGCTTTTAGAAGAAAACTTTTTTTTTTTTGTGATGGCTGTCCTGTAATAAGAAGGTTATTATTTATCATACTGAGCATACTGAGCACATGACATATTCTTGCAATCTTTCGCCATCAGATCTTTCTGTTACATAGTTCTGTCATGTCTTTCTGTTACATAGTTCTGTCATGTCTTTCTGTTACATAGTTCTGTCATGTCTTTCTGTTACATAGTTCTGTCATGTCTTTCTGTTACATAGTTCTGTCGTGTCTTTCTGTTACATAGTTCTGTCATGTCTTTCTGTTACATAGTTCTGTCGTGTCTTTCTGTTACATAGTTCTGTCATGTCTTTCTGTTACATAGTTCTGTCATGTCTTTCTGTTACATAGTTCTGTCATGACTTGCTGTTACATAGTTCTATCATGACTTTCTGTTACATAGTTCTATCATGACTTTCTGTTACATAGTTCTGTCATGTAGTCATCTATCGATAGTTCCTTTCTCTATATCCTGTATTTAGGTCATCCAAAAGTAACAGATAGTTACATTACATAAATTACATATTTATGTAATAATTACACAAGTGTACATACACTTCAGAGATGTCATGCCGTCAGATGATTGGCATTTGCAGTCGATGGGTTTTATACCTCTTGTCGGGCGTTTTTGGCTTCTTGTAGCATGAATATTGCTTTATAGTGCAGTTCTATGTTTTGTGGGTTTTTTTAGGACTAATGATCCCTGAAGGCAGCCGTGATGCCAGCCTTCTATGTTGATATCAATTGATATCACCACATGGATAATGATCGGGTTGGTGGTCTCGTACCAACTGATTCTCATCTCAGGATCAAAGAAAGCAGGTGAATTCACCTTACAGTGAGTTTTGAAGTTTCTGACAGAGATTGTGTTGAAATGGATCGCAGGATCGGAGGGTTAACATAAACTCTGAACTCCAAGCATTATGGGAACAAACACTAAATAGATTTAAAGAAATTAATTGACTTAATTTAAGTGCAGTTTTCACCAGGATCTGTTTGTGTGTTGTCAGAACATCTGACAAAATTCTGACCTGACCTCAGAGACATTTTGTTGACAGGTGACCGTAGCGGCAGGAACAGGTGATTAGATTCTGAGACAGATCTGGGTCAAGGCGTGGATCGAGGAAATATTTTCTTTAAACTTGTGAGAGCACATTCCTTGAGACATGCAGCAATTCTTCATAATCTTCAAGAAATATATTTGATAACATTATTTTCATTTAAACTGTGAAACAAAAGTAGGCCTACATACTGTATATTAGTCTTAGTATTAGTCTAGCCTTGATGTCATTATTGACATATTATGTCTTCAGACCACATGTTTTTCTCTTCCTTTAATAACACCTCCTCCTTATTCATAGTGTATAAATTATCCAAAATATTTTATATATTCTATCTTAACCAAAGTAGATTCACATTATATGAGTGTTATTTGTTTTATAGGTTAAACTAGAACGATGGGTCAAGATTGGATCAAGGAAATTCTTTCTTTAATATTGTCAGAGTGCATTCCCTGAGACATGCGACAATTCTTTAATAATAATAATAATAATAATAATAGTGTACATTATAATATAGTAATTAATATAACAATTGTGTACAAACATAATAACAGTGTTAATTATAATAATACATATAATATTATGCAATGATAATAACATAAACGGTGTATGTCAGTATTATTTTAAAACTTTAAGCTGTGAAATAATAGCATATACTGTGTATTATTTGTCAGTCTCGTCGTCTGTTGTAATTACTGCGTGATACTTCATATCCCGTGATTTTCACTTCCTTTAATAGTACTGTAACTCTTCATCCTACATGTATAAATTCTATACATAGTCTATACAAATCTGTAATATCACAGCCATTGGTTATCTGTTGTCTTAACTGTATATATAACCGTATAAATTTGCATTACATGAGCTTAATTTGGGTTATCAGGTGAAATGGAACAATTACTCAGCTATAAACACAGATTTTAAAAACATCTACGTGCTGAGTTTAGTCTAATATGTGTTTCTTTCTTTGAGGAGAGAGCTCTCTAGTTATACATTACACGAGTTTTATTATTATTACACCTCAAAATGTCTCTATATTTATGACTGCAGGAGTCTGGCATTAATGCTGGTAGTCACGTGACTAAATCTGTAAAACATTGCGGAAACTTACTGTCCGCAAATCATACAGGAAGTCAAGAGTTCTCAACGTTCACGGACAAACAACCTTACTCATCAGAAAAAAAACATGTAAAATGTACAAAGTAATTTAATACGACGTGGTTTTAGTAGAAACTACCAGAAACTACACTCTTAGTTACTAAGATCTTTATTTACTAACTGTATCTATATTGAATATAAAATCTTATCGGACACAGTAATAGTCGGTCAAATTCGAAGTGCGAAGCTCTTACCAGAAAGAGTGCACAGCAGCACGCAGAATGAGATTGGGGTCTTCATGGTAGCAGATGAGCAAACTCTGAAACCGAACCTGAGCCTCTCCGGTTTTAAAGGCACAGACGCGTGAAGCTTGCAGACAGACGCTGGACGAACCGGAAACACCACTTCCAAACAAATAAAACACCTGGGACGGTTCATATAACTCTACTTCAGGTTCGTTGTTCATTTGAAAATTCAGTTCTTCTTACTTAAATATGTGTGTTAACATATTACAAGAGAAAACGTTTAAAAGGTTGTCCACCGTTCAAAGTAAATTTAAAAAAAGAAATCCAAATTCAAATCATAGCGTCATGTTTGATGGGGAGTTTTTTTTAAAACTGGACTGAAAGTTTTTATAAATAATCTCATTTTAATAACTATTTGTATTTTCATATTTTTTTTTTTTTTTACTTTAATTGGATTTTTTTTTCAATATGAATATGTACTTTATGAATGCAGCCTACGTCGGTAGATCCTGTCTATAGATTAGCTAATTGAAAGATTATCCCATAAACACACAGTCAAACACATTAACAAGCACCCACACACACATATTCACACATATATACACATACATTGTGATTATGTGCTTATTTTAGCCTGTTAGTGCTACCCTTTTAGAATTAGCCAGACAGAGTTAGCCTACAGGAACTGGGGAGAGAAAAATCCTGGATTTAAGAGATTTGGTATAGTTGGAATCCAACGACATGCATTGAAGCCCTTGACGACTCACAGCAGCACGCCACATTGCCGAGATTTATTTTGAAGTCTGTAACCGTAACCGGAAGTGCTGGTATTTACTAATGAAGTCTTGTTATTGGACCCGAGTTGGTTCGAGTTCTCGGGAAATGAAAGTAAAATGAGAACTGTGAAAGAACGTTAACTCTCGAGCGAAGGTTAATCCAGCAGAAGATCACGTGGTTGGATCAATACACTGGGATTAAGGAGTTAAGGTTTATCCTATTTTATCTTATTTTATAAACTCAGACTTCATTCAGAAAATACATTCAATCTCTATCCTGTCACTGTGACAGCAAAGAGGGAAGGCAGTTCCTCCATGTTGTGGTTTGATAATGAAGACGACCTCATAAGGCTGTGACGTAGAGATCTTTTCATTGTTTAATATAATAATCACACACATTCAAAAAAAAGTAAAATGAAAATACAGATTGCAGATGTGAACATATTCCCTGCAAAATTGATGTAGAATAATACAATATACAACTATAGACCAAAAAACACGTGTTGCCATAGGTGTTTTTATTGTTTTCAGCTTGCCTGTGAAATATCTCATGATTATATGAAGAATCGAGCTAAATGGAGGCTTTACATGCATGGTTCCCAAGTGCAAATATAACTCTGCCTGCCTTTTCCTGTTTCTGCATTGGTTCTTTCCGGTAACTCCGGCCTCCTCTCACAGTACTAAAAAATGCAATGTAGATGAATTGGTGAAATGTATTTGCCCGTAGGAGTGAGTGTACGTGTGAGTTGTTGCATATCTCTATACTGTGGCCCTGTGATGAACTGGCGATTCATTCTGGGTGTACCCCTCCTCTCGCTTGATGTAAACTGGGATAGGGACCAGCCCCCTGTAACCCTGAACAGGACAAGCAGTTGATAATGAATGAATGAACCTAAATATCCCAGAAAACTCTCTACGTCTACGTGCCATCTCAGTAAATTCAACATGCAGATCAGAGTCCACAGATTCACTATTTTTTTCTTATTTGTCATCAAAACTAAACAAACACTGTTGACTTGTTAATTGGCACCAAGTTATTGGAACCTCTGGAGCTGAGTAACAGTCATGGATATGGACCGAATGCTGTTAGAACCCTATTGGGTGGCTTTCCAATGGTCCAATACAAGGAAACAATAAGCAATGTGAGAGTAGCTTCCCCGAAGTTTCTGTTAACAGGATTGTCATTGACAGCGGGGCCGAGCATGGCCACGCTATTTAAGATCATGGCAATCAACTGCAGGTGTTGTTGGTTATAATAGCAAACGGTTTTTGGTTGTATTTTGTTATTTCAGGGAAATAACTAAATTTGCGATATAAGAAGAAACTTAATTGGTTCGCTTTGCTCGCATTCGGATGATCAACCAGTACGACTGAAGTGCAAGACTTATACAGTCTTTGCGTGCCGGCCATGTGATGAACCGGCGACTCATCCAGGGGTACCCCGCCTTTCGCCCAATGTCAGCTGGGATAGGTTTCAGCCCCAGGGACCTTGAACAGGATAAACTGCTATGGATAATGAATGAAAGAATTAGTTCCTATTTAACTCAATATGGGGGGGAACCTTTCACAAAATATACCTTTTTTGACCATTACTTCCCAGTCTTGTTTTATTTCTGAGCTCAGAAAAATTACTTATTTGTATTTTTTCTTCATTATTGAGTCATTATGGGATCACTTTTATGATAAAGCTTGTAATTAAGGCTGGCATAAGCTAGCTCTTAGCTAGGCTGCTATAGGTTTAGACTGCTGGGGGATCTCCCATGATGCACTGAGCTTTTCTCTCTACCTCTCTCACTGTCCCTCTTTATACATCCCTCTCACTTTACTTTGTGTAACTGGATTATGCATGTTACTGGATTAATGCATGGTACTAACTTGACTTCTTCCCTGGAGTCTTTGTGCTTCCTCGCCATGTAAGGTCCAATGGTTGGTGATGCATCTGCTGCTGTGGACCTGCTTGATGTCCACTGATCACAAGATGATCATGATGACGATTACTATTATTATTATTATCCTTGTATAGTATTTCCCCATAAGCTGTCGCTAAATGTTACATTAATATTAATGTTATTATCAACCTGGGATCCTTGCTGCCGCCGCGGCCTGACCTTGGAGAGGTTGAAGAAAGTTGATTATAGCTGATATCTTTGCTGCTTTTCCCCTGTCTGTATCTCCTCCCCCCTCTGTCTCTCTCTCTGTCTCTCTCTCTCTCTCTCTCTCTCTCTTCAAACCTGACCGTCATGGCAGTAGGCCGTCCAGCCTGAGTCTTGGATCTGCTCGAGGTTTCGGCCCGTTAAAAGGCAGTTTTTTTACGCGATGGTCGCAAAGTGTTTGCTCATGGAGGAATTTGTTGGGTCTCTCTAGATAATTATATAAAGAGTTTGGTCTAGACCTGCTCTTTCTGGAAAGCACCTTGAGACAACTGTTGTTGTGAATTGGTGCTATATAAATAAAGATTGATTAATTGATTTATCATCTTAGAGCATATTGCTTACTTGATAAAAATAGTGAGGTGGAGTCAATATGAATTGTTTGATATCATTGATGAGTCAAATTTAAGTTGAGGAATTCAATCAGGTTAATTGTTGTACGACGCAGGGGATTGGGTTTTTCTGTAGGCTATAACTTTGCTGTTGCATTTAACGGCATAGGCCTTGTTTCCATTGATGTCAAAGCTTTTGGTGCAACGTGAAGATATAACTGTGTATCTACAGGTCTATATCTTGTTTACTCAGTCTTTTGTGAACAATAGAATTACGTTTTTTGGATTTTTTAACCTTTTGTGGAACTAACCACTAAATACCAGTAACACCGAACAAGACCCACTGCAGTCACTCACATCCTTACACTTGTCCATTATGTCCAACTCCTGTTTCCAACGCATGAACTCCAGGACGAAATGTTTACTTATCTTATTATATAATCCAACCACTGACTGGTGCCATGGTTACCAGATAATCATTGTTATTCTGACTTCACCCATCAGTGGTTATGATGTTATGGCTGATCCAAATAGATGTAGCAATATATAAATATGTTATTGTTCTTTAGAAGAGACCTTTATTTGTCACATGCTGTCATACAAGTTGTACAACGTGGTAAAATTGGTTCTCTACATTTAACCCATCCCCGAGGAGCAGTGGGCATTGCTCTGTAGCGCACGGGGAGCAGATTGGGGTTCATGAAATTATCAGTGATTTTATGAACAATCCCTCACACCAACTTCATGCCCTGGAGGAGCTTCAGCAAAGCTCCTTTAGTCACATGCTGATCAACCAGAAATTCAGGACTGTATGCGACAGGAAGTCTTTCCGAGCAACTGCTATCAGACTATTTAATGGGCAGAAACAACCATAGCATCTGCATATTAAGATACGTTCATACACTCTTTTTTATTTTTGCTAACTAGGCACAGAAAATACCTCGTTGCACAACTTTTTAGTTATTAAATATCTCTTGATGTAAATTATTATTCCTCTCAGTGCCCATTGTTGTACCAATATTTTCACAGTTAAAACTGTTATCTTATTATTTCATTATTATTGTTCTTTGCATGGTTCTTTTTTCTCTATTTACTCATTTGCTATCTATCCATACCTCGATTGTAGCTTTCAGATTTCAGTTTATTCCAATTTCTTTAATTTCCTTTTCTTACTCTTACACTTGTGACCTTGAATATAACTGCTGCGACAGAACAATTTCCTGTAAAGGATCAATAAAGTCTCCATCTATATGTTTAGGTGTGTAGAATTGTTGTCAAATATATATTGTGTTGTTTATCCTGATTTTAACAAGCATTTTTAATCTCATTTCTGCACTGATGCGAATCAGAGGATCCGTCTTCAGCCTGAACTCCAAAGTGTAGCTCTGTGTTTTCAATCTTCCTATTGGTTTAGTTTCCCGGGAAAATCTTATGATAATGAGCTCTTCTCTGCCAATTGCGATGCTGGAAACCCGTGCTGCCCCACCTTTAATGACGACAGACGAGAGGGAGCTGTTTTATGCCATATATAGAGATCGGTGCGCATGCGCAGTGCGGTGAGGTTTGTTTGAAGTGAGGTGACCCTAAAGCTGCCGATTCGTTTGGTTTTATTAATTGTTTATCTGTTAATTTCTTCTTCCCTCGCGCCTCTATGCTCCGCGGAGACCATGCTGGGCCACCAGTTCCCGAACCAGGACAGGTCTCAGCAGCTGGTCCGCTACGTGGAGGACTACCTGGAGTGTGTGGAGTCTCTGCCGTTGGACATACAAAGAAACGTCTCTGTGCTCCGGGAGATCGATGCCAAGTACCAAGGTACAGTTCCCATAGTCTTGTCTGTATAACCAGCCGTGTGTGATGTTACCAAACTTTGACTGTCGCCTGACAGTGACCCAGAGGAGTAGGCGCAAGCCCGCGGTGCTGTTTTAAAACCCGAGCACCGTTCCTAACATGTATAAAGAGTACTCATGTACATCTACAGATTAGAGTCTGAGTAACTGTAGCTGAATAAATTAACATATACTGGACTATACTTCTTGTATATATATATATACTGTTCCGTCTTGTATGCCGAGCCACGAGAATCACCTAGAGAATCTGCCATTTTACTATTGCTTACTGTTGTCGCGCGCTACTGATATCTATGACGTCAAACTACGCATGCTCGTATTGCTTTGTCTGCAATTGTAAATTCGGCTTTCATCAAATAAAAAAGTAGATTTTTATTCGTATGCAATAACTTTTTGGAGGTACGCGCCGCCCACCCGCAGCCTCCGCGGAGGAATATCTGATGATTAAACTAGTGCGCTCACATTGGCTCTGATCGGGTTCGGTCATAGAAAGAGCATAGAAAGAGCTTTGACCCACCGATGGAGACTCACTCACGTCAATAAGATAGATATTGACGTGAGTGAGTCGCAGCTCACAATCAGCCCCTGAGTCATTAGGCTCTACTCCTAAGACGATCACACACCGGTAAAGATCATCTGCTCCTTCCACCTTCATTGTGATCTCAACAGCTAGTGGCTTCTCCCCTAAGCCCCGCCCCTTCAACATCGGGCAGACCTCACTTCCTGTAGGCAGGAACCATCGCTTCTCCTCTTTTTGCGTTCTGTTTCCTCTTCATATCCTGTTACTTTATTCCTGTTTGCTTTCTCTCCCTGCTGCTCTTCATCTTGTCTACTCTTCATAATCCTGCTGCTCCTCCTTCCTGTAGCTCTTTCTCCTTCGTCAAGCTCCTCTTCCTGGTTATCCCGCAACCCGCCCCTCCTCTTCCTAACCTGCATGCTTCTATTTCATTATCTGTGAGATACGGGAATGTCAACTATGGGTAACGAGTCATTATTTGTGCCGCACTGGTGCAGTACTAAGTTGTTGTGGAATGCTGACTCAGTTCCAATGTGTATACGTTGTCCACGAACACACTCAGTGTGAGCACTAATGTCTTCTTTCAGCAGGTAAGCGCTAATTGTTGCATTGTGCTGGAGAACGCTCAAACACGCAGGTCAGAATGTATATTAATGGCAGTGTTTTTTTCTGTCCTACCACAGAGGTGCTGAAGGAGGTGGATGAAGTATTTGAAAAGTACAAAGGTGAGCAGTGTGCAGCTCAGAGAAAACGCCTACAGATCCAGCTGCAGAGGGCGCTTATAATAAGCCAGGAGCTGGGCGACGAGAAAATCCACGTCGTGACCCAGATGTCGGAGTTGGTTGAGAACCGCTCCCGCCAGATGGACTCTCACTCACTTTCCTTACAGGAGCCAAGTGAGGCTGAGCGTCTCAGCGTGGAACGTCGATGCAGCGTTCAGGACACCCCCGCCCCCGAACGCACCTCCGCCAGGCGCCCACGCCGCCAGCGCAACAGCGAGAGCCGCGAGCCCAGCCAACCGTCAGCAAATGGTTCTCTGGTGGATGACCCGGTGGAGGACCTGTCCATACCCCCTCCCAAAGAGAAAAAATCTAAATCGGCGAAGAAGAAGAAGCGTAAGTCCAAACAGGAGCGAGACGCTTCACCAGTGGACTTTGCCATTGATCCAAACGAGCCCACCTACTGCCTCTGCGAGCAGGTGTCATACGGCGAGATGATCGGCTGTGACAATGACCAGTGCCCCATTGAGTGGTTCCACTTCACCTGCGTTGGACTCACCTACAAGCCCAAGGGTAAGTGGTACTGCCCCAAATGCAGAGGGGACAATGAAAAGACTATGGACAGAAGCCTGGACAAAAACAGAAAAGACCGTCGGTCCAGGTAGTGGGCCGGCCTCAGCATGGCATTCCACACTGAGATAGAACAGCGTTTATTAATCGAGGTCACTTGATTGAACTGCTGAGACATTACTGGTTGCTGGTGTCTGGATTTACGCTGAGAGTTCTGGCCATCTTCTGGGATCTCTTTGATTTTGAGTTTAGGATCAAGGCTGGATCCGCATTATTTTCCCTAGATTTGGACAATTTTTTTTTTTCTTTTTACTTAATGTAACCAATTATTTGAAATCATTCGCTATAGGATAATGTTTGTAGCGAATAACCTTCTGTTGTAACCCGTTTACACCTGAGGTTGCTATTTGATTGGGTGATTGTTGGTGGACACTGGAACCGTGCATCTACGTTGTGGACTTGATGTTTTCACTGATTCACTATTGTGTAAATGTTTTTTATATCCATTAAAACCAACTGTAGTCATTCGGCTCTCGCGGTACACATTTCTTAACAAGTAAATAGTGGTTCTGATAGGTGTCAGGACAGTGTCATCACAGAGCTGTTTTAACAGCAAAAAGGGTACCAACACAGTATTAGTCAGTTGACTTTAATGTTATGGCTGATAGGTGTATCCTGCAATGTTCAAAAAGGTGGAACAATAATCCTCGATCTATCCTTACTGGGTCCTCTCCTGAATTTAATGTCTTATTCCTGTCACATGACTAACCATCCCACCATGTTTCCATCAGGTGTTTTTTGATTGATAATGCTGACAGGTGACATTCAGGAAATGATCCAACTTCCGACCAGACAGGGCATGAACTAGGCAGTGCTGTGATCGCCTTATCTGACCGGTTGATCTTAAGTCTTACACATCAAATTAAAACTGTAAACTGAAAATGAACTTTGTTGGGAAAACATAGTATACACTGTATAGTAGGAGCCCTCCTCTCAGATACTGTGTCAAATGTTTCTTGCAGACCAGTCTGTAGTCACTGACTTAGACTGATCCACTCCTGACTGATGGTCCACAAGTCTCTCCAACTGGATCTACTGGTAGAGACTGGACTCACCACTGACATTTATTCACCACCGTCTCTAGGAGCTGAACACTGCCGAAACATCTGAACACGCCAACTTGATGGATTCAAACCCAAAACCACAATGCTAACCCGTTTTATCGTAATACTCCTTATGGTGTAATGTTGGGGGTCAGCACCGTTGCTGCATTAATTCAAATCCTGATCTGGTCCTTTGTGTGGAGTTAATATGTTCATCTCGTGTCTTTATGGGTTTATGTGGGTTCTCCCAGTCCAGACACACATCTGAGTTCATCAAACTGATTTAAGTCTCACACAAATATCAAACAGTTAATAAGATTTTAAACCACATAAGGTTTATTGAAATATAGAAAATGTCCAAGTTTTCAATTCATGGGGAAAGGGAAACTTTTCTTAAAACACTCTTGATATAAATGTCTTTGCTTGCACAAAGTCACGTAACAGTAGGACGTTACTCAAACCAAACCCATGCTTCGACTAGCTCCAGTCCCAGGAGATGGGGTCGAATCTCAAAACATGGATGTTTGACTACTGTGTAGCCACAAACTGCATCACTGACAACAATCCCAGTTCTTTTCAGAAGGAAGTAGCGCCCTGATGTCCGGCTTTACCCAGAATGCTTTGGTTCTCAGGTTGGAAGCAGCACCTGGTCATCGGCCTCCAAACTATTCGTCATCTTTTCCTCCGGTTCTACTCAGCTGGAACAGAAAAGAGAGACCAGTGAGATTAGATGGCACCTGAATAACTTTATATGTATAAGGTTTATCTTTTACTTACGTGCTGGAGGATCAGGAAGCGTAGATGGCGAGGAGTTTAAGACAGAAGAACATGTAGAGGTTGTTAATGATGTCGTATTGAACAGCATGTACTTGTGGAGAAAAGATTAAATGCACTTACTTTGATAACGTCAATCCAGTTCCAACCTCTGGGCAGCTCCCCTTTATTATCTGAAAGGACAGCAAATTATCAAATATACAGGTGTTAATATATATATATATAAATTTATATCTTAATATATATACAAAAACAGCTAAACACATAGCATCAAAGTACAATTCCCATAACCCAAAACGTCTCACATACACAATACCCATAAGACCATCCACTTAAAAGGCCCGGCCTGACTCGTCTTAACATTAGCTCCAGCTAAATGAGTAGGTTTTGCTGCAGCTTAAGTAATAATATAAGATAAACCTTTATTAGTCCCACAACGGGGGCATTGCAGGGTTACAGTAGCAAAGAACACACAGATCAATATAACAGATGTATGTAACAGCTAAATGTATTAAATGCTGCAGAAGTGAGATTGTATATGTCTGAATTGAGATAATCTCGTTATGATTAATTGCACAGTCTTACTCCAAAGTTATATCCACAACAAAAATATATCAAGTCAATGCTGTGGGACTGATTTGACTACCCACAAAATGGCCGGAGGTCTGTGGCAGATGATGGATACCCAATCTGCACCCATACACTATACTGTCTGTCATATTAGATTCAAAATTCAACGTTAAACACAAGTGGATATATTAAGCACTCTCCAGCGAAAGGACCATGGCCACCCGAAGCTCATGGAACACAGTAACATCGTAGAGCTGTTTTGGTGCGTTCAGTAAATTATGCAGGAGGTTAATTTATTGCACATTGGTGTGGACGCAAGGTAAACGCAACTCTTGATGTAAAGTTCACTACATAGAGCGGTTACTCGTAAGCATCAAACAAACAGCTTTGTGCACTCTTTTTGCAACTTTGTTCGCAGCTTTATGCTCAGTGTTGCTTTCCATAGTGTGGATAATAGTGCAAATTTAAACTGGGATTATTTCCCTGACTGGTTGAGGAGTCGGTCTAAAAATCTCTAGAAAGACTTTGACACCAACTGCAGCGCTGGAGACTGCTCTTTCTGGACTGCAGTTATATGGCCCTTAGTTTTTCGCAACAGCACCAAGGACAAGGGGTAGATTTGTCGTGTAGACCGAAAAAGTGCCTCCTGTGGAAACACCCATCTCAACAAGATGGACAGGAGGAAACTTACTGGAAGTAAGTTTTGAATATGAATTAAGATGTATTTGTTGACATATAAAGCAATCCTGGTGCATGCAATGTACTACAAAATACAAGTTGGAAAGCCGATTTTTAACATTCGTTTAACTAAGATTCTTTATTAATTTATTGTAGCTGTCCCACCATTTTGGCTAAGAGAGAACAGTGAGACTATTACTATTCATACATACTGTAGTGGAATTCATATGGATTAACCTTTTAATATTTTATTTTTATATATTTTTTTGGACTAAACCCTTAAAACTCATCCAAATGTAATTAAAATACATTATAAATAAAATGTATTATTATTATTATTATTACTTCAGCTACGTACTATTGAATGGAGTTTACCAGCACTACATGTCAACGTTCTCCAACCCATTGATCATCAAAAAAGGTCTGCTTCGTTCTGGTTGATGTGAATCATGGTAAAATATTCAAAATATTTCACCTCAATTACAATTTATGAAGGACTATTTGTTTCTGGCTTTATTTACACTGTATAAGACTACACTAGCGGTTACACGTCAAACATCGAGGTACATGAAAGATTTCTGGTGACCCTGACTGGGGATGAATGTGCGGTATTACAAGATATTAATCCAAGAAACAAAAACAAAGAAACGTGTTCCACCTCACCCAGATCACAGCCACCTGCATATTGCTGGTGGGGTGCATAAGTATGCTTCTGTAAGTCGATAAGTGAAAACTGATGTAGGAGTGATACCTCCATCTTGTAATCTGTTTTGGACTTTGTAGATTTCTAAATTGTAAACACATTCTTACGTTGCTTTCCCACCCTCTTAAAATCGGATGTAACAATGCACCTGTTCTGCTGACAATCCTTTTCTTCTGAGCTTTAGTCAGCTGCTCCTTCTTCTCCTTCTTCTTCGTGGATGCCGTCATCACATCGCTGTTGGAGGTCAACATCTGCCACAGGAGAAACCTATCGTTTACTTTTTGTCACAAAGTATCACATTTGTTTTTCACATCATGTTGGTATGTCAACATGTTTTGTAATAAAAGCCCTGTCGAAAATGAGGGGTTTCTGTTGACTGCACATAAAATCTCAATAATTAAGTTTATTCATCGCCAACAGTCTGTTACCTTTAGTTGTGAGCTAGTTGGCGCTATCTGCATGTTGTCTGCATTCTGAGAAGCCTCTGCTGAACTCATAACAAAGAACGTTTATTCTTCCCCTATCCTGCAATCTCTTCCTCTCCTGTCTGCAGTCCGCAAAGACGAAGAACGAGTGATTACAGAGACCAACTTCACACCATATGTGCTCCTGAAGCCAAGTTTAAACACAAGTTCCGTCTTTAAATCATAAAAGTAAAAAATGTAAACTGTGAGCCCTCCTACGACTGATAACCTTTGGTGTGGATCACATCAGCGATCAGTGCAAGCAAAGGACTAATGTGTTTAGCGAAATAGGTGAAAACACTGACGACAGCGGTGACCACAGGTTTGTGGTTCTCCATGAGGGTCTCCTGGTTCTCCTTGGCCCACTCAAACAGAGTATACATCATGGCGGTGCCAAGGTTGGCTTCCACCTGCTCCTCTATCTTTGACAGGATAAGCTGCTTCGTCTCTGCAGTGCTGACAAATCAACAGGAAGCACAGAAACAACATCAATGCAGAGCACAAGGTGCCATGTTAAAATCAAACATGCAGATTAATCTTTAAGATGAAGTTAAAATGGTTGTTTACATTGTTTCTAATTAATTTAAACAACATATAGGACCATAAAGTGGGAAACGTTTTAGAGGTGTATATATATATATATATATTGTAAGGTATAAATGATGGTTCACCACTATCATTCCAGGTTTAAATAATGCGATGAACAGTTCTTAACCAATTTTAGTGATTTCAGCCATATCCTTGGTTGGTTTCTTTGCTTGAGGCAGGGCACTAATTTGACCCTACTGAAAAAGAGTAATATCTTTTGGTGATTGGGTTGTGGTTGTTTAAGAAATGAGAAGCTATCCACTACATCAATTAGGGTTAAATAATTTGTTGCCGGTTGAAACACGTTAATCACTACCGTAATTATCCAATGGAAGGCTCTTACCTATTTGCTTGTTAAATCGAGTGCAAGTGTTGTAACTCACATTCTGTTGTTAAAAAAGGCATCAAGGGAGATATTTGGGGCTGATTCAGGGTATGTCTCTGGCCATGCAACGTCCAGAATAAATGCTTTTGACCCCTCAAGGTCTCCAATCTGTGGTATAACATTAAAAGAGAAGGTATTGCTCCTGAGTGGATCCAGTCAGTTTGTCATGAAGTAAAATGCAATACAGTTAGATTCACTGTGTAAAATGTTCAAAAACGGTCATAGGTCAGGTTCTTGGCTATGTGAAGGCTGGGACAATACTCACCCTTAACTGAAAAGACACCGGACTGATTTCTTTGAAACCCTCATCACCCTCATAGATGGAGCGAAGAGCTTCCAACTCCATCTGTGAGGAGTAGGTAATAGACAAGAAGTAAGAAACATGTCAACAGCAGCTGGTCTATGGAAAGGAGCATAGCTTAGTAGCAATAGTGGCTAGTTTCTAACAAGTGTTTCTTTTTCTCCATCGGGCCGTTCCCTTTATGGGTCACCACATCAGATCATCTGTTCTTCTTCCCCTGTCCTCTGCTTCTTCCTCTGTCACACCAACCAACTGCAGGCCCTCTTTCACCACCTCCAGAATTCGCCTCTTTGGTCGTCCCCTGTTTCTACTGCCTGCAAGCTCCATTTCCAGCATCCTTCTACCAGTAAATCCACTATCCCTCCTTTACACATGACCAACCCATTTCAATCTGGCCTCTCTTACTTTGTCTCCAAAACATATAACCACGGCTATCTATCCCTCTGATATGTTTGTGTCTAATCCTGCCCATCCTCATTATTGCCAGAGAAAATCTTAATGTCTTCAACTCTGCAAACTCCAGTTTCTACCTCCTGTCTTTTGATCAGTGCTACCATCTCCGAACTATACAACAGAGCTCGTCTCACTACCATCATGGAAACCTTTCCCTTCACTCTTGCTGCTAATCTTCTGTCAGATATAACTCCTGACACTCTTCTTCACCCGCTTCTTCACCTCCTTTACACACTCAACTGAACAGTTGACCCCAAGTACTTAAACTACTGCACCTTTTCCTCCTCTACTCCTTGCATTCTCTCTGTTCCACCTGCCTCCCTTTCATTCAAAGATGTATTGTCTTGCTTCAACTGACTTTCATTCCTCTTCTTTGCAGCACATACCTCCACCTCTACAGGTTTTCTTCCACCTGCTCTACAGATCACAATGCTATCCACAAACGTCATAGTCCATGGAGACTCCTGACAGATCTCATATGTCAGTCTCTCCATCACCTCAGCAAACAAGAAGGGGCTCAGAACCAATCCTTGATTCAGTACCACCTCCACCAATCCAACCTCGAACTCATCGGTCACTCCTACTACACACCTCCCCGCTGTAAAACCATATCATTCACATGCTGTACCAAGCTAACATTCTTCATTGTCACTCCAGATACCTTAAGCAATACTACAATTCCTCCCTCGGCACTCTGTACTACTATTTCTCCAAATCTACAGACACTTCTCAATCAGCACTCTCGAAGCAAACATCGCATCTGCAGTGCTCTTTCATGACATGAAACCATACTGCTGCTCACAAATAGTAACTTCTTTTCCAAATCTAGCTTACACTACTCTTTCCCAGATCATCATTCTGGGCGTATAACAATTGAGTGGCTCACCAAGCAGCTAACTGGGACCAGCCGCAAACAGCAGCTAACTAACAACAGCAGCTAAGCGTGGCTATCCTTTAATATATTTAATACAGCAAGTAATTGTAGCAAGCAGGTAATAGTGGCTAGCAGTCGTTGATGGCCGCTAGCCGCTAACAATAGCTAGTCTAAACCACCAGTCTCTCACACCTCTTGATCTTCGTTAGCAGTCATTATGTTCCCTCTGTTCTCGAGCGTTGTGCTCCCTGTGTGGGGTCTTAAACAGAGCTAACAGCACATTTCCATCAGCAGAAGTTCACTATGCACTATTCTCATAACTTCCGACAGCCAGAGCTACCATGACTCACACGCATGCGCGGTAGACACGCTTGTTAAATCTGAAGATATATTTGATGGGGAATGTAGTTTTCATTGCGCTCAGCGGCTCCGTCTTCCGAAGCTCCGTACAAAGCTAGGCAAAGGGTTGAATAAACACATAATAAAGTCGTGCTTTGATATTTTTACTTCATCACTGGTAAAAGCTTATTACCTCCACCAAGGAAGTTATGATTTCACCTCTGTGCGTTTATCTGTTTGTTTGTGTGTTTATCTTCTTGTTTGTTTGAGAGCAGGATAATGGAAAAACTGCAGGACATATTTGAATGGAATTTTACCCAGTGGTAGGTTTGGGTCTATTGCAACATTTGAAATAAAATAAAATGAAATAATAACCTGTTTGGAATGGTGACCATTATCACTACATGGCTATCGCTGCCTTTGTTCCATTGATTCCTCAGATCTTCCTTCTGGGGTGGAGCTGGGGAATCAGTAGGCTGAATGAAGACTATGATCAGAGGGCAGGTGACGGCTGGCTACAGAATATTTGGGAGATGATCAGAGACTTGGATGGAGTAATCGATAGATTTAGAGGCTGGCAGTAACTCCGACATTAATGGATAAATCTAAATGAATTTTTTCTAAACATAGGTTTTAGGAAAGGTTTGCGTTCCCTTTTACTATTTAATACAAGTGGTCACTTTATATCTTGTACTGAGATCCCTTTATTTATTAATGGGAAGGGTTTAGCAATAAGGTATGATCTTAAGTATGTTTTTATAGAGGAAATGGACTTTAGCACATAAAAAATTACAATTCATTCATCATCATTCATCATATATATATCATACATCTATATAAATATATATATATAAATATATATATATATATATATATATATATATATATATATATATATATATATATATTTATATATATATAAAGCCCATTTGTGCTTAAAATTAATTTTTAATGTTAATATACATAAAAAAATAGGCTAGATAGATAGATAGATAGATAGATAGATAGATAGATAGATAGATAGATAGATAGATAGACAGACAGATAGATAGATAGACAGATAGACAGACAGATAGATAGATAGTGTATGCCAATTAAAAAAAACGTGAGACGATAAAATTACAAAAATTAGCAAAAATCATTGACAGAAGTCCTACTTTAGATTGCGTAGAAGATGCTTTGTAAAACTTTTCTGCCAGTTTCAACAAGTTTTATTGAGTCTTTTGAAAGTCCATTAGAAATTAAATCTATTTGACATCCACTGGCAAAAAATAATGCTAGCGATAAGAGAATAGCAAAGTCCGATGTAGTTGTAAAGCAAATAAATGTATTCACAAAATTGTATGTAGAAAGTAATGTGTTTGTGTGGGTGCCCAGAGTTGCCAGCTACTTTCACCACCAAACGTTTCCAAGCTGAGCAGGTACATAGCAAGATCGACAGGAGGACCCGCTCCCTCAGAAGGTATTAACAGCTTTTATAAACTAGTGTTAAAGCAAAAAAACTAATTCTAATTTTAAGCTGAACACACTAATTCAAACATAGTTTTGAATAACATATTCTATTTATTTTAGAAAATACCCTTAATTTTTAAACATTGCTCCTTTGGACCCTGTTCCTCATGCCTTAAAATATTATTAAAATGCCTTAAAATATTTCAAACTTTAAGGTATAAAATTCAGATTATTACATTTGATATACTTTCGAAGACTATTATATGTTTATTCTTACATAAAATTATACTCCAGTACAGCCCAGAGAAATTGTTTGTTGTTTACAAACTGAAAGGGAATACTAACTATAATATTTGGTTTATTGGTCTTATTATTGCATCTTTTAGTATTTATTTATTATTTGTTTGTTTGTAGTTATAATACAATTATTTTAGGAATAATGATGGATTAAATTCCCCCCCAAGGAAAAAAAAAAAATCAAATTTAACATACGGGTACCTTCGGCCTTATTAAGAAGTACCTTTAAAAGACACGTGAGGGAGCCACCAGCTTATTTTACACGAGGTGTGTGTAGTTTTGTGGACTGGGTGATTTTAGAGTTACGTGCCATGCTCAAAAAAACAAGAGCGGCTCAATCACATATGTTTTCACTGGAGCAAAAATAGTCCGATCACACTTTCATAAGAGCAGTGGTCGTGGTTTGAGTATTTGGATCCATAACTTCAGTAAAACTGCTTATACAACATTGTGAAAATTTCCATTTCCAGCAAAAGTTCTTTATTCAAACAATGTTTAAGTAAACATATTTGAGTATTATCTGCAAAATGTACTTCAAATATCAAAAGTAAGAGTACTCAATGTGCAGTGAAAGGGTTACTACTATTACATGGGACTCATTTTACTGCTGCTGTAATTGGTTGGCCTGTTGTGAATGTTTATTTAAACTACTTCATCTGCCTTTGAGTAGTTATATCGATGAGGTTATCACATCCTGTTCATAGCATTGGTGTCCTTTAATATCCACTATCCTTAAAGTCAGTCTTTAAAGTCAGCTTTTCATAAGATGGGTCCTTTTTCAACTATGTGACATTTTACAGGTCATTTAAGAAGGATTTTAAAGCCGTTCTTTACCTCCAGAAGCGCCAGACTTTTACAAATTCATCAGACAGTTTTTAGTTTCATTACAACAATCAAAATCGACACTGTGAGGATTTTCACTAGATTATTATTGTTGTCAGAAAAGAAACTAGTTATTAAAAAAGTCAGAAAAATGTAGTGGAATAGAAAGTCACTTAATTTGCAATGTGTAAGGAAAAGTAAAGTAGCAGGTAGAGATATGTATTGCTTAAAGAAAGACAGTGTTAGATGATTGCTAGGGCATTTTTTAAGTTAATACGTCACACAGATTTCCATAGTAATGCCACATCCTATTTTAGAATAAAGGTTTGTGTGTTTGTACCAGTCAGTGACTGCTTCACAACAACGGTCCAGGGGTCACAGAAACATCATTAACGCTCCTTCAGGTAGTTGAGCTGATTTCTTACTAGTAACTCATAAAATTTATACACTCCGCTCGGTGTGTGAAACCCCAAGACAGTTATACATACCAGCAGTTATTGGAGAATTTGCGGTGGATCTTTCTAAACTCGTCTCACACTGGAACCAGAGATACTTCCCAGATTCAGTCCAAAATAAATGCAACAGTCTTTTTATTGTTTCTACTCTTTATTTTTCTTATCAGGTTGGTGCTCAAACTTATTTATTTTTTACTTTTTCTGCTAATATGCATAGATACTTAATTATACACAGGCTTCAAAATGAAAGTGGCCCCAGAACCAAATCCTGTGGAACACCAATTCTAAAGCTTTATAACCTGGCAAAATAATGGCTGTTGACAATGAATCTATAGAACTAACCAATGATCCCAGAGTCAACCAGGATGTCATTGTCAGATGCCCTTAACCCAGCTTTTGGCTCAAGCATCTCTGTCTCGCGCTGATTACGAACAGCTTAATATTGGCCGGTAGTTTCCATTTCCAGTTAGATTGATCAACCAAAGTTAGCTTGATCGGGTGAAATAATCGTGATCTGATGAGGTATTGTCATTGTGGTCAACCAAGGTTAGTTTACACGGACGAGGTCTAGGTAATCAGGCGAGCTTAGCGTGATTAAGCCAGGTTAGTACTGGGAAGCAAGTTTAGTGTGATCAGCTGAGGTTAGTATGATCAGTTAAGTTTAGTGTGATCAGGTATGGTTAGTATGATCAGTTAAGTTTAGTGTGATCAGGTGAGGTTAGTGTGATCAGTTAAGTTTAGTGTGATCAGGTGAGGTTAGTATGATCAGTTAAGTTTAGTGTTATCAGATGAGGTTAGTATGATCAGTTAAGTTTAGAGTGATCACGTCAGGTTAGTATGATCAGTTAAGTTTAGAGTGATCACGTCAGGTTAGTATGATCAGTTAAGTTTAGAGTGATCACGTCAGGTTAGTATGATCAGTTAAGTTTAGTGTAATCAGATGAGGTTATTATGATCAGTTAAGTTTAGTGTAATCAGATGAGGTTAGTATGATCAGTTAAGTTTAGCATGATCAGATGAGGTTAGTATGATCAGTTAAGTTTAGCATGATCAGATGAGGTTAGTATGATCAGTTAAGTTTAGAGTGATCACGTCAGGTTAGTATGATCAGTTAAGTTTAGAGTGATCACGTCAGGTTAGTATGATCAGTTAAGTTTAGTGTAATCAGATGAGGTTAGTATGATCAGTTAAGTTTAGCATGATCAGATGAGGTTAGTATGATCAGTTAAGTTTAGCATGATCAGATGAGGTTAGTATGATCAGTTAAGTTTAGCATGATCAGATGAGGTTAGTATGATCAGTTAAGTTTAGCATGATCAGATGAGGTTAGTATGATCAGTTAAGTTTAGTGTGATCAGGCAAATGAGTGTAATTTGGACAAAGTCGGTTTGACCAGGTGAGGTTTGTGCTATGAGGCGAGTTGAGTCTGATCGGGCTACTTAGGGTGATTTTAATG
The DNA here is from genome assembly GCA_037951165.1 of Lophius americanus. Taxonomy (NCBI): domain Eukaryota; kingdom Metazoa; phylum Chordata; class Actinopteri; order Lophiiformes; family Lophiidae; genus Lophius; species Lophius americanus. Next base: position 9,249,822 of record JBBDHG010000015.1, on the reverse strand, counting down.
TTGAGAAGGCGGTGCACTTTCACATGCATCTACAAACATAAAAATCCATTAACACACTAAAAATACAAATTCAACACCAACATAAAATCATGTATATTAATAAAACATAAATAAAATCTACACATCCGCCGACACTTTCAAATAAATGGGAATGAAGTTCTGCGTTAATCAGCTGCAGCTCTTCATTGGAACCGACCCCACATATCATGAGTCAAACAGACCTCTTGATATCTTAATCCTGCTCACCATATATCAGTCTTAAAGAAACTGGATGTATGCCATCCATCACCCCCACCACATTTTTAAACGATCAAGCTGAAATATATGCTAATTCTTCTCATGAGCAAATAAACAGCTTATCCGTGTGCTTAGAGTGCTTTCTCTACCGCTGTTGTACCATTAAAGGAGGAAGATTTTTGGTCATGTATCCTATTTGATGAAGAGCTTGTCGGTACTGTTCGACTGCAAAGAGTTGAATGAAGTGGGTTTGGGTTTTAAAGCTTAAATTGGCCTAATTGGAAGATGAAATGACAGCAAAGCCAATGTGGTTAAGAAATTATAGGAGATTGAATTTTTGCTTTTTTTTAATTTAATGCATTTAAACTTAGTAGGTCTAATCAAAGAAACAAAGACTCTTTGGCCTTCATCATCAACCTGAGGTCAAAAGCTATAACAGTGTGTGTGAGGATATCTCGTTCATTAGTGCTTATAACGTTTATCATTAAACCGTTATCATATCATAGGATATCTAACAGAAAACATATTCTAATTATGAATACAGCTTTTGTAATTACCCTCAGTAATCTTTGAGCGGTTTGTTGGAGTCATTGTTGATAGGCCTCTCTAAAGATGGAGGCTCCTTCCCTCTCCTACTCTGCTGAACTGGTACAGATATTGAAAGATCACTTATAATAAACCAAATGACAGCTATTAATATTGAACTTTTAGTAAAGTAATATAAATTAATAACTTAAAGTAGAGCTATTATAAAAAAATCTCCAGACGGCCTTTGTCTACAACTCTTTAATTAATACGGTCCAAAATTAACCTTTTTACTTACATCAATCTGGTGTGACTCCGAAATTAAATGCTCAACCTAACTGTAGTTCCATTAAAAGTGTTTAGTCATGAGTACCATGAGAGATCTGTTGTTTTATGTCCATCCATTCCCTTTCTTGCACTTATCCTCGGTCAGGTCGTGGTGGCGGCAGCCAACGCACAGCATTCTAGACATTCCCTCTTTAGCAATGTTTGGAGCTTATCCTTAAGAATCCTGAGACGTTCCCAGATCTGATAAAGATCTAACCCCTCCAGTGAGTTGTTGGTCCACCACAGGTCTCTTCCCGATCTGTGTACCTGGAAAATTCCGATGGTTGGCACCTGGAGTTATCCTAATCAGATGCCTGAATCAACTCAAATAGTTCCTTTCGATGCAAAAAAGCAGCGGCTCCTCTCCAAGCTCCTCAACTTAACCCCATTCTCCCTACGAAGGAAGCTCGTTTCAGCTATCTGCAAGCTTGTTCTTTCGGTCACCACCCAGGAATCATGACCATAGGTGAGGCAAATGTCCACCTATCTGTCATCCAGTGAGGAAAAAGGCCTGAGATCAAGCAGGGCCTTAAATGACTGCATCTGGATTCTGTCAGTGAGATTGTGATTGATTGAGATGAAAATGTGTGGAAAATAGTGAAGACTCTTATCAATTTGCATGATGACTGAGAAGAACTCACAGTGGAAAAGGCATTAAGTGTTTGGATTACATGATGAGCCAGTTCTCACCAGTGTGAATCAACCTGCAGTATGTAGGCACAACTGCTGCGTCCTTTCAATGGCAGTCAGAATCCTGCAGCATTGTCGTTAGAAGCTGCAGGAAGTAGAACAACAGACCAAGAAACAGCTGATATGAAGTCAGTGTTGCAGGATTTTTACAGCCATGTCAAGCCTATGACTCCCTATTTTTTTTAACTTTATGTCCCAGTCCCTCTCTTTCTCCTCCCCTCCTGTCTCTCTTCTGTATTGGGTTGTAAGTGTTTGTGGGCGTGGCTCCACACACGTGGGTCCTGCTTTCATCACCTGTTCACCATCTACTTCACCAGACTAGTTCTCTTAGAACTCACAAGATTACGTCTTCATGTGGTAGTTACAGTAAATAGTCCATTCCTTGCACCACTAATACAAAATGTTCCCTGCTTTCTATCTCAAACCTAATATTAGCTTCTGGTCCAGGATCCCGTCACGTACCAAGGGCAGCGCTCCTCACCTCGCCTCGCCTATCCAGCCAGAATCCAATCCTCAGCCAGACCTTCCCATACCCCAATCTTCAAATACAGCAAACACCTGTCTCTGAGTTCAACTCTGGGTCCAGATCTTAATCAACACACAACACACTTGGCACTTTTTATCACCACCCTCCCTTAGATGTGCAGATATGCATCAGGCTTTCAGAACATAGATGCTGGATGTTGTTAACCTTTTCACAGATCGTCACATAAAAGTACATTTTTACAGAACGCATGAACAGATTTACTAATCTTATCTGTTTCAAAGGATTTGATAACTTAATGCAGACCAATTTTCTCCTAGTTACCAACACAGTCAGTAATACTGATTAGGAATATTTTCCGCAACTGCAATTTTATATTCCTTCCTCTGCGGTATTTTCCTCCTTTGCCCTCTGCATCTTTTATTGTAGTGTAAAAACCATCTTCTCCCATGAGTTCACGGCTGAGGACACTCTCCTCCCCTACACAATGAGCTCGCTGTAAGGCAATGTGTTTATCCCTAGGACTCGTATCATGTGAACTGCTTCCATAATGAATGCATGTGTAGACCGCGGGCGCCCCGTCGGGCCAGGATGAAGCTCAGAGTCATTGTCTATCCATTCCTTCACCACGGCAGCGTGCTGGTGTCACGCTCACTCTCTTTGACTTTGGAATTATGGAAAGGATTTAGATTTAGCCGGCATCAGGGCGTGCAGTATAAGACGGATTTATTTCACCTCATCTGGAAAATGTCTGCTCTGCCTCATGACCACTTCAGTGACTCATTATCCTACCAGTGGGAGAGCGGACTCTGAGCTAAGCCGGGGCACAAATGGCATGTTTTATTGTTGCTGCTCATCTCTCCTTGAGAAATACTCTCTCCACCGCTGGTTGTATATCAAAAGGTCAATAGCTTAGACTCAGACACGTTCAAAATCCATCATTGCATTGGCGACCAGCAGTGGTCATAGATGAGAAATCCAGTCTTATACCTTGTTCAGACGACATGATATTTTTGTCTTCAGCGATGGTCTTTCAAGATTCAGTCTGTCTGATCAGGCAGTCAAAGCACCATTCATTTATGCTGTGAATTGGTCGTAAGTCTGGCATCAGTACAAGTTTGACAGGATTATCATTCATTCATGTCATGATGCGACATCGGCGAGGAGGCGGGTCAATCATGGCTATGGGAGCCTTCTGTGTTCTCGCCAAACAACGATCTTTTATTACTCCATGGTGCATTCCCTCAGTCAAACATTGAAAAATGAGAAGTGGTGTCGCCCCATGTCAACGAGCCTTTTTTCTTTTTTGATGTTCCACCAAGAACCAAATACATTTCAGGGTCTACCCTCCGCCATGTTTGTCTTTACTCTGTCATCTTGTTGGCCGACTTCAGAAGAAGGGTCGGGAGTGCCTAGATTGACTTTACCTTCTATGATGATCTGAAAAAATGCTTGGATTGTATTTCCAGAGAAGAAGCCGAACTAGAAGATGATAGAGAGTAAAAACTAATTTATATGAAGGCCTCCGTCTTACGACTTGTTACCGACGGTGGCAGATATTTCCGTTTGCAGTGCTTGACCTTTCATTCAGGGTGCTCTTAAAATTAAGTTTTTCCGAAAATGTGCCAGTTGCCCGAGTTTAATATCTTCCGCCAAACCCTGATACGCAGACAGACACCAGCTTTCCACAATTGGGTAGTTTATGGAGTAAACACTGATCCATTTTGATATCGAGAACAGCTTATATGAAATTGGAGTAATTTAACTTAGCGAGGCTTCGATAATACAAAATGTATTAAGTATCAAAAATATTAATAAGCCACCACACAAATGTCATTAATAAGTAAGGATGCTTTAGGGTTGCTACAGTTTTCCTTGGAGTAACTTCCACTACCCCAAGCTGGCCGCTGGTACTGTCGGTAGTGTGTGTGAATCCCAGCTGACTTCTGACCTTTGAAGCTGAACTTAAAATAACCACTGAGCACAACAGGTGGAAGTCTCATCGAGATTGAAATATTAGAGTAAGTGATACAATCCCTTGTTGCACTTACCAGAGATAAGTTGAGGTAGAGGTAGGTTGTTGGTCACTAAGAACCTCCCTCTGCAGGAGAGGTGGGGTAGTACCCACTGTCATTTGGCAAGCTTGAGCTACACCCGCCCCAGCACTTCCTCCCAGCTCAGCTTCTGTGTGTCCGCAGTTCTCCCAAGCCTCTACTCCCCACATAAGGTTCCCAGGGAGATGTGGTCCTCCATCCCTGCAACTAGGGACACCCAAAATTCCAGCAACAAAAAGAGTTCAAGATCAAGAGATCAAGTTACAATTGTCATATTTCCTTTAAAATGTTTGTTTTCTGTTGTTTTTCCCCAATGACCTCATATTAACACCTTTCTTTAAATACCTTTTTTCTCCAGGGCAGCCCGGTGGTCTAGCAGTTGTCATTGTTGTTCCATAACCAGGAGGTTCTGGGTTTGAATCCCCATTAAGGCTGTGTGGAGTGTTTGCCTGCTGTCCCTGCAGGTAAGTGTTAATCACAGCCCTGCACAGGATAGGCGATTACAGGGAACGGTGAGATATTGGTTTTCAGATTTTGAGGTTTAACAATATAAATTTGTCCAACGTTGATGTCGGACCAATAACAAACTAAGTACAGAGGTTAATAAGATTTTCTTTTCCTGCTAATACTAACATCTGTTAGACGTTAGAGTCTTAGGTTTTTCTGAGGTTCTGTTCCAGCTCTTGAATACATTTCCAGTAAACTTGATGGGGAGGCGCGTCCTGGGTCACATTCGGAATTTCTTTTGTTGATCTGGGATTTTATTTCACATTTTTTAATATAGATAGATATGTTGAGATAGGATCGACACAGCTTAAAAAAAAAATTACATATTTACACGGCTGGTATCTTTGAGTCCAGAGGATAATCAGGTTGTACCAGATTTAAAAGTTTTCGTAAAAGAATGTGCTGAATTTACTTAATCCAGAAATTTCAAGAATTTCCACCAAACTGAGTTTTGTTCGATATGATTTAATAACCTTATTAAATATATATATATAAATATATGTGGAACCAACATGACTGTATCACAACTAATCTGAGCAGTTTCAATTTAACTAAACCCCATTTCTCTCAATTTACTTAACTGTGTTTATTGTGTCCTGCTTGAACTAATCTATGACAAATTTAATTTTCTATTTGATTATCACAGAACTGGAACATATTAAATGCTTTTCATAGAAAATATTGACAGATATGTCCATATTGTGAGTAAACGAGCATGTCTGTATCGTTTGGGTGTCGATAAAGGACATCTGGGAACAGATCCATACCTTGTTTTCGGGAAGACCGTCAAGTTAAACATCGTCACCTTATTAGCGGGTGGCAATTTGATTGTACTTCAAAATAAAAGCCCAAAAATGCCGTGAAAAAGGTTTACTCAGATCCTTTGCTTAACTTAAATTCTAATATAACACTGTAATATCCTGTAACCATTTCTCTCTGTATATGTATGCATATCAAAAATGCATTAAGGATCATTATTTAATGCTATCCCTGATGTGATTATGTTTGTTATTATTGATGTTTAATAATTGCGTCTTAAATTGGTTTATGGAAGGTTGAACTTTTTTATTTGACTTAATGATGTATTAATTGTTGAGCTTATTACTATAAAATAAGATTAATAAAATTATGCACAACTAATACATTTCCAACAAACAAAAACAAAACCTCACATACCCCTCGCAGTAACCATAAATACCCGTAAGAGTTTATACACCCATTTTGAGAAGCAATTTGTTAGACAACTAGAACATAAATGAAACCTTCGGGGCCCCTCCACAGCTGCATCCCACTAAAGACAGAAAGTAGCTGATTTTTTAATAGAATTTTCCTAATTGAATGAGTCATGAATATCAAGATAATAACTTGTTTTCCCAATCTATTGTTGGAACTTTTTGGGAAGAAGTTACAATCTTGCAGGAAAAAGTTGTTATCTTGACGGTGGAAATAAGTTATCCTGTGTTATTAGCCTGTGAGAAAAATGTATTATTTTGTTGAGAAAATTTACCATTATTCCCACAAGATAAAACGATATTGGGATTTTTTTTTAATCCGACTAAAAAAAAATCATATTATAAATCAACATCATTACAATTATAGTCCTTCAGTAAATTATTTCACAATATGATGCTTGTTGTGCTTTTATTTTTGCAGTCCAGACAGGAAGTTCTACCCTTCCTCCCGGTCTTGACTGTGAATGTTCTGGAGGGGGGAAGCAGTGGAAGGAAGAGCTGAAGCAGGGCGGACGGTGGTCAGAATCAGGTCACAGGGATGTACAGTAAACACCGGCAGAAACCTGGCGGAGGCTCTCCGGTAGGTCTGCTGGTCTGGGTTTGGTTCCTGCTGCTCCTCGGAACACCGGACGGATCCAGAGGAGACACCGAAGAGTCAGGTAAATGCCAAAACGGTCAAACTTCGCCAGCTGTTGGAGCTTGGGATGTGGCTTCACGTGACATCACGACCGTGATACCGGGTTTTTTGAAGCGGTTGATGTTAGGTGTGAAAGCTCTGAAACTTTTCTTTCAGCAGCTTGGGAGGAAAGAAAACAAACCTCGTTCAACTATCTTCCAATTAAACGATTTTTAGGTTCAAACGAGCCGCCAAACGGTCCCTTCTATATGTATTCATTCGGTATAATCTTTAGATTGCATTGAACACACCGGCACATACAAACTACTTAATAGATATTTATTAATTCGAATAAACAACATCTAAACACCCGCTTATTATTAGATTATAACGGCTCGCGTCATACGCTGCTCCTCTGTTGGCGGGCATCTCCAACTTGAACCATTCAATAAGTTCATTTTCTTCATGGTTAGTTTTAATGCCGACTTTAAAAGAAGTTGCTAATAAGTTGAACAACATAAAGTCTTTAAATGTCTGACGTGTCCCTACATCACTCTCAGTTAGGAAATGTAGAATCGTGTCACTTTTCCACCTTGTTTTTCCTCTTAATATGTGCGCGAGCTGCTCCTTCACTCCGTGAAAACGCAAAAACGATTTTCTGTTTTTTATACTTTTAAGAACTGAAGGTAAACAGTTCAGACAGTTTTAAGGATTAAATCAAGTCATTTTATTGTTTTTTACAGACTCAGCCCAGTCCTCTCTTTGTCCTTAAAAGGTAGCAGTTTGTACAGCAGACCAGTTAGAGGAGGCAGAATGATTCAACCTTCCATCATATATAAGCTTTATTATTAGATCTACTGGTTATTAGCTATAATAACACCAGAACATTCCAATATCTCCGTGAAACACTCCGCTGTTTATGACTACTAAAGTCTGTTGGAGCTTCAACCCACAGAGTCATGATGAGACATCCTCATGAATAATTGTCTCCTCAAGAATTCATGTTTGCCTCAATTATTGGGAGTGGCATCCCCACAGCATTCCTCTGCCACCTCCATGTTTGACCAATGGTATATAAATATATATAATATATAAGAATTTCCTGGAATGTTGTGTTTGGTTTCGCCAGATGTAACAAGACCCCCGTTTTCCAAACTTTCCTCGCCGTAGAATTCATAGAACATTCTCTGAAATGCTCTGAGGGTCATCAAGGTGTGTTGTGAGTGAATTCCAACCAGCGTTGATGTTCTTCTGGCTTAGTGGTGGCTTTATCCTTACTACTCTCCCATGATGCCATTTTTGCCCTGTGTCTTTCTAATAGTAGAGACATGAACTTTGACCCTTTAATGAGGGGAGAGAAATCTGCAGTTTCTTGGATGTTTTCTTTGGGGATCCCCTCACTTAACTTTCACTGTGCTGTTGGAGGAATCTTGGATGGCGAATCACATCTGTGAAGGTCCACTATCGCTCCAAGTCTTTTCCATTTGTAGAGAATGTCGCCTCTCACTCAGTGAGGTGCGTTTTTCAGATTAAGTTTCTAAGGGGGCACATTTTCTGTCATACAGACTCAGTTTGTGTATTATCATTTTAAATGAGCATTAAGTTTTTACTCGGGTTGTTTTATATTGAATTTAGTTTGAAGATATGACACTGTTGAGTCTGAGAGACACCCACAGCAATAGAAAATACTCATAAATTAAACCGTGACAATGTTGAGAGGTCCTGGTAGCACATGACATGAAATAAAACTTTATGTTCCCATTCTGAGACGCTTGAGGCTGTTTGATGACGCTTCGCTTCTCGGTCATGTGCATTTAATGACCCCAGGACTCAAACAATGACCCCCGTTCACAAATTTTCCTCTAAATGAAGTTAACCAGGCTTGTTTGTGAGAGTCTACCTGCAAGGTCAGGACAGATTGTCCATCCTTTAGTCAGTGTGGTAACAGGCGTTTCTCTATTCCTTCTATTTTTCAGTCTTAACTGCATATAAAACTTTATTCCCTGGATGTAAATATTGTTTAATTATTGAAGTTGAGAAGTGCCTCAGATTTGAAATGTAAGATTGATAAGACTATATGATATTATGATGGTAACATGTAAATAACAACTACGATAAGAATGATTTTATAATATTATGCAAAATAAAACCGACTTCATTATTTCTAAAAAAGATTAATTAAGCGTGTTTTATAGGCTTTAATTCATTTTTAGGTTTTAATGCTCAGGAATCTCATACCCAGTAAAGGGGGCCATCTTTCATAATATCAGTTTTTTAATCTATTAATTAATATACAAATATATACATATGTTATGAATATATTGATTTATAAGATGTATTATTTAGGTAATAGGTCAGGACAATTGCACAGTCCCTGGTTCACACGCTGTTACTGTCCAGGTTCACACAATGAACCAGTCCAGGTTCACACAGTGAAATAATCCAGGTTCACACAGTGAACCAGTCTAGGTTCACACAGTGGAATAATCCAGATTCACACAGTGAAAAAGTTCAGGTTCATACCGTGATATAGTCCTGGTTCACACAGTGAAAGCGTTTTGAGTAAAGCAGTGGACTAGAGGTAACATCACACATCCTTGAGAGTGTGAGTCTCTGTATTAGAGAAAATGATTTGTTCAGGTGGTTTTAATTTTCATGCAGACATATGGCGGGGTCTAGTGACCTGATGTGACAATTTGACCTCCTGGTCCGATTAACTTCTTGCATTGATGGCTCTCAACCAGCAGATGAAGGACGGTTTAATCTCATCCCGTTGCCAATATGCTCCTCCCCTACTGATGTCTCTCTGAACGTCAGACATGTTATCAAAGTGGTAAAACATTTCAGAACCCCTGATACACTTTCCTCTGCTGGGATTCAAACAAACTCTGTGTTCAGCAGATTTCTGCTGATCGTGCATCGCTGCACATTCAGCGTGCTGACAGCAGGACCTGTGCTCAGAGCCCAGAGGAGCCTGAAGGAAAGACTTAACATCATGGGCTGTTATATTCGGGGGGAGCAGACAAGCTATGATTAGCGACAAGTTTTCCAATAATGCTCACCTTTTCTCTCCGTCTTGTCACTGCGAACAGCGGCATGGTGTAACGGAAAGGTTGCAGCTCTTAAGAATATCAAGTATGAAATATAACAAGATGGCATTGTTGTTGTTTGCAAGACCCACAAACTGTAAATACATCGCTGGGTCCTCTCCAGTCTGCTGCGTGGGCTTACTGTATTCATTATTCATTTAAAAAGGGTTCTGTTCATGCCTTGTAGGTCTGAGGCCTCCAGTCTGAAGACCAAAATATTTGGATAATATTTTATGAAAAAATTACCAAAACTATATTTTAGTCATTTTTCGTCAATAATACTGACGTTGGTTTAGACCCAGTTAGTGTTGGATGACTTAAACCATGGTTCTCAAACTCAAATTGGCTTAGGGCCGCTGATGGTATGGTCATCCCATGGGAGGGCCATGTCAGCATTCAAGTATGAGAAAAAACGTTTTTTCAATATTTCTTAACGTTTTATTATATTTGCATTATTAATAGTTTCCTCATATTTACACAAAAAAATGCAGCAGCAGTTACTGTGCATTTGTATATACATTGTACTCAATATTTAGTGCAGGTGTTTTTTCCTTACTTTATTTAACACTAAATAAAAAATAAATAACTTGGCGAAACATTGCACTGAACTAACAAATGAAATCCCTGAATACATTTGTACTGTTCTATTTCTTGTCACAGTTGAAATACTGAGTACACCTTCAAGATGGGTATCACTAACCCTGGACCTGTGCTTACATTTATTAAAAAGTTTCTCACGCAGACATGTGCTTCCAAAAATGCACTGAACACTTTTGACAGCTCTGGGAAGGAATTGTCCTTCTCAGAAATTGTCCAGTCATGTCTCCTTTTCCCTGTGCCTCACTGAATTTAGTTTTTAGTTCACTGTTGCACTGCAAGTTACTAAGTTCCATTCGCAACACACCAGGGACACTGGGACGCTCTCCAGCTGAGAGTGGGTCTGCAAACAGCAGGAAAGTGTCACGGTGGGCCTTGAAGTCTGCAAAACGCTATCAAAATCCTGCAGTAGGTTTTCAATAGCAGCAATGCACTCCTCACCACTGAATGCTGTGCCCTCCTCCAAAACAGATCTGCATGCTGTGAAACGACTGAGGTCTTTACTAGAAAGCTGAGTTTTCCATAATCTCAGTTTTTGTTGTGAAGGCTTTCACACTTTCATAAGCTGCTGTGATGAGCTGACCAGGGCCCTGCAGCTTCAGGTTAAGGATGTTCAGCTCCTGTGTTATGTCCATTAAGAATGCAAGGTCAATTACCCATTTTGGATCATCGAATTCAGGAACATCCATTCTGCCATCTGCCATGAATTTTTTCACCTCTGCTCTTATCTAAAAAAATCTCCTCAGGACATTTCCCCTGCTGCAGGATGGAGCTGCAGGACATTTCCCCTGCTGCACCTCAGTGAAATAAAGCACATCACCATAAGTGAATCAATTTCTTCTATAAAAAAAAAAACCTGGAACTGGCGGTGTTGTAAACTCCTGGACCTAATGTGATTTATACATTTCAGGACCCCAAACATGACATGTTCATATTTCAGACATTTGCAGCACAATGCCTTTTGGTTTATGATGCAGTGTAGAACAACTGCTGGATTTGCATTTTCCTCCACTAACTTTCTCTGTTCCAGCGCTACATGTCCGATTCTTTTACTCGTCACGGACAGTGCTCCATCAGTAATTCTGCCGACCAGTCTGTTCCATGGCGAACTATTGCGTCCCACAGCTGAAATATATCCTTCGCTGTAGTATGCATTGGACACAAACTAAACAACTCTTCTGTCTCTTCAAACTGTCATTCATACCTCTGATGAAAGTGGCCAGCTGATATTGTCCTTTTTGTCTGTGATTTTGTCCAGCGCCACAGAGTATCCAGTGAAAGTTTGCGCTTTGTCACCCAACTGTTCATAATGTCACTTGATAAACTGCTAATAAGTTCCGCCACAGAGTTTGCCAATAAAGATATATTATTGAAGAAGCTCCTCCTGTCCGGTCGTAGGATATCAGCGACTTGCAACAAACAATCTTCAGTGAACGACTTTCCTGCGTTGGTGATCAACTCACTCACCACAGAACTTTCTTCAACGGCAGCATCGGCATCTTTCTTGGCCTTTGGAAAATACTTTGCTGACAAGGTAGTCGTCTCTGTAGATGCGTCGCTCTTTTCCCCCTCTCCTCTTCCTTGTACTTCCCATACTGCTCTCCGTGTTTTGAGAGCAGTAGTGACGCTTGAGGTTGTATTCTTCAGAAAAACGGCGCGGTCACGGCTGAACATGGGCGGGCACCCCCACCTCTAACCTTTAACATTGTATGCGCAAACAAAATCCATTTTTATTTGACTTTTAAAACAACTATGATTGGGTTTTTATTGCAATTGGTAGTTTCAATTGATATTAAACAAGTGTAAAATAATAAAATAAATGTAATGTGAAAAATGTAATATTTTTGACATCTGTCGCGGGATGGATGGTGATGGGGTCCGCCAGTTTGAGACCTAAATGGTTAAAAATGGTTAAATGACTAAATGACTTAAATGGTAAATGGACTGTACTCTAGACTGCCCAACCGCTCAAAGAGCTGTTGTCCTTAACTACACGGAAACTAGTTCCTCACTGTGACACGATAATCTTAATCTCTGCAGTGGGTAATATTCGTTAATTTTCAAATGTTGTAGTCTGTTATGTAAGACAAACGTTAAAGATTAAAGTCTTCTCATGTTTGTGTGTGATGTAACCCAGTCAGGATTTTAACCCCCTCTGATGACATCCTGTCATCCAAAAACAGTTGCTTTATCTCCCAAATACTTAAACATTTCCTGTTATGTTGTACTCTAAAATCTTTTCCCACAAACCCTTAGACAGCTTTTTTATCCTTCTTGATGTGATGTGCGACAGTTTCTGGTATAAGCAGCGAGCAGATCATAGAAAGTAAGCCTTTGCTCAAAGATGAGCAAAGGCCGTCTTTACTTATATGTAAATGATGCAGCTTTTCAGGAGTTGCAGGTATAATTTGTGGCAGGGTCATGGTTGCCGATAAGCAGCCACCCTACAATGGTCGGATAATTGGAAGGTTTTCTAGTGTGTCGAAATTTTTGCAGGGTTTTGACTACATCGACTGACATCAACAGCTTCTTTTCTCAATGCGCCTGTGAGAATTTCACGGAGCATCTGAGTTGCCATGGTGACATGACGCGTTGTGATAATAATAATAGTAATAAGTAATAAGTAGTCATAAATTAGAAACAGCAGTGTGTGGCTAATAAGAAAGGACGATCAAGAGAGGTTGACAGCGGTCAGAGCAGTGCTTGCTATAAAGTTAACACTCTTTACAGTCAAACGTGCTCACAGGATGGCAAAAAAATCATCAAGACAGCTCGTTTTTGTCTTGTTAGCATGTTGCCAAAAAAACTAACTTTTTGTCCGCCTCGGCGCATTCAAACAAAACTTTGAAAAAACTTAATAGCGACAACAGGCAGTAGAAGCCGTGTCGGGTCGTACAGTATGAGCACACCAATCTTGAGCTTCCGCAAACGCTCAATTCGTACAGTTTGAGTTGAAACGAAATGTCCACGACTCAAAAGTCGTACAGTGTATGCCCAGCTTCAGAGGAAAAACAAGTGAGCGTGACCTTGCTAATGTTGGGTCTCTTGAGGGATCAGGAGTTAGATTGGTATCAACTCAGCATTAATGCTGAGGGAGAAAGTACGTGAGGGGAAGACTGCTTGTGTCTATTCATAGGAGATTGGGTAATAGTGACACTCCAACTAATTCAATGTTCCACAGAAATTCCTGGCTGAATGTAGCAGGGACGTTCAGAGGACGGAGATTACAAAAATCAGCTCCGACTTTGAAATTTCTTCTTTTAATGAGGCTGTGGATCTGAAGGAAGAGTACTAAATGTCCCGTGACAAGGAAGTGGAGTCATTCGCTGCCATCTTTAGTCCTCCATGTTTGTTCTGCAGGAGTTTCACAGAAAGGATAGAACTGACACTTCTCTTTGGTCTCCGCATCGAACTTTGTGTCTGCTGTTTTCCAACTATCCACCGCCATCCCCAGTTCCAAAAAGCCCAAAGTGGGCCGAAGCGAAAACAAAAAAGCGTGCCATCTCAGTTCTAAGCATTTACCACCGGGGACAGAAGAAGAAGACGACAAAGAAGTTTGGATTCAGTGCAGGATTTGGCATGGATGTAATGAAAAAGTAAAGCATCAGTGATGCAAAGTTGTTGGAGCATGTTGTCAGAGAAAAAGAAGAGTGGAGTCAGAGGCCGAACAGGCCGCTTGAGTCCGCTAACATAAAGCACCTCTCTTCTCAAATCACCCACTTTATCTTCTGATTTTCTCCCTGGAGAGCCTTTCCTTCATGGAGTCAATCCTGTCTGTTCTTTCTCCAAAAGATAAAGTATTATTCCTCCTCACGCTGCCCATCTTTCTTCCTCTCTATCTATCAGGGCCGGAGTCACTGTCAGATATCGACGACGTCTCTCATTGTTTTTCCCGAGACCCCTGCAGCCATAGCGTGGTGAGCTGGTCCAGCAGCTGTCTGTCTGGATGTCAGATGAGGCTCGGAAAAGACAGAGAGAGTGGTTAAAGAATAAAATGAGAGAGAGTTGTGTTTGTGTGTGGCTTTAAAGAGAGACAAAGTGTGATCCAGTGTGAGTGGAGGTGGCCATACCTGATGGGAATTAGGATGAATCCGACTGAGTTTAGATATTCCGGGTTTCCGCTGGAAATCTGTAGGCTGTGGTTCGGGTTGTTTGACCAGGGTTAAAATATAACAATTAAAGCTGCTGATGTTGAAAAAAAAATCCTCAGTACTCACTGGAACGGTCTGCAGCTGTGTGCGAAGGAGCTGGTATGAGAGTCAGCACATCCAAATCTGTGACCATGGTTTTCAGCCGTAAAACCGTGGATTGTCCGTCTCTGGTTTTGGGGTTAAGTGCTAACTCAAACCGAATTAGTTAAAGTATCTTGGTTCACTTGTGAACGGTTAAAGTGATGGGAAAAATGGACTGTGGATGAATGGCAGTTTGGTTCGGCATCAGCAGTAATGCGTGTGTTGTATCGGTCTTTTGTAGAGGAGTATTGTAAAGGACTTAAAACTTTCCTTTTTAGCAGAACCTGTAACTTTTAATGTTGCTTTTGGTCAAATTTTTATGTAATTATTATTATATTTTTATTGATGCTTTTATCTGCTTTTGCCTTGTAGCACTTGATCCAAATGTAAAGTGCGTTATAAATTAATTGTATTATTATTATTATTATTATTATTATTATTTTGTGGTGAGGACAGCGCTGAATTGCAAGCCAAAGCTCTCAATTTCCAGCTCTCACCTATGATGATGAGCTCTGGTAAACAAAAAATGTTATTGTAAAGCGACAAAAGCCTGTAATTTATACCAGATGATGTGATGATCTCTTTTTTAATCTTAATTTGAAACTCACATTAAAGCTTTGAGATAACCAAAATTGTCCAGATGAATAAATAATCCTATCCAGTATTTTAATCAGCTAAATGGAAACAAACAGGAGGACATCTGATGAAGACAGATTTTATCATAAAATAGCGTAAGTTGAGCAGAGAGTCTGGAACAGGGGTGTCAGTCAGCCATGAGAAGCCAGATTTGCAATGTTGTACACAAGACCATTTCTCAGTTATTTGCCTGAAATAACTGAGAATTTTTTATCCAAACCTCCTACCTTCCATACTTCTGTTGGTAAAATTTCACATTTATATCCTTTTCGACTTCATTTGTTGATTCGTGAAATCCATTTCCGAACAGGGCCCGCAGTATTTTATGCCAGTTCCGATGAGATTTATGTTTGGACTCTCAGGACCTTGATCCCACGGCAGTCCTCTAACTATGTATCATGTTTTATACTCAAGTGTGTTGGAAAAATTCCACTTTAATCTTCATTCTAACTTCATTTATTGGCTTTTGGTTGTGCTCATTCCGGACTGAGACCTGCAGTATTTTGTCAGCCTACAGCCAAGGTATGAGTGTTCCCACAAGATTTGTTTTCTGTCCTTTGGGACCTCTGGGATCCCGATCCAAATGTATTCCATTCCTCTGAGTCTGTGATAGAATTATTTGTTCCTTGCTTTATTTAAATTTCTATGCAGGTTATTCACAGGAACAAGGACACCACTTTTATCAAACTTGTTGAAGTTTAATAGCTTTAAATGTAATTTTTCATACTGCTCAGAAAGTTGGGGTTTCAGGCAGAGGTCTAATGACGATATATCTGAAAACAAAACTAATAATCTGTGACTGCCAGATGATCTTTACTCCTCTTCTGATCCTCAACTTTAATGTGTTCCAGCTGTGTCATTTCTGGATCGGTGAACTATCCAGGATGCAGCTGCTGTTAAAACATATTCTGTTAAAACTAAAACTAACAGTCAAGACTTTCCAGGTCCATGTCTAGGTCCAGTCAGCATAGAGCAAAGCTATGAATATTAGCGTTACGAGTTAAAACCTCATTTGTTATCGTCTTGCTCATTTGTCCCTTTTTGCAGAGTTTACAATCATTAATATTTGGCAATACTTGGAGTGTAAACTGAAAAAGAACTCAATGCTTTTAAGCCCTTTTACTTTTTCTCTTATTCATTTAAACTATTACCCTTAAATAGCTAATAATAACTCAGGTCGAAGAAAAACAAGATGGGGGGAGCCAGGGAACGGCCAGATATGAGGAAAGGCAGCAGTCCAGGGTTGAGATTGGGAACTTTAAATGTTGGCACAATGACAGGAAAAGGCAGAAAGCTGGCTGATATGATATAGCAAAGGAAAGTAGATAAACTGTGTGTCCAAGAGACCAGGTGGAAAGGCAGCAAGGCTGGAAGCATTGGAGGGGGTTGCAAACTGAAAATAGAAATTGGAAGTGCTATGATTAACGCTGTCAGTGCTTATGCCCCACATGTTGGTTGTGAGTTGGAAGAGAGAGAAAACTTCTGGGGTTGGATGAAGTGATCGAGAGTTTTCCCATGGTTGGGAGAGTGGTGGTTGGAGCAGACTTCAATGGTCATGTTGGCGATCGGAACATAGGAGATGAGCAAGTGATGGGCAAGTGTTGTGTTAAGGACAAGAACAGGGTAGGAAAGATGGTGGTATATTTTGCGAAACAATTGGAAATGGCTGTGGTGAACATGTTTTTCAAGAAGAGGAAAGAGCACAATGTGACATATAAGAGCGGAGTTAGGAGCTAGCAGGTGGACCGCATCCTTTACAGAAGATGCATCCTGAAAGAGATTGGAGACTTCAAGGTGGTGACAGGGGAGAACGTTGCCAGACAGCATAGAATGGTAGTATGTAGGATGAATCTGATGGTACTAAGAGGAAAAGATCAATGATAGAGCAGAAGATCAAATTGTGGAAGTTGAGGAAGGAAGGCTGCTGTGGAAACTTCAGGGAGGGGTTGAGACAGGCTCTCAGCGGTAGTGAAGGACTGCTAGATGACTGGGCATCTACAGCATATGTGATAAGGGAGACAGGTAGGAAGGTGCATGGTGCCTCATCTGGGCAGAAGAAAGAAAATAAGGAGACTTGGTGGTGGAATTAGGTGGTTCAAGAGAGTATAAGCGGGATAAGGTTAGCAAAAAAGAAGCGGGAGATAGATGAAGAAAGTAGGCAGGAGTACAAAGACATACGGCTAATCGCGATGAGTGAGGTGTCAAAGGCTAAACGAGAGGCCTATGATGAGTTGTGTGAGAGATGGACACTAAGTAAGGAGAAAAGGACTTACGATTGTTGAGGCAGGGAGATCGAGATGTGAGATGTTCAGCAGTTTAGTGTGATCAAGGATATTGATGGAACTGTGCTTACAAGTGAAGAGAGTGTGAGGGCAAGATGGGAAGAATACTTTGGAAGACTGATGAATGAGGAAAATGAGAGAGAGAGAGAGAAGTTTGGAAGGTGTGAATCCAGTAAATAACAAGCCCCAAGTACGTACAAGCCATTCACCTCCACCTGACAACAATATAGTTAACACAAACTTTCTGTCAGAAGACTTTATTTTATCGACAGTAAACATGTCATATTTTAGTAATAAATGTAATATAGTCTACAGTTTTGTCTCTAAAAGCAAAGACTCAGAAACCTTTCGTGAGATTTTGACAGTAACCATCAGCAACTACATTCAGCACATTTTTCAGGAGATTTTTTACATGTGTTGACGCGTCCCCTGTCACTCTCGGACTCAGAGCTGCCTCGTCTGTGATATGATCCCTCAGGTCTTTGCAGACTATGTAGAGATGATGACGCATCACTATGTTGGAGTTTCTACAAGTTTCGCCATTTTCTCACTGAGTGTCTGATCAATGCTGCCTAACACAGGACAGAAAAGAGACCTCCATTCTCTCCATATGTTTGCTGCTGTTTCCTTGTATTCAGTGTTCAACAGGAAAACAACAATCGATTAGAACCAGCAAAGGCCGCTGCCCCAAACAAAACTCCTTTTCTTCTAATCTCAGATCAATGTCTTTGCCAACAGTGTACTTTCATAAACTAAGTGACCACTTCAGACACATTACAGACATTCCTGTACTGTGGGCGGGATGCAGAGGCGTGGGGGGTCACTACAGGTCCATTATCGGGGGAGCAGATTGGAGCACTGCTCAGGCTCAGGGACATTTACAAATTTTGAATTTGATTGGATTATACTGAATACTTGTAACTAACTTTTGGGCAACTTAAGTGCGTCCATATCAATGAAGAGGTTTATCATGAGAATATTCATTCACTCTGCAGTTATCTATTACTTACAGCTCATAAAAATGAAAAAAGTTCAAGTTAATTTGTTCTTTCTGAAGAGATGAACAGTTAAAAAGATAGCTCAAAGACGTATTCTTTTACTCATGTCTCATATAAGACTGTATGATCTGCATTTCAATTTAGCTTGCCTGACCCAAGCCCCTTCCCTCCGCAATATTTTCAGACAATCTGTCTAGCCTGTTGAAAATCTGTCAAAGAAAAAGGAACAAAACCTTTATTTGGATCAACAAATAAGAGAGTGAATAATGCCCCATCCCTCTAAACACCTGACCCAAAACTATTGCATCCATTTTGAACCAAGACAAACCAACCGGAACTCAGACGGACCCACCTACCCTTCCAGATCTAGACCGTCCAAATCATACACCGGAAGCTAGACTAACCGTCCCACCTAAACGGAGATGGCCACAGCTATCCAAAAGTAGACAAACCGGCAAACCCCTTGCATTCAAACCCAGACCCACCTACCCACCAGAATCCAGACTGCTCAACACATCCAACTACCTGATTACAGACTGACAAACGAACAGGCCCACTCAGCCATTCCATCCGAGACACAGCTGAACCCAGGAGTATCAATCACACCTTGCTGCGATAACCCAAACCAAGAAAACCCAACTTCTACTCTGTCAAAAGTTTCTGATGGAATACACCTATCACATTGCCCCAACCTTACTTCAGTACTTCCTGTGACCAGAGGCTAAACCATATGATGACATAATCACCATCTTCATTGCTTCGGCATTTCTAAGTCCAATCTGTCCTCTCTGCTCACCTCATCACTTCTCTATGATCCTCAAATGTCACAGAAACATTCTTTCCCTCTGTCTGGAGCAGTTCCAGTCCTCCTGACATTTTAAGGATCCCTTCAGTCCATTTCAGTGATTAATGGTGAATGTTGCTTGGGGAAGAAATCATGTGACTTTCCCTACCCTGAAGGTACTGGGGTTATCAGCGTTTCATTTCAGACATCAAATTCACTTCTGGCAGATTTTCTTTAACATATTGAAACAACCACATCAGACTCTATCTGCGGTCTGTGCATGTCATTTAGTGGTCTATCGCAGAATAAAAAGCTCTCAATGATGAGGGCTTAATGGATTTCTGCACGGAGTCCTTGGGAGTCGGTGCTCATAGGAGCATCTGCGACAGGCACATGGCCAAGGCCTGCTGGGAACTATTGTTAAAATAGAGTAATGGACTTTCTCAGCGGGCTCTCAGACCAGTTAAATGTTAAGCTGAATGGTTATTGGCTATGTTTGGTTGAGTGATCTTAGATTTGGTCACACTGAACCTCAAATATTTAAATATTCTATCAGTACTCTGAGCATTTCAACACTAGTACTCAGTGTTGAAATGTTTGAGCAACATGATATGCTGATTGAATGTCGGGGCAAAATCTAATTGCTTTAACTCTAAAGGTGACCACCAATTGTCAGCTAATGAAAGCTTGATTAATATTAATCAGCCATAACAATAAAACAACCTGCCACATAATGTGTAAGCCCCCTTTTGTTTTTGCTGCTACAGTGGCTCTTCTATGGGATTGAATAACAGGGGCTAGCCTTCAATCACCACGCACATCAATGAGCCTCTGGCGTCCAGTTCACAAGCTATCGTTTCTTAGACCACTTTGGTATGTAAAAACCAGTGAGAGCACCCAACAAAACCTGCAGTTTTTTTAGAAGCTTTGACGCAGTCATTGAACCACCACATGATCAGATATTCACACTTCATGCATTGGTCCAGCTTCCAACACATCACTTCAAGGCAGTTGCCATCATATTCAGATTCCGACAGATTCCGACTTTACCTGTCCGTGTTTAAACAGTGACAATATGCTATAAGTTTTATGGTGCTTTCTTATCAATTTAAAATACAGATATAAATTTTGCTGGTAAAAGGCAAACTAACATGTTTTTATGTTCTTTCCCAGTTGTCTGCCATACTCATCAAAACAAAACATTGCTCGCCTCACAATAATGTCCCCCACAAACCGGAGGGTTTACCAAGTGCCTTCTTTTTATGTTTTTTTTTTTTAAACCTTTTGAATGAATGAGAGTATTAAAGCAGTGTTTATGCAATTTATCGGCATTTAGTAGAGACGACTTGACAGCTTGGAGTGTAATCGCTGCTCCTTCGTGTAAAAATTGAGCCAGTTAAGGTGGTTCAGGCATCTGATCAGGATGCACCCAGTCGCCTCAATTTTGAGTTTTTCCGGCCCGTCCATCTGGGAGGAAACCCCGGGGTGGTCTCTGAACTCGCTAGAAGTACTATATATGATCTTGCGTAAGAACAGCTGGGGATTCCCAGGATATGAGGCTGCTGAAAGGGACATCTGGAATACCCTTCTTGGCCTGCTGCCACTGAAACCCGAACGCAGATAAGCATAAGAAAATGGAATAAATTCTACTGGTGAAGTTTCAGTGTCTGAAGTGAGCTCATGATTCATCCAAGCTTATCTAGTCATCCTGTGGAACAGGAGTGATGATTGGCTGAGCTGCACAGACTCAAATGATGTAAGTTGGAGAATCCTGAAACACAGGGAGAAAACACATTATGAAGCATTTATCTCCAGTTAATGAATAATCTTTCAATAGGCATGAAGCTTCTCAGCACCTGAGCTTTCTCCATCCACAGAAAATACCTGTATGCATGGGTGTAAAAAGACTGACGTAAAACAGAGAAAGGAAACTTGAACAACATATTTTTCACAGCCTCCACTGGGAAGGCATAATATCGGGGTCACAGTGGGCAGACCCCGATGATGTCACTGCTCTTTCTTGACTGTTTCCTGTCCAAAATGACCCTGTCTGATTCTCCTGTTCTTGTCTTCCAGGGTTGCGGGGGGGCAAGACGGTGTCAGCTAGGTGGATTTCTCAAGTTCGAGCCAAAAGGGAGGCGGAAACATTGGCACAGGTCAGATTTCCCATCAGCCTTTGTCTAATGTTTGTTTCTCTCAACCTGACCACATTAAAAGCTATTAAGAAATAAACCTGTAAGGGATATTATTGGATGACCTAATCTGGGCCCTCTTCAAACCATCTATCCCTCGTAATTTAAAAGCAATGGCTGAAGTGTATCTCTGGTGTGTTCAACTTCCATCTACTTGATAAATGATGCTTAATAAGCAATCATTGAGTGATTCTGTTTCGTTAATCCACTAATTATGAGTGTGCTTTCGGCATAACATGGATTAAAGCAATCAGTGTCATTTATCATTTCCTTCACAAAGTGGATTCCTTTTAAAAGTATTGGGGATGACTCCATCTGACTGCAAATGCCGTAATATTTACCTGAAGAGGAAAAGCACTGCACATCACTGAGTGTCATTTATCATCCATCTATAAATGAAAAGCTTCCTCCATTTCAAACTGTCTATGTTATCAACATCGACATTATTCTATCCATTACGTTGACATCAATACTTGCAGAAGATGGCAGTGAAAGATCAAACGTTTGGATAACAAAAGAAAGTTATAGGCGGCAGCTAGTAAATAAAAAGCATCTATTCATTAAATACATTGTGACATGTTTCCGAAAAGTTCTCCTTCAACATATTCATAGATGATAGTGATGTTTCATTGAATTATGGCAACAATGCCCCCAGTGATTTCCAGTGGTACTGCTTCATTTAATCCATATCCAAGTTTCAAAAAAATTCGGACAAAAATTCGGACAGAATCGGCAGAATATGGAAGAAGTCTATGGCTACCCAGGATCTCTCTTTAACAAGAAGCATAAATGAGCTTTTATAGATCAAGTGACACTGAAGTCCGGCCAGAAGTTGTCAAACAGGCCAGGTTCATATTGTGAAACAGTCCAGATTCATATATTTAAACAGTCCAGAATCCAGAATCATATAGTGAAAGGTCCAGGCTTATATAGAGAAACTCCAGATTCATACAATGAAACAGTCCAGACCGATACATTTTAATAGTCCAGGTTCATATTGTAAAATAGCACAGATTCATATAGTTAAACGGTACAGTTCAAGTTATTTCATTGAAAAACTCCTAGGTTCATATTGTAAAACTGTCAAGGTTCATACAGGTTCAAGAAAAGAAGCTATCCTCCTGATGAATTGTAAGGTGCACCTAAAGGTAACTTCACATGACTATGATGATGTTAGTCCGGAATGCAGAGATACGTTCCAGTAAGTGGATGAGCTGAGTGTCACCATGACAACTGCTGCTTTGACCTTGTGTCACGCGTATGTGATGGAGTCCAAAAAGTCTAAAATCTGCTTGTTGCACCGAGAGAAAATATCACTGATCCTCATACAACCTCACTGCTAATGGAACTTAAAATGTTGTATTGTGGATGTTTCTCAATGTTTTCGAACATGAACCGACTGCTGCACACGTCTAATGACAACATCTCTAGAAACCTCTGTGGCCTTCATCCATATTTAATCATACAGACGTCGTCAGACCTTACAAAGTGGAGCCTTTTGTTGGTTATACGGATAACCGTGTGTCCTTGTGCTTCTCCACTTGTATCATCACAGTATGATATTGATATAAAGGACATGTATTTTGCTCATTCTCAGCCCAAAGAATGTCTCATCATTACCAACATACACACACACTCACACACACACACACACACACACACACACACACACACACACACGCTTGCATGCATGCACACACATGCATGAACACATATAGGTGAGCTCAAGCTAAAGACGGTGTACCCTTTAGAGAGACAGTAGGAGGGAGAACAATTAAAATAACAAACTGTGAATACCTGGAGGATACCCTTGTCGGTTTGTCCAGTAGCTTTAAACATACGTGAAGCACGATAAGTAATTTAGAGTTTTCTGTTCATCTCAGCTTATTTGGGTCCTTTTAAGTGCGGTGGTGGAGTCTCAATGCATCGGGCTTGGAGATGCGTGACTGGACTGAGATCCGGGAAATTTGGAGGCCAAGTCAACACCTTGAACTCGTTGTTGTTGTGTTCTCCCAACCATTTTCTGAACCAACTCGCCGTACAGGAGGAATAATTATTCTGCTGGAAGAGGCCGCAGCTGTTAGGGAATAATGTTTCAGTGAAGGGTGGTACTTGGTCTATAACAATGTTTAGGTAGGTGGCACATGTCAAAGCAACACCCGCTTTAATGGGACCACCACCAAAGGGTGGTTTTTCAGCAGCTTTGTTTAGGTGTTTAAACATTCGGTAAGGATCCTTCTGTGACCACCCTTTGGAAGTTTCCTGAATTGTCCAACTATTAGGTAAACCTGGGTATATCCAAAGCTCACTGGAGGGATAACATATCTCACAATCTGATCTGACTGGTAGAGAAACTACCCTTGAACAGCTGGCCATCTGTAGAGAATTATATTGCCCTATTGAAACGGTCGGTAAATTAATTTAAGTCTATATTGCCTGCCATGGAACATAGAGGTACAAAGAAAACAGTAGTTTGATCTCTCTTAAGTCAGGCCCATTCCCCTGAGCAGGCAACATCTTTGGACATTCAAACTAAGTTGAAATCCAGTTAACCTAACATCTGGATATTCATAGACGAACAGAGTTTTGAATTGATAGTGACTATTCAATGACTTCTATAGAACGCCCAAGAACTCTCAAATTGGCTGCTATGATGGGCATGAAGAAGATGTCAAACACTAATTTGTGGTTAACTTTTCCCCCTCAAGTTAAGCCTCTGATACCAGTGGCTAGTAGCTCCAGCTTATCCACCTCAGCACATCAAAGCATTTCCTGAAGTAAGTTTGTACACTGAATGGGAATCGACCGAATACCCAGATGCTCAAGTCATCTTGAGCACTTTCTCTGACTCTGTTCAGGTTGGGGGTTTCAGCAGAGGTTTTTAGCAGCGAGCAGTCACTGCTCAATGTAAAACCTATATGGTTTTGAGCAGTGACTGTAAAAGGAAAAAGGAAAAAGGAAAAAGCATCTATTTACAGACATTTATAGATTGAAAAACATTATCAATTCTTTCTGCATAAACCTTTCTGCAATAAACAGGAGTGGTACCCCTGAATGCATCATGTAGTAGCCGAGCTTAAACCATGAAGCAATTTCCGAAAACATGTTTTCGGTTAAGTTTAAAACTACTGAAAACCATACAGGGAAAACTGATAGTGTTGCGGGATTTTGATTTAGTTCTGGATGTAGAGTCTAACCACGAAGTTCGCCAAGGGTTAATTTTTCTGTTTTATGGGTTAAAACACCAGATAAGGGCATAGAGCCAAAAACAGATCCTGTTACAGTCGTTTACTCTGCCGAAATTAGTATTCAGGGTAAATAGACGAGCGATTTAGAACTGATATCAGTTTAGAACCCCTTACATAATCTCACTCATGTCATTAATTAATTTTATACTTTAACCAGTGCTGGCACTCGTGGTCTGCCAAAGAACCCATCATGTTCAGTCATGTGGCTCCGCCCTGTCTAATTTGTATTATTCTGTGCAGAACATCACGAGCTGAACTAACAGGTCACTGAACCAACAAGTTAGTCTCAAATAGAGTAGATTTTACCTGATGGATTTCCATGTGGGGTGGTTCCTTCTTCTGATGAAGGGCTGATCCCAGAAGGGAGGAAAGACAGCACAGCAAGAAACGATCGTTTCAATCAGTCAGTCGTCCAATAAAAGATAAAGACCATGATGTTTAATGCTCTATACTCATGTGTACATGGACATACACTGAATCCCGCTAAATGCTGACCAAATACAGGTGAATATAGAATGCAAGATCATTAAAGCCACATGACCACACATACGTAAATATTGCCTGCAATATTGTTCAACACCAACATGAAAAATATTGCAGGCAATATTTATCAAATGCGTCAGAGATTTTTTAAAGCTGCTGTCCTGTTCCGTCACAATGCACCCAGAAGAATGTTACAAAGCTTTGACCACAGAAAATTCAAATCTGATCGTTCAACACAATCAGATAGCTGTTTTAGTATCGATCCGTCATTGTTCTAATAAGTCACCAATCAATTTCCAAATTTTTTCATTGTGTTTTCCTGTAGGGAGTATAAATCAGAGAGGATTCTGGGAGGAAGTGTCAGTGCCTGTTATGGAATTTCGGTATAGTTTAATTCAGCTCTCTTATGTCTTCCCTTCAAGTTTTAAGATGGGATGTTAAATGTATTAATGGAGCAGTTTCAGTGGAGATTACAGGGAATTTATTAATGTTAAAATTTAATTCAATAAAATGACAGTTGATCTCACCTCCTAATTCACGATGCACACAAACCTTTCAACTGTACTCTACACCTGTTGTGAGAGTTATTGCAACACAATCCCTCGCCACACCACCAGGAATAAAGAATGTGAATTCCACAATGATGAGAAACCCCCATCCCCCCATCCTTCAGTGATATCTACAACCCTGGGTCATGTCCAGATACTGCATGAAGCAGCAGCTTTGTCAACATGATTTGGACATCTGTGATAGTTTGTCAGACTTTATGATAGATTGAGAAAGTTTCCTGTCGGACTATCAGACATCTGTTGTCCCTACATGCTTGAGCTGATCTTATTTTGAGTCACAGATTGCAAAATTCTACAGAATGCTAAGCTATTTCCTTTATTTTCCAACAGCAACATTTCCTCTTTGCTCTATTATACGGGACATATTAATCATACTTCCCAGCCCTCACTGAAATCTTACATGTCGATGTAGTGGGAACTTCTATTTTATCAAAAGCAAAATACATTTTATAAATTCCTTTCAAAGTCTTACACACATAAAATGCTGTGAAAATGGACTGGACACCCTCCTTGTCTCTTCAATTTCTGTGTGTTGGAAGCATATTCTACCAAACACCTCCGAGAAATGAAGATCCGTTTATAACATCACTGTGGCGGAATTTTGGCCCACACTTTTTTCCAGAACTACTTTATTGCAGCCACATTAGGTTAAGGTCCAGAATTTTGACAAGGCCACTCCAACAAAAATGTAGTTCCTTTTGAGACATTACACTTTTCTATTTGGGCTCATTGTCTCGCAGCATAACCAAGTTGCTCCTGAGCTTCAGCTCAAAAACTGATGACCTGACATTCCCCGTCCGCCAGTATGGAGCTTTGGAAAATTATATGCTAGGTAACTATTCATGTGGATGTTGCTTTGGCAATACCCAGTTAACCTTGTTCCAGACCACATACGCCCCTCATGGAAACTACTCTCTTATGGTAGTGGCGTCTTTCAGCGGCATAATGCTCCCTTCCACACAGCAAAAATTTTCAGGAATAGTTTGCAGACACAACAACCAGTCAAGTCAGACTTGGCTTCTAAATTCATCACATCTCAATTCTGCTGCATATGTCTTTGTACCATATATGTCAGCACACCTTAAAAGGTCTGGTGGACCTAGAGTATTGTGCATACCTATACACAATATTAGTCATGAGGTTGTAAGATTATGGCTGATTAAGTATGTCACTACAAAGACAAATATAAATATATTTGTGCGAGACACGAGACTCATACATCAGAAAGTGACGCCTGTTAGGAACCAAATCTGCCTCAGCCAGCTTGAATGAGAAAATCAATTCTCAGTGTCTGCAGACAGTGTTTGACTGACGGCTTTACAGCAGTGACCTCATGGAATGAAAGATGCGAATTAGATAAAAAGGATTCTTTCATTCTCATTTGGACTATTTAGTACTATTCTTATTTCATTCTGATATTATAGATCAGTGGATTTCAGAGTCACTTCTGTCAATTGGTGTCATCTTTGTGTTTCATGTACCCTAACTGGACCTAAATTGAACCCAGAGCTTCTGCTCTTTCGTCACCTCAAGCACAGCTGTTTCTCACAGGAAGACGTTAAAGAATGGCACATCTCCTGTACGCATCTGGTTCCTTCCTCATACAACTACTGTTGAGCAATAGTTTGCATACATCTCCTCTAAAGCTCCGTCTGGACCATCACATGACTTCAGTGGCGAGAACCACCCCTAAAACAGTCCTTCTCACCCTAAAGAGTTGTTAGAGTGAGCTCAACACGATCCCTCCGTTCTACCCACTCAAACCACCTCCTCCTTCCCCGGACTAAACTCAGCACCATGGGTGATCGGGCCTTCTGTTCTGCTACCCTTCGTCTGTGGAATGCCCTCCCTGACCATCTGAGGGCTCCACAGACGACTAACACATTTAAAAAAGGACTTAAAACTTTCCTTTTTAGCAGAACCTATAACTTTAATTAAAATTTCTGCTTTTTGTTCCTATTTTTATATAGTTATTATTTTATTTTTTATTGATTCTTTTATCTGCTTTTACTTTGTAGCACTTTGAGATTTGATCAAAATTAAAGTGCATTATAAATTAAATATATTGGAACACAGGGCCGAGTTAAAGGCCAACTGATTGTCTTCTTGGGTCTAATAATCTCCTCTGCACCCTCATCAGATGAGTGTGGTCATTAAAGGAACATGTTTTTTGGATTGTGCTGGATTGTAATGGTTTTTCACCTCTCAAGAATTTAGGTTGTCGCCTTTTTTTGTCATGCTGGGTTCAAACCAAAATCGACAAGAGTTTTCTTTGTGTGACTAGCTGTCTTTCTCTGCCCCCACCTAATGTGTAGAACTCTGGAGCAGGTAGCATTTAGTTTTTCAGACATATATTCGACTTTGCAACAAACAGAAAGTTGTAGTTGTGTTTGTCAAGGTTGGTGATGGAGGGAAATTTGCAGAAATAAACTAAGCTCCAGGCTGATATTCATGTAGGTTATAAGGGTTGAGCGACCTGAAAAGTCACACAGTTACTAACTTACTGTGTTCTTGGGGTTACCTGTGTCTTTTTGTCACTGCGTCTTTAAATGACCTTTTAAAGGTGGCTCAGTTGGAAGAGCGGTCGTCCACTTTTCTGAAGGTTGGAGGTTAGATCCCTGGCCCCTGCTCTCTACATGTCAAAGCGTCCTTGAGCAAGTTAGTGAACCTCAAGTTGCTTCCAATAGCTGTTCCATTGGTGTTACTGATAATGGCATGAATGGATATCGCTGCTGATGAGCTGGTTGCACCGTTTATGGGTTTATACGAAAATTTGAAACATATGTCAAATATTATTTCTTACTTTGGACCAGGGTGTTGTTTCCTTAGACTATTCTGAAAGGTGTTGATTTAACAATCTTATGATCGGGGCCAATTTTTAATTTAATATCTGAAAAATGAATTTAGGGCATGGTTGTGGGACAGATGCACCCGTTCTTACCGAGCTCATCAATAAATCTGACAGCAGCTGGTACTTCTCAGAATGAATGAATTTGTTTATCCCTCCATCCGATAAAGTACATTTATCAAATCAAACCTATAAGCATCTCCATGACATGATAAGAATGTGTGCGTTCTCATGATCATATGATCATATGGCAAATTCTCATGACCCTGCAGCCTGGTCATGAACTGTTTTGTCCCAGGGAGTGACATCAGCAGTTCGAATAAACAATCATCCAATCAACACTGAGATAATATCTCCTAAATCCATCAGGATTGTTTACATCTGGCAGGGCTGATTCGTGTGAAAGACGTGATTTATTCCGAAAATTGGATCCAGAGGGTTCCAATAACCTGTTGAATAGTTTTCATTCAGCTGTAATTTAATTCTCTATAAATAATCTAAGCCAGACCACATAGAGGACGGAATGCTGGAAACCTGGTTTAAGTTTCTGCCTCTACGCTTGGTCAAAATCAGCAAATATATAAATATTTCCAAGCCATTAGGAGGTAAAATTTCATCATTGGGTGTTATTGTAGAACCTTTGAAAAACAAATGTTCGCAAGTCCTTTGACAGGAATGAAAACCTTTGAAACAAGTTGACAAAAAGACATAAGATGCACAGCAGATTGTATAAAACAAGATGAACAAAAGTGAAGAAAAGACAAGAATTAATGATAAAAAACACATAAATAAAGTATAGTAAAGGGCAAAAATAAAATAAATGACAAATATAAAAGAAAAAGAAGGAGAACCACTAGCAAAAACCAAAGAAAATAAATCAAGACAACATCAAATCACAAAATAGATACAATAAAACAAAAAAGAACAGAAGAGAAATACATGAAAAATAAGTCTAACTCCAGCTACAACCCCAGTGTCACCTTGCTCTGGAGAAGGAGCAGCAGAAAAAGAATGAATCTGTAACTTTCTCCTGGTAGGTTGATTCAGAGTTGAGACACACTATTTGATTCTTTCATTGGTCTAGATCTTTAAATCTAGATAATAAGCCTTCAATATAGGTATATTAAAATATAAAAACTAAAAGCCATCATTCAATGTAGCTTTTATGCACTTTCTATTAACTTTATGGTTTCAGTATTTATTAGTCATCCCTATTTATATTTGCTTCATTATTAATTTAACTTGATTTAACTACATTTTATAAAAGGGCTGTGTGATTATGACCAAAATGGTAATCCAGATGATTTGAACAGTATTGAGATAATTTATAATATAATAATGGATTAATTATTAATTCAATCAAAAAGTAGTTTTGCTTCTCGTGGCGGACACAACTGCATAGCTCTCTTTGTATCTTATTCTTAATATCACTCACCGTAAATCTGAAATACTTCCAAACACTGGATAATGATCCGGGCGAGCTCTTCGCCTCCTGCTGCTCCAGACATTTTGTTTTCGGTTCAACCCTCTCCCATGTCTTTGATTTTAGCGTTAGGCTTATTAGCCTAACTTGGAGTGTTAGCGACACTCCAAGGAAATGTTTGCTGGGATTGGTCAGACAGTGGTTTGGAGAGTGCTTGATTTACTTTCTAGCAGAGCTTTAAAAGGGTAGAGTATTTTAAACATCAGTGTCGCTCAGTAATACCCATTCACCTGTGGGAAGCGGTAGCCTGTTTTATTATAACAATTACTTATATTAAGTATGCCATTATTTCATTCCTTTTATCTTCTTGCTTGTGTTGGCTCTCATTTTGTCCATCTTAGCTCTGAACAATTTAGTCTCTAAATGGTGTGCATTACGCTCTATGTGCTTCTTAAGCTTCTTTACTTTCTTTAACTGCATGTAAAACACAATGAGTGGAATGAAAATAGTTTTACAGCTCCTTTGTAAATTAAGTTTGATTAACACATAACATGGGGTTCTCTACTCTTGCATCACAGATGAGAGGATCTATAATAAAAAAATATTTTATGTTGGGTTAATTTTCTAATGTATCAGGTAGATATTGACTAACCCTGGGGATCTTTACACACATGAGATGTCATGGCGGCTATTGGCCAATCCATTTATCAGTCAGTCAATCATAGAATTCAAGGCTTAGGTCAAGAAAATAATCTTTTGATTTGTTCAGAGGTAGAATAATGATTTGTTATTTCCAAGTAACAGTCAAATACATCCACTCCCAGTCCGTCTGATCAAAGAGACGTTTTAACTGCATCTAAATGAACATGTCTAAAGTGTAAGGAAGGAACGCTTAAACTAAGCTTAAAACGCAGTCTTGGATATTTATTTTACGGCTGCTGATGTTCCTGTCATTCAAATCAAACCCGACGGCAAGGAATTAGAGCTCCTATAAGATTACGGCAGACGTTAACAGATGAACCACGCAGTAAAGAGTTCACGGATCCGTTGGGAGTCTTCTTTTGATCGCAGCGGAGTCGTCTTTCTGAACAGCTGGAGAGTGTACAGCCGTGCTGCTCCTGTTGGATTCTCCTTTCATCAGCCTCTCCAGAACACAGACCTCCACCACAATGAGCGGAGACGTCAATCCTCTGGGATTTAGGGATATTTCAAGGAGCACAAATGGATACGTCTCATTTTCAAAGCAAATTTCAGTTTATTCAGTTTTGATAGCGAGTTGGGTATTTTTTAATTTATTCATACGTACACAAGCATAACTTCACATAATAATCACATGAGGAGTGACACCAGCACACCTAAACGCACACTAAACAATCACACGCTTAAAAATACATTTTCGCTTCGTTCAGCATGAAAAAACAAAATCATATCTCTTTTTTCAACAAAAACACTTTCTTACTCAATTTATCTTCAAGATAAGGATTCAGGCTCAAAGAGGCTGCATACTAAAGTTATGGATCTTGACATTCTAGTCTTTGGGAGGTAAATCCGATATAACTCATCCCTGAGCGGCAGGGTCTTTCTCAAGGACCCTAGGACATGTAGAATGCAAGGCTTGGGGGATGACCAATCAACCCACAGAGCAAACTTCTGTGCATAGTCCTACTGGGTTCCTGTCATAGAAACGGGTCATTGTAGACCAGTTTCTATGACAGGACCCAATGCATTTTAACCCAATGCATTTTGAGTCCATCACCTTAACCACTCGGCCACAACAACTGTGATCATCTGGTCACCATGGCACCTGTCAGTGGGAGGGATCTACTAGATATCAAGTTAACATTCTGGCCTGAAGTTGATGTGTTTGAAACAGGAAAGGGTACAAACATAAGAATCGGAGAATCGTTGACAAGGACCAAATTGCAATGGCTGGATTACCGGGTCAGGGCATCCCCAGAGCAGCAAGCCTTTGCGGGTGCTCCTGGTCTTCAGTAGTTAGTATCTACCAAAGTGCACCATTGGTGGCAGGAGTTTCATAGCAGTCAATAAGCCAGTCCTCTTCAAAAGCCGGTATCTGTCACCTAACATAGATCTTCCCAGGGAAGCAGGAGCTCACACTCTCACATTAGTTTCAAATATCAAAATATAGATAAAATAAATAATGGCTGGATTCAAATCCACATGGGGCCAATTTTGTTGGGAGTTTTTATTTTTGCGTGGGTCATCCCTGACTACCTCTCACAGCCCAAAAACATTTATATAGGGTAAATGGTGATCCAAAATTTCCCATAGGCTTTAATATGAGGGTGAATGGCTCTGCGAGGAACTGGCGACTTGTCCAGGGTTGGCCCTTTCTCTTGCCTCCATTCAAAGGATAGGTGGGAGATGCAGAAGTAGTAATGGGCAGTGAATAAAATAATTTATTCAGTTTTGTCCTTCACATGTTTGCAGAAATAGCTATTTAAGGACAAAGTTTGCTTTATAGGATATCTGGATGGCTATGACATCGACCATTGACCTTGATAACATGATAGTTTGTCAGAAAACAACTTTGATGAGGAAGAAGTTCACCAAGACTTGGGTTTTGCATTGTGTAGCAGAAGTAGATTCCTTTTTCCAAGAAGTCGGCAGAAAATAGGAGAGCTCTGACACTGTCACACAAGGCTCTGTCCAGTTCCTGTTTTCCCCTCGATTTTCTGAAACTGAGGATCAAACTGAGGAAAGCAAGTCCGTAGATGATCTTATGGTCTTAGAGTATCACTTTGTAGAGTTTAAGGTTGTTCCCAGGTCGTTTTAGACATTTAAAAAAAGATAATAAGTCTTTTCAAGAGTCTTGCTTGCCATTTGTGGCCATAAATTATGTCCTGAATTGCTCTTTATTCTCCAATAGACTTTGGCCAGTGTAGAGCAATATCTTTATTCAAACCATGTTCATGGATTATATTGTTTGAAAATGAAATGAATAGGGCCCAACCGTCTTTTCTAGGAGAGGAAATTGATTCCCGGTGGTAGTTTATAGCATGTATTCAATGCATAATACAGAATCTCAAGGAAAGGTATGGACAAGTGATATGACGGCCGTCCTTTGTCGGAAAAGACTGAGTCGAAGGTAATTGCTACGTTGTCCGCCACAGAATGGATTAAATAAAGATCGATACTGTAATAGACTACTTTGGTTCGGTCTTTGCATATGGCTGTGTGCCGGCTCTGGCGCTGATTGAATGTGAGTCTGCTGTGGAGGATAAGCATGCGAACATGGAGATGTGTGAGTCACGAAATGATGTTACAGAGAAAAGGAATGTTTTCTTTTCTCTGTAAAACCATTTTGGGGGTATTGATCGTAAGGATCGAGAATATGAAATGAAGTGTGAAGACAGGGGGAAGCAGCACATTTGGCGTGATTCTTCAGGAAACAAATAGTTCTGTATTTCATTTTGAGAGAGTACTCTAAATTTTGAGCCAGTGAAATAAAGTTACATAATTACATTATATATATATATATATATATATATATATATATATATATATATATATATATATATATATATATATATATATATATATATATATATATATATATATATAATAATTCAAAACCAGAGCATGATGTGAAGTCTTGCATATGTGTTATAAAACATTTTGTCAAATGACAATGAAAACCATTTAGCCTCTGTGTTACAAGGTGACTGATCTCGTCTTCAGCTCAGAAGGGTAAGGAGCTTGTGCAAACAAACCAATAGTTGCTGAGCTCATGCAGAAGCTGGTATGAGGTAGAAATGAAACAGGTCTTGTTAATGGGGCCATTATTGTTTCACTGGTACTGTCTGTGGGGTACGGTTTTGGTTCAAGGCTGCTCATACAAGAAAGTGCATTGTCGAGCTCAGACAAGTCCAAGAACAACTTGAAGTCACTTTCTTACTCAGGTATGCACTCAGGTATTGTTCAACTCTAATGCCAAACCTCGGACGTACAAAGTATGTTTCCCAAGCCTACTCATTACATATCCATAAAGACAAGTGGTTATCCGTTGCTTCATCCGGTTGATTACTAACTTGTCTATTATGAGGTAAACAGTAGTTGAATCTGTGTAAATGCTCTGTGAATGATTTTTGTTCATGTGCTAATCACCTCTGTCATGCTGTTATTGTAACCATGATCTAACGATTGATCATCAACCATGATTAGTAATGTATGAATTCACAATTCATCGTCCCAATTGATTAATAAGAGACAGCATGAGAGTACACCAAAAACCAAATACTATTTTGTTTTTATTAGAGCTGGAATTTACAAACTTTAGTTTTGGCTGCTAAAATGTGCTCATTTTATGTATTCAAACTCAAATCAGCTATTTTAACTGTGATAGTTGACATCAGCAAACATAAGCTATGAGAGCTGAAACTATCTAAGGTTAGTAATGAGAGTTTATGCTCCCTCAGGCATGGGTCAAGTGCAGAGAAATAATTTCACTATGTTGTACTGTTTATACAACCAGAATCAATAGAGGATTTCTTCTTCTTCTTCTTCTTAAAATAACTAAGGTTATGTACGAGATGTGAAATTAGTTGACCTCATCTAATCACGCTGAAATCAGCAATGTTAAGTTTGACAGATGAACTTAGTTTACGTTAGCTACGGGAGCTGAAACTACCTAAGGCTAGCTGTGACTACTGAGAATGTTACCAATGAGAGTTGTGGGAGCATTTCTCCCTCAACACGGCCGAAAAATGTTATAAACAGCAAGATTTCCAAAGCTGACCTGTCCTGGCATGGAGCACGTCCGTAGCGCAGGAGCATTTGAAGCGGAAGCCCGTTGGCTCTGTACATGATGAAGACTCGTTCCTGTAAGCTAGTTAGCTTGCTGGCTAGCTAAAGTTTAAAGGGCATGTACTTAACGCTTCTGCCGGGTTTAACGTTTGAAATATAAGGACTTGTTAATGATGTCAACAATACCAAATAAATATTATTAACTCAAGATGATACTATTCACGTTATAAATGTGCCCCTATGCTAAATTCATACACGTTGCGTCGCTAATGGAGACGTTTCACGTTACTGCTGAAAGTGTGTTGCTGCCTGCAGAGTGGGTGTCTCTGTGCGTGTGCGTGTCCTGTTGGGGCTGCGTCCAACTAGTAAACGATTTAGCCTAATGTAGTTGTTGACTACAGAATGCACAAAGAACTGATTGTTTTATTTCTACCCTTGTTTATTTTCCTAAGTTTACATGTATGTTTGATTTGATCCCAGAGAAGCTGCTGTATTTTTTATAAGTATTCTTTATATTATTTATATATACATTTTTATTTACCTTTTGTATCAACAGTGATGTGATACAACATGAAAAGACTAAATTCCAGTTCAACAATTAACCAAACACGTTGCTATTCCAACAGTGTAACAGACTGTTATAAAAGCAGTAAAGTTTATTAAAAGACATTTTGGAAAGAAGAAATCCTCGTTATTGTTTTTCTTCTCAGTTTAAAAAGCCAGCCATTAAGTAATTGTGTATTTATTTAAATTTTTACCTTACTTCCATTTAACCAGGAGAAAAAAATTATCCAATTAAGCGATTAATCTGTTGATAATTAAAACTATTAATCGACTATCTAAATAGTTAGTTGCAGACCTAATCATAAGCAACAGAATGATTAAACCGTTGTCGTCGGCTATTGAACAAGAGAATGCTAATCCCAGGCAGCGGCTGTCGAACCTCAATAATGAAAGAGTTTTATGCTGCGGATGTAGGCTCTAGTAAACAAAGTCATGACTCATCCACCTGTGAACAGTCAAGCATGTCGGACATGTCTGCCACCAAACGGCAATTTGAGGTCCAGCTTTAAAGGCCACACTTGTGTGCGACAGGAAGTGGTCACATGTGTTTAATTAGCACACGACACCTGCCTCCGTCACCAACACTCACACGTCAGACTCACATGACATTCGTGGCGAGCGTGCACTTAATGTCTATGGTTATCTGTACGACGTAGCTGTACCGTCAGCTGTTGGTGTGGTTCTCTTTCTCTCTGGATCGGCCTTGGCACTCATTTCAATGCCACTTTCATTTCACAGCTGTCCACCTGCTTTGAAAACTAGAGTCAGCATATAAAATAGTACAGTACAATGAAAGATTTAATAGCCAGAATAATGCAATTATAAAACTGTGCATACTTCAGCAGGTATTATTCAGTCACCACTCAAATTATGTTAACTTTCCAATAAAGGTTAGTTTGCCGGTTTGATGACAGTCAGATAAGAAATTATGGAGTCGGGTTTAGTCTGTCTGGTGATTGAAACAGAAGGAAAAGAACTTGTTTAGTAACACATGAAGACTGTTTTCATGCGTGTCTTTGAATAATCCTTAGCGTGTAATGTCGCTAAACCTCGAAACTCATAGGAACTCACCAAGAGATGTGGAATGGAATAACTTGTTATAATAATGTCTTTATTTATTAATTTAAGTAGTGGTCTCATTATGTCTCATTCATGTATTTAACCCTATTTTGGCCTTATTTAGAATATTGAATGATATATTTAGCACTGTTAGTTCGAGGACCCTATTGAAACTACTCCGCTTTTTATTATTATTATTCAGACGTATTATTTTCCTTTTTCTGGCAAAATAATCCCCTTTTTGGCAGCTTTCCAATCCCCAAAAACTCCCAAAACGTTGCACACTTATCAGGGCTGGCAAAAGATTTCATATCGGCGATATTGAGGCATTTTTAGGTGTTGTATTTGATTTGATTCTGGATGGAATAGGGTGGTGCTTATTTCGATCTTGCCCTAAATGAAAAAATTGCCATAACTCAGCCATCTATCCATTGATCCGCCCCAAATTTCACAGGAAGGACTAAAGTCACAGAAATAAAAATAAAAAACAGCTTTTGCCTTAGCGCCACCTAGTAGTAAAAAAAAAAGTCATGTTTTACAATTTGACCAATATTGTCCATTGTTGTGTAGGATATGCGTGTTTGGATAATCGTGTGGGCGGGGATGGGTGGCGAACATGGATGACTTGCCACAAAAGTTTAGGTCGTCACAATTCCACTGTCGGTAGGCCAATCTCCACCAAAGCTCTCATGATCGATAAAGGTCCTGCCCTGAGGAGGTCTCAACTTTTTCCATAGCGCCACCTACTGGCAATATGAAGTTATCAATTCATACTTTTATTACTACCTCATGGTTTCACCCAGAAACTCCATTCAACCTTTGAGACCTAGCTACATCCGTCGACTCTAGCAAGAACACTCAACATAGATTCAAGTTATTATTCATAGTTTGTCTTCAAATGAGTCTTAAGCACAGTGAGATCACAAGTTGCAGTCATAGCCACTTTAAGTCAGAGTGCGGAGAGCTGTAAAAAAACACACGGAAAGACAAAGGGCAAGAAATCCCCACAAATCTGACTCCACGGCCATCATTTTTGGATCAAAACACACGAAAATGTGTCCTGCTTCGCATAATCCCAGAATGGAACCAAACAACTTCATCGGTTGGGCTGAGGAGAGTCTAGAGCAATGGTCCCCAAACTACGGCCCGCGGGCCGGATCCGGCCCGCCCCCACATTTGGCCCGGCCCCCTGAACAATACCAGAGACGCATTTTTAATTTTTTTTAAATTTTTAAAAATTTTTTTTTTTTTATTATTATCAAGATTGACAGATGAACATCTGCATCAGTGTTTGAGACTGGCTGTGACTAGAATGGAACCTGACATTCATGTAAATGTTCCATGGACTTTTTTTCTCTGAAGAACCCAGAGAAGGTTATTTGATTATTATTTATTTCATTAATAGTGTTATTATTTATTTCCTGACTTCTTTTTTTTTCTGTGAAGAACCCGGAAAGGGTTATTTGGTTATGTGTGGCTTCTTGGAACACAATACATTTTTACGATTAGGCACCACTGCGATCGTCACACTTTTTCTGTTACAAACTGAACCCGGCCCCCCATCAGAGAAGGGAAAGGTTATGTGGCCCTCACAGGAAAAAGTTTGGGGACCCCTGGTCTAGAGCATCAAGAGGTCTACCTCCCGGCTCCACCCACCTCCATTCAAAAATGCCTCAGACCCTTGAGTACACATTCAGACTTCAAATGTTGAATGAGAGTCCTGCCCCGAAAATCCCTATATGACAATAATTAGTTACATTGATAGCATCACCTGCTGGCACCAGGAAGTGAGACTCAATTGGAAAATTGAAGGATTTACACCCTGATGGCCTTATGGGAGGGATGTACTAATGTAGGTGTAGCTTTGGCTGTAGATAAACAATATTAGTAGCAGGTGTTGTAGATGTGCATTGTAGGTGTAGAAGTTGTAGACGTGTGAACCTATCTTGAACTCATGTTTAGGTTCTAATATTAGCTGTAGCTGCTGCAGTTGTGTTGTCTGCAATTGCTACAGTCAGGCAATGCTAGCCACAGCTTTGGCTTTAGGCATATTAATATTTCAGTAAGACACCTCACGTTATCATTGTTTATAACAATGGCCAAACATGTCGTTTGGCGCCTAGGCTGCGACCTCATCACTCCCTGCAGATAATTTACAGCAAGATTTTTGGCATGTGATGAGCAAATATCCTAACCCCCCCGGTCTGAGCTTCTAGGTGGATGTGGAGGTGAGCTTTAACGAGCCGGTAGCAAATGCTGATGCAGGGCAGTTACTGCATAAGCAGAGCAGAGGGGAGAGATAGGAAATTTTGCAGTTTAAATGCACCGGCAAATTTGGAGGGCGTGATTGGTAAATGATTATGGAGGGTGTGAAATGTCTTGTGAAAAAGCAGAGCAGCTCGAGTTGACTGCCTGAAACAGCTCGCAGGCGTCGCTCCATAAAGTTGTACGTGTTTCAGTTGTGTTATATCAGAAACTGCAATCGGCTGGGGCTTGCGTGAATACTCCAAAGCAGGGATTTGAAACTCAAATAGACCAATTTAATCTGAGGTTTTAGGACAATTTATTTTTATTTTATTTACTCATTTATAGAATTAGGAACAAAGCAGGGGATAAGAAAATAGTAAAATTACAGATAAATTTCAAACTAGATCGGCATAATCAATATCTACAGTTTCCTTTCCATCAGCAGTGTTTCGAAGAATCATTTCCAATGAAACGTTTTTATTCACAAGCATCAACAACAGCCAGAAAGTTGTATTTTTCAAGTTACATATAAAATCTAAAAGTTTTTAATTAACAATATGATGAATGATAAATGACTTGGCAAATGTTTCTACTGCCGCAAGTAGACTGTTGCTCCTAATATCTCTATCTATCTATGACTTCAGTCAGTAGCAGGTACAGGAAAAGACTAAGGCACGCAATTAGCCTACAAGTGCATTTCACATTAAATTAAATGCAAATTAATGTGTTTTCTTGTTTTTAAAGCAACAGCATTGACACATGTTGTTATGTTTATTAAAAAATGCGTTCTATTACTTAACTGAGTGTGCAACTTACTAATACGTTTATTAATTGGCTTTTAAAAAATGTTTTTTCATCTGTGCCCCTGCCAGGCTTCGAATGATACTAAAGTTTATTAGAGCGGCTGGATAAACTCTGACACCTGACAACAGAGGAGCGGGGATGGAGCCCACGCTGGCCCTCTTGGTTGACTTGCCAGCCAATGCAGTGTTTCCTGGGATTGTAATCTCTGTTTATTGCGCGAAGTACCAGCAGGCTTATATTGTCTCATGGGCAGGATATCATTTGTCTGCGGGCCGGATTTGGCACACAGGCCTCAAGTTTGACATATATAACTGCAGCTGCTAAGGACCTATGTTTGCTAGAAGTCTTTAGTTCTTAAGTTCTTTGCATAATTGCTAATGTAAGCTTTACCTGATGTAGATGTGCTAGCTTTAGCTGCACATCATGCCGCACAGGTTTAATTTCACTACAGATGTTTCAGCCACCTTTTGAATCGTTGTTTGAAGGTGCTCCACTTGTTAAGTTGATCAAGACAACATCGCTCTGTATCATCAGCTCTGTTTATCATCTATAACGTGTCTAACCAACTGAATGATCATGATGATAATGATGATTATCATTATTAGTTGTTCAGGCCAAGAAGGGAAAAGAAAGTCCAATGACATGCATTGTAGCCCGTTTGATAGATAGATAGAAAGTTTTAGTTATAAAATGTTTTTTTTTTTTTATTATAAAATATTAGTTATTCTGCTTGTATCAGCAGGGTTCAGAACTTAGCCTGAGGAGGGTCTGGACCTCTTGAACTATAACGCTAGAGTAATCCATAATAACATAAATAACTATAGGTATATGGATCCGTCCTGCACGAGAACACTTTTCACCACCCACGCTGTTCGATAAGGAAGTACCCCACGCTCTTCTGTTATTGGGCCAGCAGCAGTAAGATCCATTGATCCAATTCGAGTGGGATATAAATTTTTTTCCTAGAAGTCAATAGTAGTGGGTGTTAATTTTGTTTGTTCTCGACGTATTAGTGTTTATTAGTGTGTTGAGTTGCATGGAATGATAGTGACCGTGAGCCTTGTCTCACACACTCCAAGGAGCTTTAAATCACCATCAAGCCTACTTTCAGCTTCTCTTCTGTTTTCCAATGACTGGCCTGTAATGACTGCGATTTCATGCCGAACCACAGAGCACTGGTTTTTATGGTTCTCTCTGGGAGGAGGGGGGCGCCGCTGACCTAAATGTGGCTCTCATTAAGATGGCCGGCACACGAGAGGAGGAGGCATTCATTCTTCTTTCTCTTCTTTCCTCCTCATGTTTTTCACCTCTCATGTTCTATACATTTTCCTCACCCCATCTTGATTCTTTTTAATTTCTGTCTTTCTACTCACCCTTTTCTTCTTTCTCTCTGTCTCCTATTTCAGCCCCCAACCATCCTTTTTTTCTTTCC
Source organism: Lophius americanus (assembly GCA_037951165.1). Lineage (NCBI taxonomy): Eukaryota > Metazoa > Chordata > Actinopteri > Lophiiformes > Lophiidae > Lophius > Lophius americanus. Next base: position 9,208,896 of record JBBDHG010000015.1, on the reverse strand, counting down.
TTCCTCTTTCTATTTCTGCGAAGTGTTTACGTGCAGAAGTCGCAGGAGGGAGTGCAGCTGTGCAAAATGCATAGAAATGAAGATGTGAAAATCCGCTCGATGCTGATGGCTGCGATGAATCATAGCTTCTCTCTCTACTACATAAGTTTGTGGCTTTTAATCATTTTACCTGCCTCCTTGTGTAACGCTTGCAGCGGCTGCTGCAGAATGTTATTTACTATTAACACAAATATTAAAGCTTCCTGACCTATTTTTTTCTACATCCCTAGTAAAAATCCACAAAACAACAGTAACATAATGAAATGCGGCACCCCGCCTTTCAGCTGAAGCAGTACTGAGAAGAACAGAAAGCAGACACGAAGACATATAAAGAAACAGCCACAACTATCTGGAGTTCAGCTCAGAGCCTTCTGCAGCAGACAGTGAACAGAAGGGTAGGACGTATACAGAGACAGAAGAAAAAAAAACATGAGTGTCTTTGTCGGCCGGTTCCGACGTGATATAAACGAACATTTTTGCAGGCTAATGTATCTATCTCTATTTAACTACAGGAGAGATGGTCCTGTCATAAAACTGAGATCCAAAGCTTAAAAGATCCAGACGCTACCAGGATGAATCAGTCGACTGTCTGCGACTAAGCACCAGCTGGGCAATGCTGTGTGTTGTGTCAAATTTAAAAAAAATATGGTAACAATCTCATGTTGTAGCTGAACCGTTAAGACCATAAGATAAAACAACAACATAGTACAGAAAGGAACCCCTACCGCTAATATACACTGATTGAATAAAACCTTTTCCTGAACACAAACATAAATCAGAAAGACAACCAGCTATTTATTAAGAGCTAAAATTAAACGTGCAAATTTAGGCAGAATTGTTTCAATTGCAAAAGAAACAGAGATACCGCACAGGAAACAAAAGAGTTTTACTTCTGTTGAATCTCAGAATTTCCAGCTGGAGTAGAGTTAGAACCTCTGAGTGAAGCAGAAGGTCTGTCCAGTATAGACAGTCCTTACAAGACTTACTTAGGTAATTACATAATTTGCATTAAATTCCTAAGAAAGCATTGCTGTCACTTCACACAGATCGCATCTGACTTGGATTAAATTTAAGGTTATCGTCCATGACTATATTTAGGTGTTTATACTATTCTGTTAAAAAAACAACTGTATTAACTGTTAAAAAAAAAAATCATAAGGACAACTTCAAACTTCATGGCAACTTACTAGACTAGAGTTTTGAGGTTAAGTTAAACTCCTAAGTTTTGAAAACAGTTAGGCCATCACCTTGTGTTTTGTTCAGAAAATGTATCTGTTACATGGAAGATACTTGACTTTCACATTTTAAATGGACTGTACATCAATAGAGCCTTTTTAGTCAGCTCAACAAATCAGAGCGCTTTACAACCGTTCACACAGTGGTGGCACACCATTGGAGCCATCATCAGGACAGCAAATCTGGGTTCAGTATTTTACCAAAATCCACTTTGACATGTAGACTGCAGGGGGGCTGGTTCGCACCACTGACAGTCTGATAAATGGTCAACCGCTCTACCTCCTGAGCCACAGAATTGAATACATGGCAGCTAATTAATGTTTTAATTGAAGTGAGAACAGGGGAGATTGCTCGCCGCTGGAGATGAGAATCCCTGGAGAAATGGTCAGTAGACCCTTTTCTATGTTCAAAGCATGTGCAAAGAACTTGGCCTGAACTCAAAATGGGTCCACTCAGGTCCAACTGCATTACTATGGGTGTGTTTGCCACCATAAATAGCCAACTTAACACAATAATCTAAATCAAAATAGTTGGAGCAGCTCATTCTTTATAGTTTAACAATTAACTAAATATTTTTTGTTGAGTTTACTTAAAAACCTTTTTTAGGCCAACAATATAAAAGTTTCCTTTTTACATTGTACTATTTGGCATTAACTTCCTTTTCCCATAGGTAGCACAGTAACACGTCAAGTTAATTTTATTTGTATAGCATCAAATCATAACAAAGTGTTACCAATTTTCCAAAGAACCCACGTGAGTGAGAACATTTAGACTGCAGCAAGTAAACAAAAACACAAAACAAAAAAACAGGCAGAAACCTTGAGCAGATCCTGATTCAAGTTGGGAGACAGGGAGAGAGAGAGGTTGAGGGAGGTGGTCGGGTCAAAATGTCAAAAACATGGTCCAACTAGGTGAAAGCGAAAACAGTCCAGTATCAAACCTGTTGGAAATTTCTAATGCCTTGACAACCACCATAAGATTGTGGTGGTAATTTGATTACCGGAGATTAATTTGAGCAGATCTCCAGGGGAGGATAGGGGGAGAGAGGGTGGGGTTTAAAAGATTCCAAAATATGTAACCCAGCTAACTGAAGACAAGTCCAGAATTTCACACCTGTTGTAAATTTGTAATGCCCTCTGGCAATTTGATAGCTATATACAAAGCTGTGATTTCTTGGTTGTTCATCCGGTGTCAGTGTGAACGCTTTTGAACAGCTTTTGGCATATAAATAAATCTGATGCAACGCCGTACACTTAAACACAAGGACAACAATGCCAACGTTAAAACATGACTCAAAAAATAAAGATTGTCGCACTATCTCAAATCTTTAATCCTTCTGACCTCACTTTTCAGAGTTTTTTTTTCAAAAATGCTTAAGCAGTAATGAGCTGCGCATAGTGTATGATATCAAATAGCAAGCTAAGCATGGTTGACCATCCATCTGGAAAACCAGATAGTGTGCAGACTGACTGGAATGAAGATGGACTTCATTGTGGCACTTAAAGCAATGTGTGAGCAAAGTTCCACACCGTGTTGTCAGGACCTGGAATTCAGCTTGCCAGTCTCCAATAATGGTTCAGCAGACTTCTGAGGCACGAAGATGATCATTCTCGCATCCTACATGGAATCTCCAACGGGCCTCAGCTCTGAATCCCTCCCCACAGCCCTCCGTCGACTCACTTAGGAATGAAAATGGAAAGGCTCCCGAGTGACTTGAAGGTTGACAAGTCAGATTCCCCGTGTCCATCTGTTTCTCAGACCCACAGTACCTTTTCAGCGCTTTCTTTTTAAAAACCTGCTATCCATCTTTTGTGTAAAGATTGAAGAATCTATATCATTGGTCCCCCACCACCAGGCCCTGGATCAACATCAGGCCCCAAAGCATTTGAAGAAATGCAAAGAAAAGATTCAGGAGCCGTTTATGAATGACCCAAGCCGATATTCCCTGTCAGTTCAAGTAAAATATTAACTCTTTGAAATCACAGAAGAGACTCGACATAAGTAACGCTCTTTGGGTGTCACCGTCTTGTATCACCCGTTGATGGGATTGTATTGTGGCTGGTACATAAGTTCAGACGTCTAAGATTAACGCCTAAACAATTTGTCATTCTACGGTGCAGAATCGTCATTATCAGGCCATTATTTCCCACATCAGAAGGACCGGACCATGGAGCCTGGAACTGATTGCGCAAAAGTCACAAGTACCCCCTTTAAATGTTTAGCGAAGGTAAATGAATGGATGTGGGACAAGAGGAATTTTCTGCAAAATAAATAATAATATAAAAAAAATTTATATTCTGGAATAGTAGATCTCGGACTATATAAGCACTTACAAAGTGATATTGACTTGGAAAAGGTCGATCACATTTGCTCAAAAAGGTGGCACTCATCAGTCCGCCTTGTTACGCCTCCATTGTCTGACACGGAATGGTGGCATTAAGGCAATCTGCAGTATTGCTTGCACCACATCAAACTGCTAATATCGTGGTTATATATTACATTCAGTTAATAAACTGTCTCATTATGGAAGCAGCCGGTAGATGGGTCACTGTGCATCGACCACATGATTGATTGGTAATTGATTTGTTCAAAGCAGACCGAGAAATGTATGTAGGCAGGTCCAAAGGCGGCGAGACATTTATATATCGGTCTCTATGCAGAATTCTGTCGGTATTCACTCTCGGGCTACAGGCTCGTTACTTTTAAGGGCTTTGGAGGTGGGAGCTGGGCTCAGCTGAATAACAAATAGGAAAACACAGACGCATTTTAGCAAAGATAAAGTACCAAAATACGAGCCCGCTGTTTCTCATATCAGCAATCATCCAGCCACCCACAACCATTTTCAAAAACATTTCATGCTGCTGAAGAGTAAGACAAGATACTTAACCGTGAGTGGGTCGCGACCACCTCTCGGCTGATAAATTACCCTGAAGGAGTTTATAATCATCTCTTTTATAGTGCTCAGGTTGACAAACTCTTCTTAGAGTAGATATACGACTTCAACACAATATCTTTAGTGATATATTTGTCTTTTTTTTTATATTTTGGGACTGTGCTTCAGTCCCACCCTGCTGGAAGAGGAGTTATGCCTGAAGACACTGATTTTTTCTTGTTTTCTCTGAGCTATTAGAAGTAGAAGAATGATTTTCATTTACCATCAACCTCAGGAGTTGCCTATTGAGATATAACGTGCCGAGCCTCAGACGTAGTCGAGTCACCGTGTAACAAGGCAAGAAGAAGTGTTCCTGGTCTGCTCCAATTGATTTGTATGAAAATGAATTGGTATAAAATGATATGTGTAACTCTGACTTAGACTTGAACTGTAATAACGCTTCCTGCAAATCTCGAATGATGAGTATCACATCATGTGTTGAAAGCTAAAGCAGCTGTTCTTGTACCTCATTTTAGCCTGAAGGCTCAGCCCAGCCTAGCTGACTTAGACATGCCCTGTCACTGCTTGTGTCTTGTTACCTTCTTTAAAATAAAGATGGTACCATTGTGACATCACACATCTGAAGATTTTCCTTGGCTGCCTTGTAGGAGTATGGGGTAGACTATACAGACAGAGCACATGCATTACAGTCTATGTTCTGTGAGATGTAGATATCCCTTTGTGGAGATGCACCAATCACCCATAAAATTAAAACTACCCTTCAAATTGTGTCAACCCCGTTTTACATTTTTACCTTGTATTACTGGTTCATCATTTGTCCTTCCTGAGACCAGTGTTGGTAGATAGTAACCACTTCTTTGTTCCAACAAGACCTGAAGTTCTGGTCCGGAGATCCTTTGACCACATCGTCTAGCATCACAACATGTCCCCCGTCAAAGTCGCTAGGTTCCTTACGGTTTATTTTAATCCTGCTTCTAACACATTAACCCCAGTAACAAGATTATCCACTTCACCTGTCATTGGTTATAACGTCCTGGTATATTTTTAATGATTTAGGCTAGCCTTGGACTTTTTAGTACAAACTATTGTGTGCTTCTGCTTTAAGTGGTGGTTAGGTGTGTTTGGGGAGATTAACCACCAGCACGTGGTTGTATAACACTTTGTAACCATGTTAAGAAACAATGAATACCACCATGACCCGGAAGAGAGATCGGTCTTCCATCTTTGTCCTTCAAGATCTTTATATTCCCTTTAAGATTGCAGCTGAAGACCAGCTATGTGATGTAAATGCCATGAGTGGATGAAAAACTTTGTTGGTATATTAATTTCAAAATCAGATTTAACTTATTCACAAAGGTCAATAATAATATGCACCCCTGATAGTCTTTTTCCAGTGGAGAGTTAGAACTGAAGTTGAATAAAATAATCCCAGAGCCACAGATATGACTATAAATGGCAGCTGTAATAATAATAATAATACATTTAAAATGAATACCACAAGCGGGAAATGGTTAAGACCTTGGAAGTGTTTTGCTGCAGACAAATGGAGGAGGAAGGATGTTAATGAACACATCAGGAGAGATATTATTGCCCTCTATGATATGAGGATGGCGGAGGTGAAAGTGTTCTGGCTGTGTGAGGACGTAGTTCCATCAGCGTTCCATCGTGTTTCATTATCATATATTAAATAAATTAATGCAAGGGCAACTACTTACAAGTTAATCAAATTTGTGATTAATCCCTATAAATTAATCAAATATATAAATATTTACAGCAATAAGCAGTTAAAGGCACTTTAAACATAAAATTGATTTTGGTTGTAAGGTCGATTCGAGTGTTTCCTAATTAAGCTGGGTGTTCACGGTAGGGTTAGTATAAGGTGCTGTGCTAGATCTATACATTTACACACATATTTAGTCTATATGGACTTTTTGGAGGCATTTTAAAGTTCCTACAGAGACACAATAGATTTCTTATGGGAAAAACTTGCCAGCATCGTTAGAGAGCAAAAGGACTTTCTTTAGTCAGGTGACCATGTCAAACTAGAAAGTGTAGTAGTGTCAAAAATTGACTCCCGTGCTGGTGACATAATTTAGGAAGGTTTCAATTGTATGAAATTGACTTTTCCTTTGTATGAACCTGGACACTTTTTTTTACTGTACACACCAGGACTGTTTCACTGTGTGAACCTGGACTGCTTCACTGTCTGAACCAGGATTTGTTCACTATATAAACCTGAATTGTTTTAATGACCTTTCCCTCCTGACCTGTGATCTGTGTACGTCTATAAACCAAATTCTCACGTAGGGATATGCTGGTTTAGCCTCATCCTCCTCTACCTTCTCCTTTAAATGTATTTAATCAAAGATGAAATTGTTTGCAGAAACCCCCTCTGCACTCTTATTTCTTAAATCTCTGGTTTGTCTTCCCATTTTATTTTGCTCAAATGAATTTTCTCTTTGTAACAGGATGTGGCAAGAGGGGTGAAATGGGGAAACCGATCATTTGGGATGATTTCAAACAAAGAGCAGAACCTTTGTCAGTATCAAAATCAAACGCAAACTAAAAATACAGCCTCCACCGTGCTTTCATAAGAAACCTATGCCTTGTTGTTCGGCGCAGATATCTAGCTTTGACAGGGAGCATCAGAAAAACCACGTCCTGACAAACAATCACGCAACACCTCAGAGTTGACCTCACCTCAGAGATTCTTTTAACCTCACAGTGTGTTTCAAAGAAATTCGCCTTAATAGATACATGTTCAGCGGTATGTTGAGTGGAACACGATGAAAATGAACAGTATAATTTTCAGTAAAACGTGGCCGTGGTTAGCAGAATCTTGCCCTAAAAAAATAAGGTTACCATCTACAAGACATTATTGTATAGTACGATGAAGAACTTATACTTTTACCATTAACCTTTTTGCCGTAAAACATTTTAACCATTAAATGTCCTCACCAAGAAAAAAAAACATGGGAAATTGTTTATTTGCATATATAACTTTTTGGGGGGCATTTAATAATTTAATATATTATATACTCACAGTAAAAAAGATCTCACTTATATAGGTTATTTCATTTAAATTTTGTATTTCATGGAAAATAGTCAATTTTAATTTGATAAGCTCAACCTTCTGGTAAAGTATGTTTTACGAAAAACCATGTCTAAAGTGTGAACTAGCATCTATTTTTTTCTGAAGGCATGACCCAGTGTCCCATCCAGCGTCGGCTTAGAGCTTAATCGCCACATTTCACAACTAAAATTGCCTGTTAGAGGCCAACGTCTTTTGATGTCATATCGACATCCTGTGGGCGCTGGGCTCAAATTGTTAAAGAACAGAACCCTGGTCCCGTTCAATGCAGTCAGACACCACCACTCACTACCTCTACGACTTTGGACCATTTGGACTTGAAGTTTAAATTTTTTTGGCCAAGCTTTTACACATGTATCAACCCATCAGGCTTCAGTGTGATCAGATCCCGTTATCCAGCCATGAACAGCAGCATCCCTATAGATATTTTGTCTAATTCAGTGGTACTCAAACTCTTAACACCGCATACCACCTCAGAATATATCTCCAAGTACCACCATCATGACTCATGTAAAAACACATAAGTAGGAGGTAACCCTATTAAGCTAAACGTAGCTCAAAAAGGAGGAAAATATATTTCCAATAAGAATATTATTTATTGTTGACCAGGCACCTACAACCAAACAAAGTGCGTAGGAGTAGCACTAGCAATGGCACTTAAAGTCTTTCACACGATTATAATGCAAGGGGCAGCCCGTCACACACATGCAGTACACACACATACAGTATTAGCAGATGAGAACATTAACAATAACAACTGTTAGTCCCTGTAAATGCTGACTTTAAATGTGATGTAACCTGAGTCATGGCTCCTAACTGTTTTTTGCCGTTTGCTGCCGGTTGATGCTGTTGATTCAGGGAGGCTGCTATGTTCACTGTTTTCTACTGTAGTTTCTACAACGCTACTAACAATATTCTCCTCCTGACCCAAACTTCTCTTCCTAAAAGTTCCCGTTTGAAGCCAGGATTGCACTTTTATTAAGCCGCTCGTAATTTTAGCTTCCTCTGCTTACTGTATTGTTGTCCGCATAGTTTAATTGTCCGTAGTCGAACTGTGGCGCGCGCCACAGCCGTAGCAAGCTACGTAGCAAACTGATGGACGTCTGAAAAAAAAAAATAGAGAAATGGCTGAACTTATTTTAAAACCAATTTCATTTATCTCATGGTTAAAATATTTTCATTTCATTCATCATAGTATTTTGATTGTATTATACGTTTCTAAATTAATCTTACTTAAATTAGTAAAAACAAGCAAATTCAGAGATTCCTCTGCGTACCACAAGAGGGAGCCTGCGTACCATCAGTGGTACACGTACCATAGTTTGATAACCACTAGTCTAATTGATCCATATATCTTAAAATTTTGAGACACTACATATTCTGCTATATTCCCCTCTAGTTGTTGTATTGGCTCAATAGATGGTTGAATACTTGGATCCTCCGACTGGAGCTGCGTGAAGCATTGATGGAATCCTTATGATGTAGATCCATGTAAGCCTAGACCCATAGACCCCTGCATCCAGCTCACATTTCCATTTGTTTAAATTTAGCAGCTTTGATGCACATTTGACCGAGATTCATTCTAGAGGCATACAAACACACAGACTGTTCAAAGCGCCCATTCTTCAGTGGAATGATTTCATCCTAAGCTCCGTACTAACATTGTCGTCATCATGGCGCCACTCCTCAGCCCCCGCTCTCAAAGTCCTCTTGGGGCTCAGACCTGATTGCCTCTTCCTGTAAAGCTCCGTCCTCTCACACCTTTCATGGCTCGCCTCCCTGCTGCTTGACTGATCGGTAGAACTCAATTCCCTTCAACAAAATCACTGCCTAGTTTCACTCAGATAAGAAAAACAGTCAAGAAAAATGAGGAAGGGTTTGACTTAGCACCATCCCGAAACCTTTTTTATTTACTCTCCGTCATTGGGCTGTGAGCAGATGTGTGACTAAATATTACCGTGTAAAGTTTAAGGCTTATAAATGATGTCATCCAGTTTCCTCTAGTGATTTGATAGAAATAGAAGGTTCAGGTTTCATGTTTCAGGTTCTGAGGGAATCTTCTTTTGGAAATGATGAAACTGTAAGAAATGCTCCATTCTGCTCTTATAACATTATACTATCGCTAGCCTTCAGTAAGATGAAAAATCCCTGTCACTAGAGAGTCAGATGGGTAAAGGTTTAATTTTAAAATCAGGTCCAGATTGACAATCACGCGGTCTGTCTCTGTATATAAGTATAATTCCCCCAATAAAGAGGAGAGGCAGCGACTGAAGTAAAAAATGATTACTCTGCTCATCAGACTGAATTGCTGTTTCATTTCACCCATTATTCCTCATGACGTTGTTTCCATGGTGAGATTTGATGCTGATGGCTGGGGACTGGGTTTGCCTTTACCAATCATCACTTTAATTCAACATGGGTGGTTTGTGGGGGTTGATTGTTTTTTGGTTCTTGATTCCATTTATGATAAGAATCAGATACTGAATCTTGTATTTTCTCCATCTCGAGAATCCTTCTACCAATAGACCCACTATCCCTCCTTGTCACGTGTCCAAACATCTCAATATGGCCTCCTGTACTTTGTCTCCAAGACGTCTGAACTGTGCCCTACCGCTGCGTTTCTAGTCTAGCTCGTCCTCCTGTCTTTTGGTCAGAACCACCTCCTCTAAACAACAAAGGAGAGATGCTCTCACTACCGTCTCGTCAACCTTTGCCTTCAATCTTGCTGTTACTCTTCTGTCACAGATAACTCCTGACACTCTTTTCCACCCACTCCACCCTTCATTTCTACCACCTGCAGGTGGTACTTGCTACCACGGAAAGAAGCCGCAAAGATCATAGTCCATGGAGACCCCTGCCTGACCTCATCGCAAACAAGAAGGAGCTTAGAGCCAATCCTTGATGCAGTCCCACCTTCTCCTTGAAACCCATCCGTCACTCCTACTGCACACCTCACCACTGCCATACTACACTCAGGCATACTTCTCTGTCACTCCAAACTCCATGCAATACCACAATTCTTCCCTCAGCAATCTGTCATTTTCACCAAATCCACAAGACAACAATCAAACTCCTTTTGGACTTCTCTATACTTCCCCATCAGCACTCTAAAAGCAAAAATCGTTACTTTCTTGGCAAGAAAACATACTGCTGCTCACAAATCGTCATCTCTTTTCTTAACCTAGCACCCACTACTCTTTCCCAGATCTCAGAAGCTCATCAGCTTTGTACATCTGTAGTTGCTCCAGCTCTGAACATCACCTTTGTTTTTGAAAATCTGCACCAGTACACTTTTCCTCCATTCCTGTGGCATCTTCTCACTCTCCAAGATATTGTTGAACAATCAAGTTAAACAATCCACTGCACTCTCTCTAGAAACCTCCATACCTTCACTGATATATCATCAGGACGAACTTCCATTCCATTCTTCATTCTCTTCAAAGCTGTTCCCACTTCATCCTTTGAACCTCCTGATTTACAATTCTCACATGCTCCACCCTTCTCTCTCAATTTCTTCATTCGTCAGTTCTTCCAAGTACTTGCTGTCACTCACTCCTTATCTAGTACATTTCTATCTCTATTCTTACACCCTAACCTGCTGCACATCCTTCTCATCTTATTCCCTCTGCCTCGCCAATCGGTACAAGTCCTTTTCCCCTTCCTTAGTGTCGAACCTCTCATCAACTTATGATGGGTCTCTCGTTTAGCCGTTCCTACCTCACTCTTTGCCTTAAGCCACCTCTCTTTGTATCCCTACCTACTTTCTCCATCACTCCCTCATGCACTTTTTCTTCATCATCTTTTCCTGCATATACTCATTCCACCACCAAATCTTCTTATCTTGTCTTTTATTTTGCAGATAACACACCAATACCTTCGTACCTGTGTCTATTATCACTGCGCTGCACATCTGAAGCCAATGTCTGACCCAATGCAATGCCAGATTTCGAAGTGTAGGTTTTCATGGCAACGAGTCACATAATGAGGATCAGTCCCAGATTGATCATGGGTCAAACACCTGAGATGACTTGGAGAAGGATTAGATATTGATATTTACCATCAGTTATATCTTTGAGAAGAAAAGCTTTTGATCTAAATTATCTATATGACCCGTGTTTCTGGCATCTGTCTTGAGTTGAATGCCACTATTGTTCTAGATATGCAGCGCTATTTTAATTATTTTAAAAATAACAAATAAGACATGATTGTCAAACCTTTCAAAATAAAACTCTAGTTGTAATAAAAGTAGAATTATCTGAGATCTCTTTTTTGAGGTTTCTTTTTGAGGCACCATTATACACAATGAACACACTTTAAATTAACACGCCTTACATCCTATAATGCATAAGGTGAGCCTTAATAGAGCGTAGTTATTGTCAATATGGCAACTAACTGTCAGAGCTGACATCTGAGAGGTGCATACATAATCACGCCTTGTATGTTTACTGTTCATAACCTCATATGATAATGACTGCCTGTCAGGAGGAGAGGGTTGAGTAACATCTCATCATACATGAAGATTAGACAAGCTTTGATCTTATAGGCCGGGTCTCTCTTGAGCTATCAGGGAGTCCATCTGATCTATGGTGGACATATTTCCTTCTGTTCATTCCTCTTCTCCCCTATCTTTTCTTTTTCTTTCCCTCCCATTTGGTGGAGTCGCTCCGTCCGTCTTTTTCTGCTTCGTGAGTCTCAATGGACTTTTCAAGCTCTCCATTGCTCTTTAATGAGTAGTTCATCCATTATTTCTACACCTTCATGCGAATTGAAAGGCCCACGAAACATTTCTTGAACTTAATTGCCAAACGACGTTGTAGCTCGCTCCTAAAAACCTGATGAAATTAGTTAAGCTAAAATGAATCCATCCAACTTGTGTGACACAATGAAAGTCTATAGAAGCCCCGAGATCTCAATCGATTTAAGAAGATGTTATTTAAACCCCTTACCAAGCTTAAATCATTGGTTGCCCAGTAGCAGGAATATTAAAAAAGATGGGATTTTTTGGCAGATTTCTTCATATTATGGTTTCTTTTTCCACTAAAATGCGAATAAAGCCGCACCCTGGTTAGTTGTCTTTCCCGCCTCCTCTGATTCAAAGCCACAATGTTTCTAAACGGTAAGATAATATATGATAAAATTATAAGATATAAATTCTCGGGGCTCATTCGGTCACATAAGACAAGCTGTAGATGAACTACTGGTGGAGGCGCATCGCCTATCACTGGATTTACAAAGACAGGCTTAATGATGTGGGAAAATTGAAGAATGGGTAGATGAGAGCTGTTGTTGATGGTCTTTCTGTATGCACTTAATGATTTCTCCACTCTCAGACTTAATTATGTTAAAAGTCAGCGTCGGGTCACATACAGCCCATCAAAGCTTCTCCTCTGGCCTGCTGAATATAATTAATTCTAAAAATGCACTAAAGTTAATTATTATTAATTGACCTGCCATCCCATTAAATAAATAATTCTCCTGGCTGCTGAAACTGACGGCTCACTGAGACTTTAATAGATATTACTTGCATTCTGTAAGAATATAAAATAGAAAACACCAATTCTAATCCAATATTTTTATTTTGGACTGCAGCTCGCCGAAGAATTGTAGTGGATGACCTCAGTTTTAGGAATCTGTGCCCCTTTAGTTCTTGTAACTCTTCACTCTGAACCTTATTTATCAAAGGAAGTTCTGAACAAGTGTGTTTGGTCCGATGTGAAATAGCAAATCGAACACATGGAAGGAACTTGGAGTGGAGATGATGTTGAAAAGAGTCAATTAAGCTGAATCGGGCATCTGAATAGGATGCTTCAAAGATACCTGCCTTTGGAGGTTTTCAAAGCACATCCAACTAAGAGGAGATTCAGAACTGCCTGGGGGTATAACATATCTCATCCGGCCTTGGAACGCCTCGGAATCCATCGGGAAAAGCTGAAAAACATTCATAAAACTGATAATAATAATAATAATAGATATTATTTTTATAACACTTTTCAAACAAAGTAACAAATTAGGATAAAGTAAAATAAAAGACAAATCATTTTTAAGGCTTTGTGCAAAGTTGTAAAATAAACAATCTAAAATGATGATAAAAAAATATGCAAAAAATAAAAAAGACTTAAGAGGAGACATAATGGGATGGATCGGTTACTGACATTTGCTCCACCTGCCCAACCCAAGATGAAGAAAATTAAATAACATTTACACTTGTGTAGGGAAACAGTAGCACAACGATAAATCATGCTTCGTAATTAGGCTGTGCAAGGTTGCAGTCATGGCGCTAATTACAGAACACACTCAGTTAATATCCAATCTCCTCCTTGAAGACCTCTACCTTTATTCTCACTCGTAACATTCTCGCAGTAATGTTGGCATTCATGAAGATGTGAATGTCGCTGATGTTCCTGTAAAAAAAACCTGCTTAATGGGCTTCAATTAAATCAACAAAATGTTTTGACACATGTGCACATTAGAATTGTTGCCCTGTCTCCACATTGCCTGTTCTGATTACATGTACTACTAATGTCCATTGTACATTTAGATTGAAACCATGCTAGTCCTGAATTTTCGTGTGGGAAAATACAGGGAACATCTGCTTCGTCAGGGGAAACGGACTGCATTAGTTTAGTGTTACGGTCATATGCTTGAGTTAAGCAGCCTGAAACCTCGCTAGCCGCGTTCACCTGCAGTATTCAGTTCTATCAATCTTTGCTACTTTTAGGATTTCATTCAAAACGGACTTTCAAAACAAGTGTTATCATTACTGTCTTTCTACGTCTCTGGATGATGTTGTGGACCCAGAAACCCATGACTTCTTCCTACTGTCTATCCCTAAAGTTTGAACTGAAATCAGAAAAGAAATTTAAGTGATCTGGTCCCTCTGCCTCAAATTAACTTAATGGATATGGAGCTTAGAGCTGGTCTCAGTGGATGCATATAAAACCGTCAAATGACTTGGATCTAAAACTTCTGTCTGTTGATGGCTTGATTGATTCTTCTAACATTTCTTGATACCTAATGTTGATATGGGGTGCTTATTTGATGAGAACTGTTATGTGTATGTCTGTATGCTTGCGATTTATTGTGTGCTGCTCCCTTGACACTCCTTTAACCCAGGGAAAAACCAAACTCATCTGTCCATAAAGGAAGATTATGGAGCCAATAAAACATACCAAAACGACCCCATTACTACAATTATTTTTGAAATGCCTTTTCAGAGATTTGAAATGTAACATATATAGTATGTTGATTAAGGATTTTTATGATAATTTATATCTTCGTTTGAAAATAAATCAAACTGAAATTTTTTTGTTTTTTTGCCGGGTTTTACAGATTTCCGTTTCTTAAATCTGCAATTCCAAAACATATATCAAAACTGACACTTTGCCGATTAGTTAATATAGCCGAATATATGACAATTTGGTCCAAGTGTTCTGTCAGAACAGGCTAAAACTATGAAAATAAAATTATGACGTTACTCTATAAAAGAGGAGACAATAAAACACCACAATTAAAAATCAAATCATGAGGCAGAAAAGACTCCTGTAACAAAATACGCTAAGCAATGTTTTTGACACAGGAAGTGTGGCAAGTTTAATATGCTTGGGTAAGGAATTCCATACGGGTCCTAATGGCAGGAGCTTGGTCACCAGTCTTGACCTTGGAACAACCATCAAGAGTACATTAGAGCAGTGGTTCTCAACCTTTTTGAGTCGCAACCCCCAAGATAACTTTCGTTGGTGTTCGAGACCCCCTATCATCCCCTCCCGCGCACCCGCTCTCCCTTCCCTCTTCCATCCCAGTGTGGATGGAGGAGGGAAGCACCCAGCACCCAGCGCTGTCCGCTGGGTGCTGGGTTTTGCTGAAAGCAAAAGCGGAGCAGAAAGACTGAAAGACCAACTGAGAAATTCACTTTGATTTCTTATTCTTCTCCCTTAAATGGTTGTAAATAAAACTCTGAATCTAATTTCACACTCCTCTGATTGAAAAAAGGGAAAGATAGCAGAAAAAAAACAACTAAGTGAAGCGATAGTCAATAAGTGTGAGAGAGAAAAAGTTTTGGATACAAGAGAACTGCCGCAACTTTGCCTCTGTGGACGAGTTTCCACTCAACATTTTGAGCAATATTTCTGAATGATATGATGAATAAATGTACATAAATCTCAATAACCTTTTTTTTTTTCCATGACATTTTGTTTAATTTCTTATCTTTTAATGGCGTTCCGTGTCCTTTTCTGTCACTGACACTGGACAGATCAAAGATCTGGCGGTACGGGCCTCGACGCCTTGCGCTATCAGTTGGTGGTGCTGCTGTCAGGCTTTCAGGTGACTCACCTTGAGACAGTTCCTGCTGACCCAAGTCTAAAGCTGGGACACTTTTTCTGTGAAGCACTCGCTCGATTTTCTTTATCCAAACGACATTAAGCGAGCCTGCTGCAGCTGCTGGCTGAAGCATCATCAGCGCCAAATGAGAGTCTGTTTCCTTTTTTTCTGCTGTGTGTGGCTAAACAGAATCTCAGGAGTGCACAATTCAACCTATACAAACTCAGTTGATGAAATGAACTCTGGACAAATAATGAAACAGAAAAACAAGTTAAAACCACTCCCTTGGTAAAATCATGTAATTTAATATTTATTATGTAAATTTAAATTTTTTACATAATCATCCGGGGTCCCCTTGAAATCATCTCTTGAACCCGTGGGGGTCGGGACCCCCAGGTTGAGAAAGGCTGCATTAGAGGACCTCAAGTTACGATGTGGAGCATGGGGGGTTTAATGCTCTGTGATTGAACAGGATGCCGCCATGTTGGGCCTTGGAAGTTACAAAATAATCTTAAAATAAATGCTGAATTTGACTGGAAACCATTGAATAGATGCAAGAATTGTGGTGATATGGGACCTGAGATTGGTCTAACCAGATCTGATCAGTGTCGCCACCTACACATCATCTGGATGTTTATTTTCCTCTTTAAGGAATTTCCCATATTTGTTATCAAGTACTCTTATTGGTGCAGCAAACAAAGTATGCGGAAAAGCAGATACATTTTCCTTTCAGTGCACATCTTCGTCTCTTTGTGTTGACACAAACAGTTTCATGGACCTGGAAAGACACGTTTAACCTCTTTCCTCCTGCTTATAGTTTTTCTATGTTATTGTGGGGAACTGCAGATACTCAGCATGTCACAATGTGCAAATTCAGAATAGTCACCATAGAATGTACAATGTAATACAACAACAACAGCAGACTATTGTAGACTACTTTATGCCGATCCCTCCTAAAAGTCTATAAAGAAATTGGAAGTGTTAGAAAATGTCTCAACGAGACTTTTAACAAAGCCCAGAGAGAGAGAGAGAGAGAGAGACAGAGAGAGAGAGAGAGAGAGTGCATCACTCTTGAACTAATTTTAATTACTTACAAAGATTTCAATGGAGTCTTCATACATCTAAGACCTCCAAACCAGATGGAGCCCAAAGCTCCAAAAACACATAGCAAGCGTTTCAATAGGTGGGTTTCCATGGGCAGCCTTATTCCAAATAGATTCAGAAAAGACGTCTAATCGGAAAGAAAATGTTTCATGTAAACCCCTTTCCGAATGAAAAAAACCTTTACAAATTAGATTTCATGCCTTTGCAAGGAGGTAGTCTAAGTCCTTTTGGAAAGCCTTTCCGACAGCCAGTCGCTGCATGTAAACGCGGAAAAGCTTTCTACTTGAGTTCTATCTGCACATGCCTAGCGGCGTGACATCATGCTCCGGCAGAGTTTTTTCAGCGCCGCCATCTAAACAGTATGGCTCTCCATCGGAGAGTCATTTACGTAGTAATTTCATATCCTCTGAAAGCTCTTTCTGATTAGATGAGTAGATGCATGTAAACATCGGGTCATAAGAGATCATATGGCATGTAAACGGGCGACCGGCATTGCAATTCGGAAAAGTTAAATTCGGTTAAGAGAAAAGTGTCCCATCTGAACCCACCTAGTAGGAGCTTAAAACACACCAGAAGACTTTTAGCTTATTCTTATCTCGCCTCTTTTCAGTATATTTCTATTTTTATTTAGTTCATTCATTTTATTGGTGTAATACATTATTAATATTTTTGACAAATTTCTGCTGATATTTGCTGCTGTATTTTTTCGTTTGCTCAATATAATGTTTTATATTTTAATATAAACAATTTGAGCTGCATTCATTCTCTTTATTTTAAACAAAAAAAATGAAAACGCAGACACTAACTGAGTTTCACCAAATTTAAAAAGAAGAAAGCTGCTCTAGCATCATCATGTCAGTTATGATCCAAATAAAAGACCACAACATATTAGTGGCTACTGCAAGGATAACATCATCTCACTGTCTCCCATTATTTTGCTACCTCTAAGACATGCCCAATCACAGTTGCACACTCAGGTTTTCCCCTTATTTAACATTTTTTATTCAGCCTTACCGACATTGTTTGGTCTTTACCTTTAAAGGATTCAGTATCCAGCCATAATGTGGAAACGGACACTGTAGGTATCGGTGTGGAAGCTCATGAAAGCTGCAGCTTCAAGACAGGACACCAGTGATAGTAGTCCAACATTTTACCAACTAACAAGCCCTCCTACATTGAAGACAACTGTGATGGAGAAAGATCTTAAGTTCATATATATTTATTATAGATTAAGTACATTTTCAAAAGTAGTACTCTGAAATAATTGGATCCAGTTTGATGCATTAATTGTGATGAGTGTAATTGCTGAGGTGACCTTATATGACCCCTCTTCTTCACAGAGCAACAACCTGGTCACAGGTGAAATTGAGCTTTCCTCCGATGACCTCCAACTGGTGCTAGACGTGGAGCGTAATCAGTGAGTATCCCTTCTCTTGATAATTAAGTTACTGCATTTCCACCGTAGAGACAATAATTATATCAAGAGACCGAGGAAGCGATAAAGAAGCAGATATCAGTTGGAACCAGGTATTCTCTGTCTGCTCTTGGCCTTTTCTGTCAGTCTGTGAGTTTCTGTGAGTAACATGGTTAAAATTGCACCCCTCAGTTGGTGGGATATATTAGGCAGGAGGTGAATATTCTGTACAAAAGGTGATTTGATGGAAGCAGGAAATGGGAGAGAAGTAATGATCTTTCGACAAGGATCACATAGTTATTGCAAGGTGATTGGATCAGAGCATCTCCAGAACTCCAGGTCTTGTTGGGTGTTTCTGGTCTTCAGAGGTTAGGAATTACTAATGTGATCTAAGAAGGACCACAGGTTCCAACAAGGGCTGCTGCCTCTTTTAGAGAATTTGTGAAAGTAATCCAGGATTGTAAATCTGAAGCATCTTCTATGTCCTCTAAAACAGCTTTTCTCAGACTTCTATATCCTCTATGTCAGTGGTTCGCCATTTTTAATATCCTCTTTGTTAGTTTTCCCAAAGTTTTGTATCCTCTATGTCAGCGGTTCTCAAATTTTAATATTCTCAAATTTAGTGTTTCCCAAACTTTAATATCTTCTATGTCAGTGATTCCCAAACATTTACATATGAAAATTGAGTTTGGGAAACAATGTTCTAGATTATCTAACTATTACTCTGGTAATCTTACATTGTTGTTTGCTGTCCACTGTCAGTTAAACGTCACTTTGAGTTTGTCAACCAATTAGAGGCTGTGGTCTTGACTTACCAGCTAATCAGATGACCCACCCATTGCTAGCAGTCCAAATGGATAGTGAACACTTGATTATTACAGTAAAAGACAGTCAGTCCAACTTCTGGAAAATCATTTTTCCAGTTAAGAGACATGGGCAGTTGTGAATCAGTTTTAGCTGCTGTGGTGAAAATGAAAGTGAAAACAGGTGGACAGGAGAGGCAACAACAAGACAAATCCCAAGAAGGTCTTGTCTTTGTCTCTCCTCGTCTTTCTTCCTCATCCTGACTGATTTTTCACTAGTTTTGCATTTTACTAGTGCCCTTGCCACTACTGGTAGCATGAGGGCCTTAGAACGACCATCCCAGCAGCACGACCGGTATCTGCTCCTCAGGGGCAAGAGGAACAGCAAGAGAACTGCCAGAGTTGGCTACTTGTTTGATGTTCCCTGACCAAAATATCAGAAACAGACTCCAGGAGGGTGGCATGAGGGACCAACATCCCCTAGAGGGACTTGTGCTCACAGCCCAGTGCAATGCAACCTGATTTTGCGTTCACCAGAGAGCAGCAGTTTTGGCAGGTTCAATTGGTCCTACGTTCTCTTCACAGATGAGAGCAGGTTCACACCGAGCTCATGTGATAGGCGTGAAAGATAGCGTGGGAACGTTATGTTGCTTGCCACATCATCAAGCAGGACTGGAGAGGCGGTAGATCAGTGATGGTCTGGGGAGGCCATGGAGGTTCCACCTGTTAGACAACATTACCATGACTGCTGTTATTTACCAAGATGAAATCGACCCACACCTTAGCTTGTGCAGTGGACCCTGGGTTCCCCCTGGCGCATGACAATGCCTGGCCTTATGTGACCAGAGTGTGTAGGCAGTTCCCGATGACAGAGGCACTGATAGCCTTGACTGGTCCTCATGTTCTCCAGACCTGAATACAACTGAGAACCTCTGAGACGTTATGTATCGGTGCATCAGACGCCACCACCATGCACCACAGACTTCCAGGAGCTCACAGATACCCTTAATCCCCCAGACACCATGCGCTGTCTCATATAGGAGCATGCCCAAATGTTCCCAGGATTGCAGAAAGGCACTTAGACGTCAAACACAGGGACATACAATGATTTGTGATGAAATTAACACAAGTGTGATAAGCCTCTGATTTCTGTTTTTCAGTTGGATTTTCGGCAATTTAGAAGCCAGCTCTTGATGATTGATGATGATTTTAGTTTCCATTTAACGTTCTTGTATCATTTTGTTCTCAATGAATTACACAATATGTATCAATACAGCAATTCAACATGAATATTATCGGGTTTTTTAGCTTTTAGCTTTTTTCTCACTGAATCAAAATAGAGTTCTTAAAAACTTCTTAAAAACCCAGAGGTGTAATTCTAAATCTAACACCCAGCAGATCCAGAATCCTCATGATATCCTGAATGTACATTGTATTTATCCATATGATTATTACGCAGCTGTCTGCTACAAGCTGTGTGTGTAAAGTAAACGCATGCTGTCTCTGAATGTTTGCTGTCGTGTTGTCATAGTGTCTGCTCTTTGGCTTTGGGACTCCAGGAGGGATAAGACGCCTCAGTAAGCTTCTCCTCTTCAGTCAAAGGCAGCGAACTCGTTTTGGATGCAGAGGATTTCAGTTGCCTGGAAACAGATTGATGTGTGGAAATAAAAGGAGACAAACGGAGGAAGTGACAAACAGAAAAAAAGAAGAGACAATGGGGGCAAACATAAAACAGGCGGGCTGTGATAAAAGGGACAGGAATGGTTAACAGTGACAGCTCACTGTGACAGGAAGTTTAAACCAACTGAGTCTCAGCAAAGTGCTCTGGACCAGCGGATGTAGGTCAGAGAAAAGAGGACAGCAGAGTCACTGGGAATGTTTCTGGAGTTAATTTTATCGCTGGGGCTCTTCCACTGGGATTGGACTGGATCATGTCCAGAAAAAGTTTTTGGGTTTGAAGGACATTACACTCATGAACAGAGGGGTAATTTTGTCTGTGTTTGTAAGTCCCAGCTGCCTTTTCTATAACAAAGAATGTAATTACAAATAATCTAAATATATCCTTTCATCACACTAAAAATATTTATTCACCACCATATATCTGGCTTTTTCAGTTTAAAAGGTGGTCATCATTGTGATGTAGTTTCTTCTCAGGTAACCAATGTTACGGTATTACGTGACGTAAATCTTGGCCTCACTTTGCTCACATACACTTATCAGCCATAACATTATAACCACTAACAGGGGGAGTCAGAATTACTTTGATTATCAGTTTACCATGGCACCTTTCAGTGCTTGGGGTATATGATGCAGCAAGTAAACACTTTTCCTCAAGTTGAGATTTTCGAATCAGGAAAAACGGAAAAGCATTAGGGTCTCAGTTACTATGAATTTGACTACTAAGGTGCTAAAAGGAAGGTGGTAAAGCGCCATCATGGGGGCCAAAGGGTCACTGATGCACGTGGGGGTTTCAGACTAGCCCGTTTTCAGATCCTGCAGAAGAGACAAACTGCTGAAAAAGTTTTGCTGGTTCGGATAGAAGGATGTCAGAACATAATGACATCACAGCAAGAGGAGTACGGGCCAGAGTGACCATGCTGACCCGTGTTCGCTGCTGAAACGCCTACAGTGGGCACATCGGCAACATAACTGGAGCATCGAGAAAGGGAAGAAGGTGACCTGGTCTGATGAATCACATTTTTGTTAACGTTATGGGGAATGGTCTGTTGTGTGTGTGTTGCTTATCAGGGTAGGAGATAGCATTAGGGTGCCTAATTGGAAGAAGACAAGCCAGGGGAGGCAGTTTGATACTTTTGACAATGTTCTGATGGGAAACCTTGGGTTTCTTAGACATGTAATACCTACTATAACATTGCTGCAGACCAAGTAGACTCATTCATGGGGATTCATGGATTCTTTTCAGTAGTATAATGGTCCCTGCCACACTGAAAATGGTTCAAGAATGGTTTGAGGAACACAAAAAAAAATCTGCAGGAAGTGCTGGACAAATAAGTCTGATACAAGGCTGTCCCATCTCACAACTTACAGGAGGAAAAGGATCTGCTACTAACGTCTTGGGGTCAGATACCACAGTACATCTTCAGAGGTCTGGCGGTTATAAAGCTGTGGCTGATCACTGCATAAATTATTAAAGAAGTGTCAGCAGCCTAAAATAAATAAATATTAAAAGCATCAAAACAGGTGAGAGTATACTTTAATTATTGAGAATCTCTGCAGCTTATCTCCTCTCAGTTTATCTCAATCTTTTTCCTCTTGACTTTAATTGTAATTAAACATTTTCTATTGAGAGTAACTCGCTGAAGTGTAGCTCTCCTCATCTTAATGACAGCCTCGGTACTCTGCCATCCCGGGGCGAAATGGAATGGAATGGGCAGTACATACCATCCTTTGTTCATAATTATGAGGCAGTTCTGTCAGTAGTCGGGCTAAATGGATTGTTGCTCTGCAGGTATCGGACCTGACGCAGCGTTTGTTAGGCAGCCTCTTAAAAACTGACTTCACAAAGAGATAGGGCCAGCAGCTCTCTGAGAAAGTCTCCTGGTAGCTGCTTTTATTATCCCAGTTCCGACAATGATGTCTTTTTGGAGACACTTTGTTTGAACTTGGCTGCAGCTGCACTGTGTTTCCATTTTTAATAGTGATCAAATAAATGGCAAGCTTTGTTCTGCTAATATGCTTTAATACAGAACAGGTTGTCAGATCAGATGATGAGTGGCAACTCGGATTGGGCAACGCCTGCCCGAGGATTTGCAAAGGAAATCCAAAGAACGCCCTCCGTTATCTCTGGAGCCTTTTCAGCTGGTAGGATAGAGAGTGTGGAGTATTGATAAAGAGGAGGAGGAAGGATGAGTAGCAGATGATTTGTTCATCAAAGGCTCGGTGGATTCTGGGAAACACAGAGATAGAGCACAGAGTTGGAGAAGGAAAACAGAAAAACTTTCAGTCAAAGTTGACCGTAGAGGTTAATGGGGGCCTGAACAATCTGATTTTAAACAGAGTGAGTTATACAGCCACAGACCGGTCAGAGTGACCATGTTGAGCCCTGTCTACTGGTGAAATGTCTACAAAGGGGCACGTCAGTATCAGAACTACATCGCAGAGAAGTTAAGTCGGTGGTCTTGCCTAATGGAGAGGGAGTGGGGTGCTTTGGGCAATGTTCTACTGGTAAACCCTGGATTCTATCATTAATGAGGATGTTAGTTAGATCCTTATTCCCTTCCTAAACAGACCAAGCCGCCCCCTTACCCCCTCATAGAAATGGAATAACCCAATGGCAGTAGCCCGTTTCAACAGGATAATTCTTTCTGCAGGACTCCAAAAATGTTTTAAAGAACACAACAATTTCAAAGCGTTGACTAAACCTTCAGGTTCCCAAGATCTCAATCCAGCCCAGCATCTGTGGGATGTGCTGGACAAACAAGTGTGATCCATGGTAGACCTACCCCACAACTTTCAGGACTTCCAGGATCTGCCTCTAACACCTTCGACACCCTAAAACCTCTTCAGAGGTCTTGTGGGAGAGCGAGGATAGAGCAATTGGTTAGAGTTGTGTGGGTGTTAAAACAGGTACCTACAATATATCAGGCAAATGTTTATAATGTCATGACTGATTGGTGTATATTTACTGTTATTGTAAACCCATAACATTGTTGTAAACTCTACTTTCAGGCGATAAAAACCCAAGCTCAATTCCCAAATAAAAGACTTTTTTCTTTTTTACTTCACTGAAGCCTTATTTCATTTGTCACTGTGTGACCTTCTGACTTCTGAACCTAGACCAACAATGCTGGTATGAGACCTGGCTGGTGGTGGTCCATTTTCATCTCTAATTTCTCTTCAAGTCCATAGTCCAGGATTACTTCACACACGTTTACCACATAATTACATGAAAGCAACATAATGCATCGAAGGTTCTTGAAATTACTAAAATATATCTCAAAGTTAAGTCTTTGTTCAAGGCTTTAAAAGGTTATGATTTCAATCAAGGACACCCACATTCAATTCAAGTAAAGACATTTATTTTAGCTTTCAAACTGTCTCTTTTTATGTATTTATTACTTTAACTTGCTAGATACCCAGGATTTTAGGATAATTGTTGGTATGGAAATGACCTTGCTTGTTAATTTGAACTGAGCCACACTCACTTTACGCGTCTTTTATTTGGTATTTCACCTTTAAAACCTGGTATGTCATTACCCAGATCCAGGCTCGTTATACAGAAAGAATTAAGCTGACATGTTTTTGTTTGAAATAATCCGACCTTTAATCTCAGCGTATGATCATTGCGTTTCTGATTCTTTGGATTTGTTTAGAAACTCATTTCAGTGTTTCTTCTAATGATGCAGAAAGGCCATAATTCTGGGTTTTCCTCGCTTTCAGTATCCATGACACAATCCAAGTTCAGTTTTATACACTTCTGTGATGCTTACCCACAGCAAAACACACGGTATACTACATTCACAGATAAGCAACAGGAGAACTTCTCAGGTTATTGCATAATCCATATGGATAACTGCGCTGGTTGTGGTAAAAGTTTGGCCAAATGTAGTGCCCCCATGCAGATGGCAAGGAGGATCTCTAAGGTTGGGTACCAAGACAGAATATCCGTCTCCCAGATTCTGCATGGTTTCAGAGACTACTTTATTTCTCTGTTCACTGATTTTGGATATCTTGCTTTGATTTATTGGACGCATTGGTTTGTTTTCATTATTTACCACCAAATCTGGTGCCTGTCTCTTGTGGAATATTCTTAATCTCACATTGAATTATTCTGTCCCCCTATATTAACAGACCTTATTGTTGACCTTCCTTGGAAGTTGCTATTAAATCTGGATTGACTCTCGTGTTGTTAAGGTGCTTATTGGAGAGTAACACCTTTCAATAGCAAGTGTGATTTGCAAAATTAGAGAACCAATCGGTGATGCCATGAATCGGCGTACTCAGGTCCCCTGTGTTGCCTGTCACCTATGCTTCTTTGCAGCCGACCCCAAACCTTGTTATCTTTTGGATGAACCTGGTCCTTAGTCCCATAGAGTCCTAGAATCAATGGATTGGTGACACTCCCCAATGAGCTCCACTCCCATTTTTAGTTCTAGATGGTTCCCTGGTCTCCCAACTCGAAGGGGATATCACGATTCCCTTGAAGCTTGTTCACTATTGTCATAGAATTTATTTTAGTCTGGCTCATCCCCTGAGACAACTTTTCCTTGGGAGATCCTATCAGGAGCTAATGCCCCAGACAACACAGCTGTCAGGATTCAAGATTTTTATTGTCATACACACAGTAGGATCATATTTCACACTGAAATTCTTATTTTGCAGTTTCTCTTCACACAAATAGAAAATACAATAGAAAAGAATAACAATATATACTAAAAGTAAAGGTATAAATCTATGAAATATATTAAGATGTTCAAAAGAACGAAGTGTATCCATAGTCCGTGCAGTTTAGCAGCATTTTTATTATTTTGTATAGGCCCTGAGATGATATGGATGTAGTGGAAATTTAAATAAATGGATTTAGTGCAAATATGAATTATTTGTTAAAAATAGTGCATTGAGCGAGGTGCAAATGTGCAAATATACAGTTCACAGAGTTATTGTTGAGTGTGTGTTACAGAGTCATTCAGCAGCCTGGTGGCTCGTGAATAGAAACTG
Source organism: Lophius americanus (assembly GCA_037951165.1). NCBI lineage: Eukaryota > Metazoa > Chordata > Actinopteri > Lophiiformes > Lophiidae > Lophius > Lophius americanus. The sequence continues at coordinate 9,183,319 of JBBDHG010000015.1, read as the reverse complement.
TTTTTAAGCCTAGTTGTTCTGGCTTTCAGACGGTAGTAGTGTGAAGAGTGTGTGCTGGGGGTGTGTAGGGTCCGCGGTGATGTTGTGTGCCATCTTTATTACCCGTGTGTTATAAGTGTCCTGAAGTGATTGGAAGGCTGCTCCACAGATGTGTTGTGCAGTTTTTATCCCATGTTGGACAGCATTCCTGTCCTGTTTAGTGCAGTTCCCATACCACACTGTGATGGCATTTGTCAGGATGCTCTCTACTGTACATCTATAGAAGTTGCTGAGGAGTTTGGTGGCTAATCAAAATTCCCTCAGCTTTCTTAAGAAGTAAAGTCGCTGGTGATATTTCCTGACGATGTGTTGTGAGACCATGAGAGACCCTCGCTGATGTGGCTGCCGAGGGATTTCAAGGTTTTCACCCTCTCTACCTGAGCCTCACCGATGTATAATGGCATGAGCTGCTCCCTCCTCTTCCTCACGTCAATAATCATCTCCATAGTTTTCTCCGCTTTTAACGAAAGATTATTTGCGTGGCACCAGGACACCAGTTGAGCCACCTCCTCCCTCTAGGCTGCCCTACTCTACTAGTGATCAGCCCCATGACTGTTGTATCATTTGCAAATTTAATGATGGTGGTGTTGCACTGGGTGGAAACACAATCGTAAGTGAAGAGAGTGTACAGGAGCGGACTCAGCACAAAGCCCTGGGGTGTCCCTGTGCTCACCGTCCTTTTGCCTGTTGTCCCGGTACCAACTTTGACTGTCTTGGATGGCAGCATTGACTGCGTTGTCAGTGGACCAGTTCTGACGGTACGCAAACTGTAGGGGGTCGAGAGTGTCCGGGATGGTCTTTTTGAAGTGGGTCATGACTACCCCCTCAAAACACTTCATTATTGGTGAGGTGAGTGCAAAGGGACGGTAGTCACTTAACTAGGTTATGGGTTTTTTCTTGGGGAGGGGCAGAAGATTGTGAAAGGGACTTCTGGGAGTTGGTTCTCCTTAGTGCCCTGCACAACTCAGCCAATTTCACAGTGAGTGAAGAGCTCTGTGCTGTCTTTATTGGTGGAATCGATCTGTGTTGGTTTGTTTTGAGGGTGTTGACGCAAGCGTAGAACTCATTCAGCTCATCTGGCATGTGCCTCTGCTGATTGTGACCCCTCTGCTCCTCTTCGGGTAGTCTGTGATGTGTTGAAGGCCCTGCCACATGCGCCAGGGATGTGCAGTGGTTTAGTATCTTTCAAGCTTCACTCTGTACTGTTTCTTGGCTTCTCTGATGGATCTACGTAGATCATATCTGGCCTTTTTGTAGCCTTCAGCGTTGCCAGAAACAAATGCAGTGGAGCGGGCACGTAGTATGGACTGAACATCACAGTTATTCCAGGGTTTTTGGTTTGGGTAAGTTTTATAGTATTTGGTGGGGACAATGCTGTGTATAGCCAGCAACCACTGAGGCATACATCTCCAAATCTACAGTACAGTTTGCTTTCACAGCGGCAGTCTTAAACACATCCCAGTTTGTACTATTAAAGTAGTCCTGCAGCACCAGATCGGTATCTTCATACCAGACTTTAACAGCTTTACTTACTGGGGGGGCCTGTTTGAGGAGCTGCCTGTCTGATGGGTAGAGTTACATGGAGATGTGGTCGGTCTTCCAGAAGTGGGGCCAAGGCACTGCATTGTAGGTGCCCTTCACATTGCTGTAGATGTGGTCCAGGATGTTGTTGTCCCTCGTCGTGAAGCTCACGTGCTAGTGGAACTTGGGGAAAATAGTCCGCATGTTGCAGTGGTTCAAATCCCCAGCCACAACAAACACTGCGTCCGGGTGTGTTATCTCGTGTTTGCTGATGGTGTCGTGCAGTAGTCCGAGCGCTGCGGTCCGGGTGTAATTGGTGTCTAGGCGTATAAGAAAACCAAAGTTCAAAACGTCTGATATAAGCTTGTGGTGAGCTTCCAAGAGTTCTGCTGTACTATAGACCAACCTTGTTTGCCAACATTGAACAGTAAATACACATAACATTAGAATAGATACTACAATAAGTTGGTGTCGGGAGGACTACGCAAACACGTCTGCCACGTCCGATAGGCTCATCCAACTCCTTCACCCCTTAAAAAATAGGACGTCTCGTTGGATTTAAATGCAGAGAAAGCTTGTCTGTTCTGTTTCTCTGATACCTCAGTCTTTATATTAGCAATTTCTTTTTTTGGTGACATCAACAGAAAAAGCCTATAGTGCCATATAGCGGACTGGAGATACAATATTGCCTCACATTATATCTCAATATTATGCTGTATCAAGTTTTTTAACAGTCTCTGAACAGCCTCTGTTTTGGCCTGAGCTGTCCTTGGTCTTGTTGTTTCATGATGTTAACCTTGACCTTCCGACAGTTCAAGGAGATGACAACACGCTTTACAGAGGGGCGACAGTTGTTCAGGCCAATTAGAGCCAGTCTGACAAACATGGTTGTCCCTCACCGTCCTAGTTAAACAATGTAGCGGGGACATGTCATGTCGAGGTCAGCTGTGAAGTGTTGGGGTCAGGTGAACATCTACTTTACTAGATGTGCTGGAGAACGTGCTTTAAGGCTTCTCTTTACAGCACGTTTTCCACCAGCAACAGAAAAACGTAGGTAAAAACATAATTCAATTATAATTCTTTTCTCAAAGTTGAATATCCTAGCAACTATCGTTAAGGTGTAGCTATAGTAATAATAATATAATAAAACATTTAATTTATAACGCACTTTACATTTGGATCAAATCTCATAGTGCTAAGGAAACCATGAACCCTGAAGTTGAGGTTAACCCTCTCCATAGTGCACCACTGTTAATATTGATTAAGCTTTTTACCGTCAAACAGACTTTTTTGCACCCACCAGACAAGACCAACTGAAATAAAACCAGGATTACGGCTGCTTGACTTCATCTTTCTCTTGGTCCTTTGAAAAAAGCTGAAGCAAAGCATGTGACGTCACATCTCTTTCAAACTTGAGTTTAATTGGACAACCAGTTTATTTAGAAAATATTATGTATTGTCTACCAGTCTACAAAGTTCAAGGCGTACGAAGTTCTGTGAAAGAAATAGGTCTGATCACAAAGAGTTCTTTGGAGAGTACGTGGGTTAACATGGACAGCGTAATTCCGATTAGATTTGGAAAAGACGTCTAATCTGAAAGAAAATACTGAAGGTAACCCCTTTCTGAATGGAAAGAACCTTTCCGAATTACATTTCATTCCATTGCAAGGAGGTAGTCAAAATCCTTTCCGATAGCCAGTCGCTGCATGTGAACGCTGTATCGGAAAGCTTTCTGTTTTAGTTGTATGTGCGCATGCCCAACGTCGTGACATAATGCTCCGCTAAGTTTTTTTTTCAGCGCCGCAATGCATTTTAAATAAGCAAATTTCAAAAAAGTACCGGTCTGCATCGGAGAGTCATTTATTCATTGCAATTGCCAAAAGCGCATTCCCTCTTTGTCATATTCTTCTCTCTGGGCGCTTGTTGGGCGTCCGCACCAAGCTCATCGAAGCATTATCGCCTTATGAACGGGAATGTGGATCGTCTGCGCATGTGTGAAAACGTTTCCGATTAGGTGAGTTGATGTATGTTAACAACGGGTTGGAAAAGATCACAAGTCATCTAATCCGGTGACCGACATTGCAATTCCGAAAGGTTTAATTCGGAAAGGAGAAATGTGTCCCATGTAAACCCACCTATTGTGTCATGTAGCACGATGCCGCCTGGCAATATTGACAGATTAACTTAATTAGTTTTAATTAATTTAGAGACAAATCCTTGGTTTAGTTGTAATAGTAGCCTTTATGATTAAAACCGCCCTTGATGCAGTTGTCATGATACAGAAAAAGAGATAAATTTGAATGAAAATGTCATGCGTGGCTATATCGTATTACTATTATATACAAAGATTATTATATCGGTGCACACTGGTTTGGGAAGATAAATCTAAACTTCAATGCAATGAATCCTATGATAGGGTCGGTGTGGATCCTTCATGGTCTGGGGAGAGAGGCTGGAGTCTTGGAATGGGAATAGACCTCACCTCAATCGGCTGTAGCTCCTGGCTAGAGCGGCTGTCTCCCAATCAGACAATCAGAAGGCAGCAGGTTCAAATCCCACGAGGGTCTACATGTCGTAGGGTCCTTGAGGAAGACCCTGAAACCCTAGCTTCCCAGTTGCTACAAAGGGGCTGCCCACTGCTCTCTCAGGGATGGGTCAAATGCAGAGAAATATTTTCATTATGTTCTATGTTGTTCAGGGTTTAACTTGCTTCTTGCTAATGCCGGAATAGGCTTTCTCCCCTCTGTGACCCCGAACAGTATAGGCATTAACAGAAATGGATGCCTTTAGACTGTTTGACAAACGGTTTTGCTTTCCTCCCCCAGATGTGGTTCATTGATTGCGTTAGGATGTCGGCTGTAGTGTGTGATCGTGCCCCAGGTGCCTGCTGTTTTTCCAGATGTCTCTTACAGAACAGGGGAGGACAGAATAATAACCTAAACTGCAGCTCTGCCATTGATGTTTTTCTAGGGGCGATTAACTCAGCTTAACACTGTAATTACAATGAAAGTATTTATGTTCTCTGTACAGAGAACAATAAAAGGGTTAGAAGTGTATTGATGCAGCTTTGAGAAATGGCACCTGGAACCAGGCAGCTCTTATTTTCGGTCGCAATTTAAAACTTGAATGTTCAATAACTGCTTATTATGCTCTTGCCGTAGGGGGGCATATGGGATTAAGCCTGTCTGCCTGTATGTATAGACCTAACAGGAAATACCTTTATCCGTCTGTACAAATCTCCTCAAATACCGCAGGTTGGAATTTCACACATTCCACATTTAGAACTCCAACAGAGGTTATGATCTCCAACCATCAGCACTCAGTGAATTTTTCTGGCAAGAGAAGATAAAGATTTTTTGGTTTCTTCTTTTCATTAAATGTTTGCATGTCATTGCTTTCAAAGACACAGTCTATGTTTGGGTTTCATTTCATTCAGGCAAAGTAAGAATGTCTGGACAGCGAGAGACAAAGTTGATGCTGAACATCTTAAGAAGTGTGTGTTTGGTCTTGTCAGTAGGGCAGTGAATCATTCATTCTCAAACCAACCCCTCGCCATCAGCAGCTGATCTCTCGCCACCAACCTTAGGCATCAGATAATTTATAGACAGCTGGCTGCTGTCAGTCTGTTGTTTCAGCTATGCAATGAAGACTCACTCTACAAGGGTTAGGGTTAGGGCTAAGCTTTGATTGATATAAAATTAAAAGAAAGATTTTTTCTGCTTTTGGCTACAAAAGAAAAAAACAGAGCATAAATAATTGGATAAGTGAAAAAAATCAATTTATATGGACAAACATTGTAAAACATGGCTTCAAAACCGGATATTTCCTGCCCGTTAAAGCGGGGGGAGGTTCTGCTAAGCCTGAGCAGGAAGTTGTTTCCATCACCAGAGAATTTTATGTGTTTAATGTTACGACACATTTAAAAAAGGACTTAAAACTTTCCTTTTTAGCAGAACCTATAACCTTAATTAACATTGCTGCTTTTTGGTCATGCTTTTATATAGTAATTTTATTTCTTTTTTTATTGATGCTTTTATCTGCTTTTGCTTTGTAGCACTTTGAGATTTGATCCAAATGTAAAGTGCATTCTAAATTAAATGTATTATTATTATTATTATTAAATGAGTCTGTGGTTCGCTTACACCAGATCTCAGAAGTGTCCACTGAGTGGATAATGATATCAGGTCTGGACAGGGCATGTATCTCTCTGGGGGCCTGAGTTCTATCCAGTCAAAGGACCGTAGTGTATTGCAAGGAGCTCTTGTTTTCTGGGAGCTTTATCATGCTTGAAAACCTATTTACTTGAAAATGTCAGTGGCAGAGAGATTTGGAGGTGAGCAAGCTACGTTTGTATAGAGCGATAACGTCATAGCAAGTCCTGCTCTGACAGCTGTGAACCTTTCTTATATGCACTTGCTGCTGCTCAGCTCCTACCTGCCACAAACTTTACTTTCCACTTTATGACTAATCATTTTTATTATAATTATTATTATTATCCAAACAACGCGTTGTGTCGCCATGGCAACATGCTCAAACGCTTTTCACAGGCACAGTGTGAAAAGAAGGCATTGATAGCAGCCGATCATTCTGTTCTCAAATTCTGACACGTCAGTAGACCATCAGATCGTCCCATGGTTGACTGGGAGGTTGTTAATCGGTCCCTGTTACCCCCCCGTACAGTGCAAAACCAAATGATAACACCGTCATGCAGCCCGGCAGTCTTGAGGCACATTAGCAAGTGCGAATCAGGCTTCAATCAGTACAATGTAGCCAGGTTGTACCTGTTCAAGGTTGCATGGGCTGGAGTCCATTCCAGCTCTTTCATTACTTCATTCATGCTCAATATTAGTGGAAATCAGTGGGTCTGATCCCCTTGTTGTTGTGCTTTTCAATTTGTTGTTAGCGTCAGTCTATCACGGATCCTGACTATTTTTCTTGGACGTGTTTTGTAGAGGTCATGATTTCTTGCTTTCCCACTCAATTTTTGGAGAGCTGGCATTGAAAACAAACTCTGCTGTGGTATGGATCATTAAATGCTGGCATCGTCTACGTGAGTAGCACCGCCAGTTGCTGTGGCTGCTATTTCAAACGTCTTTCTGAGAGGACTTAGATTACCCCATTGCAAAGTAATTAAGTTTCATTTAGAAAAGGCTTTCTCTTACAGAAAGGGGTGTTTGCATGCAGAATTTTCTTTCTGATTTGGCTTTTTTTCTATTTTTAGTTGGAATAAGGCTCTCTGTGTAAACTCACCTAATGTAAGGTTTCCACAGTTAGGTCAGATGGCAGGTGTGTTTCATGCATGTGGTGAACCTCTTCCTGCTGAGATGGGGTCACATTTAAACCACAGCTACTGAGTTTCTGAGAAATGAGGCGTCGCTCCAAACATCAGAGCAGATCATGAAGCTGTGCACACTGAGGAACGCCTTCTCAATTCCTGTAGCTCAGAGTCAGTAAAAATTCTACAGACGACAGCAACACGAATCTGTTCATGACAGACCTGTATGACAGGAAGTGCCAGCAGTTCTTAGGTATTACAATAGTTTATATTTGAAAGTTATGACAGTTAGTTGTAAAAAATGTAATTTGTTGCCTTCAACTATTCAAATGTTAAGACTAGCTTACATCACAGCCATTAACTTCAGCACAAAATAGTCACTTGCTGTTTAATATGTCCCACCAATTTACAGGTTCACGGTAACAATATAATCAGTTTTCATTTCATGTATTCATTTCAACTCTCAGCGGTTATAATGTTGTGGCTTGTTGGTGTATATCTCTAGTCTTTAAATATCTTGTCAACCACTACATGCCCTGAAGTCCACCTAAGCTTCTCTTTTAATCGAGAAGGAACACAGTTAGGTTTCACAGATTTATATGTTCAGATGCTGAGTATCAAGACTATTGGGAACAAGTGAGATCATTCAACAATCAGGGAGGAGCTACACTAGGAGTTGTTGGAGTCAGGATTCACGCCCACACAGACAGGAAGGAAGGCTAAAACGTGGCGCCACAATTCATAACTGACAATAACCATCACATCAAATACAGAAACCATGACAGAAAGATTTTTCGATTAAAGCTGATTAAATAACAGTGTTGTCATTCCTTGATATGAATGCTATTTGGTAAAATGTTTTGCCATTTCATTTATTTCAACCCTTTGGATCTTAAATTCATGCTGGCATGGTTCCTAACCCTAATCCTACATGTTTATGTTAAAGCGAAGAAATGAGTTGCAGGTCATAGAGGTGATGTCGTGCTGTACAAAAAGCAATCAAACACCGGTATGTTGAATATTATTAAGGATATTCTGGCTTCTGACTAGTATCTCTGTTTTTGCAGTGTGCAGATGAGCCTCGTAGGAGGTTGACATTTGTTTGATTAGACCCATAACAGAATTCAGAGCACTGTCTGAAACCGAATGGCTCTTTACTGTTTTGTACAATTTCCATTCCAGCTCATCAGATGTATGCATTAGGCCTATACATTTTCTAGATATGTCACCACTCATTTTCAGGTGTGATCAAGCTTTCACATCAGATGTCCTTGAAACATAATAATGTGTACTTTAAGTGTAGCATGGTGATGAATAAGGGGGCACACTTGCTTTGCAGATTCTTGCTAAAGGAACCTTCAACATGCAATCTGCAGAGGTATTCCAGTGACCAAACTGCTGTCCTTCGGATCGCCGGAGGTAAACCAGTCTACCTCACAATGATCACAGCAGCATCTCAGACCTTGGAAGCAGCCTCCACATCTGTTTTTCAAGCACTTTGACCGTAACATCTCGCCTGACGTTAATCATACCTCCAACTCTTATTTCGGTGTCTTCTATTGATTGACCAAAGTGTAGACAGCTGAGCAGTGTTTGATAGAGTGGGATTATAGAAGAATGAATTTATTCAAACATCATGAGGCTGGTAAGGTCATAATCTCTGTCCAGAGAGCGGTGACTACACCTGAGACTGTCAGTCTGCAGGTCATGCCTGACATTACCCATATGATCAGATCTCACGCATCATCTGACCTCAGCATGCATGCGGGTGAACTTTTCTCTGAACGAGCCTGACAGCTCTAATGAAGTTTGGGTTGAGCTGCAGACCTTTACGCTGATCACACTGATTGATACCGGCTGTGCACGCAGCATCTTTGTTCAGACGGAGGCCACTCAAGATCAACCTTTCTACGTGGCTTACTAAGCCTGAAGGCTGTGCAAGACAACCACACCTTTTGTAATATGGATGTTAGAAATATGTGAATTTTAGTTTCTATTTGAAACTGGTTCTCCTACATCTTCTGTTCTACTAATTGCTGTCTGTGGATCAGCTACAGTTACATTAACCACTCTGGGCTGTTGCTTAAGAAAGTCTGCTCATACTATAGGGTAAGCTGTCTACAGGAAAGGTGGTGAGGGGTCTGGATTATGTCCCAGTACAGTCCACTCATTAAATAATACAATGGGGCTACTGGGACCAAAGACATCGGGCTCATCTGTTCATGTCCGGCATTTTCCCATCTGCTCGATGGCCTCCTGCTCGGTCAAGCAACTCAGCCGCACACATATCAGAATAATGCCAGGCCTCACGATACCAGTGATGCAATCGTTCAGGGACGTCTTGCCATTTGATGGCCGAGTCCTCAGTCTCAGTCAGGACAAATGTCACCATCTCCTCCTGCGGGCAGGAATGGAGCTGTTATAGGATGACCTTTAAGGATTTATTCAGCTTTTGTGGGACTCAAAAGCAAAAAAAAATCCTTGAAGCACGAATTTTAGAGTCCAACCAAGTTTCAAATTTGCTGAGCACAGGTCCACGAAGACAGATCACCAGCTCCCTGGCAACTGTTGGATGTTTGGATGAATTTCATCAGGCTTTCATGCAGTTGAAGCCCCATTTTTCTCACTGATCCTCTGCAAAGTTGCAAAAAGAAGGTCTGAGTCGCCATGGTGACACGACACATCATGTGGATAATAACTGACCAGTAGTCATATTGAAGGGAGTCCAGTTCATGGCTGGTAGCTACTGCACAGCAAGGAAGAAAAATAATGGTTCTTAAATGTCAGAGCTTTCCTACCTATCAAGTTAACTCTCTATAATATATCTATATATCAGTAAATCGTAGCTAGCTTACCTCCAATTCTCTTAGCAAAAATGATGGACCAGCTTTACTGACCACGACCACCTAGCCACCTACTAGGCACTCACATTGTGGTTTCATGAATGAACCGTACAGTGTGAGCACAAAAATCACAAGCTTTGGCTTTACATCACAAATGATTTATGATAAAAATAGTAACTGATACTTAATTTCCCTAAGGGAAATTCAAGTTCCCTGCATTTGACCCATCCCTGAGGGAGCATTTGGCATCGCTTTTGAAGCGCTTGGGAGCATTTTAGATTTAAGGTCTTGCTCAAGGACTCTATGACATAAACTAGCTGGGGAGCTACTGGGCTGCAGCCAGCCTATGGTAGGAGTTGAAATCAAATAACAACATATCAAAAATCTTAGAGCAATAATGTGTTTTTTTCCACAAGAGGCGATTTTGTGCAGATATTGCATGTTCTTTCCGTGTTTGTGTGGGTTCTCTTAGTATACTCCGTGACTAAACTGGTTGCATGTCCAGGGATATACCCCCCCCCCTGCTGGCCCACTCTCAGCTGGGATTGGCCTCAGTGACAGAAACTGCATATGAAGACTTTCTAAGCCATTTTTCAGCTGAGTAGTAGCAAGAGACAGGATAAGAAAAAGTTGGTTTTCCGCCGATAGCAATTTGGATGAGATAAGAAACCACTAGATGATCGAATTTTATAAAAATCCAAATGAAGGCGTTGAAAAATATTTTTCTTTCTTCTCTCCCTCTTTTTTGTTATCAATGCTCAACTCCTTCAACAAGGGACACCCCTGTCCTGCTGATCCAACATTTAATTTGGAAGACATTATGTTTTTTTGCAATCAAGCAATCAATGATCTTTTGCAAGATCAGAAAATCATACAGGGATGTCAGCGAGCAAAGAAGCTATGAATATCATTGAGGCTGTGTCTGACTGCAATTTCCTCAAAGTGATGGAACGAGATCTCACTCATATGACAAACACACTGAGCTGTATGCTAATGGTGAATTAGCCACGGCCACCTCTCAGGTATTCATGGATATTATGAGAGGGACTTCCTGTGATCTCCTAAACCAAATGGTGAATTTTCTCCTTTCTTAGAATTTAAGTGGACTGAATTTATACAGCGCTTTTAAATTCTGAGCGACCACTCAAAGCAATTTGTAATCAAAATCAAAATAGATTCCAGAAGAGATGAGGAAGACAGTGATTGAAATCCATCAATCTGGGAAGGCTTCCAACGCTATTTTAATGCTCTGGAGCTCCACAGAGCCCCAGTGAGATAAGAATACTCATTCAGGAAGTCACAAAAGACACAAAGAAAAACAATCTTTCACCTCAATAAAGGTCAGAGTTCATGGCTTCACTATTCCAAAAACACTGGGAGAGCGGTGAGGAGAAAACCAGCACAGAAGGACATTAAGGCTCATCTGAATTAACCTACAACCCATCTATATGGGCCCACATATCTTCTGAGAATAGAGAATATCTGTTGTACTGATCAGTGGAAATGGGCCGACAGGTCTTCTGACATTTGGCAAAAACATCAACTGTTAAGTGAGATCCTTGGAATGGAAGAGCCTTCCCATTACATTGGTTTGTTGTGCAAGGCCCAAATATGGAATTTGAAGCACCATACGTCCATCTACAGGAAACCAATGGAACCTAACACTCATCTCCACTATAGCAGCAACCACCCAATGGATTTTAAACACAATATACCAAAGAAACAGTTCATACGTCTCTGGAGGAATTGCTCAGAATAAAACAAATTCAAACACAAGGCAGAGCAGATGGAATCATGCTTCCATGAAAGAAATGACCACCCATCTGATGATCCTGCTTTATCATCTTCACCATCTGATCTACTCCAGCCCAAAATAAAAAAAAATAACCTTCTCAACTGAGTTCGTCTACTGCAATCAGAAACTCTGAGACATAATAAACAGATGTTAGCATATCCTGCAAACAGAACTATCACTACATGAGATTACAACAAAGACCCCTTATCCTTTAATTCAGAATGGCACCGACCATCAGAGACAAACTGGTTCAAATTCACTCACTGAGAGAAAGTTTGCTTAACAACAACACAGAAACCGTAACACAACATCAATGATCTACATTGCTTACATGACACTTAGGACAAGCAAATGTTGAAAAAAGCATGAGAGCATGAAAACAGCCATTGCTTGGCAACAGCCCCCTCATCTGTCAACCACTGAGCTCGTCTGCCTAATTACATCAGTAGACAACATTACATACGAGCTTGATGCCGGTCCTCGTCAAGACGTTATCAGATGATGGTGTTGAGCAGAAACAGATACATGAACGCAGCTTTTTATGCCTCCATTTTGCTTACTGTTTATTTAATCGTAATAGCTGGATAGAAAGGAAGATGCTGCAGATTTTGGAGTGTAAAATGGTCTGTTAATAACGCAGAACATATAAGTATACTATAACTGCTTTTCTTCCTGCAAGAAGTTTAATCTCACCTTGTCTTTTTCTTTCCCAGCGAGCTTTTAGGTCCGGACTTCACTGAGACCTACTATACAGAAGATGGACAGCTTAAGACTGTGACCAGTAATGATAAAACTGTAAGTACCAGTTAGCAGCTTTCACTGTTGGTGTGCTTGTAAAAAAAAACTACAGGTGTGTTTGTGTTTATTAGTGTGATTTTAACCTGGAATGTCCACTGCCTTTGGGAAGCCCTTTCACTCCTGGCTTTGGAATGCCCCATCACTGCTGGGCCTAGTCAACTTCCATATAAGGAGGGCTGCAACATTGTGAGGTCACATATCGCAGAACTGCGCCACAGTGAAGTTTTTTATCTTAAATAATTAACTTTTTTTGTAAAATTAAGTCTATTTTATTCAGTGTTTTTATATAATTTCAGTATCGTCACAGTAAATTGGATTTTGCGCAACACTGAATAAACGCAGCAGATTTGTGCTATACCGTTGTTATATTTTAAATAGCAAGCCAGCATTCCCTAAGTACGTAACTTTAATCTCAGCAAAACCAGCATCTGCTTTGATGGCTTACATACGCTTTGAGAAGCCATTTCTAAGAAAATGTAACTTCTTAATGACCCCTGCTCCTGTCTCCGTGGCGGTCAACTCAGACCCCTCATTGCACCTCTAGTGCGTTCATACAAAGCAGGGGGCGGAGTAAGGCTCACCGGAAAAGGCATGAACCCTGTTATCACTGCCATAACTAGAACATCCATGCCTCCAAAGCCCTGTTTGTACTGTTGATATTTAACTGCTGACGAAAGAGACTTCCTTCATTTAGTCTTGTATTTCTTTTATCATTTTGTTTCTCACAAGGACCTTTGACACATTTCTTTAAATCACAAACCACTTCAAACTCTTACAAAAAAATGTATCTGTTTTAAAATATTTGGAATATTTCATCCTACTATTTCCTCAGACATTGATGTTTAAATAATCTCCCAGTCCAAAAATATGAGATTTTTCCGACGACTTATACGTAAAATAAAATAGAAATTATAAGTAAAATAAAGTAATTTCATTCTCATGCGAATAAGTCTGAGCTTACAAAAACATTACTAAAGGGAATTAATGCAACTATTAATGAAGGACTGGGTATTACATTTTTGTGATATTTAACAATTCCACTTGCATATAGATATTCGGCTGCCACCATTTAGATATATAATCATGTCTGAAATATTAATTTCTATTTTAAGATCGATGTTTAAAAAGTCAAATGTTTTTAGAGTTAAATATTGTAAATAAAATGTCAGACATCATTATGTGGCAATCGATAAAGACCGTCTGCCACACTTAATGATAGAGGAGGAGACATTAAGTGTCTCCTCCTAGACATTAAGTGTCTCCTCTTCTATCATCTGATATAAAAAGGAAAATCCTTTTTATATCAGAAAAAGGAAAATCCTTCTGATGAAACACTCAACCCATGTTATCACATCTGCCTGAAGTAAAGTCAGTTTGCATGATGTTTAGTTTGTACTGTGATTTCTAGAGCCTGACCGTCTTGCTCAGCGACCGTCTGCAGACCGCAGTGAATAAACAGAGTCGCTGTTCAGCTGAAGCAGAACTGATTCTGTCCCTCTTATAAGATACAAACCCTAGTTTTCCCCTCACAGTCAGTCTCTGGTAACTTATCACAGAAATACTCCATTTGAAGCGAGCCTTCCTAGGAATTAGTTAAATTCAAACAGAGGTAGTGGTCCTTTAATACCTCGGTTTTGTTTGTACTCACAGACCAAAGAGTGCAAACCAGAGCTGCTGTATATGTGCACAGCAGTAGGTAGTGGACATCGCTCTGCCAGAGTTTATTCCTCCGGGCATCAGGCCAAAGAGCAAAAGGATGAGATGGAGTCATATTTAATTTCAAGTTTTCCAGTTTAAGCTTTTTCTCCAAATGGGAAGAAAATGTCAGCTGTATGTTTTCAGTTACAGTTTCACTTTTAGCTTCTCTGCTTTGTTGTTCGTTAATATTAAATATTAAAACTAGCACTTTATACTGGAATTTTTTTTATTATTTTAAATTCAAGATGCAAAGTATTTATTTTCCTGTGCACAGTGAGAAACAGGTTTCCCTGTACATGCCATCAAAACTGAGCATGCATATAAAGTTTAAAATATGAATATATCAGGTTTAAAGATATGAAAACGACAATCATTTGGCTCCATTCACTTTATCTTCGGTTTTTAAGATCTAAGATGTCGTAAAGTTGAACGTAAAGTTGATGAGGGGATGGAGATTCTTCTCTGGAGACCCCGGTACCACCTGAACAGCTCTGTCATAAAGCCCTGACCAGCTGTCTGATTACCAAAGCTCCTCAGTTCCTGCCTCTTTTGATGCAGGTGGAGCAAATCCATTTCGGATCCTTCTCACCATGTGTGAGTGAACACGCTCCAACCTTTATACGACACTGTTGCACTGTAAAGAGATTGCATATCGTTAATGATTCATCCTATTTCGCACCTCTTGGGCTACTTTAGGGACACAGAGTTTGAGCAGCTAATCGATTCAAAGCTTTCCTCCAGGAGTATAACAAGTATTGATTGAAGCTGTTTGTCTTTCAGGATCACTGTTTCTACCATGGCAGTGTCAAAGGACATCCAGATTCCTGGGTGGCTGTCAGCACATGCTCAGGAGTCAGGTACTGACCAGCACCATTGCAGCCTGGTTTTGTTTCTTTTGTTGTCATTCTGGTTAAAGCTGACATGATGATAGAGCTTACAAGCTGGAAAATCAATTTCTTCTGAAAAACAGAAAAATGATGTGATGTTTTCCCAGATGAATTATTTTTTTTTAAATATTCTCACCCAGTGCAATAGAAACAAGTTGTTAATAAAAAGTGCACAAAATTACCATTTTAATTCACAGACCCAATTATTACATTATAAAACAATCTATAGGCATGGTATGTATCTATGAGATTATTGGATTATAGTTGCTAAGTGAAAAAACTTCGGTAATTCTGTCTAAAATTTCACTTTCTCTATAGTTTCAGTATCGTAACTGTCAAATAGGGGGTCGCATCCCTCACTTTGGGAATCACTGGACCAGAAATTTACAATGTACCCACTGCAACAGAGGAAATCCTGAATACCTTTTTACTCTCAAAATAATATTTATTACAATGTTACGGTACCAGATTTTCATCAGCTTGCAATAAAAATGAGTGTGTGGGAATTCATTTTTTGCATGTTTTGATATTTATTTCGGTCCCACCAAACTGGCAAAACATACTTTTTTTTTAAATAGTTGATTGTCATGAATATACCCCTCTACCGCTGGATTAACACAAAATAATTTAAGTTGGTACAACTTCATAAATTTGAACATAAAACATAAAAGGAATACAAATTTTTATTTTTTATTATTTTAATTTTGACTTAAAAGTCAGAGATTTTATATAATCAGTTAGACTTTTCAATCAAGGCAGAAGTTGAAATACCACTTAAAAATAAGAAAGTAATATCTACCATACATTTAAATGGGAGTAATGAATATACACATATGGTTATTGGAGTTGTGAATTTTTTTAGTTAAGCAGTATAATTTGTATTTAATTCATAGAATTATTAGATATTTTTCCAAATATTCTTACCTATCCACTGCAGAACCCCTACAAACACCTCCGTGGGAGAAACACTGGACTAGACCATGAGCTATATTAATTATAATAATAATAATAATAATACATTTTATTTATAATGCACTTATACATTTGGATGAAATCTCAAAGTGCTAAATATTCAGATTAGACCAGTAGAAGCTTAATGATTATTTTGATCATAGAAGCTCCGCTCAATACACTCCTAAAAAGTTTTTTCCCTGTAGATTGTCACGAAAACTTCTCATTTGATGTTCTTTAGAGATCCATCTCAAAGCTGTGAGTTGCTCCCTCAGACAGGTTTTAAATGGAAAGTCTCAAAGGATCAGATTGAAGTTTGTCTCCCGGGAAAGACGTAGCACATCCTTAAACATGTGTCCTAAAAATATATATTCATGACATTAATCCAATAAAAGAGGCATCAAGTTAATGCTTAGCGGGCTTTTGGTGGGAACTAATCCTTTAGTCTGTTTATGAAATATAAACCCATGGCCAGCAGAATGTAAATGTCTCTAAATGGCCAAATGTTCAAACAGCAGCTGTCCGACATAAAGAGGGACGCAACCATTTTTACTGTACATCAGTGCATAATCTAAATGAAGCATAGAAAAGTATCCAAAATAATTGATAATATATGCATGTCACTATTGTATTCTGACTAGTGTTAAGAATACATTTGTTTGTGACACTAAGGCACAAACAAAACAGTTCTGGTGGAATCTTTTTCCTTTGCAATATGAAAAAAGATCCACATTCACATGAAAATGATCCTTATACAGTAGATTGTGCAAGGACAATAAAAAATAAAAACTGCAGTAGTAGGGACACCAGGCCAGAAGGTCGTGGTGTCAAATTCAAAAATAAACAACACAGAAACATTTTCTTCATGGAAACGGTGCGTAAAGTCAGATAAACCAAAAAGAACCTGAGAAACTCATCGTCTGCATGCAAGTGATGTTCCTGGCTTTGCAAATCTACGTTGAGATCCAGAGCGGAAAAAACAATTTTTTTATTCATTTTAAAATAAAAATACAAAAAATATTGTGGCTAGTTTATCGGCTGAATCTCGCTCGGATGTTGTTTGAACATTGCAGTTCAGTGTTCGCGCTGGTATTGTTGGTCACAATAACCCCGCCCCCAGTTTCTGTTTTAATCGGTTCTTGACTCTAGACCAGCAAAGAATTGGTGCTTGTCTGGTACCAGTTTTGTGAGCCAGGCGCTGGTGATTAGGCTTTCGAAAAGCAAAGAACTGGTGCTTAGGAAGGCTCTGGCTACAAACTAGCTCTGGAACCAGCTCGGTGTAAAAGGGGTAAGAGTTTAGGGAAAACTGCGTTGATTCAGTTACAGGTCAAATATCTTCAGCCCTTCCTGAGCAAAACCCTGAAACCAACATCAGTCAAATATCCTAGAATAACCATTTTAGCACAGCTCGCTGCTACTTTGGTTGGTTCTTTGCCGTTCTTGCTCCTCTGTGTCTCTCCTTCTTACTTCTCTGTAAGTTTTGCTTTGCCACATCCAGCTACTGCAGGGAGAGGAGCGCTTGAACAGCTCATTCAAGCGAGTCGCGATGATTATCTGGTGTTGCTCCTGTGAGCTTTCTCCCATAACTCTCTCTCTCCCTGGCAACTCCATGCCACACCCATCAAAATAATAATGCGTACCAATGTGATTCCAGATTCTAAGGGGTTGTTTCCATGTAGTCGCATGATAGAGTTCGGACGATCTTGTGACTGCTGCAGAGGTAAACACAATTGACCTCTGTTTAAATAGCAATGTTAGCACGCAATCATGCTAAATGAAGATGGTATCCATAGTTACATGCTAAACATCAACATACACAAATCCCCTTTGATTCCAAACATCATGGAAACACACTACTTAGGTCGTTCAGAATATAAAACATAGAGATAGTATCCTATGGTATGTCTCACTGGTCCACATCTTCCTTTTAGGCAGAGAGGATGGATGGAGGTTGGACTATTGCAGACTGAATCTGCATGACTGTATGGTAGATTATTTCCTGCACAGGAAAACCATTCTCTAATTTAACATGGTTCCCGAATTAGTCATCGTTTATTCTACACCCGGTGGTCATGCTGTTGGAATTCTGTCAGGCGATCCAAGGCTTTCCCTCAAATGCCTCGGATTTTTAAACAAAAGGCCAAACAACAACAAATGTTAAGGCAACGTATAACTTGAGCTCAAATCCAAACATTAGACCACAGAGGCTGAAGTAGCAAAAACGTGATTTATTTACGCAAGCTTAGCTGATGGTGATCTTAGATGGCTTGAAGGAGCTGTGGGCTAGGGCTAGGCCTTGACTTGGGGATCCATGTGGAAGAGATGGCCAACTGCTGTTAGCTGTCAGTGTTCAAACTCATGTCAGTCCAGGATTAAAGTTCGGGGTTTTCTGACTGGCTGGAATCATGACTTTTTACAAACAACACACTGGTTAAAAGGGTCGGACATGAACCTCTCAGCGTAGAGATAGGGTCCTCGACAGGGTTCGGGGGCTAGAGTTCACACCGGCCAAAGTTAAATAAAACAATATTTAATTATCCGCCACCATAAACGGAGTGAGGAGGAGTCATAGGAATGGGTTCTGTCCGTCAGGTTTCCTTATTGTTAAATATCAAAACAGTGTACACACATTAATCACAACAAGAGGGTTTTTTTGTGTGTTTTATATCTTTGTTTCCATGGTTACAGTTGTTCATTTTGTTTCTGGAGCAGAGCTCAATTACTTTTCAATGTTTTTCATAAAATTGTCCTCCACTGAATACTGACATAATGATACAATAAACAATGATAATGAAACACATTTTTAACAAGTGTTTTGATAGATGAGGCAAAGAAACTCAGAGGGTTATTTGACCACAGAAACCACAAAATCATGAAGTTAAAGAAAATGTTGGACAGAGATTAATCATCTAAAACCCATTGAACAAAAGGCGGTAGTTTACCGTAATGGAAGCAACTGTGAGGCCTTATTTTCGGAGGTAATCATTTTTATATTTATCGTGATATTAAACCAGGAGAGGTATGAAACAATTTGGTGTGGGACAATGAAAGAATGGACAGACAATCCTTCAAAAACACCTGTTTGGAACATTCCAAAGGTAACCAAGTAAATAACAGCTCATAGGATCATGCTTGAGTTTGAAAGGGGCATTCTCAAAAAACTCAGTTATGAAGATGCTACAAAGTTCACCACCTATCTATTGTATTATTATTATTATTATTATTTTTAGACCTGGTCAACGGGGGCATATAGAGTAACCTCTGCCTGACCATACATAACAGGGTGCGATCTATTGACACCTCCCCAAAACTAATCAACAGAATTCAATTAAATGAACTTGATGATCATTTCCATGATTCTGAGTTCTTGGAAAAAGGCTTTCCAGTTTGGAAATGGAGCTGTCCTATAAGGTGAAAATGATGAGTGCCAATTTATGTTCTGAAAGGAGCCACTGTTCAATTGGTAGTTTCAACAGCAGCAACTCGAAAACTTTTAACGCTTGATTGCCACAATCTGTGTCGAACATAATAGTCTCCCTCAAATGCCTACCTCAATCACATCTGAGGACCCCTGAGACGCGGTTGCTGTAGTATTGATTCAGTCCATAGTGTGATTTAGTCTCATGCTAGTAGTGAGGTGGATGGAACTGGCAGACTGGACAATGAATATGGTGTAGAGGGGACAGCATGAAGTAAAGACAGCTGAAGGCATCTATTGGGCACTTTCCAGTAGTTCCAATTTTAAATACGAGAAATATATGCATGTTTGAATGGAACTAGTTATTTAGACGTATTCCAAAAGGCCCTGTGACAAAAGGAATCAAACCTAGCCGCCATAGAGAGATTCAGGATGGGATTAATCCTAGAACAGAGGATAATGGTGCAGACACACTCTTTTAGGATGGACCCATGATCTTGCAATTGATTGCACACCCAAAAAGGAAAGTACTATATTGAATTACATGAAATCCTCTCCATGAGCGAACTTCAGCATGGATAGATCCTATGAGAATTCACCCAGTGAGCTGCACTGATCACTGAAGCTCTATCAATCTTAAGTAATGCCTACACGGAAGTCCCTTAACGATGCATCTTTAAGGGACAACTCTCATTCGGTAGATTTTATTTAATGAGCATTTTATTATCTTTGGTTTCTTGATTGATTTCCAACATTGCTCCTTGGGGTTTCCAATAGAGGATGAAACATTTAGTTTTAAACCAAATTCAGTCCCAGGGTTGACCAAAACTGATAAACATTTCTACATGAAAAATCCCAATATGCCTATTACCCGGAATCATTTTCATCTCCATCATTATGGTGTTTTTCCATAATTGGGTGAAAAGGATTAGGCAATATTGAGATTTAAATGCTCAGCTCATACAACACTCGGCTGCAAAAAAAAAAAATCAAGCACTCTGCAAATTTAAGTCTGTTCAATAATAGCTGTACCCTCTACCGTGTTGCCCGTGCAAACATTTGCAGGTTGTGGTCCATACGAGTAACATAGACACGAAAAGAGTATCACTTAAATCTAAAATAGCCGAACGTTGAGGCAAAAATCTTAAGTCGGAAGGAGCAGAAGAAATAAAGCTTGTCCCCAGATTTAGGGCAAACAATGTTTACTAAGAACTGATTAAATTCAAAGAGCGTTTAGAGTTATGTCTTATCTTGTGTCCTGCTGTGCTAAGCTGTTGTCAAGCCTTATCCAAATTGTTTGTTCAGGTTAAAGCTCTGGGATCCCTTCTCAGTGAACAAACACACTTCATTCTGATTTTAGAAAACAAATCATTTCTCAGACAACGCTAAAATCCGCCAATGCATCTCAGGTTCCCCATTTTGCCATTTCACATAAAGCTGCAGTCCCATGATAGTTTACCTTCATCACGTGACTCCCGAACAATGAATACACTAGAATCTGAAATCACATTGTTATCAGTTTAATGTCTAGAGTAAGACTGATGTTTCACCTAGACCTCGCTGGAAGGATTGCATATCTCATATGGTGTGGGAACATTCAGGATTCATAAGAAGCTGTGAAGTGTAACTATAGAGAGAGACGTCTGGAATACGCTGATTAGAGCTATCACTGCAACAAAAAAAACGAATTATCAGAAAAGAAGGATGGATCTCTTCTGCTAATTCAGAGTTTATAATGTGGCATCTTAAATTGATAACTACTCTTCTTTCTTCCTCTTACAGGGGCCTGATATCCTTGAATTCTAGTGACCTCTACTACCTGGAGCCAATCGATGGCACCGATCCCCTTTACCATTCTCTTTTGAGAGCAGAGGACTTGCCATTAAAAGGTGGAAACTGTGGCCATGGCCATCACAGCACACTGTCGAACCACATCTCAAGTCTGCTCAGACCATTTCATTCACGGGTGAGTCTCCCACACGCCATTGGCAGGCTACAAAGCGGGATCAGACAATATTTGATCGTTGCATCAGCCTTAGATTAAGAGAAATCCTCGATCCGTCCCAAAATGTTGAAAGAATTACTTCCACTTTAGAACCACAATGAAAACAGAAAAGTTTTTGCAGAGGCAGATGCAAATCGTCCTCTGCTCATATGAAATAATGTAATACAATATTTAATTGTCAGTTTACACTGAAATCCATATTGCAGCCTTCATCCTTCATCATCCTTATTTCAGTAGGTACTTTTTCAATACATGTCTTGTACAATTTTGAGAAAGTCTCAGTTTGGGAGATATTTTTTCATGCCTGGCATTTGTTAAGTTTTTAATTATATGTTTAAACCCACTGTGTTCAATAGTAGCTATAAGAGCCATTTTCTTGTCAATGTGGTGTTTAATAGCATCTGCAATTTCTTCCATCTTCTGGAATCCTTTGAATATCGAGTAGCAGCAAATGCTCTTCGACCATTTTCAGCGGGGATAGGCTGGGATGTATATGCACATACTACAACCTTTGGCTGTGACATAAACTGAGTTTTATTCAAATCTAGCATTGTGCAAAGTCAAGAAACTAGGTAGAAGTCGGATTGTGTATTTATTTATTTATGTTGTTATATTAGGTTGTATTTATGTATAAATGTGATACCAGGCTATGAAAAATAGCTCAGATGTTCCTTTGCTGTTGTCCATCCAAATGTTCGAATGTTAGCAGAGTTTTGTGTTAACGTTTTTCTGATCTTCACACCATCATAGCTTTTCAGGCTTTGTGCTAAAGAATTCCACAATGGGTGCATTTAAAGTACATAATACTAGCTTTGTTTAGTTTAGAGTTCGCTTTTTGTCTCGTTTATAACACCGAAAATGAAAGCACCAACCAGGCAGGGACATTTAACTCTCTGTTTGAGTGGAAACACAACCTTTAAGAGGCTTTGGCTCTTTTTTAAGAGCAGAATTACTCTCACATCATCTGGAAATAGACAGAATGACAGCATCGACTCAGCTTTACTCGACTTTAAAGAACTGTTAGAGCCATAACTAGGAGCCGTTATGGAGAAGAACTCAACACATGTCTAGTTTGTTCATCTAAAGTTAACAAAAAGCTCCTCAGTGGGCCATTTTGACTTCATCGCTCTCCCCTGCTGGGACGGACAGACGTTCTTTGATTTTTCTCTTATTTTTTTCTATATTTATCTTTTTCACGTTTACTGTAAACTCGTCTCATCCCTCTCCACTCCACCAGCATGCCATCTCTACACCCCCCACCCCACCCACCCCCTTGATTCTTTATCTTCCCCCTTGATTCCTGCCTGCATCACATCCCTCGGCTATTCCAATCATTCCACCCTTATCCATTAACAGTGTGTTGTTATGCAGAAATGCCAACAGGCTCCAGGCTGAGTTCCCAAAGCCATTTTCCTCACCATTATTCGCCTCTCAAATATAATTGCAGCGCATTAGTATGGATATGTGTGTATGAGCTCCTTAGAAGACCAAAGATTCTCTGCCAATTGGAAATATTGGTGTTAAGTCCAGACAGAGCCAAAGCAGCAGCAGCATGTAAATCAATGACTTTTAATCACAGTAAAGGTTTTCCCTAATGACTGTAGCTAAGAATTAGGAGGCTGGAAACGGATGATGATGATGGATGGAGTGTCTTTTATTGACCTTTTTTTTTTGCACCACTCCCAGACTGTAGATTTTGATCATATCATCAGGTAGAGTTCTAGGTGTGTTGCAGTCTTATAGTGACGCAAGACTCAGATCAGTCCACCAGCAGAGTTTTGAGGCTTCATTGCAGTGTTTCCTCCAGAGTTGTATAAGGTGTGTTACAGCCTCCACCGTGTAACGAACATGGTGCACCAACAGCCTGAATGGTAATAGGAACCTGTAGAGCCATGTTGCTCTTTATGTCTGCACATAAACTTTTGCTTTATTGGTCGAATTCGCAGACTTTCAGCATTTGAGCTAGAAAAGCCTCTGGCAAAGCACAAACAGTACCCACGGTAGACATTATTGTGGTAAGATTTCATGCAAATATGTCTATTAGTAATTGCAAATTAGTTTTTTGCAAAAAGAAAACTCCAAAAGTGCCGATCTCGTAATGTCTAAGAAAAAGTTATTATGGCATCACATATCGAGATCAGGATGTAATTTGATTTACTATATGTATGTGTGAAAAAGTGCAATATGATGCTGCTTGATGTGCTGATTAGGGGCGTGTCCATTATGT
Organism: Lophius americanus; assembly: GCA_037951165.1. Lineage (NCBI taxonomy): Eukaryota > Metazoa > Chordata > Actinopteri > Lophiiformes > Lophiidae > Lophius > Lophius americanus. Next base: position 9,159,862 of record JBBDHG010000015.1, on the reverse strand, counting down.
CAATGTGCAATGAATCTTGTTATGGTCTGGACCAAATCTTTAGACCGCATTTAAAAGCGTCTTTGAAACAAGGCCGCCATGTTTCCCTACTGTCACATGCTAAGATAACAACCTGAACCAAAAATCAGAGCAGTGAATGGTTGAACTAGTTAATATCAGCTTGGATTCACATTATTATTACCTTGAGCACCCAGTGATGATTTATTTTTTTAATTTGATACAGTTAATTAATAATAGTGTTAATAAAGTATTAATTATGGTGCAATGGAGTATTAATTATAATCTAATAGAGTATTATTTATAATGCATTCTATTTTAGCAAACCAAAAGTTTGAGGTCTGCCTATAACCCTGTTCACGTCTGTAATTTCAGGTTAAAAGGAACACCTGGGGCACAACCAAGTACATGGAACTGTACATTGTGGCGGACAACACACTGGTAAGGTGTCACTCTTCACGCACAACATCCTGTAAAAGGTAAATGGACTGTACTTATATTAGGCTTGTCCAGTCTGCTAGACCACTCTAAGCACTTTTACAACAAAAGTCAGCATTCACACAAACATTCATACAGTGATGATAGAGTCTGCCATTCAAGGCGCCACATGCTCATCCAGAGCAGTAACCATTCAAACCATCCCTCACACACCAATGGAACAGCCATTGTGAGCAACCTGGGGCTCAGTATCTTGCTCAGGGACACTTTGACATGTCATTTGGACCGCAGTGGCCAGGGATAGAACTACCAACCCTCAGATAAGTGGACACCCGCTCTGCCAACTGAGCCCCCGTCGCCCACATGGACGGTCCACAGTGTAGCAGTGAGAGCACCACATCTGACGTCAGAAAACGTTCAGACTGCACACAAGACAGGCAACATCTTAAACAATTATCTCATGGCAGCTAATGGGGTGCTTTTAAACTGAGAGCTGACTTGATGAGGGAGGTAGGAGGTGGAATGTAAGGTGGGGCTTGGGGGGACTGTTAGTCACTAAGTGACTGTTTAGCTGCTGGAGCGTCATTAAAGTCACTTTGGATTGTGTCTGGTATATTGATGCCATGGTAACGGCACACAGTGACCAGTAAGAGCCTGGCCTCTCCTCTGGTAATTGGTGTTATTATGATGATGGGCCGGCGTAGAAGTGGACCACTTTAGTATCAGTGTTGTCTTCATGGAACTTAAAAAGTTTAGAGAGGATTGTCTAGAAGGTTTTATTGGTCTGTTTGAGACTGGCTACATTCATGCTGGCAAATGCTCCTCCTCTGTCATGCCCTGCAGTTCAGACGGCAGAATAAGGACTACGAGAAGACCAAAATCAGGATCATGGAAATAGCCAATTACGTGGACAAGGTAAGGCTGACTGGTTTTCCTGCAGACTGATGTTCTCTAGAGAACAATCAGTGTGATATGGGGCTAAGCAGTTTATGAGATCACGGGAAAACCTACGTAGGTAACGGTGTGTGTTTTTGTGTGTGTGTTCAGTTCTACAGGGCTCTGAACATCCGCGTGCCTCTGATTGGTCTGGAGGTTTGGACCGACAGGGATCAGTGTATTGTCACTGAGGAGCCAAACACCACCCTCTGGTCCTTCCTCCAGTGGAGGCAGAAGCTGAAATCTCGCAAGAAGCACGACAACGCTCAGCTGCTGACGTAAGCACACAATCATTTTAGGTCCAATTGAAACAATCTGAGGGTCTGTCTCCATGACAGCAGCTTTGTTGAAGAAAAGTTATTCCTTTTTGTTTAAGAAGTGTGCATGATCATCTGACAAAGATGATTTAGAAATGATCATAAACATTAGCATTAGCTTGTACAGAATGCAGCAGCCACACACCTCAAAAGAACCAAACAGACCACAGTACTCCTGTTTTAGACACGTTTCATGATTTCCTGTTCATTTCAGAAATTATTTTAAGGTTTTATTGATTGAATATAGGGATCGCTCTGGGCTGATATTCATCTTCGATCTCCTGACACCGTATGCCTCAGATAAAGCTCTGTACGCCGTCGCCCAATCCAGACTGAGGGCAAAGGCTGATCGGACATTTTCAGTGCGGGCTAAAAAGTAGTATTAGCAATTTTAGGTTTAAAGGGGGCTTTTTCTGGGGTTTTGGTTTGAATATTATATTTTATTTATATTATATATTATTTATTTAGCTATTATTTGTATAGCCTTCTTAATTTCATCACTGTTTGTCATTTTTAAATTTTGCCTTGTTAAGCCCTGTGTAACCGTGTTTAAAAATTGCTTCGTAAATAAAATGTATAATTATTATAAAGGCATTGATGCATTTAGGGCGTGTCAAAACTCCCTTCGATGAGTTAAATAGTGCATAATGTGAACGCCAAAGTGAGGCTCAAGACTCAAAGGGTTCGTGTTTTAAATGGGCACGGGGCTCCGGGTCAAGGTTTAAAGTAGGCTGGATCAGCGTTCACCGTTGCTCAATAACCACAAATTGAAAAAGTCTGAAGTATGTCAGCATATATTAAATTTAGGAAATTTGAAACTGTAATATTTAATAATATAAAGTAGATATGTACATATGTACATATATACGGCCAAAAACGAATTATCTTCATGACGCTTGTTGGACTTCACACCAGATATAATCTCTCCGTACTCTGCTCAGTGATGGCGGTTCTATCATTCATCCTGCTCTCCGTCTTCTGCCTCCGAGACGTCCGCACTCAGTCGATTTACTCGCTTTGATGTTGTTGTCCTTGAGGTGTTTTTGCAAGTTCACATCGTTTTACCCTCATTGGGATTTTGCTTTAAAGTATCTGGATCTACTTTCCCAAAATATCTGTATCTTTGGGCAACGCCATGGGTTAGAAACATTCTCAGCAGACACTTCCACTCGAGTTTAACCCTTCCATGGGCTCGTTCTGTGCCTTAAAACAGTCCTCCACAATCACATTGTTTGTTTTATTGATTCATGACTATTTAGTCGATGTGTTTGTGATACCAATAGGTTGTAAAATGTATATTTGTTCCTTAGTGGTTCCACTATTTGGTTTCATTTCCTCTTTAAGACACCAGATGCTTCCTTCTTCTTTTTTTTTTGTGTTATGAAAAACATTTTTGATTTAGCTATATTTATATATCGCTTTTAGCTATTTGTATGCCATTGATTTGGCTTCAGAATAATAAAACAGTTACAGAGTCTAAAGCTCATCATTAAGAGACTAAACAAGAAGAGATGGTAGTTAAGATTTAAAAAAGATATGAAAAATAAGAGATGTTGCAAGTAAACAGACGAAGAGAGTCTAATAAGCTAATGACATAGAACACACATTTTTCTTTGTAATTATAAGGATAATAATTACAGTAATTACTGATCCAAATGTAAAGTGAGTTTTAAATCAAAAGTATTATTATTATTATTATTAATAAACCCTACCAACAAAATAATAATTACAATATAAATTCTATCAATTGTGAACCAATTATAAATATGCTACAAATAGTAGCAGTGTAGTGTGAATAGTTTAAATGATTATTTAAAACAATTATAATAAAATACCCAAAAAATTATAAATAGAATACTACAACTACAGATAACAATAATAATGATGATGATAATTATCAAAATAAAAATGAACAAATACTAAAAAATAAATAAAACTGTACAAATAATAATAATAATTTATTAAAATTAAAAACAAAGAAAATTAAACAAAGTATACCCAAAGAAAATTTGTATGATAATGATAAAATAATGATTATAGCAAATACTAAAACAATAAAATTATAAATCACTACATTAAAGCCTGACTTAAAGGATATTTACTTTCTTAATATACATTTTGTTATATCTGACATTTGACTTAAGAAAAGATTGTTGTCGTCCTAATAAACAACTCTAATGAAAAATTTAAACTTTGTTCTGCTCTTTACTGGACATCATCATCACAGAATAAGCCTTAATTGATTATTACTTAATTAAATGATTGATTAAACTGAACAGATTTGAACTCTGGTGAAATGTATTTGTTTGCATTCGGTGGAGAAGCCCTGACATCACAAACCTGTTGGTTCTGAATAGATATTAGTCCTGTTTTTTTTTATACTCTACCCACCTCTCCCTCTCGCTCCCTTTCTCACACACACAAACACACACACGTTCACCAGTATTGATCAGGGATTCCTCCATCTCTCACTCTGATCATCCCAGGAGGAAATAATCAGTGTAGTTCGATGCTTGAGTGTGTTCCTCTTTGCCCTCCTGGTGTCACAAATGGCTTAATGATGACCTCCCATAGTGGGGAAGATGATTATTTCACTTCATGCTTCCTCACACCCTCTACCCCCCTGCTGAACTCCAGTGTTGCAGAATCACTGCCATCATTTCATATCTCATTAGTGTTTAATCTGACAGACAATTAGTTAAACGGAATTATCCTAGGATTAGGATGAAGGGATCGCCGTGACGACAGCTCGACTCCAACACCATCGCACTCATCCTTAAACTGCTCGCCCTCCTGCTCTATAATTAGTTGAGCTGATAGCAAATGGTCTATTAGGTTTTCACTCATCGGGTTGATTCTGCTTCCGGTCTGACACGTATCATGTCTGCTCATGTGACCTCACTAACTGACTCTTGTTTGTGTGTTGCATGGCTCCGACAGTGGCGTGATTTTCAAGGGGACGACTATTGGAATGGCACCGTTGGAGGGGATGTGCAGCCTGGAGAACTCCGGGGGCATTAACGTGGTACGTGGAAATAAATCTCTCTAATGTACTCAGGGATTTTGCTAAAACTTCACACATCTGTCCGTAAGCCAGGAGCGTAGGAGAAGAGAGAAGCAGTAAGAATTCCTGCACACTTGCACGATTACACTTCTGACATTTATTATTTACAGAACTTCCCCAGACTAATGGTTTGTGATGAAGAGAAGCTATCAACCCTCTCTGAGCAACCTTAAAACCGCTTCTGCTCATTTGTTATTTTAAGTTAAGGCACGCCTAAATAAATTACGCAGATAAACTTTAAATAGCTCAACAACTATCAGGTTTATTCTCATAAGCTCATTATCTATGGCCAAGTAAAAACAAATATTTTTTTTTTCAGTGTGTGTTATATTGTTATTTCGACACTAAGGGGAGATTTAGCTCCAAAGGTTTTCAGGCCATAATATCTCACTGTTGGTAAGATTTAGTCCATATTTAATGCATATGAAACATCTTGTGGATCTTCTGTACATCGTATGGTTCTGTAACAGTGCATATTTTACTCATTAGGGGGCGCTTTATCTATGAAAAACACTGGTTTTCTGACATAATTTTGCATTTATTTGAAGGACTTCAATCAAGGATTACTTGCAGGATTACTTAAAGGCTCATGCTGTTGAGGACGACAACATAGGCCTAGTTTAGTTTCCACAGACATTGCTGCCTATTCCTGTGCAGACATGCTGCAACTGTGTTCTTGTGGGAAGCTTGGCAGTATGATGGAGAGGTGATTAGTAATGTCATTGCACTGAAATAAGGTTCTGGGTTTGAATCCCAACTGGAGGCCTTTCTGTTTGGGGTTTGCTTGTCTTACCTACTCCAGTTCCCTCCTACAGTCCAAAAACATGTAATATAGGTAAACTGGTGAGTCTAAATGGAGGCACCGTATTAAGCCTAGTTTGAAAGGAGCCAAAACGAATAATGAGTGCATTCAACTTTAAAATATAAATCAACTCAAGTTAAAAATATGTATCTGGATTTAGATACATTTATTTTGAGAGGAAACTGATGAACCATGGTGAAAGATATTTACCTTTGGGTCGTTTTTCTCGTTAGAAAACGGTTGCTTGTTTTCTCGTGATGTCGAGAATAACTGCCACAATGGCTGTTTTAAGCTTCAATCACCTTGTGCAACCCTGACTTAATAATGTTAAGTACATCCAACAAAACATTTTTTTCAGTGTAGCCAGCTTAGAAGTCTGGTTTCCCTTACCTAGGATGACTCCTTTACTTTCCCTACCTTCAATTTCAGTGTAGATGGAGCTTAATTTTATATCTGTGGTGTTTCATTGACACTAGTAAGATAACTCTGTCCAACTCGAAACAGTAATTGACTCAAAATATGGAAATATGACACATTTTAGTCAATATTAACTCAGAAATATTTGTATTTTTTTTTTTACACTTCAGAGTGTAAGATTAAGAGTTAGGTCCGATAAAAAAAACCTGAACCATTCAGTATTTTTCTATTTGTAATAAATACGGTGTCAATCCGTCAGAGAATCATCACCAGCACAGCAGCTCCCTCCACTCTGCACAGCTTTTAATGATCATTGAGCTTGTTGTATTGGTTTTACTGCCAGACTCTTTGCTGCTTTGCTTCATTCCCACAACTCTGATCATCAGTAGCAGGCGGCCCAGAGACAGAGATCAAAACCAAGAGACAGCCAACACTGCATGCAAACGAGTCCGCGGACACATGAATGCCAATAATTCATCCTTATCACAAATTATATCTGAACGGCGGCAACAAAGCTTAGCAGGGAGAGCCAGAGCTGTTCCAAACAAACAGCCCGGCTCAGGCCGTTTGTCATTCAGAGACACGACAGGGGAGAAGGTGAAAAGGTCTCTGTTAGAGAGGATAGTGAGCATCACACTACTTTGAAACAGTCCAGGTTTATACCGTTAAGCAGTCCAGATTCATAAAGGGAAGCAGTCCAGCTTCATGGAGTGGAACACTCTAAATTCCTTCATTAAAATACTCCAGGTTCATACCATGAAATATTCCAAGAATACACAGAAAACGGTCCTGGTTCATACAGTGAAACGGTCCAGGTTCATACAGTGAAACATTCCAGGTTCATTCGATGTCACAATCTAGGTTCATATAGGGAAGAAGTCCAGGTTCATATAGGGAAACAGCCCACATTCCTAGATTAAAATAGTCCAGGTTTATACGATGAAATACTCCAAGATTATACAGCGATCTGTCCAGGTTAATTTGGTGAAACAGGTTTATACAGTTAAACAGTCCAGTTTCACACATTTACCCAATCCAGGTTCATACAATGAAACCGTCCAGCATCATGAAGTGAAAATAGTCCAGGTTCATACAATGAAACTGTCCAGGTTCATTTAGTGAACCAAGTTCATTTAGCAAAAGGTTCATACAATAAAATAGTCAAGATTAATACCATGAAATAGTCTAAGTTTAACTGTAAAGTTGAAACTGTCCCGGTTCATACAGCGAAAAAGTTCAGGTTAATACATTGAAACAGTCCAGCTGCATGTAGTGAAATAGTCCAGGTTTTTCTCATCAAACCAGTACGGATTTCTTATATTATAGTCAAATTCTTTTTTTTTTTAAGTATCCTTTTAATGCTTCATTTTCCATCAACATGAGCTTGAATGGTTCTGTTTGGGTTTTTTCTGGTCAAATGAACTTGAGTACCAGAGTCCTGAAGAGTCCGGAAGTTGGTTTACTTCATCTTTCACTCAATATCAGCCGGGACAGGCTCCAGCCCCACTGCAAAATATAAATGGAAAATATATGCCTTTACTCATACAATACCGTATACTCAGGATCAACGCAGTTAGGACATGTATTATTTCATTTAAAACATAAAGTATGATGTCTTACTCTTCTTATGCTTCAGGCTCAGATTTTCTTATTATATTTTGACATGCATAGCTTGCCTGGTTTGCTTTGAGATACGTACTTTATCGTATTATTCAGCTCGCGTACCTTAATTTATGTGCAGCAACGGTCCGAATGCACGCGAGCTGAGAGATCGATAGCTGTTCCATGCTTGATTAACTTCTAATAGGCTGTTGGCCTCATGTGGGCAGAGGTGAGCAATAGAATTCAAATGTCCTGTGGTTGACTGAGCCGTGATGTCACGGCTCCCCACTGCTATGGTTTGGCCCTGAGGGCGCTGGTGTGTGTGTCTGTGTGTGTGTCACCGCGAGTTAAATTTGCCTTGGATTTAAAAAATATTTTATGCTGATGATAGAGTGACATTTATGCTGTGATGAACTGCAACTTCTCTGATAGCTAAAATTAGCTTTTGGTATTCTACAAAACTTTTTGAACCTCTTTTAAAGGCTGACAGACCTAAGTTGACATTGTTTTTTTCAAAATTCTTAATCAAATCACTGGAACCCTCCAGCTGTCAGTGTCTCCAGGCTGAGATTAAATATGTCTCAATACTAATATTTAAGTTTTGTAATTGAGGATTATCTCTGTTTTCAGCCCCAGAGTCAGCAATTAGAGAAAAGACAACTTCGATTGAATTTGGGTTTTAATTTTAGAATCAAGTCTTGCTTCTCTTTCTGACTTGTAGTTACCACCTTTGTCAGCTTTGTGTGCTGTCTATGATGGAGCACAGGGGATTATCACTCATTTTAAGGCCCTTACCCACCACTGCATACACATGGTCTCTTTTTATAAGACTATTCCGTCTCTGCTTCCACTTAATCTTCTGAATTTTATCAATCAAAAAAGTACAGGAAGTGCTTTTCTCCTCTCCCATGACCTAATCCTACTCTCTGTCCCTACAGTCTCTAACAAATTCAGAAAAAGTTCGTATCAGTTTTCTGCTCATTTTTGCTTGAATCAATCCATGAAATCAATTTCCTGGTTAAATAAAGGTTGGATAAAAATTAACTTATCAGTACTTGAACTTATGTGCTGATGAGTTTAGACCTCGCACCTTAAAGTTGTTCAAATATAGGCTAAGACAGTACCTCATTAGAAGACCTGTTGAGAAATTCCTCAAAATTTCCCCGAATCACAAAGACAAAAATATATACATGCAGAAATTTTAAACAAAACCTAAATGTAACAAAATTCATGAAGGAATTAATGTATTGGAAAACGGAAGCCACTGTTGAAGTTAGCTTATGTCAGCTATCATAGTTAAATTTAGTTAATGTCAGTTATCATTGTTAAATTTAGCTTAAGTCAGCTATCATAGTTAAAGTTTACTATAGTCTAATATCAAAAGTAACGTGGCTAAATAATAATAGTTAAAGTGGCTAAAGTCAACTTTCATAGTTTAAGTTAGCTAACGTCAGCTATCATAGTTGAAATAGGTTGAAGTCAGCTATCGAAGTTAAAGTGGTAAATGTCAACTAATGTAGTTAGTTTAATAACGTCAGCTCTCATAGTAAAAGTGGCTAAAGTCAACTGTCAGAGTAAACCGGAAAAGGGAACTATCATATGTAAAGATAGCTAAAGTCTGCTGTTATATAAAATGATAAAGTCAACTATCATGGTTAAAGAGGCTAATGACAGCTATGATGGCTAAAGATAGCTTATTTCCAGCTATCATAGCTACAGTAGCAAACAACTAACGCAAACACCATGGTTCAAGAAGAAGTTCTTGAATATTCTAGAGCGGCCGTCTCAGTCATCTGTCTTGAATCTCAGAGAACAGCACTTGCAGGACTGCAGTTTGCAGCCTGTAAACCCAGGAATATTCCTGAACTGGAAGCCTTTGTCAATGAGTAAAGGGCTAAAATTTCTCAGGAGCTCTGCCAGAAGCTGCTGGCTGGCTATACAAGAACTTAGCCGCAGGTCAAAGCAGCTAAAAGGGTATCTACAAAGTTGTTCGTTAGGCTATAATCACTCAGAGACTGAAATTGACCAGAAAAGCAGCATTTGGGGTCGGATTTTGGAAAAAACACTTTAAGTCTGTCATAGTGAGATATTTAAACTGTTCTGGTATGATCAAGGATACATGGAATCTATTGTTGGTATCTAAAAATGAGACCTCCCACTGGTTCATCCACAGGACCATTCAGAGATCTCCATTGGTGCCGCTGCCACCATGGCCCATGAGATTGGCCACAACTTCGGGATGAGCCATGACCACGAGGGATGCTGCGTGGAGGCCACGGCAGACCAGGGAGGCTGCGTAATGGCTGCTGCTACAGGGTGAGCCTCAGGCTTCATCACCACCCTGCTGACAGTCTGCTCGCGCTAACAGCATGACCAAAACACCCGAACTTACATTTTTATCCCTCTTTCATTGCTGTAGGACAGATAGACACATCAGCTATTTTCCCTCTGATGTCACTCTAAAGAATGTTTTATGTAAATGTTGTACTTTTCAATAAATGTAAATACATTTTTGCCGTCCAGGCATCCATTCCCACGTGTCTTCAGTCGCTGCAGCAAACGCGACCTAGACAGCTACTTCCAGAAGGGCGGGGGCATGTGTCTCTACAACATGCCAAACATGAAGGACCTGGTTGGAGGGAAGAAGTGCGGCAATGGCTTTGTGGAGGAGGGAGAGGAGTGTGACTGCGGAGAGCCTGAAGTGAGTTAATCACGGGTGCAAATATTAATGTTTCCCCACTGACTCCTTCATTCATTACTTCATTTCCATGGCATGGTATTTTAAAATGTGTGTGTATGTAAAATTTGTGGCTTCTATTTGCTGAATTGCAACCAGAGGTCACCCCTCCCTTTCCAAGAATATTATTATTTGTTCCGCATTATGGTAGCATTGACAGTTGGGTTGGTTGTGGAGGGCTTCCACATGCAACAACACTCGGCCCACAGTCTCAGGAAGCAGATATAAATCCCGAGGCTGTAGCCGCTAGCAAACCTTCGTCCCCAAACCTTTCCAGGCCGACCCAAAGCCCCGCGGAAACTCATCCAGCATGAGCGAACCAACACCGGATACAGACCCCACCAGCGGGATCTTTCAAATATCATCGGCTTACGTTAGTGACAGCACAGTGCCTCCACAAACATAGACATGGTAACTGCTGGGATTTTCTCTGTGACTGAGGTTCTGCTTTACCATATTGGCTGCATTCAATTACAATAGGTGGTGGCATCAGGCTAATCTGGGTTATTCAGACCCATTCCCTTCCAACACTTTACAGCTCCTCCTGTAGGATTGAGGTGTACCCATTCCAGATGATGCTCGAATCCCTTTAGAGAGTTTCTGGTCGACCCCGGAGTCTCCTCTCAGTTTCCCTAAAGACATCCTATGGGAGAACACTGAAGTATCCCACCCAGAAACGGAACCACCTTTATTGGCTCACTTTTGACGTGAGGGATCGGTGGCTCCTCACTCTCACTATCTTAATATCGTGGGGGTATGCGTAATGGGGCAGGATAGACCCCATTCCTGACCTGCATAAAGGGGCTGATCCAGGATTTTTGATACTCTCTTGAACATATTATTTAATTTCACAGTGAGAGGATGGATCTTCATTTTAAATAACTCAGGATTTTTTAGTTGGTTGGTATGATCAAATTTGGCTTAATAAAACAGATTTTAAAAGTTGTTTTTTTTGGGGGGGTTTTACAAATCCGGTCACCAACAGTTCCTTTGATATCGGCAAAGGGGACTATTGGGTCTTCATCAGATTCCACTGTCTGGAACACAGTAGCAGATCTGAGCGTACCCTGTGTTAATACGTTTGATTCTTTTTTTTTTGTGATAGTGGTTTAAAAAAAGGTTAAGGTAGAAGATATTGAGGTTCAATGTTAGTTTATTGAGACCCCAAGGGTGTTTTTTGTTTGTTTGTTTGTTAGTTTATTTGTTTTCAGAAGAGATTCAGCCTATTAAACTTGAAAAAAAACACAAGCCATCATAGAACTAATCTGGATTTATCTGTGTGATTTATAAATTATGAGAAGGTTTCAAAGCTCAACAGAAAAATCTGTGAATTGACCTTTAGATAGATAGCGGCTGCTGTTTTTAAATTTTTTGTTCCCTACCTCGCTGCAGTCTCATTAGTAATGCACTCCGTGACACATTTGTGCATCAGCTGAAAGTTCCCTTAAATCAAATGAAGCGTGGCGCTCAACAAACTTAGAGGCTAACTAAAGCTTCTCTAGGTGGTGACATCGAAGCAAATTTAAAACAAAAAGTAAATTGGCAGCGGTGCTGACGGGGCTGTTTGTTATGACTCCCACTCAGGGCGCTGTTGACAGGCCGACTCCCGCTGCTGACAAGCAACCTCCTTTTAGCATTGCAAATGAGAAGAGCCTCAGAAAGCAGCCTGATGGTCAACTAGGAGACGATGTGTGACGGGTGACAGACCTGACCATGGGAGAAAAATGAGCCCTCTCTTTCTGTAAGAAGTCAGAATTACTTCTTCTGCTCGTAGTTAAAAGTTTTCATGCTGTATTTAGAATCTAATTGGGAAAGTTCAGCCTGCTTTTACTGAAAACTACAAATATGTCTGTACTTATTGTCCTCATTAATCCTTTGTCCACGCAGCACAGCTGCTATAATTGGCTGTGCTTGTGTTAACCTTCCCATTTGAACTTGGGTTATGGTGGCTTGGCAGGGGTTGCTGTGTCAAAAGCAGATGTGGTGTTTGTTTACTCGGTATGACCGTTCCTCTTGAAATTATAACTCATTTGTCAGCGAGGAATGTCTGTCTTCACCTGCTGTCAGTGAGAGGACACTGTACTTCCTGTATATTGTATGTCTGCAGCGAGTGTCTTTTGTATATCTGGTAAACTCTAAAATACGATGATAGAGGATTAGGGCAACACTGAAAAATAAGAATAAAAGTTGTAACGTTTACGATAAGTGGGTCCAGCTGGAAAAGACACACCTAGACTCGATCACTTCCAAGACCATTTTCAGAAGCAGGATGTTGGCTCATACATCGCAACAGAAGCACACTATGCCAATATCAAATGAAATTCCAGAAGATGATTGAAGTACATCGGTCTGGGAAAGGTTCCAATGCTATTTCTAAGGTTCTGTGGGACTTCACCGATCCACAGTGAAGCGCATTATCTACAAATAGGACTTAATAGTAGACCTTCACAGACATGGTCCCCCTTTAATAATTCCTCCAAGAGCACGGTGAAGGCTCATTCAGGAAGTCAGAAAAGAGAGGGGAGGCCAGTGCTGACCCAGATGAGTATTAAGACTCATCTGAATACAGAGCTTTCTGCAGAACATTCTATTGACTTAGAATGTGAGTTTGAACTGTTCGGATGATAATAAATGGCGCACTCCTTTAGGTAGAAGAAGTTGAAGGAACAGATGGAACAGATGTGGAAGGTTAAAGTCAGCGTGGTCCCAGGGGTGAGAGGAGAATCAGAGAAGTTTTCCAGGCGACTTAGGGTGCAGCACGTTAACTGGAAAAGGTTACACCTGACAATTTCACTTCTGGTAGCCTCTGCAATTTGACATGTTCTCATAACATCCTTAGTGAACTGCTGGTGTCCTACAGGACGGCGCTGTGGACTGCCACATCTTCTGTGTCTTCCTGTTCTCTTCTATGTGGGGATAAATATATGTTTGTAATGTGTGTGACTTTATAGGAGTGCATCAACAAATGCTGCAATGCCAATAACTGCACCCTGAAGGAGGAGGCACAATGTGCCCATGGCGTGTGCTGCGAGGGCTGCAAAGTAAGAGATACACACAAAACGAGCGCTAGTATTTAAACCTTCACTGAGGATCGTGTGTGTGTGAGCAGTCACATGATACACTGCCTATTTAATTCTGTGTCATTAAAAGCTAATGATTTATTAGCTTTCACAAGATGATAATTACATTTAAAAATACTGCAGTAATGAAAGACCCTCTTCCAAGTGATCCATATGCTGTTCCAACTCTCATCTCCTCCCCCTTGCTGCTTGTTCCCTGTCTCTGCCAGTTGATGAGGGCGGGTACCATGTGTCGGGGGCCCGCAGGGGCTTGTGACTTGCCAGAGTACTGCACCGGTGCATCTCCTTACTGTCCCTCCAATGTCTACCTGCTGGACGGCTCCTCCTGCCAGTATGGACTTGCCTACTGCTACAACGGCATGTGCCTCACACATGAACAGCAGTGCCTGCAGCTCTGGGGCTATGGTAACGACACGGACCTCACACGCAGCACTTTCAAGCCATCAGGGCAGTTAAAAGTTCAAATGCAGTCAACATTCACTCACCACCATAATAGAAAGTCACATGAAAACCTCAGACAGTTTCACATCAAAAGTTCAAGCAAAGGTTCAAAAATGTTGTTTCATTGTTTACGATTGATCTGGTTAGTTTCGGTTCAAGTGCACTAAAGGACAGGACATACCTACTTCCTGTCATCATCGTCTACCTGACGATGTATCCTCTGTTGTAACTAGCGTCTACCCCATTCCCCTCTTAAGCTTGAAAAGTTCTATAAGCCCCTCCCTTTTTGCTACGTAGCCATGAGAGCAACCACTGAGTGTGAGAAGGTTCCAGTATTCTTTCTGGGTACTCCTCAGACTCATCCAAAACTGCAACAAGACAAAATTTGACTTTTGAGAAAGAGATGTAGAGGTTGAACGAGTGGGGAAGCTCAGGATTGTTGCTTACGCTCACACTGTAGGATCAGAATCCTCCCGCACGACATGAGTGCTCTTACTGTACCCGACCCGTCCGGCTCCTGCAGCCTGTTGTCGCTATTTAAAAATGACTCTGAGGCAGAAAAAAAGTGTATTTGTTAGCAACATGCTAACAAGACAGAAACGAGCTGTAATGATGATTTTTTTCCCATCCTGTGTGCCGAAACATCTTCTTTTTTTTTTTAAAGTTGCCGGCGTATCTGGACTTGTAGGTGTTTGGAACGGGCAGAATTGCTGGTCTATTTTGCAGAGAGACTTCTGACAGACCAGAAAACCTTCCGATCATCCGACCCCTGTAGGGGGCTGCTCATCGCTACCCTTGACCTCGCGTACACAGTGGGGCAAATAACAAAGGACTGACACCGACAGAATGCCCGGCAGTCCTGAGGCTCATTTGCTCATTCTCAAGTGTGAATCGGGCTCAGATCGTACACTGTGCGTCTGGCTTTAGGGAAAGGGCAAGAGAGAGGGTATGGGAGAGAAAGGGAGATGGAGATGGAGAGGGAGAGAGTGGGAATGTGATTGAGGGGAAGAGAAAGTGAGTGAAAAAAGAAAGGGAGAGGAGTGAGGCTAGAGTGGGTGTCACCCGAACTGATTTCCTTCATCATTATTTTTAATATATCTTAATCAAATAATCCAGGTATTTATCAGTTTGTTTTTAACCAACCTTTTTATTGGGGAGTATTTTGTGTAACAAAATAAATATTTTTACTATATGTAAAATATAAAAAAACAGTATTGGAGTTATTATTAATTATGAATTTCCATTTTGTCTGGGTGTGGAATCTATTTCCAAACAGCTCCAGTTTTAATGACATCAACATTGAATCCTGTGGTGTGATATTTTTGTTCTACACAACTTAACTTTTTGGGAATCAGGGGAGTAGTCGATGTTGTCTCTGGAGTGATCCTATGAATTTTTAGGGGATTTATTTTCATCTTCCTCCTCCTCAGAGACTACACAAGTGTATATCCCAGGATTCTGTGTTGTACTCAAACCGGCTTCATGTGTCTCACTGAAGCCGGAGCAGGGTTCATTCTGATGGTCAGACATATCAGTAGAAAAGTCACATGAGCAGTGCCTGTTTGTTGCAAATGTGGTCAGCAATAACTCAATGTCCAGAGGGCTGATGGTATACGTTGTGTTTCCAGGAGCTCGACCAGCCCATGATGCCTGCTTCGAAGATGTCAACGCAGCAGGAAATGCTTTTGGGAACTGTGGTAAAGATCAAAATGGAAACTACATGAAGTGTGAGAAAAGGTAAGAGATCCTCATCGAGGTTGAAAGAATGATACAGAAACTATTTGAAATATATATATATATATATATATATATATATATATATATATATATATATATATATATATATATATATATATATATATATATATATTGTATTAGTAAATGTTATGTAAAACTCAGAATCATTCTTTTTCAGTCCTTACCATTATTTCCTTAGTATAACGAGTTTGAACAATCATCAAATATTCTGCAAAAAATCACCCACTGGTGCCAAAATAAAGCTCCAGGGCCTCATTTATAAAACAGGATTCATGTCAGGCGGCAAATAGATGACTGACATACACAGAAAAATATTCTGATTCATAGAACAGAGCACGTCCCACGCTCATGCCACTTTATACATCACAACGCACTCAATATGAGGCTTTCATACAACGCCTACTGTTGCCCTGAATAGTCAGTGACACACCCCTAATGAATAATAACACCTATGATTGATGATGTCTGTCCTGGTGAAGACAGACATGAAGTCTGAATAACAAACATCAGTCCAGAAGAGTTCACCAAATATATACATACAGTTTGCATGTCACAGACGAGATCCGGCCACAAACGAGCAGGTCTTTCCTGCATCGTTTACACTGACATTAATGTATCCACAAGTTGACAGTGTTGTCTTGTACAATTTCAACTTCCATGAATTTTAATAACAAATATAAACAAGGTTTTTCCCATCTGAAAAAATAGAAAATTTCGTAATGACCTAAATCTGTACCCGTTGAAACGTGGCGATTCTCATAGCAAGTATTCAATACTATTATACTTATAATACTACTGCTAGTAGTATTACTTATAATACTACTACTGTGTCGCTGTGGCAACATGTCAAGCACACACTAAGTACTAAGGACAAGTACTGGACTGAGTACAAACAGTCCAGGTTGATACAGTCAAACAGTCCAGGTAAATACTATCACAGCGTCCAGGTTCATACAGTAAAACAGTCCAGGTAAATACTATCACAGCATCCAGGTTCATACAGTAAAACTCTCCAGGTTCAAACAGTGAAATAGTCCAGGTTCATACAGTCAAACAGTCCAGGTAAATACCATCACAGCGTCCAGGTTCATACAGTCAAACTCTCCAGGTTCAAACAGTGAAATAGTCCAGGTCCATACAGTCAAACAGTCTAGGATCATATATTGAAGTATGTTATTCCCTTGCGCCGTTTAGTCCATATCGGTAAACTATCTGAAGACATGCACAAACTTTGAGCGCAGACAGATGGCTCCAACTCTATTCTGCTTGCTGCTGAGCATAAATGAGCCTTTAAAGAAAAAAATGTGTGATAGCTGACATTAGTGGCTAACAATAATAATAATTATTATCATAACTTTATTGATCACACAGTCTTACCAGTACATGATTGTGAAATGTCTTCTCGGTATTCAACCGATCCCTGAGGGAGCAGTAGGGTGCCCCGAGGCACCCTATAAGAAATCAGGGTTTCAGGGTCTTGCTTAAGGACCCGACAGCACACGGCGTCGACAGCTGGGATTGAAGGCCAGTCTTCTGATTCTTGAGTTTATAAATGTTAATGGAAGGTTTGGCTCCATGGGGACCACTAGACTCCTGATCTATTCTCCACTGCATGAGATTTAAACACAAACCCACTGAATTATGTACCTTCATGTAACCGCATTGACAGAACATCTGAACATTAACATCATTTATTATATACAGTCTTATCTGTATTCTGGTTTCGTACATTTTTATTATAATATTGTTGTTAATAGGTTTATTTGACTTTTTTTTCCTTTTGATATCCTGTCTCTTCTTTGCATTTTCAAGCATATAATGTCATTCCCCAAATATTGCGCCGAATGACAATAATCTGATCCCAGTAATTATACGTATTTTAATTAATTTTTTGTTTTTGTTTTTGCTCGTACTTCTTTATGTCAGTAGCACTGTATTATCTTTACGCCTCTAGTCGCTGCAATTTATAGGGGATCATGGGAGATGATTACCAATCAGACAGAGGAGATATTGTCGTCATGTTATTGTCGGGTCTCTGCTCCTCATGGAGATGCTCCGCGGTGACATCATTCATCCTAACAGTATCTCCCTGTGCACGCTGTCACCGCTGGGTGGAAGCTAATTATTGCAGCCAAATTAGCAATTGTGGCTATGCAAATGAGGATTAAAGTTGTTGACGGCTGCCTGGTATGATCCACCGCCGCCCAAATCCATTATGAAGTCCCAGTGGAGTCATTAAAGTGTTTTCTGGCCACGGAGAGTCACAGAGCTGATTAAAGGGTAGTAAATGTCTTTCATTAACGCGAAGAGTAATGTGAACACTATCGGCACGGTATTCTCCAACATTCCTCCTTTGTTTTAGTTTTTTTGCTGGCTGTGTTTATTTACCGTTTTGAATTTCCATATTAATCAGGAGATTGAAGACATAAGTGGTGCTGAGGCACCTCCAGTAGTCCCGACCTTTGTTTGGAGAAAGTACTGTTGTCGTCCGGGGGCTGGGATACTGATTGCTTTTTGAATTTTACTTCTCCTGCCTGACGTCATCCTTAAATGTCATAATTGAAGTGGTTTTCTGTGTTTGCATTGCTAACTAAGCTCATAAGCTAATGTAAGTGGTGGATGAAGTTGTTGGAGTGTAAATCAACACTCTGGAAATACTCCTCTACAAGTCAAAGTTTTGAATATAATACCGCGATCAAGTAAGGTATGAAAGTAGCGTCAGCCATATATACTTAGAGTATAAAAGTAAAAGTACTCCTTGTGTCGTGGAGTGACCCCTCTTACTGTTTTTCTATTATAGGATTTTTGCTGATTTATATTCCTGTTGTAAATGTCAAAAGTTGAAAGTGATGGACAGTAACTAAATACTTTTACTCATGTCCTGGGGTTTTACTCAACCCTTTATTAATCACATACAGCCATACACAGTGAAATTATTTCTCTGCATTTGACCCAACCCTGAGGGAGCAGTGGGCAGCCCCTTTGTAGCACCCAGGGAGCTGGGGTTTCAGGGTCTTGCTCAAGGACCCTATGACATGTAGACCCTGGTGGGACTTGAACCAGCTGCTGTCCAATGTTCTGATTGGGTGATGGCTGCTCTAGCCACTGAGCCACAGCTGCCCCTAAAAAAAATATGAGACAAAGGCGGGGAGGAGGAACGGACTTTAACACACTGAGTAACGAGTATAATAGGAAACAGGCGACGGCGTTTAACTATCAAAGAGCACACATTAACAAACAGGATTCACACACACCCATAGACCAATGAGAACAGGAGGAACTACATAGAAATTAACCTTCAAAATAAAACAAGGAAACACAATCAATCCTACAAAAAGAAACAAGAGAGCTAAAACAAACAATCCTACATAATATACAGAACCATGACATAAAAGCCGGCTGTGTGTCATATTTAAATACTCGGGTATATGGTCTTTGACTGGTGGACCCTCTGCCCCCGCCATCTCCCAACCCTCTGTCCCATCAACAACTGTATCTGCATATGAAGAAATGCAGCCATGTTTAGCTGAGGAGGAAGATGATGGACACTGTGCTTCGCTTTGTCCGTCTTAGGTAATATGATCCCCGTTTGCATCATACTGACTAACTGCTCACGGAATGGAGCATCTTCAATAATTGTTAAGTGATGAGGAAAATACACATCATCTACACCGATCCCCAAGGAAGCATATCTCTGCTGTCGGTGCCATTTATTCTCTACACATGGAAAAGGTCACATGGATACCAATATTTTAGAGCACGGACCTTCAACATCGGGGTTTGTGATTGAAATGTCAGCAGCGAGAGAAGAGGCCGAGAATAAGACGTGTTTTTAAGAGACAAACGTGATTGAGCGTATCCATTATGCTGCTTTACCTCTTTACAGTTTACCATCTTCTCCTTCTGGTGAGATACTGTTCCAAAATGTGGGTGGGAAACACAACCGTGGTGGGGTCTCCACTATCTCCAGTGAATCTGTTTGTGTCCCGAAGGGAACCGGCAGAGGTGCACGTCTCTAAACTGGAGAGAGCAGTCCATCGGATAAGTGTTAGATGGAAGAAAATTGAAGTTAGACCAAGCAAGCTGCCAGACGTGTGATAAATTTGTGGAAACTCTGGGTTATTTTTCTTCATCAGTACGTATAGAATTTATTCTATAGCTGATATGAAGGGGAAATTGCGATAACTTGCAGTGGCCTCAGCTGTAATAGATCAGAAAGGCTAAATTAGGATTGTCTGCGTTAACTCTGGTGATCAATCTGAAAACCCTGAAGCTCTTAATAAATTCCTGTGTGGATCTTCACCTGAGTGTGTCAGGGATAGCTGGAGAAAAAACATAGGTAACATAGAAACAAAGGGGGCACCCCCTGCTGTGGTGGAGGGCTAGTGGATAGAAGAAATTAACGTAGGAGCTGTTATTCCAACCAAACAGAAGGAGTTTGTAGTTTCATCTTGCAGCTGACATCAAAGAGGCTAATATTGAGACAGGTCAAGACGGCGTATATATAACTATAATGGCAGAGAGCAGAAAAAACTTAGAAGCCCCTTCATGGTTAACATTCAAGACGGATAGGGACTGAATCTTTTGTCCATACTCTGCTTCCAGACAAGGGTACAGCAAAATTGTTGGACCAGAATAGCCATAATTTAAGTCATTAAAACGGGGACATCAGAGTTGTAACACCTCATTGAAGCCGAGTTTCTATAAGACGGCGGCGCAGCGACTGTTAATTTTCCCCATTGAAGATGAAGTTGGTGTTGAAATGAAAGAGGTGCTTACAAACTGGGTTTGGCAATATGACTACTCGGCTCCCTCTACAAAAGGGTTCCCTCCCTCTCTGTAGACCCCCTTTTCAAACCAATCTTTCTTTCTGATGATATCAACATATAAAAACGTCTCGCAAATATATAGTTTCATTCTTTTAAAGGCTCAGTGATTCCCTGAAACAGCTGCTGTCTGTCATTTAATGTGTGTGTGGTGGTTTCCAGCGGCAGATTAATTATCACTCACTGCTCTAGTGAGGTTTTGGGGGCTGCAGTGTCACATGGTGTGACTGTGGGCCTCATTAATGTGGTTTTAATAGTTTATGGATAACAGTTAAGCTCTATGCCTCACAGGAGGAAGATGCATCATGCTTTAGATCTACACACTGTTGCTCTGACCGGTTCGGCGGCCCTGAAACGCACGCACACACTCACTGACAGCTGAAAGCCCTAATAGCTTTAGTATCATAAAGTCTAATGGCCACAATAAAAGAAGCAGCAGAGTTCTAATACTAATAGTCTACACTGATGAGGGATGGTAACATACTGTGTTATGAACAAGAAACTTCCTGGTTTCGTCTATTTCTGTATTACCCAGAAATGTCAGATCTTCAAACTAAATGCAACATAAAACAACCTCAGTAAATGCAAAATACGATGATGATCATTTTATTTCTTTAAGCAATAGGGTTCTCTAACACCAACTGGTCCTGCTCCTTCAGAAACTGAATTCTAAAAACTACCTGCATCAATAACTGGTTCCAGCTGAACTGGACCCACAACGCTTGATCACCACCAGCCCGGCTCAATCACACCATCATTTTAACAGACTATTTTCAGAAGCAGGAAGTTGGCTGCAAGGTCTCACCAGTGGCACAATATGCCAAAATCATAAGAAATTCCAAATGTTGACTGAAATCCTTCAGTCTATTAGGGACTCTTAAGAAATTTAAGCTTCCAATACTGAACCTTCATAGAAGTGGACCACCTTCCACAATCCCTCTAAGATTGAATGTTTTCTTTGGCTCTAAAGATCCAAAGAAAACATTCAAGGAGCAGAAGGCCTCTTTAACCTCAATAAAGGTCAGAGTTCATGACTCTTCTATTCCAAAGACACGGGGGAAAGAGGACATTGTTCAAGAGTGGTGAGAGAAAGCCACTGCTGACCCAGAAGAACATTAAGGCTCGTCTGAATCTCCCATGTATGAGTCAATAGTTGAACTGTTTGAGGACAGGGGTCCAATTTAATCTGGTGTAAACAAAACAAAGCATTCCACAGGAAAACATGAGACCTAAGGTCAAACATTTAGGGGGCAGTCGTCAATAATGAGGACTCTTCCCAAAACTGAGGGAAACATGAATTCTGAAGGACAATGTCAGGTCATACGTCTGGAAGGCAAGGCAATGATCCCAATTACAAGATAAGTCCACCTCTGTATGGATCAAAAGAACAAAACTTTTAAACTCAAAAAAATCTTAAAGTGGCCTGTAGTCAAAGTCTAGACTTGAACCCCATTGAGATGCTGTGGTGGAACCTGAAACGGTCCGTTCACACTCACAAACCCTCCACTGTGGGTGAACTGTGAGTCAGTCCTGCGAAGAAGAGTGGGCCAGAATTCCACCACAGTGATGTCATGGATAGATCTCCAGTTATCAGAGGTGCTTTGTTTCCATTCAGGAAGGTGAATGATTTTCCACTATGTTGAATTAGGTATAAAACACCTGAATAATTTTATTAAAAATGTGTATTTTGCATTTATACGGGTTGTTTTCTGTTTAATTAAGTTATAAGATCTGACGCAGTTTAGTATGAGTTACACACAGACAAAGAAGAAACCAGGAACTGAACATCCTTATCCAAGTATCAGAATTCTACGTGAATCAGACGATGGTGATGAAAGAAACATTGAAACAATAGTCTGAATTTAAAGAATATCCCGGCTTGTAGAAGTGTTATATCTATTAACCAGAGGACAGATTCCCCTTAAATCCACAAACCATAAACGTCTACATCAGGGGTGTCAAACTCAATCTCATAGGGGGCCAAAATTAAAGTCCACATCGAGGCCCAACAGGACTCAAACTTGACATTTATATCTGAGTTATTATGACAATTTCATTATTTTATTATACTCATACTTATTATACTCATTTTCTAGAACTCTGAACAAACCAACAGAAGTTAATTTAGAGATTACATTCAAAATGGAGCAGCATAACTAATTTTTGTGTCTCTCTTTCAGCGTCAGAGTTTAACAGAATGATTTCATATTAAACGTTTTTATTCAAAGGCATCAATATCAGCCAGAGATTTTACAAGTTAGAAATTACATCTAGAATCAATCAGTTTTTAAACATCAACAAAAATTAACTTTAAATGTCCCTTGGTAAATGGCTGGAATAATTCAGCCATATCCGTCTTCTCTCATAATAAAACAGCAAAAGAAGAAAACAGTCATAAAGAGCCTAAAGGTGTATTTCACATTAGATGTGAGCTACTTCATGTGTTTTATTGTTTTTAACACAGCAGCACTGAAACGCGTTGAATGGTACGTTCTATTTAATAATACGTGCGAGCGACTCATTAATACGTTTATTATTTCTAAATCATTTTTAAAGAAGATTTCTCGTCCATATCTCCTTCCGGCCTCCGTAGCATTTCCTCTAAAGATTAGCAAATGTTTATAGAAGTGACCGGATCAAGGCTAATAACAAAGGAGCAGGGAGAAACGCTGGCGGTATTGATTGATGTGCCGGCTATTGCAATGACTGCTGGGATTCGTGGAATCTGTGGTGTTTTCCCTGTGTACCAGCGGGCCAGCTACTAAATATATTAAATATTATAAATGTTGTGCGGGCCGGATGTGGCCCACGGGCCTTGAGTTTGACACGTCTGATCTACATGGCTGACTACGTGTAATTTTATGTCTGTACAGTGATGCCAAATGTGGTAAAATCCAGTGTCACAGTGCTGCCAAAAAGCCCAAAGGTACAAACGCTGTTTCCATTGACACCACCGTAAAGACTGATGGCATCGAGGTGAAGTGTCGCGGCACCTACGTTTACAGCACCAAGGACGGCCAGGGGGACCTCACCGACCCTGGCCTCGTCATGACCGGGACCAAGTGTGGAGAAGGAAAGGTGGGTCCAAAGTAAATAAGTGATGTTTTGTTCACAGGATTTAATGGGAAGGATTCAGCCTCGTGAGTTCTCCGCTGCACCACAGGATGGAGTCAGCTAATGTTTCACAGGGTTTTGATCAATAGTAGCAACAACGGCGTGACACCTGCTGCGTGCGTGAAGGATATTGGACTGCCGCCTAAGAGAAGGAAACTGGCAACAACACATTTGTGTCATTACGGATTTAAAGAGACATCTGAGGCTGTGCATTCTGATGGAGTCTCTAGACATCCTACTGTAACCTATTTTTCTTAGGCCAACGAGGAAAAGTGTTCATATGAACCGATGGATATGGGTTCTGACATACACAATCCAGCTATAACATTTTATTGTGGATGCCCCCCTTTTACCACCAAAACAGCTCTGACCTGTTGAAACATGGACTCCACCAGACCTTTGAAGTTGTGCTGTGGTATCTGGCACCGAGACATAAGCTTTAAGTTTCAAGATGAGGACTCCATGAATCAGACTTGGTTGGCAAATACATCCTACAGGTGCTGGATTACATTGAGGTCTGGGGTATTTGGAGGTTAAGTCTACACTTTGTACCGCTCTCTGTGTTCCTCAAACCATTCCTGGACCATTTCTGTAGTATGTCAGGGAGCATAAACCTGCAGAAAGAGGCAAATAGGGAATACTGTTTGCATGAACCGGCCTGCCTGGTCTGCAGCAATGTTTAGGTAGGTGGTTCATGTCCAAAGAATCGTGTTTCCTCCCTTACTTGTCCTTCCCGTCCCAGCAGTTTCTCTTTTCCTACAAAACCTGTAGTTCTGGAGATGCTCTTATCGAGTCATCCAGCTATCTCACTTTGGTCCTTGCACGTGACTATGTTTTCCTGCTTTCAGCACATCAACATCAGGACAAAACTTTCACCTGCTGCCTAATATAATTCACCCACTGACAGGTACGCTGGTT
Source organism: Lophius americanus (assembly GCA_037951165.1). Taxonomy (NCBI): domain Eukaryota; kingdom Metazoa; phylum Chordata; class Actinopteri; order Lophiiformes; family Lophiidae; genus Lophius; species Lophius americanus. The sequence goes on along the minus strand of JBBDHG010000015.1, from coordinate 9,135,415 downwards.
TAAATCAGAAAAACGGTTGTTTGAGCACCTGGGTTGGTAAAGCCTATTTATTGGCTATATTTATTTATTTATTGTTTTCACAAAAGTAAAGAATGGATAAAAAAATGATTAGATTATAATGTGGAGTTCACTTACCATCAAATTACATTCTGTGTTTGCCTAAGGTCATTCTTGAAAGTGATTTGCATCAAAAGCCTGATGCTAGGTGAAATATACATAAACCTAACTGCAGAGTCACACTGACAGAGAATTCACCAGGGCTTAATAACGGATGTGATGTACGTTTATATGAAAACACATTAATGTCTGCAGACTGCCAGGTTCTGCTAAACCGTTTTCCACCATCTCCATCTGCTGCTCATTCCAGCCACTGCCGCTCCATTCCATCTATGTGTGGGCTGCACTGATCTGATCGGTCTGAATGAGGCATATACTATAGATATATTATGAGTTTGGAGCAGGGAATATTGTCTGCCCTCCAGGAAGATGATGAATCTTCAAATCGAACCAGCCATTTCCCATAAATAAGAGCTCACAAAGCAGAAAGTTACCGCGTCTGATCGCACATGGCATACCACACTAAATCAGACACTACCGTTAGTGTCAGCCTACTATTACTGCTACTTCTGCTACTGTACCACTGCAACTGCTATTGGTACTACTACTACTTCTACTGGTGCTACTACTACTGCTACTTGTACTACTAGTACTGCTATTGGTACTACTACTACTTCTACTGGTGCTACTACTACTGCTACTTGTACTACTAGTACTGCTATTGGTACTACTACTACTGCTACTGGTACTACTACTACTGCTACTGGTACTACTACTACTGGTACTACTACTACTGCATTTACTACTAGGAAAGGAATTAATCCAAAAATTAAGAATCCAATAATGATAATGAAAATTTAGCTGCTTGTGAATATATTGGATTTTGGTGAAACGCACCAATTTGGGGGATCGTGAAGATTTCATGCTTATTTCCAGGACCCTATATCAGGACAGGAAGATATTGTGTGGAAGTAAAATAGACAAATGAAGATGTGGAATTGTGAGAAGTAATTTCATATAATCAGACACTGGATGAAATAATTCTTTTTTTAGGGTTGAATGTAATATTTTAGATGGAAGAATATCCACTTACCATGATAATACTGCAGCATAAATGAAATAAGAGTACTGCTTGGATGTTCTGTATTGATCGACTGCCGGCTGACTGAATGGAATTGTTTTTATTTATTTATTGTGAAGGTCAGGTTGAGAGCCAGAAGGTGTGATAATTACATTCATGACAGCTTAAACCTTATTAGAGAATTATTTTTTTTAAAATAGGGAAAGACTCCAATATACAGAAAAATGCTTGAAAAATTCTCATGAAGTACCAATATTTTTGGAATGTGTTCACATTCTCAAGCCAACAATTAAACAATTGCGGCTACATACTACGGCACACCTTCAAAGTTCGGGTGGAGTCCATGCCTCGAAGGGTCAGAGCTGTTTTGTGGGAAAAGGCGGGACCTACACAATTTTTGGCTGGTGGTCATAATGTTATGCAGTGTTTCCCACTAAGTCTCAGAATGAACTAAAAAAAATTTCAAACTTCAACATTAAAGATGATTTCAAATGTGTTTTTGCACCCCGTGTCAATCAGCCGCCTCCTCCTGATGCACACGCGCACAATCTTGAGCCTCTCATTAAAAAAAATGCTAGTAAGCGCATCCAAACCAACGCAGTGAGGAGACGAGGTTGTTTGAAAAAACATTAATTGTCCTCACAGAATCTACTGACTAGTTATCCACTAGCCCTGAAATTACCTCATGATCGATGTATGACAGCAAAAAAATGGAAGTTATCATTGAAAACTAAGTGAAGTTAAGTTAGCTAGTGTTAACGTTAGCTGATTACGTCAGCACTCAGTCTCCTCGCTATGACTGCGGCTGAAGTTGGATTATTTTCAGCATTCCGAGGAGAAAGTTGGTTCATCAGGAGACGTTAGACAATGAATTTGTAATAATAAGTAATTTAAATTAACGGTACCTCTTGAAGAGAGAGGGGCAGCAGGTGAGTTTTTAGCAGCAGGGGAAGGGATAGTATGTCAGAGGGGGTCCGAAGTTCCTGGGTGATTGTGGGAAAAAAGCGTTCTTATGCCATTGAGGTGCAGGCAAACACCGGAATTCTGGGTAGAATCCTGAATTCACTTTTTATTTTCAAATAAGGCAACCAGTTCAACACACTGATATTTCTGATGGCTCAAACGTAAACCTACCTCCAGTCAATTATTATTATTATTATTATTTGTTTTTAATCACTGCGTTAAATTTCTTTTGTCATGCATTGTGAGAATAACTTTCAAAAGAGTAAGGAAAAAAATTGTGTAAGGTCATCTTAGCTTTAGCCTCTTTATCTGCTCTTAAAGTGCACCAGATTGAGCAATTTAACTTTAAAAGGTACAACATTTTCTTCCCGAAAGTCCCCCTTCAACGTCTGAGGTTCACCCCCACAGTCTATCTAAACCCTGTGGGAAACACTGGAAATTAGTTTTTCTTAGTTGGTATTAAACACAACTGATTGTTATGTCTACAGATAGAGTTCATTGATGGTATTTTTAAGCAGGTTTTTTGGTTTTTTTTATCGGTCCAGCTTCTTGACACAGCTGAAAAACTAACAATTCAGTCATTTGATAAGTCAGGCCTTTGAGATCGGCTTTAACCTCCCTTCTTGGTCCTCATGTCTGTCATAACACTTAATGTAGATGTTCTGAGTCACTATCATATCTAAAAAACCATTGCTTCACGCTGGAGATGACTTAAAACTGAGCTCCGACGGCATTCTCTGGATATCCTTGGGCAGAATGCTGATGTGTCACCCCTAACACATCACATGGTCACACTGCTTTTGTTGCCACAGGTGTGCAGAGACCGCCGATGCCAAAATGCCTCTTTAACTGCGCTAGAGACCTGCATCACAAACTGCCACGGCAACGGGGTAAGCACACAAACACACACACTCCAGCCGGCGGGCACAGCTCACTCATCTTTCTCTCACGCCATGTCCTTGGGCAAAGGTAGCTCTCTGCAGCATCGTTACCTGGTCTGTGATAAAAGCCATGGAAATAGAGGGCGGGAAGAAACAGCAACAGGAGTGATGAAGTATTTATTCTAGCAGCAGACGCAGGCCTGAGGCAGATCAGGAGGATCATACATAGTTTATGTACCTCTAACCAAACTCTGGAGAGGGGCGCACACAGCTTATAGAAAGAAATGACTGTTAAATGTCCAAAATACTCACAGAATACCTGCTCAGGTGTGTGCGTATAAAAGTCTCACAGAGTGGTTCAGGTGGACCCACCAGGATGTTATTTAATTATGAACTGTAAAAACAAAAACTTTACCTTATTTCTTTAAAGACAGACATTTGGCCCAACAGTTAGTCTGTTATTTAGCTGAAGGTTAGCCCGACAGCTAGTTTGTTAGTTAGCTGATAGTTAGTAATGACAGTTAGCCCGACAATTAGTGTGTCGGTTAGCCCGACGGTTAGTCTGTTAGTGAGATGAGAGCTAGCCTGACAGTTAGTCTGTTAGTGAGATGAGAGTTAGCCTGACAGTTAGTCTGTTAGTGAGATGAGAGTTAGCCTGACAGTTAGTCTGTTAGTGAGATGAGAGCTAGCCTGACAGTTAGTCTGTTAGTGAGATGAGAGCTAGCCTGACAGTTAGTCTATTAGTGAGATGAGAGTTAGCCCGACAGTTAGTCTGTTAGTGAGATGAGAGTTAGCCCGACAGTTAGTCTGTTACTGAGATGAGAGTTAGCCTGACAGTTAGTCTGAAAAGTAACAGTTATCCCATTAGTTCGCTTGACAGTTAGCCTGACGTTTAATCCGACAGTTATCCTAACAGTTAGCTTGACAGTTTGCCTGATGATTAGTCTGACGGTTAGCCTGACTCCACAAAAAATTGGACGCTCTGTAAAACTTATGTGTGTGTGATTGTGTGTGTGTCACACCCAAGGTGTGTAACAGCAACGGGAACTGCCACTGTAACGGTGGCTGGGCTCCCCCCTTCTGTGATGAGCAAGGTCTTGGTGGCAGCGTGGACAGTGGACCTATCCAGTATGACAGTGAGTTCTAACACCCACATATGCACAACACACACAGCCCTTGGTGATGGAACAACCTTCAGAGCTCTCTCCGGCTGAATGAGTTTGTTTCCGTGATAGGAAACTCTGTGTGACTCAGGAGTGAAAATGAGATTTGTCTGATGTCTCTGTTCCTTGTGTGTTTGTGTTCACCTAAGAAAACGTTTTCACCCTGTTAATGACAAGGAATTTATGTTGTTAATGCAGAAAAACCTTTAGGTAGCCAAAGAAAGTATGTTAATCCAGTCGTACTCAGATCTTGTTAACAGCTTGTTTACTTTGTGGCTGTTCAGAAGGAAATCACTTTCAGATCTGCTGAATATTCCAATAATGGTCCAGGATAAGCTGAACCATTATTGCTGCTTGAAGTGATATAAATTGATGCATCTGAAACACGTTTAACCTGTGCGACTTTAGAGACAGTCGCTAAAAAATACAGATTTTTTTCCCCCTGTTTCTTCAAATTTACTACGTAATTATTTTTTGAGAAACAGACAAACATTCTCTAATCAATATAAAAAGGCATCCATTGGTTTATGTGCTCTATCTGTTTAATTTATTGTTAACTTGAACTAGTGTGCTGTCTTGCCCTTAAAAAGACCTATTTACTCTCTGAGAATTTAAATAAATATGAAAAAAATCATAAATGCTTCATTAAACATTAAACTTGTTATTGCTGGTAGGGTCAAAATGTTTGCGATTGATTCCTTCTACGTGTTCAGCATGTTGTGGTAATGATCGGCAAACCAGCACATGGATCTACAATGACTTTATAACTGTACATATACAGTATGTAAACATAAAATCCTAATGTCGTGATAAACAAGGTGGGAATCGTATTTGTGTCTCCACAGATCAGGTGGGGCTAGTGGCCGGGCTCCTGTTTACCTTCCTGGTGGTCTTACCTGCTGTGCTACTGCTCCTCTACTGCTACAGGATCAAAACTTCTTTTTTCCACAAGTGGCTTTCTCAGAGAGAGAAGAACAAGAACAACAGGTACTTTGTCCACTCTGTCTGCTGGAAACAAATGACACCTAAATGTATCACTCATTTGCTCAGGAAAATAGACATTAATGTACAATATATTCATAACATTTTTGTTTGTTGGTTTGAAGACCCCACACTAATAGACTGCAGGTTGTTATTAACATTTGTAGTTCAGACAAGACCCCTATGGTATTTATGGTAATTTTACTTTAATTTTCCTGAAAAGTTGGAAATATTATGGAATCATCATCACCGCTAAAACTGCATCCGCTGCAGATCCTTCGTGTCAATGTGATAACTCAAAAACTATATCTTGAGAAAAATGTTTTAGTTCCAAATAAAACCTAAGAGGCCAGTCTGTCAAAGATGGCTAATGAAGGTCACCAGCAATCACGCACAGAAGAAGAAGAAAAAAATCCCTTATCCACTGCAAGATGAAAATGCACATATCATGAAGATAGGTTTCTACCGATTTTGGCACAAACCATAAATATATGTTCAGACAGGTAAATAAAAAAAGGAATTAAAACTATATCATGGATGATTTTGAAATCTTATACCGACATAGACCTAAGTGTGAGGAAGGACTGGACTGATTTTGGGAAGGTCAGTCGGGCCCTGATTTCTCAACCGTTGGTCCCATTTAGTCCAAATATGGGTACATTTTAAATTAATTAGCTTACGTAGATCTATCTTGTACTCTAAACAACAAATTGGAACAGAATGAACTGCTTATTTTCTTGTACCTTATAATGTATTAAGCAAAGACATACATACATATATATATATATATATATATTATTATTATTATTATTTGCATGTTCTCATCATTTCAGACAATGGTAATGTGCATTGCTTAAAATGCATGTGATGTTACTTATGTTATGAGTTATTTTCTAAGATGAGATGGTAACCCTATTGTTTAAGATCAACCCTTAAGATGTTACCTGGATGCTGACGTAGTTAATAAATATGTAACTGGAGAGGAAAACATTGTGTGAGACTGCGTGGCCCGCAGCGTTAAGCCCACGTCTCAGAATGTAGAGTGTTTTTGTTCTGGAGGGTTCGAATCCAGTTCAATGCAATCTCGCAAACATTGTTTTCGTTTTTAATTATGAACGAAGCACTCACTTTTTTACAATCGTATCCGCCATAGTAGAAGACCCATACCAGGAATCCTAACCGCTAGACCATATGGGAGTCTTCAGCGTCTCAGCAATGTCTTGCATTGGTGTCAGCATCATCATCATCACCATCATCAGTTGCCTTAAAAAAAAGAAACTGAAGTCAAGTCATTTAGTATTTACAAGTATCTATCAATCATTCATTGAATCAATGAATCCTGGGGTATCTATCTATCTATCTATCTATCTATCTATCTATCTATCGGGGTAGGGGATAGATCCGGCAGAGATTGGGTTCTCTGAAGCTCGCGGCCAATGTCGCCAGTCTCATTCCCTGTGTGGCTGTTGGTTTCTGAACCATTTTAATTCTCCAAGCTGCTGCAGGTTTCAACATCTAAACTTTTCATGAGTTTTCTTACTTTCTTTATCTGCAATGCATGTCGCTCTGTTGCTTCTTTTTTTTGAAATAATAAACACAACCTTCCATCTTCCAAAAGGTAGTAGCCAGCCAAAATGCAAAATCAATCCCCAGTAATCTGCATCAACGCAGTGACCTCCGAATCAAAGTATGGGTCTGCTACTATGGAAATGAAAAATGTTTTTCAGACAAAAAACTAAAAGGATAGCTTTACCTTCAGCTGAAAGTGCACACAATAACCTAGTTATGAATATATTCCATTTATTCAAAGTGATACACGTAAATTTGATACACCGAACCTTGAAAAATGTCCCCTTGTTTCCGATGATGCGTTGATATCGGTGAACAAGGACTCAAGGAGAACAGGTAGAGAGAGTTCACTGAAAATTGAAAGTCAGTGATAGTACTCTTTGCTTTCACACAGTGTTCTATGCATTCCACCCATTCCTAAGGAGTTAAAGGCATTTGCTGGGAACTAAATTGGCATTAATGGTGTCCGAGACAAATGTTATTCCCATACCGGGAGTTGAACCCGGGCCACCTGGGTGAAAACCGGGAATCCTAACCACTAGACCATATGGGACTCTTCAGGGGCTCAGCAATGTCTTGCATTGTTGTCTGCATCATCATCATCACCATCATCAGTTGCCTTCAAAAACAACTGAAGTCAAGTCATTTAGTATTTACAAGTATCTATCAATCATTCATTGAATCAATGAATCCTGGGGTATCTATCTATCTATCTATCTATCTATCTATCTATCGGGGTAGGGGATAGATCCGGCAGAGATTGGGTTCTCTGAAGCTCGCGGCCAATGTCGACAGTCTCATTCCCTGTGTGGCTGTTGGTTTCTGAACCGTTTTGAATTCACCAAGCTGCTGCAGTCTCAACATCTAAACTTTTCATGAGTTTTCTTACTTGCTTTATCTGCAATGCATGTCGCTCCGTTGCTTATTTTTTTGCGAAATAAGAAGTAAGACATTGCATCTTCGAAAAGGTAGTAGCCAGCCAAAATGCAGAGGATGGGTTCTCTGAAATAAAAAATGTTTTTCTGAACAAAAATTCAAAGGATAGCTTTACCTTCAGCTGAAAGTGCACACAATAACCTAGTTATGAATATATTCCACTTATTCAAAGTGATACACGTAAATTTTATGCACCCAACTTTGAGAAATGTCCCCTTGTTTCCGATGATATCGGTGAACAAAGACTCAAGGAGAGCAGGTAGATTGAGTTCACTGAAAATTCAAAGTCAGTGACAGTACTCTTCGTTATCACACAGTGTGAAATCCGGTGTTCTATGCATTCCACCCATTCCCAAGGAGTTATAGGCATTTGCTGGGAACTAAATTTGCATTTATGGTGTCGAAGACAAATGTTATTCCCATACCGGGAGTTGAACCCGGGCCCCCTGGGTGAAAACCAGGAATCCTAACCGCTAGACCATATGGGACTCTTCAGGGTCTCAGCAATGTCTTGCATTGGTGTCAGCATCATCATCATCACCATCATCAGTTGCCTTAAAAAAACCCAACTGAAGTCAAGTAGTATTTACAAGTATCTATCAATCATTCATTGAATCAATGAATCATGGGGTCTCTATCTATCTATCTATCTATCTATCTGTCTGTCTGTCTGTCTACCCCAGAAAAATGTAGTTTGTACACCTCTAATTTTCATGAAGGTAGACCTTTCTTGCCGGGTGTGGTGGCACGCGCCTGTAACCCATCTCCTTGAGAGGCTGAAGCTGGAGGATCGTCTGAGATCAGGACCTCTGAGCTGCAGTGGACTATGTTGATCGGCTGTCCGCACTAAGTTCAGTGTCCATCTGGTGCTCCTGGGGTAGCCTGGGACCACCAGGTTATCTCAGAAGGGTTGCCCAGGTTGGGGTAGGGGATAGATCCGGCAGAGGACGGGTTCTTTGAAGCTTGCGGCCAATGTCGCCAGCCTCATTCCCTGTGTAGCATTTGGTTTCTGAACCGTTTTGAAATCTCAAAGCTGCTGCAGGTTTCAACATCTAAACTTTTCATGAGTCTTCTTACTGCTTTATCTGCAATGCATGTCGCTCCGTTGCTTCTTTTTTTCGAAATAATAAGTACGACCTTCCATCTTCCAAAAGGTAGTAACCAGCCAAAATGCAAAATCAATCAATGGGTCTACTATTTTCATCTACTACGTGATGAAAGAGATGAGATGCGACTTGAAAATCGCCGATAAAATATAAACCGTCTATATTTCATATATAGATATGGAGGTCCCTTTGTACAAGTAACACATGACTACAACTACATGAGAGTATTGTTTTTGCTTACTCTCCGGCGCTGTTGCCTTCGTCTTGCCAGTACAAAGTTGTCCATCTCGTCCCAACTCCTTAACAACTGCCAGACTCTCCTATGGCCAGGCCATTCCAAACCATACCGTACCGTACCACGCAGTGGAAACACGCCATAATAGTTCATATTTTACTCAACAGGGGGATATGTTTTTAGAAAAAATACTGTGGACATAACTTCACATTTAATTTTTTGAATGACGGCAGCGGCCTAGTTTCAAATAAGATTTCGACCTCGACCTTTGCAGTGGTAGGCTTAGATAGGTTCAGATTGTTTTAGCACCAGGACCTCTTATCTCAAAGCCCTAATTAAACCTCGTTCAGACAGAATAGATAGACAGAATATAGGTGACCCAGCCCTCGCAATGATCAACCACTCCCCATAATTACTTACAGTAGATATTAATTTAAGAAATACGTGCACGTTTTACGTTTTAGCATTTTTGTGCTTGATTCTTCACTCTTACTTTGTCTTTGGAAACCTTTACTTCTTAACAAATCAATATCTTACTAGCCTTAGACGGTTTTCATTATTAGAAACAAGCAGTGAGTGTTGAAAATAAATCATGCACAAACAGAAGAAAGCATTCAAGAGAAAGGCAGGGATGGAATAGTCGGTAGAGAAGAAATTTGGAAAAATGTGGCCGAGAGGAAACGGATAAAATAAATGAGGATGGAGGAAGGATTGAGTTAAAGTAAAGAAAGTGCTCCTAACAGATGGATGCCTCCGCTGGAAGCTTCCATCACTACATCAGCATTAATGTCAGCATTTTGTGCTGCAGCTCACCTCAATCAGAACCAAACAGAATGCATGTCCTTATAAACCCTTAGCGTCCTTTATGAGCGAAGCATATAGAGACAGCCTCATCATAACACTGGCTGAGTTAGTGCCTCTGGAAATCCCTCACAGTGATTTAGAGAAAAGCAATGTGTCTGAAGTGGATCCAGTGTTACAGCAGCCTTTTAAAGAGCCTGACCTTCCGGATGAAGACAGAGAAGAAGGCTAAACACTGGAGATGTTTGCCTCAGTGACATTTTACAGTAACTGCAGCTAAATGGAGGCACTGTTAGGATAAAAATGAGCCATAACAGCTTCGGCTACAATGCAAACCCAGTGCTTGTTTGGATTTTTTCTATGGTTCCAGTTCAGCAGCAGTTGATTCATGTTGGTTTACAGCCTCTCCTGCACATACTGTAAAAAGTGTGTATTCAATTTGCTTGGGCTGCTTACACTGAGTTTCAGTGCCCCACTAAAACTCAGTGGCACTGGGTTGAACTCTAATTCAACCCAGTGCAACAGTAGTACAGACAAAAGCTCAGTTGACTCATCTCTCACCAACATATTGATGGAAGACTGGAGACTAGTTTTGAAAAACAATTGCCTGCAGGCGATATGGCTGTCTCAGGAATTGTGTGGCTTCTTAGCCTAAGCTACGATATTGGATGCTAGATAGCTAGCAGGCAATGCTTTCTATGACATGCACAAGTCATTACTACACCACTCACTCAGTCGTGGCGAATCCTCAAGAAAATATAATTTGCACCATTACTGGCTAATGACAGATGATGTGTTGTAGAGTGTGGCTTTTTTAAAGTTTCAACCTTTGCAGGGTTTGACAATTTCACATACAGGGAATATAATAGAGAGATGAAACCATACAGCAAGTAACCGTCTTCTCTTTGTCTCACTGCTAACATCTGCTACCGTCACTGCTAATATCTGCTACCCTCACTGCTAACATCTGCTACCGTCACTGCTAATATCTGCTACCCTCACTGCTAACATCTGCTACCGTCACTGCTAATATCTGCTACCCTCACTGCTGTCTCTGCTACTCTCACTGCTAACATCTGCTACCCTCACTGCTAATATCTGCTACCCTCACTGCTAACATCTGCTACCCTCACTGCTGGTCCTTGTTACTTACGTTAATTCAGCATTAACATCCAAATGATTTTCATGCAACCATCGGTAACCTGCTGTGTCCCAGGACATTTATCTCCACACTCATGTGAGGATGTGGTCACGTGACCGCCTCTGAATGTAGTAGAGCTGTCCACCTTTAAAGAGATCCCTCAGGATGGATTTTGATACCTGGTCTTGTGGGGACCCACGTAAGTGCCAGATCTCCAAATGAATGTTAATGTTGAGAGAGAACCACACATGGACTTCTTCTCTGTCTCTTCTCCCACATGGAGCCCACATTTGGTGTCTGCTTGAGGAGCCTGATGAACCAAGACTAAAGTCTTGTGTTCTTAAATCTCTCTTTAGGAAGGATGCGTCGGTGGAAAAAGGAAAGAACGGCCATCTGAATCCTGCCTTTCACCTGAAGGTGGTTGGACCCATCAACAAAGCCAGCAACCACAAGGGGGTGAGTTCAGTCAGTGGTTAGGGCGGTGAACTCTGGACCGTCTGTGAGGTTGACCTTCATGATAAATGGTCTAAGTAATGGTTTCTTGTTTCATTTTTGCGTGTTTTATTTTGAGTCTCTTGGTTCTGAATATATTCAGAAAAAAACACTCTGATGAAAGAGAGTGGAAACCTTCAAACCAGTTAAAGATATTTGTATTCCTAAAATGAAACGTTTAATTTCAGTCTGGCTTTAACCTTTAGTTGGTGGTTAAAAACATTTACGCTAAGCATATATTTAGCAGCCAAAAGGAGTAAATAGGGTATATTATTTCAGTATTTACTTAAAAAATGCATCATCGTGAGTATATAGTGTAGTATTATATTTATATATAATTTGAATAATGTGATTTTGAATAAAGGACCGGGCATTTGTTCTTAGCCTCTGTTCAACAATGCTGCACTAAAGTAAGATTGTGAGAGCAGAGTATTAACACGTATTTGTTTTTCAATATAGTAAAATAGGAAATATAACTGAACCTTGCTTCTTTTTCTTAAAATCTCCAATGTTTGGAATATTGATTGCTGATTTTATTGAAATTACCACTGACATTTTTTTCTGATGAGAAACCTTGGATTGTTCTCAAATGAGAATGTTTCAGAGGTTATTCACTGTCTCAATCTGAAACCAAATCTTTTTCTTTTTCTTAATTTTCTTATTGTCTCTTCTGATTTCAGCTTCCTCACTCCAGTAAAGAGGTGCTGCCTCTCAGACCAGGCCCTGCACCAAATGGAACCCAGCCAGTCAACATAGTGCGTCCTCTGAGACCTGCTCCATCTCCACAGGGGGGTTCCAGGAACCTTAAGGTGGTCCGGCCACCTCTGCCAGCCAGTAAGCCCCCAGCATGCCCACATAAATCCCCCCAGACACCAAAGAGACTCGGCCCACCCAAGAAACCTCTCCCCCTCAACCCCACAAGATCTCAATTGGTAAGTAATGGAGAAATATATTCAGTATTAATTAATTATGTATATCTTATCATATCCTTGCGCAGAAAATGATGAATGGAGCGCTCCCTAATGCAGCCACCAGGGGGGTTTTTAACAGAATTAACGATTTTCATTCCAAATCCTTTCAAAACTCAAGACAGATAACTGCTGCAGGAGTATTGATTTAGATTCATTGCAGAGGACCAGAACCAGACAGCAGTCAGAGAACTCAAACCTTCACCAGTCCAGCTCACTATTGATGTTGATCGCCACCAACATCTAATAGTTTTCTCCTGATTGCCATACGCTTTCTCTCCAATACTATCCATTCAAACTTTTTTGAGTCATCCTGCTAAAAGACAGATGAACAAGGACAAAAACGTCCTTCCTTGATGCGACGTCCTTGTCGGAGTCTATAAAAATAGTATTCCTAAATACTAGTTCACCTCACCAGGTCACACTGACCTCACCAGATCTCACTGACCTATTCACTGACTCTGGCATCCCGGTTGACCTACTGATCTGGTTTTTGCTGACGGTTTTAAGTGGGTATTTGGTGGATTTATTGTCGACAGCCATTATACTTCAGTTTATAATGTTATAATTATTATGCAGACTTTTTTTGTGGTATTCCACATGGTTTAATTCTGGTTCCACCATTGTTCTGAAGCCTATTAATCATTAAGTATGAACTGGGCCATTTCAAAGTGTGAACCTGGAATATGTGTGAAACCTTTAGGACATTTAGAAAATTAACTAGCGTTAGAGCCCGTTTACCTTGGGTCATAGTGAAACGGTTTCTGTTCCATATTGTTTTCACAGAGATGGATGTGACTGTGAATTTTAGCATGAACTGTCAAAAAGGACAATTTGACTAGCCTTGTTGAATATTGATGAAATAAAAATGATCCAAATAAAAGTCATTGAATTATGCAGTAGAGCTAGAATAAAAGCTGTTTTATTTGTATTTTATCTTCCTCAGAGTTGAATTATTAATGTTTTTAGTTTATTCTTGTTGTGTCTGATAAATGAAGGTTTCATAAAATATTAAATAAGTTAGATCCAGAAGAGGATGTGAGTGTTTGTGTGACTTCCTGTTCAGTATTTGGTTTCTTTTTGCCGACTGCTCTGAGGGGCGTGATTTGGAACGAATCTCCTCTTAAAGACACTCATGTCGGCCCAGACTGCAGCTAAATGCATCATCTGTAATGTGATCCACTCCAGCTGCCAAATCCACACAGCTAATGAGAAAACAGTTGGCCTCTCAGTGTCGAACTACTTTGTAGATGAATTCCAGAGATTTATTCTGAAACCTGAAGGAATATTAAATAAAAGCTCTGAATGTTTGGTATGTGATCCTCTCACATGCCGGATCTCATTGCGGAATTGAATTGCCTTAAATTAGATCAGGTTTGGGTCAAACATCATAATAACACGGGAAGTAAGACAAATCCAGTTCCAGATTCTAGATCCACACAGAGACTGAACTTTCCCTGCCTGCTGTGTCCGTGGTGCTGATCCAAAGACATTCCTCTTCTAGGCTTTATGAAATCATCAGTATAAATTCTTACTCTCTTTTAGTTGGTGGCGGAGCTGCAGCCCAGGCCATCCCCCTTCCCCCCTCAGAGGCCACTCCCTCTCAGCCCAGCCAGGGGAGCCTCACCCACCGTGAATCCGGCCAGGACATCGGCTTCCAAGCCCTCAAAGGGTTTGTTGGTCATGATGCCTCCAGCAGTGGGACCAAAAGCTGTGGTCAAAGTGTCAGCAGTCCCCCCCTTCAGAGCACTCAGGTGGGCAAAGCATGGTCAAATTACAAACTACTACAGTACTTTTCTCTCTGGGGGGGGTCAGGGTCTTACCTACTATAGTTTCAATGGTCAGAGCGCCTGCATCTCCCAAAAGCCAGGACCGTCTCCATCACAGGCCAAACCATGTGTTCCATCATTATAACTTTACAATTATCGGCCATAACATTAAATCTACTGATGAGGTAATATTATAACGTTGATTATCTGGTTATCATGGCACCAGTCAGTATGTGGGCTGCATGAGGCAGAAACTGAACATTTTTTCTGAGGTTGATGTGTTGGAAGCAGGAAATGTGGAAGAACAAGGATCTGAACAACTTTCCTGCTCCGCCAGTAGTAAGTTCTAGCAAAGTGGTCTGAAATTGGACAACTGGTGAACTGGCAACATGTTCCCGAGGCTCATTGATCAGGGTACTGACTGATCTTTACAAATTCTTAAATTTTCCACAACACACAGTTGTGCTCATGTGTGTGTATTTATTATATTTAAATTCAATAAAACTCAAATACATTGTACTGAACAATGTAGTCTAGTTTGACAGCTTTTGCTGTGGTTTTGGTATTCAATTTTCATTTTAGAGGTATTAAAAAGATCTACCAGAGACCCTGTTGATGTGCTGACGGAGAAAAGGTTGCTGAAAAAATCATCCTGGTTCTGATGGACAGGTATCAGAACACACCTGTATCACAGCCAGTTCAATATAGGCTGAGCCCTGCCCACTACGTCAGTACTTCAGACCTAGTGGGCAGGGGTCCATAGTAATAGTGTTTTATTATTAAACACTAATGTTTATTCCTTATTGATTTATCATGATTTACTCCAGTGATGTACTTAATTACAAATTTGATGTTTTTGTATTAACTTTGCTGCTGCATTAACTTAATAGATTTTTGTTACCATTGTTAATGTAAAAGGTTGAAGTAGTGTAATTACTTAATGCTGCAGAGCAGTAGATAACCTACAAGATCCTCACGGCTCTTTTATAGCATTGATGCACAAAAACATTTAAAACTGTAATTTAAAAAGTAAGTAGTAACTCGGGCAGTCAGATAAATATAGTGAATGTTAAGTTGAACATTTCTTACTGAGATCTAGTGGAGCAGAAGTATAAATAAGTGTCAAATGGAAATACTCAAGTAAAGTACAAGTAACTCAAATTTGTACTGAAGTAGAGCATTTGAGTAGATGTAGTTACTCTCCACCACTCCCTGAAGAGAACCAGTCCTTATCTGCTGCAATGATAGTTCTTATCTGTTATAAGCCGAGTTAATGTTAACAGTTTAGGTGTGACCTGTCTGTCACACTGAAGGGTTTTGCTCTGGGTGATCGGGTTCTAGATGACCACCAGCCTCACGGACGCTCCTCTCCTCTTCCTCTCCTTACAGACCTGTGCCAGGCGGAAAACCAAACACAGTTTTCCGCCCACCACCAAAATGACCTTCTCCTGCCCCTGCCCCGCCCTCTGAGGGGGCTGCAGCTGACAGCTTATTTGCACTAAAGAGACTTTGGCCACTAGAACACAGAGCTGTCGCACACACCAGAGGACAAACCATAGGTGGAGCGAATCCTCTTCCTCCTTCTCCTCCTCCACCTCCCAGTGTGCTAATATTGACCACAATGACGCGGTTTTGCACGGACATCTTGCTGACTGAGACAAGTGTTATCGCTGGGAAGAGGGGGGGGGGATTTGCCAAAAGTGTGTTTTTTTTAATCTGTCTGTCTGTGTATAAGAAGCATTTTGTAACGCCTGTTGTTATGTTTACAGTTTATTTGACGATTATGTGCCAAAGAGTCTCTTCATAGCTTGCGTGCGCCCTGAATGCTTGAAATCTACCACATCAAGTCAACCTTTTTAGGTTTATAAGTTATTGTGTCGTATGAGGAACAGACGCCAATCCATAGGAAGGAGAGCCAATCACAATCAACACTGTTTACATGGAGGATTCATCGGACGCCTGATGGACATGTCCCGGTTACTCATGTTGATTTGAATGTCTTCTGCTATGTGTTATGACTTTTTAATTAAATTCTTTTTACAAAACTATCCTAACTCTCCTTTTTCTTTGTTGTGTGTTTTGTATGGATTTAGTGTGGGTGTGTGCTGGATATGGGTATGTGTGGATGTTTTCTGGATATGGGTATGTGTGGATGTTTTCTGGATATGGGTATGTGTGGATGTTTTCTGGATATGGGTATGTGTGGATGTTTTCTGGATATGGGTATGTGTGGATGTTTTCTGGATATGGGTATGTGTGGATGTTTTCTGGATATGTGTATGTGTGGATGTTTTCTGGATATGGGTATGTGTTGGATTAAGGCCTGTGCGCTGGACATGGGTGATATGGGTATGGGATATGATCTCCCATTTTGTAACACAACTCTCGGGCAACCGTAGAACTATCTTCTACATTTTGTCACAGGTAAAGCTTGAAAGTACATTTCATTTATTTTTCATTTATGTGTCATTTCCCACTCTGGGGGGAATGAAAAATCTGCGAAAGGCCGTTCTGTTCTCCCTGGAGACTAATGCGATTGCAGAGACCGCGGCTTGCGTTTGACGCTGCGGGACATCAGCGAGGAATGGCCTCATGGGGAGATGTATTGATGTAGATGTTCTCCTGGACCATTACCGCGGCCCCCGGCACCCGAACAAACCTGTGTGTTGGATTCTGAGTCAGACGGCAGACGTGACTTAAATTAGAAGACCCAAGTTTTTCCAGGACCACTGTCCATAAATCAGGCTCGGTGCAGCCAGCGGCCCGGAGGAGGAAATAAATACGCTAATGTCTCTGTGCAGAATGGTCTACAGCCGGAGGGCTGTGAGACGGATGTGGGGGTTTTGAAAACAAGCATATCTGTGTTGTTGCTTCTACAGAACCCTTAGCTAACGTGAGAAATGTTTAAGACCTTCTATTTTAGGAAACAGGCTTAATCCCTCTCCAGTTCAGGTTGAAGACGGACAGGGAAAAAAGAAGGAGGGTTAATAGGCGGCAAAGACCCACAGGTGGAATCAGGCATGTGGTCCGTTTGGGATGAGGGTGAGGCCTCAGTACCAGGACCGCCTGCTGTACAAAATAAGCTCAACAGCACCCCATTCCCTGAGCACATTTTAAAGGTGCAGTGTGTAAAACTTAATGGTATCTCTTTGAATAAAACGTGTCTAATTTTGTTTTTAGTGTATAATCAGCTGAAAAGTAAAAATAAAAAAAGGATGAAAAAAAACCTGTTACATCTCTAGCTCTCCTCCTTCATGGGAGCCACCTTGAGGCGACGCCTTGTTTGTACAGTATCTGAACACACAAACCAAAATGGAGGATAATACTCTGAGTTGGGAGGGTTATTTTTTAAATGTTATCCATTTCAGTTACTTGTGAAACATTTAATCGTAACGTAATCAAAATATCAAAGAAAAAAATCAAAATAAGTATCGTATCTTTCAGTTACTTTTGGATTACTTAAGTACCAAATATGGAAATAAGGACAAGATAGCACAAAAGTTCTGTCCTCTGCTCAGTTTATTTATAAAGACCGTTTCAGGCAGTATTAAATACACCAGAGGTACTCAAATACAAATATTAAACGTCCACAAATATGTGTTTCTACGAGTCAAAGGTCCATTTATAATAGTTGGTCAAGCCACAAGCCATGATACAGTTATATTCAAAGCAAAATGTCCTTTTCATTCAAAACAACAAAAATACATACTTAAATAAAATAAAAGGACATTTCAATTTTGACATAAATTCAAATAAATACTCAAATAAAACAAAACCCTCCATAGAATACTTTGGTAAACAAATATATCATGATCTCAGGAATGGAAAAACTATTTAAGATTGTGTCAAACACTTAATGGGAGAAAGGGCTTCTTGTGCTTACCCAACACCCACGCCACTCTGAGTGAGCGCTCTGTTGCTTTTTGTTGTTGTGTCAGTGTAGTGTGTGTGTGTGTGTTTTGGTTTGGTTTGGTCAGCATGTGTAAATGGGCTGTCATCTCCATGCCAACGATGCGCTGATAGGCTGCTACTGGGTCACCTGGTGGGTTTACATGGGACACTTATCTCCTTTCCGAATTAAACCTTTCCAATTTGCAAGTTGAAATATTTCAAAGTTGCAATGAATAAATCACTCTCTGATGCAGACCGGTACCGTTTTGAAGTTGCCGTATTTAAAATATAATAATAATAATAGTAATAATAGTATTACGTCACGACGCTGGGCATGCGCAGATACAACTCAAACAGAAAACTTTATACAGTGTTTACATGCAGCGACTGGCTATCGGAAAGGCTTTCTGAAAGGATTTAGACAACCTCTGTGCCAAGGAATGAAGTCTAATCTGGAAATGTTCTTTCCATTCAGAAAGGGGTGTTTACATGCAGCATTTGTACATTTGTACCGTCCACAGTATGTGGGGACTCGGGACAGTGTGTCGGACGTGGTTGTCTGCAGTACGGGGGTCCCGCAGGGAACGGTCCTGGCTCAAAGGTAAAGTGGGGACATCGACAAGTTGCCTGAGATTAAAACAATCCAGTAGTTGGAGAAATTCAGATGCAAAACGACATGCAGGGGAGATGACATGAATGTTCATATCTCCAAGAACTAAAATATTGTCCGAGGTTGTGCAAAATGTCAACAAAAGGTTGAACATCTGAGAGATGAAGGCTGGGTTTGGTTTGGGTGGTCGGTAGATTAGAAATATGGTCATGGAGAAAGGGGGTTTACAATTAAATGCCAGGCATTCAAAAGAAGAGGTAAGAGTAACCGGCGGGACAGGTCTCATTCAGGACAGAAAAATCCTCTGGTTGTTTCCAGGTTTACCAGGACGGTGACGGAGTGCGACGGTGTTCACGTCAGACCAAAGGGACGGAATGGAGTTATCGCAGCGGGAGTAAACAAACTTAGAACGGCAACTTCTGTGAACGGAACGGGGCCGGCGAAGGATTCCAAGTTGTTTAATAACCGATATGCAGAAAACGGAGTGTTGTAATTGTTGAATTTCATCATGTGGGAGACGGAATAATTTATCATCATGCCAGTCGTGGAGAATAGTCCGTTATTAGTCGTTAACCATGGACGTCTCGTCACAGAGGATGTTAGTAGCCGATATTTTCATGGAAATGATTCCGAGAAAAAAGCTATCAAACACAGAAAGTGATCAACAACGGCTTTTGGTGAAAGTGTCACGGGGGCAGTGATGAACAAGACGGATAAACAAACAAAAAGAGTTTGTACAAATACAAATACAATATAACATATACAAATACGGATATTTGTATACAAATACGGTTTACCGGTGAGCAACAATAAAGGTATACTCGTCGGTTTATAGTATTGCAGGCCGTAGAACTCTGATGGAAAAGCGGCGAGCAGACAAGGCCTCCTTCAGCGTCCAGACTGATACTGAGCTGTGCGCTCTTTGCTGCTGTAACACTGAAATTTCCCTGTTGTGGGACTAATAAAAGTTTATCTTATCTTATTTACTTTCCCATTAGACGTCTTTGCCGAATCGAATCGGAATTAGGCTGTCCATGTAAACCCACCGGTCACACGTTCAGCTCAGGGTCCGCAGATAGGCAGCACACGGGCCGGATGAGGCCCGCGAGCTTGCCAAGTGAAATACATAAGACAGGACCACATACTGTAGTACAGAATGAATAAATGAATGAAGGCTGTTTAACCATGGAGAAAGACTGAACATCATCAATCACAGACTCAATAAATATTAGTCTGCTGACTGAACTCTGGGATGTGCTGAGTCCAAGTTCAGGTTCTTCTTGTTTGAAGGTAGGAGGTAGTTATGGCCACTTGTTCTTGTCCATGTTAAGATGTTCTAGGCGGCTCACTAGACTCAGCATCTCCTTTCCTTCAAAACAAAGTCCAAATTAAAAATACAGTCCTAAGAGTATATTAGATTTATTCAGTATTAGTCTATTTATTTGTTAACTCATTGATTATTACTATTACTGTATTCAAGAATTAGACGAAAGGGCTAACATTAACAATAATAATAATAAAACCAAAAAGACTGAAAATTATTATTAATGTTATTATCATTATTATTGGTAGTAGAATTGGTAAAATAGTAAAAGAGTTCTGGCTCTGTGGTGCTAGTAAGAAGTGAGCAACACTGGGCAGGCTTTGAAAAAAATTGGGGGAAGTGTATGGTACTGGATGTTTTAAGGGCGATCTTTCCAGCGCCTCAAGGTGCATGTGGCTGCGACTCCCCCTTCCTGTCAGACAGAGCCATGCTATCAGGTTCCCCCATGGTGCTGAGCTAGCTGGCACAATTCAGGAGTCATTTCCTCAGAAGGCATCATCCCTGAATGCATCACGTAGTGGCAACAAGGCCTGGCCCATTTCACCAGCTCCTTAAAATGCAGCCGCTCATGGACGCTTCATTCCTCAGCAGCTGGGGAATGAAGGTGAAGAATCTTTATTTATTATAATAACAGCATACCCAGAATAATTCTAAAAAAGTTTCTGGCTTGAATACAATGACACCTGCTTTCACAACAGGATCAATGCTAACTAATATTACTATAATCACTTCTTGTATACAGCTTTTACTGCAATGCCTTTAATTACAACCAATCAGCTTCAGCTGTCAGTGTTGCTAGGCAACAGGCACTTTGAGATGCAAAGATGAACATACAGTATGCGTATAGATTTTTATTATTTCAGTCCCGAAAATAATATGCAAATATACACAATATGTATAATAAATCCACGTTCTCACATACATATGTATAAAGGCACATATACATACACACACAAATACACATTATTTTATTGTTAGTAGTACTTAGCCTTACCTTACCAGTACCAAAGACTAATTGCTTAGTTCAAAGCTCAGCGTTTCTGTTTTTTTATTTCATCAATGCTCCAGGTACACAGATCTGGTTGTTGCTGCCTCAGAGGGATGAGTATCTGAGTAATTCCTCTGAGCGCGTCCCACTCACATAAAACAAAGGTTACCTCCAGTCCCGCTCAAGCCTGCAGCCTCCAGCTGTCTTTGTGAAATCAGTGCCAATCTGTCATCCTGTCTTTATCAAGTGGAATTAAATTGTCTTTCAAATAAACCAATCAGTGCTCTAAAAGTGTCGGCGAGGATTAATTATCCCCATCACAAGAAAAATTAATCCCCAAACATGTTTTTTTTTTTTACCTTTTTAAATAAGTCTTGAATCGTTTCCTAACCTAGAGGCTGGGATGTCTCCTGCATCTCTTTGAGCGTACTCACACATTATAAAAAGCCATTACCGAATACACTTAAATCACGGGTAAGGCTGCAAGACTAGGGCCAAAATGATTATCCTGATTATCTTGTTTGAATTCTGAAATACTTCATGACAACAGATGATGATCTGCTTCATGGGACAAACGTTACGTCCTCCAGATGTGATTTTAGTCTGGACTGTTCACACAGTGATTTGCTTTGCAGCAGATCACTGTATGGGAGGAACATATTAAATGTGAATATTGCTCCATCATGCTCATTTAATCCTTTAATGTCCTCGCAGAGAACAAAATCTAATTAAAAAATGATTTCTTTGCATATTTTGTTTCTTTGCGACCTTATATCTTATGCACTCTAAATTTACCATAACGTGACATATCGTTTGGTCAAGCATGTTATCATGCAGTGAAAAAAATCACAAATACAAAAAGATTTTACGATTAGATTTTAAATTTCATTGAAAATATGTCATTTTAATTATATTCAGTCACCCGTTTTAATAAAGCATGTTTGTAGAAACCTATTTGATCCTTATAAGAACTTCATTGGTTCTATCAAGTTCCATTATTCTGTTTAGTGAGTTTTCACACAGGCTTAAAGATGCCAGAAAATCCTACTTTTTGATTAAGGTTTTTTATATAGTCATGGTGGATGCCTCCTCCTCGGTTAATAAGAATAATAATAATAATAATAATAATAATACATTTAATTTTAAGTAAAAGCAGATAAAAGCATCACCCATTTTGATGTGGTGTCCCCCAGGGCTCCATCCTTGGCTCCTTACTCTTTGCATTTACATGCTGCCACTGGGTAATTTTATAAACAGGTTCAGTCCCATTTTTCAGTGAGAATATTGAGTCAAAAGTTGCTCAACTAAACAGTTTGGCACGACATCAAAGGTTTAATCTTGGGAAGCTACGGATCTAGTCCCAGGATGTTAGTTTTAACTTTACGACGCTTTGGCTTCACAGAGCTAATAACAGAGCAGAGCATCTCAAGAACTTCAGGTCTCATTGGGTGTTCCTGGTTGGCAGTTAGTAAGATAGTACCTAACAGAGTAATCTGAGGAGGTACAACTGGAGAACCGGTGACAGGGTCCAACCCAAGGCCCTTTTTGAAGCATGTGAGGAGAGATCTCTACTCTGCGTTGTCCAATCACACAGTAGAGCTTCTGGAAAAATTTACTGCTGGTTCTGATAAAAATGTTTCAGAACAAGCAGTGAAGTTTGTCTGCTTCAGCCTCCACACAAACTTCACTCTGCAGACTGAACTCTGACATTCTGACTGATCTCCTCAGAACCACATCTCATATGTTATAAGGATGAAACTTGATTTTATGTTTTTGGATGCTGGAGCGCCTGTCAGCCTTAAGCTCCCCTCTCGTCCAATCTTTGTTCATTAAGTGGAGCCTTGTTCCGACTCGGTTGGATTGAGAGGGAGATTAATCATGTACAGAAAACATGATACACTGTAGAGAATCGCTCAAGCCGCTCCCACCACTCAACAATCCTGCTCTGCTTCTGATACAGAATATCAGAATAATATTCCTTTTCCTAAGGAAGGAAGAAATGTGTGAGTACACGTAAAGCAGCAGAGCGGAACACCAGAACCTGCAAAAATCGTTGTAATGACGGGTTAAAGCTCTCTCATTTCATTCACTGCTGGTTGAGACGTACTTTACGCCTCATTTCAAGTGAGAATCACTTTTAAGTGTCTTTTTTGTCCACATCAAATCCAGGTTTAAATGAGAAAAAGGAACAGGTTTTCCTGAAAGGTCTAACAGACTTTAGCATACCGCAGCCAGAGGGGATGTAAATCCAATCTGTGAGATTCTGCTGAGTCAGGCCGGAGCTCAGGAGGCAGGGGTCCGTCCACCAATCATCTATGGAAGTCCTCAAATGATTTTAATATATGAGGCGGCAGCTGGGATTATCATTATTATTAATTAAAATTCAAGCATGTATGTAACATTTCAAATAAGCTTCTGTTTCAGTTTTTCTCAGAATACAGAATCTTTATCGAGACAATGTGGCAGTTGAGGCACAGAAGAACGAAGGAAACCAAAAGTGTATTATAAAATGACGATTCAACGTTTAGATTCAGATTTAACGTTTAGCGTTAACATTCAACATTTAGATTTAATATTTTGGATTTAACAATTCCATATTTCCGTTTGAAGTTGAATCTTTAGTTTTAACATCCAATATTTACATTGTTAGAGGTAATATTTAGGTTTACATTTATATTTAGCATTTAGTGTTTAGATTTAAGATAAGGTTTAATTTAATATTTCAAATTCACTCAATGTCATTTACAATTTAGATTTCAGATTCCCACATAGAAAATCTAATATAAAATCTCCTGCAAAATCAACATCAGAAACAACGTGGGCAGCCTGTCTTCTTTTTGGTTAGAGAAGCTGATTGGCAGCAGCGGTGCATCCATCATCGGTCAGAGCCGGCCGCTGAGACCGATTAGACCAGAAGCAGCTTGAGACACAGTTGCTCCTTTTGATTTAGCTAATGATGGTTCCTGGCATTCAATCCATCGGATCTCTGGGCTGTGACCCAAACCATCAGCATCTATCATACTGTCGGGTTCTCAGATGAAGGGTTCTTCCCTGGCCCGGCGGACACATCCGTGGAGTCGCTCAAGAGGAGCAGATCGTCCTGGAGGCAGCTTTTCAATTCTTTAATTTTTTTACATTCACCATTTAGATTTAGATGTGTTACTTACAAATTAGATCTTCCATTTAATATTTACATTTAACATTCAATATTAAGATTTAAAATGGAATTTTTAGATTTAACATTTACAATAGTATTCAATAATTAGATTTAGAAATTAATAATCACATTTCATATTAAGTATTTGAATCAAGCTTTGAATATTTAGATTTAAAATGTTGTTTTTTGACTTAACATTTAGTATGACTGACTGACGTCTCCTGTAGATGAAAATGTGACTGTAGCTGTTTTCTACCTCACTGCGATACACAAAAAGGTTTCTTTTTTTTTCATTCTGACAATATTTCACTAATGACTTAGTGATTGAGAATTTACAAATCCGAATATCTTTACAACTTTACTAAAGTCATGTAAAGTTGCATCTGCGCGAACCTTCGCTGTAAATGACGAGGACTGCCCTGAATGTGATGTCTAGACACACACAAGATTTTTTTTCCTGTGATAGACCTTAATGGAAGTGTAATCTGATGCGTTGATCGAGAATGGACAATTCCTGAGCTGCCATTTTCATCTTCAATCATTTCCTACAGGATGATGCCAACTCTGCCTGCAGCCATGAGAATCATCATCTCTGATAAAAATAAAGAAAAAACAATCTTCTGATCCCTCTAGTTATCGTATCTTTAAAAAACTGTCCTCTGTCTTTACTCTTATTTTAAAGAAGCGTTGGCGAGTGGGTGTGGTCATCAGAGTTTTATAATCTGTAGATGTGACTGATTTATAAACCGGAGAGGAACAGAGGACTCAAACTCAGAGATTGAATACTTTGTAGTCCAAACGACTGCTGAATGTGAGGATATAGTGCATCATGTAAACTTCAATCAGTATGATTGAAGTTTACATGATACAGGATAAGATACAAGATACATGAAATATTATATTTTAGATGTAGATGCACTTAAAAGGCGAGACTGTCAGTCTTGGTTATGTGTCGCAGAATAATAGGAAACTTTGGAATAGAAATAGAGATAAAATATTGTTTATAGAGTTTTATTAACAAGGGAAGTTTAACAGTCTGCCTGCCTAAAAGACTAACTGTTTAGAGAATAAGATTAATAGACTCTCTGTGGCTTCAGTGACAAATCGTTCCTCATACATTAAATATGTCTGAAGCTTTGGGAGCCACTTCTTGTTTTTGTTGTCAATGCTTAATAAGCAGACTTGTAAACCTTGCATAATTTCCTTATGAGCTCCGGAGATAGTAATTATGTAAAGTTAATGACTTAAAAACCTTTCATAATTTATTTGTGATTTAGAGGTAGTGCATGAGGGACTACAGATGCATTAAAGTCTCATTTTTGTATCGGTTTGTTTTTAAAGCCATATTGTTTCTGTGCTGATGAATAATAAATACAGTTCTAACTTAACCCAGATAATTAAAGCTGCACTTTGTAACATTTGGTGGCGTCTAATGATCTACTGTAATCGTATTGCAACTCAGAATCTACAGGGGCCTTCAATTATCAATTTTGATGGGAATTTCAGCTGATTATACACTAACCAAAACTGATATTAATATCATGATTACTTTATTCAAAGTGGTACCCCTAAATGTTATACGTTTAAAGCAGCATCAAACAGGAACTCTCACCAGGGCACCCTTGACTCGGCTACGTTTTTTAAGAGCGGGACTCTTACCAAATGTGAAGTTTGGGGTTTAATGGACATGAATCCATCTATGGTGGCGAGTGGGGGTTCATACCTGTCTTCAATTACCTCCCCCAAATGTCAGGTTGCCTCTTCACGCTCTGCCTTGGTAAGCGGCGGGATCCATGGGGAAGTCCGCTAAGACGTTACACGAATTAGTACCACATCATTTCCATACACAACATGAGCATTCATTATGTGTGAGCGTCTCTGGGAGTGAGACTTTACACCGGCGGTAGACTGACATTAGGGGCGGGCTGTGATGGAGCAATTAGGCTGATAGTCCATAGATGGCGC
The DNA here is from genome assembly GCA_037951165.1 of Lophius americanus. NCBI lineage: Eukaryota > Metazoa > Chordata > Actinopteri > Lophiiformes > Lophiidae > Lophius > Lophius americanus. Next base: position 9,109,337 of record JBBDHG010000015.1, on the reverse strand, counting down.
TGCTAATTGAGTCGTGATGAGAATCAGAGCTGATTAATAATGTGATGGCAGCTCCCTTCTTGGGAGGATGTGTTATAGATGGCCGGTATGTGTTGATACATAGGAATCAACCACAGATGAAGTAGGAGAGGCCTCGTCATGTTACACGGACCATAATGGCTGAAATAGACAGAATTTTATCACCTTGTATGATTTATTTAGGTGGCGTGTGTGCATGCGTGAGTTTTTAAATATCTGCTTCAGTGGAAGTCGGTGGAATCATCAATACATTTTTTATATGTTAAGGTGTTTCGAATGATTGAACTTGGCTCCAGTACTTTTAAGATCAGGTTTTAGGTTTTGAATCCGCAAGATAGGGTACCCAACCTTCATGGAGTGTTTCAACCTTCAACTCTCTGGGGTTGACGGTCAGCAACGGTGGACATATCACTCCTAGAAATACAAGTAAATAGTAGCCGTGACCATCTGGCATTTCAGAAGTTAGAGGTTCCCAGGTAGGGAAGCCTCCGATCGTTTAATTTGGGGTGATTAAAGTGGCTGGATTACTGCCAAGCGTATAAGATATGTTCGACAAATATGACAAACATGCTTCAAAGACATATAAAGTATCAACCCTCTGTTTAATTTAAACCTTCTGAGAATAAGAAAGCGAGGCTTTGGTGTAACTGACAGAAGTACTTTTATTATTGCCATGAATACTGACGTCTGGAGGAAACATATGAAGCTTATTTAAAAAAAAATATTTTGGAATGATCCTGATAAATTTGCACATGCAGCTAGCATTCTGCTGAGTCAGCAGACTTTTCCTGTTTAAGGAGCTGTGGGGAGCCTTCAGCCAGATCCACCAATACTTGGACAGTCTGGGCCAGCTGGCTGAGCCCATGCTCCTCTGTTATGAGGAGGAAGGAACCCAAAAAATCCTGCAGAGGGAGAAAGAAAGGAATGAGCAGATGTAGGAAATTGCAAAGGTGTTTTTACAGTCAATCCACTGTTGTTTGGGAGGCAGAATGAGGAGAACCTAAACAAAACTATCAGTAACGTCTAGTACCTCAGCCCTGACTGACTTTTTAATAAACCGTCGCTGGGTTGACTTTTAACCTCTGATGTCAGACCTGATGTAATCCCCCCGATCAGAGGAGCAAATCTGATCAAACTACTTTTTTCCAGTGTGTTTTATATAATATCATTCAGACATTGTACAATTCTGTATGTCTACAGGACGACAGACTCCTTCTCGCCTCAAGGCCCATAATCCGGCTTCTACCGATTTTCTTGCTTTTTTTAAACTTTTTTTTTACTGTACACAATGCTAGATTTGAAGAAATCCTAGATTTCTGTCTGAGCAAAAGATCGTTGTATTATGTGCATATAGCTCCCCTTAGCGGAAATAATAATAATACATTTAATTTAAATGGTGATTTGCAGACAAATTCCCTTTGTTGGGTCAAAATCCCATTTTGGGTACAATGGCTATCCAACTGTGCAAAATCAAGAGTCTTCCTGGTCCTATCCCACAATAACTAATTGTGAATAACTGTGGTATTAGTATCGAATTTGATGCTATTTGCTTGAAAGGAGAGCTGCAGTCATCTGCAGCAACCTGCAGTTTGTAAGCTAATGCTAATATTTGCACGTGTGTCACTAATGTAAACGTGACTGCAGATGCCAGAGCTAACATTAGCCAATCTGTCGCTGACAGCTAGTTAGTTAGTTACGGCTAGAAGCAGCCACAACTAACGTCAGTACATCTGTCACACATCTTGAGCAGTTACAGCTAACATTAGCACATCCATCACTAACGTGAATACGCCTGTTGCTAACTTTGTTTTGGTACCGACAAGTTTTCCACATTTTCTACATTCTAATGCACATCTTGCCATCAAATTCACTGCTTCATGGCTGGGCTGACTTGCCATTAATTGAGGGCAAACAGAAATTCTGCTCTGTGCCCGAAAGTTCTTGATAATGTCAGGTCATTTGTCTTTGATATGAAGCTCAAGCTTAACTAAGTCAAGCAGCAAGACAATGATCCCAAACTAATCAAAAGGAGGTTCAGTTTTTGAGTGGCCTAATCTAAGTATGGACCTGAACCTTCATGAAATCCTGTGATGGGATCTGAAAAGATCAGATCATGCTCACAAATCCTCCAAAGTGGCATCACTAAAGCAGTTCTGGAAAGGACAGTGGGTCAAAATTCCACCACAGCGGTGTCAGTGACTAATCTCCAGTTACTGGTGTCAGTCACTCATAACTGGAGATTTTGGTTGAAGTTGTTGCTGCTTATTAGCTTATTATGAAGACTTAAAAGTTTGATCATCTTAAATGACGTACAGGAACTCACGAGATGATGAAATGTACATGATGGCTGGGTTTACATGAAATGCAGTTAGCGAGCTGGTAGGACAGTTCAGGTCCAAAAACACATTCCTGCCTTTCCACTGACTTGGGCATGAAAAAAACTCACCTGCTCCACATGGACCAGCTAGAATATGTGATGGCAGACCTGCTGTTTGGAGAGCACACAGGAGCTTTGTATGGGTTAAAGCACAGGAACACATCAGGGTATCTGCTCGCCTGCTGACATGTCATGAGTGTGAAGGTGCATTCATGGTACATCAGTCTTTTCTGGACTGAAGGACCAGCTCTGCCCCTCATTGGTAAATGTTCATTTAAATAACAAGCCATTCTATTTATTATTTTCTTTTCAAACAAATTCTGTGAAGTGCCAAACCATATGTAAAGTGCATTATAAATTAAATGTATTATTATTATTATTATTTGTATTATTGTTATCTGAAGATTCTTCCCTTTTACATTTATATTTAACATTTACATTTAAAATTTTAATTTAGATTTTACCACTTGCATATACATTTAACACTTGGATTTATAGAGAACATTTACATGTAAAATTTTGATTCACCGTATATATTTTACATTTATATGCAGATTTAACATTTAAATGTACAATTTGTAATTAATTTGAATGTTTGGACATTTTATATAAAATATTAATCCTAGAAAGTAGATATGAGCTCATAAATATTCCTGTAAATGTGATTCCAAAAACAGTGACATCAGAAATTTGACAACTTTTTAAAATGTTTTTGGATCCAGCTATGGCAAAAATGTTATTTTCGACCAACTTTTGCTACTTGACATTTGGAACCCAAAAGATTTACCAATGTTTGATATAAAAAATCTAAACAAAAGTAAGTAAAGGTCATACATTTTTAGTAAATAAGATTTAAAAAAAAGTTACATTAGAAATTATACAGTGCTTTAACAACATAGTTTGAAGCTAAATGTGGAAGAATCTGTTGTTAAATTAAATGTATTATTATTATTATTATTATTATTAAATGTGCTGCTTTACAGCTTGCACCCGATATATCCCTTTTAATGGAGGTCTGTATCTTTAAAATGCACTTAGAGGGTCATCATTATGTTTAATTTGATGCTATCGTGGCAACATCAATCATTGAAGTACCTACAGGCTCGCTGATTCAGTAAGAAAAGTCGATCTAGATCCAGAGAAGCTATACAAATCCACTGAAATAATGCTCACTTAACCTCCGGGAGTGTTGGGGCTTCGCTCTGGCAGAGTAAACAGAGAGGTTTAATGCTTGTAAACAAGAGTACCATTCTGGTTTGAGATTGAATTCCTTCAAGTTCTTCACATGAGATTTGTTGAAAAGAAAACTATAGAACATGATTATTTAAAATTTGGTTAAGGACTAATCTTAATTTATTGAGAGAATAACTGCGTTGGAGCGGCTGCAGACACCCTGATCACATCCAAACATCTGCAGAAGCTTGACAAGCGGACAAACGACAAATTGTCAAAGTTAACTTTTAATGATTTCTTCAAGAGGAAAAAGAAACGTTACGTAAAGATTTATATAAACTCAAAAACATGAATATAAATATAAAACAACAGTATTTCAGGCCTAATGTATCCGAGACTATAGCTTGTCTGAACCAGTGATTGAATTACTGTCTGTCATTTATCCAGTTTCCTTTATAAAATAAACATTTGAAGTGAAAACTTTATAAACACCATCTTTAACAGCAGACTAATAAAAACTTGAGCCAGGTTTTCACCATACATTCTGACCCCTCAACAGCAGAGATGTGAACAATACACAGAAAAACATCTATGAAATTAATTTGAAATTGTAGAGCTAAATGTCAACAGGACGGGATCCCAAATAATTAATTCTTATATAAATAAAGACATCATGAAATAAATAATCCTGAAAACATTGAGTCAAATATATACATGAATTAATAAAGTATGCTTTACATATTACATTGAAATGTTTTTGTTAACAGTTACTTCTTTTTTTTTTTTACATTGCTTAAATGAAAAGTTAAAATTTGTGTTTTTAAGTATTTGACATAAATCCACTTTGATTTCTAGTACTGTTGTATATGATGTCGCCGTCTTCCCCTCTAGCTCATCAACTGCTGCCACATTAAGCCAGTCAGCATTTGTTCGCTACAGCGACATTGATGCTTAAGTAGTTTGACCAGCTAGCCTCTAGATGCTTTTATGAAGCTAAAAAAGGTCTATATGAGCTTACGAATTAGCCAGCTAACTGAGCTTTTATAGCTTGTATGGAAAATATTCGATAGCTAACTACCACGGCTACACTGTAGTCCAAAACAAGCTAGCATTAATGATGGATATTGTCCTGAATTAAGGCTGATGAAAAATAAGTTTACAGATTGTTTCCTCAATTTGGAATGCAGTCTCGGAGTTAACATTAGCTAACATTTGCTATAATCAGCTATCAATATGTTTAAATGCTCAGAGCTAACATGATGTCGGCTATCAACAGGTTGTAGCAATGGATAGCTGTTGTAAGCTATACACATGATGTATAGTTGCAAAGTTAACATTAGCTAAATTCAGCTATGGACACTTTTCAAAACTCTGAGCTAACATTGGCTATTATCAGCTATAAACAGGTTGCTCAAAAGCTTTGAGTTACGGTTAGCTAATATTAGCTATAACATAGTCAAATGCTATGAGCTAATGTCAGCTACAAACATGATGTTAAAAGTCTCCGAGCTAATTTATCCACTATCAACAGGTTGCTGAAAAGCTTTATGCTACCATCAGCCAGCATCAGCAATCTACATATTTTAAGACTTTGAGCTAATGTTAGCTATTAATATATTGTTTGCGCTCTATCAAATAAGGTTAGTAGATATGATAGTCAAATCCAAACTATTCTGATAACCAAAAACATTTCAATATAATGTGTAGTTTTAATAATTTATCTAATAATGATGATCGTGTGTTTTATCAATTAACTGTTTATTTAATATTGAACTGGAGCTTCAGAGAGAGAAGCGGAGAGAAAATGCAATGAAATGTAACAACACTTTAAATCAGTCCCTATTGGCTCATTAATTAGGATTTGGGTTGACATTTAGATATTATTTGAATATTTTTGATGATGTGTTTCTAGAGCTTCAGCTTTCATCAAACTTATGTGAGCAGGAAGCCAAAGAGGCAGATCTGGTACAAACAGCAGAGGCTCCATTCAATCAATGTTATTCCAACTCTGAACAACTGAATATTGATTACATTTAATTTATCTGCCTGTGATTTAAAGTGTGCGCATTGACCTTATGAGCCGAGAGGAGCTGCTTCACCTCACAAAACAAATCTATTATAAATAAAAATAATTTAATAACCTGTTTACATTTACACAAACATAAAGTCAGACGGTTCAAAGGACTGCTGACATGGACAATCTGTTGGAGGGGTTCGTACCATCAGTTTGGGGGGAATTGATGCAGCTAGGATGCCCCCTGCTGCTCACACAGATCATAGACAACAATGTGCGCAATCTATATTCAGCGGGAGGCGCTGCATCATCTGTCTCACTGTCACAGATAACTTCAACACGAATGTCCGTCTGCATCAAACAAAACAAAAAATCGCTTTCACAGTTCAGTCTGCTCCAATCCGGCGGTCGCCTACAACAATCAGAGGAAGAGCTGCACTAAAGATAATGTTGGCAAGCCGAACTAAAGATTCTATCTACTGACCTGACCTACATCCACTCTTGTTAGAGATGTTGTCTTTGTTTCTCTCCAGTAGGCACATTAACGGCGGGATGACGGAAACTAAATATTTCACTTTCCCTAATCCCAAAGATACACACACACCACAGCATGTTGTTAGGACCATGGTGTCAAAGGCAGTCATATGAAGAGGCAGATGGCAACTAAAATGGAGACAAATATAGGACTAAGGAGTCTGCGAAGAGATCAGCTGTCTGGAACTTTTTCCCCTGTTGAGTGTCCCTGGTCTCTGATGATTAGTACTTACCCAAGTGGTCAAAGGAAGGACAAATAGTGAAATGGGAACAGTGTCCCGGGTACCTGTGTCCTCTGATCCCATGGAAGAGCTGCTGTAGCACAAATTACTTTAAGAGTAAATGCTGATTCATAAAAAAAAAAAACGTAAGGCAGGTGGTTTTAATGTTATGGCTGATCTTATAGAACTGCAAGACTATGCAGAAACATCTCCGACTGCACCTTCAACAGCCTGACAGATAAAATAGTTTCACTGTCCTGAAAAAACTAATGCCATTCTACTGGAGACGGAATGCGAGCAGCAGATTCTGAAGAGTTTGACAGACACCAGAGAAGGTTCCTGCGACGACTGCTGGACTCCACCTCAAGTGTCACACCTTTCATTTGACCAAATTCTAGATTCTAGAAGAATTTATTCACTATTTGCAAGGAATAATGGGGCCCTGATGTGAAACTGTGCATGAACAAAATAATGTAAATCTCAACAGAACCCATCTAGTTTGGACTCTTCCTGTGTAGCAGCTCTGCCTCAGACAGTTTAAAAAAAGCATCTTCCGTCTTTTCCAATCAGGCTGTGCGTGACAGAGTGAAGTCTAAGCTAGTCTAAGCTAAGCTAAGGCCCCGATCACACAGAGAACATGTGAGGCAGAACAGCCCGGGGAGCTTCCCGTAGCTTTATTCACGTTTAAAAAAACAGGTAGAAAAGCGAGATGCGAGGTGCATCATACAATCAGAAAAAAACAAGCTGATGACACGTCTCTGCATGAGAAACCACCAAGGCGTTTCTTCTGCTCTCACACAGTCCGTCAGTGGACAGCTTCATATTCCTCTACATGAAGAACCTCATTGTGCTGTAGTGTGTGCTTTTAAAGGAGAACGTGGTAGACGTGATGCAGCTTTAGGTGACCAGGTAGACGTAGAGGACGTACAGCAGAGCCATGGCTGCGCAGTAGAAGAGCAGGAAATCTGTAGACAGCAGCGAAGAGGAGGAGGATGATGAGGAGGGCGGCGATGATTGGAAGGGTGACTGGTCCTCCGTCGTCTCCCCACCCTCCAAAGCCATCAGGGCCGTTACACAGCGCAGCACAGTAGGCAGCTTACAGAAAAGCACATCAGAGAACGCACAAACATCGGTCTGCACAGGACACACAAACAAAAGTGAGAAAAAGGTGTTATAGACGAGAGACGACAGAGAGGATTCCTCGAAGCGAATTAGGGTCAGATCTGACTGGATGTGATTGGTGTGAGGACAGGAGGAGTCATTAGTCAGTCTGACCCTAATAGGAATAATGGAGCAACACAACTGGGCTGAAAGCACAAGGAAACTTCCATTTCAGTATTAGATGTGGCTGCATGAAGTGTGTGTCAGGACAGAGGATCCTAATGCGAAGTTACCTCAGGGATTCCCAGCTTGCGACAAGCAGCAATGAAGTTTTCCACATTGAGTCGACTCTTTGCTGAACTCAATTTTGGCTGAAATATAAAGTAAATAAAAAAGTTTTGACTAATGAAATATTGCTGCATGAACAGGGTGCATTGCTCACAATTTTATTATTTCAGCATAAAATGGTGTAAACATCTTCCTCCTGGATTATATGGATGGAGCAGGAAGGAGTCATTTTATCTTCCCGGTGTTTCAGAGAATATATGGGATCTGTTTTGCTGAACTAACAATCTTCTTCTGATATTCCATCAGCTTGTGGATGAGAAAAAACAAACTTATTTTAAGTTAACGGTTCCTTTTAGCTTTAAAGTTGAAGTCGGCCACCTGCTGCATTACTATGACTGTAAAGTAGCCTAGAACAGACAAACTGATCACTGGCTCTGCAGAGGGCTTAACTTAAATTTAGGTTAAAGTGGCAGAAAGATGATGAAGAAATGCATTGCCACGAAGATGATGAATAAGATGTTGGATCAAGGCCAGCTATATTTCTTCCACATTGGTGCACTGCAGCCAGATCTGTGTTGGCTTTTAAAGGTTCCGGGGCAAAGTTGACTATGAGATTTACAGCACAACTATCAAGGCTATCATAATACAGAACAAATAATGATAGTACTTTGTTACCTTACATGGAAGCTTTGACCTTTATTCTTACATCATTTTGACACTTGACGATCACCACAGATTTTTGGATAGGGAGGTTTAATATAGGTGGCAATTTGGAACGTCATCTCTAGATGGCGCAACATTTTACACAGTTCATCTTAAAAATTCTAACTTATTTCTTAAGATGCTCATCGGAGTGTCATCGGAGAGCGAAATAAAACAGTACCAGGGGAAAATAAGGGGGACAGCTATAATTCAAGGAGAGAAAAATGTCTTTGGAAACATCAAAGAGGGGAAAAAAATTCACACTTTCTGCAGCTTTTGTATATTATGGGACATCATCAAAACATCGACTACTGTTGCCATTTTGTCTTGTCAGAACTTCAGACTGTTCCTTGCGATCTTGTGGATGTATAGATGTCAACAAAAAGGACGTTTGAAGTATTAAGGCACGATGGGTACAGCATTCGAAACTGATGTCTCTATTCTTATACTTAGATGGAGTATGAACAAACCTCAGACTGAGTTAAAGAAGCTACGCCCTAAACTCCATAAATTTGACTTTCCATCAACCAGAAGGTTCTACACTACATTGCTTAGTACTGCAGAGATTAAAAAGAGTTGAAATGACATCATCCAAAACAACAAGGGATAACAGCATTTATCATTCTCACCAGAAGAAACTGCCTGATCTTTGATAATGTGTTTGACACTCACCACTGCTGGGGAGGGGATGTGGATGATTGACACTGAGCGAGGTTGAATCTGATTGACCAGCTGGCAGAGGACGGCACCGTTGGATAAAGCCTGCCCCAGATCCTCATGTAGCGTGACGTTCAGTCGAGACTCCAGAGTCTGGAGGAGAGAGCCTTATGTTACATCTATAAACCATGAAGATGTAAGAATTTTACATAATCAATGACCTGAGGAACACCTGATAAAGAATAGGTGACTCTGTCATGGAAATGAACTGACCCCCCTTAGCATGTCATGATGTGGTTTACCTTTCGCAGCTTCAAAATGTCGGGTCTCTCTTCTTTTGGAGAACATAGAGTCATGCGTGACTCGCTCCTGCCAGACTCTCCAATGCTAAAACTTGTTCCTAACAGAAAGACCAAAAATGCGGTTGGGAGATATTCGAAGACGCTGAATCAAAGTTTAGGGACAGAGAGTGTGTGTGCATACCTGTGGGCCTGGCGCTACGGGCGGTGCTGCGGAACAGGAAGCTGTTGGGTTTGTGGGCCTGGCCCGGTGGAGGGGACGTCTTTGGGGAGGACGGAACATCTGAAACAAAAATTAGGGTCAAACATAGGCACATACATGGTTCGCAAGAACTAAGGGTGAGTAAGGGTAAGGTGTGTACAAAACATGCCTGAAACCTCAATTAAGAGCCAGTGGAGCCGAGTGGATCCTGTGCCGTTTAAAAAGTGAATGAATTTCACACTAAAGCAAACGTTCAAGCATTGTTTAGGAGATGCAGGGAGGCTATTACCCAATATGTACAGACAGACGAGGGTAAAACTACAGACCCTGTTCAGTGAGGTAATATAAAAAATATCTGAGGCTTATCTTCTGTAGTTAAAACAGGGCCTCAGATTTAGTAAGTATCTGTAACCTCCCCAAACCAATGGTTATTTTAAATTAAGATTGACCTGAATTACATACCCAAAATAAACTTTAAATAGCTCCATAACTCACAGGTATATTTGCATTAGCTTGGTATCTATATATATGGGATCTATGGGAGTTCTGTATTTCCCATACATAGGCTCTACTTGGATGGCAAACACAGGTAAATTAAAGTAAATAAAAGCCGGATTTCATTTGCTTTCAGGGAATACGTGCAATTTTTCTTTCATAATACTACACTAGTCTTGCATAGCCAGAGGATCTGTTATCCCTGAACGTTAGCGTTCACTTTGGCAGATAATCCATTTTTTGATGATGGTTATTCATTTGCAGGAAATGGAGGAAGTGGTAGACTTTTGTTTGACTGGTTTATGAGTGAAGTCATCCGTCACACGCTGTGCTGCGCAAACCACCACCACCACAAGTCAATTCTCAACCTGTGGCAAACACCAAAGTTAGACCTAAAATAATTATTTTCAGTGTCAGTAACATTGTAACTGTTATAAAATATAACTACTACTGCATCAAATTTGATATAAATACCACAACGTACATGTTATTCCACATAGTGTTTGTGGGAAAGGACCAGGTAGACACTTAATTTGGCATAGCTGGATAGAAGGCTGTATAGAACGGACCCAACATGTTCCAAAAAGGGGATTTTGACTTCACAGGAGGATTTTGAAATACTCCTGTATACAGTTCCCTCTAAGATTGTTGGCACCTTTTCAAAGAAAAGAGTTGAAGGAGGTGCAAAAATGTCTTCATTATCTATCCCCTTGATCTTTAACTCAAATTATTCACAAAATCTAACCTTCAACTCAAATAACATAATTAAAAGAAACATTTTAGTCATCAAATAAACCATTTCCACGAGGAAATCCTGTGATTAAAAGGGAGCGGAGATAAATTTACGATCCTATTTCATATTATTAGGTTCACTTGTTTGAGTAGAAACTCTGATGTGAACAATCTGGCAATGGATAAATGAAAATCTCTCAACAGTTCAAAATGTAAGTTTCAACATTTATATCAATAATTAAGAAGTTTAAAGATACTGGTGATGTTAGAAATCAGCTTGGAAGAGGATATGTCTGAAAACCGACTCGAGCTGGAATAGCACAAGACTCTCCAAGAACTCCACTATCATTATATATTATTTTTTCAATTATATTTAATTTCCGGATTTATTTTGCCTATTGTTAACTTGTTTACAGGTCATTGTTTTATGGTGCTTTTACATTTAATTTGCCTTGAGGATTAATAAAATCTCTTACCTGTTCTACTGTTGGAGCGATGCAAAAGTGTTGCAGGAGATGTTGAGTTAATCAGGTCAGCACTCTGAAAAAAATAAGTAATATATTGACCATTAGAATCCATCTGCTCACCTCTGAACTCTGTTGAGTGAAGGAAAAGAGAAAGGACTCACAGCACAACGCTGCCGGAGGCCTGAGGGGGAGATCTCTGGAGAAATGCCACTAGGCGGAGACAGATACCAATGTTTGTTCACCACAGAGGAAAAACAACATTTCCTCAATTAGAAACAAGCTTCTGCAGAGAAAAGTGAGTCTAACGAAGACATTCGGTGTTTTTTATCGCTTCAGCAGCCCATACTTACACAGAGCTACTTCCTGTCTGTGGTGTTGTGGTCGCATGACTTCCTGTTTTACTGGAAGATCTCAGCAAACTGCAAAATTAGAGTTTTGACATGGAGTGTATAATTAGGTCTAAGAGGGGAGGATGTAGCTTCTGACAGACGACTGGATAACAATTCACACTATTCAAGCTACTAGTTGTGGAAGGAAATAAAAATAAATGTCACGTATTTGTCTACATCCCTGTGTCTAAGGTCATCTGCTGTTTGTTTACATTCCATAAAATTCTTTCTTCTAACTGTAGTACTATCTGGAGAATTACACTAGTAGAGAGCTTACCTGGTCTTTTCTCTCTGCTGCTGCAAACGCTCCCTCTCCTGCCATATGAGAAGGGTGCCGGGCCTCCTCCGCTCCTCCAATGTGGGGCTTGAAGGCGACAAGGGGGAAGGGGAGGACGATGAAGGGGGGCCCAACACCACCTGGAGGCTCGGCCTGAAAAGGAGCGTACTAGAATGTCAATAAAAATTATAGGTTTATATAATTTAATATTGGTGACACACACCATTGAAGGCATAAAACAGTTAAGAAGACATTAGCAATAACAGTTAAGGGTTAAAGAAGACAAATTAATTCAGTGGTGTGTGTGTGTGCTTATGTTTGATGCAAGCAGTAGATGTGAATCAGAGACACAACAAAAAACAAACAACAAAAAACTATAATTACATTGTAACAGTAGAATATTGAATTTGGATTTGTTTGGTTTTGTAAAATCACTCAGAATCTCAAAAAAGGGTTTGTTGTTTGTGACTAACAGAGAGCTTTTACTATGATGGCTGGCTTATTTACAATCATTTAAAGTATATTTTTAAATTTAAGCCTTTATTGACAAGCAAAAAGTCCAATTGAGATTAAAAAACTCTTTTACAAGAGCGTCCTGGCCGAGCCAATCACCATAAAGAATAAACGGGGCAGCAGACATGCAAATAATAATTTCCCATTAGAATTACAAAAAATATAATATTCGTCCCAAGTAATAGACATCAGGGATTTAATGGTTCAAAACATCTACCAGGAATTTTGCAAGAACAAATTAAAAAGACCTTTCAGAACATTAGAATTCAATTTAAGACCAAATTTCACTTTCATACCTGCAAAATACGTTGAATATGAAAGAATATCAGCCCCCTTATTTAGAGAGTTAATCTGCAAGTTCATTTCTGAGTGTTTAAAAAAAAAAAACTTATCTTGAAGCACTTCAGAAGTACTTAAATCCAATGTTGTTGTAATGTTAAATCAAAATCTAAATGTTAATACCTCAATAAATCTTAGCCTTTTTAATACACCGGGGGAACCCAAATATACAGCCCGAAGCTCCTACATCCATTTGTTTGAGTTGTAATCAAACGTACCATGAGATCAGCTCATTGTATCTGGCAGAGGAAGCAGCGAACTTAAATCACCTTTTGGTTTTTTCAGGGTCAGAGAGTAGAAATAAGTCCTGGAAGGCAAGATAATAACTTCCCCTCGCTTTTGTAAGGGATGTAGGTCAGGAGATAAGATGGAATCAGACCAATAATAGCCTTAGAAATAAGCATATCCAGTGGTCACGTCTCTGGGTGGATGAGGCAAAGACAGACAATCCAGTGAGAATTAAGTGTGTGAGCATTCAGAACAGTGGGGTCAAATGCAATCACATAAGAGGTCAAAATTTGAGGTATTATGACAAATTGTTCTTATTTTATTTACTCATTTTATAGAATTATGAACAAAACCAAGGGAATAGAGAAAAGTCAAATTACAGACAAAATTAAAAATACATCAGCATAACTTCTCCTCTCCTTCTCTATCAGCTGGGCTGATTTATTTTTTCTGCCACATAAAACCGTACAAGTAGACTGTTGCTCCTAATATCTGTTCCTGCAGTCAGGAGCAGTTGTACCTAAGAAAACACTCAGGTGCATTTCACATTTAATGTAAATCAATTTATATGTCTTTCTTGTGTTTTTGAACAACAGCACTGACACATGTTGGTCGGCAGGAGGATGTGAAGGCAACATTGCAACTTAGTAATATGCTTATCAATTAATGTTTTAATTGGGGGGTTTTCTCGGATGAGCCTAAAGTTTATTAGAGGGACTGGATTAACACTGATAACTGACAACAGAGGAATGGGTAGGGAGGGAGCTCTTGGTTGACATGCCGGCTATCGCAGTGCATTCTTGGATTTGAGGTGTCTGTGCGGTTACCAGCGGGACAGTTATTATAGATATATTGGATATTGTCTCTCGAGCTGGACATAATTGTTCTGTGGGCTGTATGTGCCCCCTGGGCTTTACGTTCGACATATGTGATTTAGAAGATGGATACATGGTCAAGACATTACCATAGTCTTTGTTAAGCCACAAAGGAAGTTTGAGTTAAATGCGAGTTGAAAAGGGAAGGAAAGAAAGAAAGAAACTGTTTAAGTTCTATTTTTGGAAGTCCCAGAGGAAGGGATGGAAGCCATGATTTGAAACATCCGTTATCTTTTGACTTGTCTTTGTAGAGACTACACAGGATGGTGCATAAATAATCCAAAGTCAAAAACAGGGCAGTGGCCGACAGGATGATGGTCAGCAGATGAGTCTTAATGATGAAATAAGCGCTTAATGGTTGAAAGTCAGTAATTACAACATGGAGCTTGCTGCCTGTTGAGAGTCTGAGAACAATGTTCACACATCCATTAAGAAGCTGGACACTCATTTGTGTTTTAATGCTTGTGATATGCCAACAAATATTTAAGCTGCCGGCTGAGCATCATGAAAAAAATAGTATTTACATACAAACTTTTTTAAAATAGGCTGCACAGTGACAACAACCATCTGTGGCTGAATGTTTATTGTACAGATCCTCCGGCCGTCTGATAGACGTCGGCTCTTTTGTCCCATGGTATTCCTTTAGATTGTTTTCATGAAAATGGTATATATGATTCTAAGGGGGTACGCAGCTCATATAGAAGATGAGGACAGGACCTGGCACACTGTCAAGGACACAAAGATGATGGGATATAGGTGTAATCTTTTTTAAAAACAGTAAATAAACGTTTTAGTAAGTCGCTTGCGCGTATTAGTAAATAGAACGCAACTTTTCCTTAACAAGCGTGGTGCGTTCACATCCTCCAGCCGTTCAACGTGTGTCAGTGCTGCTGCGTTAAAAACAAGAAAACACACGAAGTTGCCTAGATTTACTTTGAAATACACCTTTAGGCTGCATTGCTGTTATTTACTTTCACTGTTTTATTGTGACAGAAGACTGATTTGGCTGAATAAGTGCAGCCATTTACCAAGGGACATTTAAAGTTTATTTTTGCGGATGTTTAAAAACCGATAGATTGAAGTTATTATTTTTTAACTTGTAAAATATACTTTTCTGGGTGTTATTGATGCCTGTGAATAAAAACGTTTCATTGGATATTATTCTGTGAAACTCTGCAGATAAAGAGTGAGACACAAAAATGAATTACGCTGTTCTTTTTTGAATTTAGTCTGTAACATGAGTTTCTATTCTGTTGGTTTGTTCAGAGTTCTATATAATTAGTCAATAAAATAAAACTAATATAGGCATAATACCTCAGATTAAAAATGGCCAGTTTGATTCCCGTTCAGCCCTCTGTGTGGAATTGCACTACGTTCTTTTATGGTATGGTATAACCCATCTCAACCTCCAGCGTCATTTGATACATTGAATCTAATGGTTTGCTATTCAGCTCACTCGAAGACTGTTTGACTGGGAGTTGAGGCTGTTATCTTTCCAAAATAACAGTAACATTTGTTTGAATGAGTAACACTGAGTTATGCGAACTAAAGTCTGTTGACTTTTCCCAGCTTGTCAAATATGCTGTAAAGTGACCTTGTAAAGAAGGAAGAGAGACTAAACGAGATAAGCTCTTCTCTGAACAGACCGTTTCCAACCAGAGGAAACACTCTGCCGAGTTTAGATGAACAACTGTCACACAAACGGGATGAGTGCAACACATATGTTAATGCTTTTCAAATATACATGTAACTCTTGGCAGAGGTCATCAACAGGAATAATGAGACATTTCCCAGAAACCTTTGGTTTTTCTCTCCCCTCTCCCTGACAAGGATTCATTCACCCTTTAACCCCTCCACTTCAGGAGGACTGATGCCTTCCACAATGCTCCTGTTCTACTCTTCATATAATTATCATGGTTTTGTAACCTCAGTCTAATGATCAGGCCATGCCAGCTCAGAGTGCATTGTGGCATTTTGTTTGCCGAGTTAAACAAATAAAGGGCCATAAAATAACCTATTAATCTTTAATGGAATTCCAGACAAATGGACGTATAATTCCAAACTACTTAACGGATTAAAAAACTTAGTGGGTGCAGGGGGCAAACTGAACAGGCTACATTGTATGCTCATTATTCATGCCATTTGAGTTATTTTGTGCCTTAAACCAGGAGTGTAAAGGTGACATTCATCCTGGGTCACATGACTGAATGAATCTGCCTACACATACTTCAAGGCTAATTCTAGCTCTAATCAAACAATAAAAATATACATATATATTTTTATGTAAGTTAATATTCTGTGTCAATATTTTAAATTTGATATATGTCATGGCTAAAAGGACGACCTTGACTTAATCCAGGGTTGTCTATGCCGCAGAATCGAATACGCCTGGAATGTGTGCTATAAGATCCCTGAAATAGATAAATGGCTTAATTGTTGTCTTTTGATCAAAAATCTCAAAATAACAGACAGAAAGACTCAAAAAAGATTCAAGCCGGTAGGTCATATGAACAACGAACATCCGTAGAGAAACAAATCTGAAGGATAAATGAGGGCAGGTTATTTATGTGTGTTGTAATGATACAAAACTGGTGGAATTTCCCTTTAAAAAACACAACCATCTTTGATGGTCAACTTACCTGGAAACCGTGGAGTCCAGTGTTTGGGGCGGTGAACAGTTCTCCTTTTGTTCCTAGAAATAAATGACGTTATCAATAACTTCCTGTTCTAGGTCATAAGGGAGGCTACATGTTAAGCCACCAGAGGGTCTGACACAACTGTCCACCAGTACCTGAGGAGGAGGTGTGAGCGGATCCATCCTGATCTCCTCGTCCCCTTTTTCTGTCACACTGTTGTCAATGAAGGCCATATGCTCAGCTTCTCCGTTCACTGTTTGGAGAAGTAGAGATAATTTACTCTAAATATGTGAACAAATTTACACTTTGATATCCGCTTGACCATGAGCTTATGTGAGCGAGATCACATGACGCGGTTCATCATGCTGTCTTGTATCATCATTTTAATAATACCCCGTCGAGTCTGATGTACCGTTATCAAACCAGTCAGGTACCAATGGAAAGATTAACAGATTTTCTACCAGAAAATATAGGAGCCACTGGCACTCTGGGGCAAATACGTGGGCCTATTTTAGTGGGATGAAAGTGGCAACTTTTCCTATATGTTTTTTTTTTTTTCTTAAGGATTTTGGGGAGTCTCAATAATAAAAGTCTGTTATTTTCAACATTAACTTTCAATTTTTGCATGTTTGATAATATAGAGAAGACAATCGATCACGTATGTCTTTATGAATATGAAACCTGATTTATTTTATAATCTTATTTACCTGTATTGGCTTCTAGATGAGATCCAACCTCCTCATCTTCCTCCTCCAGGTTCCTCTGGTCCCTGCTAACCTCAGCCATGCGAAGGGAACGCTCCGAGAAGTCATCAGCAGACTGGATACAGACAGAAAGTCACTGATCTGTGTTGTACAGACACCTCATCACTGTAGATGCACTGTAATGTCTTGGATATGTCTTTAACATGAGATTAGTTACATGTTGATGTTACATCATGTTACATTTAATCAACATGTGGTCATTAAGGACATAAGTAAGTTTTTACCTCATTCCCAGACCAGCGTTTGCTGCCGCTGTCCACACTGTTGAAACCAGAGTCTAGACCTCCGAACTGACCTGTGAACAGCTCCTGGTCTGACAGGCTACAGAAAAACAGGTGGAGCACAATTTAGGAGACACACCAGGAAAAAACAGGGTTCATGAGTCTAAAAAACAGTTTGTCTATTATCTCCGTCCGTGTATTTATGAAAATGTTTTCACTAAAGGAGTCCATTCATGTTTATGAATATTTAATACATCTTGTTTCCTCTTACTTATCGTTCATTATAATAATTTTTCTTCCATTTTCTACAGGCTCTGCACATTGTTCTGTTAATGCTCTTACCTCACGTTCACATCAGTCATATTCTGGCATTAGAGTACATCCTAAAGTAATTATTTTGGATCTGCATTAGCCAGGAATGACTAGCCGGCTAAAAATGCTCCCATTCAAAAGCTCCTAAAAACATTAATGTAACTTGTGTTCATTGTCTCTGACACAATGAAAATATTTGAGCTATACAAAAAACTTTGGGCTTTTTCATCTCACCAGCTGTTAAATCCAGTGGGCCTGAGGTGTCTCTCTAGCGTATCCTGGCCCCTCTTGCAGGCCTCCAAGTTTAGGTACTTGAAGATGTGGTATTTGCCCTTGGAGCATATCTGTGCAGGTGGCATTTGAAGTGGGTTGTTGTCCAGTAAGATGCTCTGCAGGTGCCGGAGGTGGCGGTAGCACAACGGCACGTGGGAAATGCGGTTGCAGGACACGTCAAGTCTGATGAGGGGGAGCTCGGATATTTCTGTATGATATAATCATAGAGTATTTGATTAAGTAATTGTATATTGTATATGTAGTATAAAGTGTTACTAAGGCCCCTGTTTGCTTTCTCCTGATTGGTACAATAGTGTGAAACAATTGGAGGTCTGTCACAGGACAGTCACCCTTACTTCTGTCAGTACTTTCCAATATGCTCAACACCTCTTCCAAAAGTATTTCACATTAGGGGCCTGTCATCTTCTGGTAGGAAGTGTTGAGTTTCATTGATGATAAGATAACTGAATAAATACAGCAAAGTGGAGGCAAATAGAAGCTAATCGTGACAGTTAAATAATGAAAAAGAATGAATAAGAAATTTAGAGATGGAATAAGTGTTCTCTGTATATAAATGTACTATATACTGAGATTGCCTGAGAACTCTTATATTTACATTTCCCTTAATAATGTAAGACAACACATTTATTTGTATCTACAGTCCAACAGTATTAAAATCAGGCACAAGCTGAGATAAGAAACATTAGGAAAGTTTCTTGTATTAATTAAGATACCCAACTAATGATCAGAAGTCTGAGGCATTAATGGTATACAATTAGAGACAGTTCTCTAACTGTCTCTAATTGGGCAGTCTTAGAATTTCAGTCTTGCCCTGAAAGCAAGACTGAACTGCTTTCTGATAAACTATGTCACAGCCCTCAAGATAATTCTGGGGTCATTCAGGTTCAACGATCAAGACTTTAAGGAAGCTGCATAAGAGAAAGTTGTGGAATGCGACGGGGGATGACATGGAGAATTGTGTCCATACCTTCAGGCAAGGTGGTGAGTTGGTTCCTCCGCAGGTTTAAGTCTCTCAGACACTCGAGTTGGCTGAGCTCCGCCGGTAAACACTGCAGCTCGTTACAGCTCACATCCTGACACAGAACCGACAAGTGAAAAGACCAGAATCCTCCTCTCAGTAAGAGAGCTCAAAACCCACTGTAGCAGTTAGATCTGTGCTTATCAGTCTTTTTTTGAATATTTCTGTGTAATATCATTATTATCCTGGTAGGTTAAGCTTGCAAGTTTGGTCCTGATCAAATTGAAAAGTCTGACCCAAACGAAGTATGTGTGAAAGCTTCCTCAGATATGAAAACACAATAGACATTGTGTCCAACTTACAGCAACATAAAACGTAACAAACCATAACGCTGGCAGTTTGATTTTTTTTCTCCTCTAACAAAACAGAAATCACTGTATACCGCTTCCCCCGGAGTTCTAGCACCAATGAACACTGGTTAAACATGTAATAAGTGCTTGTGAGTGCATATATCGTACCAGCTGTCGGAGGTGTGTGAGGGAGTATATAGAGGCAGGAAGTGAACACAGCTTGTTGTTGCTGACGATCAGCACTCGCAGGAGGGGCAGATGAAACACACATTGTGGTAGACTGGACAGAAGGTTCCGGCTGTAGAGATGGATACAGTGATGTCATTCAGGTGAAAATCCATCCGGACCTGGTGCACAGCTGAACAGGCTTTCAAAGACACATACCTCCTCCATGACAGTCAATTGCATCATATTTATTTTTAACAACAAAACTAAGTAGTTTGTAAAATGTGCAGCCACGGGGCATCTTTGTTTTGTCTGGTATGCTGTACATTTGCTCTGAGTCTAAACTTTTGCTCCTTGTATTACAAGCCATCTGGAGGGCGGCTTAAGGTTTCCTAGCAACAGTAATATCACATTGTCGAGGAGAAAAGAGCGTCAGTGTGGTTGTGTTGTTGTGAGAGGGCTTTGTCAGCCTCACTTCATCTACAAAGATCAGTTTCCTAACAGCTGAACATTAAAGGCAGAGCTGGACAAATCTACATGAAATAAAAACTCTGATTCCCATTACAATATACAGAAACAGAGACAACCTGAGGTGAAACAAGCAGAAATTATTGTTTAAGGGAGAGAATAAGGAGGCATGAGAGCATTCAGTGATGGATGATCTTCACTCTTATAAGACCTGTATAACTCGTGAATGAAACAAAAGTTAAAGCAGAACAAAGGGAAGAGGCCTGGATGGATTTCTTTTGTAGTTCTGACAGGACCTGCAGCTTTCTCTTCATGTTCAGTCAGGAGCTTTAGATTTATTTTTATTGTTCTGTGAGGACATAAAGATTTTCTTTTGTTGTTCAGTCACGACCTGCAGATTTATTTTTGTTGTTCAGTGAGGACTACGGATGTCAGGATTAACCATTTTTGCAATTAACCGCGTTTAGTAACGTCAGAGTGTGATAAAAAATACACTATACACAATATAAAAATATTCTATACACTACGGCAGCGGCCCTCAATAGGCGGCCAGCGAGCCGGATGCGGACCGCGAGCTGCCTATCAGCGGACCCTGAGCTGAAGGTTTGTCAGGTGGGTTTACATGGACAGCCTAATTCTGAAAACACATCCAATCTGAAAAAAATGCTGCACGTAAACACCTTTCTGAATGGAAAGAACATTCCCGAATTACACTTCATTCCTTGTCAAAGAGGTGCACAAAATCCTTTCGGAAAGCCTTTCCGATAGCCAGTCGCTGCATGTAAACACTGTATAAAGGTTTCTGTTTGAGTTGTACCTGTGCAAGCCCAGGGTCGTTACGTAATGCTCCACTAAGTTTTTTCAGCGCCACTATGTATGTTAAATATGGCGACTTCAAAACAGTACCGGTCTGCATCGGAGAGTGATTTATTCATTGCAACTTTGAAACATTTTATCATATTTGGACGGTTAGATGGGCGAAAAGTCATTTCCACAGATGCCCTGTTTGTCGTATTCTTCTTCTCATCATCAATTCCAGGACAGGAAATTGGGGTTCCTATTAATGTGTCAGTTACCCCGACCCGCTTAATCACATGCACAAACACACATGCGTGCTTACACATCGCACGTATACAACATATGGGCTCCATTATTAGCAATGGAATTAAATGTTCAACACAGGTGGAGATATATAGCTGCCATGACACACTTTTCACCAATATAATTAACCACCAACAATTGAGGTGAATAACATTGATTATTTGATTTTTATGGCACCAGTCAGTGGGTGGCTTTCTTCCTGAAGCTAACGAATTGGAGATAGGAAAGTTTGAACTAGCTAAAGGTTATGGACGCTGAAAGCTCATTGATGTATGGTGAAACAAAGCTGGCCCATGTTGTCTCATCACACGGAAGGGCAATAGTGGCACAAACTGCTGAAAATGTTAATGCTGGTTCTGATAGAAAGGAGTCAGAACACAAAATGATATCACAGAGCTGGTTCGGTGCTGTCACAAAATTTGGAAGGTGGTTATCATCTTGTCAAGGATTGGTGGGGAATGTAATGTACACAAGCCTGCCTACCTAAACATACCGCAGGATGTAGAAGTTGACATTATGGCAGTTTGCCACGGACCGCACTTACACACTAGCTCCAAACAACATATACAGCTTTGTTCATTCTTTACTACAGGTGGCGTAGGGAGGCCTAATTTGTTATAATAGGCAATCGGCCGAACAGCTTGTCTCAGCAGATTCCGTGCCGGTTACACACAAACCAAACAGGAGCTACCACTGCTCCCAACATCTCCTAAGTAAACCAGAAAACACAAAGCTCGCAATTTGTAACACCAGTAAGGACAAAATAAGCTACATAGGGAAAACCCCGAGAACATTCAGCACAACCAACTTGACACACACACTTCAAATTTAATTGTTCCGAGGAACATAACATGTTTAAAGAAGCTAATGTTGGCAGAGCAGATAAAGCTAGCAACAGCACAGAGACTGCGACTGCCACAAGCCCTGAAGTCCCTGGACAAAGCCAAGGTATAACATATAATGGGGTGCACAAGGCTAACAAAGTTTTATTTTCACTTTGAAATGTCCTACAATTGGTTTAAGAAAAGCACTGCCGGGAGAAGGAAGGCACATTAAAAAACAGGTCAGAATACATACACAATGTGGACCTACATTACTTCCCATGTAACCCTTAAAATAAGAGCACTTTAAATACACTACTCATTACGGTTTCGAAAACTTTAAAGAAAATAAATCTAAATCGGCATCACTTTATAAAAATTACTGATCGACCAGGAAAATTTAAATTATTGAACCTCTTCTCTTTACTCAGTGTCTACTTGAAAGCATGAAACCAATACTATTTACCCTAACAATGATGTGCCACTAAAGTCCCAACATCACTGGTCACCTGCAGACTTCTTTTGTTTTTCATTCAGGAGCTTTAGATTGCTTTTGTTCTTCAAGGAGGACCTACAGATTCAGTATATATTGTCTGTTCTACCCAGATCAGATGGCAGGAATTATACATGTTGAGTTACCTGAGGTTGAGGTAGGTGAGGGCCTGGAGGTTGCCCAGGCTGGGGGATAGTGAACGCATCCCATTGTGGTAAAGGCTGAGCGACTCCAAAGAGATGAACTGACAGAGCTCCTCCGGTAGTTCGCAGAGACGGTTCTTAGAAAGATCTGAAGACAAAAGACAACCAATCATTAGACTCAGCCACTGGAGATTCTCCAGTATGTATACTGCCACCAGGCAAAGACAGGCAGGACCATTGCTAGTGTTGGACTTAAAATAAGGTCAAAAAGTGCAGTGCTACCCAACCAAAACCTGTTCCAAACTCAATGGAGCAGTTTTTTTTACTGTTATATATAGGGTGGATTATTTAGACAGTGAGATACGTCTACAGGCGGCTTCACTGTCCATGATGATCCCACTCTGTGTTTGGTACACAGAGGGAACAACAATTTTCATCCATTCATCTGAAAAGATTTTTTGATAAGATTTAGAGTCTTATAGATATTAAGAAGCATGACTGCTTCACTGTTGCACTCTAACCCGTAACTGTCTTACTGTCTCAACCCGGACTGTTCCACTGTCTGAATGCAAACTGTTTCGCAAGATGATACTGGACAGCATGTACACCTTGACTGTTTCATCGTGTAAACCTGGACTCTTTCAGTGAGTGAACTTGAACTTGGTGGGAACTTTTAGATTCTAGATCTTCTACTACAACATCACAGAAAATTAACATTAGATAATAATAATAATAATACATTTAATTTATAATGCATTTTACATTTGGCTCAAATCTCAAAGTGCTAAAAAGTAAAAATACTACAAAGCATCAATAAAAAATAAAATTATAACTATATAAAAACCTGACCAAAAAGCAGCAATGTTAATTAAAGTTATTGATTCTGCTAAAAAGGAAAGTTTTAAGTCCTTTTTTTAAATGTGTCAGTCGTCTGTGGAGCCCTCATGGTCAGAGAGGGCATTCCACAGACGAGTGGCACTAGAACAGAAGGCCCGATCACCCATGGTGCTGAGCTTAGTCCGGGGAAGGAGGAGGCTGTATGAGTGGGTAGAACGGAGTTATCGTGTTGAGGTTAGTGGGGTGAGTAGTTCTTTCAGGTAGGGGGGTGTGTTACCATGGATGCACTGGTGAGTGAGGAGAGAGATCTTATAATCAATCCTGGTGGAGATGGGAAGCCAATGAAGGGAATGAAGAACAGGGGTGATGTGTTCGCGTTTACAAACTCTCATCAGGATCCTTGCAGCACTGTTTTGAACAAACTGAAGTCTTTGAAGACTTTTATCAGGGATCCCGATGAGAAGTGCGTTACAGTAATCCAGTCTGGAGGAGACAAACGCGTGAACCAGCTTTTCAGAATCACTCAAGGTGAGTGAAGAACGGAGTTTGGAAATATTTCTGAGATGGTGAAAGGAGATCTTGCAGATGTGTTTGATGTGGAATTCAAAAGTGGGTTGAGGGTCGAATCTTACGCCGAGGTTGGGGACTGATGAAGAGAGGGGAATGTCGTGACCAGAGAAGGTAATCCTGGTTATGGAGGAAGACTGGGTCTGATGTAGGTTGCCAATTAAAATTGCTTCGGTTTTGGAGCTGTTCAACTGGAGAAAGTTGTTTTTCATCCACACCTTTATCTATAGAATTCCCATGATATCATTGAATAGCATCCTTTATTACAATTCTCTTGAAATGCACACTTCTGTTCATACATAGTTCATAACCCCAATGGCCACAATCAAATACAAATTTATCTTTTTTTCACAAAAACCAGAACATTTTCCAGAACCACCCGCTTTAAACTTAAACAAACAGAGAACCATCCGGAGTAACATGAACCTTCTGATCAAACTGGGACAGCCTCTCCAAAAATAGCTTCTACTGGCAGCTTCTCTGTTTCCAGGGAATTTCAGTCGTTCTTCTCCATGAACGAACATGAAATCTGTCTATTATAATCTGGATTAAGGATTTAGACGTACGAAACACAATCTTAAATTTCGCTTTCCCTAATTACTCTTCTCAAATCAATCTCAAATTAAAAAAAACCTATATCCTTTCAAAAATCTGGGTAAGGTTCAATGTTGAAGGAATTACTTATTCAATTATTTTATTTAGCCATTACTTTAGCATAAAAAATCTCACTGACATTAAAAACAGACATGAGACAGACATGACTCTTCAAAATCCCAAATAAATTTAAACAATTGATAATCAAAATATAATATACGTATTTCGCAAAAGGCATCGATCAGGAAATAACAACACTTAGAGACAAATTTGGAGGCAAATATTCATAGATTAAAATCTAAGCTCTGAGATCTGTTATTGTCTGACCTTTCTCATCTAGTTTATTCTTTATAAAGGATCTTGGATTGCACATCTGCATAAATAAGAATTAACTCTACTTCCCAAACTTCCCTTTTTCGTTTATTGGGTGTGCTCATTATTGACACACATTCAAGACATCCTCTTTTGCATCACTTAAACTGTACATCACGGTGCCCATGAGATAGAATGTGCAGCAGACACAACAAATCATGGATCGATTGTCTGTAGAGCTGCAGTGATGTTGAACAGCACCATGAGACTGGGCTTTCAGCGGCTGCAGCTCGAGGCACAAGTCTGTCAATAGCAGACAGCCGATGGATATATTGATTGCTGATGGAAGCAGCAGGGGGAGGAGGATGATGAAGAGGGTCTTCCTCTCTTTGTCTGGGCTTCCAATGGGTTTTTTGGAAGATTTAAAATAACACTGGTACATTATCGATTGAGTATAATTATGTCCCAAAAAGGTCAGGATGTTAAGGATTGCAACGTTAATGAGGATTCCATAACGTTAACGCGATATTCTACCCACTAAGGGGAGTTTTTTCAGACATCACTCCCTAACCACACTAATTAACGTCATATAGCATTTTGCTGACATATATTATTTGTCAGCAATATCCCTTCCACATACCATGAAGTTTAGTGACATTAGCAGTTTTTGTATAATAAGGGAAACCATCACGCAGAGTTGGCAAAAGTAAAGACATCTTTTACTTGAGAAGCACAGTTACCGGTGCAAACAATTACTGGTAAAAATAAAAATATTGATTCAACTTCTTTACTTAGGTGAAATAAAGAAAAGGTAAAGAATCTGAAATGTACTTATATAGAGAGTAAATCACCTGGTTTGCTGCAAAAGGTGACAATAGTTGCAACGGAGAGGCAAAAGCATGACAACCCACAAAATGGGAATGGTTCTGCAGGTGTTGGCCACAATCCATTTCTCTCACTTCTGATCTTTCCTGACTGACTCTTCTCTAGTTTTGTGTTCTGCTGGTGCCTTTGTCACTACTTGTGACATGAGGCAATTCCTGCAGCCCACTGACAGGTACTGCCTCATGGACAGGTAGTCCAGCTACCCTGCGAACAGTTGCAAGATTTTTTTTCCGTGTCTCCCAGCACATTCTCAAGAGCATGGAGGAGATACCAGGAGACGGGCTGTTACAAGAGAAGAACTAATTCTAAACATTTGCATGGACAGCCTAATTCCGATTTGATTCCGAAAAGACGTCTAATCTGAAAGAAAAGGCTGCATGTAAACCCCTTTCGTAATGGAAAGAACCTTTCCGAATTAGACTTCAAGGAGGTAGTCAAAATCCTTTCGGAAAGCCTTTTTCGATAGCCAGTCGCTGCATGTAAACGCTGTATAAAGCTATCTGTTTGAGTTGTATCTGCGCATGCCCAGCATCGTGACGTAATGCTCCGCTACGTTTTTTTCAGCAAAGCATTTTAAATACGGCGATTCAGAATAGTACCGGTCTGTATCGGAGAGTGATTTATTCATTGCAACTTTGAAATATTTTAACATATTTGGACGGTTAGATGGGCGAAAAGTCATTTTCACAAATGCCCTCTTTGTCGTATTCTTCTTCTGGGTTCTTCTTGGCGGTTGGCGTCCAACTAACCGAAGCATTATCTCCACCTTATGAACGGGAATGTGGATTGTCTGCGCATGTGTGAAGGTGTTTCTGATTAGGTGAGTTGATGCATGATAACACCGGATCGGAAAAGATCACAAGTCATGTAAACAGGCGACGACATTGCAATTCCGAAAGGTTTGATGCTCTGATGATTCCATAATATCCCCAACTTTTCGGGAGGTGTAATGAAATTAGTAAAACAAAAATCATAATTTTAGAAGATATACGTACATATCTTGGTTAATTTGTCCAAAACTTTGGGGGCTTTAATGTATAGTTTGTGAAATATACACAATGGATGGACATCCAAACGACTGATGGCAGTGATGATGACAATTAAGAGGACAGTCCATCCTTTGTTATATATGACAAGATGTCATCTTGTAAATGTTTTGTTTCAGTTATTACTCAAACCCAAAAATTTGAAACTTCTCCTCTTGTATATGCCAAACATTAGGGTTGGGTCATGATATTTCATTCCATTATAAAGAAAATTGATTGGTTGTTTACTGGGCTCTGGTAGTCAAGTGGTACTACCACCAGAATGTGGCAAGGTATTTTCAACTGCAAGGTATTTTCAACTGCAAGGTATTTTCAACTGCTTCCAACAGAAGAAGAAGAATGAGCTATTACCACCTCAGGCATCGGCGTTAGGGGTGTAGCAATGTTCCAACACCAGAAGCATAGTACAGCCATCAAGTTTGATGGCTTCAAGAAATGAAATGAGGCACAGAGCCCCTCATCGTCATCATCAAGTGAGCGCAAAACTCAAGCAAAAGGAGAAACTTCCAATGTCACTGAACTATCAGTTGTGGCAGATGAAGTAAGTAAAACATGGAGAGCTTAAGGCTTTCATCTCAAAGGTGGCAACTTAAGAAAGGAATCGGCTTTGAGGGAGACAAAGGTTTAACTTAGATAGAGTTTGTAGAATTTGAGTTTACAACACCATCTAGAGAAACTTGCAGAATGCTGTTCTGCAGAGCAAAGCCGTGCCAAAGTTGGCATTCAGCGGGGAAAAAAACCCAGTTCTGTTCTTCTAGGCTCACCCGTGTATGTTTACCTTGGGATGGTGTTGAAACATTTGAATAATTCAGAGTGACTATCAGACATAGTAATTAGCTTAAAATGCTATTGCTATGCTATTGTAACTAATGTCCATGTTTGTTTGATGTTCTTGATGTATACAGAGGCGAAAATATAAATGAATGTGGTATATATGGGCAAATTTAAAACTTTTATAAACGGCATAAATAACCAAGGAGTCCAGTGGGTTAGAACAGGGAATTGTGCAAATGAAGAAAAGGAGACTCTAGGGGGTTAAACAAAGGGAAGGTGTATTTACAGAGAGACCAGATCACTCAGCCAGCAGAACAAGAACCTGCCTGTCACCGCAGAATACTGTGTCTAATTACTGTCAGGATGTGACGGACGAGGATCCACTTACATCACTGCTGACCCACTAACCTCTAGAACTTATGACACTGGGCAAGCAAGACATTTGTGAAGTCTCTCAACACATGCCAATTAATTGTAAAAGAAACAATGTTCATTCTCATATTCCAGAAGGGATTAAACAACTTTCTGCTTCACTTCAGGCACAATTCAACACTCTTAAATAATCAACCATGTCAGCTG
The DNA here is from genome assembly GCA_037951165.1 of Lophius americanus. Lineage (NCBI taxonomy): Eukaryota > Metazoa > Chordata > Actinopteri > Lophiiformes > Lophiidae > Lophius > Lophius americanus. The sequence goes on along the minus strand of JBBDHG010000015.1, from coordinate 9,081,116 downwards.
CTCAAAATTATAACTTAATTTACTATGAAATGTTTCTATACTGATCTGACAGTCTGTAGATCATGGATCGTTAAGACAAAGAGTTCGGCTTATTAATTGATAAAAGAAATGTTCAGAGAAATTCCAAACCAATGCAAACTTTTGTGCATTGTCGCAGTCAATTACCAAAATAATCTGTCTCATCAAATCTCATTACCTTCTTAGGTCACAAGAATCTCTATGCCATCAGGAGCTACAGTGTTCCTCTCCATATGTCATCCTGTCTAATTCTTATGTGCTTGCCTTGGCCAATTTTCTTCTACATCATGAGTACCAAATGAATGTTATTAAACCCGATGATACTTTTGAAGTTACAAATGTGCCCCTATGTTAGAATCATACACGTTGTATTGCTCACGGAGACGTTTCACATTACTGCTGAAAGTGTGTTACTGCCTGCCGAGTGCACACGCCTCTATGTGCGTGTCCAGTGTGGGCTGCATCCAACTTACATACAACTTAGCCTAATGTAGCTGTTGACTATAGGATGCACATAGCACTGACTGTTTATTAATTCTATCCTTGTTTATTTCCTAAACTACATGGATATTTGTGGTCATTCCAGAGAACCGGCTGTATTTCTTATATATTTTTTTAAATATTATTTATTTATACATTTTATTTACTTTTTGTATCAGCAGTGTTGTGATACAACATGAAAGGATTACATTCCCGTTCAGAAAAAACACGGTTGGTATAGTAACTTGTTTGGTTTAAAAGTCTGTTATAAAAGCAGTAAAGTTTATTAAAAGACATGTTGGAAAAAAGAATTAATTTTTACTCAGCTATTAGGGAGACAAGTGTACTATTACATATGGTTTGAACCAAACACAACATTCCACTAAAAGAACATTATACCTACGGTGAAACATGGAGGTGGAAAGGTGATGTGAAGATGCTTTGCTGCTTCAGGGCCCGGGTTACTTATCATGATTGAGGGAAACATAAATCTCCTCTCTACCAGGAAATTATGTCAGGTCATCAGTCTGTGAGTTGAAGTTCCAGAACAACTGGGTCATGCAGCAAGACAATAATCCCGACCAGAGGAATATGTCCACCTCTGACTGGATCAAAATTAATAAAATTTATGTTTTAGAGCAGCCTAGTCAAAGTCTGTACTTGAACCTGATTGAGATGTTTTGGTGGGACTTGAAAATATCTGTTTATTCTTGCAAAACATCCAATGTGGCTGCACTAAACCAGAGTGGGCCAAAATTCCAGCACAGTGATGTCAGAGACATATTTCCAGTTATTCAGAGTGTTTGGTTGCTGTTCAGCGGGCTTTGTTTATTCAGATACACACACCTACCTGGCACCGATAATCTCAGAGTTAGACTGCTCCAAAAACACCAAGAGTTAATAATAACCTCTTACGCAATGTGAAGCAAAGTAGAAAGCCTAAATTAGCTACCATTTACTGCAGGGCTGTTGCATTCAGATGTGTTTCATAACGCTTAGCCAAGAAACCTTCAAGAATAGGAGGATATCAGGTTATTGAAAGCCTCACCTGCTTTAAAAGGGGTTGACTGGGATCTTGGGGCATGCAATGAAAGCATTAGAAGTCTGGATTTTACCATAAAAAGACAAAATAAGAAGCAAAAGTACATCAGATATGTGACAGCTGATGATCTAACCAAAGTTGGAGAACATTTAAATACAAGAAATTATTAATTTAAGGTAACCCTGACGTACAAAGAGGATAGAGATGCAGAGGTCTGAGCGAATAGTGGAGAAAATAGCTCTCTGAAGCACCCAAACTACTTTTAACTGGACAAACTGTTATGGCAGGTCACACTTCCATGACTGTTTATCTGATAGGAATTATATCAGATCACCTCTTTTATCACAAGCTGTGTGCCGTTCAAAAGAGGCACTAAGAATTTACAAAAGTAGTAAGCTTAAGGAAATATTCTGTGTCAGTCTGCCAAGAGACACACACAGCAGTTCTCGCATGTTCCCATAAAAAAGCTCTGCTCATGTTATCTCTTCAAAAACGGAGGCGAGGTTCATGCAAAGGAGCAAGTCCCTCAACAAAAACATAAGGTCTTCCCTACTTGAAATCCAGAAGGTTGAGGGGTCAGCTCGGAAAGTATCTTTGCAAATCCACAATGTACTGACAGTGGGAGATCCATTGGTTGAGGTCTTGTGCCTCGTTTCCATTAAAACTGAGACATGTTCACTTTACGAATAAATCACAATGTGTGTGCTCACAATGGTTGTCAAAGATTTCTTTGAAGGCTCTGAGGCAGGAAGACGTTTGTTTGCAACATGCTAAAGAGACAGAAACGAGCTGCCTTGAACATTCACGGCTTCCTGTATACCAAAACCTCCAAAAAACGGAAAACAATAAAAAAGAGGCGTGTATGAACTCCTTGGTGGCTAAGACGACATTGACAGTATTGTTTGGCCAATTTGCAAAGACATTGGAGATAAGCTAGCTACATTTTACTCTATAAAGTGTTAACAGGAGAGTTAGCACCGCTCTCATAGCTAACAATCTTTCTTTTTCTTTCTGGGTTTGCAGTTGTTACAGGCCACAAAATGTAATTCCTTACTTTATAAGTACTCGTTATTTATTATCTACATGCCAAGGAGTCTCACCATGGCAACTCAAATGATAAGTAGCTACTTCGAACAGGCTCAGAGATAAAAAAAGAAGAAAAAAAAGAAAGAAAAACCACGGGGTATTGGCCCATAGGTCGTTTTCAACTGTGCAAAAGCCTGACAAAGGCCAACCAAAGTTTCTGACTTGCCAGAAATCCATCCGATTGTCAAACAAACGTTCAGGAGCTGCTGATCTAGAAGAAATAGAACAATACCGCCATTCATTGGGGGCGTGGATGCCATAATTAAACCAAATATGAGAAATTGAATGCACTAATGCTTTAGAAGCTGAAAATGTAGTTAAAAAGTAAATAGTACTCCATACATATGTCACTATGTATTCAATAGCCTCTCAGACATTAGCTTAGGATATTGTTGCCTCCAGTTTTTGCCACTTTTTATTTACCTGACTCTTAACTGCCATCTTGTGGATGGATCAATGTCAATGTAAAGGATGCTTGGAAGTGTGAGTGTTGACAAATACACGTTTTGAGCATATTTTACATATGCAAACCTTAAAGGCCCTGTATCATTGACCTCCTCAGAGAATCAGGCATCTGTACATCAAACACTGAGTTAATGGATCGGCTGAGTTATTTAAAACGGACTGAGGCTTAGCTTTCATTATTCACCAAGCACAACTAGATATTTCACATACACTGGTACAGGTTTCACTGTGTTGTGGGACAAACACACTGGGACTGAACCCATTAATTGATGGCTGCCTGCTCAGCCTGTAGGAAACCACAGCTAAAACAGATAATGTTAAGACAGCAGACCTGTTTACATGCAACCAAGATGGCTTCACATCCAGCCAGACACATTCACTCACTTCCATACTATTATTGACAATGAACTAGGGCTGCAGTAATCAAGTCATTTAGTAATAGAGTCGTCTATTGATTATTCTGCCAATTAATCGAATAACAATATTGAGTATTCTGCAATATTATTTTTTAATTAATTCACTTTTGGTTTGTTCAGGCGCAATAGTAATACACAAAACAGATAATACGATAGGTTTATTGAATTAATATGTTTATTGTATGAATATATATGAAATGGTTTTTGCTTGAATTGCAATAATAACTCATCAGCTATAATAACAAATGAGTTTTCTTGTTGTTAGATTTATCCTTAGAATCTGCAATGTTTTCCAGCACTTTTTAATTTGTTCACAACATCATCATCTATCACAGCTCCTGGTGGGTTTTCTTGGATGTGTTTCTAGAGTTCATTATTTCTTAGTTTCCCATTTAGTTTTTGGAGAGTTTGTATTACAAACAATCTTTAAATTTATAAAGCGTCTTGTAGAGAGCTGATCCACTTTGCAACGAGTAGCTAGCAAAACACAGACTGCAACACAATAGCAGGGGTTAGCAGGCTACCGGCAGATAGTACGGGATTATCTAGGCCACTTCCCCGAGGAGTGTCGAGCCACTGTGAGTATCTGTTTTCCGTATTTATCAGACAGCTATTCATTGTTTGAGATGTGTGGGAACGTGTACTTGACGTAATGTTTAATTGCGGTCAAAACGAGCCACAACACAGTGCCCTGAATAGTATTCCAGATCTAAGCGAAGCCTCAGGGGATTTTTAGTAATGGAGGTACTCCAATTATTCAAGGAATCATTTCAGCCCTAAACTGAACTCTACTCGCTTTAGTTTCACAAGAAGTCAATGGGATCATTTGAGTGTAACTGCATGAGTAACATCAACTATGCTAACCATGTATTTTTTCGGAGATGTGTCTGAAATAAATCGATGCCTGGGCACACAACATAATAAATAATAATAGTAATAGTGTACATGTTATTTTATCACAGTCATACCAGAAAGTTACATGCAGTGCAACATGGACCCCTTTATTATCCGCATTTGACCCATCCCTGAGCAACATATGGCAGTCCCTGTGAAGCGCCCTGCAAGCAACTGGGGTTTCGATCAACTGAAGGTTTTGATCAAGGAAGCATCAAGGGCAGAGATCGAACCACCAATCATCTGATTGAACACACCTACTGAGCTAACGCCACCCAATATTTTTGAGAGGCGGATACATAGTTGACAGATACACCAGTTTTTCTTGCTTCTTTACTCATAAACATGCCGCCAAATGATGAGTTAGAGCTGTCTTGAACACCATCAGAAGATAGATGAAGCTTCATGGATGAAAACTGTCTCTGACCACAGATTCATGGACAGACTTGCAGTTCAATCGTGTGATGTAATCTGTTATGAGAGCTTCAGCTGGGAAATCAGAGTGCTGTTCCGTAGGGTACAGTAATGCCAGTGCAACATATTGCTGTAATACACAGCTGAAGAAGAGGGACTAATACCCATTTCAGATGACATGATTGTAGCCTGATTTAAAAACGATCTGCTGCTCAAAAATTCCTTCCGCCAGGCCCAAACCTGGATGATGTGTACAACGAACAGTGATGTGTCGTCTGGTATGCTCCACAATACCGGTTGGGAAATTCTAGCATGTTTTTTTTTCATACCATTACCGACGTGTTCTTTAGTTGAACCATATTGTAATAGAGTGAGGACAAATATTGTGGCGAGTAAATTCCAGGATGTTACCGGTTGTAGGTGGAACAACAATAAAGAAGAAGCTTTGTTGAAATGTGGCAACAAAAGCCTTACTTTTTAAGTTTTTCATTGAATTGATAACACCACAGATATAATAGAGTTGTTGGCAAGAACACAAGGTGCTTCCATAGCCATTCGATATGATTGACCTACTGATTGATATCACAACACTTGACGTGGGGGAATGGTCGGTGTGAAACTTGTTGTGTTGCCATTCTTCTGACACGGCACAACTTTGTGGTACTGTGATTGCTTGATCTGACAGTGTGACTCTTGGAATACCATCGTTTAAGAAAATAATATTTATAGTTTGAAAGGAAAAAGTTACAGGGTGTAAGAGTTCAAGGAATTCAATGAGAGTTGAAAGGTTCAGAGTTAATATGGAGTAGTATTTTGCTTTAAATGTCCATCTTTAAATCTTATTGGGCCTGTACCACAATAGATAAGGATAGAAAGGGATAACTGGCCCAAGCCAAGTGGAAAATAACACAATTCAATAAGGAAAAAGACAAGATAAAGGCTGAGAAATGGACTTCTCTATTTAGATGTTAGCTAATAAATGCAATCTCACGGTCAACTTTCAAATATGACGCAACTTGTTCAAGTTCCTACTAGTCCTTAATGTGAACTGACAAAATACACCAAACTGCTCTGCCAATATCCTACATTTAACCAGCTAAACCCTGCTGATATCCAGTCACCTGAAAACATGATGTCAACCTCATTACTTTGTTCTAATGAACCATGGCTATGGCAAGAGAAGTTCTGATCCACACTCCCTCCTTCACACACAAAGACACCAGGCGATGTATGACAGAGTATGTTTGTTGCGACCATATTACCCTCTAGCCTCCCTGTCTCTGCCTTTACTCTAGTTACCTCCCCTGGGACTGAGGAGGGGTTCCCCCCTCCCATCAGCTGCTGTGCTTGTAAAGAGAAATCGCCCCACCAGGTTTAGGACACACAGAGATATGAAACTGAAAATACAGTAGAGCATGACAAAGGAATTCATACTCATTTATCTTCTTACAACGATGCGTAAAAATGAGCACACTATGTGCAACAACAAGGGAGATTAATCAGATCATGAAATAAATCTTCCAGTTTCCTCTGAGGAGAGGATCCATCTGGAATTTCATTTTGTCCTTTACATGTTTGTTGGACAAAGTGGGACTCAGCAGAAGTATACAAAGCAGAAGTGAAAAGGCATACCACATCCGCAGCACAGGGGAAATAAAACACGGGGGATGGTTAACACACATTGCGCCAACATGCACGCCCACACTCATTTACTGACACAGAACAGATGTAAACAGCTGACATAGTACAGATATGTGTTCAGTTTAAAGTGCACATTCACAGTTTGCTAAAACTAGGGATGGGCATTACAATCAAATATACTATCCGATGGTAAGACGTAACTATTGGAATGTTATTCGAATCTACAACACTTTTTTCCATCCCTAGTTGAAAAATATTAAAACAAAAAGACAGACCAATTTCTCCATTTTCTAGCTGTGTGTCGATCTTGTATTGCTTTGTTCTGCAGAACAGTGCTCTGATTTTCCAGGTGCGTGTGTAGCTTAAACCAACATTAAACAACACTATGGTGTTGTTTAGTAGTTTCAGCAGCGAAATAAGGAACAGAACATGGTAGGTTGTTTAACTCTATGAATGTCAATACACTCAATCTAACAGAAGTCAAGGGACCAAATTATAATGGCAAGACTAGTGGGTCAGAGCATCTCCAGAACTGCCACTCTTTCTGGCTGTCCTTGGTCTGCAGTGGTTAGTATCTAACAAAATGGTCTATGAGAGGATAATTGGTGCACCAGTAACGGGTCAGGGCTACTGTGGTTCAGTTTTGCATATGGGGAGTAAGGACTATGCCCTTTTTAGCAAGCTAACGTGCTCTGCCACATGCAAATATCATTTTGTTTGTTCATGGTTTGAGGAACACAAAAATTAGTTAAAGGGGTGACTTTGCCTCAAAACTCCTCAGATCCCAATCTAATCCAGCATCAGCGGGATGTGCTAAACAAACAAGTTTTACACACATAAACAAAGCCGTAATGCTATGACCTATCAGTTGGGGCTGCAACGAATAATCATCAAAAATCGATTATATAACTATTAACTAGTTGTCGACAAATTTACTAGACGATTGGTCTCTGACTTCATCGGACACTGCGCCTGACACCGCATAATAAGAACAAAGTAAACATTAGCACCATGGCAACAACATCGCATCAGAAAACATCCAAAGTGTGGGAGCATTTCTCCCTCAACAAGGCCAAAAAACTGCAAGATTTACATGGCTGACCTGTCCTGGCGTGGACCACGTTAGTAATGCTGGGGCATTTGAAGTGGAGGCACGTTGGCTCGGTAGACGATGAAGACTCGTCTCTGTAAGCTAGTTAGCGAGCTCAATGTTAAAGGGAAGTACTTAGGCTTCTGTTGGGTGTTATGAGACTTTTGCGATAAAAATAATTGTTAATGAAGTCAAGAGTACCAAATAACTTATTGAATCACAAATATATTCTTTCCGTTACAAATGTGCCCCACATTGCATCGCTCATGGTGACGTTTCATATTACTGCGTGTGTTGAGTGTGTTGCTGCGTGCCGGGTGCACACGCCCTTGTGTTTGTGCGTGTCCAGTGTTGGCTGTATCCAACTTGTAAACGATTAAACCTAATGTAGTTGTTGACCACAAAATGCACAAAGCACTGACTGCTCTTAATTCTATCCTTGTTCATTTTCCTAAATTTAAATGGATGTTTGATTTAATTCCAGAGAAACTGATGTATTTTTCTTTTCTTTTATATAATTTATTTATACATTTTATTTGCCTTTAGTATCAGCAGTAATGGGACGCAACATGAAAAGACTAGATTCCAGTTCAGCAAATACAGACATTTTGGAAAGAAGAATTCATTGTTATTGTTTTTATTGTTAGTCTGCATGTGCCTAAAACAACCTAAAGTTATATTCAAAAGCTGGTAGCAAAATAAGAGCCATTTAGTAATAGTAGTTGTATTTTTAGTTTACCAAGAGAAAAACATTATCCGATTAATCGATTAATGGGTCGATTATTGAAACGATTAATCGACTATCAAAATAACCGTTAGTTGCAGCCCTACTATCAGTGTAGTATCTGACAAAGCTGCTTTGGGATGGCAGCCCTGTCTTTTAGTGTTATAGGAGTCTAATCTGTTCTGCACTGTGTTTTTCTTTCTTTGCCCCAGAATAAACTTTTTCAGGTCTTAAAATGACAGATGGAAATTATAGCTTTAAACTGCTCAACCTAAACAACACAAACACTCATGGGGAAAAAGAGTGGAGTGTGAAGTTTTCAAAAATGACTGTGTGTCAACGGCAGGTCTGTGAGGCCTGCTACAGGAACATAACATGGAATACAGTCCTCCACCTTACACACAGCTCCTACTTTCATTCATTAATTCTGATCTCTTTTATATAGAGTGTCAGGACTGACCGTCTCGCTCTCCTCTTGGCTTTCACATTCTCAGAGGAGACAGTTTATTAACTTTGTACCCAGGCAACCACATTTCCATTGCTCCTGCTAACAAACTAATTAAAATTACACTTAGATCAGCCATTGTTGGTCCCCAAAGTTCTTTTTTAATATAGTAATACCACGGTTTATTGCTAAGCGGGATTACCTGATCCTTCCGTATTGAGTATGTGGTATTTTCTAGTGTCTGTTTTCTACAGTGCTCAGCTAACTTTAGATCTTTTTTGTCTAAATTGATTTAGAAAAGGAAGTTAAAAGCAAGTAGAAGAGACAAAGGATGCGTTATAGACATGACTTTCATATGGGCTGTATTAACAAAGTTTTCCTAAAAAAAAACAGATGCAAGGGTCAAAATGTTACTCAAATTAGGGCTACACAGTCCTGTACTGTGCATTGTAGTGCCTCCTGTGAATCCTGGTAAACCTAGAACTCGCGGAAGGGTCTATGTATCTCTTCTGGCATGCGAACGCCTCGGGATTCGCAAGACGACCTGAAGAGTGTTGCTGGGGAGAGGTCTAGAATACCCCTCTTAGCGTGCTCTAACCACAAATTAAACTACTGGTTTTCATTTAAAGTCTTGAGCAAGACCCGTAACAAAAGCTTCAAACCAAGAAACGCTCTCTCTTTACCGGATATATTTATTGGTGCTTCTAACAAATACATGAGCGATAAAGCTAAGTCAAGCATAAAACCACCTTTAAAAAAACATCAGTTATACAAAAGTCACCGAACAAATCCCATATATATAAAGACACTTTGTTTCGATTCTTGCAGTACTGTTGAAAAGAAATTCAGTTTTGGCAATAAAGCGATCAGAGTAATAGCACTAAACAAACTCTTATTCCACACATATTGCTGTTTCTAAACCCATATTCAGTGAAACCAATACGGAGAAGTATCTGCCTAAGGCCGGGCTGTGTGTATTTACTGTGCAACAACCAAGACCCTCGGGTACACAAAGTACATGCTTCATGGGAAACAAGGGCTTTGTTCCCTTGAAACACTCCAGAGCTACCGGGAAACGCTCTGGGGGAAGCTAGCCAAGTCTCCTTCCTTTTGAATGTGTGCCTGAACCCCTGACCTTCCTTAGGAAAGCTGCTCCACTGGGAGAGATATATGGGATGGGGGGTTGATTTTATGAAACACAAACCGGTCTCATCCCAGTTCAACCATATTCATCTCTTTAGGAAGAAAAACGCAGATTTAAATTCTTACTCGATTTGAGGAGAATCGGAGCTGCATCTTTACCCAACTCTTTTTATTTCCTCAAATGACCTAATTAATGTTTTGCAATATTTAGTCACAGGATCCTGTTTTAGTCCTAACCTAACCCCTAAAGACTTAAGTTTTAGTTCTTTAAAAATATTTTAGTCCGTTTTAAGTTGGTTCTACATATTTCCGTGTAGTTAATTTCCAGAAAAAGCAGTTCAACTGGATAGAATTTTATTTTAGCTTCATCATAGGTTAAAAATCATGAAGCAGCTCGGCACACTTATGTCCCAGAAAGACCTTATGTAACCCAGTGGCATGAAAGGGAGTGCAACCCTTATATACCTAATGAAGATTTACAAGACTACGCAGTTAGTTCAGCAATGAGCATCTGAATAGTTGTATTTGGTTTTGTCTTATTTGTCAGACAAATTTGCACATTTTCCCAAATTGTGTGTGTGTGTATATATATATATATATATATATATATATATATATCAAACAATGAATCATGACAGTCTTCAATCGGAAACTGATTCAGAAATTCCATGCGGGGATAAGAATTTCCATCAAAAATACTATTTGTAATTATCAAAAATCTTTGCCCATACATTGTTCAAATACACCATTTTGAGATGGTTAAGCCTTTTCAGCTTAATCCTTACAACTGATACTTCTGGTTTAAAATAAACCATGAAGCAAGGTTATTGGTTACTCACATAGTTCTTTATTAAACTTTAATTTCGTCTGGTTGCTTGGAAAGCATCATGGACCCATCAGAACTTTGAAATCTTCAGTGAAGGTCAGTGACCTAATTGTACCCGTCAGTCAGTTTGCAAATTGGTTGATGTTTACAGTTTTTATTGCTAACCTTTTACTGCATATTTGACAAAATTGCCTCTGCCAAAGTATTGGGGTCCCTTTTAACATTTGGCCGAAGACCAAAATGTCCCACAGTGGTCAGATGTTTGGCTTTCTGACTAAATAATTTATGCTTTTCAGGTCAGTAGATCCACAATGAAAACTTAAGCTGTTGGGGAGCTTATTTAATTCTAGCATCCTGGCAAAATAAGAGTAAAGCGATGACATCATTATTTTGCACCAGTCAAACACTAAACAGCGCCAAAAAGGCTTGAGTATAGAGATGAAATATGACATTAGCACTTTTCAAATAGATGAATAGCCGAGTCGAACAATTATGCAAATTAATTTGCGATTATCTAATCAATCAAATTGTGATTAAACGATTATGTATTAACTGTGACAGGCCTTATTTAAAAAATGTTTCATTTGTCATATCAGGTATATAATTACTAAATGATTACAAGGTATGAGCAAAGCAATGTCTTTGTGCTGTTTAAGCTCTTATGTGACTAACACTAATGAGCTGAGGAGGAGAATCCCATCAATGATAGGAAGAAGCTTAGTCAGCAGCAAATATCAAGTTGATTCCACATGTTATTGAATAGTTTTTTATATTGTAAGAAATGGTTAAGGAGGTTATAATTCACTTCTTCATTCAACTTAACTTTTCGAGATGTGACGCGAGTCCAAACCTGACAACAATCATGAGAGTTTGATGAATCACTGAGAACTGTTGACAGATATGACTAAGCTTTGCAACATCTCACACCTGAGTCTGTCTTACTACCAGGTGTCTCGGTGAAAAGGAGACCACTTGTTACCAATGACTAGAGTGACCAAGAAGAAGCTGCAAAAGCCACAGAGAAATGTCTTCAGTGAGAGAGCCCAACCCCAGAATTAGAGCTGAACAAGTAACAACTGAGTCAGAGTGAGTCAGAGGGAATGACCTCGATGTCAACAGCTGCCGTTCTCAATGTGGTGGTGATGCCAACGCTGATTAAAAAACTTATGGACAAATAATCTTGTTTTGAAATGTATTCATAACTCTTGACATCCCATTAGCAAAAATCAGAAATGTTCATTCTAACAAGTATTGTGATTCAAGCACCACTTCCAGAATTTCAAGATCAAAATCTAAACTTATTAGTAATATCAAGTGTGTTACACTTCCCAAATCCCATGCCTTGATTCATACAGTGTGGGGGTTTTTTTGTTGCCTGTTGGATCAGGGTTGAAAAAAAGCAATAAATAAATAAACAGGTGATTGAAGTTAGATCTGCACTGAAGACTTTGTATATACACAGTTTGAAATTTTCAATTAATCTTATCTCAAATTTCACAAAATAGCTTAGGTTGTAAGATGTTGTTTATACGTTCAAATAGCTACACGAGAACCATCAAAACATGCTGGTCCAAGTCTTTCAAATGTGAACCTTGGCTCAATGTCTATTTTCCGACTCTCACTTGAATCTGTGAGATATGGTATCATTTTAGTTTTTTAGTTGTCATTTTCTGTTGAAGTTCATTTTACAAGTTAACTGACATAGCTTGCGCAGCCATCCGCTGCTATTGTGAAGACCTCCAAAAAAGAACGTAAGCGGTTGTACTTTCAACTTTGACGCTCTAGGAATAGTTTTGGGTTATTAGGGATTTTTTTTGCACCAAGATGTTAACTGGTCTACCGAAAATAATCAGAGAAAACAAGAAATCGCTCATCGGGTGTGCAATTAATTGATCAAAGAAACACACGTTAGATTTTCCTTGTTAATTGCATAAAAAGAAAATATCCTAGATTAAAAGTAAATTGCTTAGAGTTCCCAAAATATCAACAGGCATGGGAGAACTATTCATAAAGGTTAGTGTGAAAGGCTTTTAGTTATGCCCCAGAAACCCCATAATGACCCAACTGGTAACCATAGAAATGGGAAACAAAGAAACAAAGTTCCTAAATAGCAGAGGGCAGCACTTCAGTACTTGGTTGTGTGTAGATACTTGAATAATGTGAATTTTAGTATATCAGATCTACCGCAGGAAACAAAACAAAAACCAGAATCAGCCAACTTGTAACCATAGTAACAAAGGAAAACAAACAACAACATTTCTAAATAGGAAAAGGTCTCAGAACCTCAGTTTTTAGTAGAAACTTTTGTTTAATAATTTAAATTCTTTTTGAGTTATGCTCCAGAAGTAAAATGGGCCGAATGGAACTAACCCTCTCCTGTATGCCCCTCCTCCCTTCATTCATTCATTCATTGGTGCTGGATAATACCGGATAACGAAGTCAGATTTTCTATGCTAATTGTACCTTTGAATTGTTTCCAGAAAGAAATAATTTCAGGTTCAATAGTAACCATATATTTAACAGCATTAATGATAGTTGCATCACCATTTGAAGGCCAGATACAGCTGGTTCACAGTCAACCAACTGTCAATGTCTAACATTATAGTTTATGCCATTTGTCCAGATTTGTATGCAGTCTCAGCAGTCTGAGTATACGTCTCAGCTCAATGAAATAGAATGACAGGGGGATTGTTGTCTTCCATTTCCAGTCCTGGCTAAATCAGTCAAGACTGGCAATACTAGATCACACAAAACAATTATTAAAAGGACTGTATTTCAGCTTTACCCTGTACAAGAAGACACCCAATTTGAGTGTGTCATCCATCTCATGAGGAGCATGCCTAGACGTTTTCAGGAGGTCCCTTTGGCACGTGGGGTGGTCAAACACGCCCCTGGTTCACATTATGAGTTGTTGTGATGAAATTCACTATAGTTGGATCAGCCTGTGATTTCAGTTTTTCACTTTGATTATTGGTGTAATTTAGAATCCAGCCCATAATGGTTTAATGATTATGATTTCTATTCTTGCATAATTTTGTTCTAAACACATTTTCAACTTGAATGTTTCTCTCATCGAGATCCAGACTGTGATTTAAGTGTTCCCTTAATTTTATTTAGTGACCTGAATGGATTTGGTCACGGACAGTATCGGAACGCTGTTATAAACATCTGAATTGATGATTCACATTAGAATTGTTTTTCTTGGCTTTCTTGCGTTAACTGTAAAGCTTTTTTTGGTGTGTCTTCAACTGGTTTCAAGTAAGTTTTGTTTCTTTATAGACACAACTGAAAAGTTTTATTAGCCTATGATTTGATATTTGTTAACATCAGTCAGCCTAAATCTGAAATACTTGCAAACAGGTGATGAGTCACCTAAAGGTTTGAGCTCATCTCTTTTGGCTCTGACATTGAATTGTCATTAACACCATTGTGCTAACTTTTTTAACGTTAATATTGCTCATCTAAATTGCATTGAGGAAATGTTCTACAGTCAGCACAGTGCAGGAAACTGCTGTGATGGTGTAAATGATTTAGAGAGCTCATGATTTGCTTTGCAGTAGTGTCTTCAAAGGAGAAGTAAAGTGTAAATGTCCATCAATCAAATTAATTTAACTTTGGGAAACCAAAATTACTGTCAAGAATAAATTCTGATTTTAATTGACTATATTCCTTGAATTAAATTTCAATAAAAACTCGGAATACATCTAACTTTCATCATATTTTTATTAGAAACTTCGTATGCCTTTGTTTAAAGATTCAATTACCCAACATACACCCCTGACTTTCAAATAAAAAGAGCTATCGATTGAGTTTGGTGGAAAATACTAGTTTTAAAGTAGTGCTAAATATTAATTAAAGTAGATGTGAGGTCAATTTAATACTGTAGCAGAGATTTGGAGGCGATATCCATGTTTGAGTCGTTTTAATAACAGTATGCTGTTGACGTCACAATAAAAGGCGGGTCTCTCGATGAAGCTCGTGCTCTAACTTAGATAAAACCGTAAAAATTGAACTGACCTGCGTGAGTTATGTCGGACAAGTCGTAGTTCTTTGCTCTCCGGGGAAACTCCTTCAATGTTCTGTTGGATAAATTGAGGGCTCCGCTGGTTGCAGCCTCCTCTAGAGCCTTCTCCACGCTCCGGCTGACCGCTACGGTGGCCGGGAGCTGCGCTCCATCCCCGGCAGCCATCAAACGGAACAAACGGACCGCTCTAACTCTTTTTTCACTTCATGGGAGGAATTCAGATCCGGTTAAGGTCCAATACCTAGAGCCCCAAGAGACAAATTCTCTAAAAGAACCACATTAAATCGGTCAAACAAGTAAGCACCGTAAGCTGAGTTCGACTCCGTCACACAACAGACGCTATAGCAGATTGAGAGCGGCGCGAGCTGTCAATGTGACAGGAAGTTAAATCAAGCTTGGGTATTTCACGACAATATGACAGGAAATATATGTATTTCTTACCAAATTAAAGCACCCACTTCATCGAGTGTGTGCTTTAATTTTATAACCATTAGATTTAATTTTATAACCATTGACATGGGAAATCAGAATAGCAGTGATTAACGTATGACCATGGCATCTTGGTGGGGATATATTCGGCAACAACTGATGATTTAGTCTCAGAGTTGATGTGCATTACAAATAGACAAGTATAATGTCTGGTCGACTTTAATAAGGACCAGATTCTGATGGTTCAACCATTGGGTCAGAGCCCGTTCCTGGTCTGCAGGGATGGAATGACAACCAGAGTAATGGGTGCCCAAGGCTCATTGATTTCGGCTGCTGTAGCATAAATTGCAAAATAATAATAATGCTGGCTGAGACAGAAAGATGTCAGAACACAGAAAGGCATCACCGAGCTATTCCAGTGTCAAAAGGGGATCGACACAATATTTTGCAAGTGATTTTAATGTCACGGCTGATTTTGTGGGCCTTTTAATAATTCACAGTATCCACAGTATTGGGAATAAACATGGTACGAGTCTTTTCCTGAGGCTCAAACCCCTCAGGAAAAGTCACTCTCAGGAACTCAAGACCTCCATTTTTAATTTGGATTTAATTGAATCCTACTTTGTTTCATTTAATTATTTGTCTGTTTCTTATTGGTTAAGAGGATGGAAGGAGGAAAGATTTTTGTGTGTACACAGGCCCATAATTACGTTTCTTTTGGATGGAACACAATTAGAGTTCCTAAAAATAAAAAAAGTTTGAGGAACTCATATATTTTTATGAAAGGAATTATTGCATGAACAGACATCAAACATAATAATTCACCTACATTTTCTTTTTTGTAATTTTACAATGTGAGTCAAAAATTTCTGACCAAAGCAAAAAGAAAAATACGTACATCTTAGGAGTTTAACACACTCTGTTTTTATTACAAAGCCCATCCTTTAATTATGTTCCATTTTATTATCTCGTGTCGTTTTACCGTCAATATCCCAAAATTGTGTGTGTGTGTATGTAAAGGTGATAAGGGGATCAGGGTTTTTATTATGTAAAGCAGATTGTGTGATGCTATATGTGAAAAGGAGAATACAAATTAACTTGTTTTTTTTCTGCACATGGCTCACTTTCAGGCAGTAAAACATGGAAATTGAATAATTTATCTTCTAACGGTTCTTCCTAAGCGATACTACATATTTTTATGACTGTGGATGTGCTTCTTGAAAAATTTAATATTTATCACATGCAGTGAACAAGAGGGAAGCGTTTTTAACACGTCAAGATATCCGGTGAAGTAATCCAAACAATAAATCAAATTTGGCTCAAACAGCCTTCACCTTAAGGAAAAAAAGACAGTTGAATAAAAACGTCTAAAAATATAGAAATTCGCATTGTTGGTGGTGAGTTTTGTTTTGATAGTCCAAACCGGAAATCTACTAAAAACTCTTGTTCTTTCTACTTGGCTTTGGGGGAGGATGTGTGCTGGCAAAAAAGAATGGGCGTGGTCAGAGCGCTAGTATTTTTGACTGACACCCGAGGAGGCGGGGCCTGTGCTTCTATTCTGAAGCCTCAGGAAAAACAACAGAGTAGGTGGTTCAGACAATTTGTTATGTAATCATTTATTAATCGTTCATTAATTATCATATCCTATTTATCTATGAAAACCATTAATAATATATATAAAAAATAAGGAAATAATTACAGAGGGATGGACCTGTGAAAATGCTACTTTGTCCCTTGTGGTATCTATTTCTCAAAAGAGCTCTTAAGATAGCTAATTTTTTAAGATGGTGTGTCTTAGGAGCTAAGAGGTTTTGTTCACTTCTTGAGATCAACCTCTTCTCCACTACACCCTCCAATAAGTACAGGGGGAGACCAGACCAGAGTTTATATTATTACACTACAACATCAAATGTCCCAAATTATAGTAATCAGGGTACTGTATTGTGTGTGTGTGTGTGTGTGTGGCTGAATATCCACATGTCGTTTCAGCAGGGCTGCATGGTGCCCTATTAGGTCTATAACCCGTATTATTTTATTCTTTCAGGAGCTGACGACTCCCCCACTACACAAACACACACATAATACTGCATCCATTAGCTTTGTCCCCTCCTCTCCATCCTCCAGGCATCCAGCTCTCCAGTCCTCCTCCCTCCCTCTCCATCTGTCCTTTGGAACTATAGTCTCCAAGCCGGGACCAGGACCAATGTGTGTGTGGGGAGACTTTCTCTACATGCATGTGCAAAATCCATTATTACATAACCAAATCCATTATCACTATTTAACTCGTCTTACCCGATGTAAATGGACTCTACTTAAACACGGCTTTTCCAGTCAGGTTGACCTCTTAAAGCACGGGTGATCATTCACCCATGCACACAAACATTCATTTGCAAAGCTCATCAGGAGCAGTAATCATTCACGCCATCATTCACACACCAATGGAACAGCCATTGGGAGCAACTTGGGGTTCAGTATCTTACTCAAGGACACTTTGACATTTGTCTACTTGAACCCGTCTAAAATAATAATAACAATAATAATACATTTAATTTATAATGCACTTTACATTTGAATCAAATCTCAGTCAAAATCAGTCTTGTTGAGCTTGAGATGCCGACGTTGTCTGCTTTTAGTTGATCCTTTTGTCAGATTATAGGATGGGTTCAGCAGCCCTGTTTTGCTCTGAAAAAGATTTGTTCAAAGATCATAAATTTAAGTTGCTATACCTAATTGTTGTAAAGTGTTTTCATCTATACCAATTTAACAGTTGGCTTCCTGGGTTTTTTAAGCAAAGCCAACTTATTATATTTTACAGTTTGTGTCTTTATTTTGATAAGCTTAAGTTTGTTCATGTTTTCTTAGGGTAGAGGGTATGTGCATTCTGTGGTGGCCTTATGTTGGACCTTTTGTTTATTTTCCACGACCCATCAGCCCTGTTGTTTTTAATCTTGTGTGCTTCTGGTTGGATTTATTTTTTAATTGGTAACTTAATGCATCATTTAATTAATTTAGAAAAAAAACATCCGCAAATCTGACTCTTGTTTGTCCCGTTTTGGTAGAAAAAATAAATTATATAAATTAAGGATGAATAAATTATACTGAAGCCACTTAATATGTATGAATATTCATGCTCTTCATTGACCCACATTCTTTAGGTATTATGTAATTAGTTTCCATTATGACCAATACAACTGACCTACCACCTCAGTTTTATTGAGTTGTCCCTCCTGTATTTTCAAACCAGTAACCCAGTAATCTAGCCACAAGCTGAAGAGCTCCGGAAGATTTTTCCCACCAAGCTTCTTTTCTTTTTCTAGGTTTTTGGAGTGACATCACAGTTTCTCACGCTCTTTTTTCCTCCACTCTTCCTCTGAGCACTCCCTCTCGTACCCTCCCATCATCCCATGTGGTTTATGAATCTTTTTGGTTTCCTGTAACCCTCCTGCAGACACTCATCCTCTCGGTCCTTCATAAACACAGCATCAAGATGTTCAGTTAGTAGTACGTTAGAATGAAATCAGTTGCTTAAACTGAAAGGTTCTTCCTGCACACATACAGCAGGAACATGCAAGTATTGTCAGGTGTGGCAGAGGTCAACCTGCAGGTTCAAACTTACTGACATTTCAATATATTGTATTTTTAAATGAGAGAGGGTCAGATAAGAATGATCTCTGGAAGTACTGAAAACAGTTATTTGAGTTTTGTTCCTATTAAAGGTCCAGGATGTAAAATGTATGGGGTATTTTGGGGTATCACTTTGATTAAATTGAATATAATATCCATAACTATGTTGTTGTGTACTTTCAGCTGAAAGTAAAAATATTTTTTTAAATGTTTATTTTTCAAAAAGCCTTTTTTTCTCTATAGAGCAGATCCATTTGGTGGCCTCCATGCTCGTGCAGACATCAGGAGAGGCGAATTTTGCGTTTGAAGTAGTTACTGTGTTTTGTTTAATGGTGGATTATATTTATCCTTCAGGAAAAGAAAAAAACGGCGCACAGCCCCGCTTTCAAAGCAAACATGAAGACTCGTGAAACGTTTAGCTGTAGAATCTTACTGCAGCCCAGAGGATTCAACTTAGCTTTTTGCCACCAGACTCCTTCCTAGCAGCCGCACAAGTAAGGAGGCTGGTGGAATTGGCCATGAGCATCTGAGTTTCCAATTCCCACTGGGACCTGACCCCTTCCCCAAGATCGTGGGCTTACAGCGTGCCGTCTCTCCTCAACAGGAGCAACCACTCCAGAATCAGCTGCCGTCCATGGCCCGTCAAGTTGATTTCAGCAGGTGGGCTTGATGCACCCAGCCAGATTGTGCGCTCGTATCCCGATCACAGTTCCTTTGTGGTAGTGCTCCGGCTAAATTTTACACACTGAATCTTTGAGTTGGAACAAATTGTGGCACATTAAGTTATATAAGGCGATTTGAGGTTTGATTGTGTGAATGTTTGTTGCCCCTTATGAGCAGGTGGCGGCTGGTGGTGGCGGCCTGTCAGTGATTTGAGTGAGTTAGAGTTGCACCGGAAAACTATATGAGGGAAAAGCATGTTTAATTTTATATTCATAATGAAGAAACAATGAAAAATGGATCTACTTGTTTTTTAAGGTGTTTTGATTGATGACAAGATCTCTTGGAGATGATGAGTCTTAATATCTGCTGTGCCAACTGCATTTTTGTTAACTGTTATTGTGTCTATGTAATTTTTCCCCAACATTTATTATTTTAATGTGAAATTTTTCATACGCCAACTTTTGAAATGAAATGGTGTTTTTTAAACTGTTCTTATTTAAGTTATTTAAGTGTGGCTCTTATATAATACAATACAGGTTTCTACAACACCCTTAGATATTCTTTTTCTTTCCTTTTCATGTCTTGGACTGATAGTGTGAAAATAAAGTTAGAAGAAGAGAATGTTGGCCTCAGTTCAAACGAGAACTTGACATGAGAGCATCTTCAGGTATCTCTTGATGACTGTATTTGTTATAATGGCGGGTTTTCACTAATACTGACAATGGTGTGTTAGAATATTCACTTAATGATAGAAAATGAGGGAATCACAACTTTTATCAACAGTTATCATGAAAACAAGGCCTCGGACATCTGCATTTAGATCCTCCTATTCCTGTTTCAAGCTCAAATGTGGGAAAATTAAACAATTAACCAATGGCCCTCAAAGGTTCTCTTTCTTCTCTGACCGTCCAGACTCTCATAAACCACGAAATGCTCAAAATGGAGGAAGTGAGATTGAAAGCCTGTACAGATGGAGGTAACGTCAGAACTTTCATAAACCGACGAGTCATTTGCCGACACGGGAGGGGCCGCGAGATGACTGACTCTGACTGAGGAAGTGGAGAATGACAGAAAGAGGCAGAGGTCAGGGAAGAGTGAGTGACTGCTGAAAGGGCAGCATGCCTGAGAATGACTGGTATGAGATGAAGGCCGGCCCACCACCAGCTGTGCATGCTGTCCCAGAGACAGAAAGTCTTATCAAGTGTCTCCACCCCAACCCCCCCAACTGGAGCCGGTT
Organism: Lophius americanus; assembly: GCA_037951165.1. Lineage (NCBI taxonomy): Eukaryota > Metazoa > Chordata > Actinopteri > Lophiiformes > Lophiidae > Lophius > Lophius americanus. The sequence goes on along the minus strand of JBBDHG010000015.1, from coordinate 9,060,455 downwards.
ACACATTAACGCTGTTGTAAACAGGAGCAGACTGAAATCTGGTTTAAACTCTGGACCGCTAACAGTTTCCCCACTTCCTTCTGTAATCTATCTGATGAAACCATCAGAAGGAACCACATTGGTTAGAATATTTATTGAGTGATATAACTAAAAAATAAATTGTATGTGACACGTTTCATTTCTTAATTTCTCTCTCTGAAACATTCACCCAACCATTAGAGCGGCGGCATGGTTGGAGCCAAAACACAGCACCAGGAAAGTAAATCATGTTAGGTGTGTGAACGTATGAAACCCACAGGCCTCAACTTTCTGGCTGATGTAAAGTGGTACACAAGAGTCGTTGAGTGGTGTTCGTTTTTGCCCCAGTTGTTTTTGTGTAGGTGAAACTGTCTGTTCTACAAAGAGCTGACACTAAAAAACTTGGTACTAGTTTTAATGTTTCCCTGTTTCACTGTATGAACCCAAACTTTTGCAGTGTGAACGTAGTTTTTTGACTGTATAACCCTGGACTCTCTGACTGTGTGAGCCTTAAGCTGTATGAAACTGGACTGCTCCATCACAAAGCTGTTTGGGTGGCAAAAGGGGGACAAACACAACATAAGGCAGAAGTTTTTAATGTTATGGCTGATTGGTGTACAATAATTGGAGCGAGGAAAGAATAAGGATGTCATAAATGATAACAAGATGATAATTGAGACAGGGTAAAGGCCAAATCTTAGCCAAGGTTCACCACCAGTGACTTTCCCATCGCATTCTCCAGCCGTTTTGTCTTCCATGAACAATTGTGAAGTCAGGATTTTTGACGTGTTTGAGATTCTGATTTTTTAAGTTCTTTTCTTTGCATCAAATTTATTTTTGTAGAAATAAGGCAGAGATTCATAAGTTCTAAAAATGCACCTGTGATGTTAATGTGCTGGTAAGTGCTTTTCTTGGTGTGCTCTCAAAGACTTCGAAATGACCTGAGCAGTTAGGTTACACTGACCTCCTGTGGCCATAAGGAGAAGGTACAACCGAAACAATAAATTAATACATTACATGATAAATGTGATATACTAAATGATATTCCATTATGTTAATATCATAATGTAGTCAAACAAGTATCTCCCTATTAATTTCATTCATTTATTTAACTTTAATTACAATATACATGTGGATTCATACCCAGCTATATTATAATGTAGCTGGGTATGAATAAGTATGAATTAAAAAAAAAGAAAAGTAGATTGGTATTTATTAAAAAAGAAAATAGTCATAATAGTAAAGCTTTAGCAATATATTAAAACATTTACATTTTAAATATTAATTTACTAGAGCATCATGAAGTGAAATAAAATGAGAGTAAACATTCAAAGTACTCTCAAGTTAAAAACTGTGTCATTATTATTATAATACTAGTTTTCAGGTACACAGTAAGAAAAACTTTTTAGAGCTCGGTAAAAACAACGGAACCCCTGCAATGTAATCCTATAATTAATCTTGATTTTATTCTCACTATATTATTATTATTAATATATTTATTAGAAATTACATTAAAAGCATTTTGGATTGTGGTCCAGATGAAAAGAAACTAATAAGGGATGTAAAGGAGTTAATTTTATTTATTTATTTTTAAAACAAGCTTTGTTTCGCCTAACAGACAGTAATGGCTCAGCATATAGCTCCCAATTATGAGTATTAAAATGATCAGCAGTAATAAACAGTATCTATGAGCTTCAGTAGGGCCACAGTAGAAGCATACAATTGTTTACACATTGCTCCCTAAGGGATGGGTCAAATGCAGAGAAATAATCTCACAATGTTGTGCTGTGTATGGATGTATGTGATCAATAAAGCATTTCTTCTCCTTCTTCTTTAATGTGTAACTGTCCTTTAAAAACATGTCTTTCTAAAATGCAGAGGAAGACTTTATTCATTCCTATGAAATGAAAAAATCCTTAAACATACTCTCCATATTATTGATAATTAAAATTTAACTTCTCACTCATCCAATTTTCAATATACTTACACTCTGTGACTCTCTCAGAATATATGTCATACTGGATACAGACTTTTAGAGTGTCATCGTCAATATTTTTGGTTCTGGTGAAAAGAATCAATTTGGTTTTGTTGGCATTGGGATCTAGTATTTGGCATCTTGACGGTGTTGAAGGGACTTAAAAGGGATACATTGTATGTTGTCAATGTACAATACAATATTCAGTATCATCGGCGAAAAGATCAGCATTAAACCCATCAACTGAGAACACAGTATTGTCAATATTAAGAGTGAATTGAAAATTTGCCGGGATTTAGCTTTGTGGTACACCTTGCAACCTACATTGCTGTCAGTCCATAAGGAATCTCTGAAGCCACTTCAAATTGAAGGATATGTATTTGATTTAAAAAAATGTTTAATCATCAAAAAGTGTCTCATTAATGAAAGTTTGTGGAATGAACTGGAACACATGTTGCTCAGATTTTAAGTGAATATTGATGCTGATGCAATATCTCAATATTTTATGTTTTTCCTTTTGTCACCAAAATGAATGAAGTAGTATATTGCCTGTTAAAGAAATCTATATTGAGAATTATACAAACATGGTCTTTTATTATGAAAAGAACAATAGGTATCGATTCTTAGTGGTGGAACTACATTACCCAGAATTAATTAGAGCCAAAATTTTGCGTTTTTCTCGCCAAAGGGAGTTTTCTCATGTACATTGGCTGAGTGAAGTGGTAGAAGACTTCTGATTGGCTTATCGTTCCCTCCAGTTTCCCGGATAAAGATGTGCTATAAATTAGGGAACAGAGACGTCGCGGGTTGTAGTTCTAACTAACAACCGGTATTCGTCGAGTAAAAGCCCTGTGTTGTGGTGTAGCGTACGGGTTTATTTGTGGATTTTAAACATGGTATGACTCCTGTGTGCTTTTAACGGTACATTGGCGCAACGGACTATTTGGAAAAAACAATATGTTAGCAGATCTGGACTGCTTCAGTGACTAGCCAGCTACTAGCCTGTAGCGTTAGCTGTCATATCCTAGCCGGCTACCTGTGTTGAATAGCAGTAAATTTGCCGCTCTAAGCCGGCTCTTTTCTATTCTGTAACACTTTCTGGATTTATTGTGCGTTTCTCTTACAGGCTGGTGGTAAAGCTGGTAAAGACTCCGGGAAGACCAAGACGAAAGCTATTTCCCGCTCTCAGAGAGCAGGACTCCAGGTTGGTCCGCCGACAATCATTCATTTGTGCGGCTAAGCTAACATTGGCACTGGCCGGGCGCTCCGCCTTTCGTTTATCCCCGATAACCTCAACTTCTCTCTCGGCTCTGCAGTTCCCAGTGGGTCGTATCCACAGACATTTGAAATCCAGGACCACCAGCCACGGCAGAGTGGGAGCCACAGCTGCGGTGTACAGCGCGGCGATCCTGGAGTACCTCACCGCTGAGGTGAGAACACACCTGCCACCTCTGTCACGGTTTTCCTCCACACTGCAAGCGTCAAAACCTTGTTTTCTCCCAGGTTCTGGAGCTGGCAGGAAACGCATCCAAGGATCTGAAAGTGAAGCGTATAACACCACGCCACTTGCAGCTGGCCATCAGAGGAGACGAAGAGCTGGATTCACTCATCAAAGCAACCATCGCTGGAGGAGGTAAAGTCCTGCGCACTGCTAACGTTCAGCGGAGAACATGTATACTTTTAATATTTACTTTTAATCTGTAAAATGATGGAAGGTGGGAATGAAACTTTTTAATACTGAAATTCAATATTTGTTTGAATAAGAAAGACTGAACAATCAAAACACTTGCTGACCCAAAGTAATAACTTTGCATGCTGTAAATGATTTAAGCTAGTTATAAAGTTTATCAAACTATATGACCATCACTGTTACTGTGTATTTCTAACGCATCCAGTTGTCTTTTCTTTTTTTTACCTCCACCCTTTATCAGGATACTATTGCACATGATAATAAAATGAAGTATAATAATTGAAGTAATATTGTATGGTATTAATCTAATGTAGTCAAGTAAATAATAGTATGCTGGTGCTTGGGAATAATGGCCGGATAAAGGGTGTACTATCACATTAGATAATACAATTAAGTAATTTAAGTAATACAGGAGAGTAATATTACACATGATAGATGTACGGTTTTACAAAATTATATGAAATAATATTGCACATGAGTGCTAATGGACTGATATTCAATGTAATCGTTAGGTTGGAACAACAGTCAAGTAATGTTGCCCATAATATTGCATTGTTTTTGGGTGTTAGTGCCTGACATTTGAGCTAAGTACCAGGGCAAGTGCTATAACTTCGGGCTGCACACTTAAAAGAGTTTGAGTCTTGATTTGGCTCCCAATAATTGTTAGAGCAATATCAAGCCATTGACGTTTGAAACTGCCTTGCACAGAACACTGTTGCCAACCATATCAAATGTTCCATAAACCAACAACTGACCAATTACAGTGGTTATCTGCACCATGCTGCCCGGTCCAACAATTCCTGGAGCCAGTCCAGATGAGTAATGTAAACATAAAAGGAGTGTTTGAGATATCCAACAGACTGTCTGTCTGAATGTGAGTTAAATATCTGTGGCAGCACAAGCGTTCTTCCTTCCAAGTAGATCAGAGTATTTGAATACAGAAGAGTGATCCTATAGAAAGATCACTCTGTAGTTGTCTGTGCCACAAAGCAAAACGGCTAACTTGTTGAACCCCTTAAATAGGCCACAAACCGCATAAAGACACGCCAATGACATGATATTAAGTTACTTAAGTAGTTACTTGTAGCGTGCTACATATGCAAAAATATAGAGTGGAAATATTTGGGGATCTTACAGAAACGTATTAATCTGTGCCAGGCTGCCTCTAATTGAAAATGCTTAGTAATTTGTAATACATGCTGCCTTTAAACTTAAGGTTAGTGGCAATCATTATATCCAACATTTCCCAAAATACACAGTTTAGATTTAGAATTTTCTTTAAGTGGTGAGGAGGGACCGTGAAATGTATTTCGTGACCACAATAAACAAAATTTGGTTCAGTCATATATCATTATATATGGACATCATCTTGTTTTTATAATGTGTTGTCATGTGACAGGGTAGTCTCCTGACTTACCAAGGCATTGTAAACAAACCAAATAATGACAGGTGCAACAGTCATCAGGGGTTAACACACAAGCTGGAGATCTTTTCTAGGAACTGCCCACCAATCAGACTATTCTTTTACGTAAAGTGATCCTATTAAAGGTGCTACTGGTTAACTAAGACTCTGTTTTTGTTCCCCCAGGTGTGATCCCTCACATCCACAAGTCCCTCATTGGAAAGAAGGGCCAGCAGAAGACCGTATAACTGGAACTGCTCTGGAAGTGTGCATCAACTGGTTAAATGTCTTAGAGTAGAACACTTTTAGGGATAATTTGTATTGAGCTTGCATTTACTCACCTGGGGTATTTTTTTAAAAGTGGCTTCAGAGAAGCTCATTTTCTTTTTCTTTTCTTTTTTTTGGTGCGGCTGTTTTTGTTGAACTTTGCTTTTGTGCTGTTCCCCCATGTTTAAAGTGGTGTTTTAATAAAGCTCCTATTGGGCTCATTTTGCTGTTTGCTCTAGACGTTCTCGCATTTTCATAGGGTTTCTGTTATTGTTTCTACACTCAGATTGGACAGTGTCTTTCTTGTTAATCATCAGGCGATTGATGAAACCGAGGACCGCAGCATGCCTGGAACAAGCTGAATCGTGCAGATCGTCAGTTTCAGCCTCAAGTTGTCTGATGGTTGCTGAGCATGTAATGAGTTTAACGACGGACAAATGTGAACTGGGAAAACTTTGATTCCTCAATAAAGACTGGTACAGTCAGACCATTTTGCATATTGCGTGAAGTATGTTTTGTGTGATAGAATAACCTAAATGTTTTTAAAAAGGTTAAAAGAATTTTACTTATGTCTAATTGGTTCTATTTCATCATAGATGTTTTAATGAGTTGCAGAGCGAAGTTTGACCAAAGTAATGTTGGCAAATTCATCTACTTCCTCTTCAAATCCCACCACCATTTAGGGGAGGAGAGACATAACATGATTTCTGGAGAATTTAAACAATTCTGTTTTCTTTTCATTTATTCAGGGACCTTTTGGACTTCTGTTTCTATGGTTAGGGCTTATTCTTATTCTGAGTATTTGTTTTCTTTCTGGAGCAGATCACAAATATTTTTAAGTATTTTTTAACAATACTGCACACAAGCAGGTTATGAAGTGCCTTATTGTATTTTCCTGTTTTCATGGTAACAGGCTGGCGTTAAGCTCATTCTTCCATAACTCAAACAATAAATTAGTGCATTTCCTGGAAAGTATATTACAAAGCCTTAAGTTTCTGAAGATAATATTTTTTCTTATATATTAAATTATAGGTGAAAATTTCCTTTTTTTTTTAATTCTGAAATCAAACATGAGGTGGCGCTCTAACACTATCTAAATGGCTTCATGTCTTTGGTCTGTTTAGAATGAAGAGAAGCAGTGACTCATCTAATTATTAGACTTTTAGGAAGGAATGAATCACATAATGAGAAATGGCAATGCAAATTAACCGATTTCAGATTCTAAACTGGTGTTAGATCGGATGACAACCTTAGAAAAATAAATGCTGATTCATATTCTAGAGTGTGGTGGATTGTAACTAAGTACTTTTACTCAAGTACTTCAGTTAAGTACAAATTTAAGGTGCATGTTCTTTACTGGAATAGTTTCATATTATTTATTTTATACTTTTAGTCCGATACATCTTTGAGGTAAATATATTTTCTGCTCATTTGTCTGACAGCCGTTGTTAATACTTGGAAAAGTGTTTCTGATAAACAAGGATTTCTCCATGGATTGAGAAAATTCTATTTTAAACGGAGAGGGATGTTGAGTAATGTCTTGAAAGATGTTTTGAGACCCATTTTAGGGGCTTTATTTTTATTTGAAATTTTTGTTATTTTTATTGTACCGTTAACATCATTTGTCCAACTTGATGTCACTATAAACTGATGACATCACTTGTTAGGTTTATGGTGCAGCTTTGACTTTTGTCAGCTTGTATGTTAAAACGGTTTTAAACAGGAGCAGACAGGAAATGTTGCTCCTTCCAAGCTGTTTATTACAGGACCATATTTTTACCAATAAAAACTTCACCATCACTAAGACTGGCTCACCTTTCATTTACACAGCGACATCATTAACTAACCTGTGATGATGTCACAGATGGTCAGGTCCCACAGTTTATCATCCTCTCTTCCTCTACTGACCTTTACTCTAGGGATGTAAAAAAAAAACATAAAATGGGGTTTTTATTGTCTGACATGCAAAAAGGGACATTTCACACATGGTTCTGCTAGTTACTGGAATCTGATTTTTTTTCTTGTGCTGTTAATTCTACTTGGTCAAAAATTGGTACTTTCATGCAAATTCATAACCCTCAGAACGTCAGCACATTTTCATTGCTGGCAAGACGTTCATGCTCTAGTTTGCTGCTCACACAGGGGGACATTAACAAAGAGGTGTGCCCCTTACCCATCCTATAGAAAAAATATGATAGGTGTCCTCTTGAGTGTCTTTGCTATTAAAAATAAATGTTATACGATGTCCTACACGGTGTCTTTCCTACTCCCTATGGAATAAATGTGATTAAGTTTCATGTAGTGTCCTTCCCATAGATTAAATGTGATACGCCCCCCCCAGGGTGTCCTTCCTATAGACTAAATGTCGTAGAGTGTCCCCCAGTGTGTCTATCTACCCTCTAGACTAAATGTGATAAAAATAAATAACTAAATTCTTTACTGATCAAATATAGCCATACAAAGTACAACATAGTGAAATATTTCTCTGTATTTGACCCACCCCTGAGGGAGCAGTGGGTGGCCCCTTTGGAGCACCCAGGTAGCTAGGGTTCCAGGGTCTTGCTCAAGGACCCTATGATAAGTAGACCCTGGTGGGATTTGAACTGGCAACCTACTGATCTCATGATTAGGAGGAAGCTGCTCTATCCACTGAGCTACAGCTTTCCCCCCAGTGTCCCCCAGTTTCCATAGTATAAATTTGATAAGGAGTTCTTCCTATAGAATAAATATGATAAGGTGTCTTATAGAATAAATGTGATAAAGTGTCCTCTAGGGTGTTTATGCGATAGAATAAATGTGATAAGGTGTCTTTCTTATAGAGTAAATGTGATAAGATGTCCTCCAGGTTGCCTGTTGTATAAAATAAATATGATAAGGTTTTTTCGACGGTGTCCTTCTTACTTCCTATAGAATAAATGGGATAAGGAGTATTCTCTATTAAAAGTTAATGTGATAAGTTGCCTCCCTATAGGATGTCCTCTACGGTGTCCTTTTTACTTCCTACTTCCTATAGAATTATTGGACAAACTGTCCTCTCGGGTGTCCTTCTCAAATATTAAATTGGATAAGGTCCCCACCAGGGTGTCCTTCGTATAGATTTAATGTCATAAAATGTCCCCCAGTGTGTCTATCCTATAGAATAAATATGATAAAGTGGCCCCCAGTGTGTCTTGCCGATAGAATAAATATGATAAGGTGTCTTTGACGGTGTCCTTCCTACTTCCGATAGAATAAATGTGATAAGGTGTCCTCTAGGTCATCCTTCCTACTTCCTATTGAATAATTGTATAAACTTCCTCTAGGTAGCCCTTAACATAAGATTAATGTCATACGGCGTCCCCCAGGGTTTCCATACTATAGAATAAACGTGATAAGTTGTCCTCAACTGTGTCTTTCCTACTTCCTATGGAACATATGTGATAAGGTGTCCTCCACGGTGTAATTCCGACTTCCTTTAGAAAAATGTGATAAATGTCCTCTAGGGTATCTATCCTGTAGAATAGATGTAATAAACAGTCCTTCCTTTAGAATAAATGTGATAAGTTGTCCTCAACAATGTCCTTCCTGTGGTCAAAACCCTCAAAGGAAATAGTAAATTCCTTGTAAATTGTGAGTCTGCACACATGCTGTGGGACTTTACAAAAACATAACTGTTTTCTTTTCTTTTGGTGGGAAGAAGTGTGATCAAATGTGACATTTGAAATAATTAAGAACACTTTTCAAAGTGATCCAGAGTCGGCTCACACACCATGCCGGCGCTCGTCTTACTGGCCTGTCCAAACCAATCAAACATGGAGGAAAGGGCGACTTCCTGATTGGATAAAATGAGTCCAAACCTGGAGATGTTTGCATTCCGCCTCATTTGTGAGATGAAGTATTAATAAACAGACCCCATACGGAATAAGAACAAACTCAAAACGCCTCCAGATTCATTCTCAGAAGTTGTGTGAAGTTCCATGAGAACTTCCCAGCATGCACTGCATGAGAAACGGTGGTAAGTGATGTCACATACTCAGCAATGAGTAAACACATCCTAACATCGACTAGTTACGTGGTAGAATTTATCACGATTTTAGAAAAGTAGTTTTAACAATGTAATACAAAATGACAAACAGTTACATTTGAGTGACTGTCAGTCCAGTAGCTCCGTCCGTGTAATGTGCTTTTTTTATTTTTTTAAATGTCAACTCTATTTTTAGAGTTGACAACGACCAACCACATGTAGTTGGAAGTCTATAAGGGAAAATATTAATAATAGATCTAGAAGATATGTAAGTTTCAAGTTTTTTTTTTTTATCAGAGCGCTGTCTGTTTGAAGATGTTATGTTAATAGAATATCCAGTAGGATGGCAAATTTCACTCTTTGTCTCTATGTGTCAATCCCTGTGATGAATAGATAATCGGTCTAGACTGTCTAGGAATACTCAAAAATCCCTCTCTAGGGCCAGTGTTTGGTTAGTTTGTGCAGGCTACTGCACAGACATAGCAGTGCAGCATGGCTCCCTCATGGAAGATGAACCTCTCCCTCTGTAGACATAAAGGGCACATTCTCAGTCAACAGTAAAAATGTATTAATTTCATGTGTTTTTATACAAAATATATAGAAAAAAACCCAAAACAAAACATTACGCTGGATAGTATATCCTAATTTCTCCAATGGATCACTCTAAATCTTATACACTGGACCTTGAAGTGTTGAACTATTCCTTTAAAGATCGCAATATTCCTCCCACGCCTCTGTCCAAGACTTGTTTGAGGATATCACACATTGATATTTTTACATGTCTTACTTCTCGATTCTTGCTCTCTGGCAGAGCTTTACCTGATTATCTGATGAGATTAACTGCGGCCAAAAGCCTCTAAACGGGTTTAGTGAACTTCAAAACGCGGTTGGCTGATCTCTAACCTTTGGAGTCTTTAACAAGCACTTCTGTCTGCTCCACTATTGATGATTTGTCTGTAGGCCTGGTGAAAAGCGGAGTGCTAATGAGGTTCTCCCTCCAGCTCCATGGAGGCAGGGCTCCACTCACCCATTAAGTGGGTCTAGGTTGGACTTTTTAGTTTGCTTCTAATTTAAGTGCAGGAAGTAAAACGGCGGCGTTTACCTATCTGCCTTCAGGCCGGACTGTCTCTCTGGAAGCCATTACAAAATCTGGCTTCCCTGGTTGAATTTAATCTTTATTTGGATTTGCAGACCCTCAGAGCAACTTGCAATCATCACACGTAGTAATATTATATTAAGACCGCATATTGCGGAGATATTAACAACTGACAGTTTAGATAATCAGAGAGGTTTTCCATAAAATGCCTGATGAGAATAATTCTACTTCTTTTTACTTCTGTATCTCGTAGATCTTCAGTAATCTCGTAAAAACAGATTTGTCTACCAGAATAGCTATTTTCCCAGCCATTGGTGGAAAACATTTCCAACAATTGGGCACCAGAATGTCTATAGTCATTTTTGAGACCACTGCTGTCATATTTGGATACCCTTCAGATTATTGGGACCCATGTAAATAATCAATCAGGGATGATAATTATTTTTAATATAAGAAATATGATTAAAGATGCAAGTCCAATTATCCAGTTTTTATGCACATTTTCTCAATTTTAAAATGTTAGAAGAGGATTAGGGCCACATTATTTAAAAATATTTCAATTACTTATTAATCACACGAAAAAAAAGTAATAAATAAAGTAATTTCCCCTTGTGATATTAAATTAACCATCACAAAACTAAAATATTTAGGCAAAAGTCAGGGAATACAAGCCAAAATCTGACTTTAATCTTGTCTTTATTTAATTTAATTTTTTAAAAAGAGAATAAAATGCCATCTTATTTATTTCTGACATCCCCCTTTTTTTTCCATATACTGTTGTTTTTTGGGGGGTTTTTTTAAGTTTTATTTTTAGAATTCTAAAAAAGTTCCATATCCGTTTTTTTTCTCTCGCACTGATAATGGGGTTATTTATTTTTCCAAATTTATTAAAAAGGGAGACATTGTTGAAAAAGTGTTTTTTTTAACCCTTTTCCTCAACAATAGCCTTTTTGAAAGATATTTTCACCTCGTTAATCAAGCGTCTATTTTTGGACATTAAAAATATATTAATAAAAGCAGTCCTGGGCCCTCAGTGTCAGATTTATTAAACTTCACTTACATTTAATGTTTCAAATGCACCCTGACAAATTCTTTGTCAACATGCAATAAGAATTAAATGAAAAATGTTTTTTCAATTGTAGTGTACCTGGGAGAACTTTGTTGAGCCTATTTACGATTTCTTTAATGCTTCTCTTGTAAAAGTCGTCAATAATTGAATTACAAAGCCATTTGGTCATTATTGTAGTTGCAACATAAATGTTACGGTAATTTTGTTGTCTCCATTTTCTTTTTTACTTCCTGTCCGGGTTTCAGCTGCCTCACTGCTATGCCTCGACCAGGACTTTCTGTTGATTTTAATTGTCAATATCAATACTTCCCTCCACAGTGAGAGCAGTTGTTGTTTGGAATAGGAAAAATATTGAATATAAAATCTGTTTTTCTTGACTCATATTTGCAGTTCTATTTAACCTCCACTAATTCGGCATTGTTGTATTTTGGGTATAAAATAAAATAAATTTCCAACCAATCAGTGCCATCGCCCATTCTCTTCATAAAACGCAGAACAGGTGTATCCGAACATTAAACATCACATCAAAAACATCACACTACATACGTATGTGGTGGTTGGCTAGAAACCCTCCGCCTCCACCATCTGCCAATCCATCTGACTGCATATGTGAGCTTATGCCGCCGTATCTAACAGAGGAGGAGGAGGAGGAGGAGGTAGAGAAAGATGAAAGGAACTATCAAAAAAATATTTCTTAAACATGCTTTTAATTTCAGCCAATGCATCTCTCAGTTTTTCTGTGGCTGTGATTTATTCTCTCTTTGGCACATCTTTTTTTCCTAAACATATCTGCAATGGAGCTCACGTCCACAGGAGCCAGGCATCATCTCCTAGTTAGGAGGACTTCTTCTCTCATCTCCCTGAGGAACATCTAAAGCAGACATTGATTTCTTAATCATGTATTGTGAGCCTGTAATGATCAAGTGATGGCCCCAATCATGGAAATGAGACGCATGTTGTGCTAAAATGGAATTCGACGGGATATATTTGAGTTCATAAAGAAGAAGCGAAGGATTCATCTGTCTACATGCCGCTGATTGAACTCGATGATTTCCTGTAGCCTCTTGAAGAGCGGCTGTTTCGTTTCTGGCTTCAGGACACAAAGGTTCCAGTGAGCGACTGTAAAAGCTCGTCATCCCAGCACCAACAAAGACGACATAAAGCGCAGTTTGATGACACAGTTAGAGAGAAAGTGAAGCGGCTGGGGAACAACTAAGAAGTTTTTTTCCCCAGTCTTCCTTGTTCAAGTTCACACTCGGGTCCATCTGGTGGCAGGTGGTTCAGGGCATCTGAATAGGCAGCAGTCCAGACTCTCCTGCTTGCCATCACACATGGCTAACTTATGAGAACAGACACAATGAAAGCAGCAACGACACTCACCGCGTCATAATCGCTGTCAGGGATGAGACTTTGATTCAAGATGCTTTCAACACATTTGTCCACATTTTCCTCTATTTTCCCTCCTTTCCTGTTGGGTTCTGTGGTGGCTTGGCATTGTCTGTGTGTGTGTGTGTGTGTGTGTGTGTGTGTGTGTGTGTGTGTGTGTGTGTGTGTGTGTGTGTGTGTGTGTGGGTGTGTGTGTGTGTGAGCTAACACAGACGGGGTGGGCTGGCTGGGGTCACGGTTCGCCGACCCGCCTAGATCCATCAAGAGGAACAAAGCAGTGGAAGAGGGAGCAGTGCCAAGCCCCCTGGAATCAAAGACCAGGTTTGGGATTGGGATTTGCTCCAAAGGACTGTACTCATTTTGGTGGATGCTGGGGGTCTCTGGGAGCCAAATGTAGCCGAGAGCTTGAGGATGGGACCCCTTAGCACGCTGGCTGAATCCTCTGCTTGCAGCATCCCTCCTTGCTCGCCTTCCCCCTTTGAAGTCTGCTTGTTTTTGTTCTTTGCATAACTTGATCTGATATTTGAAAGGCTAATTTGTATGCATTCTGGGAGTAAGGAGCTGAGGGAGGAAGGCACCACCACCCAGAATTCCACAGGGGAGCTGACAGGAAGGTCAACACGATTGGCCACAGGGGGAAACAAGGGACACAAGCAAACCAAAAGCATATGATAAGTGTCTTTGAGTTACTACAGATCTGTGCAAATGTGCTGACAATGGCAGAATGGTCAGGGGGAATGAAATCCCTTTGCAAACAGAGAGCGCTCATGCTCTGGTGGTCTTCATATTGCTGTCAGCGTTCCCGATGAATCAGAAATAGACTTTGGAGGCAAAAATGTATACTTCAAAGAGTTTGGATCTGACTGATGTATATGACGCACCCTCCTAATGTCTGACACATTAAAATTCAGAGAATAGACATGTGATACAAACTTGGACAAGCAGCAGACACAATCCAATTTTGCACCAGTTAACTGATGGTTAAGATGAACGGGAGAGAATAGAAATTGAAATATCACAATACATCATCTCAGCTAATTGGAACGTTTAGTTTTTAACCCGCAGAATCAGAACTGACCTCAGCGTCACTTGGTGTACCTCGCTGACCCTCGCTGCCCCTCACTGCTCCTCGCCGCCTTTATTGGAGCGTTGGACATGTTACACCTATCCTAGCTGGCCCTGACCTACAAGTGGGGTACAATCTAGACAAGTCGCTAGTTCATCATAGGGTCAACAGGTCAAACAACTTTTCACCCTCACATTTGGGAAGAAATTGGAGTACCTGGAGTGAACCCATGCAGATACAGGGATAACATGGAAACAGAAAGCCTCTAGGTTGAATTCAAAACCTAAGACCTTCTTCTTGGGAGGCAACACTGCGACCCACCACACAGCTCTGCGATCGGAACCTACCATGTCAAGTATTACTGAGCATTTTGGTGGATATTGTGATTGAGAAACAAAAACTGACACTGAAACAGTTTCCTCTGCGCAAAAGGACAAGAGTACAGCAACTAAAGAGAAGACGTGGGGGACAGTTTTAGATGCCATCAGGAACCTTAAGAACAACAAGGCCGTCATTTAATATGGGATCCCAGCTGCCATCTTAAAGGAAGTTGTAGCCTACGAGAGCTACTTTACCTTCCAGACCCCCCAGACCCTCAACCTTCTACGGGAAAGAGAAGAACTTCCCTCAGAACTCAGGATGATCTAATCATGATCATGTTTGAGAAGGAAGCAATGTACGTACATACGTGGAATGAGGGGAACTACTGATGCTGGTTCTGACACCTTTCTGTCAGAGTCAGCAATCATTCTTGTAAGCAATTTTGGCCACAATAGCTCTTCAGTGGGATGAGATAACAGTGAATGGTCTTCAATCCCCATGTTCATCAATGACATTTGGGTGCCCAGCACCCTTTTTCAGAATGTTCTTCCTTGGATAACTTTGGTATGTACAAACCACTGCTGACCAGGGAGTCTGTCTTCAGAAATCAAAAAGGAAATCAGTGTAGGGCGGCTGAATATATAGGACGCAGAATTTCTAAGCGAACATTGACACAATGGTTATTCAGGAGATCTATGATTTGCCACGTGTGTAGGACAGGGATAAGTATCAAAATTGCAAACAAGTAATTCCCGCCCACTGACTAACTTTAAGTACGTTTCAGTGCTTAAGCTTTAACAGGAAATATTTTCTGCCCAGTCAGTGTGTTATTAATTCCTTTTTTGCAAGTATTCAGAAGATCTAGAATTTTGTAGTCAAGAATTTTCCATTAGTCCTGTCGTGCCAGCCTGGTCTACCTGCATTTCTAATGAATTGGCATTAACTTTGAATCAAACAGAGCTGGGGGCGTTTGCTTCATTTCAAGATTTAAAAATTAAAGGCTATTATTTATTTTTTTATTTTATTTATCTTCATCTCCATCGTGTGAGCCGGCACCCAACACCTGCCTCTGTGTGACTAGTTCTACAACCTGGAAGGCGTTTTCGTCGAAGCAGCATGCCTTCAGACATGCAGAGAGGTGTGGTGAGGGAGGAAGGAGAGACTTTTCATCAACCTTGAGCTTTAATGACTTCCTCGAGGTGCTTTTTGACTGCCGTCTTGGCTCGGCGGGGGTGGAGGGGAGCCCTCCTCCTCGGTGTTGGCCTCGTGCCAGAGTGACAATCAATGTCTCTGTGTCTCTTATGTGGGAGATTATTTCGAAAGGTCTCTCCTTTTATTGAAGGAAATGGTATTTGGAGGCTCAAACAGGATGTCCTGCTGACCGGCTAGGACTCTGAACCATTCTCCGCCCCCCCTGTGCTCCATTCTTTCTTCACACTCCCACCCCTACCCAGTGCCCATTCTTTCAGAGGAAAATAGCTTAAATTAATCCAGCAGCCACTTCTCTTTTTTTTAATCTCCATTTGTAGTGAAATCGCTCTCAAACAAAACTTTGCTCCTCGTTCCTGAAGTCCATCATCATCCGTCCGCTGCAGACTGGGCTGTACCAACAAATTAATCCAGCATGGCTCCATTTAGAAGGATAGATAGTTTTTATTAAATTTCCAAAAGAGAACTTTTCCAAGAAGCTGTCCAGAAAACATTAAATTTGAAAGTTCTTGAAGAGAACAAGCTGTAAAAACGGTAACAACAGATGAAGGTGACGTTCACTTCTCACTCTATGGTGGTCATTCTACTGTTTACCAACCAAAACCCACACATATATGGATAGTCCAACAGTTCTGGGCCCTATTAACATTGAGAAAACCATATCTATAGATGTATGTCAGTATGTATACACTTTTTGAGTTGTGAAATTCTTTCCACCATCCCACTTAATTGTTTAACTAAACTCCAAACAGAAAGATTTTAAAGTAAGCCCATGTTCCTGTAGCGGAACCCAAACCACCGTTTCCACAGGCATGGGCTCATATCCCAGAAAACTCTGGAAAACACCAAGCTGTCCCACAAGTTTCAAAACAAATTATGTAGTCAGATGGCTAAGTAACAGAAGCTGACTCCACTTCTGAAATATTTCCCTCACAAATCCAGTTTCTAAAGTCGGTGTCCTGTCAGCGGTCTGAACCCCAGAAGAGCAGATAGAAATCACCGCTGCACCTACTTTAGATGACTGGAATAGATGTGATCTAATCCAGTCTGCTGTTTACATGAGATGTGATCTGCTGTCTTCACTGTTTTTTTTGATTTGTTGAGCGGAATCGTTCTCGCTAGCGTCCACATGCTGTACTTATCATCCGAACAGTGTCACAGGAAAAAGAAAAACCGCAACAGCTGAGTGGAACTTTGATTGACTAAAATATACTGTAGGTTGAAAATGTGAAGGACGTCCAGCTGTAACATAAGCTCATCTATCAGAGTTGTTTTAGATTAGAACTAGTTAGTTATCAAGCCTTTGATAAGTGGTAAACTTAGCAGAAACACTAATTGTAGTTCTACTATAAAAGCAGTACTAGTTTGGCTATTGTTAGCGAACATTGCATCAGTTAGCAAGACTGCGTTGTGTGGTAAACTTGGCAGGCATGCTAATGTTAGGTCATCCATCAGAATGGTATACATTGGCTAACGTTAGCTTACATTAAGTAAATTAGTGGGTAAAAAATAGTGGTAAAAATAGCAGAAATGCTAATGCTAGCTCATCTATCAGAGTGGTATTCGAATCAGTGACTTGAGATAACCTTCCGTTAGTTAGCAAAACTGTGTTGTGCAGTAAATGTTTTTAGAAATTTTAATGCTAGCTTCTATCAGAATTTTAATATAGTAAAACTAATGTAAGCCAATGTTGTATTCGTTAGCAAGGCTGTGTTGTTTGGTAAAATGACCTGAAATATTAAAGTTAGCTTATCTGTCAGAGCGATTTAAGTTTGGCTTTCGTTAGCTCATCTTAAGTTAATTATTCAGGCTGTGATGTACGGAAACAATTGGCAGAAATACTAATGCTGGCTCATCTGTCAGAGCTGTATTAAATGAGAAAAAGTTATTGCTTTGTTTTTTAGCAATACATACACAATTTTTCCTACTGCTGTCAATGCTTTGTGCAGTATAAAATAGGCAACTTCTCCACCTCAGTCAAGCTGTTATCTCTGTTACCGTTTTATGTATCGTTATATGTCTCTTTGTTAGCACATGTTTGTTCTATGTCTCGTTTTTAGCACATGTTTGTTCTATGTCTCATTTTTAGCATGTGCACATGCCGTGGATCTGTGGTCGTTCTCCGTTATTTCATCCTCGAAGCTGTCCGGCGCTCTTTAATTTAATTTAACGCAATTTCTTTTTTTTTTTAATCAAAATGTATTTTAAAAACATTTGTTTTTCCTTATGTCTTATTTCTGGTCGTTCAGGCATCCAGTAATTTTTACATTTTTTACATTTATAGTAAACACAAACTTTGTTGTGGTCCAGCTCAGCTTGGAAACTGCAATCTCACTTTTACCCTAAGATTGTTGGCATAGGAAGAAAGAATGTAGTCTGAAAATAATCCTTTGCAATTACTATATGGTGTAATTTTACTATTGATTGATTGGTTTAGGAAAAAGTTTATTCTATCTCCCTCAAAGAACGGAGCGGTTTCGATGTTTCTATTTCTTAGTGAGTTTTTTTTTTAAATTGGCATTGTCAGCTGATTGGTCTTACAAACCAATTAACATTCCAATTAAATTATTCTCCTTCCACATTTATGTTAGTTGCACCTTCCCTGCCCTTAGCCCATTAAGTCTTTCTCTCCTGGGATTGTTCTTCACTGGAAAGTTCTGTTTTCGTGGTCTTCATGCTTCTGTTTAGACCCAGAGTATGTTTATTAAAGTCATTCTTTGTTGGTGTGACTTCTGTTCCACCTCCTGTGTGTGTCTGCTTCTGGGTCCAAACCCTAAAACAAAGTATAACATCTTGACTGTATTGTTCCCACATTTTACGTTTCTAATTAGTTTCCCCTGTCTCTTGTTAGTTTTCCCTCTCCTGTTGTCTCTGCTTCAGCCCTTTGGTTCATCATCTCTTCCTCGCACCCTCTGTGTCTAGTGAAGTCTAGTTTAGTGTTTTCAACTGAAGTTAATTTTAAATCGTTGGATTTTCTTTGGATCCTGCTTCCATCTTAATTGTGGATCAGTTCTTTGTGTCGGATGATTTGTAGCTTATTTGGTCTCCATTTGACCTTATGTCTAAGTTCCTCAGTTGCATTGGTACATTTCTGAACTGTATTAGGTTGGATTTGATAAGCAAAATGTTATGAAACTTATGTTTTGGTTTTGTCAAAGTCAAAGTCAATCCATTTGTCACTCATGATAAGATAAAAATTGACAGCGAATGAAAGCAGGACGAAAGTTTTCAGGTTAGTTTAGCCTTACTACAAATTCATCCAGTTGTAGTGCCTCGGGCATCCGATAAGGATTCCTCCAGGACAGCTCCCTTTCGAATATTTCCAGGTATTCTCAACTAGTAGGAGTCTCCAAGCTAGACCCAGAACTAGCTGGAGCGATCACTCATCTGACCAGGAATACCTCGGGATCTACCAGGATGAGTCAGAAAGCATTGCTGGGAGGAGGGATATTGGGAATCCTTTGCTTAGGCTGTTGCCACAGAGACTTGACCCCAGATAAGAGGAAAAAAATGGAGGCATGGGCGAGTTCAGTCCGACTAGTTTACCTGTGTCTTATAAATATATCTAATATTAAACATAATTTAGTTTTGTATCTGTGGACATTGCCTCTCTTTTTGGATCCTTATTTTTCCCTGCTCACGGTTGGATTTGTTGGACATCCATCTAGTCTTGGTTTAAATCCCCTGTATGCCTTATAATAATAATAAATAATAATAATACATTTAATTTATAATGCACTTTACATTTAGATCAAATCTCAAAGTGCTACAAAGTAAAAGCAGATAAAAGCATCAATAAAAAAATAACTATATAAAAACCTGACCAAAAAGCAGCAATGTTCATTAAAGTTATAGGTTCTGCTAAAAAAGGAAAGTTTTAAGTCTTTTTTAAATGTGTCAGCTGTCTGTGGAGCCCTCAGATGGTCAGGGAAGGCATTCCACAGACGAGGGGCAGCAGAACAGAAGGCCCGATCACCCATGGTGCTGAGCTTAGTCCGCGGAAGGAGGAGGCGGTATGAGTGGATAGAATGGAGGGATCGTGTTGAGGTCAGTGGGGTGAGTAATTATTTTAGGTAGGGGGGTCTTATGTGTCTGCATTTGGGTCCTCCTATTTCTCATGTTCTCCTATTTCTCATGTTCCCTATGTTGATGTCCTTTATCATCAGTTTAAGTTAAAGCTTTCTTTTTAACACAATAGACAAGAATTACACATTTTTGAGATTGTCCAGGAGTATGAGTATTTGGAACAATATGCCCTAGAATAGGAGAACGCCTACCAACTCATTCACATCCATAACATGTAGCCTCTGTGCACAGGAACAGCGTGTTTCACTTCAGAGACACAGAGACGAATGAAAGCTGTTTGGATCTTCCTGCAACAAAAAGGGGAACTGGATAACTTCCAAATTTTCTTCTATGAGACCACCCACTTAGTCTGAGGAGAAGAAAATGCACTTAGTTTTTGTCATGCACCGTAGATGATATTTAATTGGAGAATCCAATGATTCACTGTATCTGACCTTTTGCTCCTCTTAACTTTACTCTAAGATTACAGCGAATCAACTCAGCTCCCAAAAGAGATGAAATCAGTGTCATATCTGAACTTAAGTGTTTCTCCTGATACTGCAGCGCTTTGTGTTTTTCATTTGACTTCCCATCAGGACCCGGCCCTCACCGAGTCACTGTGAGCTCTAAACCAACCTTCCTGCTCTGATTTCATTTAGCTTAGAGAGCTAGGGGCTCAGCTGTGTCGGTCCAAAGTTTCAGGAAAACCCTAGATTTTAAATCTGTATTTGTAAGGGACAGCGCTGGGACTGAGGTGGACTGGAGAAGAGGAGAGGAGACCAGAGACACTGGAACACAGAGTGTCGTGTTAAACAACAAATGTGTTAAATGTATATAATCTGGTAAATGAGCGTTACAAGTCAATATTTAAACAACCTAAAGGTGTGAACAATGCAAACGCTAATACTAGGTCTTCTAATTATTTTTATTTGTATTAATGATTTATTTCCCATTAGCTTCAAAAGCCAGGTGTGTCTCACCTTGAGTATTGCTGTTTAACCAGCATCTTCCCTGAGGGACGAGTATGTGGTCATTGGCTGATGGACCCTCTGACTCCACTTCTCCTGAGATGAGAAGATGCAGCCGTGTTCAACTGAGTAGGAGTGTCATTGGGTATTGGTGGTCATGTGATACAAGCATCAGTGCGGCCGAAACAATAGGTGCGTTGGCCACCCAGTCCAGCCTGACGATCAAGGGCGACCCAATCTTTTGGTAGCACACCTTCTGACACAGGAAATCAGACTGACCCCTGCATATAGATACACGCTTATGATCAGTTTGCGGTCAGAGGGTGAGGGGTACAGGAGCTAAAAGTACCCATATTCTTGTATGGGTACTATGGGTAAAGGGTTGATATTTTATTCCTTCAGTTTCTATTGCTTTTAGCTTTCATTTTCATTTCTATTTTTACTTATTTTTTCTATTTTTGGTATTTCTATTCTTTTATTTTCATTTATTTTGTTTTTTCCCAACTTTTTTTTTTCTTTTAATCCCTCCTTGTTTTGTCTTTTGTTGTATTTTAAGGTATTCTATACTTCAAACATGACAGCCATGGGTGACACTGTACATTTTTGCAACAGTTTTACCAGTTTTGCCAGTTTACACGGTCTCAGTAACGGTGACTTTGTCATGAGATTAAGCCAGGAATCTGGTTTCAAAAGATTAGCCACTCAAATCACCATTATCATTTAGACGAAAGGCAAACTTGACAAAAGAATATTGTTTTATGCAAAAAATTAAAATGATTATTGTGTAAACAGCCTTGATTCTAGAGGAAACATTTTTGGCTAACTTTTTTTGTTTTTCAAGTACACTTTTGCCATTTTGGGGGCCTACATGGCTGTCTGCAAAAAGGAAGGGACGGATTCTACATAAAACGTAGCAGAGGATATGGCGGGGCCAGGAATGAGCAAAGTACGGACAAAAAACGATTTGGGAGTCTTTAAAAACTGTCCTTTATCCAACATTCACCGTAATTATACAAATCTTGCTTGATCGAAACAGATCACCCCTAAACTTCATGCAGTCATGGCCATGGGTCAGGAATTGTAAAAATAACATTTTTAGATTTACGATTGTCTACCATTTATTTGATTTTCCTACAATCAGAACCTAACTTAGATACAGTCATTGGTTCAGAGCCCACAGAGTGTTGGAGGATCATTATTGCAAATTAACACCAAACTCACAGCTGGAAACTCAACAGGAAATTATTACAGAGCTGCTGTGAAAAATGAGCCTACATGTAATCCCCAGGTGGTTTCCTGTACCCCTGCCTCATGGGAGCCTAGCGATCCACTCGAGGTTTTTCAAATCCTGCACGTGGTCCAATAAAGATTATCTTTCCAAAAGGCGGAGCGGAATTATCTGAGATTACACCAGCTGTAAAATGATTAAAAACTAGCATCCAAAAAAGTATTTTAAGGTTTAAAAAACTGAGATTGTTCGCAAGAATAATATAAGTGTGGCATCTAAAACAATTCTGCACCCAAATAAACATGTCCAATTGCGTAATAAGAAGTCAAACATAGTACTTATGATATAAACGAGAGGATAATAAAAAACCCTCAGCCTAATTTATCATTCCGGGTAAAGAATTCCTTCACTTTTAACATATTTGTGCATGTTTACGGATATCAGACGAGACAGATGACTAACACCAGAAATCACTTGGGGCAACATTGCCATGATTCATGGAAGAGATGACGTGAAAGAAAAAAGTTAAAGTTAAAAGTAAAAAAAATCTTGAATGACCGTACATAGCCCTCATTTGACTCTTCACTGCCTTCTTGTGGTTGTACTGATGTGGACATAAAAGACGCAAGAAAGCATGCTACTAATGCGTACGCAGTCTGAAGGGGATGTGTCAGTTTTCACAAGTACTTGAGCCTTAAACCATCAGACTTTCTCCTGAGAAGGTCAAAGCTCAGCTTTCATTTAACAGTTCAAACTATTTTAAACGCTGTTGGCAGTGTTTCGTCAAAACTGCGATCGATAAAGAGCATATGTCCATCCATCCAGTTTCCTTCTCTTATCCTGGGTTGGGTCACGGTGGCAGTGGCGGCACGCCAAGAAGCCTATTTCAGTCATCCCTTTCCTCAGCTCATCCTGGGGGTTCCCTTGGCGTTCTCACGGCAGAAGAAAATATAGTCCCTCCAGCTAGTTCTGCATCTTCCCTGGGTTCTCCTACCAGTTAGACATGCCTGGAAAGCCTTCTTACGGAGGCTTCCTGGATGCTATGTGTGCATATTATTCATATTGTTGTATGCCTTGTCTCTAGCAACAATCGGCACCCATCATACCTCACAAGTGGGCACAAGTAAATGTATTATTATTATTATTAAGTACCAACAACATGGTCACTGGGTGTGTAAATGACATCCGCATATATTGGACAGCAGTGATGAAGCTTGTATGACGCCAAGGATATGGTCTAGTGATGTCCTCAAATTTTTCCTCTATGACCACGAGGTGGCACGCGGAGGGACTCTACCATAATCGGATGTATTGTTCAGTTCAGCTGATTTCTACTCTTTGAATCCTGGTGGGCAGAGACGTAAAGAGTCTTTGAAATGTGAACTTCTTCTTCCAGGCCCGTTAAGTGTTCCATTGTTCATCGTTCAATGTGTGCCCTCTGATAAAACATTTTAACATTACCACTGAACCTACACGTTCTCCTAGTATCTCATTGAGGATACCATCATCCAGAGCTACTCGACTTTAAGTCGGAGCACTCAATCGTTTTCTGATTTTATGATTTCGGAATCAATAAACACATTTTTCTTCTTTTGAAAATAAAGCTTCACATCGAAATCAGGCCTCTGGTCCAAACCTCATTTTATTTAAAAGTACAGCACTGCTTTCATTCATCCAAGACACCCTGCTTTCTTGTCCAGGACTCCTAGCAAAGCTCCTACGAGGGCGTTCAATAGGCTTGGGTGGTTTCTGCTTTTAATAGTACCTGTGTAAAAGATAAAGTAAGTAAAGCGAGATGCTGGTGATAGTCGTTACGTGTTGCCAATAAATTAACAACCAGGAAATTATCTCCCTTCTCCCATAGATGCATTCCAACGGACCAGATGATACGTCCCTCAACCCTGACATAGTTACACATTTCCTATTCTCAACATATAGGGTCAATGTGGACAGGTTCATTTGTCTTAAAGGATGCTGATAGGACTTAAATCGCATCTGGACCACGGCTGAGATGGCCGCCGATTTGTTGGATAATTTCGCAGGTTTAATTCACTAAGTTATTGAATTACTTTAAATATCCGGTTCGACAGTTACATTTTTAGATTTGCTGGGGGGGGGGGGGGGTTTCTGCTGCAATGGATCGTGAACTTGCGTTCAAATTTCCAGTAATGGCGTTGGGATACCACTGAACATGTGGTAGATATGCTTCTAACAGATGAGTATGCATAAAATGAAGACGATGAAGGTGGCGTTTATGTCATCAAATGAAGAAAGAGAGGAGTACTGTGGTAGAGGTGTAGTTTTTGTGCATTAACCAATGGACGCAGCCCTGGTGATGACGCTAACAGCAAGCTAATGCTAACAGACTAAGCATCCATGTCAATCAGATAAATCAAGGCTGGCAAGTGTTTTATTCGTTATTGCTAGTTTGTATATCCAATGAGAATGTTCACAATGGAACCAACATCTGTCCTGGAGGATCATGAGGTCCAAGAAATTCAGGCATATTTAGGGTTAATACAACCCTGATTATGTAAAACAATAACAGAAAGTGATAATTTCATAATCCTTACACACATTTAGTTCAGCTGAAACATCTCAAAGATGAGCTGTCTTAAGTCGTTCCTCACAAACTCCATTGGGTTTTGGGTTTTATTATGACTTATGACGTTATGCTGCAACACATATCCAAACAGTTGCACAGGAGCAACAAAATACTGGGAAAGGTGTGAATGCTAAGAAGCCCCCCGAATGGGCGATTCCACATGTTAAGAGAATCATCAGGGCGATTGCTGAGGGCACACTTTCACTGTCAAAGACGGAGAAATTCACCACTTTGAGAAAAATCTGCAAATAATCCAGATGTGTAAGAGTCAGGAATGTCATAATCTCACCATGTACAGTCCAACTGAAGAACACAAGTGGGTATGGGAAAAATTCTTCTTTAAAATTTTAACAGTATTTTTTTTTTCCCCAAACACTTCTTGAATGTTGTTAGAAAGATGATGTCACATGTAAGTAGACACGCCCCCTGGTCCCAACTTTTTAGAAATGTGTTGCAATCAGCAAATTCATTATGAAGGTTTCACTTTGAATATTTGTTTTGTATTCAAACTAAATTAAGGTTATAAAGGATTTAAAATAATTATTATTATTTTACGGAGTGACCCTTTTTAAGAACTGAGGTCTTGATACCACCCAAGCCTACTGCTGAAAGTAGTTTTTTGCACAATGTAAGCTGCACATTTATGAATACCCAAAACAAAATACAAACTCTGCAACAGTAACACACACATGTTTCATGTTTGTTACATAATATTAATGACTGTCACGCCGGTTGTGGCACCATTTGTTCCCTTGGTCATGAACTAGTAGGATGCTTCCCTTCATTCAGTGGGTGTTGTAGTGATGATCACAGATTCAACATTACGTTTGCTGTGAAGTGCCCCAACTAAAGTATCATTACGCTGATTCAAACACACACGCGCTCGCACACACACACACACCCACCCACACACACACACACACACACCTGCAAATTAAATTCAATAAATAAGACTTATACAACGTTGTAAGGCGATGCTGACCATACATTTGTCACAATGAACAACAAATCAAGAAACATAAATGGTAACTATGCAGTTTCATTACATCATCAAGTTTTTTTTTCCAGGTAAATCAAAAGTTTTCAAGGCTTTCTGGGTGATCACCTGATCGACAGGGCTCATCCCCACCACACCAGACTCTGGCTTCTGCACAGGACCACCTCTTCAGGCGGTGAGCCCAGTCCAACCAGCAGGCTGGACATGCAGCAACTGGACGTAGCCTCCATGGGGGATTTTGCATTGCATCATCAAAAGTTAAGAGTTCATTCAAGAGAAGAAGGAAAAAAAAAAAAAAAAAAAAAAAATCAAACGTCTGCATGGAGACAAGAGATCCAGCAGCCAGCTGCTTGGTGCCTCAGGACAGTCCGGAGGTCTCCAGGTAACTCTGGAGCTTTCGGACTGTGCTTCTGTCCAAGGAACAAAGGTCGAAGTCAAAAGTAGTGTTTGTGATGTGGAAGTGTCCGGTCTCCTCGATGAGATTCACAATCTGAGGAAGAGAACAGTTTATGTGCATGTGACTTTGAATCTTAAATACAGATTTTTTTTCTGAGAGCGAAGACACAAAAGGAGCAATCGGTTTTAAAAAGTTCTGCATTCCCACAAGGGGTGTCAATCTCTCTCTTCTAAAACAATTCCATACAAATCTAGATGCAGGGCCTGCAATTAAGGAACAATACCATTCTTCTCGACAGGCCAATAATCTGACTCCTACATAGTTTAGCAATTTTCTTTTACTGCGCACAATGCTACATTTAACATAAACATAAATATTTGTCACAGCCAAAGGATGTAGTGTGTGCAAATTGCTCCCCCTAAAAGATAAAAGTGGTATTCTGCGACCCAAATCCCCCTCTCTCTCTCTCTCTCCATGTTTTAGTTACAGGGAGAGATATAATAAAATATATATTGAAAAAATAAGTTTTTCCTTCAGTATGCTGAAATTCTTGAACTTTGCAAACCCCTCTGGCTCTGAAATCAAAACTTAAATGAAATATCACCAGTTTAAGTGGCTCCAAACTAAAAAAAGGAGATGACAAAAAACTATATAGCTCAGCAGTAGCAACAACATTTTAAAGACATGATGTGGCGCTTAAGACAAAACTTGTGACTCAAGTGAGTTACGGGGACACGGCGGTACCATCAGAGCAACATTTCGCCGAACACACGACACAAGAAGGTGGGTTGTCAGGGACCCCGAGAAAGACCATCCCAGATAACCTGTTGAAGTTCCCATGAGTTAGAACTGATGCTCGGACTCATCTGTCCGCCGGCACCCAGATATTTCCATACTCTCGTTTTGTAATCGTCAATAAATTAATTCTCTTACACTTTTTTAAAAATTTGTATAATTTACTGTGCAATCCTTTTGGATTTTTAAGTATATTTAATATATTTTTTTGTTTACTTCCCTCTAATATATTAGTGCAGTTACATCATTCATTGCGCAATTTCTTGAGTATTTATGCATATTATCTTTGGAATTTTTTTGAGTATTGAACTTATCTTATTACTTTTTTCTTATTATTGAACTTAACTTATTATTTTCTCTATCAGTTGAATTTACCCTATGAATGATAAATATAGTTCGTTCTCCTTTTTTTGGGAGGTCATTTAAGACATTGGATTATCTGGCCAGTACTTTTTGATTTCATTTCTTTGTTGTGTTCGTAGACCTTTGTCATCTCTTCCTTGAATTATGGTGACACCTTCCCCTGTATGTTCTGGTGCTGCTCTGCTCCTTTGCCCGTCAGGTACGTTTCCATAAATCCTCCGTAAACGAGCACAAATACGCAAGAAATGACTATGGACAAAAGGTTCTCTCTGTATCCGTCTTTCGCTTTGAGAATAAACGGGCCTTAATTCTACTCTGTTTGCTGTGTGTTGGTCTGGTCTCATTTTCAGGCCGAGTCAATTGGAAACAGCTACCACTGCTGGCGTGTTCCACTGTCTGAAGACCATCTGCAACACAGTCACACATTATGTGGACCCCACTGGTGTGTAGGAGAGGCTGCAAGTTAATCATTCCCATCTCTGGTGAGGGGAAGTGGAGCCGGTAGGTGAACTTCGCTAGATTATCTTGATTAGTGTGCCAGTTAAAACCATGCATGCTGGTTTGGAAGGGATCCCTGCTTTCCTCTGAGCTTGACGACTTGTTAGGAGAGTGAGACGGAACTTGGCAGCCGAAGCTGGGAAGATCCACTAATACGGTCATATGATAGGCGCCGAGAATATAAACAAGGAACAGGCAATCTCTTAGGTGGGGAGAGGTTAACCAAATAATTCAATGCTTCCAGATGAAACTGCAGATTGCAAAAGATCTGTGACAGCTATGTAGCTGAGCACTAGCATGTAGAGATATGATCACTGAGATGAGGGAAAGCTGGGGGAAGGTGGAAGATACTTTTATCTTTAAATCTTGTAATAGCAGGAATGCAGCTGATATTATCACAGCCCAAACCTCGACTCCAGGAAAAACACTGAAACATAGAATTCATACATGCTTCCCTCTGAATCACTGAGATTAGTTTCCCAGGCAAAATTACTAACCTGGAACCTATTCAGTAGTCAACTGTCACAGGTTATGGTTGAGGGTGGGTGCAAGGCATTAATCCAGCATGTAGTTTGTGGTTATTGCCATACACGCACAATGTCAACGTCTCTGCTCAGATTTAGTTGTATTTTTTCACAGATCTCTTCTCTGGGTGCTGGTTCAAACCAGAACACTCGCTCTTTGAGTTTCTCTACTCTGCCTGCACACTCGATGAACTTTGAAGGACGTTACAAAGTGCCACAAAACCAGACAGTCACGGACTTGGAGAAAGTAATCCTGCTTGTTTTCAAGAATTGTTCATGTTATTTTAGGGATTAACGGTTAATGTGAGGGGTGTCTGTAGTTTAGATGCACAAGTAAATCTCCTTCCTTGAAGTTTTGTTTTTCTCCTGTGGATTATTCCTCATTGGTTACTAGTAGGTTGCACAATAAAATGACGTATGAGGGAATACACTTTGTGTTACATGTCCAGAAAACCAGTACCTTTCAATGACTTGAAAAAACATGAAGCGCGAAGGTCCCGCCTCTTTTACTCATGTTTTCCCAGAAAATCATACATTCTTGCATCAAAATAAAGACACTACACTTTTTACCCGAGTTTACGGAGAATTTGTTCACATTTCGGTGAAAGAATTTCACCAATATTGGTCCAGTTGATAATAACGTTGCGTTTTTCAAAAGTTTAACTGCCAACCACACCAAGTTACCGGGAAATCATTGTCAGTCATTGAACGCGCGAAAGATGAAACATGGTGACACTGACGGGAAACTTAATGAGGGAAAGCAAATCAAAATTGCCATGGACGCAGAACACTAACAAAGATGTAGGATTATGATGAAAGATTGTTTGACTTGCGTCTACTGTGTTAAATTTGGAGATATGACCATTGACTGGACTAGAAACAGAATTTTTTGTAAAATAAAGCACAAAAAAAAAATTTGTGCCAAATATAACTACCTGAGAAAAAAACTGAGTGAGACAATTAGACACTCCCTGGAATCCATGATGAACGTTTAAATAGAGGAAACATCTGGTCAAACACCGAGTAGATCAGAAGCTGGAACGTGGACTGTATTTGATGACCTGAGAGACAATTCCATGCAACAGCTAAGCTAATGTTAGCACCATTAATTAACAATTTAACTTTCCACAAACGACAAAACTTTTAGTGAGGTTTCTACAATTTTGGGATATCAGCATGTATTTTGGTGGCTCGTTGGATCATTTGTTTTTGAAGAGAAGTATTTCACTCTCTGGAATGCTGGTAGCTTAGCATTTTTGCAAGCATTAGCAAATATTAAACGGCCAACAAATGAGTCAATCTGAAAGACCACAGCAGCATGCTATATAATTAGCATGCTAAAACAGAATATTGAACTAGATATATTTTCTCAAAGGTGTTTCTTCATTCTCTCACGCAGGTGTGCTCTCAGGTACAAAACTTCAGAGCTGTTTGATTAATGTGAATCTGTGTTCAGTGGTACTGATACCAAACCATAACGTTGACTGATAATTTGGGGGTCTACCAGTATTTAAACACAACCTAACAGTTATCTGAAGTGTGTGCCTAGGGTTACTTAACATGTGAAATGCATTGTGGAAAATATTCAAAGTCTGTAGCTGAATTAGTAGAGACAGGCTGTGGGGCCTTTTGGTTATGGTCTGGCTTTTGTTCACATGAAAAACAATTGTTTTAGGTGCCGGAAATTGCAAACCAGGCTTTGAAGTGAAAATGTCAGAATGTTTATTTGTCTGCATCCCCATCAGCTTTGCCCTAAAGCAACACTAGTCTTCTTGGGGTCCACAATTAAAAAACATATAAACATTCAAAACATACAAACATAAATTCATCCTTACATATGTCCTACCAATATCATTTTCCAAAATGTTTCCTGCTTTGATTTTAAACATTGATGTTTGAGTTAGTTTAGTCAGTAAATTCGGGTTTGCCTTTGGGAGTCTTGCCCTTCTGGTGGTATATAGAAGTGATTCTAAATTGAATTTGAATTGACCATATTGTTATTATGGAGTTCTTTATTATGGAGTATATTCGTGAGATACGGACACTGCTGAGGGAGGCGTACTCCCTTGTTCTGTAGCAGCAGGTTAGTTTAAATCTTTTTTCATGGCATTTGCCCATATTATCTGACAACAATCCAGCCGAGAAAGAAAAAGGTCATTTACTAAAATTCAACTAAATCAGGCATTAAATATGTTCTGCATTGCCCTACAACAGTCAATAGGTGGGTTTACGTTGACAATTTTCTCTTTTCAGAATGATATCTTTCCAAAATGATAATACTGTATTGACTGTTTACATGAACATGCGGCGACACATCAATGGAAAATCTGTCAAAAGCTGAGTGACCAACGCTAAAGCAACCAATAGATGAGAGTTTTATTAGAGGGTGGACCTCTATTGTTTAATCGGGGCAGTTTTTCTGATATTGTGATGCTTTTAATGATGAAACAGTTTGGCTCATAACTCATGTTTACTTCTATACTGGAGAAACGAGGGAGGTAGGGAGAGAGAGGGGGAGAGAGGAAAAGCGTTTACTTCTGAGTGGTTACTCTGACTAACGATACAATGTTACGACGTTATCAAATATTACGCTATTGGTGAGACCGTGTTGTATGATAAACTCACCAGAAATGTTAGGTTAAACAATCAACC
The DNA here is from genome assembly GCA_037951165.1 of Lophius americanus. Taxonomy (NCBI): domain Eukaryota; kingdom Metazoa; phylum Chordata; class Actinopteri; order Lophiiformes; family Lophiidae; genus Lophius; species Lophius americanus. The sequence continues at coordinate 9,029,861 of JBBDHG010000015.1, read as the reverse complement.
ACGTGCTTTTATTCTGAAAATGAGGTTCCACCAATGGTCAGAGACTTTCACAGCGGTCTTCCTCCTTAATTACTTCATTTATTGTTACATAAAACGTGAATTTGGTCACCATAAATGTTGACATAAATATCATCCATAACATTTAAAGCAAAAACTTATCATGGCACGGTTCATCCTTATAGCCCAGACCCACTTCATGTCGGCCTTTGATTGATTAATTTGTCATGTAGCAGGGGCTGGAGTCTATACCAGCTCTTTAAGTGCTTCATTCAAGCGCAATAAAAAGTGTCGGAAGTCGGAAGTTTAATAATTAATACCTGTGTCCAAGCCTGTGGGAAAATTGATTGTTTTAGGCTTGTGTTTAGTATAGGGACAATTTGGCTTGAAATATAGTCATTCTCAATTTTAATTTGTTTGTCATCTATGTCATAAATTCCTGGTATCTTTTCATTACATGTTAACTTTATTAATTACTCATGATTTAACCTGGCGAAACACATTTCCTGTGAAAACTGTGATAACATAACAGCAAAACAGAACGCTTTGTATTTCAATGCCTGGTGCTGTGAATTACACATATTTATACTATGACCTATCAAATTATCAGCTTCCATTTACAGAGCGATTAGGAAGACATAGTAACGCTCACCTGTTGCAGGATATGACCTTCTCTCAGTGTCATCAGTCGTTTGTGAAGCTCCACCAGCTCATCCAGGTAAGCCTGGGAAATGGCAGCATGTGATTGATTCGTCCTGATATGTGCATCGGTTACTGCATTGACTTGTTAAGTGCACTAGGTATACAATAAAGTCTAAAACTCGTCTAGTGAACCTTAATTCTAACTTAATGCATGATTTTTAGCAACTTATTGATTTTTTTTTTCAACACAATCACCTGCAATAAAACAACACTTTTAGCTCATTAAAAGAACCACTAATAAGAAAATATAATCATCCTTCATAAAATAGTTTAAGTTTTATTGGGAAGACTTTGAAAAAAAAAAACGATAATGAACGTCAGCGTAAAAATTATGCCAGCTTTCATTAGTCCATGTGATGGGGGGCTGCATAGTTAAGTCATGCCATAGCGACGCCATATTGGCTTTCCATAACGCTCCGCAGTAAAGCATATCAATATATCACGCAAACCCTAAATCACTTGGCAATAACAGCTGTTCACTGCCTGCAAGCATTGAGCGTACACATATATTCTATACTGCTGATTCCTAGTGGCATACTTGGCATAAAAAGTGTGTGCACCTTGTCACAGTCCAGGGTTTTGGTCATGTCCTGCTTGCTCTGCTTGGTTGGACTCTTCACCTCCAGAATCTAACAGAAAACACATCTGATGATCTGGAGCAGCATACAATCACAACCAGGCACGTTAAATTACCCTGATGCTTGATCCCACCTGGTTATTAGTAGTCTTTAATAAGGGCGGGCCTTCATTGCGAGACGGGGGGGAGGAGCTGTCACTCTCACTGCCATCGCTCAAACTGACCCTGTGAAAGAAGATGCTTAATGAGTGACGCTGTCACAGAATACTCAAGTGTAACTTTTATGGGAGCATTTATTAATGATAAAACAAGCAGTTAAAGATAGTTTAAGGGCGATCCTGTTAATTAAAACGGCATTCACTCATTTAAGGGCATCAGATCAAGCTATAAACACAAAACTAAACAAATTAACACCTTATAAAGCTGTAAAAAGAGGAGTCATTAAGTTGCCGGTTGTTGCGGAGACCAGAAGAACTAAAAGCTCAGGGGAACTTTAATCAAGCAGAGATTTATTATTATTACGAATAAAGGTACAGGAGTGTGACACTAATTTTAAGCAAGAGCTAACACTGACCACATGGGCTGAACAGTTAATCAAATTTTATCAATTAAATAAACATGATGGAGAGATATAGACAATTAGAATGCTTCATTGCAAAGCAAATCAAGCACTCCCTAAACAACTGCTACTAATCACAGCTCTTCACCGGCCAGTGCTGCTTGTACAAATTTCAAGGCTAGCTAATCCCTCAAAGAAGATCATTATTTGTTTTTTAGATTCATGACTTATGTTAGTCAAGAACAAATCATAAGAGAAGAGAGCTTAAGAGTTCTGTCTGCGCTATACAGCCATACGACTAACTTGTTCAATCATATGAAAACAGGCCAAAAGCAGCTGAATTATGAACGCATGAAGGACACAAAAACGGCGGTAACATGAATCGTCTCAGACGTCCAAGTATATCCATATATACAGCGGGATCCCGCATCTATCTGGCTCACAACGACACTCTGACATCACCAATGATATCACATTCCATTTGAGGGATGATGTGTGTCCAATAAATACAAATAGTCAACAGAGACATTAGAGGGGAAAATACATATTGATCTCAGTTTTAGATTTTCACACCTTTTTTTATTTCTGTGTAGCACAGTTTCCTCACAGCAAGGAGGTTCTGGGTTCAAATCTAAGTTTGCCACCTTGGGGCCTTTCTGTGTGGAGTTTGCCTGGGTTCCCTTTGGGTACTCCAACATCCTTCCACAATCCAAAATTATGGAATACAGGTGAAATGGGGACTCCAAATTGCCCGTAAGTATGAATACCATTGTGAATGTCTTTTCTCTCAATGTGTTGATCCTGTGAAGAGCCTAAAAACTTGTATAGGTGTCCAGGTATAGGTGTATACCTATATATACACCTAAACAAGGGACCAACAAATACAAAAGATGCTTTGTACCAGATTAAGCAACCAGCTAATTTCCATCTGTGCCTAGATAGGTTGAAGACAACAAAACACACCCACTATGTAACCATTCATTAGAGACGCATGGTTCAAAATTAAAAAATATGTCCATAAAATAAAAGCAAGTTGTATGAGTAAATTAATTACTTAGCCTCATGTAAGAAGATGGGAGTCAGCGGAGGTGTTCAGACTTACAAATTATTCCATTCTTATTGGCTTTATATGAAAAAGCAGATTGTGTAAGGACGGAGGCACGTTTACACACACCACAGTCTCCACTTGAAGAAGAGCTTGAAGCTTTTAAGCTCAGAGTGGAGTGCAAAATCAGAGGTGGATAAAAGTAATGACGGATTATTGTGAGCTGGTTTTCTTTCCTTTGATGAACTATTACAAAAGTAAAAGAATGTATAAAGAATAATTTTGAGAATAAATGAGGAGGAAAAAAAAATCTATCAATCCTATCAAATCTACCTAGCCCATGCTGGGCAATATGTACAGTCTCTCCAACACTTTATAGTGTTTGGGTTACTCTTAAAAATGTCAACCAACTTTAGAAGGAAAAAATATCACTGAGGAAGAAACATTTTGGACCCTTAACACACATTTTGCAACGCTGCTCTGGCTGAAGTGAAGTGAAGTTAATCAAGCTTAAGGGTGGGCAACCATTCTGCTTTTAAAACACATTTAACACATGCCATCTAGAGGTTTTACAGGAAATCACCCACAAAAATAAATAACGGAGTTTAAAGTCCAGCAATCGATGATCTAAAATAAATGCCTGCCTCACTCAACCAGCTGGCCTGCTGGAGCAGTTTACTGACCTTCGTTGATGGTGTGTGAGGTGTGTGAGGTGTGTGTGTGCATGTCGCTCCACGATGGGGTCCATGTCGTTGTCATCGTCGTCGTCTGAATCTTCGTCGTTGTCGTCCGAGTGTAGATCCTGCATGACTGACTGCAACGGGCCCAGAACTGTCAGTGAGACAGGGAACATGAACACAAACACAAACACAGGAATTTATTATTATTATCACTGACACTTGAAAACATACAGTGGATCATGATGTGAGGTGGAAGGAAGGTTCAGTGGTTGGCAGACATATTTGATCCCAAAAGAGCCATATATTTACTGATGAGGTACAAAACTATGCTTTAGTCCATATCTTTGTTGGGGAAGACTTCTTTCATAAAGCATGAAGCATTTGATGATGACTATTTTCAGCAGTGGAAGGATCACATTTGGTGCTCTAGTGAGTATTTGTTGGAACAGGGCAGTGAACGTGGGAAGGATTCTAAATAAACAATAGTGTGACTTATTCATAGTTTTTGGGCAACAAGGGAGATATATGATGAATTTGTGTTCCCCGAGTGGAAGAGGTTGCAGCTACAAAGCTGTGAGAGGGTATCAGACCCTCCTCCTGTTTTCTTCAATTTCTGTGCGTTTTTCAGACTAAATTGTTTCAAAACACTAAATAACCCGAGTAAATGCAAAAAACATGTTTTACATGATCATGTTGTCTAATAAGTCAAAATGGTTATCGAATACCTGAACCACCAGTGTGGAAAAGTATCAACACCCCTTAACTTAATATGTAGTTTTTCCAATTTTGCAGCAACAACTACATCCCAAAACTTCTCAGACCTGGAGTTCAGTCTCTGAGGTCACTGTGGGGAATTTTGGCCAACTCCTGTTTACAGAGCTGCTTTAGTGCAGCCACATTGGAGGTGAGCTAGAACTGATCTTTTAAGGTCCAACCACAGCTTCTCAGTTGGGTCCAGGTCAAGGCTTTGACTGGACTACTACAGAACTTTAATCGTATTAAGGTTGTCTTGCTCTTCCGCTTGGAATCATCATCTATTTGCATGAGCTTCACCTCACAAATCCAGGCGAGCCACAATGTTCTTCATGGTCACAGCAGATTTCTCCTCTCCCCTCAATAAAGATGCCAGTTTAACCTATCGTCTTTGGAATATTACAGCCATGAACTGTGACCTTTATTGAGGGGAGACATTTCTCATGTTCTTTGGATGCTTTCTGTTAATCCTCTGTGACTTCCTCGATGAGCCTTCATCATGCTCTTGGAAGAGTTTTGGAAGGTGGTCCAGTCCTATGAAGGTTTACCATTGTACTAAGTGTTAATGTGTCTCACTGTGGATCTGTGGAGCCCCAGAACCTTAGAAATAGTTTTGAAACCCATCACGGACTGATGGATCGCAATCAACTTTTGGAATACCTTTTTATTTTGTCTAACTGTGCTACGGGTAAGACCTTGGACCTAATTTCCTGCTTCTGAAAATGGTCTGGTTTAGAGATGTGATTGAAGAGGACTGGTATTGGTCAGGTCTGGGCGGGTCTAGTCCATCTGAAACCAGCTTTTCATGCCATTTGTAGTTATAAAGATTTAGTGGGCAGAGACATTTTCACACACACCCAGCTGGTATTTTAGAACCTTTTCGGATCAAACAATAAAATGATCATTCGAAAATTTGTGTTTCGCATTTACTCTGATTGTAAGTATTCAGGTGTCTGGATCAGCAGGGAATTGGTGCTCCGCTCTGGAGCGTGTGGATTCATGCATATTGACAGTGAGTGAGCAGTGGGTGTTCGTGTGTGTGCGTCTGTGTGGACGTGGTGGGTGATGAGCCTCACATGAACTGTTACCTGTGTTAGTGGTGGCAGGTATAGCCACCTTTTTCCTGATGATAAGGTCCACAACTGCATCCAGAAAAAAAATTACAAACACATAAGCAGAGGTCACCCTCAACAATACAAGCTCTAAAAGTCACTTTATTCCAACTTCTTAGACCAAACAATACATTCTAGACTCTCATGCTCAGACTACAGGAGTTTTGGGGGTTTTGATTGGCATTGGCAACTTCATTGGTGCAGCTGTATTACAAACCAATAAGATTTGATGAACCATATTCCTACATTGTCTCAGGAACACTTTGTAAAAATGCTGTCAATAATCACAGCTCGCAGCTGTATCTACAAATTAAGTTGGGTCGCTAACATGAGAAGACCACGATGTTTGTATTTAACAACATCCGGATGAGACCTCATTTCAGTTTCTGGAAATCATAAACGTTGTGTCCTCTGGGCTTAATCAGAAAAGGACCATCAGATGGTTACAATCTGGGATGGTATGAAGTCGTGTTAGTGCCCATGGGTTACACATCTGGAGCCTCACCTACAAAACTATGTGTAGGATATGCGTCAGAAGTTGTGTACTGACATACATGGGATGTACGCGCACACAAAAACATTCTGATTTATAAAACAGTGTTCGTCCACGTCCTACAACGGTCTCTCTTAATAAACACAACCCACTGGAAGTATGGCAGAAGAAGTGTGGGTTTAATGCTGCGCCCACGGGTGTCCATTAAAAGACAGTGAAATGCCTCTTATAAATATTAACGACTACTGATTGATGACATCAGTCATGACGATGGTACACAGGTTGACCAAACAATAAATGTTACATAATGTGAAACTGGAGTTCTCATCGGAGAGAGGTGGAAACAAGAACAGAGGTGCTGTTTGAAGGGCAGACTGTGGGTGTTACAAACACCTTAGAGGTGATAGAGCAACAGGAAGTAATGCATGCAGGGAAACTCTTGATGGTTGGACAGACAGGCTCACAAAGATATCTTGCAAACTCTGCCTATTTTTTGAGGTGTAAAACACAGAGGACAACTACCTATTTTGTATTATTTTGTTTTAAATGAGTGGAAACCAGATTCAATCAAGTTGCAAGGATATTAATTACTAAAACTATGACTCCATTTACACATCAATTAGGACTTACTGCGTTTTCCTTAGGGGTCATTCATGTTGCAGAACAACAGATTGCCCCTCTTCATAAAGTTGGAGCGAGACCACCTGTTGCTCCATGATCACCACAATAGTCAGCTGCAACTTCTGTATGCAATTATTTACCTTGTCGTTTGTGGTGCGACGGTGCAAAGCCTGAACTGGAGCTAGAGCTGGCTGGACTGAGCTGCTCCGACTGGGGGGAAATCAGAAGAAAAGGTAATGAATAAATATAACTAAACGGCCAAATCCGATTATACTCATTACTGCACATACATCGCACAATCCTGGGTTGTACACACCCTTCTTGTGATGACACGAGACCAATTTCATGCCATATCATATATAATATGTGTCTATGGCCATCACTTGTAATAGAAGAAAAACAGGATATCTTCAACCATTTTTGAACACCTGTTTCTCAAAGTACCTCCCACCCTTTCCAAAGAAAAATAAGAAATCTATTCCACAGACTTGGGCTGGAATCATGATGCATGATTGTCTTCTTCCAAACTACCCAAAGACTTTTTGATAGCAATGACCTCATCACACAGCCAGGCAGCACTTTCACTCAACAGGAATGTGGTGAGAAGAATTTGCAGAGCTTGGTCGACTCTCTCACCTGAGCACATCTGGTGTCGCTGACATGGCTGACTGATTACCAGAGTTAAAAGATTCTGTGGTGACACAGACTCTTGGATGGAACTTACTGTAACTTCTTTTCATAGTATTTATACCACTTTCTATACTAAGGGATTAAATATTTCAATTAAAAAAAAGTCCAAAAACTAGCCCGATGATCCTAAAGTGTTTCCAGTCCAGATGAGATATGTAATCCCACCAGTGAATGGGGTCTCATCCCTACTGGAGGAGCCTGGAAAGCCTCCAATGAGTAATAGTACATCCAGGATCTCATCCTTTTGGTCTCTACCCAGATCTCATGACCATAGATGAGGGCTGAGACCTAAACCACTGGTAAATTGAGAGCTTTATCGGTTCATGATGGACCGAAACATTCTGCGTTTCTGATCTATGACAACAAATATGTAGCGCAAAGGAGGAAACAGTTCCCTGATCTCTCACAAGTAGTCAATCTGTTCAAAAATCGAAGTAAATAAAAATCAGTCCTGTATGCTTTTAAAATTAACATTTGTTATGCAAGATTGTTAAATAGGTTCAAAAGTTACTATTCATTCCCTTTTGGATTATTTCTTATGTTGAAGCATAAAAACCTTTTTTTTTTGGATGGGGGACATAATTTAATCATATAGAACCATTAAATATAGAAAACACATAATGAATATTGTAGATTTCTTTGTGCATGTAAGTTCAAAATAGCAATACTTTTCTCAATACGCATCATAATTTGAAAATATTAAGTTTCAGCGCAATACTTAACTGAACTACCTAATGCAAGTAGATACAATAACTTCAAATTATTTAAAAAATAATCAAAATACAGGTCTCCTGTTTAAACCTACTAGCAAATGGGGATAGCCGACTTCTGCTGGTTCACAACCTCAACGAATCTTCATTGATTTAGTCTTGTTCTAATGTGGCATTTTCTGGGTACACTGAGGTATTTGTTTATTTAGTTTTTGATGCATTTGTTTAAAAAAAGAAATAAAACATTTTTTTGGTTAAGTTTGGTTAAAGTTAACACTGGATCTGTTTTATCGTCAATGTTTAATGAGGGGCTGGTGGTGTTAAAGGATACGGAGAGGGAAAACTGAGACATTTGGTTTATTCCATTCAGAGATTTATGGTAATCACGAAAGGTGATTATAATTTATGTTCCCCTTTAATGAATTCAAATAGGACTGGCTGTACTATAAAGCCACCTCCCAGAGGAGTTTGGTCAAGGTCAAAGCAGCCACATTTATGAGGCCAGTGAGAAATGTGTTCTAGCCAGAGACGGACAGCCCGTCGTATAAAAAAGACCACCGGGCAAACAAATGCCAGGATTTATGGTTGTGGTTTCCCCTGCATTCACTAGACTGATCTTCAGCGCATTTAAATCTTACTTATAGTTTTGTCTGCGCTTCACCCTTCCTCCCACCTGTATATATATATATATATTTATATAATCAGGATCCAGACATCTCAATGAAAATATATGGATGGATTTATCGATTAAAGCATCTGAAGATGTCCGGGTGACACATTCCCCCCCATCATCACTTAACCTCCGTTCCTCTAGTTACCTATTCCAGTGCTTGAGCCCTGTACAGCCCTCAGATTCAAGAGGGTGTGATTATTATTTACATGCAGGCTGAGGGGAATGGAATTCATCCTTTTGGACGACTTTACCAAAAGCCCTAAAAGATACTAGGGCTGTCAATACAACAATGTTTTATTGATTATTTTTTCAATTAGTCGATTTAACAATTATTTTTCTTGCACAATCTGTAGCATATATAAGTTGACACTTTTTTTTAATCCCAAAGGGTAATTACAGTGCTACAGCAGCATACAAGTAGGAACACAAAATACACACTGGACAAAATAAAAAGAGATTAAATCTCTGAGATAAAATCTAAGTGAATAAAGAATACCAAAAATGTAATAAAATAAAACAGCCTGTAAACTAAAATGTGTGCAAAGGTGATTCACTAGAATGGGTTCATGTATATATATAGGTACAAATATGAATTATGTGGCTGTAAAGTGCGTTTGACCATAACTATAAACATTTATCTTTCAACCTTTTACTGAAGCAGATTCTCATAAAAAATAATTTTTTTATTTTGTGTGCATAAAAAATGTATGCACACAGACACAAAATAAATGTTTGTGTGCATTTTGTTTGTTTATGCACATAATGTGTGCACAAACAGAAAAACTCTTTACAAATTGTAAATCTGCTAGAAAGTGTTGTTTCTATACTATTTATTCGCATCTGCGCGAGGGAGATGTTGACTTCTTCAGCCAGGAAAATTAAATCAGTGTGCCCCCAATATTTTCAGCCCGAAAAAAGTAAAAATACAAGTGTGGTTTGGGAGACCATCAACAGAACCACCTTAACACAGATTTTACAAAAATCTATCGACACATGTTCAAAAGAAGAGAAAATGCCTTGGCGACGGCCTATGGAAGGCCGGATTATGCTTTATAAACAGGCAAGGTGAATCCATGTCCATTCACTGTGGCACCCGATCAGCTCATTAAGAATACGGAGAGTCAAAACTATTTCAAATGTGTTACAATATCTAATTAGGGTCATCACAAATGTGTGTACTGATCCAACCCCAAATAGCAAATACTGGGACTACATTCAGGAAAGTTTTACAGATTAACACAGCCCTAACTGAGTATCAATTCACTGGAAACGATGAGGGAACTTTGAAACAAGCCTCCATTGTATAAAAAATGGCCTTCATCTCCACACAGACAGACAAATTCATGTTGGTTTTTAAGCTGCTGATTCAAAAAATGACATCAGGAGATCATAATTTGAAACATGCTCCAAACTAGCAGATTTATATAAAACGATGTGAAGCTTATAACAATATTATCATCAACAAAGTTAAATTGAATTATACTATGTAGGAAAATATATGGCCACTAAATTTAAACACACATTTGAAAGACCATATCTCCTAGTTTTCAAAGAGAAAGTAAACAAGGTTTTAGTGGTGCGGAAAATGTTTTTTATTTCATGGTAGGCCATTATGGTGTATATATAACTGAAAAAAAATAAAAATAATAAATAACATAAAAAATCCTGAATCTGTCTCTTCATCCAAATCAACTTCAAAAGTCAAAGCGATTTTCCTGCTTCCATTGAAAATCAGCCTCCTACCCACGCCTACAACAGCCAACTCTAATCACTTTGATGGCAAGTCATTTGTTGCTCTCCGTCCTCCTCTGAGCTCTCAGATCTGCTGACAGCTCATAAACTTTAAGTGAGTGCTCATGGGAATGTGATCTCACTTCAACAGACATGGCTGCAGATGAAATGGAAACACGCAAATAGTCAGATGTGATTATCTGGCCGTGATTTGTCGACAGCTCTGAGGAGCCTTGAAATTGTATGTAATTCGCTGCCTTTTCCCAGCTGTGAGTTCTACACATTGGGATAACAGGCAGTCAAATGTGGAATTGCTGTGAGGTTATCAACTGGTGCAGTTCTCCTGAATCTGCCAGTTTTCTATGTGTTTCCTCGTTTGGCTCTTTTTAGTCACATTACAGACTTTTAGAAAATGCTCTATATTGGCATCAGTAATATCTTAGATGTCTGACTCCTGTAAAAGCATTGATTGCAGAATGCTCTTTTGTGTTTAATGTGAATATACTGATGATGTAGTTTAAAAAAAAAAAGACGATCTAAATGGAACTGTGCTTTTGTCTGACTTATCAAAAATCCTGCTGAGAAAAAGAAAGTTAGAGTGGAAACAAACAATGAGGTACATTGAGATAGATTAACAGTACGTCAGTAGAGTAATTGCTTAAAAAGATGGAAAATTACATTAAATGTAAATATAGAATTAAGTATTACAAAATGGAATTCTGATTCCTTTCGCATTGGTGCAATTTACTGAAAAAAAAGTTTCAGTTTGCGTAACAATGTTGTAATGCAGACCCTTCTCTAAAGCTATGTTCACACCGCCATCCTAATGCTATATTCGGTTTTTTTCTTGGATTGGCTCTTTTTGTGCAACAGTTCTTATTACTTTTAAAAGATGTGCTATATTGGGAAATCCAATATGAACAGGTCACGGCAGTAAACAGAGCCGCATGCACAGAAGAACAATGATAAAGATGTCACTCACAACATGACGTAAATACAGAAGACAAATGGAAGCAGATAAAGTTACTTTTAAGGCTTGACTTTGTTATATTTTATGCAGGGTAGGCCAGAAAATTGAAAAAACAATGGAACAGCAACTCCCACCTGCACAGCTTTGTGACAAATGCTGATTGACGATGATGTCAAAGTCACATAAATTCCAATCTGAAGGTTCAGACAGAGTTAGCATTGCAAAAAGACCTTTATCTGGTTTTGGACCACATATTAAAGAGATCCAAATTGCAACTTCAAAAGATCATATTCCATGCGGTTTGTGCAGTTCACTCTGCCAATTCAAATGAACAAAAAAAAAATCCGAATTCGGTCTTATTTTCCATGCAATCTAAGAGGTTTTTTGGTGTACTGAATATAACAGTGGAAAAGCGGCGCACTGTTGTGTCTTCTTCGAGCAAGGCTTCGGCAAGAGAGGCATTAAGTAATACACAACAGCGTTGGCATCTAATGTGAAATTTTACATTCAATGCGTTGAAAAGCGCCTGCTTAGCATTTTTTAAAACCCAAAAATAACCACTACATTTTTGTGTCGGTCGTCTGTTGTTTGGATGGTGAAGAGTCTCTTTCACGCTAGCTAATGCTAGCTGCTTTTAAACTTCATGCAAACATGATAGCTGTCAAAACGTCCCACTCCTGAACCTTTATTGCCACCTTTTGTTTATACAGAAGTCCGAATGACCTCTTATACTACCTGTTGCTGTCTTAGAGGTGGAAAAACTTGGATTACAAACTACATATAAATAAAGATGCACCAAGCCGTTATTGAACAATTGGTATAAAAGAAGCTACTTCATACAACAAAAGAGTTCAGTTTTGAAAATTTCATAAAATAACCAAATATTTCTATACGAGAGGGGATATGTTTGGGGAAAAGATATTAAACAGTTTTAGAGTAACGTACTGTAAACCCTCATCTGAGACCACTCACACACTGAGCCTAAATCCAACTTGAAACCATGGAAACTGGAAAAATACAAAGAATTTAAATCATGAACAGCAAATGGCACCAATTCAGAACTTTTAGTTACTTTCTGGAAACAAAACGTGACCGACAAATGGGCAGATCCTATTCCTATATCCAGTAATTAAACAATAAGGAATATCAATGATCGTGGTAATATTGATAAACCACTATGGGGGTCCAAATCTAGATCACAATGAAAAACCGAAAACTAAAATATAAATAGTGCTGCAGAATGTATGGGGTCACCAAATCAAGCAACATTAACAGCATTAACTTTGTACGTTTTTTTTCGGCGGATCTCTGTGAACACACCCAAAATGGTGGTGTTTTCAGACGAGTACATTGTGGAACCCAGTTTCAAACGACATGGAGTTTTCTTGTGAATGAAAAGGCCGAACCACAACAAGAGTTCACGCTTTATCAAAGGGGAGCTAAAATGAATTTACATGTTAATTTGCAAACCTAAAATTCTACTGCAAAGTTTTTTCGTTAAAACAAAGTGGAAAGAAGAAACCTCAGAGAAGAAGAGAAGTGTGGACAAAAGGCAAAGTGACATGAATGGATATCACCTCCTCCGAGGACTACACAGCTGGTTAGCTGGTTTATGGGACAGCTTCTTCACAGAGCCATAAATCTCAGAGCCACTCCTCTTTTTTAGAGCTTTTGTCCCCTTTCATTCAAAGCTTCCCTCTTCAAAGAGTCTCGAGTCAGAGTTCGCTGGCATCAATCTGGCTTCTCTTAACTCTTGGCACTGTTAGGACAGCCTAAAAGAAATGCCAGCAAACAAGACCCAACTGTCCGGGATTATTTGGTTTGCTTGTCTATTTCAGCGGGGGCTGTCCAAACACTACTACTTTAAGGTGAATTAAGACGTCGTCCAGTTTGATACGAGATTCATTTCACTACTTTTCACTCCATCTCAATCTAGGTTATTAAATCTTAATATTTCTATGATGTTAAAAATTGATCCATTATCTTTGTTGGTTCACAAACCATGAAAATAACCAGTAAGATCTACAATACAGTACTCTCTTTGACGAAACACAGTCCTGTGCAGGTGACAAACCACTCAGACTGTGCCCACATTAGCCGGCTCTCGTGTTAACAAACTAGCCTGCTTTCTCTTCATGTCATCACTTAGACTACATTTCCCCCTCTCGGCTTTTTCTGGGTCCAGCGGAAAAGGCTGAGATCAAACAAGTGGTCACATGAGAAAGGAGAGCGGCGCTCTGTGCTTGCCCAGAGACAGGCCACCGGGGTTGCTTGCCTGGGGAGAATCAAACACCTGGTATTTGTCACCCCACATCCCCTTAACAGCTGGCCTGACCCCTAGTCTCGGTATGAGAGAACTTAAAAGGAGTCTACATACAGCGCAGACAAAAAAAAACGCTGGTATTGCTTGTGCTGAATTCTGACTCCTCTAGCTAAACAATCTGCCCAAGAGACCGTACTTTATACAGAAATCATCACATAAAAGAAACTGGCCCAAAGCATGAGGAGCTGGACCTTTCTTCCACTGGCGTTCAGCCTTCCTATTCTTCTTCTTAAAAGCTAAAAGGATTAAAGGGGACCTTGCTATTCATTGCAGTGTCTTGCCTTTCTCATCAGGTGTTGTAAAACCATAAATCCTCCTCGTCTACTATTTGGCTTGAAAACAGCCCCTCTTTATGGGGAGGTTCTCCGCCAAATGTGCGTGGACCAGACAACTCAGCCAAATGCCTATTCATGGAAGAAGCTGCAGTTTCTCAGATACCTCTCTGAATGTGGAGATACAGGATTACTCTCCATGTATGCAAAATTTACACTCCATCATACTTCAGTTTTGTTCAACTACTATTGGCCACTCACACAAAAGCAGCTCAAGGCCCACAAGGTTTATTGGTGCCCAACCCTTTTTCCAATTCCTCTAACCTACCCCCACTAGACCGCCATTAAAGACGTTTCTCTTTCTGATGGTTATTTGATTTTACAGCCCTTCGGCACGGAGGAAAAACTGACCACCAAGGAGGAATTGGATACGTTTTACTCCACAACCCCTCCCACACCTTTTTTCTGTCTAATGCTGAAATCAGTATAGATTGTACAGACCAATTTTCTCTCTGGCCCCCAGACTAATACAAGGACCAGACAGCTACTTCTATAAGCTCCTTGATGATAAGAGAGATATTGGTCTCCTTGCTGCTCAAGCCTGAAGAACTTTAACCTCATTGTTTTAATGATATTTATTCAGAAAAAGAGAGATGATCTACTTACATCAGATTTGGTAGACCGGTCATCCATATCAGAGTAATTTGGCTCCACCAATTCCTGGAATGGCGGAAGTGTTAATGCCCTTCTGCACTCTGCATCGTCACCTTCTGGTCGCAACTTGCTTGTTCGCATCTGCGATCTATCCTTCAAGTGTTTCTTGTCCGAATGTTGAACATCTAACCCAGACATCTGCTTCCCTGAGGAATCCACAAATCCCTTCTTACGTTTTTTGGTTTGGTGATCATCACCTTCAGGGACAGACAGTCGCTTTTTAAGTCCTGCCCTGTGGTTTACTCCCTCAGTCCGGTGCTCCTGGGACAAAGACTTGGGATCCTTGGCGCCCATCTTGGGATTTATATCTCTAAGTGGCTGATTCTCTTTGGGTTTTCTGGAAGGTTCTTTGGGGGCTTTGCTGGGTTCCCAGCCAGAGTTACTGAAGGCACTTTTGGGCTCTTTCAAGTCCTTTGGAGGCTTGTCTTTGTGGTCAATGGAGGGTTTAAGGAGTTTGGAGAAGCTGCTGCTCTCAGTGCTGGTGGTTGTGGATGTTGTGAGAAGAGTTGTACCACTTCCTTTGGAGGCATCCTATAGATAGCAGATAACAAATAAGCTCAATTAAACATAGCATGGTCAAAAAAGGTTTAAAAATATTGGTTGCTAACAGCCTCAATCGCCACATAACAACTGTGTGATTGTACATTTCTATCAAGCATTAAGGGTGGTGGGGTGCAATTACACCGAGGGTGACAAAGAACCCAAAAAGTTTGTGTCCAATGACATAGATAGCCACTCATTACAGGAAAAACTAAAGTTGAACATTCTGACAAAAGTTCCCAAATGTGGCTAAAAATAAACAAACAAGCATAAAATACTGAGGACATATTTAATTGAATAAAGATAGTTCAAAGGTGGTTATTTAAGTCGCTCTCATTAATTGTTACCCTTGTTAATTACATATATGAGAAAATTTAACTTAATTATTCCTAAAAATAATTAAATAAAAGCTTTAATTCTTAAAATATCGAAAATTCCAGTAGCTTGAAGGTATGCACATATCTGAGACATCTGAGTAACGCCTTGGAAACCCTCAACTGAGACACATCCAACTCACAGACTTAGCCTAAGTTAAAATGGAAATGAAAGATAACAAAATAGAATTGATAAAAGTTCCAAAATGTTAAAACATAATAGTACTTACTTACAGTTGGAATATTTTTAGCAAAAATGTCTTAATATTTAGTATTACTTGGTATCTACATTAGAAATTAAACCTTCTACCAGAAGGAGCTCAAGTCCTGCTTTTAACCATAGAAACATAAAAAAAACCCATACCATTTCACACCTTAGGGCATGTGTGAAATATGACGGGATTATTGGTATTCTGTCAAGCTGTGTTTAAGTACAGGTTAAAGTCTATTCTCTGTTACATACGCTTAATGGCTTAGGGTTCATCTGTGCCCAATTTGGCCATATTATTAATGCAGGATAAAAATAACAGAGCCAGGTAAAGGGATGGACGACTTCATGAGAGTGTTTAAGCAGAACAGTGCGAAAAAAAACAAATGAATACTCCCTTCTGAGAATACCCAATAACTAAAATTGGCCCAAACATGAAAATCAGGTTCCCATTTCATAATTTTCTTCACAGGAAAAGGATATATATCCTTATATAATTTGAAATTTATGGTACTAAAATATTTAAAATGTTTGCTCTTCCAGTCCACTAAATTGTGCTATTGGTTTTTTTTTTCTAGTGATGTTAGCCAAGATGACGATCAATGGGAAGGGGAAAGGTGTTAAATCAAAGATTGAGGCATCAGAGGAAGTAAGCAGACAAGAGCAGTCAACTTTCAAAACAAACACAATTACATATTTTGGATTATTTTAAACAGAAGGAAAAATGGAGATGAAAATGACAAACAATTATGAAATATTAAGGCAAATACTAAGAACATGAGGTTTCATATCAACCTAGCATTTGCAAACAACGCTAAATCAGCACCTCAGATAAGTCCATCCCCTACTTCCTGTGCCAGAGAAAGTAGTAAAAAAAAAGAAAAAAAGACTTCTTTCATTGTCCGCCCAAGACACTTGAAGTAAAGTATGTGACGCTAATGTCCCCTTTTTCTTTTCATGTTCTCCTGACTATAGGTGTTTTCTACAGACCTTTAATCGTCTAGTAGTCCACACATGTTAGCAATCACAGCTGTTTGACTGCTCAGTAATACCAACAGATCAGTTTGTCAGTAACAGCTACATTTATGTCCTGATAGGTTTTTATGACGTGTTGGTCAGTCTGTCTGCTTGGTGACCAATACATTTGGCTGGAGTAATGAAAGACTGAGGACTTTATCTGATTGGATAAAGCAGATGTTGAGTTTTCCTGTGGTACCAACTAATAGTACCAAATAACAAAGTGAGTAAAAACTGGGCAGTGAAGTCAAATTGAGATTAGTCCTGATTCTTTTACTCAGGAATAAAAAACAAGCACCCTCACTAGCCGTTTAACAGTACAAAGTGTGAAAAAAATTCTCTTCTTAAGAGAAAAAGAGTTATTCTTGGCCCCCTTCTCTGAGCTGAAAGAGCAAACAACTTTTAAAAGCAGAGAGAACAGCGGAGAAAAGAGGAAGAGCATTCCATCTAATGACGATGGTAATTTGTGGCCAGGTCTCACCTCCAGCCCCCATGTCAATATTTCATCAATGCAGTAAAGCCATTAAAGCAGTCTAGACGGTGGGTGGGGTGGGGGTTGAATTACAGCCCTGTCCAATAATTTCTCAGACCGTTCACTTTGTCTAATTGCTGGTCATCCTCAGGTTGTAGACATGCCCCTTTTTCTACACTCCAGCATGTAGTGAGCCCAGTTAACCCCAAGCACAGTGTCCCACCGAGGGGGTCGCTTAAGCTAAGCTTTGACAAACCTTTCAGCACCTTGAGGTGATGTAGCAGGTGAACCTGGCGGATGTAAATCAATGAAATGACTTATTATAAACAAAATTGATGCATAAAATTATTTTATAGGGTCTCAACAGGCTGACCCAATTAAATTTAAAGAGGCTGAAACACCTGAAAATGTACTTTGAAGACGGAATAGATTTTTGTTTGCGCAAGACTATTTAATCTTCAAAAGAGAATTTTCTTGCAAAACATTTGTCTGAGCAGAGAAAGTCCTACTGGATGCACAGGAATGAGGGACATCAATTATGCTATAATTAAAAGGTCATGGTTTAATTTATTCATGGCTAGACTTCCATGCTAACAATGAAATAAATATTTGAAATGGATGGCAAAAAAAACACGTTCCCCTTCGAGGTTTATTTCACATTTTAATAATGTAAATGTTTGTCATGGGAAAATAGTGATATATTCAAATGAGTCAAGTTAATTAAGTATGTAATACATTTTTTTTCCTATTCGCAAACAGCCCTAATCTTTATACAAGACGAGACAAAGAGTGAGACAGAGGCAGACAGAGAGCGAGACAGAGATAGACGTTGACATACAACAACGTTATTTAGCGAGTATTGAACTCAAATAATGCCATGAAAGCTGGTGTGTTTACGTATGGTGTCAGCTAGCAGAGTCCCTAAAGCAAAAAAAAAAAAAAACAGTCTGTAAAAATTCCTAACCAAGGGTGTTCTGGAAGTGTATTATAAAGTCAGTATATAATCCATGGCTGCACATTTAGAGAAAGATTGTGACAGCCACAGGAAGCTGGCAGAGTCTCTTAATCACAGTCTATGACGGCACTCCGTTTGAGGGCAAGAGCAGCACTGAAAGCCGTCAATCGCTGTCATGTGACCTCGGCCTCTTAACCCCTGTGCCACCAATGTTGCATTTTTTTTGAGCTGTAACCTGCTTCTTGAGATGGTACCGCTTCCGTTCATCCAGCGCGTCCTCACCATCAGTATTCTTCGGGGCACACACCGTTTCCGATATACTTTTCCAGGTCTGGAAAATAAACCTCTACATTTACAGACTTCCCAAAAGTACCATCAAGGAACGGAGTTACTTCATCAAGGGAGTACAGAGCTGTCATTTGGGACACACCGTCAGAGACAGAATTACCATCAAGATCGGACTGAGATTTCATGTCAGCCTCCTGACAGATCTGATCAGGCAGTAGAAGTTCCGCCTCATGCAAGGATGCAGAAGCCAGAGTTGCCCTTCTGAAGGAACAAATCAGTACTCTAGCTGACAGATTCCTCTACAGCAATAGTACCAGCCTGACCCTCTGGATCCACTACATTCTGACTGTTAGTAACCATAGTACTAACACTTCACGACACTTCACGAACTCTGTCAGTGACAATAACAGCCCTTCCTGACTTTCCTGAGGCAGAAACAGCCTGACAGCTCACATCCGTCTTCACAGCCGATACCGCTGGATTTATTGCTGCAGCGACTTCAGGCAGATTCGGCGCAGACATTTCCATAGCATTGTACTTCCAGTTGAAGCGGTAGGGCTCACCTCGGGATGAATGGTGACAAGCACAGTGCCATCACTGGTTAGATCGACGACCGTCGCCACGGCCACCCCAATAACTGTGGCGGGACAATTGGAGATATCCTCGTCTGTGGTGAGGGGACGATCGGTGGGTATCACCGGTGGAGGCAGTCAATGACCCGGAGCCAGGGGATGATGGTCCTGCAGCAGCAGGAACAACATTGCTCGACAGATCAGTGGTTCCGCTGATGCCCTTCCCGCTGCCACCCGCGCCGCAGACACACACCAACAGCAGCAGCTTCAGCGGACATGTTGCATGTTTGTGGCCCTCTTTTCCATTTTCAAAACATCAGTCCAGATGTGGTGTAGACTGTGTACGAATGGTCACAAATGGTCTGGATTCAGAAGGATAAATCCAGAGTCTGGGTCGGTGAGTCCAGGTACATGAAGACCAGCCTCCTCAGAGAGAAAACATGGTCCAGCCCTCCATCTTTATATCCAACCAAACTGGTCGGAAAGCAATGGCAAATTTACCCAAGCGAATAGGCTCCTGCTCCAGCGTCTAATTCGGTACAGATGGAGGAACAGCAGATATAGTGATACAAAGCATGAGCAGTGGAGACACCTGGATGAACTCTCCGTTCAGAGTATATATCCACTCCCAGCCAGCTAGGGAATGACACGCCCCTGTTCCCATGGTTAAGCCAGACTATATTGCCATCACCAATCAGATCACCCACAGTATACAGTGCATGCTGTTGGTTAAAACCTGGCCCTGGGATCCTTATGCCGTGTTCTTCAGGCAACAGCTGCGGTAGCCAGCCCTAAAAACACGGTAAAACCCAACTAAAGCGCAGAAAAAGCTAAATCTCTCCAAAAATTACTCCCTAAAAAATATGAAAAGCATAGGATCATAATAATGTGAATCAAGTTAAAATAACGAAACAATCTACCGACTGCGAAAGAGCGAGTAAGACATTGTTGATTGACGAGCGGCCGTGAGAGAGAATGACCTCCTGTTCCACAAGTAATCCATCACTGTGTTTAGACTGGAAACTATTTCCATGTGAAATGGGCCTCTCTGAACCTGACTCTCTTAAATGACACCATTTAAAGGGACTAAAAATAAAACATAATGGAAACAAGATGTCAGCTCATTGACAGTCATGATTTAGTGCTGCAAAAAATAATCTTTCACACGTCAATCACCCTCTTTATTATTAATTAAACACTTTCCAGACTCCAAGGTCAGTGAATTAGAACATTACAACACTTAAAAGTACAAAAATTATTTTAAGAAGAAACCTGTCTTGTTTTTTGTTTTATATTTTATGCTTAATTTGAAAACACCTTTCCTCTCTTTTAAAAGTGTTTATTTATCTAGGTTTTGTGATAATTTTCAACATTGCTGAGTATTGTTACATCTGCAAATACAATTCTTTTGAGAAATAGCTCAGCCTTTTTTGAGCTAATCTAAATAAAACTAACCTGAGGTTCGGAAAAAAATGACAGTTGCAGGTGAAGAAGACTACAAAGTCTCATGGTTTTGCGTTGGATGCTGGTTTTTCAGTCAAGGATTCAATTGCACCAAAAATCATTTACTTTAAAGAACTCATTGAACATTTAAGAGGACTTAAAAGCACTTTTGTGACTGGTTTTAAATGAAAACAATATTGACTATATCTAAACGTATCTGAGCCAGGGTTGGGCCTAACTCTCAGAGAGGTTGTGTCTGTAGCAAAGAAGGCTCCCCATATTTGTTGTTTGGTGAACAATAGCGCATCCATGTCAGTGTTATTTAACTAGAGGAACAACAAAAGATCACCGTTCCCTCAATGACCACATGGATTGACCCAAAATCAGGATCCATGTCCATTTGCTGCCCCACAAAGCCAGGTTGATACCAGCTTCATTGCACTACACACACCATTACCAAAGCAACCACTGGACCCACAAAATTGGCTTCACAGATCAAATAGCATGATGAAGCCTGAAAACCTACACTGACATAATGTTGTAACAATAACATTGTCGGTTTCCAGTTTCTGGAGAATGATGTCATAGGTCTGGACTAGCCAGCTATCCACCCTGACCTAAACCCACCTGAAAATCTGTGGGTTCTTTCAATGAGTGCAACAGTTATAGCGTCATTCACTGACTCAGCAGCTGCGAGAGAACAGTGGACCCCATCTCAGAGGATGTTGGTGGGCCGTTGAAGCTTGACGATTTCATTGCATAAACCTCGACTGTTTCACTTCGTGAACCTAGACTAATTCATCGTATGAGCCTGGACTGTTTCACTGTAATAACCTGGGCTGCTTCAGGACTTACGCCTGGAGAATTCAAGGTGGTAAATATTTTTGATCTGTGCGAGGCTGAGGCTGAAGGTGGTTTAGGTTGGTCTGCGCCTCGAAACAGCACTGACCTTTGACCCATGGAGGCTTTTGTTCTTCTTTGGGTCGGAGAAGGTGGATGTCAGTGTGTTGTTGGGAAGAGTAGGCAGCTTCAGGTGCTGGCCGAAGAGAGATGTGGAGCCCTCCTGCATCACCATCACCTACCAGAGGAACAACACACCAAAATCAGATCAAAGACACACATTTGGACATCAAGTCATTAAGCTAAAAATTAGTGCAAGGAACAAAAGTTAAATGATGCATCAAAAGTACCAACAGCTGGCACCAAATGCTAGGCCAGAATCTTATTAACATATCATTGGATCAGATGTCCCTAGATGAAATAACAGTGGAATTCCTTGCAGCAGATGATTTCAAATTGTAATGTTCTCTAATATTTCTATTAAAGTCAAACATACAGTAATGTGTTTGTGTCTAAGAAGCATTAGTGATAT
Organism: Lophius americanus; assembly: GCA_037951165.1. NCBI lineage: Eukaryota > Metazoa > Chordata > Actinopteri > Lophiiformes > Lophiidae > Lophius > Lophius americanus. The sequence continues at coordinate 9,007,998 of JBBDHG010000015.1, read as the reverse complement.
TTTTTAAATTTTCTTGCATGAAGCCATTGGCATTTTGAATATCTTACTTTTGAGTCTTCCGTATTTCGTTTGTTGGGATCCCGTTGCTGTAGTGGAGAGAAAACAAAAGAGATTATTAATATCTATAAATGCTAGAAATTTAAGCTCAGACAAATAGAATACCATAATTTATTGTGATGATCCAATACGGTTCAGCAAATTTGCCCTTTTTGGTACCTGTCCTGACACTAGCACTGGTATCTCTACCATTACCAGACATAGTCTATGTCGCTACTTGAACTCTCTCTGAAGCTAAGACTGGGACATATGGCAAGCAAATAAAAGGCACTTAGCTCTAACCATAAAATGTTATAGGCTATAGAGGCCTCCTGGTCCTGATTCGATTGACTGAAAGTCCCCGAACACTGAGTGAGCAACCAGGTATGATACAATACAGGAAACTGCTTCTGTCAGAGTTACTCTAAGATGAATAACTGATTTTTATATAGTTCATAAATAAAGCTGCTTCTTTTGAGTAGGAGAACTGTTAAGCGGAGGTAAGATTACATCTTATATACCTAACAGAATGACATTGGGTGTAGTGAATTATGTATCTTCAGTCAATATGATGTAGAGTATATCACAATATGAACCTGGACTGTTTTTCTACATAAACCTGGACCGTTTCTCTACATAAACCTGGACCGTTTCACTGTACGAACCTGGACTGTATATATATATATGAACCTGGATTTTGCGTGGTATTGCTCGGATATTTAAAATCACTCTTTTATATAATATATTAATTGTCATTAGATTCAATGGTGTGTCAGAAAACTATAAATAACAATATAATAATAATATAAATGGTCAAACATGATCACTTCAGGTTTTTATCTCGTGAGTACATGTGATTGGCTGAAGTTTGACCTTGGTTCTTTGATGAAGACATCAATTGGGTTTTAGTGATGTTTATTTTTGATACAGCATTCAATCATGGTGTCAGGGTGACGGTATTCTAAGGTGCTTTATGATGGCCTGCTGGCAGCAAAATAGTACTTAGTTGTCATGCAGTCCAATGTGACCAGGTTCAATGAACGACAATGTTCCTGCATTATCCTTCCCTCAGAAAAACATGTCTCCTGCTAAGTGTCTGCAGAGGGAACTATCGCTGGAGCTCCAGCCACTCCTTGCATTCCTACCCCTCCTGCTTTCAGCAGCTTCTTCCGAAACTCCTCCGTTGGGTTGTTGAACGTGAGTTTCTCACAGCGGAGGTGATTGACAGGTGGGTGGCCGTCAAGGTGTAAGAACAGGTCGTAATCAAAGCGAACTTTCTTCGGTTCTTCCTGAGGAGAAGTTGAAGTCCATGCATAGAGGGAAGAGAAAGGAAATGTTACCATCATTCTGGATTTTGCAAAAATGGGTCAGTTTGTCATGAGGTGAACTTGAATGTACCTTGTTTTTGAAGTAAACTTCTATGGGCAAGATAAAGCCTGCGTATCCAGACTCCTCAACTTTGTACGGTTGGTCCTTGCACACTGAAATCAATAAATTAAATGATACATTTCTTATTAAATTTGGACCATCGACAATACAAGGAAAAAACACGACTTTCGTTTTTATTTAATTCTGAAAAAAGCCAAGTAGCTGCCTTCATCCAATCAAAACCAATTTCACTGAACGCGTGGAGCCACGGAACCTGCAGTTCCATTCTCATGAGATCTCGTTAACTCCTATTTCCAGAAGCACAACTGTGGTTTAAATTAGAACCGGGGGCTTTTAAAGGTGGTGGATGCAGGAAGAAGAAGACAACTAGTCATTCTCATGGGCCTCCGAAGACAAACACTCAACTAGAGCTCAGGTGTTCTTTTCCGGAGGGCTGTGTTTGTCAGCCTCTCTCCCAGAGGTTTCTGCAAAATGGACCAATTAAACCCATGCATGGGGAGATCTGAGGTTCACAGTTAAAATAATGTCTTAGCTTTGATTCAGAGCTGCAAAAGCATCAATGGAGGATATCTTACATGTGACCAGTCTGTGGAAACAGAGTGAAGCCGTTCAAGATGAGTTGAAATGTAGAAAAAAAACGCTGTTTCAAATATAAAAAAAATAAAGTCTGCAAGACCTATTCTACATATGTAATTAAAAAAAACTAGAGGTAGAATAATAAATCAGTTTGGAAATCAATATATTTTGAGTTATTGAATACATCATGTATTTACAACAGAAAAATACAGCAGCCTGTTGCATTGTTTAGTGTCCTACAAGATGGTCTAGTGGATATGTTCCTCGACATAAGTGTCAGTAACAAGTTTGAGATCTTCTGCTGCATACCTCGGTGTTAACCTACTATCAGTTGCATAGACATGCAGGAAGCGAGATTACTGGAAACTCCGAGTTGGTCATGACTTTAATGAGGGACAGTCTGGATTTTCTGTTACAGAAAGTGGGATAAATTAAGCCCTGAGTCAGTTACCACGGTAACTTATTCTGTGATCCTAAACTGCTCGCTGGCAGATTTGCTTCAAGGAAGCCTCAGCTAGCTCCCGACTACTATTCCTTCTTAGCCTGAAGCAGAGCTTCCAGATGTGACATGGCCGTCAACCTATTAACATGACAAATGATTGACGGCCATGTCACATCTGACAGCTCTGCCTCAGGCTCAGAAGTATGGGAACTGAGATCAGGATTGAATGTTGCGTCCAATCCATGACTAATCTAGCTGATTTTTCAAACTGTACATCTCAATCATCTCACTCCGTGGATGTCTCTCATATCTCAGCAAAGTGTTTGCGTTGCAGAGGCACATATAAATATGAATTAAAATTGAATTAAAATAGTCCATGTGCAATTAATTGGTTGAATTGATAGGAACCGGGAAGGGTAATATCTTCTAGCATAAACATTTTTCACATTTCCCTCTGTAATGTTGATTTGAAAATGCAATGAAAAGATCGACAAATTGCTCCTTCGGTTTCTCATCAAAAACTACATTTTACAGGACTACATTTGAACACATCTTGCTGACTTTCCAACTAAACCGTTTTTCACTGAATAGATATTGAACGTATCTTGCAAAGTATCTCAATAGAATATGCTGCTGACAGCTATGTTAGCGAGCTCTACTGCGATACAACATTTGTTTGATTTAATTTGTTTTTTCATCATAAGCATAATCAGAGTCGCTAGTCGCTTTTTTTGGAATGAAATGAATAATAAATTAGTAGAAAAACTTAATGCCATGTATATTTGCATCTGGATTGTCTCCACTGCCGACAATCCAGATCGCAAAATTGAAAAGTTAGTTGCATTTGCGACCATTGTAATCGCCAGCGGGAGCCTTTAATGTTTGAAACCAAAGTGAGAAATAAAAAAGAATCTGCCATCCATCAAGTTTGCAGCAGTCTTCGCTGACGTTAGATAACCCGGAGAGGGTTGTCTGATGTTTTTCAGTTGAAATGTAAAATTTTTTCAGCCAGATCTGTGTCCATCCAGGATTAACCTCTGTATTTGTATTTCATTTTCAGCTGCTTTCACGTGCCGTTAGTGGACTGTTTCCTTTCGATGTTCCGAGAAAATACGGTAGATACATTGACTCAGGCCGCATTTCCCTCCCCCGCCAGTTTTCTCTTCTCCTCTGATGAAGCTGCGTTTTTTTGTTTTTTTTCCAATACATCTGCTCATGAGCGCAAATAAAAACTTCCTGTTCAGATGCCGTGATGTATGGCGATCATAGCCTCTCACTGGTTGCCATAGTAAATCACAGTAGCTGAGCTCCATTGATGACCGCTTTTGATCATCCTTTTGCAACTCAGAATTGATTGATTCAACTGATATCAGCAGTTCAGAACTCAGCTCAGGCTTTGTCAAGCCCAATCTCAGTCACTAACTCATAGGTTGTTGAGCTTGCTTCTGGAAATAACCCCCTGGTATTGGAAATGGTATTGGGGAGAAGCTTTCCAAGGACCCCCTCATAATCATGGGTTCAATCAATGGCCACTGCAGTACATGTTGTAGTATCCTAAAGAAAGACCTTGAACCCCAACTTGCTTCCTGGGCGCTTCATTATCGTTATTATTAGATTAGTAAATCTTAAATTTTAAACTTCTGCCCCAATTTACATTACATTAATTCCATTAATGGATTGAGATGCTGGTTTCATCTGTAGACTTAAGGCAGGCTCACACTAAAGGAGTTTTATTAGCCAAACTATTTTAAAATTTGGTTTCATCACACACACAAGGGCCATCTTCTACTTTCTGGGGAGAAAACTAGTAAGCAGTTTTCAGTACATAATTTTTCCTGCTTGCAACCCAATTATTAATGTAATTCTGACTTCAACCATTAAGGGTTCCAATAATATGGCAATAAGTTAATGAATTAGCTTTTTGTTCAAACATTTAAAAAACAACTTGATCGTGGTGGAAAATCAAGCTCATCATATTTGAGGCGAACCCCTCCCTGAGCTATGATGTTATTAATGTGACACTATTATCCAAACTCAATGTCAAAAGACTCCGAAAACTGCCACCTTATCGCGGTGGAGGGGTTTGAGTACCCTAGTGATCCTAGGAGCTGTGTTGTCGGGGTCAATTTGACCCTGGTAGGGTCTCCCATGGCAAAGAGGTCCTAGGGGAAGGGTCAGACAAAGAGCGGTCAAGACCCCTGATGTGTGCGCTTATACGCCAAACAGCAGTTCAGAGTACCCACCCTTTGTGGAGTCCTTGGAACGGGTGCTGGAAAGCGTCCCAACTTGAGACTCCATTATCCTACTGGGAGACTTCAATGCACACGTGGGCAATGACAGCGAGACCTGGAGCGGCGTGATTGGGATGAACGGCCTGCCTGATCTGAACCCTAGTGGTGTCTGTTATTGGACTTCTGTGTATCAGTTGATCTGTGGCCGCATGTTTTGGACACTAGGGTGAAGAGAGCAGCTGAGCTGTCAACCGATCACTACCTGGTGGTGAGTTGGGTCAGATGGCGGGGGAGGAAGCTTTACAAACCCAAACGAATAGTGAGGGTCTGCTGGGAACGTCTGGCCAAGGACCCGGTCAGGAAAGTCTTCAACTCCCACCTCCGGCAGAGCTTCGGGGGTGGCGGGAACATGGAAACTGAGTGGACCATGTTCCGTGATGCCATTGCCGAGGCGGCTGCCGGGAGCGTCGGTCACAAGGCTGCCGGTGCTAATCGCGGAGGTAATTCTGTCCGTAATTTCCGGATGCCGTCATGCTGAAAAAGGAGTCCTACAGAGCATGGATGGTTTGTGGGACTCCTGAAGCAGCTGACTGCTCATCACTTGGGCTGAAATCAAACAACTCCGCGGTGGCAGCACCCCGGGGGTGGATGAGATTCGCCCTGAGTAACTTAAAGCTCTGGATGTTGTAGGGTTGTCATGGCTGACACGTCTCTGCAACTTTGCATGGACATTGAGGGCAGTACCTCTGGAGTGGCAAGCTGGGGTGGTGGTTCCCCTTTTCAAGAAGGGAGACCAGATGATATGTCCCAATTATCGGGGGATCACATTTCTCAGCCTCCCTGGGAAGGTCTAGGCCAGGGAACTGGAGAGGAGGGTCCGGTCGATAGTCGAACCTCGGATTCAGGAGGAACAATGCGGTTTTTGTCCCTGGACCAGCTCTATACCCTCTCGAGGATGCTGGAGGGGACATGGGAGTTTGCCCAACCGGTCCACATGTGCTTTGGGAAGCAGCCGGGATGAGGGAGGAGTTTTTGCCCCAAAAGGAGGAGTTCAGGAATCTCGGGATTTTGTTCACGAGTGAGGGAAAAAGGGAGTGGGAGATGGACAGACGGATCGGGGCGGTGTCTGCAGTGATATGGACGCTATATCGATCCGTTGTGGTGAAGAGAGAGCTGAGCCGAAAGGCAAGCCCTATATTTATCGGTCCATCTACATTACGACCCTCACCTATGGTCATGAACTGTGGATCAGAACCGAAAGAATGAGATCGCGGATACAAGCAGCTGAAATGAGTTTTCTTCGCAGGGTGGCTGGGCTCAGCCTTAGAGATAGGGTGAGGAGCTCAGACATTCAGGAGAGGCTCAAAGTAGAGCCGCTGCTACTTTGCATCGAGAGGAGTCAGTTGAGGTGGTTCGGGCATCTAGTCAGGATTCCCCCCAGACGCCTCCCTGGGGAGGTGTTTCGGGCATGTCCATCTGGGAGGAGACCCCGGGGTAAACCAAGGACCCGCTGTAGAGATTACATCTCTCGGCTGGTGTGGGAACGCCTCGGAATCCTCCTAGAGGGTTAGGTGGATTTGGCCGGGGAGAGGAAAGTCTGGGCTTCCCTGCTGAAACCGCGACCCGGACCAGGATTAACAGAGGATAACGAGAACGACAATGTCAAAAGAGCAATGGAGTTGTTGTGACTAAAAACTTATTTAATGACTCCCTCCAGAACCTTGAGTAAAGGTCAGGTTGTGGTTAGTATAAGAGTAAATCCCAGAGGACACAGGAGAAGTCAGAATCTTGGCTGAGGGTCAGGGGTTCAGGTTGAAGAGGTTAATATTATTAGAAGGAGCGTCAATGCAACCGTTGACCTGTGCAGAAAACTTAAAAGGCCAAAGATGCTTTCAAAAGAGGAGCGGGCTGTGGCCTCACTTTAAACCCAGTTGCCAATCACAGAACAATGCCAGTCACTATGTATTTGGTCTTACAACACAGACTGGTTTGTAATGAGGCCGAGCGGGACAACGGACCGCACTAAAAAACAAAAGATCGGAAATAAGAATTAATTCCGCCCACTAATTTACTGTTAATCCCCTTTTTTCTAAGGAAGCCATTTATCTTAGCTTTAGCGGGCACCAGAAAATATCAAAAAGAAACAAAGTGATATAACAATGTTTTTCTTTCATACACTATATATTACAATATAAAAATCCAGGATTTAGACTGGAAAACTGAATCTGGAAATAATTCATTATTCTACAATCTTTTTTGTCGAATTGCCATTTAAAAGATGGTTGCTAAGCATATAAAGAAAAAAATGGGGTTACTTAAATCCATCTAAATAATCATAAATAAATGTATATTAAGGGCAGCTGTAGATCCGGCGGTCCACAGATCGGAATCAGATTCAAGGACTGCCCCGAGAGTCTTATAGGCATAGAGCCTTTGAGCAAGACCCTAAACTTCAATTAGTTTTACTCGGGTGCTTCACAAGGACGGCCAACTACTCCTCCTCCTCGCCACATCAAATGCAGAGAATATTGTACTTTGTATGATTTAATTCAATATACCTTAGGCTTGACAATGAACAGTGACAATGAATGACACAACTATTGCTATTTATACATTGATGCTCTCTGTGGTGGTAATCTGAAATAACAATCATGGGATCAAACTTGTCTTTATTAAAGACTTTGCAAAGAGACCCTGCAGTCAATAGTATTGAAAGCAGAAGATAAAAAGAGCATCCGGGATTACAGTTTCCCATTGTCACCCTGTGATGTTTTCCATCTCTGTGCGGGGAACCATGTGTTGATATGTGTGTGTAAGAAGGTACAGTTTGAAGCAGTGGCTACATTTATGATATGGGCTCATATGGCTTCCTGCAATGCAAAGAACATGAACGAGTTATACTGACATTTAAAATGCGTGTTCCACTGCAAAGCGGGTCAAACACTCCCTGAATCACTGGCTGACAAATCACAGCTGTTCCCTGCACCCGGCTGCCCGTGCAAACATTTGGATGCAGTCCTGATGAATGAAATACTGAAATCCAACAGACAGCAGACGGTTGGAGCTAAAATGAAATGTCTTTATGAGTCGAAGGAGAAGAGCACGCCCCTCGAAGTGGATCATCATTCATCAGTGAACTGGAAGTAGTTCAGATTTGTGTCTGTGCTGCAAAGCAACACAAAACACGTGTTCAACAAGGTTCCAGCTACCCGTAAGTTTGCGGCAAAGACATCACATTCCAATTATCCAGAGATATATGTCCAATAAGCACAACAATTATTTCACATTGGAAGAATGTAGCACAACAATGGATGTAACATGGATGAAACCAAGCATAGATCTTAGCTAGAGCTGGGCTATCAATGCTAAATTAATCAAAACCGACATTTAAAGCCTCTAGCTGAAGTTATCTTGCCCATGTAGGTTATTTAGTTTTTTTTATATTTGATTTCTGTCATCACTACATGGGTAAGTTCATGTAGTGTCACCTTAAAAACACTGCATCTGTAGTCACATGACTCTGCTCCGTCCAGTACGCGACATGGAGGAGAATTCAAACACAGAGCATCTGGATCAGCTTACACCAAACATTTTGTTTGGATACGTTTTGGCACATCAGAGATGAAAACACAGGACATGAGAAATATGCTTTCTGCCTGAGACCTCACGGAAGAGAACCTCGACACAGATAACGCCGCTAATGTTATGAAAGCTGCTGCGTTCAATGGAAGGACACGCGAGCAATGTTTTGGACCCAGGCTGCACCTGGCAGTCGGTAAGTCACATTAGTGTACCGACTACAATATTCAATCATCTAAATGGGGACATCTGGGCGACTGGCTGCTGTTAGTCTGTGTGTCATAAATGATGAAGTCAACATGTTTTATCATATTTTGTTATATGTGCCTTCTGTTTACTCCCCTTTTTTTCCTTTGCTGAAGTTGTAGTTAAACACTTTGCCAAGTGTTAAAAAAGGTGCTATAAAAATAAATAAATTTGTAGTTAATTACAGTTACTTTAGATATTTTACAGCACTCTAAAATACTTATAAACAGTTCACGAATAACCTTTCTTGATGTTATAGTCTGCTAGATGTTACAAAGTTACAATTTGGTCTTCAAATTAGTGGCTCCAGGAGTGTTACCAATCTGATACTACTTAGGTAGCTTAGAATTAAGACGTGTTTCTCGTCTTTGGTGAATTGCTCTTAAGCTAACCAGTATGTGAAGTCTTCAGGTGCAGTAAAACCCTCAATAATAAGCAGGCAATGAGAGTTGGCAAAATCATTTTCCTATAGTTGGAAGAAAAAGATTGGCATTAGTGAAGGAGCAACGAGAGCTAAACCTGCAACAAAACAAACTGACAACATCGTGAGCCACCAGCTGAAGCTTGATGCAAATGATGACTGCAAGGGATAAAGTTATCTTCTACTTTTCAAATGGTATTATTAAAAATAATCTTCTTTTTTCTTTTTCTTTCTTTTTTTTTACAAGAAATTCAAGTTATTTTTTTACTTTTCACAGGCCAACATTTTAGATGTTTGTCAGCAAGATATTCAAGATAATGTCTATGTTTTCACAATGCAACGTTTAAAATAATTCATTTCGTTTGTGAGAAATGCAAGTTACTCATTTTCTTCTTCTTTGGGGAACCTGCTTTCTGCCTTAAAACTAAAGTGTGACCTTACTCACATGAAATCATAGGTACAAATAAATGAAATTAAAACTTCAACACAAAATAAACAACCATAATTGGCTAATATTTCTGTTTCCCTATATTATTTTAAAATCACAAAGATATGATATGCACTCCTTCATTAGCAAACATATCCCAGCTTCAATAGTATATTTACAGTATAAACCCTGTCAGGGAGTTTTTCATCAATATCCAACCAAAAACCTCAACATCAGACTCTATGAATGGCTATAAACAGCTTTTACAGATTCACGCATTAGTCAATTGACTAACGTGTAAACTTTTAACAATTGGAAAGGGCCAATTCTCTAGTTTAAGGGTAAAAAACAGCATGTCTCTAAAGCAAACTGTGGTGAAGTAATAACGCTATAAAAACATATCTGGGAATGTATACGCTACCGTTAAGATGTTCAGCCTTACAGGATTGTTAACAGAACAATGACCGGATGTCAAATACAAAATATAAAACAGCAAACAGTTCCGCTTCCGCATTCTCTATCCACAAGTTTAGTATCACTTTTAGTATCTTTACTGACAAACGGTCAGAGAATTTAGTAAATCATGTTTGTTAAAGTTTTGCTATTAGCAGTTTTGACAGTAGCTATTTGCTGCAAATTTTACCAATTACCATCTCCAAGATCTGACTCTTCATTATTTTTTTGGATTAAAACAAAAAAATGTGTCCCAGGCTTAGTGTTTTGTTTTGTGACTACATTTTATGATGTCCACAAGAAAGGCTATTTCAAGTCACCACTCAGAAGAACAACACCAATCAGACGTCATTATTACAAATGGAGAAAAACAGGTGGAAAATAGTGATGAGGTGTCTGTTTCATTCAGTTGTCTCTATACAGATGAATGCAGGTCATTCTAATAATTATATAATCAAATAATAGCGCTAAGACAATGCAATTAGTCTAATTATATAAACAGATAATGTAATAATTGGGAAAGGGTTGTACGTTTATGTAGATTCTAACTTAACCGGGTTCTGGTAATCCTTGAATGTAGAACCCGCAGCAACTGGACAAAGTAGTTTCACCCCTCATCTCACCTCCAAGTTGGTCTTTATTAACTTGATTATGACAACTGTGTCCCTAACGACTTACATTAGTGATGCATGGTCACCTGCATTTTTGTGACCTAATGACTATGTTTGCAACAGCTCACTGGAGGTTAAATACCTGACCCCTCCACACACCAGTCAGTTACAACTGAGGAAGCCTCTTGGATGAGAGGCAAGACGTGTTCAAGGCCACACAAGAAGTCCAGTTGCTTCAAGGTCAACCTTGAAGGTTGACTGGCTAGTTATCACAAGTATCAACTCTTCAGAAAAAGTAGGGAAGTTATGATCAGGCCCTATTAAGCACATTCAGATAGGCACATAATGTACCATTATGTCTAACAGCTACTGTTGAGATGATACTAGTTACTAGTAGTTAGTCATTTATGTTTAAGCTAGATTTGTCCAAGTGTTTTAACATTTTATTACCGATTTAACAGTTAGTTTTGTGTCAAATTTAGGGAGATGGGAGCCTCCTTTCTGTCTCTTCTCATTTAGACGAGCGCTTCAAAGTACTCAGTATGACTTCTCACTGTAGACAGAGCTGAACCAACAAACTTTCATAACTGTGAACACAGTATGTGAAATATTTAACATCGGCAGTTACTTACAACATTTGTAGTAAACTTTTTCTTAAAGAACAAAAGACTGGAAAAGCACCAAAAAAAAGGAATCTCTTGACAGGTTGAAATAATACTTCATATATACTTCTGATATTGCCATCTTTTTACGATTGACCGCCAAGCCCTACGCAGCACATTACAAAGCTGCACTCTGGGACTGAAGTACTAAGTATACTGCATAATTGTATATGACAATAAAGCTGCTACTACTTCTTCTTCTTCCTCCTCATCTATAATGGCCAGTGGTTTTAATTTAATGGCTGATCCGAGAATGTCATTTTTAAATTGACCATCGTCCCGAGCACCAGAACTGTAACAGAACTGATCGAAGGACAGGCATGACTGCATCGTCTGAACAAGCAGCACCTGACGATAAACAAAGTGTAACCCTATATCTTTTGGTATTTTAAATTTTGCACAGAAAAGGATTTTGAAAAATGAGAAAATTAAGGTTATTTGATTTTTCGTTTTAAACATAAAAATTATTATAGAAAAATTAGCTTATATTCCTTTTCATGGCCAAGGGGATGAGAGAAATTTAACATGCAACCTCCAAGAAATCTCTTAAGGCCAGCAGTGGATTTAAACCCAGAACCTTTTCGCGGTGAGGAAACTGTGCTTATACCTACAGCCAGGTTTTGCTGACGGATAATGTTATTGATTTTCATAAATGCCAATTTAATAATTAATTTTCTTCTAATTCTAATATTCAACACTGATCCTGACTAACCCTAACCCTGTCCATTCAGTCAAAGCCCAAATGCTTCAAGGAGTCATCAAGGCTACATTATTCATAAGACATAAGCAGCAAATCATCTCATTTGATGTTTGGCATTTTGTTCGATAAAAAAAAAAAAAGTTTGGTAATTGAATTTATTCTCTTAAGATTAAACGTAACCACAGTAACCTGCGGTACAGTAACATCTGATGGCAGTCGAGGTAAATAATTTCACCTTTGGCTCCATTTATCTCGCTGATGAAAAGGGAGACGCTGGCTCCTTTAGAGATTCCTGACACAAATCTTTCCAGCTCTGGTGTGTGGAGGGGCGGTTAATAAAAAACAAATGTTTTATGGCAGGGGCCAAGTGAGAAAAGAGTGAAAGAGCTGCTAACAGACAGCCCATATAAACCATGCTTCAATAAACCACTTCCTGCAAACTCCTTTCATTGACTGAACGGAGGGAGAGCCGGCATTTACAGCTCAGTTCCTGTTATTTGGTGGCGGCCGCCCCGTCTATTTGCACTTCCTCCTCCTCCTCACCATCTTTTCAATCCAGCAGCCGCAGCTAGCCTGCAGCTTTCATGGCTCCTGCTCTCTTTGTGTTCACCTATACAAGTAGATATGATGTCTGAGGAATCGTAAAACAATTATTGGCAAATTCCTGCAGCTCTTTCATTTCAGTCAGACAACGGCAGAGGGTGGACGAGGAGGAGGTCCTTCGCACACATGGTCGGGTGATTTCGTCAAAACACCACACAGACGACTTCACGTTGGTCCCTAATGGACACTGCAACTTGGAACCTATGGTTTGTGTCAGCCCCTGGAACAGGAGCTGGATCACAACGATTGGTCTAGTTCACTCAGAGTTTATAACATTTCTGCAGATCCAGTGTCAGCGTGAGAAAAAAACTTGCTGACACCATCCTCTTTTCAACATAACATGCTGGGACAAGGTGCCTGGGCCTAAACATTTCAATTAGGTGAACCCAAGATATAGGGAGTTTCAAAATACATGTATTATCTCCACCAAGGAGGTCAAGTTTCTACCGCTTGTTATCGGTTACCGGGAAAACGCAAAACGAAAGAACAGATTTGTATGAAACCTGGTTGGATGGATGGATAGTCATATAGTGAATGGTAAAGGGACTGTACTTATATAGCGCTTTTCTAGTCTCCTCGACCACTCAAAGTGCTTTTACAACACGAGTCAGCATTCACCCATTCACACAAACATTCACAGTGATGTCAGAAGCTACCATGTAATGCCCAACCAACGTCAGGAGCAATTACCATTCACGCCATCATTCACACACCATTGGAAAAGCCATTGGGAGCAACTTGGGATTCAGTATCTTGCTCAAGGACACTTCGACAAATAGACTGCAGTGGCCGGGGATCGAACCACCGACCGTCAGATAAGTGGAAAACCGCTCTAACAACTGAGCCTACTTCCACAAACACTGAGCTCCATCAATCCCGAAGGAAACTTCAGAGGAACCAGCTACTAGATGGTCCCTACAGCCTTCCCCTTATACCCAAGTCAAACCACTGATTTGCAAGTCAGACTTCCACAAGGCCTACTAGAATATCGCTCCAGTCATTACCTTATGCAAAAGTCGGACAACCGATTAAAGTATCAGGATTGCTGCAGAACTCAACCAGAGCTTCCTGGAGCTTTAACCAGCCGAGACAGACTGTCCCATTGCACATGCTCAATGCTACACCTCCTGAATGGAGCGGGTAATATGTGATGGAGGTGCATCTAAACCGCTACTACGACTGTTGCAGGGTTCTTGTTCAGGCTTTCAGACACTCTTTAGATTTTAGATAGCTTTTGTGTTTGACCAAGTGTTTTACTCAGGTGAGATGCGTCGTCCTGGACAGATTTAACTTCAGTACAGAGATTACAGCAAGTGTTGCCTGTGTCGCGGAGACTATTTCTCACTATGGTCAAAGTTACTCTCACTTAGATGTGCTATTAGGTATGGGAATTTAGCACAAAAAAATAGTTTCCCAACCCCTTGGCACTCTTCATTAATAAAAAAAAAGTTTTTCTTACTAACAAAAGTAGAGCGTTAGACAACATAATTCATCAAGGCTCAAACAGACCATATTATAAAGCAACAGAATTGAGGGAAGTAATGTTTTGCAGACTCTGAGACATATTTCAGCCTGAGGATCTGTGTCTCCTGTATAGGTCACTGCAGTGACTTTACTTATGTGGTATGTGCACACAAGCCAAAAATTAAGCCCCAGCGGAGGATGAGGGGAGTTATAAGTGTTCCACGGAGCCCAGGAGATGGCCTGGGGCTAACATATTGGCCCAATCATCAATGCATCACTGTGAGGAGCTTACAATGTCGCCAATCTGGCTGACGTTGAACACAATGCTCTTTCACTAAGGATAGAAAATACTTCTCAACCCTCAACTACTGTTTGGGTTTGACCTCATCAAGCAATTTTCTATGACCTTTGATTAAAAACTTAAAACAGGAGGTGAAAAAATCCAGATAACTTCGGAGTTCATGAAACTCAACTTACAGGACCATTACTGAGGAGCACTGGGCGCTGCACTTTTTCCAGCAAATGAACCCTTGCAAAAACGCCAGCGCAGCCTCAAACGGCACCCACCATGTTTCTACATAACAGGGATCATGGTAATACTCCAGATGTTAAGTTAAAAACCTCAAATATTCCAGATGTCATACTCAATTTCTCAAGTAAATCCCCAGTGTTGAGTATTTAAGTTTTTACTTATAGGGGTACTGACTGAATCAAAAAGGTACTTCTTAGTATATTAGATTTATATTAAATCAATTTGTTACAATTTTTGGTACTTGAGAGCACAGCTGAGTGAGGGAGCATGTCTGAAGCCAGCTCTGTAGAAGCTAACATTAGCAGTCTGTAGTGGGCTTTGTAGTACCTAACATTGGCATGTCCTAAGCCAATGTTTCTTCTTCTTCTTTGGAAGGATGTGAGTCCAGTACAGTGCTGATATTCATCAGATTCTACGTCAAGTTGAATAAAGAGTGCAGAGTAAAAACAGATTCTCCAGGTGCTCCAAGCTCTTTGCAAAGGTTCCTCCTCAGCAGTAATGCTTCTAAGAACAGAAATACATGACTGTCTTTACAGAGAGTCTCATGTACTGTTAAAAGGGAGAGTTAGATGCAGTAGCAAATTCTATTTAAAATGGAATTTAGCAAAATGTTCACAATTTTTTCTGCAAAACCTACAAAAAAAAGGCATTTGCGTTACTGGAAGTATTTCTAGAAAAATGCATCAGTTTT
Organism: Lophius americanus; assembly: GCA_037951165.1. NCBI lineage: Eukaryota > Metazoa > Chordata > Actinopteri > Lophiiformes > Lophiidae > Lophius > Lophius americanus. The sequence continues at coordinate 8,992,935 of JBBDHG010000015.1, read as the reverse complement.
GACAGAGTTCAGTAGTCAGTGTACTTATACCCTTGTACTTCAAGGGTTAGGTCCAAAGCCTGGATATGTGGGGAGAGTTGTATCAGGAAAGGCATCTGGTTTCAAATCGTCGTAAAATCAATATGCAGAACACCATTCTGATTTACACAGCAGATCTGTTGGAGCCAGGGTTAACAAAGACCTCCACTGGTACCGCTAACCAGCAGGGTGCTGTTAGAATCTATGCCACTGTTGGTCAAAGAAATAGACTAAGAGGGGGATGTGCCAAAAGAGGACATGCAGTTGGTTGGCATGACAGACAAAGATGCAGAGGACAGGGAAAAGGTCGAAACGAATTATTTGCTGTGGCGTCCTCTACAGGGAACAGCTGGAAGAAGATGCACCAGCTGTGACCTCTAGGTTGAAGAATAGGTAAAAGCTAAGTTTTAAGCAAAATAGCCACTTCTCCACAATAGAAAGCACACCAAATTTGTGGTCACACAAAAAAGGGAATACACACCATTGTAAGACAATAGTTTTACCGGGTCAAATAAATAATGGGAACAAATGAAGTACTGATTTACTGCTGACAGATCATCATCATCGGGACATGAAAAAAAGTCATGGACTGTATTTCTATAATGTGTGTTCCTCCGTCAGACATTTAAATTCAGTTTCCGTCTTTGTTGTGTACATATTTACTGTAAAGTTAGCTCTACCAGCTATAATTAAGTCTGCATCTTGGCGAATGTTGAGCAGACCTTCTGAAGCGTTCCAGTGGGAGTGGTTGTGATGCATTAGCTTAAAAACCACATTGTTAGATGTACAGCTCCTAAATTGAGCTGTAGGAACTTCTTTCGATGATCAAAAACATGTGGATAGGAATAATCTGCCAATACTGGTTTAGGTAAGATTGATATTTGATTTGATATTTTCGTTATTTAAATGGTATCACCTGTTATTCATTTCATGACAAACAGTCGACATATTACGTATCTCCGTATCACTTTAAAGACAAGTTTACTTCTGGAAAGTAGGCTGGGGGAAACAATTGAAAAATGAAAGAAGTAATGATAAAGAAATTATAAAGTAAAATGATAGAGCATTTAAGAAGTAGAAAGTAGTTGTAAAACATTTAAAAAAAACATGAAGTACTGATCTGTTATTTACGAAATATGACTCAATCTATTTTATCCATGTTATCTATTTTTATTCCATTCATAGAACACCAGGATGGAAAATTAATAACTAGGCCTAAACCGTTGTCACAAGCAGGGGCAGTTTTAGCTTCTGTGGCGCCCTGGGCGAACCTCCCTTTCAACGCCATTAACAGGTATTTATATGCAATGCAGCTTATTACCCTCCATTAATGAATCACCTCCTAATGTCCCACCTCTGGCAGTGGGATTCCACTGTGCAGGAAGAAACCCCTATGCTCACAAACTAGAGGGGAGCACTCCAACCAGCTTCATTGACCGACATCTTGACATTATAATTAAAATGACGTGCAGCATGAGCAATAGAAAAACCGATCAGCAACGTCAGCATTCAGATTTTTTTAATTGATGCGCCCATAGCAAAATCTGCCACTGGTCCCAAGCAAGGATATATCCTCGAAAAGAACCCCAAATCCCCTGAGTTGTACAAGCAATTTATTGAACTCCTTAAATTAAATGTGAAATTATGCCAGAAAATGTTTTCTGGCATAATTTCACATTATGCCATTTTACTTCTGTTTTCTTTAAGAAAAATTAAATGTTTTTTTAGTTTTTCATAAAGAAGCTACTGAGTAAAATATGAACTATTAATATTGTCAAAATACACCTGTACTGGTCACTCTAGACTGGCTTCCAGTTCATGTCAGGATCCGGTGAAAAACTTTGCTGCTGGTTTTTAAGGTTTGAATGGCATAGCGCCACCTTATTTGTTCTCTTATAAAACAAATAGGCGCTCACAGCCACACACTACAGCCAGAACACTGAGGTTGGCGGACCAGTTGCTCCTCAACATTCCTAGATCCAGGCTCAAAAACAGAATCGATAGAGCCTTTTCAGTGGTGGCCCCCTTAGCTGTGAAACAGCCTACCTATTCATGTAAGAGCTGCACAGACTCTTGGTGAACTTAAAACGCTGCTGAAGACTCATTTCTTCTAACTGGCATTCAGTTTGGGTTGAACAAGATACCTTTGCTTTTACTGTGCAATGCATAGTTTAGTTTATTTATGTTTTATTGCTTATCTTAGATCATGTTTATTGCTTGTTCATTTTATTTATACTTGTATTGCACTTAGCTCAACTAAGGTTGTTTAAAATGTGCTATAGAACTAAAACGTTGACTTGACTAACTATTAGAGTCAAATAAGATGTTAACATATATATACACACAATAGATCTCCTCGAGGTGATTATTAAACAAAATCTTGATTAAATGGGACCAACCTAGTGGTAGTGCTAGTGAGATGTCTTTGTAGATTCTCATTCATCCAAACTGATAGTTAATCACTTCAATGAATAATCCTAATAAATCTCTGATCTCAATATAGAAATTAACATTTTGGACATAACTGTACATTCCAACAAAAAGCACTATAAAAACCGCAAATCATCCTCAGCTCCTATGTTTTTCCTGCATGAAACGGACCATAAATCCCTTTCTACCGTGCTCGCTCATCTCATTCCTATTACTCTGTGTTGCATCTTTCGATAAAAGCAACAACCACCTAAAATACCACCAACACCATTAAAGGGTGTCATCTCCTGTGAGGATTAAATGAGGTGCTTAAGCAGCGTGAGCCGTTGCTGCCTGTTGCCAAAACTCCCCCCTTCACTGGTTTCAAAGAGCCTTTACCTCCATTTGTTCAGATGGCATTGCCATTTACGAAATCGCCATGGCAACGCTTCAACACAGGCCCATTAACCTCGTGGCAATAATGAAGCACCGAGGCAGCTTTACTGACTGACTCGTCGTTAATTTAAATGTGTCTCTGTGGGATGACGGTGTGCCCACAAACTCTTCCTGACAGCTTTCCAGGTTTGATGGTGACACTTTACGTCCGTTCACAACAGTGATTAAAGGTTAATAAGGAGAAGAAGCTTGAAATCGGATCACACCTGTTGTTAGTCGACACAAATCTTAGCGCTACTTTTAAATTAAATCTGCCAGTGAGTCAAAAGATAAGATTTACTTCGATTTTCTAATCAGTGCATCTTTGAAGCCCTTCTAGCCTGTTGTGGAACCGTGATCCACATAAATTGTTCCTTGCTTCCATTCATCAGATTTATGAACAAGGGTTCACAATTTTAACCCCCATTCATCAAACACTGCTGTTTGTTATGCTATACGGACGCTCATTTTGGTTTTAGTCATTATATGGTTTTAACTATTTGAACGTTAAGAGATGTTATGACTAAGGATGGCAAAAAAAAAACCCACAGTGTAATATCACAAAATATTGCATGGTTAAGTCGTCTATAGATGCCAATTATAAATATTTAATTATATAAGTACAGGAATACAAATTTAACGTTTTTGTTCTAGAATAATGAAATCTGCTGCCGTTTGAGTCCACAGTGGGGTGGAACTCAATATCTCGACAAATACAAAATGTATTTCTGTTTTCATCATGTTTGATGTTTGGGTCATTTAACCTGGTAGGTCAATGCACATTCGGCAATGTTCAACCCCGTTCCTCATGAGGAAGACACCGGCACCGTGAAGTCCCAAACTCAAGACATTTTTGCCTCGTCGGCCGTGTCAAAGGTACGGGGTTGACAATAGTGAAAATATATTACCCACATCCGCAGTTTCCCAAAGAATTACAAACGCTGCTCAATATCAGCGTGATCCGGCAGAATTTCAGATATCAGCACAGGTAACACAGCACTACCAGTATTAACCCTGACCATCAACCTAATTTTCACGTTAGATCGTTTGACCTTTATTTCAGTGGGGGTATGTGTAGTTTACTTTCTCTACCGCCGATCCCACTACACTCATCATTTCAATTATTAACCTGTTGTCATAAACATCCCTCATGGAAGGGCCATTAAGGAGGTGTCTTTGGGGTGGGATGTATTTGAGAGGTATGGGTGTAATAATCTTGGCCCCTGCTGTACTTGCACTGTTTCATTTCTTATATTCTCATGGTAACTACCTAGTTTTAAGAGTAGCTACTATCTAGTGATTGGTATGCAGTTCAGTGCCATAACGCGGTTATGTTGTTTTAGCACCGCAGTCAGAAGAAATCCATAACAATAATGTCATTTTTGGCCACTTGCCTTGTATATATAGAAAGCTAGAAATTTTTGTCCATGGTATAGGATATCCCTTCTATTGTAAAAACACCGTAAGTGCGATGAGAACAGACCACAATAACTTCTATGAGAGATAAATATAAGGAAAGTAAAAATTGTTGCTCAAATGTGCCTTAAAATGAAGGGAACAAAAAGCAAGTTGAAAAAAACTATTATGAGGCTCCTTCAAGGCGTTTATGAATATATTCTTTTAAGTACATACTAGGCTAACCCGAGTGGACTTCTTTGCCAGGGGCGTGAAAGTTGTTCAATTCATTTTCTTTTTATTTATTGCATTTTTGTAGGGTTTCCACTAAAAACATTCCAACAGATTGGGAAGCAGACTTTGTCAGCATTTAAGAACACATGTTTCAAAAAGATTTCATCTCGTGAACTTTACCAAAGGTTAAGAGTTCTCCTCTTCTCAAGCTCCACATATCACATTTATCAAAAAGTACAGGGGGATGGACACGGGGTGCAGAGGAATCCCATTTGGTAACTTCTAATCAAAGGCCTATAAGGAGAAACATTAGCTGAGGGTTCAATATCAGCACCAAGGAATTTGATTTATAGACAGCTCGCAGGCACAGGGGGAAATTAACTCCAGTGTAGGGTTTCTGACTGCGCCCGCCTCCACATACGTCTTTCTCCGAGACTTTTGACAACTTTGATTTCTAAGCTGCTTATTTATCAAAGTGATGTATATTCAAGAGCCACGTTTGACATCGACGCCATATCTCCAGCAGCTCAGGATCGGAGTCACATGTTTGGTGGTGGGGTGGGGTGGGGGGGCTTTTGATCAAAATCGAAGAGGAGCAACTATTGGAGAAGCACCTTGAAGAAGTTACCATCTATAAAAAATTCCAGTTCAGGCATTTATATGTTATCTACGTGCGAAAACCTGATACGTCTGTATCAAACGGTGTATCCATCAAAGCCCACATACTTCCACGCATCCTTAACGTCAACACTGATAGCTCCATAAGTAGCTTTAGGTTGGTTTAGGCACATGCCAACTAACAATATAGACAATAAAGATGAATATTTATTTCTTAAATATAACTTTTAATGAACTTAGCTTTTATACTTTTATAACTGTTAAACCAAACACGTAACAATACCAACAGCATATTTGCTGAATTGGAATTCAGTCCGGTCGTGTTGCAACTATTTGGCACATCAATGCGGATACAAAATATATATAAAATATATAAATAAATAATGTTAAAAAAAACATATATTATATATATATAAATATATTTTGTCACTTTTTTCATAGCAGCCATATTTGTGATCGTATCCTTGTTACGAGCATTTGTGAAGTGTGAAAGTAACGCAGTGACACCTGGTTTACGAAAGTCTTTAAATATTAATATTCATTATGATCTCAGCTGTTCAGCCACCACACCATGGATACACACACTGAACATAGAACACACCCACACGGAACATAGATAGACTGAACACCAAACACACACATGGAATAAACATGCAAAACATAGAACCACACTTAACATAGAACACACACACAAACACAAACTGAACACACGCACACTGAACAGGGAACACAGACAGACAGAACACACTGAAGAAGGGTTTGGCTTCTGAAACTCAACCATGCTGGATTGCAAGCAAAGAAACCATCTGCATGATGTTACTATATTTTGTTCTATGTCAAAGTTTCCTGAACACGCCTCCTCCAAACGTGGTTAATCTACTGTTTTCCAAAACATTAAAAAAAAAGTGGACACGGCAAAGATGACAAGTGTGAGGCGTAAAAGTAAAAAGCTTTCCATCCACTGGTCTAAATGTATTTATTGATCCTAATAGGATCCCCTGCCACTGCCATTGAAATGTCGTCTTCATTCATAAATTTTGGAAAAAAATGGACTAATTGGCTGAAGCAGCCGCTACAAAATGTTGGCATTGAGAGTTAAGACTGGGAGGAGACGGGCTGGTCTAGTGATAACACTTTATCATCCTTAACAACAACAGCCGACATTCTGTCAAGAAAGGTTTTAAAACAACATATCTGAAAGGACTGACATTTAAAGGAAAGACTAAAAATGCTTCAGGCTCCATTAACACGTGAAATCTCGTTTTGCACCATTATTTCTGACCTTTCCAACGTGAGAATTACAGAACTCACTCCTCAAGATGCATTCATTGTTTTTTCCTGTTCTCATATATAATATTAGGCGTAGCAGTCACCCGTGGGACCCGCTCTTCTCATCACAGAGGAAGAAGACACCCCGCCGTGCTTCGTGAAACATAGAGCCAACGCGAAACAGGGAACAGCGGAACCGCTCACCTCTTTTTGGTTTAGGGAAGCTCTCGTGCAGATGAAAAACCACTTTCTCCACAAAGTGCTGGATGTTGCTGTGCTCCGGTCCCCGAACAAACACCATCCAGTCGTGCGTGAAACCTTCCACAGTGGGTTTCTTCCTGACCTGGGCTCGATGGCCGAGTTCTAGTTTCACCTGGACAGCACCCTGCAAAATAAAACCAAGCAACGTTATGGTTCCATGTTTCCCTCAATGTCTCTCTCAATAGGTGGGTTTACACGGGCAGCCTAGTTACAAATATATTCGGAAAAGGCGCCTAATCGGACAGTAAATGCTTCATGTGAACATCCATTTCCGATGAGACTTCATTCCTTTGCAAAGAGGCAATCTAATTCTTTTAAGAAAGCCTATCCGATAGCCAGTCATGGCACGTAAACACTGTTTCGCAAAGCTTTCTGTTGGATTTGTATCTGTGCATGCCCAGCGTCGCGAACTTAATGCTCTTTTGGAGTTTTTCAGCGGCAGCAAGTCGCCATATTTTAAATGTGGCGACTTTAAGACAGTGCTGGTCTACATCGGAGAGTCATTACTCATTGCAACTTTGAAAGAGTTTAACATAGTTGGACGGATGCCCTCTTTGTTGTATTCTTCTTCTGGGTGCTTGTTTAACGTTGACGCCCAGCTAATCGAAGCATTATCACAACCTTATGACCTGGAGTGTGGATCATCGGCGCTTGTCAGAAAGCTGTTTCCGATTAGAATTGAGGATGCATGTAAACACCGGGTCGGAAAAGATCAGAGGTCATGTAAACAGACGACCGACATTGCAATTCGGAAAGGTTTCATTTGGATAGGAGAAAAGTGTCCAATGGATACCCACCTTATGGCGGCATGTCCAGCTGGGAGGAGACCATGGAGTACACCCAAAACTCCCTGGACAGACTGTATAACTAATCTGGCCTTTTTTTTTAACTCTTTGTGTACTTTTAAACATTATTTATCAGTATAGTATGCTGGGATTGCATATTGCTGTTGCTTTGCCATGCACAATTACCTAAAATAAATTTGTTAAATGCATTCAAGTAAAAGTTTAATTTTCACATTTCACATTCTGATGGTAGTAGAAACGTTTTTTGTGTGCATCTCTTTATACAATGGTCGTTGAGGGTTATCCCAGTCAACTGGAAGAACAGATTTTTGAGGGTTCTTCTTTTCCTGGTCTCTAAATTATAAAACACCGTACCTAGTGAACAAATCATTCAGAGGAGAGCTAACATTCATGGGCACCGCTGATCTTGTATTCGGCTAAGTCTCTTTGGCACCAGCTTAAAAACTGCTTTCGACTTTTCTGCTAGGGCAAGCCCCTATGGAACAAAGGATTGGACCCCCTAAACTGAGGGCTGGTGTGCTCTTGTACAGGAATTAAGATGATCGTATAGCCTCAAGTTTTAAGAAACCTGGTTGTTTCTCAACAGCAATGCCATGAATTAAAAATTCACAAAGGTGCTGATGACACAGTTGTTAACACAGATCTAACACCTGAGTTTGCAGCAGAGAAGCTAACTATAGCTACAGAAAATACCACAGATCAGCTTTTAAAATCATGTCTGGGTTTGTTATAAGATTCACACCTCACTTTCAAGTAATCAAATAAAGAAGTTAAAAACAATTAAATGTTGCTTTGTTTTTTTTTAAAACAAATTAGGAAAAGTGTAGCAATTTTACAATCTAACACATACAAAATTCAGCAATAACAATATAACGACTGACAGGTGATTAACACTGATTATCTGGTTACCATATATTATGCGTCAAGTGAACATTTTGTCTTCAAGTTGATGTGTTGGAACTTATAAAAATGTCCAAACCAGATGATCATTGAGGCTTGCACAATAACCAGATTACAATGGCTAGATGACTGGGTAAGTGCATCTTCAGACCTGCAGGTCTTGTTCGCTGTTCCTGGTCTGCAGCGGTTAGTCCCCATTAAGATTATCTAAGGAAAGTGACCTGGTGTCTAAATTACTTGTAGACAAATGTCCATAGGTGAGTCGATTCTGGAACCTTACTGTGAAGTGTACATGTAGATTTCTGACCATTCTGGTTTAACCGTAAACTCAAGTCTACAGGTCCATTCTGGCAGATCCTGGTTTAACTGTTGACTAGTCTAAAAGTAAATCCTTGCTGATGCTGGTTTAACTATAAACTAAGGTCTACAAGTAGATATCTGCAAATCCTCCTTTAACTGTGAATTGAGATCTACAGGTAGAATCTGGTTTAACTTGGATTCCTGCAGATTCTGGTTTATCTGTGGACAGGAGTAGACAGGAGTAGATGCCTGCAAATCCTTGTTTAACTGGGGACTGAAGTCAGCAGGTATATTGTGAAGTAACTGCACCTTAGAAGCAAACAATTAATCTTAATCCAGTATAACAGCAATAGATGAGTATTAATACAGAATATAATCAAAACTAGACTAAACTTTGATAAAAGCTAAATTTGTATATTCGGAATTGAAGAATTGCCATTGGGTTCTCAGAAATGTAAAAAATTTCCAGTTCTTTAAAACCGCTTTAGGCGTAAAACAGGAAACTAGAAGATTCGTCAGGTTTTCAGACGGAGTTCTGCGGCATGGAATAGCGGCTCGGGCTAGCTGCTGGAAAACCTCGTTCCGAGCTGAGAGCACCGACTGGTGTCACTGAACAGCCTCCATTAATTTGACAAGACCGGTACCGAATCCTTCATCCGGACACTCACCGAGCTGGCCATCCTGGAGGCCCGGCGTTACCGTTACTTCATGGAGAGTCCGTTACTTCATGGAGAGTCCGTTTGGAATGAGAGTAGAGGAGCGTACAGTTCGCCTATGACGGCAGACATGGTCTCTGGACTCAAGCCACGCTCAACATTTTCAGAGGGTCGCCGGCTGTCAATTGCCAGGAACCTCACCAACAACTTCCGTTATTAACTTTCACAATAAAACTCCTCAACGCTGCTGACGTTTTGCCATACTTTTTACTGTCTGTTTCCATTTTGGTATAAAGCAATAGATTACATTGTATTTTCATTTTACAGACATAAAAATATAGACAAATTCCTTTGCTTAAGTTGAAATACAGTTACATGTGTAGAAAAGAAAAGTACTGACTTTATTTCTTTATTCAATTCAAAATCAAAGAAGTACAGGATCTGAAATGCATTCAAGGATTAAAAGTAGTTTTAAAATAGAAAAGTAAAGTAGAACAAAATGGTATGTATGAATGTAATGAGCAGGGGTATATTAATGATAAAATGTATAGCTGTAATGAATAGTAGTGTATAAAAATAGAAAAAGGTGTAAAAGTTAAAAATGAAAGAAGCAAATAGAACATTAGCCAGGCTGAAAATGTCTCTGTACTGGCTTTACTTTTTTTCCATTCATTCATTGCTTATCCTTATTCAGGGGGGGCTGGAGCCATTAATCACTTTAATATTTTAAGTCACCAATGACATTCAGTAGCTGTTCTCATATCAATTTGAAACAGTTGTTAGTTTTAAGAGCACCTCTTTGAAACTTTGTTGAGATTTGTTCAGACATTTTTATGATAATGATGATATAATGATATTATATGAAGACTTGAAAAATCAGTGTATCACTTCAGTGTAAAATCAGTGTATCGCTTATTTATTTATTATAGCCTAATGGTCCTATATTGTTTTCAAACATTTATTCTGACAGAATAAAACTTTTTATTTCCGTCTCAACTCTGCTAAACTAACGATTCTGGGGGTGGGGGTGGAGGGGCGCATGCGTCGATTGATGCAGCCTCCTCGCTAAAACAACATGAGATGGATTGAGCCAATAACAAAAGAGTAGGCGAACGGACAGCCAATCAGGTGGCCCCATCCGTCCTGGAAGCATGCTGCCTTCACGTCTAAGGGGAAAACCACTTCAGTTAAGGAGGTAAAAAAATTTTTCATGGATAAAGTTTGATAATGGACTGTTTATTCTTTTTTTCAGTTTGGGATAATATGTTTTGAGACAAAAGCAAAACTGAATTATTGTGTCAATTGTAATTATCAAATCTCGTTACGTGATGATATGATAATGTTTGCTTTTTATTATTTGTAATATCTAAGCAATCAGATTTCAAACGCAATGGGGCCAACTAGAGTGGTGCACATATAGGAGGGTAAAATTGAAGGGGGAATATTCAATCATATTGGTGCACAATGAAAAACAACAACATTTAAACCTCCCTCATTATACTGTCCACTGCCAACCTTATAGAGCTAAGCCTCACTCGATATCCCTAACCCCAAATGTGACACATCCACTCACAGTAGGGATGTCTGGATGAAGTTAGTTTGGACATTCTGGGATCAATAAAGTATTTCCAATTCTAAGTCCTAGTTTAAGTCTATCATGTATTATTATTATTATTATTATCAGGAGAAAAAACAGGATAGAGGTTCATATCTTCATGCCTTCATGCCAACCAGATGAAGATACAGCTTCATCTAAGCTTAGAACTGCAATGAGGCACAGCATCTAGTAAACAAGTGGTTCCCAAAAGCTTTTCAATTATGTACCTCTTAGAATGAATTTTTTACCCAAGTCCACCTTCTTTTAAAGTACTTACAATCCATCACTAAATTCATGACAAACTAATCTTTTGTAATCATCAAAAAAAATTAAATGACAGTTGACACTTGATAACTCATATCTCTAGCAGCTTACTATCAGAAAACAATTAATATAAATGAAAGGGGTTACTGGGTAACATGCGATCAAATGTCACATCTCATTTGCAGCTTTCCTACATGGCTTTGCTTTATGCCACAAAATTCAACTGTTCAGGATTGATATCTTCAATACGATGTTAGAGGCCCTATATTTATTCATTCTGGTCTGTCTGAGAGATGTATGATTTGAAAAACTGTACCCACCTCTAAAACATCGCTGTATGACTTGACTAACACATGCTACTTGGAAAGATATGCCGTAGATGATAGACTTGTTTAATTTGATGTGATGTGTAAACTTATTTCACACTCACTTTGCCACCATATCTAGTATAACAATCTATATCTTAGCACATGTACATCGCCAAAACACTTTATCTTATTGAAAAAATCTTCATTGGGATCAAAATTGTATCTCAATGAGTGACTTAGCAAAGAAATCATCATAGAATTGCTACAGTAAAGATATATAGTACAATATTTTTTGTGTATGTAGGCAACTCTAAAATGCTATACATGAATGAATACAAAAATGTATTAATGTGAATTCAATGAAGTCCAAAACGATTTCAATTTTATTCTCCTGACGTCCTAAAACCATAGGCTTTTATATAGGGAGCTCAGTAAGAAGAAAGACGAACTGGTATTTGTGTGCGTATACGTTTGTTTGTGTAAGTGTGTGTGAGTGCGCGCGCGTGTGAGAGAGGCTGGCATTTTGGTCCTCGGTATATGCCGTAGATCCATCCCGCGATCAAGAGGTTTTATGAATGAGGTAAACTTTTGTGGACGTTTATTAACTTATAACACAGTTATTACTCAGTGTGTAATAGCCCGAAAGTAACCCGGATGTTTTTTATTAACATAACCGAACTTCCGGTTAAATAGCTGTTGTTTGGTGGGGCTAGCTCCTGTATTAGCCGGCCGAGCTAACGTCAGCTGCTAAATGGTTTGTTGTATTTAATTTATAATACGTATACGTGGCTGTGGATGTCGCTACTCTCTGTCTGACAAAGGCCAGATATCAAAGTTCGTTCATGAGTAGTATAGAATGTTCGACACGGTGCTTTTCTTTAAAAAAGGGTTCTGTACAATATACCTTTACGAAATCTGTCATTTCAATACTTATTGAAATTGTTTACATTTCCGGAACAACTAGAGGGCTTCGAATGATATCAGAGGCAATAAAGAGTCCTCTCTTAAATTCGGCATAACTTAATCTACCCAGAAGACAAAATAAAGTTTTAAAATAAATATTAGCAACTTATATACAAAATACACGTGTCAGAATACGCGTTGATCAATGGGGCGTTCAATGCGGCTCGGATTATTCTTACTTCCAAGTTTGGAAACCAACAGTCATCCATCAATCATCCATCACATCCATCTAATCGATTCAGATGAGTTAAGTAAGGTCATTATTAAGTAGTTATTATAATAAAATAGTATAAAAACAAGTTAATAGTAATAATAACACCTTAGAAACAATGATGATACAATACCATAAACAATTTAAATGCTATCAAAGTTCTTTAAACAGCATCATCCTTTATTTTTTACTCACAAAATGCCAATATAATATTAGCACTTTGAGATTTGATCCAAATGTAAAGTGCATTATAAATTAAATGTATTATTTATTATTATTATATCCAACTTGTTTTTATTACATTAAATGTAATTCATTAATTGTAATTTGTTTATAAAATTAATAAGGACTAAATATACATTGTTTCATTACACTGTTCACTTTACAGCTACCTTACACCAGCTACAGACCATCTGCCCTACAGTGTACTTCTATTTTATTTTAAGTACTATAACTTAGCTTGATAAGATAAGATAAGATGAACCTTTATTAGTCCTACAACGGGGAAATTGCAGGATTATAGCAGCAAGAGCATATTACAGAATAACATTATGTATGTATTATTATTATTATTATTATTATTATGCATTATGTATGTGAAAGCTACGTAAGGATTTTCCTGTACATAATATATGTCTTATATACCACATATACCCGTATTGTATTGCAAAATGAGCAAAACAGCGATGAAAATTACCGGACATGCATAAATAACAATAAATACTATAACCAGAAAATGATAAGATATTGCATAAACACCAGACTGTAGTTGTTTTAGTTTAGAAACATTTGTTTTCAGCTCCAGTCAGATGCTCCTGATGTTCATGTGATGTTAACACCTGAAATGAAGCTCTTCTCTGAGAAGCAGCCAAAAGAGAGGAACCGGAGGACCTGAGGGACCTTTAAGGTTCATAAATCAGAGGCAGTTCATCCCTTTCTCTCCCCGAGCCTTTTAAACAATAATCAGGAAATCTGTTTCATGATGGTTAAGCTGCTAGAAATTCTACGACATCCTGGCCTTCCGTCTAGAGCACACTTATGTTCATGAGCTTTTTAGTTATGTGTGGGAAAAACACGGATGCTATGAAGACGATTGTTGTATTTAATTGTGGTCACATGTTGTTCTATTGCGTGTTTAGAAAACATGTTGATTCTGTTGGTAACTATATTTTACAAAGTGATACGATATGCACAGCCTTCCTAAACTTCTGGCACAGTGTTTACCTTTCCGATACTTTAATCCTAAAGTTTGAAAACCATTTTTTTACAATTTACACAAACGTTTTTGTAACTTTTCTTCAAGGGTAATTAGAAATCCCTGTTCCTTTATGACGTATAGGTTGTGCTTGGCCTCATCCAAAGAGATCTCAAAATAAAGAGTTTAAGGTTACTGGACACCTTTTTTCTGTATTGTTAAAAATGATCCAGCGTATAATGTCTCACTTAATGTAAATGGTTTACTTTTCCCAAAAATAAACAGCATTAACAGATTTATATCACAAGCTTAGACACTCTCACCCATATACATGTTCCTTGGGGTGATAATTTATTATTATATTTTAAGTTATTTGTTCCAAACATTCTCTGGGTTTGTCATTGGAGGCTTATTTTAACCTGTGTATTCAAAGTTGTTAGTTATGTTTCTTCTTCATTTACAATGAGAAATTCCACGCTTGCCATGACATAAGCCATTGTAACTCAGGTTCGTTGTTTGTGCTTGTGACACACTACACTTGTAGCATTAACCATTATACTTTTGGCACCGATCCCAAATGTTCAAATCTACACAATACTAAATATACTAAAACATTGTTTTTTCTTTACTTCAGGGTTAATATTAAGAAATACTTAACCTACTGGCTTGCCTCAAACTCTGATTTCATAAGTAACATCAAATGTCTGAGGGAATCCTGGATGGCAAAATTACCCTGATGTTGATTATGGAATGTTTGATGCTTCTCTCCCTTAATGGTTCCCCCCTCCCTTTCTGCTACGCAGTGATCCTGGATACATACAATTGTGGTTAGGGTTCGCCTAACCCTGCTACTGTAGCAGAGGAGGGCTAACAATACCTTTAAATCTTGTTGTGATGGTGGTTGATGAGGCGGGAGTCATTGTTGAGTACAATAGTGTGACATAAAAGTTGTTATCTATTTTTCACAAAATATTGTCTGGATGAAAATATTTCAATGTTACTCAAACCGCAGAAGCTTTAGAAAGCAATGTAACATTCCTGATCGAAGTTGCTAATATAATTTCTGGACATGCAATGTGGCAGTGTCTGATTTTAAACAGAGCAGTACGAGAATAGCAGTATGCAAACAGGAGAATGTAATTTCATTCACAGCCGAGGCAAAGTGCAGAATCAACATATTTTACCCAATTCACTTCTTTGCACCCCTTTTTTTTAATCGTTTTTCTCCATCACAACGCATAATTTCACCTCGACACTTGAGGGGTCATCACCTCTCTTTAGTCCAACTTGTTTACTATTTTCATGAAGCCCTCATTATTCTCATTGTTTTTTGGACACATACCTTTTGCCTAAAGGAATGTGACCTCATAGGTAATGTCAGTGTGTTTTGTGAGCTGGTTGAATGTGGTGATGTGCTGCACAAAGTCGCAATCACGAACATTGGAGTTGATCATTAAAGTTAACGGCATTTTCCCCGACCTTCACCTGCAGCCGTTCATCATGCAGTAGTTTGTGTTTTTTGTGATTGAACACGTTTGTTGTGTTGCTTTGTTGCACAGAAACAACTCTTAAGCTCTCTTTCATGTGATTGGTTCTTGATGAACATCACATGCCCTAAACTGTTAAACTTTCAAACACCTACTATCGGTTATATATAGATGACAATATTTTATCATTATCGTATGGACTGTCGCACAGGTTTGGTGGTGCAGAGTACAAGGGTAATCCGATGTTGGTTATCGTAGTATGTGAATTTACACATGAATTTTGATTAGTTGCGTTCATTTAATTGGGATAGGCAAAAATGGTGATTCAAAATTGGAGTAATTGTGCAGCCATAACAAAAACTTTTCATAAGTTTATTTGCACAAATGTACTCGTATGCATACAAGAAAAAAAGACAGCGAAGGAGAAGAGGAGCCAAAATGCCCTATTCCTATAAGGACAATAATCATAAAATGGACTTCCTCCTGTGCGCCGTCGTCATCAAACTGGATCAGTAAAGAAAAAGCTCCCAGATGAAGACAAAAAAAAAAAGGTTCGATGCCAGAACACCGTTAGACATTTATTTCAATTGAATCAGCTAGCCTTACAATGCTGACGGTAGGATTTTGTGGAAATATACTTGGTATAATTGGTTGATTTTAATAATAATAATAATAATACATTTAATTTATCCATAAACCATTAAAAAAACACGTAATTAACCAATTTAAGTTGAAAAGAAAAACAGAAACCCTTAGAGTCTGAACTCAGAGAATGAAAAGATTTATCAAAAGTGTAGCACTAGAAGCACTTTTATACATAAAAGAATGAGCCCTCAAAGTTCTGCTCTACAGTGACGTGGCCGTGCAAGGCCGAGTGTGGTGTCACCTGGACGCTCCCAAAAACTCCCATGTGTCTGTGCAGCATGTGCAGCCAGCGTCACACAGTAAATCCTCAGTGATGTCGTTTCTAAAGCGCCGTGGGCTCAGGCTTTGTCCTCTCTTCTATTGCTAATGCAGACCTAGCAGTATAGGCCAGCCTATATTGTTGTGCTGTACGGTAAATATGCCAAAGAAACCGCTGGAAGCTTTTGATCGCGTTGTATTATTTTTTTTCAGTTGAAAATAAATAATATTTTCGCCTGAAAATTTTGTAACAAAATTTGTCACATAATTTTAAAGTTATCCTTAAAGTACCTCTTTAAGTGTCTTTCACATCCCTGTGACTATTACCGCCTAATACATGGATAACATGCATATATTTAACTACTAACACGTACAATAACATGTATGAACATCTACATGGTGTGTTGATATGTAGCAGCAGGTACTGCTGACTTACCTGTATCGTGGCGATGGAGCTGGTGTTTAGTGAGAGCTGGGGCACAGCGTGCTGGAGCAGCGTGGAGGACAGTACAGCAAGGCAGATTTCATTATCAGTTAGATAACAGCAGGGGGGCCGGGTTGCTTGTCTGCGATTGGGAGGGGGTGGGGGGCTTTAGGCTGCATGAGGCTCCTGTTTCTTGTGTTTATGGTAATTTTAAACCCATATATCGGTTTACGTATTAGCAGAAAGACATTGGAGAAAAAGGGACCTATAAGCATTAAACACTTTATTTGCATGCTATTGTCTAATATTAATGTATTTAAATGCATTCTGTTCAGATAATGTCAAGTTTATCACAAAAAAGTGAAGATACAGGAAATGTTTCCGTTTATCATGTTAGTTTTAAAACCAAAAAGAAGAATGGGCTCAAAAAGAAGATTTACATTTTTTTTTCTATAACATTCTACACACAACAGTCATAAAAACTTGATTTGTTAATATATTAGCAGATTATTCAATTTGAATAAGAATCTCTGTAGAAAACGTTAAGTTTAAGGGCGATTGCAGCTCAGGAGCTAAAGTGGTCGTCCCCGAACTCGAAGGTTGGCGGTTTGATCCCCAAAATATGCCCCTGCAGTCTACATTTAGTTGGGTCCTTGAGCGATAACCTTACCCCCAATATGATCAGCGGGCCCCTCACAATACGTTGCCCACTGCTACTCAGGGATGGGTCAAATGCAGAGAAATAATTTCACAATGTTGTATGTATAATGAACATGATAAAAAGGGCGCTCATAATTGTCAGGATCGCAAGTTCCTCATGCCGACATGACCCGGTGGACACACATGTTCAGAGTGCGATTTACAAGGCTTCTCTTAACATACAGATCTGAATCGACACCTTCTGCTCCCACATTTTTAGCGTGATGTATCGTCCTGGCTTGATCTAGGTTTAGGTAGAGTAGTGAGGAGCTGGACATGTCAAGATGGTATTCTATGATATTAGCTCTTAAAATACTGCCTAAACTTTTATTTCAACCAAGGGGTAATACATTTTCCGGTGAGATCTGTGTGATCAAATCCAATCAGTTTTATTTAAACAGTTCCAAATCAGACCAAACGGGAGCTCAAGGCAAAAATTGGCACGACAAGGCACAAATTGATTATCTTTCTTCATAAAATGAACTGAATGTGTTTAGAATTTTAATTCAAATCAAATTATACTGGTAAAACAGATTTTAGTGTGCACATTAAGTATATTCGCTACTTTCATCATAGTATTAGTAATTAGGTTTGAAACTTGGTTGATACTTAGTTACTAAATAATTGATGTGTTCTATACCCGGTTTGGTGGAACACCAGACAGACCTTCACCTCTTAAGCCTCTGTGGTCTACAGGCCTCAGACAGCTGGTGGTCATAATGTCAACCTGAGATGGCAGCTGTGAGTCTGTCAACACGGCGGTGTCCTAATGACTTGTTTATTATTTAATGTAAATTCATGTTATAGCTGCAGGTCTATAATTCCATCATACATTAGCTTCAGGTTTCAAAGGGTGAGTGTATATCCAAGCAGTGGGTGGCTGCATCACTTCTGCACCACTGTAAAAGGTTCCTTTTATTCCTTTGTCCAATGAACAAAGATATGTTGGAAATGTCATTAAGTTTTGTCTCATTGTAACAGAGTTTTCTTCTGCTTGCAGGTATGACCTGCAGACATGTCTGACAGTTGGAAGACTCGATTTGAGTTCCCCAGTCCCGTCATACAAGCCCAGGTGAGCTGCATAGGCTTTTTAAAGTAGGCCTATTGAACCTTCTGCCCCTCCATTCGGTATAAATCCAATGGTGGCTTTTTAGGGTCTGAGTTGTTGAACCTCTGAGACATCAGTGGAGGTAGTAACGGATGTGAAATGCATCCATGTTTACATGGAAGGCGGTTGATTGGAGAACTGTTGATAGAATAATTTTGGCACTTTGTGACTAAGATATCACAACACAAAGCTAATAGCAACGAGCTAGCATAGCACCTGATCACATGAACAGTGTGTGGAAACGTCCTACACAATGTTGAGAGAGATTTCTCTTCCCTCGATTATTTTAGGGAAAGAGAAATAAAATATTTTGTTGTTGTGAAACAATGGATTTATAGGTTTAAAGGTTCATTCATTTCTATCTATTCATTGCTTAACTCTTACACCAAAATACATTTGAAATTTAACCATTTTAAATGCTTTTTACAGCAAACATTGATGCATGTGATTAATTACAATTATTTAACTACAAAGCACGTCATTCATTTTTTATTTACCTGTAAGTCTTAACAATTATGTAAAATAATAATAAGGTTAGGGGAAAACCTGAAATCTAAGAAATTTATTAAAACACACACAAATATTGTGGCCCTGCACCGGTTAAGTTATAATAATACTCCATTTGTCCCTTTATGTCAAAAGGTTTCACAGTCATGATTTGGTCCACAGCCCACCAACTGGGGACTGGACTAGTTGTAGGGACGCTTTCTTTCTTTTCGTCAAATAATTTCCGCATTTTATTTTTCTCATCAACAAATGATGGGAGCCCTTTCAATACATGATCCTTTTTCTGAGATATTCCTCACTGTCGCTAACAGGATCGGTGTGTTGTGGGCAACTGTACTGGAGTGGATAGTATTTCTGTATGAAACGGGGAATGGTCTGTGCACATCTCTTAAACAGATATTGACAAAATGCATTCAAATTGCCTTGGTTTTCCTTTACAGTCCCTCCACTTACTAATCATTCCTGACACTGCTTAGCTTCTGAGATCCGGACCAGATCTGAACATGAAGCCATACCAACTCTGAATGTGGTCAGACCTTTCCTCAGAGCTCTGATTCAACTCTGGGTGTTGGCACCAGGTCTAAACAGGGCCATGGATACAAACAGATATTGGTTGGCTTACCAATAGTAACATCTTTTATACTGACATTTATGTTTGTGTTTTTGTCCAGACGGTGAGAAATCTCATTGCAGCTGTTCTAAAAGAGAAAGGGCCAAATAAAGAAATTGGGCAGTCCTCCTCCCAGGTGGGGTGCATTTTTTATCGCGTGCCTCCTTTGCACGATAACTTCCCTCTTCAACCTTGAAGCTAAATTTTTATGTTTGCTATGCGTT
This sequence comes from Lophius americanus, assembly GCA_037951165.1. NCBI lineage: Eukaryota > Metazoa > Chordata > Actinopteri > Lophiiformes > Lophiidae > Lophius > Lophius americanus. Next base: position 8,973,134 of record JBBDHG010000015.1, on the reverse strand, counting down.
AGGTTCCTGCTCTGGAAGTTCTGTGGCAGCAGTGTTGCAATGACTGTGCTCTGGTGCGTTCAGCCTGCTGCGATGCCATGGTGCTGCTGGTGGATCAGGGCCACGCAGACCTGAACTACGTTCTCAACACTGTACTCAACCTGCTGCCCTCTGCCAGGTACATGAAACACACATTAGCCAATGAAATGATGGATATTCGATTTTGTAGCTTTTCAAATTGACTCGATCGTTATAATCGAAAGAATGCGATGAAGATTCAGAATATCAATCAACATCACATTTTGTTTTGAACTTTAAACAACCAAATCTCTAATCATGAAAACCAACAAGGCAGAAAGATGTCCGTTGGAATCAGATTACAATATATTTGTCAAATAATCTCTATATACTATCCATTTTTATACCCCGCTGAAGAGGCATATACGGTTAACCTTGAACATCTGTACGTACATATTGGGGAATATTAATATAATAGAGGTGGGGAAACATGGATAAAGCATAACCTAGAAATATTTAGATGGGGTTATTGTATCGTACGCCAAGTTTTAATAATTCATTATATAAATTGTAAAAATGTGTGAAGTTTTTGTCCATAAAATGATAAAATCAATTGCTTTTCCAGTCAATTTAAGGTTGCTGCAAAGGATTCTTTTTTTGGTGTTGTCAGCATGCAGGATGATAAAACAAATATAGAAGCACCAGAGAGAGTAATCAGACAAGTGTCATTTACATTAAAGTCAAACTTGAGGATTTAATTTAGATTTTTTAACAATGAAGGAGATGGATAGGAGACCTGGGAGGAGTTCATGAACTTCAGACGCCGCCACCCAGAGAATGCTTTAGTCAACAAGTGCAAAGCTAGCGTTAAATATGCACCAATGAAAGTGGACAGACTTAGCTTAAATAAGCTACCTCTCAATTCAGAGCAAGGTAAGAACCTACTACTCGAGCTCTACAGAGAAGTGAAGCTTTACTTTCAGGACTACAGGGGTAAAAAAGTGTGGCAAATTGTTGTACAGTAAATAGGGTAGTTGAGGGTGGTGAGTGTTAACCATTTAGTTAACCATGCATGCATGCTAGTTTATATCCAAACAAATGAACACACTGCTGCGTTGATGCATGAAATAGCCACGTAGACAGGCTTTATCACAGCGCCATATGTGTCCTTGTAGGAACCAATCAGCAGATCAATTTGTAAGAGTACTGGGTACTTAGCATTTTGAATTTGGTTTTAATTTGGAACAAAGGTTTGGTTCTTGTGTATGCTAGGGCTCCAAGAGTGTAATTTTTGCATTGTGTTTAAATTTTTACATCGCTGTATTGTGTTTTGGACTCGAACAGAAATGCCCAGGGTCTGATAAAGGTTATTGGACGGCTGCTACAGATGCAGGCAGACCGAAGGAACAATGACCCACACTTCACCTGTCCTTACTCGATCAGGTAAGCCATATATATCAGTACGTTGGCTTGTGTCATGTTTACTATAAAGAATATCTATTTCTCATGTAATTGTTTTTATATACATTAGACATGTGGTTGTGGTCAAAATTATTCCAGCGAGTAGTTCAAACTATGATTCTGGAGGAACTTGGTTTGGGGTCGAGAGGATAGGATGACAAGATAGTCTTGATAGCGATTTTTGGCTAAAGATCTAAAGGAAGCCACTATTAGTGAAATGTTTTTATTTACAAATAGCCATCAAATTAATGATGAAGATTTGATTCCGAAGAGTAGGTTTTCATAGTCCTTGCACTGCCTGTTAATGGTCAACTATCATAGTACTCTTGCTTGTAGCTGCAAATGCATAGGCTTGCACACTGAATGTGTTTATTAACCTTTGACAACATATCAGTAAATAAATACAAAATACCTTAGTGTTGACTTTTCAGATGTTGTTGCATTGGTATGTTAGAATTTCAGATAGAATCATGCTAGTTATAGATATTTTAACATATTACAATCGGAAACACTTTCATCCATTTTTCTAATGGGGCTCAGTGCCACTCCGTTATAATTTACTGGGACACGGGGAATAGATATAGAACAGAGCTATCCTGGTGATTATTCTGTGCTTAAAAAAGATTATGAGGGACTGGGGAGGCTAATGAAACTACAACAAAATTGAGGCTACAGAGAAACCAAATTAGAAGAATCAGGTTGAAATGATAGAGAAACAAATAACAAATAAAATTAAACTACATGGAAACTAAAGATAAGATAAAGATAAAGAGACCACTACAGAGAAACTGGGACTTAATACAAACTGAAGTTACTGGGACTATTACCGACAACTACAGAGACACTGTTGCTATAGAAACCAAGACTACAGAAATAAAATGACGGCAATAGAGACACTTCGAGTACATATAAACTAAATAACGAGCCAGAAACTACAGATTAACTAAAGCGGATGTTGACAAACAAACCAAAGGTAAACCAATAAATACGGAAACTACAGAAAATTTTATCTACAGAGAAATCACGATTACACAGAAAAAAAAGGAAAACTGACATTACTGGGAGACAAACTAAAAAGAAACTGAAACTACAGAGATACATACAGTACAGAGAAACAGACTACAGAGAAACAGAAACCCCTGTTTTCAACATCTTCCTCATGATTTAATATAATTAATTGATTTCATTTTATGAAGTCTTAATAATTTAATTTAAAATGATTTTCATAATTTCAGCAAGTAAGGAATTGACTGGAATCAGAATAATACTTTATCTCAGCACAATACAAGAACCCTGTTTTTTTTTTTTTGAGGCTGCCAGATAGAAGCAGAAAAATCAATGAAAAAGAGATCAAGTGAATCATGGCTGATTTTTCAGTGGAACCTGAAAGAACAGTCTTGATCAGATCAAGATAAGTCAATTAAAAGAAAATTAGACGCAAACTATTTTTGAGAATCAAGTAATAAAGTGTTTAACCAGTAAATTGGCTGATAATGAAATCAATGGTTAGTGGCAGCCCTGCAGACGCCTCCTCCTCTTCTAGTCTTAAAGCTGCACCTCTGCCAAATTCCGGGGGTCTCTTTATTCTTTTACGGTGTCTGATAAAACATCTTTTTTCGTTAGCTTTTCCCTTCTTCCCTCCTGCTCTCTTTGTTTCTCCATCTTTGCCTCTTTCCTGTTTTCCTCTCTCACACAGAAGTCTCCTTCTTCCCATTGTCCTCTCCTTTCTCATTCTCTCTTCATCACTGTCTCTTCTGTCTGCTTCTATCTGGCAGCCTCAACTTCCCTGGTGGGAAGATGAATGTGTTTAGGGCAGCAGGGTGGCGCCATTGGCCTGGTACGCTGGCCCGCTATTGGTCGTTGGGCCTGGCACTGCTGGGTAACTGTAAATGCTCAGGGATTAATGGAGGAGGCATACTGGTACCCATTGTTGAGCTTCTGCTCGCTGCTGCCCCGTGCATCTGCCGCCGAATTCAGAGCCACTTCAGGCCCCAGCATGGTTCAGGGGTGGCTCAGTCCACCACACCTCCTGATTTCTCATGTGCTGTTATCGGGCAGCACTGATATCGTCTGCCTTGACTATCCCCTGCAGGCTTTCCCACGTGTCTGGCCTGCTCAGGTACAAAAAGAAGAAATCCATTTTCCATACTTAAGATGAAACATGTATTCGTGTCAAAATGACACAATTGAAAGTGAAATAGGTATAAGGAGGTGGTATAGGGCAGTGATAGGATATACAATAGAATATGAATTACAGAGGAGCCAGAGGAAGGTCTGCAGTGGTCCTGTCATCTAATTTTTGGTCGGCCTGGATATGGGTTCTACAAGTCTAAAGAAACCATCTTGCAGTTCTGATGGAGGTCTGCAGTGATCCTGATGTTCTAATTGGAGGTAGGACCTAGGTATAGAACCCAGAAAAGACTAAAAAATTTTTTTTTTACCAAAGCTAAAATAATAAAGGTTTCCTATGATCAAAATACGACTTGAATGTCCAGCTCTTCAGTTGGCAACAACTTGACTAAAACAAATGATAATGTGATTAAAACTTATGAACTTTTGGTACATGACTAATACTAATTTAAAAATAGCTTACTCTAGTAAGTTGAAAAAGACAGGAGGTTCATTTCAATTTGGTTCAGATCCAGACATTGACCAACCCAAAACTAGAAAATTGCGTTATTTTCAATCCATTCAGGTCATCAGAATCAGTGACAGAATGAAGTGACATAATCAGACGATTCAGGTGACTCACCAGTGCATTGTCTGCAGCTCCAATGTTAAAGGGCTGGATCAGTTTGCTAAGTACCTCAATGAAGTGTTTCCATTGTTGTCATCCACAACTTTTAATGAAGGAAATCTCTAAATATTATTCTACGATGAAACAAATTGGAGTGAACCAGACTGCTCGGTAAAACCGTGGCTTTAGATACATCCTGATGTCGTCATAAATAACCTCTTCTTCTTTAAGAGGATAGTGATATCGGTAATTTTTAAAGTAGATTTTATGGCTTATCTATTTATGTTTAACGTTTTAGGTAACATCTGGTTGAAGTTTACCTGCTGTCACGCTGATGCAGTAGATCCGGTTTGTCACCTGACCCTAGACCCCCTTCAGTGGTTGGTGTAATATGCAGTCCTCTCCAGGAATCTGGGTGTTAGAGCAGATACCTCTTACCTTGTCTATCTGTCTGACAACACTCTGTGAACTTGGAGTTGAACTAAAAGGAGGAAGGTTCCTGCTTTGACTTCATGCCCGATCCTTTGTGTGGCAGCTGAAAAGTAGGGACCAGCGTGAGAAGCTGATGAATGGAAGCTGTGGTTTTAGAGACAGCCACAGGGAACCTGAGGAGGGGAGGGGGCAGAGATGGTCAGACAGATAAGCAATGTGAAGAGCAGGAAGAACTCTTAAGAAGGGGGGCCGAGTTCAATGTGTCCACGCCTGGGATGGAATGGAGGCTGTTACAGGCAGACATGCTCTCGCTTCACTGAGCTTCCTTCCTACCCTTAAATATGTGGTGATTGATGGAAAGTACTGGTTAAGTGGACCTGATTGAGGCCCCCCCTTCCAACCAAGCGCACTCACACACGCACCAACTGAAGTTGTGTTAACCTCTGGCCTGTTTGTGGGCACCGATTTTAACAATTCAGGGACTCCACCTTGGATTTGACCTCAGTGTTTTGTCTAGACTTAATGGGTTTGCAAATTCAAGAGCGGTGGAGGCTGTCCATCATTATCTTGCTGTCCTTGAGCAAGATCCTGAAACACCAGCTCACCCAGGCGCATGAAATGGGCTACCCACTGCTCCCTCAGGGAAGGGTCAAATGAAGAAAAACAAACTTCACTATGTTGTACTGTGTATGACTATATGTGATTAACAAAGGGTAAATAATTATTAATTACTATTACCTGCTGGTTAGTTGACATTCGTATCCTAAAAACTGACACAGTCCATACCCTGGACCGATTTGTGGAAATGTTTATAGAGCTTCTGGAAATGGATGAAACAGAGCAGTACCACTGGAGATTATTGGAGGCAGGATCAAAATAATGGAAGCAAGACATGAAATCAACCAAATAACCAAAAGTCAAAAAGGTGTATTTATTTAATGACCTCTAAGACCACCACCACCACCATTTGTGGCACAAGACTCCATCCCCGTTATGTAATAATAATAATAATAATAATAGATTTAATTTATAACGCACTTTACATTTCATTCAAATCTCAAAAGGCTACAAAGTAAAAGCAGATAAAAGCATCAAGAAAATAAAATAACTATATAAAAACCTGACCAAAAAGCAGCAATGTTAATTAAAGTTATATATTCTGCTAAAAAGGAAAGTTTTAAGACCTTTTTTAAATGTGTCAGTCGTCTGTGGAGCCCTCAGATGGTCAGGAAGGGCATTCCAAAGACGAGGGGCAGCAGAACAGAAGGCCCGATCACCCATGGTGCTGAGCTTAGTCCGGGGAAGGAGGAGGAGGTATGAGTGGGTAGAATGGAGGGATCTTGTTGAGGTCAGTGGGGTGAGTAGTTCTTTTAGGTAGGGGGGTGCGTTACCAAGGATGCACTGGTGAGTGAGGAGAGAGATCTTATAATCAATCCTGGTGGAGATGGGAAGCTAATGAAGGGAATGAAGAACGGGGGTGATGTGTTCGTGTTTACGAACTTTCATTAGGATCATTGCAGCACTGTTTTGAACATATTGTAGTCTTTGAAGACTTTTATCATGGATCCAAATGAGAAGTGCGTTACAGTAATCCAGTCTGGAGGAGACAAATGCGTGGACCAGCTTTTCAGCATCACTCAAGGTGAGTAAAGAATGGAGTTTGGAAATATTTCTGAAATAATGAAAGGAGATCCTGCAGATGTGTTTGATGTGGGATTCAAAAGTAAGTTGAGGGTTGAATCTTACGCCGAGGTTGGTGACTGATGAAGAGAGGGGAATGTCGTGACCAGAGAAGGTAATACTGGTTATGGAGGTAGACTGGGTCTGATGTGGGGTGTCAATTAAAATTGCTTCGGTTTTGGAGCTGTTCAACTGGAAAAAGTTGTTTTTCATCCACACCTTTATATCCTCCAGACAAGCGCGGTGAGTTGACAGGGGAGATGATGATGACGATTAGGATGGAGAGGCTGCGGCGGAACATGTGTCAGTTTTTATGTAGATTTGCGTGTCATCAGTGTAGCAATGGACTGAGAGTCAATATCGACTGATGACATGACCAAGGGGGAGCATGTACAGTATGAAGAGAATGGGGCCAAGGACTGATCGCTGGGGGACCCCACAGGTGATGGTGTGTGTCCGGGACCTTGAACTTCCAAAGGAAATGTATTCTGTTCTGTCGGTGAAGTAGGATTGAAACCGGTTTAGGGCGTGGCAGTGAGGCCAATGGTGTGATGTAGGTGGTGTAGGAGTATTCCGTGGTCAACATTGTCGAAGGCAGCAGGCAAATGAAGGAGAATCAGGAGGGAAGGTGAACCAGCATCTGCTGCCATCCGTGGGTCATTTGTGACTCTAAGCAGAGCTGTTTCTGTGCTGTGGGCGGAGCGGAAACCAAACTGAAAGGTTTCAAATGGGTTGTTGTATTTGAGGTGGTCCTGGAGGTGGGCAGCAGCTACTTTTTCCAGGACTTTGGAGAGGACGGAACGGATTGAGTCAATTTGTCGATTTGAAGAAAGCCATGAAAATATTACAGTGCTCTTCTGTAATTTCTGTAAGTGGGGGAGTTTGTGGTTTAAGAAGATTATTGATAGTGGAAAACAGCTGCTTAGAATTTCCAGGACTGGTTTTGATGATGTTGGAGTAGAACAGTGGCCGAGCCACTTTAAGGGACTTTGAGTAGACCTTTTGATGTTCCCGAAAGGCTAGCTTGTGGACAGCGAGACTTGAAGCCTTGTAACGCCGCTCAAGGACACGCCCAGCTGCCTTCATTTTCTGTAGCTCGATGGGGAACCAGGGGGCTGAGCGAGAGAAGCTGACTGTTTTAGTTTTTTCAGGGGCATGACGATCCAGGAGGCTACTCAGGGAGTTATTGTGGAAATCTACTGAGTCATTGGCTGATACAAAGTTTGCAGAAAGAAGATGCTGTCGACTGTCATGGTTTCTGGGTTGATGTTTTTCAAATTCCTGAAGTAGATTTGACGTTTGGGCTTAGTGAGGGGGGACACAAGTGACAATTCCATGGAGACGCCTTGTGGTCGGACACACCCTGATCGTACACAAGAAGATTGCTGAGAGGAGCAGAGTCAGTGATGACTAGATCCAGAGTGTGCCCCATGGTGTGGGTGGGGACATCGACAAGTTGCCTGAGATAAAAACAATCCAGTAGTTGGAGAAATTCAGATGCAAAACGACATGCAGGGGAGTTGACATGAATGTTCATATCTCCAAGTACTATAATATTGGCAGAGGTTGTGCAAAATGTCAACAAAAGGTTGAACATCTCAGAGATGAAGTCTGGGTTTGGTTTGGGTGGTCGGTAGATTAGAAATATGGTCATGGAGAAAGGGGGTTTACAATTAAATGCCAGGCATTCAAAAGAAGAGATCTCTGGCAACGGCAGAGGAGACAAGTCCAAATCACTGCGGTAGGTGACAGACAGACCACCACCACGACCAGTGCTGCGGGCTTTCTGGAGGTCACAGTAACCAGCGAGATAGGTCCCATTCAGGACAGAAAAATCATCTGGTTGTTGCCAGGTTTCTGTGAGGCACATAACGTCCAGACATTTCTCCAGGATGTGGTCATTTATGAGGCATGATTTGTTTGTGAGAGATTGTGTATTAAAGAGTTAAATTTTAATATTAGATGGAGCAGTGAGTCTCTATATTGGCCGAAGAAGACTGAAATCCACTCCTCGTTTTTTAACCCGCACAGTGAGTAACTTTATGGAGGAAAATCCAGTGCCACTAGTGGGAAGAGCGACAGCGTTCTGATGACGCGTCTGAGACGCGACGGTGTGCACGCCAGACCAAAAGGACGGAATGGAGTTATCGCAGCGGGAGTAAACAAACTTTGAACGACAACTTCTGTGAACGGAACGGGGCCGGCGAACGATTCCAAGTTGTTTAATAACCGATATGCGCAGCGGAATGTTGTAATTGTTGAATTTCAACATTGCAACCAGTAGGCAGACCCTTACCAGACTCGGTAGAATTTGTACAAATACAAATACAGAATAACATATACAAATACGGATATAAATCCAAAAGGTTTACCGGTGAGCAACAATAAAGGTATACTTGTCGGTTTATAGTATTGCAGGCCGTAGAACTCTGATGGAAAAGGGGCGAACAGACAACGCCAGCGTCCTCTCCCTTCAGCGTCCAGACTGCAACTGATATGTTATGTTATGTGGCGGCTATATCCGTACATGCAGCCAGTAATTCTTACGCTATACACTCCCAGTGGTTGTACAGCTCCCGTCTGAGAATATAAGATCATAGCAGTTCTTCCCCTTCAAGGTCAAAAATCTTGATGACCAATCTCATTGTTTCTTGTGAAATAGCGCTGAGGTTGACCACTATTACCAGCTTCTCTTGCTGCACAAAAGAGGCAGTTTCCTCCAAACTAATTTTCTTTTCAGAACAAGCCCAGCTCTTACTCAATCTCTTCAAAGTCCTGATACTTATGATTGTGTGATTGTGATGTGCCCAAACATACAATATTTATTTATTTGTCAAACATATATTAAAATATACCTTGAGAAGATGCTTCAAATCCTCATTTTTGCAGCGTCAAAATGAGGATTGTGTAGTAGCCTAAAATTTCGACTTTATTCTTGTTAAAATAAAACTTTTTATCGTCAATTTACGACTGTGTTCTTGTAAAATGTATCTATCTATCTTGTTAATATTACATTTCTTCTCATAAAAATACAACATTAATCAACTAATCTCCTTTTTTGATTTTTTTATATATGGCCTGAATACTTTGTTGTAAGACACCGATAGGGTCAAGGTAAATAGATATTGTAAAAGAAAGAAAGAAAAGTTGTTTATTTATTAAGATATATCAACATTTAATGGAATTTCATCGGATTTCTTCTTTTAGCATATGCCTTTCTTTTTAGGTGCAAATTTTCATAAATGCTGGTTCTGGTTGGTTTATCTTGAAATCACTAAACCCCAGGCAGTCTGTCCTCCTGAGTCTACTTCTACTCTACTGTCACAATGAGGTTGATATCGCTGCTGTGTGGACATTTGCGTTCCCCAGGATGTATCCTTATTACGTTGGTGATGCATTGACTTGCCACATGCATGACAAAATCTGTCCCATTGTTTGCAGGAGCAGCCCTCACCCATTCATCAATGCCCTGGAGAACCGAGTGGACTGCTGGCCAGTTCTACTGTTGGAGATTGATGACTTCATTCAGCAGGCTGCTGAAAGGTTGGAATGGCTTCCACAGCAGCCTTGAACCCTCCAATCAATCACTCCCTCATTCACTGCATGCATGAATACGACTCCTTGCCAAATCACAGCACTGACAAATACAACATACAGAATCAGTGCAGCACATACAGATGGATGATTGGCTTAGGCCTTAGGAAGAAATATTAGTCATGTGATGAGAGCTGCAGTGCTTATTAACATGTTATATGAATATGTTCTCCAGAAATGAACCAGCCTACATTACCATGCTGGTACCCTTTCTGCAGTACCTGTACTGCGAACCTCAGAGGCAAACTCAGTACGCCCTCCTACGTCACAGTCTCCTCAGGGTGTTGCTAACCACACGTCAAGGATCTGGATCAGTCCTCCACAACAAGGATCAGGAAGAGGTCTCACTGGTGACCGACAGTCTGTTGCACTGTCTCTGTCAGCTGGTTCCCCACATGCAGGTGACAACTGTTGTTTAGATTTTGGTAATAATCCATGAGAGGAAAAAAACATATTGTCACATGCTGTCTAGCAATGGGATACCACCAAAATTTCAAATAGTCCAGATAATGATACATACCAAGTTACGGGATATTTTCTGCAAAATTCATGAATTTAGAATGAACACATTTAGATGAGATGTTTTCAATCAATCAACAGGGTTAGGGTTAGGGTTAGGGTTAGAAGAAAAAACAGAGGCGCCATGGTTCGAAGGTTGAATCTGTTCAACAATCACAGTTAAATTCAACTCCATACACATACCAGAAATAAGTAGTAAGTAATACAGCACACGACAAATGACAGATAAATAACATGTATTTAAAAAAGAAATAAGTTAAAAATAGATCAAATAAATATAACAAATCATTTAAAAAACATGGTGTCAATTTATCTTTGTCAGCCCATATGCTGTAACTTCATGGTTCATCATTAATCTTCCCCAAAACCCCAATGTGACAGCCGAAGCAAACTGCTGGATGTGTGATCAAGGTAAATCTGGCTAATAAACCAGGCTACTCTGGTTAGCTACATCAAAAGCTAGCTAAAAACAACCAATTATAAACAACCATCTATTACAACGAGGGAAGAACAGCCACCCAAAAAAACAAACAACCTAGCTAAAAGAAATTTACTAAACTTGCTAGCTAAATTGGCACCATGTATCAGCTCTCATAGCTTAGCGATAACAAGTTTGATTCCAACTGTGGCCCTTTGGAGCAGAGTAGCTCCCCATCTTCCGTGTTCCTATCCAATTCTTAAAAATAAACAATCAAACAAAAAAAAAACCCAACAAAATAAAAACACAACTAGTTAAAAGTAACTAACAGAAAACAACAACCAGTCAACAATTAGCTAAAAATAACAAACTAAAATCAACTAATATAATGTAACAGTCTATTAACAACTAGTTAAAAAGAACAATTAACGAAAACTACAGGCTATAAACAACTAACTGAACATAGTTAACTAAAAACATCTAATAGAAAGGAATTATCTATTAACGAATAGCTAAAAACATCAAGAAACTACAAACAAGAACTAGCTAACAACAAACCACTAAAACAATGACTTAACAAGTCCAAAAACAACTAGCTGTGATATCTGATGGTAGGTGGACAGCTTGGAGGCGGTGCTGGAGCTGTGTGGATTCGTAGACTCGCTGCTTCAGAGTCTCTCGCTGGCCTCCGAGCAGCGATGGCGTGATGAGAGGGTGGGACTCATCCTACAGCTCCTGTGTGTTTGTCAGCGTTGCCTCCACTTATACGGAGACTGTCAACCTCCTCTGGACATCTTACAGCAGCTCCTGCCTCGCTGCCAGCAGGTGAGACAGTGGGGTTCTGGTTTTTATCTCATAAACAAACGCCACAAAACGTCAGCTATTTCATCGTGACCAAACTATGTTTTTGTGTGCAGGAGCTGCCATTGGATGAGCTGGTGATGGGCGTGGCTCTGCTTCTGCTTGAGGCCCCTCCAGCTCAACAGAGCGGCCTGCTCAATCTGGGTAAACATCCCCTGTTCATCTTTGTCTCTTCTTCGCTCCCCTATAACTCCCATCAACATCACTCTCTATGTCTGTCAACTCTGTTAATAGAAAGGGTCCACCCACCTAGAGGCAGGGTCTACTCTGAGGTTTCTGCCTGTTAAAGGTAGTTTTCCTCACCACAGTCTGTTGGTCCTACGGGAATTGTTGGGTCACAGTTGAAGAAAACATACGCCAAGTTCGGTGAAAAACTTGTGTCCTATAATCCCGTAAACAATTCCAAATTGTAACCATAGCAACAAATAAAAAATACAAAAAATAAAGCTCCTAAAAAGCAAAATTCACCACCAAATAACTGATGTACGTATAATGTTTGGCGAAAAAAACAGATACTTTATAATGTTTGTAATAATATATCATATTTAATATTAATTGAATATATAAATGGGCTATAAATAGACTTAAAGAAATTTTAAATCATTCCATGAAATCATTACTTACAAATATAATAAGTCCATATTCAATCTTCCTGTTTTAAATACTGTCAACTGCAAAACAACAAAGGCAATCACCTTTACAATCAGCAAACAGACATTACTGTTTGAAACTTTAGAGTTATCAGAAAGAAGCCAGGAAACTATGGTTTCCTAGGTCGGTGGAAAAATTACCACCGATCAGCCAAAACAATCTAACCAGAGACAGGTGAAGTCAGAGTAACATGGTTTATCTCGTTATCATGGCGCCTGTCAGTTGGTAGGACATGTTAGGCAGCAAATGAGCTGGAAAAATGGACAAATGTAGTGACTTTGAAAAGACCAGTTGTGAATGCTAGAGGGCTGGGTCAGAACATCTGTAGAACTGCAGGGGTTGTTTATTTTTCCTAGTCTGCGGTGGGAGACCTACTACGTGCTAAAGTGGCCTAAGGAAGGACGACCGTCGAACCAGCTGCACGTTCATGGAAGCCTTAGCCTCATATATGCATATGTTAAACCAAGGCTAGTGCATTGTCCAATGTCAGAGAAAAGCTAAGCCGAAATTGCAAATGATCTTCTGATAAAGAAGCGTCAGAACACATAGTGACATCACTGTTTCGACAGCAAATACAGCACTAACACTATATGATGCGGATGCTTTTAATGTTATGACTGATAAATGTACACGCTTGACATCGTAATTACATACAAATTTCCAAAATGTAACTTGACACAAAAGGTCAACAACAATCAATCCCTGCGTTTCCCACTATTGTTTCTAATATTTCACTGTGCTACTGTAACTCTGGAAATTTCCCCGTTGTGGGACTAATCCAGGTATATCTAATCTCGTTCTATCTTATTTTAACTATACTCACAAAAATTCATTAACTTTAACTGGATTTTCTTCCTGTCCTCCTCTCTGCCTCCTAGCGCTTTGTTTGATCCCTGAACAGGCCCAGCTGTCGCCTTGGTTGAGTCCAGTTCTGGTTCTCCCTGTGCTGCAGCTTCTGACCTGCTCGAGTCTCACCGAGGCATTGGCTGATAGGCGGACGCACAGCCTCAACCAAGACTTGGCCCACAGTCTACTCCGACGCATCAGCAGAGAGACTGATAATCCCCAACAGGTGACACCAAGGTTTCAACATACCATCATGGATATGCTCATATGAAAAAACTGGTAATATCTGTGTTGGCCTTCACAAACCAACCATGGAACTCTTAAAAGTTGTCTTTTTTTATAATTATCTTTATCATTTACATGCTAAAAGATTCAACTCTGGAACGGGCGCACATGCATTGATTCATTTTCTTAATTTTTCTGCTTCCAATCAGTCCGCTCCACCATTGGCTCTACCTCTCTGCTCCTGGTACAGCATGCTCAGCATGGCTCTAGCCATACTGCGTAAATTGGCTAACAATCCAGCCGCGGCTGCTGATTGGCTGCTGTCTGTTAGCGTAGCCCTGTCGCCAAGCCAGTGCCGGCTCTGCACCCTCAGCCTCATTGTGACTCATCTCATCATGACGAGCGAGGAGGACGTCTGCCAGCTGGCTCTGAAAGCAAGCCAGGCCATCGCTGCAGCTGACCCCTGCCAGGTAGAAAATCCACAAGGCTTAACGGCTCCAAGCGAGAGCACTTCTCTGAAGAGTATTTGAGAAAGTGTTTGATTTAAACCAAGGTAAACAAAAGTTACCTCAACAAAACATGCGTGGCAGCCCGTCATTTACTACCCAGAAGAAACAAAAGCTGAATATTTGCACAGTATTAGTAATGATACTCAAATAGAAAAGAGAGTTTTTTGGTGTTAAGATATTTCATATAACAGTTTATCCTAAGCTGCCAACAACAAATTAAATCATAGCCAACTACAACATTATATTAGAGATTTTTTAGATGTTTTTACTCTTCTCCAAGAACCGTATTTTTTTGTTTACACTAAGCAAAACAATGCAGCACCAGTGTGGGATTTTCAGTCAGGTTTTCGCGAGCAAATGGGAATTGATGTATGGCAGAACAGCAGAGTACTATTCATTTCTATTTTCTTTTAACTGCTAACCACAATTACCTTCTTCTACTATCTACTAGTCCCTAAATTCCACTAGCCACCAACTGGCATTAGCTGCAAATATGTATTATCCAATAACTTCTACTGGCTACTCACTGCTACTAGTTGCTTATTTCTGCTAGTTGCTTTTAAGTCTACTGCTTGTGGACACATGTTCACATCACATAATACCCCAGTCCTGCCTTTCTGCGTCCCATTTATACGGACATCTGATTCACATCTGTTACTACCACATCTTCTGTTATAAAGGTTGAAGAACATAAACCCCTCATTACGCCCTTGAAAGGGCTGTCTTAATGGGGCTACAGACTACTGCAGCGTTCGTACGCCTCGCTGTTCTGTATAAAGTATCAAAAGAAGTAATGGGAGTCAATATTGGTTGCGGTAAAGCTATGATTGGTCGGGTAGTTGTTTAGGGAGACCTTTATATGCTTCGCAGCAGAGAATTACACTGGCCTACCATTTTACATGCCACTAACTGCTAATGATTGACACAATTGCTTGATCTTGTGTATTTAATAGTGGGGCTTTAAACGAAATTAAAAAGCAAAGGCGATGTGATTTGTGTGTAATTGGCACAGTTAGCAGAGACGCAGTTATCATTTCTATTGCAGATTATGTAATTAGTGACAAGTGATGATTTAATTAATCCATCCACAACCCATGTCCTGTTTTTTAGAATACTAATTTTCACAACATAGCCTTCAAATTTCTTGCAGACACACCTGATTACACATATAAAGGCACATATTTTCAGGGAAATAAGAGACGATGGAGGCATAGGGTCTGCGGGATCCCCATACCCCTCCCATAAAGAAGGCCTTATTCTTCTCCCAGTCTTACTAGAGGAGGGAGTTTGAAATGTCTTAAATGCACTGGTACTGTGGACTTTAGACCACGAACTTCATTGAGATAGTTTTTAGAGTCATTGTTTGAACACTTAAAATAAGATGAAACATAAAACTCTCATGTCTACCGTCATTAGTACAAGACAATCATTTTACTTGTAATCTTTAATTTCAACCTTTCCGCTCTGCCTTCAGCTGCTGGATTCACTGCTCTTGTATAAAAAGAGCCATTTAAAGGGACAGACCTACCTCTAACCCTCTGGGACTGTAAATGGAGTCACTATCTCCAGAAGATGATGTGAAAAATCCCCTGGTGCAGTAGACTCCTCATTACTCGGCCTCGTTAGAGTGTTCCCCTGTCAGCCTAATTGCTCCCTCTGCTCCATTCACACGAGTGGTTTGAGGGAGCTGGTAGAAGGTTATTGGTGTATTTGAATCTTTTGGATTTATCTCCCAGCTTCACACAGTCTCAAATGTAATCGCTGATCTGGATGGATTATGCACATTTATCTAGTATAATCCACTAGAAAAATTGATTTGAAGTTCCTGTTTTGGTTTAGCAGAGACCTTTCAGCGATCAGGCTCAAACTAAGACCTCAATTTTCTTCTTCTCCTCCTCTCAAATGAAATGGTTGCTATGCAACAGCCGAGGTGCAGGGTGGTAGTAAGTGCTTTATGTTAATTAAAGGCTGTTCTACTGCAGGGCGGTTGACTACACGTGTCCAAGGACCCCGATTCCCTCCTGTTTCTGACCCCAGCACTAAAAGAAATGATATGCCGTTAACCCTGCTCTGTCCTTCATTCCACTCCCTGACTTATACTCATAATGCCTTATTGATTAGTACAGATCAGAGCAGCAATGAGGTGGAACTCAGACGTCCATGACCGCAGGTCAGACCAAGAGGACACTGGGAGGTGAGACAGCCCATAACCAGTTGTGTTGGTCGTACTGTTGCCACAGCACTCCCTTCTGGAGGGTGGAGGTTTTGTCATGAATCAGCAACTTCCGTTCGGGTGTACTGGTCCAAATAATCTCTGGCTCCTTTAATAACTGGTAGTTACATATATTTGACCTACAATGATTAATCTATTTGACATATAATATTTTCAAACTGATATGCTAACCTATCCTAGACACTTTCTTCTCATCCAAACGTTTTAACTTCATCAATTTGTCTTCTCTTAGTACTCGTAATGACTCAGTTATGTATATTTAATAAAAACATTTTTTTTATGTCATGTTGCAAGTCTTTGTTACGTTGTAGTATGTTAATTTTTTGCTTATCCTGGGTGTGATATATATTTTTCAACATTAATAATGATAAAAATAATTATAATAATAACAGTAATGCTAATGTGAGCTCCCTTCTAGCTGAAGTGCACTGAATCTGGGTATTTGGGTTTTATTTAGCTTCTTAAACATTAATAGGCATCTTTTAGGCTTACACAAATTAAGGCATCCAGTTTCATGCAGTTAAACAGGCCAGGTGCATACAGTGAAACCGTTCAGGTTCCTACAGTGAAACACTCCAGGTTCATACAGTGAAACGGTTCAGGTTCCTACAGTTAAATAGTCCGGGTTCATACAGTGAAGCAGTCCAGGATTTACAGTGTAATGCTTCATTTTCACACAGCAAAAACGTCCAGTTTCATACAGTGAAACCGGCCAGGATCTGCAGTGAAACAGTCCAGGTTAACACAGTGAAACAGTTTTGAGCCACTGCTGCAGCCGCATTGAAAAGTCCATGAGACTATGAGTGTGCAAATGCTAACCACATCCGTTTGACACCAGCAGTGATACTTGCAGGGCGCTACTTTTGAATCTTCCTCACTTAAGGAATACCTATCTGAAGAGCAACCCGCCTCTTGGTTTAATCGTTGGATTGACCAACCATTTTTTATAAACACCAACAACACTATACACCACATACAGAGCTCATTCAGCCATTCCGAAAACATCACCCCTGTCTACGAACATCCCTGATGTCTTAGCGCTATCTCATGGGGACCCCAACATACAAAGAAATTCTGTTTCCTGTCTCAGCACTGGCTGGAAGGATTTCTTCAGATAAAAAAGTTGAGAATCTCTGTGGTGCTACACTAGAAAAAGCACCAAAAATGCATCCCTCTACTCTGAGAGGCTTGATATAACTGTCTAATGTTTAAATTGATCTGTCTGCAGGTCCCCTCCCTGGTTCCTGTTCTGTTGTTCAAACTGGGAAAGGAGAAGAACCCAGTCCTGGCTCATGCTGTGCTGACCTGTCTTCCAAACCTTGGCACCCACAAGGTACTCAAGAAGTAATTGAATCTTGAACTGAAACTATGGTTTCAGTTTTCACAGTGTAGTTCATATTTCTTATATTTACTAAGAAATTTATTTTCTCTCAATCTAATCTGATTCTAATATTGATCTTGTCATTTCCAACCATTGTGCTGTAGTTCTAAATCATTTCCTGAAGAACTTAACTTTGGCTTCCATAGATATTACATATTTCATCAAAACTCCCATTATGCCTTTTGATCAGTGAAGGTGGGGTGATGAATTCTTAACTAAAACTAATGTTAGTTAGATTTGTGAGATTAAGTTATTTAAGTTATTTAAGATTTAAGTTACTATGAAGCATTCATTTTCTTGAATGTTGCATTAATTTTCTTGAATGTTGCAGCTCTGTGTCCCCGTGGTGCTGCAGACGCTCCATCTGCTGGCCAGCGCCCCCAGGACGAGAGCAGTGGCAATGCGCCTCATGACAGCTCTATGGAAGAAGCAGGTCTGTGATAATGAATGGCTTTTATCAACATCAAGAATCATTATGTAGTTTTTGTTATCCCATTATATCAGCCATTACGTTAAAACTACCGGCATCATATTGTCGAGGTCCAACGGCTAAACTAAAATCATCAATGCCATGAGGGCTGAATTGTCAATCACACCCAAAATCCAAATGACAAATTGAAATCACAAGCTGATCAAACTTGCTCACATTTAATCAGGGAGACTCATAATTTGTCTCAGTAATGTGGTTGGCCCTTGCATCCCTATCCATACTCTAGACAATATATGGGCTTGCTCCTGATGAGGTGGCAGATGGTGTCCTTTGGGATCTGCTTCCAGACCTGGATCAGGGTATCAATAAGCTCCTGGACCTTCTGCAATTGTGTCATACACAATACAATTGGATTCAGCTCTGAAAAACGTGAGGACCAGTGAATGGCATCAATATATTCATCATCCAGGACCTGCCTACACACAAGTGTCTCTGTGTACCTGGAAACTGGCTATGTAAATAAAATATTTTATTATAATTTTTTTCTTTAATATGTTTTTGTGTTGTGTTTTTGTTTCCTCCTTTATAGGATCGGATCTACCCAGAGCTGCAGTCCCTGCTAGGTCGACAGGACAGTAGGGTGATGTTGGGGAAGGACACCCAGTGGGAGCAGATTCTGGCCCGGTCCGCCTGCATCTGGGACATCTGCAAAGAGAGGTCAGACGTCATGTTGACAGCACATGTCTACCCTTTATACTGTTTAAAATAACCTTCATTTAGTTCTTCTAAGGTCAACTAATGTCAGGTTGGAGATACCGTTTCCAGGGTTTGCAATTGAAAATTGAACTTTGCTTCATCCTGTCACTGGGATTTGTCTCAGATGAAGTCTACATACACATTTCTCATGTACCAGAGAGGAGCCCTCGATATTTTGAGATTTTCATCATTTGATTCATTTTGACTGATTACATTTGCATTTGTCTGACCCATACTTATTTATGGTCAGTCAAATGCACCTGTAGCAGAGGATCCTGAGGATTCACTGTTTTCATGTGAGTTTTGATAGCTTACAGTCATCTATGTCTTTTAGTTTTGATAAATTATACCGATTTTGCAGATTTATGTGATCCTATCAGAAGTTAATAGTGAAGACAGGTATGACCAGCAAAAACTGATTTAAATACTGGTCCCAAGCATTACCTCCTATCCCTAACATTAAAAAGGCTGATGGCTCTAGGGATGAACAGGTGTTTGTACCTGGTCTTGACTGAGGGGAACTTGAAGCGAGTACAAGAGGGAAGAGATTCAAACTCCTGATGAAGAGGGTGTGTGTGGTCAGACAAGATGGAATTTGCCCTCTTCACCACCTGACTGTTGTACAGAACAGACAGGCCACACTGCTGGACTACTAGGATTTTACTGCTTCATTCACTATTTTTTCCAGTGCATTCTTGGATTTGATGTTCAGACTGCCAGACCAACAGATGAGGGAAAATGTGAGGATAGATTCAATGTAGGCTTTGTAAAAAAATGTCATCAGCGATCTGACAACATGAAACCTGGCGATTTTCTGCAGACAGAAATGTCGCTGTTAACCCTTGCTACAAACCATATCTGTTTTACCCTCAAAGTGAGATTGTTGTCAATGATGGAACAAGATATTTGTAGCTGACAACAGATTCCACCTCTTGACCATGAATAATTGTACATAGATTCGGAGGAGCATGACATCTAAAGTCAATGCACTTGTCTTTAGTCTTGGATAAGCTAATGTTGAGAAAAGATTTTTTGCACCAGTTTAAAAAGTAATCAACCACAGGGCCATGGCTTGACTCATCATCATGGAGGAGATTGACAATAACTGAATCATCTGCAAACTTCAGGATGTATCTGTTCTTGGACTCGCTCCTACAGTAATCTGTGTACAGGATATAAAGGAGAAGTGAGAGGACACACCATGTGGTGAGCCTGTGGACGAACTCATCATCCCTGACATGCACCCACTCACCATCAACCTCTGAGACCCATTTGAGAGGAAACCCAGGATCCAACCAACCAAATAAAACACAAAAGAAGTCAACACCAAAGTTGTTAACAAACTTATCCATCAACGGGGGGGGCTGAATGGTGTTGAATGCTGAGAAGTCAACAAACAACAGCTTGGCATGAGTTTTGTAGCCCTCCAGCTGTTTAAACAGAAAATCAAGCAAGGTGGCAGTACCATCCTGAAATCCCCGCCCTGCCTTATAAGCCATCTGAAGCGGATAAAGCACGTGTTGGGTTATGTCAAGAAGTACCGGTTTTATCAGTTGCTCAAGTGACTTCATAATTAGGGACCTCAGAGCAACTGGCCTGTGGTCATTAGGGGCCTTCGGATCTTTGTATTTAGCAACAGGAACCACAATAGACTGTTTCCATGATTTTTGAACCCTCTGCTGGCTGAGTGACAGCATAAATATATAATAAAAAAATAGGACCCAGTTGTTCTGCACATCAGGAGAGCAAGCGACTCCCAATGTTATCAGGACCAGGAATGTCTTACGTTTACATCCCTTGAAGGTATTGACCACAGTGCGCCCATCTAATGTAGTGCAGATGTAGGTTCTGGTGAGGTTGGTCCTTAGTTTTTCAGTTTCATTGGAAAAATTATTAACATCAAACCTGAGATAAAACCGATTGAGCTCTTCAGCCAGGCACTTTTTATCAAAACCATCTAATACTACCATTTTTCTACGATGATCTTGCAGATCAGTCATTGCTGGTCAGATGATTTCAAGGGGTCGCCAGAGGATTGTGGAAAAACTATGAATTTACAAAATAAATATTAAATAACATGATTTTGAATAGGGACTTGTTTCATTTGTTTTCTGCTTCATTATTTTTCCAGAATTAATTTGATCAACTGAGTTTGTATGAGTTGAATTTTGCGCGCGTGAGATTATGTTCAGACACGAACAGCAGAGAAAAGAAACAGATTCGCGTTTTGGCGCTGATGATGCTTTAACCAGCAGCTGCAGCAGGTTTACTTAGCTGTCGCATGGAGGAAAAATGGAGCGGTGGCTTCACAGAAAAGTGTTCCAGCATAAGAATTGGGTCAGCAGGAACTGTCTCAAGTTGAGTCACCTGAATACCTGACAGCAGCACCACCAGCCGAGAAGCGCAATACGCCGGGGCCGTTACCGGCAGATATTCGAGCTGTCCAGTGTCAGAAAAGGATACGGAACGCTGTTAAGCTATTAAAAGTTATGAAATTAAACAAAATGTCATGAAAAAACAAATAACTATTGAGAAGTATGTACATTTATTCATCATATTATTCAGAAATATCGCTCGAAATCTTGAATGCAAGCTCGTCCTCAGAGGCGAAGCTGCAGCAGTTCTCTTTTATTTTCTCTCTCGCACTTGTTGATTGTTGCTCCACTTAGTGGTTGCTTTTCTGCTATATTTAGATTTTTTTTAATCAGAGGAGTGTGAAGTTAGAGCCAGAGTTTTGTTTACAACCATTAAAGGTAGAAGAATAAAAAAATCAAAGTGATTTTCTCAGTTGGTCTTTCAATCTATCTGCTCTGCTTTTGCACCCTGCCTCCCAGCGGACAGCGCTGCACCCAGCTCCCAGCGGACAGCGCTGGGTGCTGGGTGCTTCCCTCCTCCATCCCAGTGTGGATGGAGGAGGGAAGTGAGAGTGGGGGCGCGGGCTGTTAGGGGGGGGGGGTTTCTTCAATAAACCTTGAGTTTGTTTTTAACTCATCCCCTCCCTTGTGAGCCTGACGCAGAGCTGTCACATTTTGTTATATATATCTAGTTGGGAGAGGACTGTGAGACCCAAATTGGATTTGCTTTAATAACGTGATTTATCTGAATGACATTCTCCAACCGTACACCTCAAACATCACAAACTGGCGATGCACTTTTACACTCGGGCAGATTCTTGTCGTTGCTCTCCAGTTTTGCGTTAATTTTTTTATAAACAGGAACTTCCTCTACAACATTGGCTAATATTTGGTGTTACAGCTACTGAAAAAAACTATTGGAATTGTCACTGACAAATATATTTAACATCAAATTGAGGTATAACCATGAATCTGCTATCCATCCTTTATATTATTATTATTATTATACTCAGTTAGGGGATTGCGGTGGCAGCAGTCAATGCATTATATTTCAGATGTCCCACTGTGCCCACTCCGGCTCGCCTATGGGGGTAGGGGAAATCCCCAAGTGTTTATAGATGAAATCTATAAATCCTCTAGTGAATTCCATGTCCACGAAGATTTAACTAAGTATTTGTTTGTCATTTTCAGCTGTTTTCATGTGCAATTTGTGTCCATAAATTAAAATAAAAAAGGATTCAGTATCATTCCACCACCTTTTCACACACAATATTTAGAGAAATAAGGTAAAACTAATAGATACATTCATTGAAGTAGAAATTTCTCCCATGTCTTTCCCTTCCCTGATAAAGCTGTTAATATTTTTGGTCTAAATATCTGCTTTTGAGTGCATTAAAACTTCCTGCTCAAATGGTTGCAATGGTGAGTCACTATCTGAACTCCATTAATGATGACTTTTGATCGTCCTCATACACAGGTTTAACTCGGAGTTAACAAACTGGGAGTTGATTGAAACAACTCAGATCAGCTGTTCTGGAACTGAAAACTCAGAGTTTCCTGTCTTAGGGTTGATCAACCCAGAGCTCAGGGTATAGCTCAGGAGTTTGTTGAACCCACTTTCAGGAACACACCCCAGTAAAGATCATAAAAGTGGGGGAAAAATGGTGGCACCCACAAAAAACAACTATTGTAAGAACATTTATCTCAATTACTCCAATTTTGTTAGCGCCAGCATTCTTTTCCCTCTTTAATGTTCTTTACATGTTTCGGTTGAGCACAACGTAATTACAGTGGAGGAAGACGCATCCACTCCCACTATCCTGCACCCCAGTAAAGTTTTGTGTATGTGAGTTTGTGTCTGACTGTTTGTCTGTCTCTGTCTCTTAGACCTTACCAGCATGGAAGTGACATGTTGGCTGCCATCACACAAACCCTGAATCAGTGTACCAGACCAGACGTGGCGACCCCTGCTGCTCTTGCCCTCCGAGGACTGATAGAGCTGTGCCGTGCAGAGGTCTCAAATACACATCACCACAGCACTACATCTAGAGTAAAGAGTCACAGAACCTTATTTTAAGCTTCTTTTACAGGTGGTGGACATTGTCTCAACGTGGAAAAGCCTGGGCCCTGAGCTGAGCCGTGACTCACGTCCACTGTTAGTCAATGTCATTGCTGAACTTCTTGCTCTGGTTCCACAGCTTGCTGTCAAGTCAGAGGCGTATGAGGTATCTCTTATGAGAGTTTAAGTTAGATGAATAATTGTGTAGTTTCCAACTTTGACCATCATTGTATATCGGGTTTATTGTTTAGCATCTTTTTTAAACAAATAACCCAAGAACAGATGGATCAACATAACTCCCAGTCAATCGCTTCTTCAGCTTTTGGTGTGCCTGCCATGGTAACTTTAGGTAATGTGGTTCAGTTCTTGAGCATAAGCAATGAAAACCCCATCCAGGGCCAGCAGCGGGTCATGTGAATTACCTACTACAGACTTTGATGGTAGTGACGTATAATAAAATTGAAGGACATCTTTGGAGGATCGGTAAACTTAATTTGCTTACAAGGATCATAGTCTAACGCCAGTAGCCCTGATTTTTCCAGCTCCCATAATAGAATAGAATAGAATGGGAAAACTCTATTAACTTAATCTAATTAAACTCTATTTAATTTATTAATTCAATTAATTTAGTGGTTGCAGCAGCTACAGCATACAGATGTTCTAAATAAAAATTACAAATCTATGTTAATATTCAGTAAAGCATCTTAATGGTCAATTGGTATTTAAAGCTAATTCAATTTATGAATTATTATTAATGCAGCTGTATCTTTTTATTTTTCAAATTAGCAAGTTAATGTTGCTTTTAATGTTTGTTTTCCCTTTTTTTTTTTTTCTTCCAGAAACTGAAAGAGGAAGTTGTCAGCTTTCTCTGGAATTATGCCACGAGCAAGGTCAGTAACTTGACGTATTTCCTGAGTTTTCATATTTATAAATATATATACATACAGCCTAGATTAAGACCCTGCCCCCATATTGCCGTAATGCAAGAATACTATCTATATAATTCTAGTCAGCAGTTCTTCAATGGTTGGGAATCCCTGATTTAGCCCTTGTGGAATCGATAGATTAAATAGGGCCAAATATGAAACATGGCTGACGGCAGGCCAGTTGCTGATCTCAGCATCACAAGACCATCTAAAGCTTCCCCGATAGTAACTTTGATTAAAACTGAGGATCAAATGTCTTGATGAAATGTGCAGCTTGTAGTTCCGGACCCACAAGTCAAATCTGCTGCTCCCTAAAGATTATTAGCACAAGTTCTAGGGGTCTTATTGCTGGTACTGATGTCTGAAATTATTTGTAACCTGTGTGTGTGCTGGAGTAGGATCCAGAGGTGGCCATCTCTGGCTACAAAGCTTTGGCGGATTTTCCTGAAGCCGTCCACACAATAAATCATCTCCCAGAGGCAGTAAGAATCTCAATTCCTTTACATTCTACATTGACATTTTGTCCATAGACAACTCACCCTCCTAGATGGCTTTCTGCTAAACTTTGAGCAAATAATTGTTTATTAAATGTATAAGATATGAGAAACATATGATGTAATTACATCTTGAGTATTAAGGTTCACTCTAAAATCAGCCGCACTAGAAAGACTTCAAATATTCTTGAATTGCTAAAAAATAATTAGCAAATTTATTGTGATTGTAATTCCAAAAATGAGCATGAAAGTCACTGAAATACAGTAAAGAGCCTAAAAACTACATGAAAATGAAGTCCAGCCATTTCAATACCTAATTTATTGTTATGGTCTATGGTTGTCCTGCTGCCATGTCACTCTGAAGGCCAGACCGCCTCCAAAGCTCCCTGACACTGACGAGGATCAACAGGGGAAAGAGGAGGAGGAGGAAGAAAAGGTGGAGTTCTCTATCCCAGGTTCATCCTATGTGAAGCTGATGGCTGTCACCCACACACATGTTCTACCAGGTAAAGCACAAGATCACAATCAATGTGGACTTCACTAACTGTGCGGAGCAGTTAGTGAAGGCATCATTGTTGAGGTGGGTTTGATATCCTGGATCTTTGAAAAATTAACATTTCATAACTACCGGTGATGGTTAAACGTATATTGCTTAATGTGGATCCTTACCAAAAAAGTAGGTCAACGAGCTCCCATACCTGTCTTACTAATTGCTGACTGCTACTGGCTGTGTGGTGCTTCTCGCTTCCTGTATTTTGTATCATATACGTATAATTCACATCCGTTACTACCTTCACTGCAACTCTGGCCCCTTCGTTGCTCCTTTATAATGCCTATATAGAATGGCTGGAGAATTAATGGTAAACCAGTCCCTGCTCTGAACAAGAACTATAAATGGGCTTATATGTTTAACAGTATTTATTCAATGAATAATTTCTAATCATTGATTAAAATCTGTTTTTACAATTTTAATGATAATGGGATCACCGGAAATACCCACAGTTTTTAGGCTTCATGTGTTGAATCCTCTGCTCTTCCATAACGACTCTCATCCCCTTCTTCTTTTGCCAGCTTTCGAGGTCTTCTTCACCTCCTTGGTGAAGCAGGAAATGAGTCAAATGCCTCGGGGGGTGTACTTCTCTGCTCTGAGGGGGGGCAATCTGCGTTCAGACCAGGGGAAAACAGTGGCAGGGATCCCATCATTCATGCTCAAGACATATGAGAAGAACAAGCAGCCTGGCCTGAAGCCAGGTCTAGCAGGTGACCACCCCATCCTTTCCTGTGATGACTTGGTGTGATTCTGATGAGTATTGTACTGCATGATACTGGCATTGTGTTTATGTTAGTGTGTCCGTCCTCAGCATCCCTCTGAAGCTTCAACTTGGATCACAAAACAAATTATGTTTTCGCATTTTTTAATCCCTCAACTCAACTTTCCAGATACATTAAACATGATAAGTAGTATGTCCTTTCAATATTGAGAATTCTCCTGTAAATATTTTTTTTTTGTTTGTTTTTTTTTGATTTAAAAAGGATTTGATCGAAGAAAGCTTGGTCATTTTCTCCATAACAAATATTCAGCGCAATAACCACTATCGTCTAGTGGTTAATCTTTTCCAGAACTTGATGTCAGAAGGATCTTTTTCTTGATTAAGGCACCTTTCAGTGGGTGGGACATATTAGGCAGCAAGTGAAAATGTTTGCCACTTACTGTCACTTGAAAAGGTTTGTCCTGAATTTTAGTTGTTGGAAGCAGGAAAAATGGACAAGTTCGAGGATCTGGGCGACTTTGACAAAGACCAAATTTTGACGGCTAGTGCAGGGGGTCAGAGCGTCCCCAGAACCGCAGGTCTTTTTGAGTATTCCCGGTCTGCAAGAGCTGCATACATTTATCTGCAAGGACACTTATACCAAATTGGTCTACGTGTCTTATCAGACCAATGTGGTCCAAGGAAGGAGACCTGATGAAACGGAGACAAGGCTTTCGTGCCCATGCCTCATTGATGCACACAGGGAGTGAAGGATAGCCCACAGAGCAACTACAGTAGTACAAAGATGCAGGAAATATTAATGCTGTTTCTAATAGAAGGGTGTCAGAATAGAAAGTTGAGTTAAATTCCTGCCAGAGGTCCACGCAAAAATGCAACATGATTTGCGTGCAAACACAAAGATTTGCAGAGAACAAAACATGATTGACAAACAATGTTTTCTGCTTTCCAAACACAAAACATACTCCAGACAACTACAGCATGTCTTACAAAGTACAAAAGTGCATTTCCAAGAACAAGAATATGAATCCAACAACTGCCCAAAACTAAAAACCACAGGTGACTTTTGGCAAGAATATTCCGTATGAGACGTGCTACTTGTACACGAGCGTCTTCAGTTCTGTGAGCACACAGGTCCTTTCTAGTTCCCTTGTTACAACAACAGTTGTCGCTGTGACTCAGTTCTGAAGTTTATCACTCAGGAACTCACAGTGGATTATGTGTTTTGTTTGCAAAACAGAAAACATTTGTTCGTCAATCATGTTTTTCCTTTTCAAATCACTTCGTGTTTGCACGCGAATCACATTGTGTTTGCATGACAATGAGACTGTGCGTTGTGCACGCGAAATCGTGTTGCGTTTTTGTGCGGACTTTTAGAAGGAATTTTACTCCGAAAGAACGCTCCTCCAGTAGAGCTGGACCACGGAGCAGTGGAAGAAGGCGGTATGGTCTGATGAATCACATTTTGTATTACATCATGTTGACATTGAAGTATATATGCGTTATTTTTATCTGGGGAAGCTATGTCACAGTATGCATGATGGGTTGTAGTTGTTTTAGCTGCCTACTCAAAATTAGACAAGTGGTTATAATGTGATGCGAGGTTATATGGTTGATGGGTGTATTTGTTCAACACTTTTGCTGAATTGATTTTACATGGTACTTAAATACCCTTGTAAGGACAACTACAACAACAACTTAATTAACTTATTTCGGCCTTTGCTCTATGACATGCATGATGGGGGATCGTGAAGATTTAATTCTCACATATCCAGCGTGTTCACTATTACCAGCCAATTAAAGCTAATTATGTGTGTGTGTATGTGTGTGTTTGTTCCGTAGCCGGACTGCTTCTGTGCTATGAGCTTCCTGTGCAGACGGATCGTGACGCCAGACCAATCAGTCGTTGCCTAGTGAGCCGCAGCCGCAGCTACCAACAGATCCTGGCGACCATGATTCATGAGGTATGTCTAAACCTGTTGAAATCCTTCTGTGACATCCTTTTTTGGTTTGAACACACATGAACTCAAGTTTTTCTTGATGTGCAGGTGAACATTCAGCTGTCTGAATGGCATCGCTCTCTCCTCCTGACCCAAGCCTGGAGAGGCTTCATGAGTCGAGCTTTCCACGCTGTTCTACAGGTTTGAATTTCCAGTTATTTCTTGAGTAATTTATCAGAACCACAAGAAGATTTTAAAATGGCAAAATGTGAAGCAAGGAGAGCAAGTCTACTAAAAAGTCGGGTTTTACTCATGAAGCCTGCAGGCCATGAAATTGATCCCTTCCGTGAAACTTCATTGAAATAGTGACCTATCATCTCCCTAGTCTAATGATGTTGTTTGTGTGTCAGGGTCGCCGTGCAGATCTTGAGATGCAGCAGAAAAATGGCAAAGAGAATCCAGAGGAGCTTCAGTACAAACAGCACTGTGCCTGGCTGTGGTGAGAATCATGGTTGGACAACCGCTCCACCAAATTCCTGAAAAGTCAAGGCTGGTTCTCATAGACAGTTGTGAGAACAAACAGTGACAGATATGCCAGACCAAGTATCTGCCTTCATGGAAACAGTATTCCATAATACTTAATAACCTGAACTACATGGTAGCATTCTGGAGCATCTATACAAGACTCCAAACATTCAGACTCTCAGGGATCTTTGAGTTTAGATGATGAATACATTTGAAGCAGGTCTGAACAGGCTCATAAAGGCACTGGCTTTCACCTTCAAATCCTAGCATCATGTATTTGATGTTCCTGCCTGAGAATGTGATAACACTGAAATCACAACTTACTCTTCTAATCTTCATTCCTCTTCATCTTTTTGTCGTCACACTTCTCAGGGCCAGAGATCAGCTGGCAGATGTCATCAAAGCTGCTACAAAGTATGTCCCTGCACATATCCCAGATTAACATTTTATGTGCTAACAATGTGAAGAGGGCTAACTTCAGGATGTTCTTTGTGTTCTTTAGGGACAGTCCGGTTGTTCAGGGAAACTCCATTCTGGCTCTGAGCGGCCTGGCTGCTGTCCTCGCCAAATATGAGAGCAACCTGCCTGCTGATAATAACGGAAGCCTCGGGGTAAAACAGAAACACTGCAAAAAAAATTTACTATCAACAAATTTGAAGTAAATGCTTGAACAGGGAAGATATGATTCAGGACTGAACTGATTGCTTTTAAATATTTTAAAAATCGTTTAAGCGTAATAGCTTTCATTTCAAAGATACTTAACATCCTAACCTATAAACCTTATTGTTTTTATAAACAAATGCTCATTCTTAATTTGATGTACGCAACACATTTTAGTAAAGTTGGGATTTGTGTGTGGTTACCATCGTATGACATCACCTTGTCTTCTAACAACACCTAGGAAGTGTTTGCGAAGCGAGGAACACAAAAAGCCAGTTCTGAAGTGGAATCTTGTCTTATTCCTGACTGATCTATATATTAAGCTGCTCAACAGTCCAACTTCTCTGATGTATTTCAAATGAGGGATGGTTCTGGACTGCAACAGTGCCGTTTTTCATTCCGAAGCCACACTGTTGCAAGGAGACGGAATGTCGCTTCATTGTCGTGCTGAAATAAGCAAGGGCATACCTGAAAAAGACTTCCTGATTGCAGCAAATGTTGATCCCCAGCATGGATCTACCACACCACACCATACCATTACAGATGTGTTACCCATGGGCACTAAAATGCCTCCATATCATCAGAGATGTAACAGTTAACAATGGTCACTAACATACCTCTGATAATTATGAATGTGACAGTTGAGAGATTTCTCTAGATTCTGTGAAATTATATTATGGACTGTCCCAACCTTTTTCAAATTTGCATTATGAGTGTCTAGGTGAATATCTTTAAATATGTAGTAAACCCGATATTGAACTGAACTCTTTGCTGACTTGTTTAGGCCGGACCAGAGTTTGTCCCCACAACCAGTTGGTTGGCCATGGTTTTTAACACCCTCCTCAGTATCAGCAGCAGCAGTTACAAGGCCAGAGGACAGGTTTTCCCATGGTTCCTACATGTAAGTTTCATTTTCGTTGCTTACATGTTGAATGTTTCTAAAATTAAATAATGGCTTACTTTACACTATGGCAGCAGGTAGTCACTTGGCCTATGAAGACATTTTTATTCTTACTATTCTTGTCTTATTTTTGGTGTATTCCCTGTAATGGGAAATTGTTGTGTTCTGTGGATATTTTCAAACAGTTTAAAGACCAAAGTGATTGATTAATCGCAGAATGAAATTAATAATTTCATACATCCCTACAATCATCCTGTTTTCTGTCTAAGCACAAATTCGGGTTTCTTAAATTCATTACACAAGTTACAAACTTTTGAATTAGCTTATTATCTTTTTGTAAAAATCTATCCATCCAGTGAACCAGGATTATTTCACTGTATGAACCAGGACTGTTTCACTGTGTGTACCTGGACTGTTGCACTGTGTGTACATGGACTGTTTCACTGTATGAACCAGGACTGTTTCACTGTGTGTACATGGACTGTTTCACTGTGTGTACCTGGACTGTTGCACTGTGTGTACATGGACTGTTGCACTGTGTGTACCTGGACTGTTTCACTGTGTGTACCTGGACTGTTGCACTGTGTGGCCCCTTCTCCTCTTTATCAGTCTGTTTGCTTATTTAGGGAGATGTTGAGTCATTCCACAGTCTCTTAATACTACAGAATTAAAGACTCATCCTTAACATCCTCCCTCACTCTCTCTCAGCGCTCCTACTCGGGTGAGAACACTGCCGGTGCCATAGCCCGCTCCTCTGCCAGCCTAGCCTTGTCACTGCTGGTCCCAGTTCTGGTTGTGTGGCAGAGGGATGATTTGGTCCAGGTTCTGTCAGTGCTGCAGGCCAGTCTGCCAGACTCCCTCACCGCTGACGACTCCCAGGCTGTCCAGTTCCACTCTGGTCTTGCTTTGGGCCTGGTGCTGTCCAGTCTGCTCCACCAGCGCCTCAGGTAGGGCGTTTACAGAAATGAGCCAGGTTCATGCTATGACCTATATTCTTTATCGGTCTTTGGTTTCTCCGCTATCCAGTGATGTCTCAGCTCAGAAGGACTCGGATCTTGTTCTCGGCTCTCTGGACGCCCTGGAAAGCTGCTCCTTCAACCCCAACCTTGAATACAGGTTAGAGATGATGTGTATGATGAAGTACAAACCAATAGGAAGGTAACATGGTGTATGCTTTATGTCATATCTATACACATAAATATATATATATGTAGATGTAAATGTAGATATGTTGGCTAAACAGAGGCGACAGAGAGATGTCTGGAAGTATTTAGGCACCATCTCAGTTTCCTGGATATGTGAATACTTAAAGGTTTTAAACTGGAACTCATCTCAACCTCCTCCCAGTTGAAATACAGTTCATAATAATCATTCAATAATTCATGATTATAATGATTCAGTAGGGTACATCTTTGAAAATAAGTTTAAGAACTCCTGTCCTATCTGTCCCTCATCAGGACTGGTTGCGTGTTGGGTCTGGGTCTGGTGCTCGCAGCCCGTTGCAGTAGTGGACTGAAAGAGCAACATGTCCACGTCACCCAAACACTGGACAAGCTGTTGTCTGACCTGCAGGACAGCAGCAGGCAGGGGCGCATGCTGCAGGAGGTACAGACCTAAAACAGACAGTAAATCATTTGGGATCATAGAAAGCATTTAGATGAGTACTGTCTGGTCCATCTGTGCAGGTATTGGCGTATTCTGTGGCCTGTGTGGGCGTCTCGGCTTTCAGCGGAGGTTTCATAGATGCGACCAAGGCTGAGGAGATCATGAACACCCTGCGCACCCTGACGGAGGAGAGCCAGCAGGTCAGGAGAGATTCTTGTCAGTTAGATTGTTTTGGTTAGATGTTAGCATGCCAGCCTCTCTGGCAGTAACAAGTTAACAATGTCTGTGTCTTTTATGCTTATTTATATTTCTCTACTCTTCAATGGACCAATAAACCTTTATGTCCATGTAGTAACCGATAAATATTAAATCAACAAATCAATGGAGAAGGTAGTGTTTTGCTTAGGATTTAGTATCTTATATGTGAAACACTGAGGCACCTTTGTCTCTGTCCAGACGCCAGGTTTCTCCCTGGCTTTAGGGTTGGTGGTCCATGGCCTGTCGATGTGCGGCCATGGTAAAGCAGAGGACATCCATCCTCGTCTACTGGCTGCTTGGATTAAGATCGTCCTTGCTGAGGTATGACAACATTTACAAACCAGTAACTCATCATGTTTTTTCATTTTATGTAACAGTTAGGATTCAAACGCAATCAAAAAGAAATACTAAGGCCCTTGCCCACCATTGCATTTCGAATGCTTGAAATGGTTACTCTGCCTCATCCACCCGTAGGCGTAACACCTGGGATATTCATATTCATAAGGCTATTCTGGGTCCAAACTCCTCTATCTATAGCTATATCATTCTTAAAAGCATGACAGGTTATTGTTTTTGCTTCCCGGATTTGTATCTACTGTTTATCCCCAAAGTCAGCGTCACTGAATTCAGAAAATGGCCCTTTAAGTCAGAGAGAGCAGAAAGAAGCTTCCGATCTGTGTTCAGTAGAGCAGTTCTTGTATTTGTGTTTCAGGGCTGCCCCACGATGCAGAGACTGGCTGCCCTCAATGGCATGGTGGCATTGGTGGGATCTGAGACCTACCTCACTCAGGTGGGAAACACACGCAATTGTCTGGATTAGCTTTTGCATACTTTCACTGAATGTAGCCGGCCTCAAATAACATGCAACACAGAGACACTGGAATCTCTTCATGACATCACAGTCGCACTAAGCCACGTCAAAATGTCATCTCTTATCTCTGTATGTATTCTCTTAGCTGAATAACCAGATTGACTTATTTCACTGTCAGAATTCACCAAAACTCAACACGCTCAGTTCACTGTGGTGGCGTTTTTTAATTAATCTCTAGTCACATAGTTGTCTCTCTGTTAATTTTATTTTTACATTTGCCAATGGACTTCAACGTACTTACTTACTTACATGCAGAACATAAGAACAGCTGCATTTTCTTTCCCACCAGCAATAAAAGGAATGGGTAGGAAAGGATGGGGGAAAGTCGGGGCATTAACCTATGATTATCAGTCCGTGTCTGACACAGAACTCCTTAGACCCATACAGGTCTCGACCTTAGCTTGCACCCCCATCTCTAAAAGGCTTAAACAAAGGATTGGAAAAAGAATACCTACCCTAACAGGCTTATAAGGATATTAGCTACACATTTATGGATTTAAAATATACATTAAGATGAAATTTTCCATCAAATCACCCAAAAGCTGCAGAAAAGGTTCCATCTTTTGATTTGGATGTACATACAGCAGGGAAGCGAAAGCTTTTTTCTTTCTTTCTTCTCTATTCTAAATCCTATTCTAAAATGTTGCACAATCTCTTATAAACTGTTGTAGCAGCACAGTTAATGGTAAAAATGTTTCAATATTAAGGTGAAGTATTCTTTACCAACATTTTTTGTAAATAAACCATTGAAACGTTCTGTCTGTATTTTCCGGTGTTCCAGCTAACGAGTAAGTTGGAGGCTTCTTCACAGCACCAGAGTCGGCTGAACGAGGTTATACGAGCCATCACACAGGTACGTAGATAAACACGTTTTGGTCGTAATGCTTTTTTCTCAGTTGATTTTTTTTTTTACCTGGGATTGAACTGCCAGTCTTCTGATTATCTGGTCTTCTTCTGCTTCCACTGTGATGCAATCATTTGTACTTGTGATATGCCTGCTATACTGTACACTCTGTGTACTGTAACATTAGAGAATCACTATGAACCGTTTGTTTTGTTAGTTCTTGTTACATCAGCTTTTGTTTTTGACTTTTTTCACCCTATTTAACAGATAATAACGTCCTCAGGAGCAATTGGTCTGCAGTCCAACAGTGCTTGTTTGGTGGGCCATCTGCATTTGGCTCACATTTCCACCAGTCACAGTCACACAGCAGGTATTTGCAGCATCTATTCATCCCAGTGTGGCCACAAGTTACCGAGAGAGAACAGTTATAGTTATTATCTGAAGACAAAATGTGTGATAAATCTTCGCCCTGTCTTGCTATCCTCCCAGTTCCTCATGATTTCAGTTACCTGCCAGAGAAGAGTGTCATCAGATCCACCATTGACTTTCTCACTGAGGCAGGAAAGAAAGGTAAGTCTCCCATCCCAGAATCAATTGCTCCTTTAATCAGTTTTTATCAACAGACTTCTTACAAATTGAGTATATTTATATATTTATAGAAACTGTTGGTATATATTTGGGTTTTATTTATTTTATTCTTGGGGAACAGGTCCAGAGTTTGCCAATCCAGCTCTGGTGAAGACTGCTTTGACCCCCCTGGCATCAGTGGGAGCCAGTTTCCAGTACCCACCCATCAACTGGAGCGCGGTCCTGTCTCCTCTGATGAGACTTAGCTTTGGTAACAGTCTCCATGCATTGGTTATTCTGCAGGTTAAGTGTAGCAGAGGGAGCGCACACAGCTCAGTGTGTTTTTCCATCCACAGGAGAGGACGTGCAACATCAGTGTGTAGTACTTGCAGTTTCTCAATCTCAATCGTCTAAGAGTGCCGCTCTTTTTCTGGGCTCCTGGCTGTCACCACCACTTGTGCACAGTCTCAGTGTAAGTCACCTCTGAGTGTTTGTATGTATGAACAGCACTTTGAGTACCCGGTCGCGTCGTGCACAGTACAGCCTGGCAGCTGTCGTTTTGTGGCGCAAACACAGCTCTTCTTCTCTCCTGTTCTTATGGGAAGAAGGGGGATCATGTTACTCCGGAGCTCATTTGTAAAATATTTGAGAGAAAAATTTTTGCTTCTCTTTAAACACATTTATTATTTATATTGGTTGGTGTTTATAGATACATTTATAAATAAATTCCAACCAATGTAAAAGTCAGTAAACAGACATAGATGGACACTTATCAACAGCACCAAGAGGGCAGTAGTATACGCAATGTCAAAATTAAGAAAATGTAAAGTACAGTGAAGTGGTGCCCAACATCTTTAGGTATTGTTCATGTGTATCCATAATTCTAATGAAAAGTAAGTCAAGAGAAAAACTCTTGCAGTAGGTGTTCCTTTGCAGGGATGGAAACAAACAAGTCCCTCAGTCTGGTTTGAAAGACGAATTCTGATTAGTGCCAATACGTTAATATATTGGGACCATTCAATTTGAATTTCAAATGGTTAAGATATGTGGAGGATTGGATGTTCACCAATTGCAGTTAAGAAAAAACAAAGTATTGGATTTATCTGCAATAACACCAGTTTAAGTGTAGCTTAATGAGAATGGACAGAATCAAAATCATGGGTTTTAACTACATAGGGTAGTGAGCTATAGATAACTAGCAATGCTACAGACAAGTCTTGAGGTTCAAATCTATCCCGTGACTATGTTCTATTTTTGTTCCAGTACCAGACTTGGTCCCACCTGTATGATAACTTAGGCTTGTGGATGAAGCATGTTGCTGAGGACAAGCTCCAGGTCTACATGGAGAGTCTGTGCTTGCAGCATTTCCAGGAGGATGTTCAACCTCAGCGTATATCTGTTTGTCGCTCTGTGCTGCAAGGCCTTGCTCAGGCCATGGCTCTTCCAAATCCTCCCAACAATTGCTGGATTGTCCTCTGCTCCTCCACTGAGAAGATCTTCAACCTTCTGCCCAACCATATCCAGGTACGAAAGTTAACTCACTGTTAGCTTCCAGAAATGTCCTTATACCGAACACATATGTTCATTTTTATTCTTCAAATTACATTTTAGCCACCAGGTTCATACAGTGAGACAGTCCAGGTTAATACAGGGAAACAGTCCAGGTTCATACAGTGAAACAGTCCAGGTTCATACTGTGAAACAGTCAAGGTTCATACAAGAAGCTATTTTGAAGTAAATGATTTGTCCTCCTGATAAATCCTGTCTCGCCACTAGAGGTGACATTGAGGTGGAGATTTTCTATATCGGAGGACATTGCTAAATTTTATGGGTGAATGTGAGCTGAGCCTTGCATAATTAATGTGTAATAGGCAGAATTAGCTGACTTAAGATTGATATTCCCTGTGATGCACTGATGAATGTCAGTCCATTAACTGCTTACACAGCATGAAAATGACAATGACTATGAAAATGACTGTATGAGTTGTCACATTAGGTCATAAGAACATCTTCCTGTTTTAAGTAATAATCCTCTGCTGATGGAAATATTGTTTTTCAAGGATAATGCAGTGGATCTGTATGTGGGAGTCGCCAAATGTCTGTCTGAGATGCCTGATACAGAGATAGACCGGATCGTTCAAGTCACAGAGGTACAGTGTGATGGATGCACACTGCATCCATGCATGGTTGCTGTGGGCTTATAATAGGTGCATCATGAGGTTTCTTTTAAATGTGAATATCTGTCTGTTTTCGTGCAAAGATTATTGAAACAATCGTATGAATTTTGATCAAATCATAATTAGATTAATGGAACTTAATTAGATAATGAGGCAGTAACTCCAACTCTGAATGGATCAAAGGGAATAAAATTAATGTTCTGGAGTGGCCTAGTGAAAATCTGGAAATGATCCTCATTGAGATTCTATGGTGGGACCTTTTCGTCAGTTCATGCACACAAAGTCTCCAATGTGGCTGCACTAAAGCAACTCTGCACACAAAAGTGAGCCAAAACAGTGACATCAGAATCTGATATCCATTTAGAGGTGTTTGGTTGCGGTTGTTGGTGCTAAAGTTGGGACAACTACATACATAAGTTTAGAGGGGCATTACTTTTTAAGCAGGTTTTTTAGGTATTAGATCAACTTTTTGTCTGAAGTAAAACTCCAAAAAGACTTTGGTTGCCTTTGTTTTATGCAGTTGGGATTAAACCTCTGTTCTCTGCATGGTTTAGACTGAAATGGAGAAGTCCTGCTTCATCCTGGCTTACTTGACCTCCCAAGGCAGAGTTCCTCTCCTGAGCCTCAATGATGTCATTGCTGGTGTGCTTCGTGGCTGGCCTCACCACAGGGTGGGCTGGCTCCTCCTGCAGACGTTTTACCAGTGTCGCCTGGCCTCTAGCTCCAACACAGGTTAGTCCAAAGACGAGTCTAACTTCCAGATGCATTCACATTCTATAGGAAAAGTCACAGTACACAGGTGAAAATATGTACAAATATGTACGAATACCTCATGGTTTGGTCTTTGTCCTAGGTGTTTCCAAACGAATGGAATGGCTTCTGGAGCTGATGGGGCACATCCGAAATGTGACATATGGTGCAACCACAGTCCCATGTGGAGATGTCAAACTGGTATGTGTCTGAGCCATGCTGGGAAATTGCGGTGTGGTATTTCTAGAGTTATCAGTGTGTTGAAGTTGTCACACAAATAACTGGATGGAGGTCAGTCTAGGTTTCAGCATGAATCCAAGAGTTAAAGCCTCCTCGAGCATTACGCTCATTCCTGTGCAGGACGGTTTGGTTTAGGTGTGTCCAAGAATACAATCACACGGGGAATTCTGGGATGTTTGAATACAGACACACCATCCTGCTCAGAGAGCTATTTTCTTCCTCTCTAACTTACCAAGAGCCTTTGCTTCATATTAACCATTACTCACCATTTTGGCACTCATTTTACTGCCATCAAAACTCCCAACCGTGATCTGGAGACAGGTACTATATGATGATACTTCGTGTCAGCACACCAGATATGACTGAGCCCCCTCTTTTAGGATGCTTTCGCATGTAAACCAAGCCTCAACCAAGGTATATTTTCCATTTTTTGATGGTTGCGTAGGATGCATGACAACATACATTCATTCTGTTGTCCCCATTGATGTGGGTATCAACCCACTTCCTATCGTCCTCATCTGCTTGACTATATACATATGTCCTGTCGTCCTCCTCTGCCTGAGAAAGTACCAACGTACTGTCGTCAACGTCTATGTGAGGATGTAGATATGTGTGTCATTCTCGTCTTGTGAAGACATTTTCGCGTCTCTCGATACGTGATGACTGGTTATTAGGCCGATGTGTGTCTGACATCAGTCCTCTCTTGCTCTCGTGTCATGTGTTGGATTTATATCAATTCTCATCACTTAAAGTTGATTATCTCGGTGTGAGCATGGCTCCATCCAAAAGGTACATCCCTCTGTTACAACTGAGCCGCTTTTCCAGGGCATTCTGCATCTGAAGAGGTTATTGCCTGCATGATCTGAGCCTAAGCCCATACAACTGGCTCACATCCACATACAGATCTAAAACATGGATTTCATAAATGTTTTTAATTTGTTCTGGGAATAGGATTTTCCTCCTCAAGACAGACAGGATTCATCCCAACATCTGGGGCAGCCAACAGCTATTAGTCAGCAAGGGGTTCAGTCCTATTTTGAAAGGGCAGCGCACACCTACTCCACTTAAGGTCTAACTTCACTGACTCTAATAGTACAGATGCACACCTTTTAACAATAATCAAAATTGATTGTACTTATTCACCCCATATAGTGTTTTGTGTTCTAATTATTTAAGCTGAACATGAATTTCCTTTATTTCCCTCAGGCCACAGACTTCCTGTTTCAAGTTTTTTCAGCTGCCATAGTTTCCTGGGCTGACCACTTCATGCCTCTCCTGCTTGGCATCAGGTCCCGATGGTTCACATGGCAACCAGGCTCTAAGCCCGAAATCGCAGAACACAGTCTGTACGGCGGGGGGTCTTGCACTGAGAGCGCCCTACCACAGTGCCTGCTGGCGCTGCCTCACAGCCTTCCTTTGCTGCTGGACAAAGAGCCTTGGAACAGCCAGACTCAAAAAGTTAGTTTTACGTTTTTTTATTCTGAAGGATTTTCACTACAGTTTAACAAATTTATGATTACCTGTGTGTGTATGCCTGTCTCAGTTCATAGATTGGCTTTTCAGCATCACAGAAGCTCCAGAGCAGACTGTGTCCACCGCAACCATCAGCACAGCCAAAGGTAAACAACAATGCAGCACACAGTCATCAACATAGAACATAAATTCAACAGTGTAAAACATAAAGTCAGCAACGTAACATATAAAGTCAGCAAAGTAAAAAAAAAAGTCAGCAACGAGAAAAGTAAAGTCAGCAAAGTAAAAAATAAAGTCAGCAACATAACATATAAAGTCAGCAAGGTAAAAAATAAAGTCAGCAACGTGAAACACAAACTCAGCAACGTAAAACATGAATAAAGCAGTGTAGATTATAAAGTCAGCAACGTAACAGTGTAAAACATATATTCAACAGTGCAAAATATAAATTCAACTGTGTAAAACATAAATTCAACTGTGTAAAACATAAAGTCAGCAACGTAAAACATGAAGTCATCAGCACAAAACATGAAGACATCAGCATAAAACATGAAGACATCAGCATAAAACATGAAGACATCAGCATAAAACATGAAGACATCAGCATAAAACATGAAGACATCAGCATAAAACATGAAGACATCAGCATAAAACATGAAGACATCAGCATAAAACATGAAGACATCAGCATAAAACATGAAGACATCAGCATAAAACATGAAGACATCAGCATAAAACATAAAGTAAACAGCATAAATCCTATAGTCAGCAACATAAATTAGTAAGCAGGGATGTCATGACTAATTGTTTTTGCGATTAACCTTGATTCCTAAATTCACGGTTTTAAAGTCGTAGAAATTCCATGAACTATGGTATTTTGGGAATATCGTATATGTGTGCAGCGGGAAGAAATCTCCCCTCTTGTCTCCAGTTATGTGCATGAGTGCCTGTGTGGTCAAACTTCGTATGTTAATGCATGGAAATGGCAGAAGTTGCTGAAACTCCATAGATGTAACCATTTAAGAAAGAAGAAATATATAAATCCCTCAGTGTGCAGCCGTATTGGATATCGACTAAATGACCATGTGAGTGGTTGTGGTAGATGATGAATATCTAATCTCAAAAATCTTGGAATCAGAAAGTTGCTGCTAAAATTTCCAACACGTCTAAAATGTCTCTACATTTTCTGGGCAATTGTCCATCCCTGTTTACCCAAGTCAAGGTAAAAAACTAAACTCGCTAACCCTCCTCCGCTGGTTACTCTCCTAATTACATTAAATCATTTTGGGGTGTTTCTAAATGCAGATGTGTAGTGAGTGGACCTATCACCTGCCTCTCAATTGGTCAAAATGCTAATGCTAATCATACAGCCTCCACTCAACGAGATTCTCACAACAGACTTTGAGAAAAATTCCAGTAAAGTCACATTGCTGCACGGAAAATCAGGGTCCTCCATTAATGTGCTAGATACCCCAACAGACACACGAACACTCCAGCTAGGACACCCACATGAACACACATGGCACATAAGGCTTTTACACCATACCGGCTCCGTTACATTAGCAGTGAAATTCAACGTTAGGCTTAGATATTAAGGTTTCAGTACACAAAGACCTTTCAGCCATATCATTATAACCATCGACATTTAAAGTGAATAACATTGATTATCTGATCGTCATAGTTACCTGTGAGTGGGCGGATATATTCAGCAGAATTTTGTCCTGAGGATGAAGAATTGGAAACTGGAAAATCTGATCCAGAGAAAGGATCATGGGCGGCCAATGCTGAAACACCAAGCATCAAACAACAGACACATCGTTGTGTGTCTTAGGACTATGTTTCCTATTATAGTGTTGATAACCGTGATATCAAAATCTATTATTGTTTGATCCCTAGTCACCAGTATAAACAAATCCTGCTAAAATGTTGATTGTATGAGATCCTCCTGACATTACATGAATTATTATATTATATATGAATTAATCACTGTTTCATTACTCTGTTTATGATCGTGTTTGTGTAAAAAAAATAGCTAAAACAGTTATTAATTAAATTTTGGATGGGCCATAACTTTTTTCAGTTCATGCTCGTTAC
Organism: Lophius americanus; assembly: GCA_037951165.1. Lineage (NCBI taxonomy): Eukaryota > Metazoa > Chordata > Actinopteri > Lophiiformes > Lophiidae > Lophius > Lophius americanus. Next base: position 8,932,398 of record JBBDHG010000015.1, on the reverse strand, counting down.
TAAATCATTATTTTTTTTGTTGCTGTCAATGCAGAAAAAACCTGGCTTTGCTTAGATATGTGTCAACTCATAATTCCTGTGCTGACAAGGCTAATTTACAAGGGATTAGCCAATGGGTGTTACTCTTTTACCCCTCTTGGGCCGTCAGGAAGTAACCCTTGAACTCTGTTGACAGCAGTGACTGAAAACAATTGGGATAAGGGGGTCTAGCTAGAATAACGGTGTCCAGCCTCAGTTTATTATAATCTCAGCTAATATTTAGAAAATGTCTAATATCCCTATCTACGAGACATTTCCAAAATTCTCGTTTGACTTTGAAAGCAGGAACTTTTTCTGCCAACTTGAACACTGCTGTAATTTTCCCTGGAATTGAGTAATTGAGCTCAGCAGCAGACGACTACTGAAGACTTCACCTGAGCATGGCATAAGTGATTGACATTTACAAGTCCAACGTAAATATTGGGAAAGTAATTATCCTTAAAGGGCTTCTGTCCGTGATTTTTTTTTATTTATTTAATCAGTTTTTTCCCTGATGGATATTGCAACCCTTATTCACACTTCAAAAAAATACAAATTCTATATTTTGAATGCTTCCTGCATAAGTCCAGTGTGTTGGACAACCAGGAAAGTGAGATTTGGCGATACTTGTTTAAAGAGAGCCCCATATGAAAGGGATCCGTGATGTTGTTATGGTGTGGCTACATTGTAAGTTTTGACTGAATCTCTCACAGTCTGTTTTTCCTCCTGAACTGACATCTCAAATGACCCAAATCACAAACAACAGTCTTGGCTGAAATACACTAAAAATTCTCCTCGTGTTGTCATTTCAGCTGCGCTGCTGGACCTGAAATCCTCGGCTGAGTTCAAAAAGAAGTCCGTGTGGACCAGAGTGTGTGTCTGGTAGCCCAGAGGAAAACGGGCCAAGTTGTGTGGAGCTAACTGAGGTTCACTCCAGCATCACAGACTTCATCACAACAACATCAAGAAATGTGCTCTGTCAAAACAATTTATGTCCATTAAAGTTAATCAAATAAGCAAATATTTAATGTTTCATGTGGGGTTTCATTTCCCCTTCATCTTCTTGTTCCATTTCTCCAGCTGGTGTTGTCGTTCCTTAAGCAGAAGCCAGACGGTCACAGAAGCCCCTAATGAGAAGCTCTTATTAGAAACAGCCAAACAATATTTATGTGCTGAACAACTGAAACATAAAATGGTCAGTCAAAACATTGTAACCACTGATAGAGGACACGAGTTCAAGGTGTTGACCTGATCTTGAATTCTACAGACCTCAGTCCAATCCAGCATCTGTGAGATGTGCTGGAAAAACAAATCAAATCCGTGGAGGCCCTGCCTCACAACTTTCAGGACTTACAGGATCTGCTGCTAATGTCTTATTGCCAGATACCATAGCACACCTTCAAAGGTCTGGTGGAGCCACAAAATATTAGACAGGTTATAATGTTATTGCTAAATGGTGTTAATGCAGCTGCAAAAAAAAGGAATACCTGCACAGGTTCAAATTGGTTTACAACTTAGTATAAAAAGGTGTGTCTATTTCTGTATGTGACAAATAGTCTGGTAGAGAACCGTCTGTGACCCTCGGTTTCGAGTTGAAACATGTTGAGTCATGATCAGTCTCTTATTCCATACAACCTAATCGTTCCTATCTCTGACGAAAGCCGGATTTATCAGTCGCTTCATTTACCAGTTCATCAGGTGAGGACTGGCACCACTTCATGTGATGAACATGTGTGTCGTACATTTCACTCAGCAGAGACGGAGATTGAAAAAAACAGCCTCAAATGGTTTATAATTACAGATGAGGTTTTATAATTGGTCCATCAGAAAGTCTGAACGCTATTTGGAAAGACTGTGATTGAAGTCTGCTCTGAGTAATAGCAAGGTATGTCCCCTCTTTGGAGATATGGGTGGTGGCGGCGGCCGATGACTGCTGAGACTGATGAATGATGTTGCAGATAGATCTGCAGTGAGTGGGTGGTTGATAAGGGTGAGAATAGAATGGATTGGACACTAAGTGTGGCCTGAGTAGAGGAAAGTCATCCTGACTGAACTTTAGATAGATCTTCATTATACTCCTTTTTTCATCGGACTGCACTCCATTGCAACACCTTCAGTTATATCTTCTGTCTGAGAAGGCTGTGTCAGTAAATTTACTTACAGTTTTCAGACTGAACACTGGTTAGCACTTACCGAGAGCGAGTACTGCCAAGAGAAGCATCAGGAGGAAGGGCAGGTGAATGTCTGACAACCCTGTTATTGACTCGACAGCGTATGGTAGAGCCTGATATATGGTGACACCTAAGGGAGGTACAAACAGTCTCTTAATTTAATTACATGAAACCATCAGGATGAAGATGTCACGAGTGAGGAAACAGTGGATCTTGTGTTTTGAAGGAACAGACCGGTCAGCCTGTGTGCTGCCGATACTTGGTTTTAGTGTGTGTGTCTTTGCTGGTAGTGATCATCCCTCTCTCTCACATACACACAGCAGAGTGGTCTTCCATCAGATATTTTATAATTTCCTCTGCTTTGCCAACTTGTTTCCTGTACGCTGACACTTCCTCCGTCATGTTGTTGAGCCATAACTCACTTAAGCGAGAGCATACAGGATATGTATATTTCACAATCTTCGGATATATAGAGCAGTGTTTCTCAAACTTTTTTTTAACAATATGCAGCCAAGAACCCCATAATAAATGTAATTAATACAAGTTAAAAAATAAATTATTAGGTACACTTTCAGATTTTCAAAAACAAAAACAAGATAGATGGTCTTAATTCTCTTAATGTTAGTACCTTTAGTAAAAAAAATATACATATCAATATATATAGTATATATATACAGACACATATATATATATATATATATATATATATATATATATATATATATATATATATATATAATAATAATAATAATAATACATTTAATATATAGATATATATCTATATATATATTATATATAGATCTATATTAAATATATATATAAATTGAGATCTGAGAATACAGATTACATTAAATTCAGACATATGATTTTATTCCCAGAATTCTGATTTTAAAAAGGATAATTTTGCCCTAAATAGGAGGTACTTAACCCTTTGATGTCCTGCACAACTGTTTTGTTGAGCAAATTGTTTTCCACTATATCTTATTGAAAAGTGTGCCACTTCACTAAACCCATTAATAATATGACCCAGTGGCCGTTTGTATGTAGTTTTGGCTTATTAAAAACATCTGAGGACTTATTAAATAGAATTATGTAACTTGATTAAAAATAATTTTGTAACTTGATAGAACAAATTGGTTTTACCAAATGGTGCGCTAATCTAATGAAAATTTTATATATTCCATGAAATACACATTTTTTAAGTTATCTAAACAAATCTTTGAATAAATATTTGTAATTTTATTTTCTGGTAAATTTCAAGTGTCTCAGGCATTAAAATAATAAAGTCCCAAAATCAAAAAAATATGCAAATAGGGAATTTTTTCATTTTTTATTTTTACGGGTGTGGATAATATAAAATACGGTGACTTTAATATAAAAAAAAAACATTGAAGGTATCATAGTAAAATTATTGTAAGTGCATGAGGGATATTTGCCACCTTTTTAAATTTTTAAATTTATTGATGTGATCACATCCACTCTTTTACCAAACAGCACACAATGTCAGGGTAAAATACTTGAAATAATAAGCTATTTCATCTTCAACAAACTGCTTCCGTTCTCGTCAGCGCTGATCAAACTGCTGTAAATTATATTTTTAAGTTGTTCAGAACCAGAAGTGTTGCATTGTAATTGAAGATTAGTGTCACCTTCAGCAGCTGCAGACAGGATGTATAAAGGGATCCAGAGGTTGTAGCGGGCCCACAGCATGGAGTTAGAGGGTGTGCCTAAAACACACAGCAGCTCATGTGGGTACCTGTCGTCACACACATGAAAATGGAGAGTGAAGCACATGATGGCACTGTTACATCATATGGCCAGAAGCAACGGTTTGTTTCATCCAGAAGGACTTTTCGTCAGTACCGAACCACGCCTCTCGTTTGCTGGTCAATACAATACATATTCAACTTGAATAAATGTTTGAACTGAACGTGTCTGCAAATGAGAAGTGAGAGGTGTCCGATGTTATGATATATTAAAACTTCAATTTTATGTCGAGACCTTGTTGCTGTGAAGAAGTATTTCTGCAGAAATAGTGGTTGTGTCATGAAACCAGTGCCGTCGTGTCCAGAGACAACTGCCATGGTATTCACTTTTTCCCCGAAGGTGCAACAACAACCACAGGCAGAGCAATTAACAGTGGTGTGTGGGGCAGAAGCTTGGCTCATTGAACATGGTGGTTGGCTACTAACAATTTATGTTGTATTGCAATTTAACAGTGAACCTAATAATTTCTATAGAACGTTAGTGTTGTGTACCTCAATGTTAGTTTTACCAGCTTTGCATATTACAGCAGTATGGCTTCATGCTTTGTGCGTGTCGGTGAGGAGTAACAGTAGGTCCTGTTTTCTGTTGATCCCTTCACTGATAATGAATCTAAACATCAACTTTTCAAAGTATCTGAATACATTAGGGTCTGTCAGAATAGAAAAGATGCTGAAGATAGTTAATTGGATAATCAAACCTATCAAAATTCCATTTCCTGCTCACATATTCCCTGGCATTGTTGGATTGGGTAATGAAGCACATTCCCTTTCAGCCAAAATCCCCTGGTGGCTCCTTTCTGTTGTTTTCTGGTTACACCATATACTGTAGGTTAAAAACCCAACGATGTAAAAAAAAAAAAAATTAACCTTCATTGCTAACACACATTTAAATGAATTATTGAGTTGAAAATTTAAGTTGAAAATGCTGATTTTATTGAGTAACTAGTTGAACCACTTAAAAATAACCAACAATCATCTTCTTAGACTCTGTAATATTTGTCTTAAGGAGGAAAAAAACAATGCCAGAATCATGCTCCAAAAATAAACAAATATTCATATGCTGTTTCATGTTTAAGGTTTTTTGACGGTAAAACCGTGGAAAAATGTTTTTTGAAAGACATTAGAAGAATTAACACACATTAAGAAAAACAGTCTATAAAAACTACAACTCAACACATTAAAAACAATTAGCTGCAAAAGCCACAAGATTATACAAGCGTTCATGAAGGACACTTAAAAGTGATGTATCCCAAGATGCGCTTTTTTTAAAATTTATATATTGAATAAAAGAGATATAATGCACAAACATGTCATGATATTTTTTGTAACCGTGGTAGCCCCGCTTAACTTAGGGGTCATGCAGTTATAAGACTTAAAATAAGACTTAACTCAACATCACAAAAAACAAATCAACTTATTAATCCCCCTAACATGGACAGTACCCAAATCTACAGTAAACAAGTTGTATTATACGTCATGGCTACATGTATACAACGTTCAGAATGTCACATACAAAAGATAAGTTTTCAGCAAGTACAATACAACTTGTTTACTGTAGCTTTGGATACTGTCCATGTTAGGGTTAATATTAACTTTATTTCTTGTCTTCGCGACGCTGATTAAAGTTTTACTCTTAGTCACATGACTCCATGAGTGAAGCTACCACGGCAAATCAAAATATCATGAAACGTTTGTGTATTATCTCCCATTTATTCTCTAAATGAAACGATAAAAAAAACACGTCTGGGGGTACATCACTTCTGAGTGTCCTGCTTAAGCACTTCTCTCTCCTTCTGGCTTTTGCGGATCGTTTTTGTTTGCAAAATTGATGAAGATGTTTGTCTTTATTTGATGCACAACAATGTTTTTTTAATTTAAAGCATGCGCATGTGGTCAAATTGATGGTGCCTTGCCTTTTGCCTCTATCAGCCACCGTATTTGGGCTTTCCTGGATGACTCGCATTTTTAAATCTGAACCATCACAAACCAACATCACTGATGTTCTTGTCCCTATATAATCATATGTAGCTGACACTCCTGCCGCCGTTTACACCTTCAAACGTGTAAAGTATCACTGACAAACAGGAGGAAGAAATGTGAAGTGACAAGCTTTGTGTGTGTGTGTGTGTGTGTAGTTTTTTTTTACTACCTTAGGAGATCAAGAATGTTCCAGAGGAACAACAGCACACAAACAACGGGTTTACTCTGGAACTCATCCAGCATGACAACCACAATCAGCAGAAGGTTCTTCTCCAGAACCTGAAACACAGTGGGCACAGTCTGCTTCAGACAATGAACATCAACCTCAGGCGCTCTCCTGGATTCTTCTATTTGTGTGTGCATCTCAGATTAAACTGAATACTGAACCAAAATGTAGCACAAAAGAATGCTCAGAATGATAGATATAATGGGACACAAAGGTCAGACCTACGACACCAGTGTGTTGTGGTTAAATCAAGACGGGCCCTGATACTGTGCTGTGCTGAAGCATGAGTAAGTGTGCGGCAGAAAACAGACAACGTTAAAAAAGAGTTTGCAACTTAGTGAATTTGTATGTGTACAGCAGGACAGAGTGATCTGAAAATAAAGGCTGCAGCTTCCAAGAACTGTTGGAGTCTCCGTTGTGATGTTTTACTGCCGCTGGTCAAGAGTAGAGGGGTTAGTCCCGAAGGACAAACTTCAGCACTGGAGTAAATAAACAAACATCCCCTGATCCCTGACCACAGTCTGGAACCCGAACAGGAAAAGGCTAACATGTATAATGCTTTCAAAATACTAAGATGAATGAAATGAAAATATTGTAACCATGAGATGAAAATTAAATAGGCTTTAAAATAAGTTCAGCCTTTCCTGTAGTTTTTTTGTTCAGACGTCCATCAGCCTGCTACGTCGTTGCAGGCTGATGGACGTAGAGGAGAGAGGAAGCTGAAATTACGAGTGGTTTAATAAAAACTGTATGTGTGTGTGCTGTATGTGTGCGTACTGAATGTGTGTGTACTGTATGTGTGTGTACTGTATGTGTGTGTGCTGTATGTGTGCATACTGAATGTGTGTGTACTGTATGTGTGTGTACTGTATGTGTGTGTACTGTATGTGTGTGTGCTGTATGTGTGTGTACTGTATGTGTGTGTACTGTATGTGTGTGTGCTGTATGTGTGCATACTGAATGTGTGTGTACTGTATGTGTGTGTACTGTATGTGTGTGTGCTGTATGTGTGTGTACTGTATGTGAGTGTGCTGTATGTGTGTGTACTGTATGTGTGTGAGGGGCTTCCCCTTGCATTATAATCATGGGAAAGAGTGAAGTGGCATTTTAGTGGCTGGCTAGTCAACAATAAATAATATTCTTATTGGGAATAGAATTTCCTCCTGTTTGAACTCTGTTTAGCTGAATAGGGTTACCCACTTCTGCTTATGTATTTTGACATGGGTCATAATGGTGGTACTTGGAGAGTCAGATATATTCTGTGGTGGTACGTAGTGTTAAAAGTTGGAGAACCACTGTTCTAGGTCTTCTCTATATGTAGTTAATACATCTCACTGTGGATAAGTGTTGTCCAAGAACCTTAAAAGCAGCTTTGGATCCCCTCCCAGACTGGTTTCTCAGGGAGGCTTTATGTGAATTTAGTAGGAGACACACAAAAGTAAAAGAAACCAGGAGGAGGTCTCACACCTTTCCTCAGAACTTAGTTTTCTTTGGTTTACAACATTAAATTATTAATAAAAATATTCCCCCAATAGGATGAGCTGAGATACACACTTGGATGAAGCGAGGAAGGAGTCTGGCTTTCTCAATCCCGTCTGCGATATGGAAGAGCTCCAGGATGGAGAGCAGCTGGCACAGACTCATCACGAAGCCAATGGAGTAGAACGTGTCTGCTAAAGCATCTGCAGAGGGAAAGACGTTATCATTCCGACATATTTGTTGGAGTTGGAATCCTTCTCCGCCTGAGTTATTTAAATGGAATGTAGATCCAAAGCATTCAGTTGGTTTTGAGGATCCTTACATCGACCAAATTTGAGGAACCTGGCGATGCTGTTGGCCAGGATCCAGGTGTGTCCGCTGAACTGGAACAAGTTATAGGAGAAACTGTACACAAGTCGGAAACTGAGCCTGGAAAGAACAAACGTACTGGGTTAACGGAACCGGCATTTTGTTATGGACTGGCTGTCTTCCACAAATTTTATGAGAAATTACAGTAAAGTTCTGTCAAGTAGCAACAGTGGAAGAACAAACAACTCATAAACAGTTAAGTGGAATAACATTAAATCAAGAAACAATATATACCTTCAACTCATAGCATGGGAAACTTCTGCTATAGAATCTCAGCATTCAGCAAAACAATATTTCCTTTTCTAGAAAAACATGTTATAAATATTTATGCAAAGACCAGCCTTAACATTATAACCACTGACATCAGAATAGCATTAATTATTTCCTATATACTAATATATGAGGGATTAGGTGAACATTGTGTCTCGGGTTTGATGTGTTGGAAGAAAAATGTTCCATCATTAGGATCTAAAGGACTCTAACAAGCACCAAATTTTGATGGCTAAATGTCTGAACTCCAGAACTTCACTGGAATACTGGTCTGGATCCTGTTACCGTCCACGGTGCAAAACGGTTCAGGAATGGTTTGAGGGACAAAACAACAAGTTCAAGATTGTTGATGTGGCCTCCAAATAACCAAGATCTCAATGCAACCCAGCATCTCAGCCCCAGAACATCAGTGATCCACCCTCAGGCTTCAACGGTAGGGTATCGTTCTCAACATCTGCTTCCTCCTTCCTCCTCCAGACAGACAACTGGATCCCAGACAAGAACTTCTAGGTCTGTTGTAGATGGTGTGAGCCCCTGGAGTGAATTTTCTTTGTTATTCAGCTGCTAAAGTAAGTCTGAAGGTCTGAAGGCATGCTTCCAGCGCACATACTGTGCACTCTGGAACAAGACAACGATTGCTCTCGCATGCATTTCCACCAGAAGATATGAACATCTGAGGAGTGAGCAACCCCCACACATCGGTGAAAGTTACTGTCAGTATATGTAAAAATGTCTGGAGACATGCAGGAAGTTTCCCCTTTGTATACAATTGAATAATGAGTAAGGTTTGGTTCCTCAGTGGCTGAAATTCAACAGATTCTACATTAATTAGCTCCCCTACATAGTTTGTAGCATCATCTGTAGTATTTAACTCTGTACCAGAGTGAGATAATGAGCAGAGTTAATCCAGTATGCCAGTTAAGGAGAAATTCATGGAAAGATGAAGGTTAGTAACTATCTATCCGGAAAATGCAGATACAGAAACATTCCTCACTCGGCGATGACGCTCACTTACATTCTTCTCAGTTCTTCTGTTGATCCTTCTGTTGCAGGAAAGAGGAGTTCCTCATAATCGCCGTCAGTTTTAGCAGAATATTTTCTTCCAGTTTGGAAGAGAAGTTCCTCCCAGTGAAGACAGACCCACCTCTTACCTCATCCTCCGTCACAACTTGCAGTGTTCCCTCAGGGTGAATGGTTATAACTTCACAGCGAGCAGGAAGTGCACATTCCATGTGTGAGGGTGACGTGACGTGAAACGGTCCCTACCCCCTCCAACAAGACTGAACTGTCTCACCGCCGCTCCCTTTCCTGTCATGCTACATCCAGCCGGCTGAGAAGGTTGTTAACCTCAAATGCAGACACAGGTGAGGATGTCCAAAGAGTTTATTCAAACCAGACTAACTATTCTCTCTCTCTCTCTCTCTCTCTCTCTCTGTCTCTCTGTCTCTCTCTCTGTCTGTCTGTCTGTCTGTCTGTCTGTCTGTCTGTCTGTCTGTCTGTCTGTCTGTCTGTCTGTCTGTCTCAATTCAAATAAACTCTATTGGTATGAATGGTGAACAACAGTTATTGCCAAATCTCTCTCTCTCTCTCTCTCTCTCTCTCTCTCTCTCTCTCTCTCTCTCTCTCTCTCTCTCTCTCTCTCTCTCTCTCTCAGGCTCTGCACCTCCTGGTTTGATTTGTGTTTGCCTTTGTTTCACATAAACAACATTCTGTCACATGTTTCAATCACCTATAAACATCAGAAACCACTGAATACAGATTCAATATAGGATGTAGTTAAAACATTATAATTGATTTAAATCATTAATGTAATTAAATTAATGAATTTTAATCATAATATTACATTTAGATTTAATACAAATTTAAACCTTAAATTTACATCATCAAGGGGATAATGAGACACAGGTGCACTTTAGGTGGCCACAGATGATCGTAGTGGAGGGAAAATGTTGAGAAAAACATGTAGGAGAAGAGACAAGAGATAGTAAATGAGAAGAGAAGAAGAGGGGGAGTCCAAGAACTTTGGTCCTTTCTCCAGGCTTTGTGACGCAACTTCTCCCAAGAGTCACTGTGCAACAATAATGTTTAGATTTTTCAATACTTCAGACAATCCACTGAAAGACAAATGCAATACTGCACTTTACAATAAGACTAACCTCATAAGGGTTTAAAAAGGTTTGTTACTAGTTTGTTGATTAAGTTAGGACATCTTGAGGAATCATTACAAAGAGGCTATAACTCCATAACACTAAACTCTGGTAACTTGATATTGTAAATATCACTGATTATTAAAAGCTATACTGAGTTGTTTACAACTATTTATTAATGACTTATGAAGTGCTTGCAGCCTAATCTATAACTTAATTAACCTATTTATAAATCCTTTCTAATAGTAGTCTTCATGTTAAAAAATGTTTCATTGCCAAGAAAGTGTGCACCGCTTTAGTGGGTGCAGCAGTCGAGGAATGAAGGGCAAACATCGCAAGTTCTTAAAAAATAATAATAGAAATTGGATTCAAGTATAATAATAGTAATTGTTGGTCCATTTCTGCCAGCAAGACCACTGCGTTCACTTCTACATCAGTTTGTTTACGAAGTATTGCTTTTTGTTTGTTTCCAATTCATTTTCCAACCAAAGCCATCCTTAAACTTAACCGAAGAAGACTAATTCATTACATTTACTTACCACAATCCAAAGTGTCTACATTTTGACTTCATCCTTTCACCTTTTGGAATGTTGTGCGTGTTGTTATTCTGCTCTCAGTAAACTGGTTTCTTCGGCCCTCTAGTGGTGGAAACATTCAATTCCTCTTGCAGATATCAGTGACAAATCCTGCACACGAGCATATAATCTCGGTTTTTAGTGAAGGACGTAAAACTGTTGAATTCTGTTGATATGTGATGTTGATAATCTTTTAGTGTGTCTTTGTGCATGAACTACAAGAAACTTGAATCCAGCCCATACACTCACATTTGGAGGGCAGAATAAATCAGCAGGGTCAGAGGGCATGTAGGGTCAGGGCAGAGAGGGATATTACATATCAGCTCCAGTTAACAGATTAATGATAACTTTAATAATAATAACACAGGTTCACTAAAAAAAAAAAATAAACACAAAAAAATGTTATAATCTCCATATTTACCTTAAAAATTTTATTCACTAGTTAGTATTAATTTATCTGTTTCTTTCCATCCAATCCTAATCCTGTTTTAAATGTCCTAGTTTTTAACATATTAAGTCACATTTGTTTTTTTCTCAAATAAATTTTAATTTCTGTTTCTGTTCACATTGTTTCCACAGTTTCTTTCAGCGCTGAGCATTTCTGTTGTCAACTCAATTTATTAGGGTTTGATAAACGCCATTTGATTGGGCCACATTAATGCAATATTGAATAAAGTTCCATCTAACATAAAACCCCAAACTCAACACAGAGCCGTAAGGTTTGTCTAGCATGTTAGCACAATAACATTTTCTAATCAGATGATTGCTGATCAGCCATAATATTATAACTTTTGAAATTGGGAAGGAAAATACCACTGATTTATCAATCAATCAATAAAATGTTATTAATACAGGGCCAATTCACAACAACCATTGTCTCGAGGTGCTTTCCTAAAAGAACAGGTCTAGACCGAACACTTTGGCGACAGTGGCGAGAAAAAAAAAATTTCCTTTACACGGGCACAAACCTTGAGCAGACCCAAGACTCAGGGTTGACGGCCTACTGCCATGACCGGTTGGGTTTGAAAGAGAGAGATGGAGAGAGATAGTGACCGAGAGAGAGAGAGGGAGAAAGAGAGAGAGAGAGAGAGCGCAAGAGAGAAAGGAGGAGAGAGATAGATGGAAAAATCAGCCATGATATCAGCCACAGGGGGGTGCGGTTAGGGGAGGCAGGGTTGTTCTGGTTGGATAATATGGAACTATGAGCTCTTTCAGATATGTGGGTGCCTGACTCTTAAGGGTTTTGTAAGTGAGCAGAGGGATTTTGAATTTGATTCAAAATTTTAGCGGGAGCCAATGAAGGGAAGCTAGTTAGGAGAGATTCTGGATCAGCTGGAGGGGCTTCAAAGACTTATTGGGCCGCCTGCTAGAGGGGCACTGCAATAATCCATCCTGGAAGTGACAACTGCATGAAATCATTTTTATGTATCTTTCTCAGACAGAAAATGCAGTATTTTAGAAATATTACGCATATGAAAACAGGCAGTCCTGCAAATCTGTTTTATGAGGAAGTAAAAGAACAAATATTGATCAAAAATAACTCCCAGGTTCCTCGCAGGGGTGCTGGAAGTCAAGGTGATGCCGTCCAGAGTAGTAATATTGTCTGATAAAGTGTTTCTTAGGCGCCTGGCTCTCAGCACAATAACTTTGGTTTTAGCTGAATTTAATAATAGAAAGGTAAGGATAGACTTGAGAGTATGCCTGGTCTGCAGTTATTAGTGGCTACCAAAGTATCTTCTGTGTTATTTAGTAATCAATATCGTCCTCCAAAAGCTAATGAAGTCATTGATGGGGGTTCAGAATGTGTATGTTGATGTGAGGCAGCAACACTCACTACCCAGAAGCATCTTTTCACACACTGTGATGAGTAAACTGATCTTCATGACTAAAATGTTCAGAGCTGCCATTCAATTAGAGCTCCATGTCTCTCTATGAGGCACTGAAGAAGTGAAGAAGACGTCTTGCTATAAGACACTTATTTTGTTTCATGGCCTCCAATACAATATAATAAATATGTGATCTTGACGTTAACTGTTTGCATCGCTGCTATGGAGATGTTTTATTCATCTCCATAGCATGAGGATGCTATGGACCGGAGAGAGGAATGGTGTAAGCATCAGTGTATGCTACTTGTTAACCACTTATGACGCCTCCGTAATCCAGTGTGACTAATGATCTGACATGATTGACAGTCTGCTGTTTTAATGTTGACTCCAGTAGTAACCGTATCTCCTCAAGACCTGCAGTCACCAGGCCGTCTCTCGAAAATAGTAGGCTAAATATATCCTGTTTCTGCAGCTCTCAGTGTGGGGGGATTCTCATACTGGTCTAGACCTGCAGATGGAACTTCAACAGACCTAAAGACTTGTCCAGGAGAGAACTTCTACAGAATTAGGGTCTCTTTTCTAATCTCATTCCCTCACATGTGTCCTAAGGTTGACGGGAGAACTGGGCAAGCATAAGGATCTGAGCCACTTTGGCAAGGACCAAACTGTTATGGCTAAACCACATCTCCAGAAGTGCAGGTCTTGTTAGGTGTTGCTGATCTGCAGTGGTTAGTACCCATCAAAGTGGTTTAAGGACAACCGGTGATGGACAGCGGATCATAACATGCTACGTGTGAGGCCATGTAGCCACAGACCAGTCAGAATGACCGTGCTGACTCTTGTCCGCCTACAATTGGCACATCAATATCAGAACCGGAACATGGAGCAGTTGAAGATTGTGGTCTGGTCCTTGGAATCACCTCTCTCTGTAGGATAATGCTGCCTGTGTCACTTCAAAAATGGTTAAGGAATGTTTAGAGGAACACAACAACAATACAATAATGATACATGGAGTCCCCACCTCACACTAATATGACAGAAAGGATCTGCTACTAAGATCTTAGCACCTGATACCACAACACACCTTCAGAGGTCTTTTGGTCCATGCCTCAACCGGTCTGAGCGGTTTTGGTGACTAAATGGGACCTACACAATATTAGACAGGTGTTCATAATGCTATGCCTGATTGGTGTATCTCCAAATCATTGACTTTTAAAAACATTAATAAGAGTTTTTCTCTCCAGATGTAATTGTACTTTTAAACATGCATCATTTCTGCTTACATCCACATGTTAACATAAAGACGGAAATTACTCAATTAATTATTATCTAGCATTAATATTATAGTATTAATACTGGGATTATAGTATTAATCAAGTAACGTTGCTTAGGTAATTATTTAAATATTACTGTGTATTTCCTCCTTTGAACTATTCCACCCCTAAGAATAAAATTCACTCTAGGTTTTAAAAAATGAACGTGTACGCCGCCTGAAGTGGGAAGAACAACTCATTCATCTAATTTGAGCAAAGGTTGAGACAGTTAGACGACTCAAAGCTGCATAGCAAAACTAAAACCATACCTGATACGTAGTAACATTACTACCAGCTTATATCAGACAGCATATGGGTCGGATACAGAGTTTCCCCCAGTTAAGCTCGGGGTCATCTTTGGTTTCCCACCAAGTGTGGACAGCATTACACAGTGGGCGGGGTGACAGGGACGGTTTGTTGCCCACCAACAGCAGACCCAGATCACAACCCATCTCACATCCTGATGCTGAGTTGAGGGTCCCAGCCAGCCAACCGTCAGCATGCCAATTTATTCATTCCAGTTATAGTATAGAACATTCAGCCAAAGTATTTTAACTACTAACAGATTATATCAGAATAACATTGAAGATCTCGTTACAATGGCACCAAGAAGTGGTGGAGATATTTTAGGCAGCAAGTGAACATTTTGTCCATAAGTCCCTCATGACTGGATCAGAACAGCTCCAGAACTTCCGGTCTTGTTTGTTGTTCCTAATCTCTTTCCCGTTACTGTTTGGCATGTACATGCTGCACTGGGTCATAATATAGACAGGTTCAGTCCAATTGTACACATTTTTCCGTATTTTCATTTACTTCACTACATTATTCTCACAGCTGTATTTACTGCTTACTTTCCAGAGTATCATTTCTCATTCCCTTCCACCCAAGAGAAAATGTAATTTTGTAAAATGTAATTAAATGAAGGACTAGGTAGGTACTATTTTGATGAGCACATTTTGACTCACTATTTCTCAGTGAAACATGTGACTTAACATGTTTATAATATGACCAAGTGTCAGCATGCTTTTGCTAAAGAGTAAGGGGCCAAGGATATAGCCCTGGGGTATACCACAGGGCAATGGGGCCACAGAGCAGGAGGCCTTAACCATGGTCATAGAAAAAAACCCTGTTTGAAAAGTAAGAATTTTTTGCATGTTAAAGGATGGAAATACTTACTACACAGAATTATGTAACTTTATTCCACCAAGAATAAAGTCTAATAAGGTCCAAATAGTTTTCTAAAAACCAGCTTCACCAAAAGGTTGAGCTTATCTTATTAAAATTAAAGATAATCCATGAAAAACCCCCAACATTGAACAACCAATTTGTCATGTTATGATATATTAAAATGTCTATGGTATCCAATTAATAATTAAACCCAAATTAAAATAGTATATGCAAAGCAATAATTCTTCCATGTTTTTTTTTTCAGGTGAGGACATTAAAGGGTTAATTAAGCTGAATAATATAAATAGCATCAAGGTTGTGTGACAGGGGAAAGAAAGGTAGCCAGTGTTTTTTGATCCCACGGAAGAGTTTTAGTTGCACAAATTGCTAAACAGGGCTAACACTGGTTCTGATAGAAAGGTGTCAGAACACACAGTTACACCACTGGGCTGAGTTGGAGGCAAAAGGGGGACCTTCTGAATATTAGGCAGGTGGTTTTAATGATATGGCTGATTGGTATATAGCCATAGTGGCGGTGCACAATGATGAGAACAGGGTAAAACATTAAATAATCCAAATGGAAGGAAAACAGAAAAAAGGCAGTAACTGTAAAGAAAACAAAATGACACCAAAAATCAACTTGAAAAATAAATTAAGAAAAGGAGATCATAAAAAACCCAACAAAAAAACTCAACACTGTGAGCCCTTTGTTTTAAGTGCAATATTGCCATATTTTCCTTGTTCTCTCTTTAGAATATTCTAAAATATTCAATTATTTTAAACATTTTTTTCTGTCCTTTAGATATTTAAAATGATCATTTGTTTTATGTATTCATTATGCTGTTCACTAAATTTAATTATGGGATCCCAATTATTATGGGATGCTCTTGCTAAATGGTTAAAGTTGGTCATGTAAGTGTTTATACTTGCAAAATCTGAGATTTACATGGAATGATACTTTTATGGCTTGTTTGTGACATTATGGTAATTTCCAATGAATTACACAGTGTTTTCCCCATTCTTGCATGAATGATAAAGTTATTTACTGTTTCTTTATTTAAGATAATTCAGTTTATCCACTACGATGATATACCATTTTGAATATGACATCTTTTACCATTTCAATTTGACAGTTAATTGTACATGTACCAACATGTTTGAGATAAAAATGACAAAGTAGTTATAAGCCGTAAAGAGGACAAAAGTCTAAAATAGGATCTTCTGAGATGATCTTGGCCCGACAACTGGTCCAACTGTAATGTGATTCAGTCATGCTTTTATGTGTCACATCTTTCAAAAGGACTGCGGTGGCGGTCCCTGGTCCTCAGACTGCCCGACCCCTTGGGGCCTTAGCAGTCAAACGTGCAAGGCGGCTCGTTGCTCGCAGGGTGTGCTGCTGCTGAGCTGTTGTCACCTGGGTGTTTAACTGCAAGACAGTCCTGATGGAAGGTGTCACAACCCCCGCATTCATCCCCTCCTGCTAACATGGCAACAGTTTTTCACATTCTACCACGTCGCCTATATCCGAGCTCGACAACTGTCCTTAAAGGCAACTGCTGCGCTTATGCTTTACATCACAATGTAATCTGATGGTTCAGAGATTTGGAGTGGTTCGTGTTGGATCACGTTTTTATGGGTAACTGGATAGTTAGTGGCAAAGTTTTGTCCACTGAGATGTTATTAGATTAGAGGAGTGGAGGAAAAATGATTCATATAATGTACTTTGGCAAAAGAAGTCCAGCTATGATGCAAAAATATTTTAGAAGACAAGACCCTGCATCCAAAACACGTAGGTCAGGTGTAGACGCACGTCTAAGGCAAAAAGATACAGATCATCACGGATGTCTTTTGAAGATTTATTCTCTCTTTCCATCATCAGAGGCCTAGAAGACTACAAAAAATAAAACACATTAAAGAACAAGAGTACAAATATGCAACTTAAAGTAATTTTTAAAGTTTCACAAGTAAGTGTCCGTAATTAGACAGTTCCAAATAACAAGGTCTCTCATGCTGATATCTGTTTATAGACGGGTCCAAACACATTAACACAGCAGTGGAAAATGTGTCCAGCTGTTCAAACTTCAACAAATATCACAATATTACAAAATCAGAAATTACTGTATGCGTCTCTTGGACCAAGCAGGATATGTTTATTTTGGGACTGTAAGTTTTTCTTCTGCAGGCGTGTTGGCTCTCTCTGCTGTCATATTAAATATGACCCATAATACAACACTTACCATAATGCAAGGCTAGAATGTGGTAATGTGACCTATTACACTCAATATGAAATAAAACCTTGCAATAAAGAGGACTACATTTTTTACCAATACATTGTTTTTAAGGTAGCCTATTCTAGACCTTTTTAACATCTTATTTAATACATCTCTAATGTTATGACTAATAATGACTGTTTTAGATGAATAATGACTTAATTGACTGAATTGAAACATTTATAAAATAGACATTTCAATGAAATGTAAGTAAAAAGTGTCCCTCAGACACACACTGTAAAAACTTTCTGTAGAAATCTAAGTAAAAAACTGTCAAATTGAAATGGTAAAAGATGTCATATTCAAAATGGTATATCATCGTAGTGGATAAACTGAATTATCTTAAATAAAGAAACAGTAAATAACTTTATCATTCATGCAAGAATGGGGAAAACACTGTGTAATTCATTGGAAATTACCATAATGTCACAAACAAGCCATAAAAGTATCATTCCATGTAAATCTCAGATTTTGCAAGTATAAACACTTACATGACCAACTTTAACCATTTAGCAAGAGCATCCCATAATGAAATAAATAAAAACATGGTATATATTTTTGGAAATAATATTTTATTTATTTATTGTCTTTTACTGTTTTTTAATGCTATTAACTATGTAATCATAAACCGGTTGACACTTTATTTGTCTTTTATGGTACTTTACAGTAGTGTCTTGTACATTGAGATCGTTATTCCTTATGGCAACATTCTGGCAACTGCAGAATGATATCCTGATATTATTTTACAGTATAAAGAAGCAGAACAGATTAAATTAAACTGAAACAGTAGTAACTTCGTAAAATGTTCATGATTCATTTTAAAGATTTTTCTCAATCTTGAGTTTGAGATTTGAAGTGCCTTCCCTTATCCTTACCCCTTACCCGAAGTCTAGATATAGGTATTGAACCTATCTTGTAAAAGAAAGACTGTTGTTCTTTTAGGCTGAACAAATACCATACTTTTTTGTTGGTTCTGTTTCCATTTCAACAGTTTTGATAAACAAGAATCAGAATGAGCCATGGAGCGATGGCGATTCATGAGAAGATGGCAAGCCGGGGAAATCAGTGTGATGCTTTAGACCTTGTTCCACTTGGAGACCTTAGGTCCTACCATTCATGTGGATGTTATTTTGTCACGTGGCACCTAAACAAACAAGTACCCATTTTTCATGGAAACAGTATTTCCTAAATGCAGTGACTTCTTTCAGCAGAATGAAGCTCCCTGCCACACTGCAAAACATGGTTCAGGAACGTTTTTAGGAACACAACAACAAGTTCAAGGTGATGAATTGCCCTTCAAATTCCCCAGATTACAATCAAATCAAGTACCGGTGGGATGTGCTGGACAAGGAAATCTGTTCCATGGAGGTCCCACCTCACAACTCACAGTACATACAACCATCTGACGATGCAAAAGGCTCTTGGTTGTGGTTCCCCCCAAGCCCCCGTGGCTAGACTTATGTACATTCACGTGCATATGCATGGAAATACGGAGAACACAAACAGGTAAAATATGTCTAACATGAACAAATTAATAAATAAAACATATAAATCTGAAATAAAAGATTCTGAGTCACAAAATAAATATATGTTTTAGTTTAAAAAAAAACACCTTTAACCTCAAATAAAAACTTCATAATAAAAAAAGTAAAAATAATGGCAGCCAGTCCTACAATAAGTTGAAGATAGCTGAAGATAGTCAGCGGGGATAGCTGGAGCCTATCCCAGCTGACATCGGGCGAGATGCGGGGTACAGCCTGGACAAGTCGCCAGTTCATCGCAGGGCCGAGACATACAACCACTCAAAGTCACTCACTCATTCTTACGGGCAATTTAGTGTCACCAATTCACCTTTATTTCATGTTTTTGGACTGTGGGAATAAGCCGGAGTTCCCGGAGAAAACCCATGCAGACACAGCCATCACGAAAAAACAAATCTCCAACTAGTTAAGGCTTTCCTGACTTAATTTGAAATGTGTGGGTCACTGTGTAAAACATGTAATTTCCAGACCCTTAATCAAAAACTCAAGCGTTTACAAACAAAATGTTTTAATATACCAATCATCAAAATGGAAAATGATAAAGTTGGAACTCTAGGAGGATTTAGTTCAAATACAAGCTCTGTAAACGGCAAAAACACCTGCATATTAAACTAAAAATAGCCGACTTCTTATTGGGTTTACGTCATAGCTCCAAGAAACTTTTTGGTAGATCCTGATATGATGAACATGTGTACCAAATTGCATACACCCTTTGCTACTTTATCCTTCATTGATAAATGCTTTTGGGAGGGAGACCGATTAAGTCGTCTCAACGTCTTCCTTTGGTCCCTGAACCCCAGCTTGAGAACCACGTGGCTCAGACTCTGAGTGATGACTCTGGTTCTTCTTTTTAGACACTCGGCTCTGGAACTGGAATGCTTGGCGCGTTTTCGCGTCATCGGAGTGTCTGTCTAACTTTGTGAGCTACTCCATCTCTGCCTGAAGCTCCGAGGAATCCTGCTGGGTTCCATCTCGACCGTGTCTCCTCTGTCAGACACCTGATGTAAACCCAAACCTTCGGGTTCAGCCATGAGACCGGAGAAAAGCTGCATGCAGACCACAGCCACCCTCAAAGATCGGGCAAAGAAACATGCGCACGGAGAAGAGAATGAGCAGTTTGAATACATTGATCTGAAGTTGGAGGACGTGAACACGGGCGGGACAAACCCACAGAAAAACTGCAGCTTTGGTGAGAGTCACCTAATGTCTGTCCTGATAAGCAGCAGCGGCTCTGGAGCACCGCGCGTAACGGAACTAAACAATGTGCTAGCAGAGCAAACCAACTGTGAAACTGAGAGGAAAGGAGATTCTGTAGCAGTGGAAAATGCAGAAGATGTCAAAGAGAGTCCTCCTGTTCACCTCTCACCATCTGACTCTTATCTTAGAGCTAAGTGTCTCAAATCTGGAGATCCACGCGTCATTACGCATGACGCTGTGACCATAGAGGACAAAAACAAACCCAAAGATGAGCAAACTCGCTTTAGTGATAATTATTTCAGTGGTGACAATGAGTCTGACGACTATGATGAAGATGATGATGTTGTTTTGCTGCTTTCTGACGAGTGCGTCGCGTGCGTAACGGAGGACGAGACTCATTACATAACGACGCACGAGATCCAGCTTTCAGAGCATTCGGATCACGAGAGCGACCTCGGGTTGGGCTCCTCCACCAGCTGGGAAATCGAGGATGACAATCAGGTATACTCTTTTGTCGATTACGCTTCTTTTGACGGTGATGGAGCGGCTAGGGAAAGGGGCGACTGCAGCCAGACTCCTGCTCAGGGAAAAGCAGCCGCAGTCATCACTCTGCATGAAAGTGATCTGCGCGACTCGGCCAAGTTTACCAGCTCCGATGAGAGTGGGTCAAAGCCACCGCAGCAGCAGCAGTGTGGTGGCACCACTGACGGACAGATCCACCTGTCAATCAGAACCACTTCACGAGCTATAAATGAAGCCAGCAATATTAAAGAACAGGAAAAAAATCTTTATCATACCACGCATTCAGGAGATGCCAACCGTTATGTGTTTAGGGGTGTTGATGGGAAAGCAGAGACGTTGTGTGACAGTAAAAAGTGCTTCATAGCTTCGCCAGGGCGCTTGCACTTTGGGCGCAAACTGAGGGGAAAAGAGGTGACTGAATATTCCAGCGGTGCGTCCAGCGCTGTTAGCGATCTGGATGACGCGGACAAAGAGGTGCGCAACCTGACAGCCAGAGCTTTCAAGAGTCTGGCCTATCCTTACTTTGAAGCTTTTAATTTGGGCACCTCCAGTGAGTCCTCTGAGTCAGAGCACGGTGTAGGGCTAAACAGGCGGTCCGCAATTGTGGACCTGAAGTATGGCAACATGAATGTATCTCAAGGACTGGAGCAGAGAGTTGTACCCCATCAAAACTCAATGGCCCCATCTCAAACTGTGGACAGCGGTTATAAAGGCATCAGCCCGCCCACCAACAAGATATTCAGTTTGAATGCCAATCCTCACAGCACCGCGTCATCTACCAAGAAAATAGAGCTGATGGGCGAATTCAGCGAGGGGCACAGTGGAGTGATTAGACTCACGGAGACCCTTAATTTTCGCTGCAATATGAAATCGGGAATGGATGGGGGTGAAAAAAGCGCCAACTTTACACAAAACGCCGCGGGATCACGTTCCACAGATGAGGTTACCAACACATTTCTAAGCAGCCAGGGGAGAGGGGCCAGGCAGCTGCCCTCTAAAACCATGGAGGACTCACACAAGAAAGCTATATTTGCCTCTAGTTTGATCAAAAATGTGATATCTAAAAAGATGCAGTTCGAGCAGGAGCGCAAGATGGAAAGGGGGGAGATCAGAGAGCCGCACCAGAAGCCATCTTCCCCGTGCGTTGCGCACCAGGATAGCGACAGCCTAAAGGAGAAGGGGAGCAAGGAGCTGCAGAAAGAGAGCTCCAAAGTTTCTGAGAGTAAATCTGATATCATAATGTGCGTGGATGAATCAGGGGTTATCGTAGACAGCGGCTCGAGAGACTCTCAGAGGCAAGACGGAACAGAAACTAAGTCGGAACCTGAGAATGAAGCTGGGATCGATCCTAAAAAAGGCGCATTGGAAGCTTCTAAAAGCAGTTTGCATCGAAGCCAAAATAGCGCATTCAGGTGCTGGAAGGATGAGGAGCTAGAGTTTCAAAAGGATCATAAAAACGAGCAAACTCCAGAGGATACGACGCCTTCAGCTGAGGACAGAGAGGGCGAGGAGGATCGGTGGCGATGCTCACCGTGCAGCGGCAAAACGACCAAAATGACGCATTTGTTTGTGCCAAGTATCCAACTGCTGTCCAGTGAGGAAGAACAGCAGCTGCAGGGCAGGAGCCATTCTTCATGCGGGGACTCAGAGGTAAAAGAACTGCGCTCTGACAACACTTTATACGTCACAGACGCCAGGAGTTTGTCAACATCCAAATCCCCAGAAATTAAAATTAACCTGAGGAGCATCCGAAACAATAAAACGGAGCCGTTTGGCGTCTCCAAACTGCGCACCCCAAATATAGGATGTAACTCATCCAGCCTCAGAACAGATGACTTCAAGTGCCTGGCGCTGGCTGCAGCTCTGAAGGGTGAGTCTTCAGATAAAGTACCGCATTTCACAGTCAGAGATATCAGAGATAATAGTAATAAAGGGAAGCTGCAGACGCCTATTCACCAAGTGAGAGATGTGCGTAAGCTGGTAAAAAGTTCCTATCATTTTGTTTCTATTGATAATAACGAAATAAAATCCAACGTTGACAGTAATTCTGAACAAAAGAAGCAAATTCCTTATCGAGATCCCAAATCGGTGTCCCCTATAGTGATCAAATGTCAGTCCGTGAATACACACAGTAATGGCAAACAGTGTGAGAATCTTGATGAGCCCTCCGATCAAGAGTCACCTTGTCACTTGAATGTATCGTCTCCAGAGGGAGAAAATGCACCACTGCAGAAGACAGCAGCGAGAAATCCCACCTCCCCAGAGGGAGACATTGGATTGAGAGCTGAAAACATGATAGCTGCTAAGAGGCTGGAAAAAACATCAGATGTCTCAGATAAAAAGGCTGATTCAAATATGACAAACCAGGTGGCTTTGGAGAAACTCCAGGCTGCTGTGAAAACAATGGAGCAGCTCTACGTGTTTGAGAGAAATGAATGGAAGAGGAAGACAGACCCCAGGCCGCTGACAGACAGCCACGTGCTTTCACTGATAACCAGCGAGGAGAATGATGGAACCGAGGAGGAAGGAGCGAGAGCCTCCAGCGTGGAGAAGACCCCACTAGCGGTAGTGGCATCCCCTGGTACTAATGTCCTCCTGAAGCGGGAGGAGAAACCCTCTCAGAGTGCTGGAAGCCGCAATGAAAAGCTGGTTGCTAAGGTGGGAAACAACAACATGGTCAGCCTTAGTTGTAGTTCCACACTTGCAAAGATGGATTGGCAAAACACCATCACACAAGCACCTTTCAGCACCAAAAGCTTTGCCCCAAAATTACATACTCCCTTAAAAAACAGCCAGACAAAGCCCAGTGGATCCGAAGGAACTGAGTCAATGGACTCAGAGAGGTCCATGAACACCTCAGCTGACAATGAGAATTACCTGACTATTCCGGTCAAGCCTCAAGTAAGCAGCAACAAACAAGACTCATCTTTAGATAAAACATCGCTGTACACATTTACCACCCAGACACACCCAACAACACCTTCAGGACCTGTGGGATCCACTACCCAAATGGGACAGCAAGACCCCAGCATGTCTCCCAAACACTACAGCATTGTGACGGAGACACGCACACCAGAGATCCCGTCTGCCACCATCTACCACCCCTTGCCTTTGGGTTTACCGACCAATCAGCCTCAGGTTTACTGTTTTTCCCCAGCAATCACCCCTAGTCCCACCTTCGACCCCTTCCAGGCCACTCAAAGAAAGATGCTCTTGGATCCCACCACTGGGAACTACTACCTGGTGGACACTCCCGTGCAGCCGGCCACCAAGCGCCTCTTCGACCCTGAAACAGGCCAGTATGTGGATGTGCCAATGCCACAGCATGCTCCAACCCCAGTGCCCATGCCCATCTCACCTCTGGCCCTCTGTCCAGGCGCGTATGGACACACTTACATGATCTACCCAGGATTCATGCCGTTGCCATCTGTGATCCCTGATAGGACGCAAGTTCAGTCGCAGATGTCAGTGCAGTCAGAAGCGATGAGCGAGGGGAAAGGTTCCTCACAGCAGTCCGAGGGCGTCTACATGGAGAGTCCTGCCTACATGACTACTGGACACTCTCCCCAGGCGGCTTCTGCTGCTGCAGCCACCAGACCACTGCAGGGTTTCTCCAACATCAAACAGCCAGTTATTAGCATCACCTCCCAGCAGGGTCCCCGTATCATCGCCCCGCCTTCATTTGACGGGACCACCATGAGCTTTATGGTGGAGCACAGGTGAACAGTGGAGTACCTGGACAGGTGAGAAGTTCTGTTGTTTATGTGGTACCAACTTAGAGTCTCTGAGAGAACTAGGATGGAGTATCATGTGCCACTGATGTGCTTAACCAAACAGTTAAGTAGGGCATTAAAGGGTTTTAAACGGCACATAGTTTGGGCACTAAATTAATTACAAGATGCATAGTACTGTTTTTAGACTCAATCACTACTTAGGTATTCATGGAGGGATAAGATGTAGGAAAAATTGATGAAAATTTGCAGTACAAACAGAAAAGGGCCATAATTCAAGCATTTCCTGGCAAAAATTTAGAGAAATGACTGAATAATATGAAAAGTTTCTGCCATTAATGAAACCCACATTTTTAAATAAGTTATATAATCAACGGATGTTGTTCATATAGACTGAAACAACAGGTTTTAGTCATACAACCTGCATACCTCTGGTGGAGGTATGCAGTCAATGAGTGCTTGCTAGTTAAGTTCTGTGTTCATCGACTTAACCAAATGGTCCCACACAGAGGGCAGGTTTGGAGAATGAAACAGTCCAGGTTGCTAGACTGAAACATTCCAGGTTCATTCAGTAAAATGGTCCATGCACATACAGTGACATTGACCAGGTTAACACATTGAAATCGTCCAGGTTCACACAGTGAAAAAGTCCTGGTTCACACAGTGAAAACTTCCAGGTTCATACAGTGAAACAGAACCGGTTCATGGAGTGAAACATTCCAGGTTCACACAATGAAACTGTAAAGGTTCACACAGTGAAAACGTCCAGGGTCATAGAGGGAAACAGTCTAGGGTCATACAGGGAAACGGTCTAGGGTCATACAGGGAAACAGTCTAGGGTCATACAGAGAAACAGTCCAGATTCATACAGTGAATTTGAATTGAAGTGAATTTGTTAGGTTCATTATACTAAGAAATTCATTAAATTGTTCTGTTTTATTTTTACCGCCACTTTGCTACACTATCTGTGTTTTCAAAAATTGGCGTTACATAGTTTTGTTGGTTCCAATAATCCTGCCTCTTGCCACTGATACAGTTCTGGTTTCTTGACCAGCTAGGATTTGGTTCCACTCTGGCATTAGCTGTCCTGGCTGAGGGCCTGTTCGTTAGGTATGGGAACACAAAGAACTGGTTCTAAATCAGGCACTGGCTCTCAATCAACTGCCTTTGGGGGAAAAGATGTTTTAGCGGCCTACAATTAACTTGAAAAAGTCTAAAAATATAGATTCTAAAAGCAACTTATCGACAAACTGTATTAAAGAAGTATGAAAAGTGAAGAGACAGGAGGACAGCCAGATGATTATACTGATAAAATGGTACACAATCTAGGTCTTCTGATGAGTGTTTTTGACGTCTGGTGGATAGACCATATGCAGGAGTAAAAGGTCAGCCAATGGCAGGTGTTTGCTGGCATACACACAAACCGTGTCAGCTGCTGCTGGATATCAAGAGGTTGCGTGACAGCTTAGCTGGCTTTTTATAGGAGCAGTCTTTTAAACACAGACAGAGTGAGAAGACAGGTTCACATGGCATACAAACACTTATTACATAAATACAACATGCAACATAGCAGCAGACAGCCTCAGCTGTAGAGTGGTGGGACATTTGGAGTTCCCCTTCTCATCTGAGGGTGAGTCCCACATACCAGGGGGCTCAAAGGAAACGATCTACAAGCTGGAGATCTGGACCTTTAAGTGAAAGGAAGCACAATTTGAATGCAAAACTGGGTTTGCTGAATGTTGAGGAATGAAGCTATTAGCTAAAATCAGCAGGACAAGTCCAATGGCCCATCAAAGGTCGCCTGAGGGTGTAAAGTTCTTCAAAACACAACTAAGCATCAATTAATCATATTCTTCTCTAGATCAATATAATTTAAATTAAGGTATATTATGTGGCTATCACCCACAGGGAAATTATTTCCAAAATGTATTGAACTCATTAATGGCAACTAAATAGTTAGATATGTACAGTGTTAATTGATTTATAGGCATGGCAACACAAGCAAATTGTGAATGTCATAATATTTCAGTAAAAGTTTCCGCTGGATATTATTTATTCAGTGTAGACAAAGTGCACTTGCATGGAGAAATTGAGTTTTAAGTGAAATATCTAAAGGAAATACTGGATGTATTTCATAGATGGCAACCCCATTAGATCTGAAAATCCTTAAAAATTCCCCAAAATTTGTAAGGAAAGAAAGTGCATAATTTGATTAAAACCTTCTTCTTCTTCTTTTCCTTCTCCTCCTCCTTCTTGTTCTCAAATTAAATGTATTATTATTATTATTATTCTTGTTCTTGTTCTTGTTCTTGTTCTTGTTCTTGTTCTTCTTGTTCTTGTTCTTGTTCTTTCGGCTATTCCCTTTTGGGGGTCGCTAAAGGGGATCATATCCCAAATTTATATGCGCAATGAGATGATCCGCTGTGGCGATTCCTAAAGAAAGAGCAGAAAAAAGAATAAGCTCTTTGTCACTAGCTGTCTGGCTAAGGCCCTGCTCAAAAATGACAAGCCCAAATAAAATTGAGTATATCTTTGTAAAAACAATGTATATATCAGAAATGTTGGAACATAGTAAAGGTTTTGGTTGTAGAGAAGTGAGACATATTGTTGGAATCTGCAGAGTCTCAGCCTTCTTATGACATATCCATAGCATTTAGTGAAATGCATCCACAGTACCAACTTTTCAGGTATGGACCGTTAGTGTGTTTTTACTTATTTCTCATTAATAGTTAATTACTAGTTTGTGTTTGGTAAAAGTTGTCCTCATGAGCTTTTAGCCAAGGTTCTTGCAGTTCCAACTATAATGCCCACATGTGCTGAAAAAAAGAACAACTGCCCCCACCACCATTGTTTCATCATCCATTTCACGGCTGTGCAATGACGTGTGTGTTTGTGTGTTTGTGTGTTTTGTGTGTGTGCGTGTGGAGAGAATATAGCCCCCAGCCTTGTGGGAATTGGTGCTGACCAATTCTGAGAGTGCATACACTTGATGTGCAGTTGCCAGCCTTCACCACCTGTGGCCTGTCTATCAGAAAATGTAGAACACAGGAGCAGATAGTTTACTGTACAATGTGAAGCTGCAATAAGGACTGTTAACTGCAAAGCACCTTGGGAGAAATAATACATGATTACAGCCTTCATCTTCTTCTTCTTCTTTGTCCTTCGGCTGGTCCCTTTCGGAGTTGCACAGGGAACATCTGTGTCCCTCCATAGGCCGGTACCCTGCTGATTTACCGAACAGTGTCGGTATTTGTTGACCCGAACCCGGTTCAAAATAACATGACAATTTGGAAATCAGTCATGCGTTCTGCATGTGAACTTGGCATAGATTTTATTCCGAATGCCCCCCCAGCTTTGGACCAGCACTAGAAGAACACCATTATTTATTTTCCTTACTGGAGGTTTCCTGATCGATGGACGTCTGTGTCAAAAGGCTGAGCAGGTTATAGTATCCATTGATTTTAGAATTTTAATTTTGACGCTTTTTTGTCAGTCTCCTATGATTCTCTGCTGCTTACACCGCTAGTTAATCGTACATAAGCTCTCTTTAAGTGCTTATTATTTTCCCCAGAATGCTTTGCTTTTACAACGTTTCACTGTATGACGATAATATATTGCTCAGACTTCATCTAAATTTGCTGCAAATTGTTACAGTGTATGTTTTTATACTTGCAAATAACCCATTTATAGCAAGTTTACAACACCTCAGTATAACTTATGTACATAAATATGATTTGCTTAAAACAGGCCAATCAGGTGCAAGACCATAGATCTGACAGGAAAATATTGCTTAAGAGCAAGGGGACTTGGAAACTTAGATAAAACAACAAACCATAAGGACAAAGAAATACAAGAAATAAATGAAATATGTCATAAATGGAAATAAGTGTGTTTGTAATAACTTGCTGTTTCCTTGGTTCCTTACAGGCTGAGATCTGGATGGATGTTGGACTTCTTTTGGTTTCCATTTATTCAATGTGCTTAATACACTGATCGGCCTTAATATTACACCCTCTACCTAATATTGTATACGTATCCCTTCAGCTGTCAGAACCTGCAGCTCTGGTGATGCAGAGATCCAGTGGTTGCATTTAGGCCGTTGCGATGCTTGTCCAATTTCATTGCCTCCAACACATCAACTTCAGGACATTTGCTGCCAAATACATCCCATTCACTGACAGGTGCCATGGTAGCGACATAATCAATTTTACTCTGATTTCCCTTTCGGTGGTCATAATGTTATTGCTGATTGGTGTATGTATATTTTATTTTTCATTTATCTGTTCTAACTTGTACATGATTTGTACAAAGAAAATATTTTTCTCTTTGTTTTATGACATCACAATCTAAAATATGTATAAGACTTACCCCAATCTCAGGCTTGTATTTCTTTGACATTTGCTGACAATAATCAATCCTGGTCTAATTCCGAATTTCTTTTTTTTTTTTTTCTTTTGATTTCTATTTGAGACACATTTTTAAATTTTAATTTACTTTTAGTAAACCATGTCTATATCAATATACATTTTCGACAACAAGATTACAGACATAAAATCAAACTTACAAGATGTGTGACATTGTTTAGCAAAGGCATAACAATCAGCTTTTTTGGAAGCTACTACTTTGAAAGTTACTACAAAAGTAAAAAATAACTAATTTACAGCATTTGAATCAATTACGAACATGATATATATTGAATATAAAAAAGAGATAAAAAAAAATTAACAACATGTGTAACACTTTTAAAAAAGGCAATACATTTAACATTATGGAAAATAACAAAATTTAAAAAAGAATTTGTGACACTTTTACCAAAGGAAAAACTATTTAATGGGATTTTAGAGAACAAATTTACTTTAATTTGGAAAAATAAATGACATAAATCAAAACCAACTTATAAAATTTGAAATAAAGAAAAAGGAATTCACAACTTTGGATTAGGAAATTGCAAAATTAACAAAATGTGCAACACTTACTGAAGGCAAGACAAATTCACATTTTAGAAGAATGTATTTGAAAAGTAAATAAATGTGTGACTGTGACATTTTTTTAGAAATATAATTACAAAAGTAAAAATGAATTTACAATTTATGAAAAATGAATTTATAAAGATACAAAACTAATTAACAAGATGTGTGACACTTTTTAAAAAGGAAAAACAAAGTAACATCTAACTATATAAAAAAAAAGATATAAAACAATTTTACCGAAAGCAAAACCAATTCTTACTGTGGAAAAGAAAATGCCTGGAAAAGAAAATGCCTGGCATTGAGACAATTAAAAACATTTTGAAATTCCAAGATTATGATTAAGATTTCACACATTCATGCTTCCCAATACAAAATTTGAAGGAAAGGGGTGGTTCTATATACAGGAAGTGATTTACCCTCCTGTCAAGACTAGAATATACTCAATGAGTTTCTCCTATGATAAATTTGATTAACATGTTTTTTTGGTTAAAATTTTGATGTCCAACATGTACATTTGTAAAAGACGTAGTTGACAGCCGGTGGATCTGCTGGCCAGTCCATCCCTCTCTCACCTGCTGTTACTTCACTGTCTTCATAGAATGCTGTTAAGCTATTACTCAACCATGTGGTACGCTTTTACTCCAGCATGAACATTATTATTATCGAAGTTAAGCTATTACTCAGTCATAATGTTGTTATTACTGCAGTTAAGCTTATTACTCCAGTAATAATATTGTTAATACCGCAGCAATAACAATGATAGGAATAGAATAGGTCTGTTATTCGTGAGCAGAATTGTTGGTGGGTTGTGTGCATGTTTCAGGTGTTGTATCATATTAAAAGGAAATGAGCTGTAGAAATGTTGAATATTAAGCAGTGGTCACTGTTTTCGAGTATCAAAGTAACTTTTTTTAACCATTAGAGGAAATTAATTTTGATTCACAGGTATCGAGAATATTTCAACGAATGATTCTGGGATTCAAACCCTTATGCAAGAACACTTAAAAAAGGGAATTATGCATCTAGACGCCCTCCATCTTCACTGCTGCTCTGAAGCTTTCTGGACAGACTATATCCTGTGAAAGGAGGGGGAGGTGCGAAGGCGTATTTTGTCATGACGAGGTGATAAAAAGTGAGAATGTCGGCTTGAAGGGACTCACAGATGGAAGGATGAAATGGATAGAAGGAGACGGATGTTTTTTTGAGGGGTTAAAGGTAATAAGACTTTGAAGAATGCTGACGCTCAGTTGAAGCTTATTTGTAACTTTGATGTATTTTGAGGTTGTTATGTACAGACAAATATGTTAAACCTGTTTGTGCATTATGTAAATATAATAAATATGAATCCCTTTTACAGACTACTCTTGTATGATTCTCATTTAATGTTTAATACATAACTGGGCTTAACATATTGGAGTGTATTCTGCTAAGCACCTGAGAGATGGATCCTTTAATGCCACATAAACATTTTTAGTTTTCACTCAAAGTTGTCTGCAAATTTCTGATTTAACCGTTTTTGTTGTTTTCTCGTTTGAAATCTGTAAGTTTCAATGATGAACTGAATTGCTTTAGATAATTAACTGCCACCAAACTGAGTTGAGTTAGATATAATTTAACAACATCATGAAGATGCAAAATAACAGACCTGTTTTCAAACAACATGACCGAGTTGGGAAATTGCCGCATTATCTGTTAAACACGGATTATAAGTATCCAACCAACTCAACTATTGAATATGTTTTTAGATTTGCATTACTTAATTATGTTTATTCTGTTGCACGTGAAGCGATCAATGAAAACAACAATGTTAAGTTACACCTGCTAAAGGGTTGCAAGTTTGAAACCTGTGATGGTCAGTTGTTGGACAGATGTAGACTTCTAATACTGTATTAGTTCAGTGTTCATCCCAAACTTGTTGTTTGACATGTTGTTTATATTTGGTCAATAAACTGTTTCCTGTTTCTACAATATTAAACAGTCCAAAGGTCTGGAATCTAATACAGCAAACTTCTTTTTGGCTTTTTTGAAGTGAGTTTCTCTACAATTGGAGCCACAGCAACCCTTTGTGGGCGTAAGAGGAACTGTTACGGAGAGTGCTGCTCATTCTCTGTTTATTGTTTATATACTATTATTTTAAGATCCATATTTTAATAAGATTGTGAAATATTTATAAAACTGTATTATAAACATTTTATGCTGTCACTGGCTTTTCACGGGGTTTAATTTTTGGGTTTCCCGTTAATGTTCTTTCCTGCAGGAGCTCAGATCCCCCCAATCAACCCGACAATAATCATGATTAAAAATGTCTTTGACAAGCCTCCTATCTTCTGGTGCTCCAATGTCAGCTTCTAGCGATACACATTCTGACCTCTACTGGTGAACAAAGTGGATGTTGTTGGCATAACGTTCATTTTATGACAGTCTTCTCCCTGTTATTGGTTGTCATAATAATATCTTTATCACCCTTGTATTATCACATATCTCCTTTTATCAATCTATATATCACAAGTTACACTGTAGATATATACAGTACAAAGTTGTGAATTTATATTTTAACCCATTCCTGAGGGAGCAGTGGGCTGCCCATGTGAAGCACCAAGACAGCTGAGGTTCAGGCTCTTGCTCATGACGTCAGGAGCTGCGTTGAACCCTGTTCTCCCAGTTGAGGGACAACCACTCTACCCACTGAGCTAAAGCCATCGTCATTGGGTTGGGTTTAGGGTTTTCTGCCAGGACGTCCTGGCCTATTTTTAACCACCTGGCCATGGCAGCATGGCATTGAGAATTGAACTTAAATTCTAAATGGGCTCCTTTGAGTGCAGTTTGTTGTTCTCCCCTTGTTGGGTTAGGTCGAGTAAATGGCCTCGCTCCGGGTACTCCAGCTTTTAATATTCGTGAGGAATAGATCAATATATTCTTCACCATTTTAGCCTTTAGGTGTAAATGTGAGCATAAATGGGTGTCCACCGTTTGATGAACTGGTAGCATGTCCAGGTTGTACCCAGCCTATGGCCCACTGGATAGCCTCCAGACCCCCTATAACCCTAATCAGGATAAGAGGTTATATAAAATGTATGGATTGTTGGAAGTGGAGATGATACAATGCTGTATTCTCATCTAAGGATCAACTCTAGTGCTTCTAAGTGTATTTTCACAGAATCAAGACATGCTTAATGGCTTAATTAAGACTTAAATGCTGTTATTAACATGTAATAGCATTGCTAAGTTCCTTCAAAATGATGTTTTGCATTTAAAACAAGTTCACAAACAAAATCTTTACCTCACAAACATCACGTCTTTCTTTCAGAGAGCGTTGTATTTGTTAGGGCAGAACTGCTAGCGGAACCTAATGGCCTTTTTGGCTTCTGCCTTGACCACTCAGCCATAACAAGTAGGTCTACACACATTAGCCTCTCCAGTGGCAGAAATAAACAGACTGAACCATTCTGCAGAGATCTCTGCGTTTTTGACTCACAGACTTTACTGTGTATTCTTGGAGAGTCTTCTGTTTGTTGCCGGCTAATCATCGGGTGATGTGTAGTAGTCTTTCCTGTAGGACTTCACCCTCCACAGGGTTAAACATTATTAAATCTTGACTTCTAAAACAGCAATAAAATCTACAGACTAACCAACAGAGGTTTAACCAAGTCTTTGCTGGTTTCCTCTTGTAGTACCAGAGACAGCTGTCTCTAGTGTTCCCTCTTCCATCTGCTGACCAAAGAATATATAGCTACTCACAACTGGTCATGTAACTCAATGTAAAACAATTGGTCTTCCATATAGTGCATGTTTTTCGAGGAAATGCTACATATCGGAAACATAACCAAGACGTCTTGAGGAACAAACACAATTTCCCCTATAGATTCCTAGTTTCACCTTCTAATGTGGTCAAACACGTTTGATGCACATAAAAATCAAAAAAATCATCCCAAAAGTCCCAAACATAGAGAAGATGAAGTAAAAAAGTATGAAGCCAGATACACATCAAACATCATTAAGAAACGGACAAAGACAGAATAACACTGACTGTAGTAAGGACAAATGGGGAACAGAAAAGTGTACTGGAATAAGTCTTATTGTTGACTGAACATCCTTGCTTGTTTGTCAACATTTTTTTACTTCAGCTAAACTCATGACTAGCATTGAAATGTTATTGAACCTAAAAGCTTGAGGAGCTTTACAGTGACCTTGCTGGGGCCAAGCACTACATGGTTTATCCTCCCCTTTGAAGCGAGCACTCCGACATCATGTGGCTGTCCCTTGCAGTTCAAGTTTAATCTCCTCAGCAGACTATGGGTCAGCAATTCTCATTTTTTTGGGCTAAATAATATGTAAGATCCTGCTTTTGGGTTCCTAACCCCCTCTCACAGGGAGAGAAGGGACAGGGCCTTCTTTGCAACTTTCAGCAACATACAATATCTAAGCTTATCTATCTAAAGTAACCTCGTCAGTTGACAGGCTCCTTGTGGAAATTTTTGACGCCTGATGGCCTCCATAGATTCTTTGAAAGAGAGGGCTGATGCGCAATATTATATATAATGTTTACTCTTCATTATCGCTTATATCATTTACAGTGCAACATTGTGAAATTAGTTCTTTGCATTTGACAATGAGGGACCCTGAGGGATGACCCCTGTACCTCATGACCTAAGGCCAACCCAAATACATATAATACAGTATTAAGAATAGGTAACAATATGAGTTTAAATCTGGAACTTCACTACTGGATGCCACAGGAGATATAACGCTGCTACTTAAAAGGATCGGTCTCAGATATTTGGGGCTATTTTTCGCTCTGCCGCTGCTCTCAGGTTGAAACATCATGTTGGCACACAAGTAATTCCTAACCATAGAGAGACCACATGCATTAATCCAAACAAATGAAGCAGACAATTCTTTTTCATGTACAGCATATTTTATTACAGTAATCTCTTCTATACTTGCATGACAAATGAAAAGTGAAAATCCCCCGCATA
Organism: Lophius americanus; assembly: GCA_037951165.1. NCBI lineage: Eukaryota > Metazoa > Chordata > Actinopteri > Lophiiformes > Lophiidae > Lophius > Lophius americanus. The sequence continues at coordinate 8,897,884 of JBBDHG010000015.1, read as the reverse complement.
TTTGGGTAATAAAGAGCGAAATTAGCATCAAAACATCACAACAGAGGCTTTTCACAGAATGTAAATACATCAACAAGCAATAATTGAAATTCTTAAGATACACAATGAAACGAATGAATACAAACATAAAAATGTAGATCAATGCCGTTCTGTCAAAAGACTCTTAGAAACTGCTTGTAAGAGTAATTTGAAATATAAAGGCTTTTTTAAAATAACGATCAACATTTCATAATTAAAATCTGTAGGGAATGTTTAAGAAAATCCCTTATTGGGTTTTGTGTTCATGGCAAGAAACAATAAAAGACGCAAACTGCAAAACCTGTCTCTAAATGTTTGTCGTCAGTCATTGGGACAGCTCCAACCAAAGATTTTTCCAAGGGTTGGATTTTGGTCTGCTGTATTGTGTATCTATACCTACTGGATGTACTTGGTCAGGTCAGTTTGGGGTCAAATGTTTGCAGATAGCGTGTCACAATCTGTTTGGCTGTATTGGATGAAAGTGAGGTGATTGGCTACGCTTTGGAAACAGAAAAGTGTTGCTGATGCCAGTGGACATGTTGGCCATGAGGTGGAAGAAGAACTTCACTATTCAAATGAATAGTGTCCTTTACTTCTAAACAGCTCCTCAAGCCTTTTGCAGTGAACATAGACCCATTTGCCATAACATTAAAACCAACAACCTATTCGTTGCCAAACTACTTTGGGATCCCCTGTGTATTCTGAAGACTTTTTTAAAATTTTTTATCAGAGGCATCATTCCCTTTTTCTGAAAATGGGGGAAAGCCTTCCCTATTCTGATGACCCTTTTGCTGGTACACCTGTTGCCCTTCCTAAGATCTCTGGAGACTAGGAACACAAAACAAGACCTGCAGCCTGGAGATGCTGTGACCCAGGCATCTTGCCATCACTTTGGTCCTTGTCAAAATCACTGGGATTAAAACACATCTACAGGACACTTGCTGCCAAATATATCCCATCCAATGACAGGTACATTTAAAGATAATGTTATGCAAATCTGGTACATTTACAGGCATAAGCTTTTGATTTCTATTCATTTCTGACTGAAAGAGTACTGACATGTGCTATTAACAATCATTTCCTGTAAAAACAGGAGAAGCAGCATCAGGAGGTACCAGTAATTTTGAAACCATGTCGTTGAAGAGACTTTGACAACCGTTTTATCATTTTGTAGAAAAAAAAATATATTCACAAAACTTTGACAGTAACTATGAGTTGTACGAGTGAACTGTAAGTGAAAGTTATGGATTTTATATATTTCGTATATTTATTTGTTTTATGTCCACCCAGCTCACCCTGAAATATAATTTGCAGCGATAAATACAAAAATTAAACAATGAGCAATGAACAATTTATCAAGACAAATAGTAACATCAAATATAATTTCAAGTCTGATTTTCATTTATATGTCAAGAAACATTTATGCAAACAGTGTGCTCAACAATGCGTTTGTCTAACATTCAGGCATATCAGCAAAAGCCACGTCTTGCAATTCTACTGTCTGCAAATTAATAAAGGATTATGTTTAAGGAGAGTTAGATATCATTTTTAAATATAGCTTAAGACAACAATCAAATGCATGTAGAAGGAGTTATCAATCACTGTAATCATCTATCCCTTCCATGCAGACCACAAAGAAATCTCTTTACAGCGTAAATACATTTGCATGGATGGCATGGAAAAAAATAGATATTTCTGTGTAAAAAAAAAAAGGAGTTAAAAAACATTTTAATGTTTCGCTAAAGCAAATATGAAGATAGCCTCCTCTAATAGAGATATGGTTATAATCTTTGTTTGTTTTGTTTATTTCCTCTTTTATTTTGAATATATAGTTTCCCTGTGTCACGTTTCAGTTTATCTTTTCTGCCTTTGGTCCATTTTCCCTCCACTTAGCTTTGGTTTGTTTTCAGCCGTGCCATGTGCCCATCTGGGCCTATTGTGATGGATAAACAAGTGGGTTAGAGTATCTTCAGAACTGCAGGTCTTGTTGGACGTTCATGGTCTGGAGTGGTCAGCGAAAATTATGTTTGAGCCCAACGTTCGCGGATATGCGTGTGGAGTGAAGGCTTGCTCTTGATGCCTGGAGCACCTACAGATGGGGTCCCAGTTAAGGTCTCAGAAGTTGCCCACTCATGCTTCCCAGTCACAGAAGGTCTGGCCAACTCGTTTCTCAGTTGCCAACGCTCCTGTTTTGGATCTTCCGACTGTGGACCCGCTGATGCCTTAATCGCTTCTTCAGTCAGATGTGGCCCCACTAATCTCTTCTTCTGGACTTCAGCCAGCGGTCCTTGCCAAGCATATGCTAGATATTCAACCAACAGCTTTGCACCCGAGCAGCCAGACTCCCGTAGTTACTTTTAGCTTCATTGCTGGATTCTAGAGGGGACCTGCATCTTATGATGATCTTTGGGGTTTAATATGTGCCAACTGCTTCTAGATAGGTTCTTCTCGGACTCCCTGCGCTGCCTCCAGACTTTATATTGACTTATTATCCAAACAGTTTGAGGTACTGATGCCATTTATGCTGACATTCTTTTTATAATGAGCGGTACCCAAGACTTGCTAGCTCACGTACTAAAGACAACCAGGTAACAAGCAGCAACTGATCTTGTGGGAGGTTACTGTGACATTGAAATGTATACCTTATGATCAAGGAGTCTGTTTAAAATCTGTTACTATGTTAAAAGGTTCATATGAAATAGCTGATAGAAAAAGACAAGTCAGGAAAGAATTGAACTTTAAAAATACAAAGATACACACTACAGATAGTATTGCATGATTTTTGTATGTGTGTTTTTTAACAATAAATCTACAACCGACTAACATTTGAATTATCTAAATGGTGCCTCATATTAGTTTCAGTTCAAATGAACTCTGTCAATTTACATATTGCACTTGTGTACTGTATTAAGATATTTAAATGAACTGTGATTATGCTTACTTAAGGGGTTTAATTTACTGCATATCAACAGTCAGACAGAATACTAATTTAAAACATCTTATACCTCTCTCATATTTGTCTAAATAGGTATCATCCAGAAAGACACATGTATTTATTGAAAATAATTGCACCAAAACTGATAACCAGTAGTGGGTCATATTTTGGATACCTGCACTCAATATAAAGGGTTGTTCAATGCATATCATCAACATGGTCCATAGCTTTCAATACTGCCATTTTTTTTTATTGGATATTTGGTTTCAATGCAAAACATTCATATTTCTTGTGATAAACTCTACTACTTCAACAAGTAGTAGAAGCTGTAAGAGCCCGTTGCATCCAACTATTAGTATGGATTCAGAGGTTATAAGTACATGTCAGAGCTGTGTGGTTGTCTGAACATTATGCACAACCTCTGGCCTTAATCAAGAGTTATCTTTAGCCGTGTTGCAGGGATTATGCCTTTGTATTGGTAGATAATTCTTTCCTTACTAATGTGGTCACAAATATTCCTGTTGGCTTGCTAGTTTGGCGCAAAGCATCACTGAAGCATAGAGTTTAGATAACACCACAACATGAAACAAACAATTGCAACTGCATCTAATTTGAATGAGCGTAACACGGACAATCAATGCCAGACTTGTTGACTTGTTCCTCTTCAGTCATTTTGCGTAAACTCGCCCGCCTCCCAGCGCAGAGCCAGGGCACTCTTGCGTATCCCTCCTGTGAAGGCCTCTGGAAACTAAGAAAAACAGCGGATCAATCACCTGCTTGCATAATACAATCTCTACCTCATTGATTTTCACATGTTCAGTTAGACTATTAGACTGAAGAGGGAAAAGGAAGATTAGTCTGATCAGGAGCTTACTCTGTGATCGCAGGACAAAGCAGACCGATCCATCCTGTTGCCAGTTTTCATTGGGGATGATGGTGAGGACTTACACTTCACTGGAACGTCATCTAATAACAAAGAAAAACATTTGATCAAGATATAGATATGGAGTGACAGACATTTCTAAATTAAAGCATTGTTTCTGAGGTCCACATAATCACATACCTGAATGAGCAAATGCCAAAGTGTCCATGTGATTTGACAGCAGTCTTTCCTTATTGAAACCATCTTTGCCGTACAGATTCGCCCGCTCTTTTCTCAGTTCTTCCTCCCGCTGCTGAACCATCTTAATCTCTTCATCAACCAGCGATATTGTGCTTCTTGAACGCAGTTTAAAAAAGGGATTATTCAGGAACATCTTCTCCTGTGGCTGGTCATAGGCTTTGTTGAGAGAGAAATCCGAGGCACTGCGGATAATCAGATTGGACGTCTCAAGGATGATAATGTTGGAATTGTCTTCAGAGTGCCACTCACTAGACCGAGATGCGGTGTTGCCATTGCCTTGTCTGGGACAGGAGTCAACATCATGGCTGTGATCGAGAATGATAACATTGTTTGCTAACATTTCGTGTTTGAGTGGTTCCTTGGTGGGTGAGGAGGTTATGATAAATGATGGAGTTAGTGGAGTGCTTATGGATCTGGGAATACTTCTTGATGGAGTACAATCAGTTGATTTGCCCATCCTAGAGAAGCTCCTCTGTCTCCTAAAGCTCTCCTCCCCCTCCAGTGAGATCCGAATCTCCCTTTCTCCAGGGGTTTCTGTGTCATCGTAGGTGGACCTAAAGCTGGAATCATCGAGGCCAGAATCCTCTGAGCAAGGGCTGAACTGGGTGTAAAGATAATCTCCAAGCAAATTCAAGGTCTCAAGATCATGTGCTTTTTTCTTGCCTCTTTCAATATTCCGTACTGGCGTGTACATGAAGCTGTGACTACCACAGAGGCTGGATTGTTTGGTTGTGGGTAAGACAACCTTATTGTTGGTTTGCTTCTCCAGTTCCCTCCACTGCTTCCGTGCCAGCTGGAAGTCCACATGCTCCGTGCTAACATTTTTACTCTTGTTCTCCTGTATGACACAGAAATCTTTAGGTAGCTTTTTGTTCAGATCACTATTGTGTTGTTTGTTGGTGTTGTGACTCTGACTGGTCTCTCTTTCGTTTAGGCTGTCATCTTCAGAGGCTTTGCACAAACTTTGAAGGCTTAAATGGTTATAGGTGGTTGATTGTGAAGGGTTGGAAATTATATCCTCATTTTTTTCTGGAACTTCATCTTTTGGAATCTCAAAATGGACATCTTGAATGTTGTTGTTGTTGTCTTGCTCGTCAAAGTCTGTCACCTCAACTTTCTGCACAAAGAGCTCTTGGGCGCTCAGCTGAAGACTGTCCAGATATGAATCATCATCTTCTTTATTAATAGAGGAGGAAAATATTGTTCTCCATTTCTCATCTATTTCACTGTCAATCTCGACTGTTAGGCAATCATCTATTTCGTCTGGGTCAAGATCACTTGACAACAAAGCTTGCTGAAATATTGATTCTTCTGTATTGGGAGGCTCAAATAGCTTTGCCCCTCGAGACTCCTCTGTGTCTATTGCTAGTGTTTGATAGATCTCGTCTTTAAGTTCGGGCTCATTATCTACACTTTCAAGCTTGGACTCATTATATAACTCCAGTTCATGGGTTTGCTCAGACTCAGGGTACTGGTCTGGTTCATAATCCGGTTCTGGCTTAAGGTAAAGCCCAAGTGCAGTGTCTTCGTCTGGATCAAGATATAAATCAGGATCAGGCTCATATTCTGTTTCATGGTACTTCTCTGGTTCAGGATCTTGCTCCGGCTCAGGGCACTGTCCCAGTTCAGGATACTTCTCCTGCTCAGGAACTTGTTCTAGCTCAGAATCTAGTTCTGTTGTGCCATGCTTCTTACGAAGCACCTCATTCTCATAAACGCTGTCTGCACTGGAGAGTGTATCAGACACAGATGAAGTGATGGACTCATTTCTGTTGAACTTGTCAAGCCCTCCTTCTAACATTATACCCTCATCTTGATCCTGAAAAGGAATTTCAGTGCAAAAACTGTTCTCTGAGCAGTCAGGCTTGTTCTCAGAGTACTCAGGCTTGTCGTCCAAGCAGCCAGGTTCAATCTCTGAGCAACCATGCTCGCTTTCGAAGCAGCCAAGTTTGTTATTGGGGCAGTCAGGTTCACTTTCAGAACAGCCAAGTTCATTATTGGAGCAGTCCGTCTCACTTGCAGAGATGTCAGGCTCATTTATGGAGCAGCCAAGCTCATTCTCGTAACAGCTAGTCTCGATCTTGGAATAGTCAGGCTCTTTCTCAGAGCAGTCAGGCTCAACTGCGAAGCAGCCATGAACGTTCTCAGAGCAGTCGGGCTTGATCGGAAAGAAGCCAGGCTCATTCTCAGGGCAGTCAAGCTTGGTTTCAGACAACTCAGACTTGTCAAACTCAAATGTGTTTTTCTCCAGGGAGTCTGTTGTATCTATCACTGTATAAGCTCGCTCATCATTTGCATCTAAATCCATCCACTGCTCAGGTGAAGGGGCCACAGCAACCTCCAGCTCTGATTGTTTAGTGGTTTCCATGGTGAACAACGAGATGTGATTCTCAGTGGTACTGCAACCTTCATTCATTTCTTTTCCATCTGCCTCTGGATCCATCAAGGTAGCTTTCTGAAAAAAAGCGAAACAAGAAAGATAGCTGTGTCTTCACACCGTCATTACTTCATCTTGTCTTGTTTTGGAGTTAATCTTAACGTTTTCCTTTCTCTAAAATTTGAAATGTATTTTGATTCAATTAAGCTGATAAACAGTTTAAATAGGAGAAAAGTGGGGCAAAGGATGGCTTTTAATGATGGTTGTAAGTTGTGAGGGAGGATATGTGTTGTTTTGGTATTGCTGTGTTGAGTGAACAACTTCCGAACCATCTCTAGTTATAACAATATATCTTTTGCTATGTCCTCTGGGCTGGATCTGCCTCCCACACATTGCCAGTGTCGAGCTGAGCCACACTATCCCTCAGTTCACAGTTACACACAGTGTTAGTATCACTTATCACTGTGAGAACGATTGCCATATTAATTACTGCATTTTAAAACTTGAAGAAACACTCATCAATTACACTCAAACAATTCTGTGACTTTCCGCATGACAATAGTTTATTTGAGGGTTTTTTCAGTCAGGGTTTGGAGTTCATCAGAACCCAGAAACAGCACTGGTCAAAGTTAATAATCACCATTTAATGGCATCAGATCAGGGACTAGTTTCTGATCTTGTTAGATCTTAGTCATTACTGTTGACCATCACAGTCTACTACAATAAGACTTCAAAACATAATTGGCATCAAAGGCAATGTGTTCTGTTGGTTTAAGTCATTATGTCACATATTTGTGTGTGTTATTGATGGATCCTCCAAGCACAGCACAGTTAATGATGGAGTTCCTCAGGACTCTGTGCTTGGACCAGTGTTATTCACACTATAGCCTATATGCTACCTCTAGGTAACATTATCAGGAAACACTCCATTTACTTCCACTGTTGCGCAGGTGACCCTCCATTATACTTATCAGTGTTACTGCTTTTACCTCGGTAAACATTTAATAACAAATTAAGTTTGTCATATTTTGATATCACAATTAATATTTTCATTTAATCTACCGATACGTCTGATACTATAATGTTTGTCTTAACAAGGGGGGTCTTCAGTCACACAGGCTGAAGCCAACAGTTATTCCTCACTTCATAATCAACAAAAGACTTTAAATTTGTTAGTTATTTACCTTGAATTATCCTTCACATCAACATGCATACACTTACAACAAAATCCTAGAATTGATGCGAGCTATGAAGATGCATAGTTCCCTATTATCCAACTAGAACATAATGCTCCAGGGATCTAGGCTTACTTCTAGTCCCAAGAGTCTCAAAACGAACAATGGGAGCAAGAGCCTCCCCTTATCAGGCCCCCCCCATCGGAACCATTTCCCAGTCTTGGTCCAGGGTGTAGACTCTATATTTAAGAACAGGCTTAAAATGTCTTCTTTGATAAAGCTTACGATTAAGGCTGGTCAAAGCTATCTCTTAGCTATGCTGCTATGAGTTTCGACTGCTAGGGTATTTTCCAAGATGTACAGAGGTTCTTTCTCTTCCTCTCTCTCCTTCTATATACATCCAACCTCAATCAATGCAGAAGGAAAATATGTCTCAAATATTAGAACAGAGTTTGATGTTTTAACAGAATCAATGATATACACAGACAGTGTATACATCGATACTTTTAAGGTTACTTTTGTTGGCATAAAAGTTAGTTATTAGGGGCTCTACAATGCAATTAAACTTCATTGTCAATTTTTTACTGGAAGTCATTTTGAATCCTTGGTTAGTTCGGGATAAGATAATTAAATGCAGGCTTAACACATTGGACAATTTTCATAAACATTCAGACAATATCAGAACAATCGTGAACAACCACACCTTTGCAAACAGATCTCAGTGGTCAGCGCACTGAATTTGGTTGAGCCACAGGACAGACTGATGGATGAAGCAGTTATTCAGCCTGTTACATTTAGATTGAGGGACTATTTATCTCCTCTCTGAGGGTGGAAGTTGATAATCTCTGACTTCTGTCTAAGATGAAGACAACAGTGCAACCAGTGCAGTACTCATTTTCATACCCAGCACCCACATTGTAAAAAAACTTTTGTGTGATTGTCTTAAAATGAGTTCTGATGAGGCGCTTTATTGGCAGATGTAAATGTTGATGCCGCAGAAGGCAACAGTGACCAACAAAATCCGGGTTTAGGATCTGTGACAGAATGTAACTGTAACTTTAACGGCTGGTTCACTTGTTATGCATCGATCTGCTCAATCATGACTATAGTATACATTTTCATTCACCTGCTACCCTCAAATTTAAAGACTCTCAGGATGCACCAGGAGGATGTCTACTTTACTCCAAACAGTTCAACAAAATGAGCAGAGATTGCAAAGAGTGTAATTAATTCACATTAAATCAAGTGAGCATGTTGGGAGATATGATAATTACCAAAATAATTTCCAAAGGACCATTTTTAAAATGCTGTGTGTAATTTGCACATAGATATTCAGACTGGCCACTCAGTTTATAAGATTTCTCTGTCACTCTATTTATTTCTTTCCAAGAGGCTACCATGGTGGCAGAGGCTACCACATGCAATCAGGAGTAATGACCTTTAACCCAACCACTCACATCCAAATGGAGCGAAAATAGTGAGGAACGGCCAAAAAGGAAGAAAAGGGAATTAAAGAATCAACAGCATCCCGAGCCATGATCATGAAATTAATGTATTGCTAATTGATGATACCTTTTTTCACCGATACCCCCCTACAATTAGCTATTAATTAGAATGATTATTTATATTAAATGACTGGCCAATCGGCAGGCTGTAATCCAGGCACATCACTAGACCTACGCAGACCACAGAAAGATGTTTGAATACTGATGCATCAGGCAAAATTAGTGACTAAACACAGCACCTTCACATCTCACCTTATGCTCAGTATAGTTTGGCCACCTTAGAATATTTAAGTAGGGCACTTTTTCTCTAATCATAAAAACCCTGCATGAAGTATATGGTGCACAGGACATTCATCAGGTTTATGGTAAAACTGTCAGACTTTTTTGATCATCGCCATGTTAGACCAAATTTCTGCCTCATTAAGCCACAACTTAAATGATTTAATCAATCCAATTTCATCCATAACCTTGCAGGTTATACTCCATGTTATTCCAGTGGATGTTTCCAACAACAATTGCACACGCCCACATGGACACGTGCATGCGACAGACTGTGCCATGGCAACCATCATCAGGCCTGACACTTGCTTGCTGCTCAGCTGTCGCCACCTCCGCATCCCCCTCACCGCCTCATCTGAAGGCTGTTACATGTGATTCAGAGTCATGCAGTAGGGAAGTCACTTCCAACTGAAACAGTCCTGCTTGAAATATCACAGCTTCATCTTCGATACACTGGAATTATTCCATGTAATTTTTTTAGTGCACACTTTGATAAACCTGGATAAGTGGGCTGAAGTGAAGAAACTGTAGGAACATTAGCAACAGTATCAGTTTAAATAAAAAAAAGGCTCTCTTTCACCTGCTCTCTCTCCCTCTCGCTTACCTTCTCTCTCTCTCTCTCTTTCAATCTCTCTCGCCCAACCCAACCAGTAAAGGCAGGGGGCTGCCCCACCTGAGCTGGGATCTGCACGAGTTTTTTGCCTTTTTTTTAGGGCCACTGTACCCATGTCCTTGCTAATGTGGGGATTTTTGGAAGAACCAGGACGGCTAGACCTACTTTTTGGAAAGTGCACTAAGATAACATTTGTTGTGATTTGGTACTATATCAATCAAATTGCCTTTCTAGACTAAGTTGGTACAACTACTCATGAACATCAACAGTCTGCAGTGTTGGGTGTAGGTCTTTCTGGGCGCTCCCGGTCCGCTGTGGTATCTACGAATATGTTCTAAGTAAGAACAACTATGGTGAATCGGAGATAGGTTGTTGCCACCCGAGGCTTATTGAGAGGATTTACGGCTAGCCAGTGTTTTTCCTCACAGAATAGCAACTGTTCAACAAATTGATGAAAGAGTCTGTGTTTACTAGTGGAGGGATACAGGGTCAATTCTCTTTTGGACAGTATCATTAGAACTTTTGCCGTGAATTTGCAATTAGCCCAGCGCAAGTGTCACTAAATCCCAATTTTAAATAGATAAAATTGACTAGATTTGACTGTAGGCCGCTAAAATCAGAATAACACATCTTGGTACATAAAATTACATTTTTTAATGGCATTGGAGAATAGAAAAATTTAAAACTATGCTGATTGTAGCATTTGGACAAACATTAAATGTTATGTTTCTTGTCAGAAAAATAAAGTCAATAAAGTTTGTGAGCTGTTGAATTACATAAATGTACGTCATTCAATGTAATTAAAATATCTATGTTAGCTTTTCAAAGTAATCTACTTTAGCGGCTTGATTTACACTGCTTAACAGTACTGAGCGAATCCCATTACAAGAACAGCACATTAAGATTGTCCTAGGTTAGTTCCCGATCAGCAGTAAAGTCTAATTAAATCATATCTAACACAATTCAGTAAGGTAGACATTGTTGACAAAACTGGATTTAGTAACCAAACACATTTTTTTTTAGTGCATTAAATTAAGAACAGCAAGGTTTATCATATGGTAAATATAAAAGACCAGGAATCTTTACAAAATGAGGAGTGACGGATCTCAATCCTGGAGAGGGAGAGGAAATAGTGCCAAAGTGCCTATTGTGCGACAGCAGTGGAAACCTGCAACATGCTAAGCCATCTGCTGGATGTGGATGTTTCTACTGATACCCAGGGCACATAGGAAACTGACCAGTCTGTAATCATTATTAGGAAAAAAAACGTCAAGACCCAAACAAGCTCCGCTATGAACCAGATAAGGCTGCACAGCAATGGTGAATTGTATTTAAGTGATTTCTTCTGAATATATTTCAACCTGTCAACACTAAATGAAATGATGAGGGGTTTTCATGGTCTTCATCGCAGCCAGAAGTAAGAAAGAAACATTATCTGCCCACCAGGCAAACAGAGAAGACGTGCAGGAACATAACGTACATGCATTCACAAAGCTTCAATCTAACGGTGAAGCAAATAATGAAAGAGACAGAGTGATAGATATGAGTCAAAGTGATACACCAGAGATTTTAGCGTGATATTTGTGTGTGCGTGTGTGTGTGTGTGTGTATGTGTATGTGTGTGTGTGCAGACACTGGCTTGTGAAAGAGTTTTCATTTTCTGTTATTGGAAGCCTTGAAATCTCACTGACTCATTGCACAGTCTGTGCAAGACAGCTGCTGGCTAAAGTATAAGACCGTGCTTTCTCTTAAGAAACAGCCTCCACTGAAAAGAGCAGCAAACACTGAATGTAGTAAAGCTGTCGGTGTTCCATATATGCCTCTAGTTTGTTTGTCAAAAAGTGTCAAAATGATACAGTGAGCCACACTGCTGACATTTCCCTCTTTTACTGCGGTTTAATTCATTTAAATTAATTCATTTAGAACCACGGTAGGTACTTTCTCGTGAAATAAATAGCTTTATAAATGAATATTTGTGAATTATATTTTAAGATTCTTATCCTCATTATTCACAGCTAAGGGCCATTTAAAGTCTAAACTGCAATGAATGCTAAAACAGCATCACAGTCAGACTTTGCCCATACATCATTCTGCATCGTGAAGCTTTCATCTAAGGAAGCAAGATGAATAACCAATTTTTCACTTCAGTAGGACACTAACAGCAGCTCTGTGTGCTCCCTGCTTTCTTCCATGTCTCCTGTTGCTTCCCGTTTTAAACCAGCACTGTGTTTATCGCCTAGCAGCATTGAGAGATGAACTCGAATAGCCAATGATTAGTCACAGTTACAGTTAAAGAAATAGTCAGAGTAAGCTAAGCAAGAATTTAAAAAAATCAGTATCGTATTAAGATATTGCAAGCTATAGTGGAGAATTTGCTTCACCTTCACTCCTGAGGGGCTTTCATTATGACGGTGCAGAAATCTGGACTTCACAGAAAATGCAGTGATTGTTGGGATAGGATGGCGATGGGAAAGGAGACCAGCATTTGAATGAGTCATTGAAATGGACTGCTAAAAATGAGCTTCCTTTGTAGGATATGGAATGGTTTGAGATGTGTCGAGTCACTCTGAAACCCTTAGTCTTCATCTGCAGTCTTTTAAGGTTGAGCTACCGGAATTTGGACGGATCTTGTAGCTGTACAACATTATAGCATTCTCTAGGAAGAAGTGGAGCTCCGTACTGCTTCCTCGGAAACATTTCGACAACTCTCCCAGTAGAGACACACAGAATATTAGCCACATAACCTTAAACGATACTCTGGAAGTTTTGGGGCTAGCAGTCAGTTTCCTCTCCATTATTTAATCGTGGTTCTTCAGCTACAGCCAACGATGTTCCCTCTCCTCTTGCATAGCTTTTATTATTAGTCTTTTTTCTGGTGAAGCTACTCAGTGGGCAACGGCTTTGTGGAATAGCTATTCAGCAGTTTGCAACTCTTTGATCATCTAGTCCAAGTTGACAACAGCAATTTCTTGCTCTCTGTCAGTGCACTGAATCAGTTGCATATTATGCTACTCTTCAGCATAATTCTTCAGCATAATATGCGACTGATTCAGAATCTTTGCTGCCAAATGTACTAATGATTTTGGTCTGCAAGGATTGTTTTTTTTTCATAGGCAAGCAGATATCATTACAAATCAGTTTGCAGCCAGAGATGAGATAAATAAGCTCAACTTTCTAGTATCCCTCTCGATTTGGTTAGGCCTCTCCAGTCAACGCCTGGACCAGTTTTTCCCAGTAACCCATTAGTTCACGCCTGTCTTAGCCAAATCTCATCTGTCCTCTCATCTCCTCACACAATTTACACACCAAAAAAAGGTGAGACTCATCACTAGACCCAATGAGACAAATAACCCTTTCCTCCACCCCTTACACTCTATTCCAAACTAAAGAATCGCTCTCTCTCGTTGACGAGAGAGATCGTAGATAGGGTTCATGATGGAGAGGCTTTGGAAAAATACAAGGACGATTAAATTACAGTAGGAATAATCCACTCCTTGTTTCTCTGGTAGGGGCTAGGTTTGTGTTTGCCAGGTTCAATATAGCTGTGGATTTCATCAAAGGTCTGGCACCATCTGAATTTACACCACTATAGTGGACCGCTTCTCCAAGGCTATGCACAGTGTTCCTCTACCAGAGCTGCTCCCTACCTCAGAGACTGTGGGTCTTCTGGTCTGCCAATGGTTCACACTCCAAAGAATAGCACAGGAAATCATGTCACACAAGGGGACCGCTTGTACTGCAGGCCTTTGTTGGAATTTAGTGGTTAAGCACTGTGTTTGCCCTTTTTGTCATCCAGAAAAATGGGCACTAACAGAACTAAATGCCACCCATCCTCCTGAGGCTCTGAGTTTGCTGACCGCTACCAGTTGCCCTACGTCCGACTACCATCCCAGGTAGAACGGATGGCATTCCTCCTGTATAATAGAATCCCATAAGTTGGCGACTCCCTTTATTTAAGGTTTCATTGCTAAAGTCTAAAATAGATTTTTTTGTCAAAGGTCGATGACACACAGAACAAAGATCAAGTCAGACTTAATACCATTAGCAAAACATGTCAACGTACTATTTTTCAACATTTTGAAACCCCTATTGAAACTCTATATTTCTGAAAGGAAACTAGATGAGCATCCCGGTTTAATTATGACTGTGAATTTTTCAGTGCCATTAAATGATCATCCGATGACTTGAACTCTGGTGATTTGAGTGTGAGACCTGCGGGTGCACCTTGATTTGACAATTAAAGTTTTTTTTTGTCCATTTTCTGCATTTGTTATTTTTTACTTATTAATTTGAAGGATTTTAAATAAGAGTCTTACAAGTGAGCACCCAATGAGGTTGGCATGCAATAGAGAAGTAAAATGTCCACATTTAGGTCCACCAACCCTTCAAAAATAAATTAAATTCAACAGGATTATCAACAAACGGTTATCCATTATATATTCAACACATTTTTCCAAAGACAGTTTTACCTAATTGCTTATTCACATTCTCTCTCCATCCTCACACACACACACACACACACACACACACACACACACACACACACACACACACACACAAAACACAGATGACTGCAGCTAGTCGAAACACGGAATATAATCAACTCAACAATTCTGCTCTCGTAGCAGGCTTGAAACGGATCACCTTGTCATCAAAAACAGAAGGTCATTTATTTTAGCAGCTGCTGCAGATATAATATCACAGTGTCGATATATAATATGAAGTGAAAAATCTTGGTAAAGTTTGTGTGTTTTAATGGACCTACCTGAGACAGTGTGGCAGTCTAATGCAGAGGACTCTGTTCTGTTTCTGTCTGCAGCATCACAGTGGCAGCGCTGCTGGTTGCTGCTGCCTCTGATTGGATGGCTGGAGCAAAGGGTTGTACTGGAGGCAGCCAATGCTTGAGCTTTTGTTGATGAACAAGTGCTGAGGCAGAGAAGGGCTCATTGGGCTCGTCATCACTGCCACTCTCACTTCTTGTTAAATCTGATCTTTTTTCTTGACCGTTCACATTTATCTTTGTATGGGATCCTTCTGTGGCCGGTCAGTTTGAACGGTTAAAAATGATTGAAATTGTAAATAAATAATTAACTTAAAATACTTAATATAATTATATTTCCTGAAATATCTATCATACCTTCAAATACCTTTACAACGTTTGTCATAAGTGATTTACCTCAGTTCTAACTCAAGAAGTAAATACTAGTGTTCAGTGATAAAACCAGTACCTTCATCAAACTTTGGTAACACCCAATAGTCATGCATCTGTCATTCCTGTTGGTCCCAGAGGTAATACGTTTGTCAATCAAAATGGTGACAACGAAATTCTACCTGACTTTGCTGACTGTGCCATAATTTGAACTGGTACAGCTGATAAAACATGAACGTATGCAAAAGCTTAAAGACATCATATGAACTCTTATACATATGCCCATTGTATAAGAGTTCCATTATTTTCAACAGCGAGTAAAAACATAGCAACTGAGGGAAGGCTTACATATTGTGACACTGACGGGAAATACAAGTCAAACCTTACAGGATCATTGAATTTTGGAAATATAATAAACACACTGAACCGCAGATATGTAACATTACACAGGAAACCGTTTTCTTAACTAATAATACCGCATATGTATGGTAAGTTTAAGATAGAGGTTATCAAATGGCTCCAACCCGTGCAGCAAGAATCAAATATCAGACCTTTAACATTTTAAAATAAACTCATCTGATGTGATATTGTTGACTCGATTCCCAACTTCATAGTTACTTATCATTTACTGGTGTAAACCAGTTGCTAATAACACTACCAGTACTAGTATTTCAGGAGGATTTCCTCTCATGTTTCTGCTATCAGACTGAGGTGAAGAATCAGCTACACTGTAAGAGTAGTGAGGCTTGTTGATGAACTCAAAAATATAATTTCAACTGGTAAAACTCTATTAAATGTAAGTATTGGCAACTGTAATTATTAAGTTTGAATCAAAAATATATTATTTAATTTAGGTTACTAGTTGAATATATTTATTTGAGTTCATAAAAAATTTTCTTTTTCACCGCACATGATTAGACAACAAAAGCATAAAAACGTGAAATTCCAGCTTTGGAAATTCTTCAAATCTCTTCCAAAGAACTGTTTGTTTTTTGTCACAATTTTACCTCCTGATTTTATCCCTGTAGCTTTTTAAGAGAAATATTAAACACCGTTAAAAGGGTTTTGTTGGTGATTTAAAAGGATTCATATCATATTTCAGACTCAATAATATGTGATTTGAATGCATGATACCAGTGACAAATTCTCTTTTTACTCTCTACTATTGAGTGGAGTTAAAATATATAATATTAATTCTTAAGTAGAATTAAAAAAATACCTTTAAGGAAATGTATTTTTTTTCATGTCAATTAATGTGGTTTTTGTATATTGTGAAAACAAAGCCCAGCATTTGATGCAGAGCTTGATCCAACAATGAATCTAGTCTCTGTGACGAACCCGGCTAGAAAATTAGGGTTTTTCGGGGTTATTTTCGAGGACCGTACAACATAAGCTGCAGGGGCAGACTGGAGATCGAACAACTGAACTCCAACCTGGTGGACAACCGACTTTCTTCCTGAGCTGCAGCCACCGCCTTTTGAGAATGATCATTATTATGCACCGTCTATTGCAAAGTCGGTGTGCCGTCTGGATCTGCCTATCCTGGAGCTGAAGGGTGACCTTGGCACTTCCTTTTCGCTGCCTGTCATCTAAAGATGCTGCTGCGTCGCAACACTGGACTAATATCACTATTATCAACTGAGGAGAACCAAACTGCATGATGGCATTCATCGGTGGGTTTTAGCATTGTAATATTCTACAAAACGATTCACACCCTATTAGAGTCATCTAGCCCAAATTTTTGGGAAACCTTTAGTTTTCAACTCAGTAATAAATCGAAGTTTGATTCTGTTTTCCTGTTGCTCAGACAATTGTCAGTACCAAGTGAATGCACACAACTTTTTTTCAGGGAGTTATTGATTAATTAAAAAATTATAATTATATATACATTTTAATTGACTGCCATTATTTAATAGTTCTCATTTAACAACAATGCATTTGAATTGTATTCAAAGTTGAACAGCAGACTACATCCACAGAGAGAGATAAACTGTGATGGTTGAATTCCAGTGACAGATTTTTTTTGTCTCACAGTCACTCTTATATAACTGTTGCCTTTAAGCATGACACTTAGGTGTCGCTTTGTTTTTTCCACCCACCTACATGGTTTTCATAAAACCACTGAGAGACAGAGAGAGGCGTTAAGAGAAACCAAGGGCAAGAGCTTTTATGAAAGAAAAACTCAAACTCAGTTCACTGTCCTTGTAGCAAACATGCTCTCCTAGACATACGCATTTACTGCTTTTATAAGAAAATGTATTGTCTCTTATCAAATATCATTAAATGGTTCATTTGAGATTTCAGATCTTGGCATTGGATGGGCTTCCGAGGAGAATCTAAACCAATCACTCAGTGCAATATCTGCAGTTCCAGAGATGCTCCGACTCTGTCGTCTATGACATTATTTAGCTGGACTAGGATATCCCATCCACTCTCAGGTGGTTCATGACAAATACCTTAAAGGTCATTACCATCTACTTTTATTAGTAAAAATGAATTTTGATGTTAAAACAACAACAACTCTGTGTTCATGAATTATCGTAAAAGTCCTTAAATAATGATTTTAATCACAGCAGAAGTAGCAGTGCACACCAGATAGTTTCCACTTTATAGTAAAACTAAAAATTCACTTTTTGGGGGCTACACCAGTTCTTTCCTTTCTGTTGTCCCACAGCCAGTTGCTGCTTCGCTCAGCAGCATCTGACAGCAACCTGATTGCTTGTCCTCCGGGGAACACCTATGCTTTCCAGCCCTGTTGAACTGCCTCCGCTGCTATGTCATTTCAACAGGGCTGGAAAGAGTACTTCATTTTTTTAAGTTCATAGGTTTCGTGCACTGCTGCCTTCCACGGTATGGTCAGCTCTACGATGTAAAGTTGTTTCTTCGCAAATGACCACAGGATGAGGTCTGGGTTGAGATTAGTCATGATGATCTCTGGTGGAAAGGAGAGCTTTTGGTCTTGTTCCAACTGCATTTTTCGGTCCCGTGCTGTGCTCTGATTAGGTTGATTCTTTGGGAAATTACCTACTGGTGTGAAGGGTGTTTGTTGGGCCAGATTGGTGGAGGGCTGGCGTTTGTGTTGGTTCTCATTCCATCCGGGATACTTGCTAGTTGTCGGAGGGCCTGATTATGCCTCCAGGTATAGCGGCCTTGGGAGAAATTGTTCTGCAGTCAGCGAGGATGTGCCTTAGTGTTGCTAGAGTTTGGCAGAGGGCAAGATTGATCTTCTCCCGACTACTGGTTCACGATTTCAGTAGTAGGTTGTACGTCATAGGCGACTCTAATGACAAAACTAATTCTTCCTCCTTCGATCTCCTAGAGATCCTTCCAGCAGAGTTTTCGATGTTCCAATGTGTCCCAGCATGTCCACTTGCCCTACTTGGCCTGTGAAACTGCTTTTGCCCATCGCGCTACCTTCCCTTGTTTCTGGACCTCATTTTCCAGCAGCTTTCCTATCTGGGCAGTTGTTGCTTTGTACCATGTAGGTCGCCCTGTGTGGAGTCTGAGCCCACCTCTCCGATACTGCACCTTACCAAAAATGTCTTAATAACAGAGAGAAGATTTTGCTTCGTGTACAGCCCGGATGATGTCCACATCCTCCTAGTTGCCTGTTTGGGCGCCACTGCTCGAATCGTGGCATCCGGAGACTGAAGTCATGTCAAGCCTCACCATGGTGCATTTTTACTCTTCGGTGAGGCAGTTCCAGAGCACCTTTCCCATACAAGCCGATACTACTAAGGCAGCATAGAAGTCCAAGCAAAGCCTCTCCTTGTTCGAGCTGATTGTCCTCTAAAGATTCTGGACTTTGGTATGGGGATTTCATAGAGTGTAAGAAGCCACATCAGAAGGGGGATGAGTCAGAACGGGAAGCACCACAACTTCAGCTTACCTGGCAGTGGAGTCTTGTCTATGCTTACAAGGCCTTAGATGATTTCTTCCCTCAGCTTAGTGCTCTTTTCCTACTGCTTCCTCAATCTCGCTCCATCATAGAGGACTGTTGTCAAACTGATGATCTTGTTGCGGAATTGTAGGAGGTTTAACTTTTTTCTGGTGCTTGTTGCCATCCTTGCTTGTTGATTCCAGGTGGTCTTCTAGATCTCTTTGACATTTTCAGTGATCTGCTCTTACCTTTTGTAAAGAGTCCTTTCACTAATCTAAAGCGATCTAAAGGGCTTGTAAAATGTTTTTCTTACCCCTTCTTACATCTTGCGCCAAATTCTCAGGTTTTGTGCTCACTTCAGACTTCCCAATTGTTCTTTTAACTACACTTGCAGAAACTTAATACCCGCACTCTCCTCCAGAGACGCTTACCTCAACTGTTTCCTGGGGACCCATTTTCTCCTTGACCAGGTGTTCGATTTCATGTTGCCTTTTGGAGTTTGGGAGTGACTGCTGTTCTCCTCTTCAATGGTTGCTTAGCTCCAAACCTTTCTGCCCCCTAGTTGTATATCAGGTCGGCCATTTTTTCCTGCTTCTTCTCCGCTGATCCACAAAGTCTGTCCAGAATTTTGCTCAAGTCTGCTTTGACTTCTTCCCACTCTTTCTTGCTGCGTGAATTTGGCCATTTCAGTTGTGATCTGTGGCCTGTGATCTTCTTATCCAGAGCAGGTTTTGATAAGCTAGGTACCAGGGTCTCGTTTCTTGGGCACTCCTCTATCTCCTCGGTCACTGGGGTAATGATGCTCGGCAGACCTTGGGTTGGGTCTTTCCGCTGAGCTTCAATCGAATAGTTTGACCTTTTCCTCAAGAGATATTGGTCAATGCAAGTTCCCGGCCTCATCTCCTTCAAGCACTTCTTCTGACCTTTATGTATTCTTAGACCTTGAATAGAAACCGGTTATGAAATTTACACCCCCTGTGGCCCCTACAAATCGTTGGAAAAGAATGAGAAGGGGCGGGATAAGCATTAAGCTCAGAAATATGAGTCTCAACAACCTCTGTCAGCTTCCTCCTCTACTAACAGTCCTCCTCTTTAACATATAGTCTATCCACATTAAGATGGATGAGCTGGAGGCCTGGGTAAAACTAACCCCTGTAGGAAAGGAAACATGCCTTCTTGATTGTACTGAAACATGGAGTGAACTGGACTGAGATGACGAGCTGTCATTGAATGGGTTTGGAAGCCCATTCCAACTGGACTGGTAACCGCAGATCTCAAACAAAAGACGCAGAGGGGGTGTGGGATTCCACATTAATCGAAGATACTGTAACACTGTCATTGTCTGGTTCTTGTCCATCTATCTCTGCTCTCATTACTTTCCTTGCAAGTTTAAGCAGTTGTTTTTCACTGTTGTTCGCATATACATCCACGAGCCAACGCATCCGCAGCTACACAGCTGATCACTGATGTCACACATAGGCTGGACTCAATCTGCCCCGGATGACCCTAAATGTAACCTATGAGATTTCAATCACTGGCAGTTAAACAAAGCCTTGATGACTTTTGAACAGTATGTGTCATGTGCAACAACTCAACAGAATCCATGATTGATCTGTGATATGGTTCTGTGGATTGTGCTTATAAATCTCTGCCCATGTCTTCATACGGTGCATCATATCATAACCGTGTGTTTCTTCTGACTGTGTAAACATCCTCCTTCAGGCACTTAGAGCCGGTGGCAAGAACTGTGAGGTGCTGGTCTCAGGACAGCATCTAATCTCTCAAAGCATGTTTTGATTGCATGGACTGGCAATGGTTTTATGGTGCTGTCGAAGGCATTAGTGAACTGTCAGTCACCTTCCCATACTATATTACCTACTGTGTTGACTCAGCTATCCATATCAAAAAGTTGGTTACATATCCAGACAACAAGCTTGGGTTAATTGAAGAATTACTATCAGTCCTTAACAAAAATAAACCTGCCTACTTTACAGCAGATGATTTACAGCAGATCGAGCAGAAAGCTGTTTCCGTAGAAGTTCAAAATTAAATATGGAAGTCTAAAATAAAGGAAACCAGGAAAAAATAGAGACGCAGTACAGTAATGCCAGTCTTGGAGCAGCCTGGAAAGGTATTAAAACTATAGCAGCTGTTAATCAATATGCTACGAAGGTAAAACAACCCATTAGTGTACATTTTGGGTAACTGATTTTTCTCTCGTTTTAAATGAGCTGACTTTTCTGAGAATATTTCCTTCTTTAAAAGTTTGCTTTTACCTCAAAATTGCATTGCAATGTGCCAGGAATGTGTCACATCTTTACTAAAGAAGGTCAACATATGGAAGGCTCTAGATCCCTGTGCCACCTGCAGGCACACACTGCGTTACTATACTGACCAGCACAGAACTTGTGCAGACCTGCAGTTTGGAACACATCCGCTGTCATACCAATTCCTGAATCTAAAAATACCAAGTAACTCCACCTATGATCAAATACCTTAGGAGGCATATCAATGCAAGGTCTGATCAGGCTCTATGTGGTCTAGCTCTGTATTGAAGGGGTCTTTCCGATGAATTTAAGAGAAATCTAACTTGTATACCAAAGGAAACGAAATGGAAGCGAAATAAAATGTCCTCTCCGGCAACAGACAAGTCCAAAAGCTCACAAAGCATTGGTAGAGAATTTATTAAACATTATTAATTCCATTTAATAATAATAATAATAATAATACATTTAATTTATAATAGTTAATAGTTATTAATAGTTACACAACTAAAGTAAACAATTTTAGACAATGATATCAAAAGGACGGACTGCATTGGCAATCTCATAAATCCATGTTATGATACTCATTTGCCAGGAGGTGGCAGAGATGTCTGAATTAGCTAATCATTTCAAGATAAAGCTTTGAAAGGGGGCTGCCTTCATCTAGCGTACAAAATACATCTGGAATAAGGCTGAAAGGCACTTTAGGTTGGATTGGCAGGATAAGATTTATTTAAATCTAAAACATAATGCAACATAATCCCTTTACATTCAATTAGTTTTATTTCATATGTTTCAATTCTATTATCTTCCCATTGAAGAGAGCTTCAGCTTCTCCATGTTGATACTGCCAGTGTTTGGACTCTCATCCAACCCTCGTCCCTGCAAGTATGGACTTTCCTTTCCAGCCTTATGGATGAACGTTGGCTTGTGGAGCCCAGATTCATCGAAGTTTGTATAGGTGTCTTTAATGACGTTGCCGGAGCCTGTCACCTTGGCCATATCTGCTTTGGGCTGAAAGACTTTGCTCTTGTAACCCTCAGGGTGGTAAGAGAGACCCTCTTCCACATCACGTTCATTTAGAAGATACAGCGCCTTTTCACCATCATCATCATCATCATCATCATCCTCATCATCACTGTTGTCTATGATCACAAGCTCAGCCTGGATGTCTTCATCCTCCTCGTCATCAGCATTCTTATAGCCCATGAACATCATTGTGACGGGTCCGGATTTCAGCTCCCCTGGCAGAGTGTTCATGAGGTTCAGAGAGGAATTGTTCTCTCCATTGAAAGGAGAGTGACTGTTAAAATCTCTTTCTATTAACATGTCAGGATCAGCTTCATACTTCTGGCAGCCTGGTGAAGGATAATGACTGTCTACCTCTCTGTAAATTGGCCGTATGGGTGCTGGGGTTCCATCAGACCTGACTTTGATTGACCTTACCAGATTTGGGTGTGTTACATCCTCCTTGCTGTTGGTGGCTTCACCTGGATTTTCAGATCTGAGTTGGGGATCTATAATTAGATCCCTGCCGCTGTTGATTTGTCCTGTAATGTGGAAATAGTTAATCTTGGCTTCTTCTCCTAATCTGTGGGTTCTTGGTATATAGTCTTCCTGGGTGAGGCTGGGCTTGCTTGTTTTGTTTCTGTTTGTACTTCTCTCAAGGTCTTGGCTTTCCCCTTTGTGAATTTGAGATCTGTTTCTTGGTGACATTGCCCTTTGGAAGGGACTGGGGCTGGCTGTTGGGGTTTTATTTGGAGTCCTAGGTGTGGAGGGCCTACTGCTTTTTGCATAGGGCACTGAGTAGACAGGCTGATGGTAACGGACATCGTGGGGAACATTCTTATCTGTGGCCTGGTGGAGCAGCTCTTCTACTTCTGAGGGCATCATCTCAGCCATTTCTGTTCTGAGCGTATTGCTTCCATCTTGATGAAGAGCAAACACAGACTTGCGACCATCATCGTACACCTTCAGCCACTTGTCCTGAATCATTTCTGGGGTGACGGCTGATGCAGAGACAACCTGATTTCTGCCTGTCTTTTTATCGTGTTCAACACTTATCTCCATTGCAAACGTAGCTGGAAAGACAGAAAGTTGTTTATGAGGGATTTTGGATAGAAACTGGAAAAAAATAAACTTCAAAGGAAATAATGAGCTTAAATCTATTTGTGGAACCAGTTTAATACTGGATTTTGACACTTCTGTAAGAGCCATGACTGACAAATAAGGTAAACCTAAGTCTAGACTAGGTCAACATTTGTCATTGGATTAAAGGTTTCATAGGTAATGGGATTGTCTTTTAAATGAAGATCTGGCCAAAGTCAAGTCTAGAAGACTATCCCCTTAAACACTATGGCCACTACCATTGAGACATTCATTGACCGTCATTGTTAGCCAACCATCTGGCTGGTGTCTCTTTATATACGATTCAATCCATCCAATGAGCAAAAAGGGAACATACACAATATTAGGCAGCCGGTTTTAATGGTATGGTTGATACTTGTACACAGCAAATGAAAGGAGGATGAGAGGGTCTCCTCACCTGGTTCTTCTCACTATCATTATATTGTACCTTTCTTTGGTTCTTCATCACCAGCCTCACATATAGGAGGGGTTATTGCTGGTGCAAGAAGAGTGACTGATGCAACATCTGGGAGAGGTGAAGTGACATGCTGTGTCAGATCTGAGGAAATAAAGATGGCATTGGCTTTTTTCGGTGATTTTGTTGCAACGTGTAATACTAACATGGTATTATTTGTTAACAGATAAAAAATTATCCCCATTTTGTGAAATATATGCCCGTAATTCAAAGATAAACAGATATGTCAAGAAATGTAAATCAGAAATGTCATTT
The DNA here is from genome assembly GCA_037951165.1 of Lophius americanus. NCBI lineage: Eukaryota > Metazoa > Chordata > Actinopteri > Lophiiformes > Lophiidae > Lophius > Lophius americanus. The sequence continues at coordinate 8,873,709 of JBBDHG010000015.1, read as the reverse complement.
TTTACTTTCTTTCTGAGGGTGACTTAAGATAGATATCAAGCTCGTCACTTTTTTAAGTTTTTGGATTGTTTTGCATGGAAACTCAAAATCACAACTACCAACGCCTTTCAGCTCAGTCCTAAGGTCTTCAATCGGTGGTTTCACAAATTCTTTTCAGTAATTTTTAATTAATTTTTGCAGCACCACATTACCAACATAAAAAATGTAAGTCGTCACATTTTGATAAATATGAAAATTAAAAGTATTTTTAGAACTTTTTCCTGAGATGAAATCTGATATTCAAGTTAAACACCACTTTTAATTCTCAGAATTTTGCCTTAAATTATCGTTAATAAGTAAAAAAATTAATGAGGCCAAGATCCTATTCAGCATATAAATTATGTCAATTGAGAATACAAAATGTGGTTTATTTAACTTATAGATGTCTTGATGTTTGATGCAATTATTTTATGAATTCAGATGCACCTAAAGAACAAATTACACTTCTTTGAAAACTCTATGTCCATATTCTGGACGGAGAGGTCAGGTTGTTTTAGAGAGGAGTGAAGGAAGCAATCTTTTTCAAAATGTAACCGACTTTTCTGAAACTAAATACATTATATAACGTTTTCTTCTCCTACAAATCAAAAACGTGCCACCAGTGAACTAACTTTGTGTAATGCAGTCTGTAACTGTCCATGTGGATGTGAATCTCTTAATGAAAGAAATTAATTCACTCTGATGGGTGGTTGATAAAAACTTGGATGTTGCCAGAACCCATTTTTGCTTCACTAGTGTGTATCATTTTTGTAGAACAAGAATCTAACATGCACCCCTTAAATAGCACGCTAATACTGCACTATTGGTTTCAGACCAGGTGTTTTCCCCCAAAAATAAGCCTGGCCACGCATTATTTTGAGTTAAAACTCCCATGGAGTCAAGATAAATTGCTATACTCAAACAATCTTGGCAACGGCTTTGAACTATATAGTTCAAACACTAGCAACAATATCTTTGCTCCTTTACGTGCTAGAGAATGAGAACACATAGACATTGATATTTATCTTGACTTCCCTCTCAGAAAGAAAACAAATTGTTCCAGAATGTTGAGCAAGTTCTTCAGTAGTTATTTAAAAAGATGAAACATTGATTATTTAAATAAATAAACAAAGAAATATTTTATCTTTAAAAATACAATGGCGGCTGTATGTCAGCCATTTTTCAGAAATGACAGAAAATATTCTCATTATTTATCAACATAATAGAAAATAGCAAATTAAAATGAATCATTTCAAGAAAGAAATTCAGGCAATCCTGATCTTAAAATAACAGGCAAGTCAAATTTAGCAACTGTTAGTGCTATCTAAGAGAAAAAAAGAAATATCCATGGTAATATTTAGTAAATAGATATCCCAACTTTAAATGTACAGTCTTGTCCAATACATATGTTAATAATACCGCAGCCAAATATCTAACAATCACTAATCATCACATCAAAAGGAAAGCGTTTACCTGTCTGGAAGTCTGCATTTAGCTCCTACAGGTGAAGACAGATTAGTTGAGGGTCAAAATGTTGAGAGAGCCATGACGTCATATATCAGAGGCGCTACATGTTATTTGCATTGACTGTCCACGAACATGTTCTACTAAGGTCAAATATTTCACTGTGTCTTTGCTTCCAAATGCAAACAGCAACCAGAAAGCATATTCATGCATATTAGTTCTTGTAAATTGCACATCCACCATGAACCATCGAATTACATGCCGCCCTCTTCACTCAGAGCAGCATCTTGTGAAGCAGAGCCCACCCACACAGCCCTCATGTTAGAAACAAGCAGAGATTAAAGGAAGCGTCACACACTGACTAGAGAGCAATCATAGTTGATGCAATATATTCACAGAACGTGTGTTGTTACTAGCTGTTCCAATTCATAACCCACACATTTCACTGTCAGAATTTTATCTTATCTAATCAAATAAATCCTGAAATTGAAGATACAATGTGCAGAAAGTAGACTATTGGCTCAGGCTTAGGTGCAAATTTTTTCCCTCGTCCATATTGGATGACTAAAAGCCAATGACTACTGAGTAAGGACGTCACAATATTATATTTTGATATCACGATTATTGTCTGAGAAATAATCACGGTTTTCACGATTATCGACACTATAGCAGGTCCTGCTATATAAAGCAATGGAAGAATGTGTACTCATATCATATATATTTAAGATCATACTTATAAGAGTGCATCATTCACCTGTGCAAGAGGTAGTGAAATGCTTTGAGCAAAGTTCTGCTGGAAAACATGCTATTCAACCTTTTATATGATATTACTTTAACAGATACCTTCTACCTAAATATTGTTTCTGACCAAGTACCCCCTTTCATCAAAACTGTATTGTCTAATGGCAGGGGCCACTCTCAGCAGGATAATTCTCCTGTCCAAACTGCAAATTCTTCCTGTTCTTTATAATTTAGCTGTTCCCTTTAGGTGTTACCACAGCAGATCCCCTGTTTCCATTTTGCCCTGTCCACTGCTATCTTCCTCTTTTCCAACAACCAAGTGCATTTCTTCTTTCACAATCTCATCTTTCCTCATTGGTTTTTCACCTTTTCTGCTGTCTGGCAGCTCCATCTAAAACAACCCTCTACCAACAGATCCACTATCCCTCCTTTTTCACATGACCAGACCGTCTCAATCTGGTCTTGCTTACTTTGTCTCCAAGACGTCTAACCTGGGCTGTCCTTCTGATGTGCTATTTCCTATCCGTCCTTCTCACTCCCAGAGAACATCTGAACATCTTCAATTCTCTCAGCTCCGCCTCCTGTCTTTTGGTCAGAGCCACCGTTTCTTATACAGCAGAGCTGCTCTCAATACCATCTTGTATACTTTTCCCTTCACTCTTTTTCGTACTCTTCTTCCACAGATAACTCTTGCCACTTTTCTCCACCCACTCCACGCTGCCTACCCTTGCTTCTTTCCACATCTCTTTTTCACCCTCCCTGTTGCTCTGAACAGTTGACTTCCAGTACTAAAACTCCTGCACCTTCTACACCTTGGCTTCTTGCATCCTCACCATTCAACCTGCTTCCTTTTCATTCACATATTTATTCTGTGTTGATGCGACCTTCATTCCTCTTCTCTCCAGCAAATACCTCCACCTCTTTAGGTTTTCTTCAACATGCTCTTACTACAGATCCCAACGTCATCCGTAAAAATTATAGTCCACAGAGAATCCTGCCGGACCTCATCTGTCCTCCACATCTCATATCTCATGCCACGCTGCAAAAATGGTTCAAGAATGGTTTGAGGAACACAACAAGAAGTTGAAGGTGTTGACTTCACCTAAGAAAATCCTATATCTCAATCTAATCCAGCTCCTGTAGGATGTGGGGGGTTATACAATTAATTATAATGTTAAGGCTGATCAGTGTGTGGTATCCAACATGCCAGATGTTTGCAATGTTCTTAGATTTAGCTGGATGCCTCCAGGCTACGCTTCATTCACAAAGCTCTAACCAGGGCTCAAGTCCTCATCAAACAAGCAAGACCTCCCCCACTGCTTCTCACCAAACACAATAAATCTGGGGGGAGTGTTTCTGCTACCATTAGCTATCTCTTTTGGTAGAGACTTTAAGGTGAACCAACAAAAACATGATACAAGGTGATGTTGATACAACTAGAGACTGTTAAAGTAATAAAGTACATGTGCCGGGGTTACAAAACTCAACATAATTAAGTTATAGACAAAGAGTGTTGAGAAAAGGGCACTATTAAACCGAGGAGCAGTGTCTGCTTCCTTGTCGGTGACAGAACCAAGAGTTCTGTCAGCTGGTTGAGACAATTTGTGGTTATAGGAGACAAGGTTGACTCAAGTGGTGCTTGGTAAGTATTCGCTCTACTTCTATGGTACTGCAATCCAACATAGTTAAAGAGTTCTTTTCAGGAGATGTTACTGCATCAATCGGCTTTTACAGAGCAATGTTCTCAACTCAGCTCCTGTATATGAAAAACAATCAATAATTACAGTGGCCAACAAACGGTGGGTAAACGCACCGCAAGCTTCAATTTGACAGCATGCGCATGCTGCAAATTCAGAAAACATCTTCATCAATTTCACATCACACATCACACACGCTGCCAAAGCCACAACACAAAAACTTAAGAAAAATGATCTCCATGGCCACAGGACAGCAGAAGTGTGTTCGAAAGAAACTTAAAATTGTTTAATCCCCGGAAATGCTTTTTTATTGCTTAATTTAGTCAATAAAACAGATATACTGAACAAACATGTCAAACATGACATTTGAGTAGCCATGGTAGATACGCTTAATTCCTGGGTCATGCAGTTATATGACTTAGAATATAACTTTGATCAACATCGTGAAAAGTAGTAACTTTTACTGCTCCCAGCTTTTTTTTTAATAACCAAAGCTAAAACAAAATGTATTTCTATGTTATGAGCTGAGTGTACGCGTTGCCATGGCGACAACTGAAGTCAGCAATAGAGGATGAGTTTTTTTCAGTAAATATAATACACCCTGTTTACCGTAGCATTGGTTACAGTGCATGCAAGGGTCACTATTAAGTTTATTGGTTGTTTTTGCAACTTAATGTCTTTTGTTGTGGATTTTGCAGCATGCGTGTGTTGTGAAATTGATGCTTGCAGTTGGTAGGCCACCACAAATAATTACCCTTTCAACGTCAATTGTAAAGGCGGAAAGCGGTGATGTCATCAATTAATGTATTTAATTATGGAGAGGCACAACTGAAAGAGACTTAAACTTCCACTGCCTTCTATCTCAGTTCGTCTGTTGAGGACAGCTGATGAGCCTCACAAATGTAGCCAGATGGAAAATGGGATGTAATTATAAGTTAGTCCACCAGAGAACATTTTTGTATTAATGGCCCCTGTGGGTGCAAAGGATTCAGGGGTATAGCCTGGAGTGGGTCCTGAGGGAAGTCTTTTTAACATCACGCTGCTTCTCTGGGGGATGCTTGCTATTACATTACGTTAAATCTGTTTTAAAGAGTGCATTCTCATAATAATTAGGAAGTGTCAGAGGTACACGTTTTATGATGCTTAGCACATAGATGTGACATCTTTGTTAGGATATTTACAGAAAGAGAACAAACTGTCAAGGTAATTTGTTGCTGCATGGACTGGTTCTGCTAATAACGTGACTATTCTGAATTTGCACTAAAAACTGGACAGTTTTGACAGTTTGTTAGAGGATAGGGAATTTTTTATTGTATTAACACATGTATTTTCACGATGCATATTGCTGCATTTTATTGTGAAATTGTCAACTGTGATTTGTGTGCTCTGTTTTCCAATTAGGGCCCTTCAGTTATTTATTTGCTGGCTACAGTGAATTGTTTATTTAGTTTCCAGCATTTATATGCTGGTGACGTGACATTTTTGTTGCACTCTGTGAGCAGTAAAAGAAAAACTGCTTTCATAACGGATTTTGTCCAAAGCATCAGAAGCGTTGGAGATCAACTCCCTCAAGAAGATTTCTTTGTTGGAATAGAAGGTGTTGATAATCAGGGACATCAGCTGAGCGATCTCTGCCTGGAAGGCAAAGGTCTCAACCTCGTCAACTTCAGTTTATTGTCCATCAGGGATCAGATACTATCATGCTTCAAATCCGCAAGGTAAAAAAGTTTTGCTTCAGGATTAGTAGGTAAGCAACAGGTAGCGTTAATCCCGGTAAAGCAAACCAAATGGCAACCAGTTTAGTTGAGCCTACCTTGATAATGTCTTCAGCCGTCTTTTCCACCTCTTTTAAGCGTTTCAGAATGATCTCTTCATTAGCAGAGATGTTGAGTTCCTGATTTTCCAGGGCCTCGATCTCCTTCTCTATTCTGTAGAAGAGCATAATCAACTGTGATCAGCAGGTCTCATACAGCATGAAATTTCCTTGTTTTCTACAGAAATGTCCATTTAAAATGGTGTAATTACTCAATCTACACAGACAGAAGGCCTCAAAACGATTTCAAGTAATGTAGCTCGGATGGCTTGTTGTTCATCGGCCTGCACCATCTTGTTAATGTGAAACACATTCACATCAGATTTTATGAACCCTGTGTACAAGACCATCTTGAGTTAGAATGAGATCCTCCTACACTTGGGATTCAAATCAGTATTAAATGGTGACAGTGGACATGACAAATCGCATGAGTCATGGAGTCAAGTCACGAAGAAGTCAAGAATCGACTATCCAGCCTCTCAGAGACTCCATTGTAATCCTTTTAATCTATTCAATGGCTTGTCTTGTCTCCTATATTTAATTTCAATGCCTCCCGAAATGTAAATCCACATTACTAAAATATTATCTTTGTTCTTGTAGTCTTTTTTAGTTTTTTTCTATTTATTTCCAGGTTCCACCACAGAATGTCAATGGGGTTCAGGTGGTGGCAGACTGGGGGAAAGGCAGCAGTTTGAAATTCACATGTACAAAAACACAACGATAAGATATTAATATTAAAACAAGAGTATAAATATGACAATAGAGAACAAGTGTGTTCTATATAGTCTCTATGCAAGTTGCATGTTGTTATCAAGTAGCAATGAGGTAGCTAAAACATGTACAAGAATTTATTGTGCTGGATTTAAGTTGAATTTAAGGTGGAATCTCTGTTGGAGAGGACAGAGTTATTTGACAGGGTTATCGTTCTGGGCAGGAAATATTTTCTAAAACGGTCCTTGTGACAGCGGAGCTGGATGAGCCTGTTACAGAAAGAGCTCCCCTGTCTGTCCAGCAGATGGTGGAGAGGTTGCTCAGGATTATTCATCATGAATAACAGTTCGTCCGGTGTCCTCCTTTCCACCAGCTCCTCAAAGGGGTTTGGTTTGCAGCCAGTATTGGAATCGTCCTTCATAATCAGTTTGTTGGGTCTGTAGGTGTCTTGCTCTGATGCTGCTCCCCTGCAAACTGCAGCTTAGAAGAGAGCACTGAAGACAACAGACTGGTTGAAGATCTCCAGCATCTTGCTGCATGCAATGAAGAATCTTGGCTTACTCAGCAAATAGAGTGTGCTCATCCCCTTCTTGTTTGTATTAGTTATACGTATACATTGTACAAATGTAATGGCATAGAGAGAGATAAGGGAATAAGGGAAGGCAACTTATGGAAAAACTGAAAAACTGTAACGATAGAATTGGTATTGATTGATATTTCTATATGGACCAAAACCAGTGAAATGTCAGATACCCGACATTCAAGCTTGAGTCTTGTACACTTTTCAAAAAAAGGAGCAGATAGACAGCCAGGGCAGTATCGCCCCCAAGCCCATTTTAAATATGAGCGAGAGAGATTTCTAAAGCCATGCAGATTTACGGAATATCTCCCGAAGAAAGTGTCCGAAATTGAGGATTCAGGGCATAACAAAAGGAAACTAAAACTGAAATTCAACAAAAAATGGACTGGGGCTGAGAACGAGTTGTAAAGAAAAGTGCCACTGCCTGAAAGGGAGGTTTAGGATTAGTGAATGCCAGATCCACAATCCAGGAATGAAGCCTGTGGGAAATGCCACCAGCAGCCAGAGGAAGTGGCTGTCATCAACAAATCATGATTTTGTAGGCTGGCCTGAGGAACAGCACAGAGGCTCTGATCAGGGCAGCACAAGAACAAGTTTGCACCAGATGCATAGAGGCAGTGGTCTACCTCAGCAGGCAGGACCCGAGGTGCGTGATGTTCAGAAATGTTTCAGACACAGTCCAGCACGTATCAGCAGAGTGGAAGACGCTATCTAGGACAGCATTTACTGAGAGGAATAACCAAGAGGGAGGAATCACCTGCATGTGTACAGACACTAAGCCCAGGCTTAGTGGTTTGTGACATAATAAAGACCGGGTTAGCAGTCTGTGCATTAGCCATTACACATGCTGATGAAAGGCAGTTCAGATGAGACAGTCTGGTTCTGATCCCCCACTTCTTTCAACAGATCCCTTCTCTCACTCCTCATATTTTTTGGTCGATTAGGTCATTGTTGATTAGTTATGACTAAATTGAGGATGCCTAAGTCTCCATATTTTAATGATTTTATGATTGTATTAATACAGAAAAAAGTATTCTTTCTTTTGTATAAAAAATTCTTTTTTTCTATGTTGCTGCTGCCTCATAGCAAGAACATTCTGGGTTAAATTTACCCATGGGGCCTTTCGGTGTGCCATTTATACGTTCTACTGCTTCATCCATGACAACAAAAAACTTGCAATATGGCTAAATTAGTGGCTCTGAATTTATTGTGAATGGCTGTTTGTCCCTATGATGACTTGTCGAGATTGGCCATTATGAGCTGTGATGTGCTCCAACTCCCCAATGATCCTGCACATGACATGCAGTCATATAAAATGGATGGCTGTGTAGATAGAAAATCAGAAGAAAGAAAAAGTGTAAACGTGTGTGAGATTGCTTCATTTGAACTTGACGGTTTAACATTATTATTATCATTCTTATTATTATGTCATTATTTGCCTTTGCAGAAATCCATTTTTCTCCACTGGGATCACTAAAGGTCTTTTCATATATCTCTTTAATTAACACATAAATGAAAGACATTATTTTTATTTCTGTCAGCCTGTAGTCTCTAGTGTGAAATGTACTATGCAGCGTCGAGAGGCTGTCAGTTCAGTTACCTGAGGATGGTGCTCTGCAGCTCATCACTCTGCTGCTGTTCCTCCTGAGCCTGAAGCCGAATGGCCTCCTGTTCCTCCTCTGACTGCTGACTCAGACCATCCATCAGCCACTGCTCCTTCAGGGCTTTCTTCTGCCAATTTAAACAAACCAACACACAGTTTTAGCAAACAGAAGAGTTTCAGACCTTTTTCAGATTGTGTCATGCCTTCCCACCATATCACGTCTATTGGAGTGTGCATATCCTCTTCAAGCCGGACAGGTCACGTCAGGATGCACCAGGATTGGACAAAAAATGTGTTTGGGGCTTGTTCATGGAATGTCCAAATCGCGTTCGGAGCTGTGGGGCCGGATTGTGCTACTTATTTGTACAGTACTGTAAAGAACTTCATACATCAGACCACCTCTTTAGTCACCATTGCCACAAGCCTTCAATTAATTTGCAATAAGTCCTCTTTTAAACCAACCAACGGTCTGTGAGTCTGCATCTGGGTTCACTTCTAAATCCATAACTCAGCAGTTTATCTGTCTCTATTCCATCCTACAATCTTCTCTTAGCACAACATCAATATATGGAATCTATGTGGTGGATGACAGAAGTGGCTATGACAAAAGACAGCACAATCAATTGTCATTTTGTTTTTGTCTTAGACTTTTTTGTATACGAAATAGCTTAACAAATAGACTTAATGTGATGGATGAATTACATAAATTATTATTATTCTGTTAAAGCCAACAAGCACACTTCTCTGAGATTCAGTTCATAAATTTGTCCCATTTGAAAATGTTTTCTTTGAGTCTAAGTGGCTGTAAAGGATCAACACACTTTGTTATAGAGAAAGTCAGTCTTACAAAATTCAGGCAACAAAAGTTTAAGGTGAATGAACATAATTTGTAACAACCCCTGTATCCGCAACGTCAGTTCAGTCAATTGGTCAATATGGTGTGACCTAACGCTAATAACTGCATTATTTTATTTAAGCTTGTGGCCAAAAAGAGGCTAATTCTGACAGTAACATGGGAAACAAACATAGCTTTTTCATAAAGGGAGAAGTTTGCTACAAGTCTTGAAGTCTCCAGATTGTGCCTGAAATGAACCAGAGAACAGAAGGTCGTTGCTATTGGGCAGGATATGGATAATGCGCAGTTATCCACTTATCGGAAGGCTGATAGTTCCACCCCTGGTCTTGATTGATACCTGAACCCCAAATTCAAGATTCAGGTCAAAACCCGTCAGCTGGGGTTCAGGTCACATCCCGAAACAAAGGATAATATAGTTGCTGGTTAGAGATGAATGATTGTGTGAAAGGAAGGTAACAGGAGCCAGCATGAGTCAAGTTAACTTTTCATGCACCATTCATTCAGCAATGGAAATGGACCCAATTGGATTCCTGCATCAAGGACACTTTGAAACATAGTCACAATGGGTCGGAGATGGAACCACTTATTTCTGATATGTGGAAGACCAACCTACCTTTTAAGTCACAGGCGCTGGCTAATTGCTCCTGATGAGCTTATGGCTCCTTTCATTGTATGAGTGTGTGTGAATAGGTGAATGCTGCATGTCTAGAGGTTATAACCACATATCTCTTGTTTGTCATGTTCTTTTTACAGTAAAAATCACCTTCATGTATTGGAGTTTTAATTTCTCTTCCTCAATCTGTCTCCTCTTCAGGGCAATGTTCTCTTGGATTCTTCTTTTGTCCTGAAATGAAAAACATATTTCCATCATGGTATGACATTTGCACGGAAAGTATTCCACCTGTTGTCTTTTAGTGCTGACGCCTCAACCTTGAGCTGTCAGCTTGACACCAGAAGCCATAAATAGCTTGAATACAACCCAACCTTCTTGACCTAACACAGGTCTACCGTCCACCTGTTCATTAAAGCTGTCACTACTATCAAGCACCTCCAGGAGAAATAGTAATTCAATAAAGTTAGATTATCGGTGGATATTTTAAAGCTATGTCATTATGTCTGGCCTGCATGGATAATCATAGTAAAAGCACTCTGCTTATTGCATTTAGTCTTTAAGTCACTATCAAAACACATGTGTGTTGGTTGTGGGTTCCTAGATGTCAAAGCGGGTACGGTCAATTTGAACTAAATTTAGTTGCTGGATCTTGGATCACCAAGGCACTAAGTCCTGGTGGAGGGGAATCTGATGATGCCTACTGGTATTTATATTCCTGTCTCTGTGTGAGTCTGACTCTGTCCAGCTTTGTGATGTCACTCTGCTGAAATGTCTGGACCAGGAAAATCATTTCACAGAGACAATTGGTTGCATGATCGTTAGGGGATTACCAATCAGACGACTGTCGTTCCCTGCATGTTTTGTCGCCTACATTCAGTTACCAGTGGGGTTTCATAGGTGCCAATAGAATACCTTAACTATCATGAACAGTTATGAATGAAATCCAAGAGGTCGATTAGGATATTTTTTATGGAATTCATTCCTGCTTATCACCAACAAAATAGGGATTACTAACAGCTTCAAAGATTTGCTGCTTGGTCATCCAGTTTGCAGGACTTTGATATATTAATGTTGAGGTGATTTTTATAATGTATTATTAGGAGCCATCTTTGATTAAAGTCACACACGATGTGTCAAGTCAATATCAATTGTATTGCACCAAATCACAACAAAAGTTATCTCAAGGTACTAGCCAAAAAGAGCTGGTCTAAATCTTATTTTTTATTCTAAATAGAACCAACAGAGTGTCCCTTGTGAGCAAGAACAGACCGTGGTGAGAATACTCCCTCCACACTCATTCTGGTTGGCCATCTGTCTGGACCAGTTGCATTGAGAAACAGACAGAAAGAGAGACTGTCAAAAATAATAATAGTAGTAATTTTTTTTAGTCCGTGTGCATGTGTTCTTATGGGATGGGATTGGAAGAAAACATTTTGTAAAAATACTTGCAGTTTGTAAAAAATAACTCACTGAAAACCGTGCCCTCTGATCTCCTACGTCAGTGGACAGTGTCATAGGTGAAGAGTGAGGATTGTAATTTGTTCTCCTGTATCTCTTGCACTTTGTCACGCCATTTGAGTTTCGTAAGCATGCAGGCAGAGTTGAGTATGCACAGAGTACAGATGCTGAGGGAGACTGAGAGACAGCAACGAGTGTTGAGGTGTGTGCCAGCGCAGAGCAGAGCCAACGGACCAACGGAAGGTTTGTTTGGTTCCAAGTGATCCTGACATGCTGATCTTCTGAGGTCCAAAAATTGAAGACATTGATGCACCTCTATACTTTAATTTAACTAACTCTGAAAGGGTTGACAGACCAGAACCTGCCAGTCAGGGCACACAGTCACTAACGGATGAAAAATTGAGATATGATAAAACATGACAAATTGTGATAGTCATGTGTTGAAATTTTTTGCATCCGGACTAGTAAAATCTATTATATGCATCACAGTTCTCACCGTGATGGCCTGAAGCCTCTCTTTCAGCAGATCAGCCTCCTCCATGATGGCCTACAGAACAGACAGAGAATATGTTAGCAAAGGAGTTGCAAGATAAAATACAAATATTATCCCAGAAAGACTCATTACCTCAACCTCAGTGGCGGAAATCCACATTTTTTAAACTTTTCATTACCAGCTATGTAATCACAAGCTACTTAACCAAGAGAGGAACAAATATCTATCTTTTGTACATCCTTGACTGATTACTGATAAACCAGTGAATGATCTAACAGTAGTTCCTGTATGCATGTGGGCACCGTAGTGAAATGACAATTAAACATTCAAGAAAGCAATTTCTTTTGATCTTTTCTCTGATCTGATCTCATTTCTGAAGAGTGAGGAAAATGTAGAAAGTGAAAAATTCCTGTGTGAATGGAGGCAGGAGGTGAAAATATACACTGATTAGCCATAACCTTGAAACAATCTGCCTCATATAATAATGATAATGTATCCTTTATTGATCACATACAGCCATACACAGTACAACATAATGAAATACTTTTTCTGCATTTTAACCATCCTAAAGGGAGCAGTGGGTAGCGCCTGGGGAGCTAGGGCTTTTGGGTCTCGCTCAAGGAACCTATGACAAGTAGATCCTGCTGGGACTTGAACTGGCTACTTTCCGATGGTCGGATTGGGAAGATCCACTCTACCCCCTGAGCTACAGCCGCCCTTAACATGTCATGTAGGGCCCCCCTTTACTATTAAAACACCTTTTACCTACCCCACCGATTGACGATGGCTGCAGATCCTTCAAGTCCTGCGAGTTGTGGGGTGGGACTTAAAGGATCTGTATGATTTGTTTGTTTAACACATCCCATAGACGCTTGATTGGATTGAGATCTGGCAAATTTGGCAGTCAAGTCAAGGCATTGAATGAGTTGTTGTCTACTGAAAAGATTCCTGAACCATTTTTATATTATGGAATTATCTACGTGCAGACCAGGAAACCCAACAGAACCTACAGTTGTGGAGATGATCTGACCCAGTCATCTAGTCATCCCAATTTTGTCCTCGTCAAAGTCTCTCGGATCCTTATGCATGTCCATTAAAATGTTCACTTGCTGCCTCATACTCACTCACATCCCACCCACTGACAAGTGTCATGTTAAACAAGCAAACTGTACTAGCATGATACTGACTGCCTGATTGAATTGTGTGGAAAATATCTCTGATAAAGAACACTAATGAGAAAGAGGAAATCATTTTTGGCCTTCCTCCAGATCACCAGCTGAATCTAATGACATTAGACTATTTGGAAATAAAACATGTATCTTCATACAAGTACCTTGGTCTTATGATAAATGTCACCTAAATATCCAGACCAACGCATCTCGATATCTTTCTCCGTTGACGTCGATCTTTTGAAGCCAGTAAAGCGATTATTCTCCTGTTTTTTTTTACAGTCTGGTTCAGCCGCTGGTCTGTATGACCTTAACCCAAACAATGAAGTCAAATCAAAATATGCTCAAATAAGACCGTAGGCCAACCTGTTGCACAATACTGTAAACATGTGCTCCAAAATTATAGGTGAAAAACAAGGAGACCTGAATTCATTTTGTAACTAACCAATTATTCCGAAGGAAATATTCTGAACATGTTCTTGCCTCAGAATTCTCTCTTTTGCCATCAGGGCATCGGTACTCTACCTGTACCGATTGTTCATCCCCTCTGCATTAGGACTTTTAAACAAATAAACATAGCTTTTGCACACTAGTTGTTGTTTTTATCCTTTTTTATCTTACTTAACATTATTTATTGTCTTCTTCTTCCTCTTCTTATTGTTAAATTTCTAACTCTGTGTATTATTCCATATGATGTATTTGTGTGACTGTGATTTTGTATGAGCTGCTCACAGTGAGGTGCCCCTGGTGGCATAAATAAAGTTGTTTGAACTGAATTGAATTGAATTATTTTAAGAAAACACAGACACAGACCTCCGACCAGCAAACGGTATCTCCTCTGATTCTTCACACATATTGCACGGAGAATACCTACTTCTACCCTCCTAGATGCAATTTAAAGTGCCTCAATCTAAACGCAACAGGCTGAAGAACTCCTTCATCTCTATAATCAATCTGAATGCTGAGACAGAATCAGATCGGAACAACAACATGTACAGTTGTTCATGATTGTCTGATTTGTCTGATGTGTAAAAATTGTTTAACACGTGACTGCCCAAAAAGAACAAATGTATTTAAGTGTGTGTGTGTATGTGTGTGTTCAGTTGATCTGGACATCATATGGATTTCTGTATTTGAGTCTTTACAGGGAAAGCGATAGAGATGTAGAACGTCAGTGTGATTTTGTCAGGATGATGATTAATACAGTATTGAGGAATGGCGTAATTACCATGGAGAATGTAGCATGGCTTTGTTGGTGCTCCTTTTTAATTGTAACATGACATGACAGTAAATCAGAGGAAAAGGGAATGACCCCTGAAGGTTCAGATTGATTCACCTGATTCTATTGCATAGAGCTTTAAAAGATGAAAAAGAAGAATTAGATGCATGACCATGAAAGCTTTCAATATGTAACCCAAACCTTACAATATTTTTAAGCAACGTTGAGTTTCCCCTGACTAAATGATAAATAATAACATTTCATGACAAATAGCTGATGTTGCTGTCATTGCTGACTCTGCATCCATCATTACAGCCCATTATTTGATCAGTAATTCACATCTGCTGAGCAAAGGGTGTAAGGCTGTCTTGTCCAATACGTAGTTTGACAGCATCCATTAATCCATTTATTCTCACCATTTATCCTTTGCAGGGGTGTGTTTGTGTGTTTGTCAAGGTCGTTAAGACTTTTAAAATCCTGGCCGCCTTGTGTTTTGGTTTTTTCTCCATGTGTTTCTTTTGTTTATGTTGCTGGGGGTCTCGGCGGGGTGACCTGGTTTCTAGTTCAGACCATCACACACCTGTTAATCATCAGCAAACTCGTCCACAATCATCGGCAGTATAAGACACCGACTCACCTCAGAAGACTTTGCCAGATTTTTATTGTCCTCACCGGTGGTGATTATATGCTTCAACCTAAAACCAGTTAGTAATTCATTGTGTTCAATTGGAACCAGTTTTTGATCCCGGCTCTTTTATCTTTAGGATCTGCCTCTACGCTCCATCGGGCTTAGCCCTCTCATGCTGTTTTGAAGAGGACTTATTTGCTGAACTTTTTTTCTTCTGTTTTTTATTTATCTCAGATGCCTTATTACCTCCCAAGTGTAACTTGCAAAGTCTATATCAGTTTTTCTTGAGTGGGTGTATGTTTACCCCTAAGCGTAACTGAGGGTTACCTCAGGGGTGTGTGATATTTCTTTAAGCTCAATTCTTTAAATAGAATTGACCGCTGAAAAATAGCATGCGTGATGTCACATAATTCCTAGAATAAAAAATATAGAAATGAAAAAATAAGCAAATAATCCACATTTTATTTAATTTTTAATGCAGCTCACTGCTGTGAATTTCATAGCCTTGATGTTGGCTATTAAACAATAGACCAACATCAAGAAAAATTGATTTTGGTTGAAACGTTAAAGCAACTGAAAACACAACTCAACAGAGTCGGAATCAGGATGTTTTTCATAGGATTTAATACTTGCTATTCATCATGCAATGTGCCTTTTACGTGCGGAGAAATTTTAACGGTATCACAAAGCCAGTGCCCCCGAAAGACCCAAGCACAAAATATGCCGGTGGGTCCTTGACTGAATTGTAATTCTAACTGGGTACAGAGCTGGATTAGTCTCACCAATGTGGTGATATGCAGAATGATGTAATTTCTTTTTGTTTAATGAAGGTTTGTGCTCTCCTGGTTTCCTAAGTAAATTCAGCTGCAGGAATAAATAAAGATGGACATTTTAGTGAAGGAGAGAAGGAGGAATGAGAACAGGAAAACGGAAGACCAACATCTGAAGGCCAAAGCTGCCGGTTAGCTTGTCCACCTGTTGGCACTATGGAGGCCTGAGCTTGCGCTGTTAAAAATAGAGAATATGACCGGCTCAATCACAGCTGGACCAACCTGACACTATGCGAACAAGAAAATGTTCCCAGCATTACATTACACCTGAGGGAGAAAGAGAGAGATGATGGTGGTAGGAAGATCTTAAACACCTGCCAATCTTGTCGGATGAGCACATGGTCACATATGCAGACGTTGAATAAATAGCACCATGTGATTGGTGGTATACTTTTGACCGGAGCCAATTATCAGGAGCTAAAGAAAGTAACTGCCAGAAAATGTTAGAAACTCCACCTGGACTTATGAAAGCAGGAGTATCGAGGGTAATTAGAAATTGCAGGAGGACTTGTCTAGAAAGTCAGGACCTGTCTGTGGGTGTCATTTCAACATCAGTAGTCATAACAAGGCACAGTCACAGTGTTCTAGTTGGATAAAAATACAGTAGAGCAGTTTCCATAATTTCTTGGCTAGAAGACGTTGATTTCTCCACACTTGAGGAGTGAGGACATTATGAAACAGTCAGAAGTTGCCAATTTTCCTCAACTCCAGTGTCATGAAATCTGAACTAAACATAAATTTCTGGACCGAGTAACAACAAAAGCACTTTGAGATTTGATCCAAATGTAAAGTGCATTATAAATTAAATGTATTATTATTATTATCAAAAGCTCACAATAACCATTGCTGGTGTGTCTTACCGACATCAAAGCCTGAATGGCCCTCAAATTATTATTACATTTCAATGTAAGGAAAATGGAAGTTAGGGTTTTGGAACCAAATGGTGCCTGCGATTTGCCTAATACGAGTGGTTCTCAACCCTAGCATCGTAAAGGATAATGATTTTAAACCTTACAAGCCGATAAACTCTCAAGATTAAGTCATTTTTATCTTAAAGTGAGTTTTGAAAATCTGCATTGTTTTATCACCAACTGTGTGTACAACTGTAGAAACCTTTAAATTGACGTGAGCCAGATCTCCCTCTCACAGTTTGTCCAAAACGCTGCCACGTAAGGGAGAACACCTTATCTCCATTTGGGCAAAGATTTTAAATCTTTGGACAGGTTGGAACCATCTTACATCTCTGATATCATACGGACATATGCCTCCTTGAGATCACTGAGGTCCGCAGACCAGTTGTCTCATGTGAGACAAACACAAAGATGAAGACCAGTCGTGACCAAGCTTTTCCTGTTTTGGAACTAGTTGCCGCCAACCTCCATGTTAGGCTGGCCTCCACACTGACTGTTGTTAAATCCTGCCTTTAAACTTGATTTTATGCCTTGACTTTTAACCCAGAATTAGGAGCGTAAGTTTGTTTCTTGTGGTATTTTTACTTTTCCGTTGAAATATTGTGTGACTTTACTATTTATTGACTGTATAGTCAACTCTGTTGTTTTTGAACTACTATGAATATAGTTGAGACTAAAGGTTATTCTGTGACATATCAAATTAAATTACAGTACTTCAAAAAGTATCCTTAAAGAAAGGTAGAGCCATAGAACAACCACAAAAGTTGAAATGATAAACATACACAAAGACCCTTAATTTACCTTCAGCCAAGTACCACTATTATAACGGAAAACATGTTTAATAAGAAAACCGAAATACAATACAGCACTGTGCCATCAAAATAATAGGCTGTACACTCTGTCATTTACTTGTTACATTTAAAATGCACCACTAGATTAATGTCAAACATTTTTGACATCATAAATAAGAATTAAGTTACATTTGTTTCCTTTTTTACTTCTTTCTCAATTTGTTTTTGAGTCACATCCCTCCTACATTTCAACCAGAAACATCTGTTGATACTCATCCATCATTAAATACCCACACTTGAACCTGAGTGCTAACACATTTGCAGTTTAAGTTTCTTTTAAAGGAGGTTTACTAGAAAACAAATTTTGAATTATTTTCCGCTGTATAAACAGCGTAAATTAAGAAAACATTTTTATCAATTTGACAACACGTGCGCAGAATTTGGAAAATATACTTTGAAAAGCTAAAACACAGCGTACTAAGGACGCTTAAAATTGATGCATCCATGGACCCGCTTTTTTATACTTCATTTGAAGATTAGAAAAGATAGAATACATAAAAAAAGTATACAATGTTTGTTTTCATCTGCCATGTCCCTCATATTCTGGGATCTTGACTTAACTTCCGGGTTATGTGTTCACATGACTTACAATAAATCCTTAATCAACATCGTGTGTACAATAAATTAAACTTAATAAGGACCTTCACAATAAACCCTTCCAATGCTACAGTAAAAAAGGTGTAATATCCTGGTTTAAGAAAACTCCTCATCACTATTGTACATATTGAGTTGAGTGTTGCAATGTGTCATAACATCAACTACAAAAGCAATTTCTGCCTGTATTAAATTTGATTGATGCGGAAACTGATACCTATCAATGATGGAATCTCCTCAATCTGCCATTTAAAAAACAAACAAACATTGCTACAGCTATGAATAATGATTTACATTCAAGACATGTTTCAATATGAAATGTAAAAGCACAACACCAGAACAGATCTCTGATGAACATTAAGAAAATAAGACCAAGCCACCTTTTGTTCTCTCATTATCTCCAAAAAACGATCACTTGTTGTAGCTTTGGCTGCTATATGCTAGGGTAATTAGGTTAATCAGATGATTCACCGGGGGACCCCGAACGAGAGCAGCCGAAGACAAAGATGAAGTTGTATACGCACTATTGATTAAGGTTTTATTCTAAGTCACATGGACGAAACACCCGGAAATTAATAAAAGAGTCGAAAATGGGAGAGACACGACTGATGAAAAGAACAAATGGAACGCCGTATACTCTGCTCTATTCTTTAAAGGAAGCATTAAAAGAAATGTGTCCAGGTTTTGCATCAAGTTGAAACGCCTCTGGAATCACTGCTGTTGTGTTGTGGCTTTTGCAGCACCTTTTTCTTAAAGTGTTTTTTGTGGTATTTGCATTGCATTTTCCAAATGCTGAACATGTGTTTTTCAAGTTGATGATTTTTTCCTAATTTGCTTGTGTTTTTTCTATTTGCATCTGTTTTCTTCAATTGCAGCACATATGTCCCTGTGGGTCACCCTAAATTTTAACATCCTAGTAAAATTATATTAGTGATAATGGATGACATATTTTTTAAACGTTGAAAATGAAGATATCATATAACCAATGCTATACCACAAAGCACCCCTGGGAGGAATGCATACCCATATTTGGCGTTGACCAATTAATCCATCCATTTTAGAATATTTATTCTCTGTAAACATAACGACGTAGAATAATTTACGTAGTAAAGAAACGATTTGAAAAGTAGAAGCACTATTATAAGCAGACGCCAGAACATACAGACAAACAGAATGAAGTTCATAAACTGATCAGCCATAACATTAGAACTGCCTGCCCTAATATTATGTAGGTCCACTTCTTGCTGCCTGAACAGCATAGAGGTGTAATGTATGTCACTGTGGCCTCATACTAAGATGGTTATTCAACTCCACTGGAGGACCTGTGGTCTTTCTGTGGGGGTGTTGATTGTTTTGTATGCGTGGGTTCTCTCCGGATACTCCAGCTTCCTCCCACAGTCAAAACACGTTGCATTACATTGCCTGTAGGTGTGAATGTGAGTGTGAATAGTTGGTTTCCTCTATGTGTTGACCCCTGATGAACTGACAATCTTCCCATGGTGTACTCCACCTCCCACCCAAAGTCAGCAGGGATAGGTTCCAGCAGTAGTTGCAAAAGAAATGGGTGAGTGATCTTATCATCTAGCAATCAAGATTTCCCCCCGGTCAAAGTCACTAAAAATGAAAAAAAATGCTCATTTGCTGCCTAAAATATCCCACCCACTAACAGTTGAAACTGAAAAGAGATAATCATGGTTATCCTTTCTTCACCTGTCTGTGGTTAGAATGTTGTGGCTTATGGGTGTATTATCCCAAGAGCTGATTTTTGCTGCTGGCTTAATGACCCCTGCTCCCCAATGTGTGCTACATTATTGCCCAGGCTGGGATGAGGGGGAGAGAAAACGGGTTTCCTACAGCAGTGTGCGAGTGCATCTCTGTGCAAATATTAATTACACACAAATACATGGATTCGTTCCAATTCAAAGCATTTTTGGCTTTAGAATGCGAATCCGAAGAGTATAAAGATCAGCTCAGTATGTTGATCCTCAAACGCTGTTTGTGTCCATCTTTGAGTAAAAGTACCAGTTAGTTTAAGCCAGACTCCTGCTGAAAGACTACCATGAAGCGACAGCTTAAACGAATTAAAAGATTAGGGAATGCAAAGACTCCTGTGACTCCTTTGACCTCCTTTGACAACAACTTACGTCTGGGTAAGAGAGATTATGTTTTGAACTATATACACACAGAGGTTATCTCCAAGCATTCTTATCTGTGATCTGACAAAAGCTCTCCGCTTCTTATAGATGCTCTCTTTTGCTGCAGCAGACGGAAATGCAACCATTAACAGGAAGAAGGATGTTCACTCACCGTCTGTGTGATGTTTGCGTCCACAGGCAGGTGATAGCAGAGCTTGTGTGAGTTCAGTCTGGTGGCGTATCCAACATTACTGAGCTTGAAGTTGTGTCAGGAGATTGTGTAGGCGGAGAGATTCAGGCTGGGAAGACTGCCTCCCTCTCTTGCTCGCTCAGTCACAAAGCCCCAACCATGTGCCTGAAATATCTCTGCCAAACAACTACCCCACAAATTTGCACACCGTACATTCCAAGCACATACTGCATGAGCACATAGACCATACAGAAGAGTCCAGTAGAGTTAGATTACATATTGACTTACATACCAAATTAAATGATAAGGCTGTTTTTATTCTATCTTAAAGTAAAATAATTCCACGGGAAAAATAGGTTGCACATCAAATCATGTTTTCTTATTTATTGAGCTCAAGTCACAAAAATCATACTTGCACATTTCCGCACAGGGCGTTCATGGAAAATGTCTAAGGAAAGTTCATTATTAAATATATATAGGGCTGGATCAGAATGCAGCTGCATTTTGAACCCAATTATGAGGGATCAAATCAGATTTCCTGTACTAGAACCAGTCACTAACGTGGACATTATTTACGGCCACCCTAGTAGTAAAAAATTTAGATTTTTTTTAATTCAAATTTCTACTAAATTAAAAGTATTCAGTGCCACTTAAGTTTTGCCTTCTTTTGTGTTTCTGGAACTCATAACTTTCAAGTAACATTAACTTGTTTGCAAATAATGTGACCATAATGTTTGTCGCTGACTTAAAAAATATAATATATGTTGGAGTTTTGGTCTCTCGCTCCATCATGAGTCCATATGGACTGGATTATGACTTCTGAGTAAAATACTTAAGCTGCTGAATATGGCTAATTATTGCTAAAGATAGATTATCACTAATAAGGAAAATGTGCAACCTGTGTTCCCTTTTGTAGAAAATTTGATTTTGTGTTAAAGTCAACTGAAGATTTATTGCGGTACGTTTTTTTTGTTTGTTGTATTGTCGCCTTAAGGAATTGTTTTTTTCTGTTCATAGCCACTGCATATGTCATATATGTTCAACAATTTTC
Source organism: Lophius americanus (assembly GCA_037951165.1). Taxonomy (NCBI): domain Eukaryota; kingdom Metazoa; phylum Chordata; class Actinopteri; order Lophiiformes; family Lophiidae; genus Lophius; species Lophius americanus. The sequence continues at coordinate 8,852,084 of JBBDHG010000015.1, read as the reverse complement.
AATAACACTTATCAATAAAATAGAAAAAAGTAAAGTACAAATATGGGCACAGTAGAATACTCACCAGAGGAACTATCAGAGCGGCACCACATTCTTTCAAATACAGTTGAACGCAGCTCACTCCTTAAATACAGACTAATCTTTTTAAGCGTTAACCAGGTGGCAATAAGAGATAAAGGCCATTTAGGTTACACAAAATGTACTATAGATGTATTTTCATATTTGTTTTGACAACAAAAACAAAAGGCACATTTATGCCCAGAAGTATGGTATTTAGTTTTTTTAGTTTTCCCTTTTATATGAGTGAACCGCTGAAATTAATTGTAAAGATTTTTAAAAAACTTCTGTCAGTAATAGAATATACATATCCATATCCTATATAAGTGCAAGGTGTGAGAAAAATATGAAGAAATATTTCTAATTAATATGAAGTGGACATGGTGTCTGAGATTTGGTATAAAAATTGTAAAATTGTAGCCCCCCGTCAGGTAGCACTGATAAAAATGGTGACTAAATCATCATCAATCAATATGGTGGAGTTGTTCATTTTCACTGGATCATTACACATTTTGGGTTAACATTGTTTTTTTATTTTTTTATTTTATTGTTGAATATCGTTTATGAATAGTTTAAACTATCAGCTATTTACGGTATTTGACGTAATATGTATTTCTTTAAGGTTTTCTGCCAGATTTTCTCTGGATGTAACGACAAAAGACCATATTTGAATACCTCACAAAATAGAAATATTAATTGTATTATCCAATGCGAGTTTTGACCATATCTCTACATTTCTCTGATCTGTTTGTTTCGATTTTGATGTATTCAGATCCTGGTGATACTCAAAGGTTGAATCAGAAGCAACTAGACTCAGTTTAAGGGTTTAAAGACATTCAAATCATGCAGAAATATGATTTAATTCGGTTGAAATGAGTAACTCCTTATGATTAAGTTACCATTTTTAACAGTTTTTCTGGAAAGTTGGCGACAATTATGCTACCAACCTGACTTGAGACAAAATAGCCAGTCAGGATTAGTTTCTCAGAGGGAGCGACACAGTGAGTGAACTAGAATTATGAAGAGAACTATGAGAGCAGATGACTAAAGCTGAGCGAGATTCATTCACACCTTTTCACTCTTTCACTCGTAATGAGTTTTCTGCCTCAATTGATCAGGATTTTCAACAACATAGCAACTGTTTACATCAGCCTGCCAAACCTATCACTATCAAATAACACATTCTCATCATTTTGCTTCCGTATTTTCAAATATGACTCTCTTTCAATCTACTGTCACGCGCGGGGAAGACACTCTCTGATCACAACTTCCCTGAAGACTTTCTGACGGGAAAACTATAACATCATCTGTCGTAATAAACAATTATCCTTATTTCATTTATTTGTCTTTATATGAAATGACAAAAGTATTGTGTGTGTGTGTGTGTGTGTGTGTGTGTGTGTGTGTGTGTGTGTGTGTGTGTGTGTGTGTGTGTGTGTGTGTGCGTGCCAAAGATGGACAAGCACAGTCGCCAGTGTTGACGTGCGATTAGTATACCACTCTTTCCTACATTTAGCGTTAAAGTGAGCGGTGACGTGGGAATAGGCACTTGTCCCTGTGTTTCCGGACTTCATATCAGAATCAACAATACTGATGGAACCCTCCTGCTTTAACAATGCGAGGCAGGCTGGCTGCAGTTTGAAGCTATCATTCTGTCTGACACAGCACCATTCTCTAAGAATGCTGCTTTATTCTTGACTTGCTCTTTAAACAAGTGTCTGACTAAAAGCTTTCATTTACGAGGTTGCTGTAGCCTTAGCAACAGTATCTCTTATAAATGTGTATGTGGTTAATGCCTTCCATTGATATAATTTCCAGTTTGAATTAGTATTTTACTAATTGTTTATTTTAAGTCTAATTTATCTTAGACTAAGGTTGCATCATTAATATAAATCCCAAAAAACTAATTGATTTTCTAATGTAGGGGGTAGGAGCCCCTCCTAGCTGACCCTCGGCATAGGTGCGGAACATCCTTGACAAGTGTACATTAGGTCACCGACAAAATATCAATCCAAAGAACAATTATTATAAATGTTACTATAGTGCATGTGGAAGCCATGCAAACACAGGGAAATCATATAAACTCCACACATACAGGCCGCGGTGTTTGTGGTTCTGCGGAGGAAACATATGCTGGGCCAGAAACTAAGTACCATACAATGTCCAAAGTAAAGGCATCCTCAGAAATTCTGCCATCTATCTCATTATGTTATGGGTAAGATAATATTTAATAAAATGAGGCAGCTGTGGATTGATCGATGTATATGATTCTTGCAATCAATGGATTGCAGAGTCTAAAAATACATTCATATAAGTGAAGAAAGCCTTACTTTAATTATTCATATCACAATTATTTTCACCATTACGTCATTACCCATCTTTAACAACTAGTGCTACTCTAGTGCTGGTAGGCTCACAATGCTGTTTCCATGGCAACCTGTGAAGAAAAGGGGAGTGTTTTAGCTGCCCTAGTCTAAAGATAGAATCTGGTGCAAGAACAAATCAGTTAAGCAGCACAAGCACATATTTTCAGAAAAGACAGATAAAAAAGAGGGGGACTACTCCAGAGAATGATGACATACACAATCTGAAAATTTAAAGGACAGATGCTGTATAATCCTCCTCCTAGATGAGCAGCATGGGCTGTCAGGCAGGATGAGGACGTTTCGTGATGTATGATAAGTCACAGAGTAAAATCTCATTCTTCGAACTCCAAAATGTAACACATGCAAACTGAGACAGTGTAATTGTAAAACATTGATTTACTGTAGCTTAAAAGGGTGCATCAACATGAGGAGAAGGGGACGGTGCTCTATAAACTCTAAAACCACTTGATCAAATTCATTGTTGCAAAATATAGAATCTAGGTAAGGCTTGAAACTGATAAATTAAGAGCAACTTAATTCTTTAAGTCATTCTTAGCTCAAATTTCTTCATTAAGTGGTTTCAGATAAAAATCCAGTTGTGTTACCTTTTTAAAATTGCTTAACACACCTGTACTACATTCAGTTTTTGGTGGTATTGATTATTCATACAGAGGAGAGGAATTATTCACGTACAATTCAACAACATTCAACTGAAATCTTGACAATGACAATGAAAGTGACAAGTGGATGGAGAAACTGAAGAATGAGTGACGTTAGCTGGTTCCTTCATCACACATGACAGGTGCCTGTGAAATATGCAAGAATATTTAAGTTGCTAGCAGCGTTTAATAAGCCTTCACACCCCCGCACTAGTCAGAGCCTGCAGCAGCTGCTCCGTGGGGGTGGAAGAATATACTCTCTGAGTGCATCTCCAGTCTGTGTGCTGCTCTCATCCACTCCACTGTGAAAGTGCAGAGCTAAGAGAGTGCAGAAAAATGTTTCTTCATTTTAGCCTGTTATTTGAATCCATCACTTTTCTTTATTTTTCTCCTGACCGACGTGAATCATCTTGGCATGTTTGAAACTGACCAAAGTTTATATTCATAATCTTTTTTTCCCATATTTATTTAAAGACAGGAAATTACACTTTTATGGAATGGCTTATTTTTATTTATAATGAGAAATAAATGTCTGCTTTGAACACATTTTCAGAACTGCCATATTTGATTGAATACCATCACGTTGTATTCAATCGTTCTGTATTAAAATCCATCGTTTCTGAATCATTGGCCATGAATCTAGATGTGTATGGAACTGTTTCACAAAGATGTACTAGCTATGTGAACATAATTTGCTGAGATATTAACAAGATATCATTTTCTCTCTTAAAGTGCATGTTTGTCCAATAGAAGGCACCATAAAGGCAAACACACGCTTTTGCACCTTCAGACAAAATGTATTAGGACTTTAAAAGCTGTTTGTTTTCTGTGATTAATACATTTTACAATCCTCATTCTCTGTTCTTGTGCTAAGCTGTATAACCTTAACGTCACAATTGATCCAGGAATTCAAATGTATTCATTATCTGTCATCCATGCTAAGGTCAAGTCGAGTCACATTCTTTAGTCCCCAATACATCTTCAGAGCTTCACTGAAAAACGGCACTGCTCCTCCAATTTACTAAGGAAGTGAAAAGAATTAGAAATATAAAAACCAAGTTCAGCAAAGACGTTTCTCTATGACGGTAGGATGAGACGAGGCGACACAGGGGTCAATAAACATTAGCTGCGTAAAGGATGTGACATAAATATAGGTGAAAAATAATAGCTTTTTCAAAATCTCAATTTTTTTTATTTTTTTTTATATCATTTTCTGTTTCTCTGTTATGTGTGAAGCATTTTCATTTCCTGTGCCACACCAGCTGTATCACAAATACTGAGCTGAGCACAGAGGGAATGAATTATCATTATTACCGGAAAATTGGAAAATATTATAATTACCATCATTTTCTGAAAGCATTCAGCCCTTTAAACATAGATCTTGCAACCTTGTCTGAGACGAGCCAAAACTTTTAAACATACGAATAATTTATCCATCCTTTTTATGAAATGTAGATAATTAGGCACTGATGAAAAGGCAGTAATAGCTACTGCGATTAACCAAAACATATTGTCAAATACAGGAACTCACTACTTTGGTCTAACAAATATGACATCCGAACATGGTCCATGTCTGGATGAAGTCCTTGAGGTTTCATAATCAAACCAGACAATCTATGCAAACCTGCATCGTGAATCATTCAACCTGACATTATCAGATAACTCTGATTTTCCAATGAGATCAAATTGACCTCAGGAATCGAAAAGATTCCTGAATTCCTGAAGTTTCCAAACCAAGATTATTAGTTGACAAAAAGGTGTCAAACAAACAGGATATGTGACTAAATATTACAACTATGATCAATTAAAAAACATAAATGCACGCTATGTATGCAAACACCAACACTGATCAGCCATAACATTAAAATCACTGACTTATATTGTGTACATCCATTTTTTTCTGCCAATACAGCGGTGTAATGTCACTGTCTGTTCTGACACCTTTCTATCAGAACCAGCATGAATATTTTCAGCAAATTGTGCTACAGTAGCTCTTCTGAGGGACCCATGACCATGTCGCTGGTTCACAAATTGTCCTTCCGCAAACCACAGGGAGATTTGCATTTTGCACTTCACATGCCACTTTGCACTATCCACAATAGGACTTTCAACTATTGCCTTTGTTTCAATGTGTAAGTTCTTTCTGAATCTACTATTTATTTCTATTGTTGAATATTTCTATTGGTGATTGTGTACTGCTGGGTGAATAATTTCATCTTGATTGCATTACTTTTTCTTTGCGCTGCTAGGCTGAAGGAGATACTCGTTGTTTACTCATTGTTTTTCATAACAAAGAAAAATAAAGTGCTTGACTTGACTTTGGTCGGTACTAACCTCTTCAGAATGAGACAGTCGATGCCTAATATATCCCAACCACTGAAAGGTGACATCATAATGACACCACCTGACAGTGGTTGGACGGTTATGGCTGATCAGTGTGAGCCCCAGTTAGAGCCCTCAGTGAAGTTTTAAGTATAAAAAGGATTAAATAGTGGATATATACTATACTATATACTTTTTCAAAATGTATGGATTCATTTCGACTGTGTTTTAAGTGTTTTGTGTGTTTTTAAAAGAATTCTCAGCTAATGCTAAGCTAATGTTCTGTGTGAGTATTCACACAAGAACGCTGTAAAAGAAAAATATCACAAACTTGATTCCCTAAAACCACAGAAATGTTGTCAGAAATGAAGAGATGTCTTCATTAGCCACTGCGTGCCTCTCCTGCCACATAACCGTGCCACATTCTCCACTTTCTCTCTAATGAATTGAAATGTTTGGAGCATCTGCGCTGGCGTTCGTGGGCGTGATGTGGCCTGTCTCTCTGAAGAGGCCTTCATAACAAATCCACAGCCTCCCACTCACTCACATTCTGTCCTGAGAGGAATTGTGTTTGCAGCTACGAGACCCACAAAGAAGCATCGTGAATATATGAAAAGAGAGAAGCACACTGTAGGATTGGTTGTCATTTCACCTGAAAAAGAATTGATTCTAACATGGATGCTCGGTCGAAACGGCAGCAGTTGAACATGTTTGCTAGGCCTATTGATGTGAATATCAATCCTTTGGCTATTTTATAGATCCTTAGTATGTAACACGTAACATTATAATTATTCTGCGTGTTATCACCATTCTCACAATAACTGTGTTTTGCCAGGTTACACAGAAACAGAAACTGAGGTGTGTATCTCACCAGGTGGGGATGAGCTGGAGAGTGTTACTGGGGGGAGGGACATCTGTTAAATCCTCCTTGACCTTTTGCCACCAAGACCCAAATGTGGATGGACAAGCAAAGGAAAATGGATGGATGGATGGATGGAATAGATTATTGATTAATTGTTTCAGATCTGGTCATATCACTATCTCAGCTGCTTCTCTAGTAATCAATGACATAATACGTGCACCTGACAAAGGACACCACTATGCTGCTTTGTTCATTGACCTTTCTAAAGCCTTTGATATAGTCGACCATTCAGTTTTACTGGAAAGACTAGCCTACCAGTGGTTAACAAACTATCTTACTGATAGAACCCAATGGGTCATTTCAGATTCCATTCATTCCAATTTCTAAAGGTCACTAAAGGAGTACCACAGTGTTCAATTTTAGGTCATTTACTGTTCTTGATGTATTTTAATTACCTTGCATCATTTGAAAATGGCTGCAAGGTGCATTTTTATTCTTACCACTCTGTTTAGTACTTATCTGCTCCTCTATTGAGGACAGCTTTGTCAGTCTTGCACACAGCCTTTGCATTGGTCCAACAATCACTCCTTGACCTAAATGTTGTCTTAAACGGAACAAAAACAAAATATATTGTATTTTCTAGATGGAGGTAACTAATTTTAATGTTTGCAGTCTAGATGGTTCTAAAATTGAAACATTGTCTTCTAATAAGTATCTTGGTGTAATAATTGATGCCAAATCCTCATTTAAGGTTCATGCTGATGATTTAGCTAAAAAGCTAAGGATGAATCTTGGGCTCTTTTTTAGGAATTGTTCCACCTTTTCAGATTATACTAGAAAGGGGTTACTTCTATCCATTTTCCTGCCAGTACTTGATTGCGGTGACATTTTTCATCTGTAGCTACCTCTTCCACCTTGAAACCACTCAATACTGTTTATCATTCATCACCGAGACGGGGTGAAGGGAGGCAAGTGAGCTGGATCTCCTTATCCGAGCTGAAAACAGATACCAGCCAGGTGCTAAAGGGTTCCAGAGAGTGGCAAGAGACAAAGCTGTGATGTATCGATCCGTTTCCCGTCAGAATGCCAGGGAGGCTTTCAGTTACACCAGCCGACTGCAGCGTTTACCGCGGTGCTTTGTGCGCTTCCTCTGGGGAAGTGGAGACTGGTCGCAGCAGAGGTGTGAGCAAGTATTCATGACAGAAATGCACAAAATGCAATGTGTCCACAAACTTTCAACTTCACCAAGTTTTCTGTGGAAAGTCAGATATTCAAAATTGTCTGGCGATCACATATCAGTGGAGAGTTCACATGTTTGGTGACATGCCACAAAAACAGCACAAACAAAAAAACAATAACAACAGCAGAAGTGAAGCCACACACACTGGCGCCATCTTCACACAACTTTTTCATAGTTGAAGAATGCAGCACCGGCTTATTTAGGGTAGCAAAACTATTTCAGAGTAGTTACCCAGTTATCTCGCGTCATAAGTTATATTACGCCCTAATATCCACCAAACAGATCAGGGTTGGTTTCTCCTCGTTGTGCCTCAACCAGGAATAAGTTTGAGGAGGCCGCAAAATTAAATACAATCGTCTCATTGGGTAGCTTCAAAGATTTATTACATGAGTTTGACGTAGAGGACTGCAAAGTTTTTATTTAGTTTGATAGTGAAAGTGGACGTCTTCCCTCGTGTTTTAGTTTTAGTTTAAGTGTGCTCAACCAAAACATGTAATGAGCATAGACGGAAAGAAAAATGGTGGAATTAACAAAAAAAAAACCCCATGCAAGTAGATTGAGCTCAGTTTCACCAATATGTTAGGCCTTTATTCAAACAAGGGGAATATATGGAGGAGATCATTTAATTTACAATAGGGTCCAACCAATAGTGTCAAACCTTAACACATACACACACATTTTTATATTTAAGTATGTACAACAAACCAAGGTTCCCCTACACACACATACAAATACAAGTTCAAATTCATTCATATTCTGTTTTTCGACTTCTCCTAAACTATGACAAAAAGCAAAAACAATCCAGAATTAGTTAAATAAACAGTAATGTATTAGAAAACATAGAAACGTGCATTTTTATATTATATATTACATAAATTGGTGGGGTTGTGACCTAAGCAAATAACTGAAGTTTGGGTGTTTGAAAACCTGGAAATGATACTCAATATTCATCTAATGTTTTCCTAAATACAGTACATAGGAACATAGTGTTTGCTTGCGTTAAATGAGGGTGAGATACAAATGGACCCTCTTACAACTTGGTATGTGGTGCACAAAATAAATCTCTGTCATACACAGCTCAACCCTGCTAGCATTGTAACAAATTAACTATACATTATTAAACTAGAGGCTAAAAGAGGCTAAAATGTTAACAGCCTCATTTTGAAGCTGTGATCTCCACAATGCCACCATTTTACCGACTAGACGTGTTTGTTCACAGTAGAATATGCATGATGTCAGCGCTATTCCTGTTAACTGTTAAGCTCTGTTGTCAAGACAGCATCTTCCAATCAGGCCCCTCTACCAAGGATTCGGACAGTCATTCATGCCTTCACTACCTCGTGGTTAGATGACCTTACCTCCCTGTATTGTGATGTTGAACACTCATCCCTGGAAGGAACACTGGACACCAGTATTGATTTTTCTCCCCTGGTTCCCACTGCAGAATCTCATAGACTTTAAGATTTTGCTTGTTTGTTTTTAAGAACTTCCTTATCTAACTGAGTTTTGCACCTGCTCTCTCCGGTTAGAGCACTGCAGTCGACAAACCGCAAGCTCTTGCACATTCCTCCGTCCAAATTCAGCATTAGAGGTCATCACAATCATAGCCGCTAACCTCTGGAATTGTCTACCATGGAAAATTGGAACTGTAAAGATCCTTGAACTTTTTTTAAATTTGTATTTAAAAGGCACCCCTTCCCCCTAGCCTTTCAGTGGAGTTCATCCTTGAGCAGCTGTTTAATCAGTTCATTTTAAATATTTATTATACCCACTTGTTTACTTCTCTTTTTATCCTTTTACCTCAACTGATTTTAACTTTTGATTGATTGATAACCTGATTTGTCTTTTACTCCTTACATTCTCCTTTAGTTTGTGTTTTTATCTTTTTGTTTTTATCTTTTTATATTTAGCTGTCTGTGCAATTTGGTCAAGTTATTCTGCTTGTTTTAAACATGCTATGGAAATAAACTTGAACTTGAACTGATGCAAACCGGTTGGAGATATGACCACCGTCAGCAGCAAGAGGCTCTGCAAATAAACAGTCAAAAATGACAGTGAGGTGAGATGTGCTGTAGCTGATAACTGTGACAGGGTTGTGAACATCTGCACCATCCATCGAACATATATAAAAAGAAAGATTAACAGTGTTCTGGAATGCACATCTGTCAAAATACAATGTCACAATGTTTTAGGTCCCTCAGCAGTAAATTACTTTTCCTCAGGGACCCGTGAAGAAGTCTCAGTGCGTCATACTGTTCCAGTATGTTAGCTGAGGGAAGCACTGATGAGCAGATGGATGGCCTGTGGACAAAGAGTGAATGGATGAATAGAAGAAGCAGCAGATGGGTGATCTGTTCTCTCGCAGCACATAGCAACAGGACTGCTGAGTAACAGTGAGGTGCTGCTGGCATCACCCAAGCTCCAAACTGCACTTGCAGTGGAAATACCAATTCTAATACCTTTTCTGTCTGTATAAGCGAATACACAAGGATCAGAACATGACAGTGTGGAAACAAGACAGAACCCTATAATGATGAGACATGAATGTGTGGAAAAAGACAAAGAGAGGAGGAGAGAGAAACCCAGCGCCTCATTGAAAGTCCACAAGCAGTTTAAACGTATAGCAGTATAGATAAGGGCAAGTCTGAGGCAGCCTTAATTAAAAGTCTGATCGAAAAGGAAGGTTTTATTGAGATTGTCTCTGCCTTCCTGACTGAAACTGGAAGATGTTCCAGAGGAGAGGAGACTAATAATGAAGGACATGTTCTTTTCTGGAGCATATTCTAGCTGACATTGGGCAAGAGGTTGAACACTGAACCTTCTTGACACCTGGCAGGTTTTCCACAAATCAATGAAAACATTTGCAAAATGATAGAAAATCAATTTATAATTATTATAAAAATGATTCCCCATCCTCGCTGTCTCTTTCTCCCTGTTTGCTGTCTGTCTTCAGCTGTTCTGTCAATAAAAAAAAATCTTATATCGAAAAAAAGATATTCGAACCAAAACTGTGTTTAAGGGAAGTTTACAAACACTGAAAAGGTGTCACAATTTAATTCAAATACCAGTAAATTTAATAATACATTAGTCTTTTTTCTTCATTATAAAAGAAGTCCTTTATGTATTGATTTGTCTGACAGGTACTCTCTCATAACCTCGCACATCTTTGATTCAAACATTTGTGCTTATCAAAGAACCAAGAAGTTCAAGAATTCTAAATAGCTACTCATGAAACCAGAAATAAAGAAATTGCTTTCAAGCTTCTTGAACTATAACTCCTCCTGAACAAAACAGTACAGATGAGGATGTGAGTTGACTGAAACTTTTGAATTCCCCACAATACATGAGGTCAATATACTGTAGTCAGATTACATTTAGTTGTAATTTCAGGTTTATCCACTAGATGCCACTGTTATTCCATCTCAAATAAAGAATTTAAGAACCATTTCTGTAGAACTCCTGAAAAATCAGGAGTTCCGTGAGAAACACAACATGTAGGAAAGCTTACATTCTGGCCAAATATGCCCCTTCATTGACACCTCCATCCCTCCAACCCCATCCTCTCCCATCTCTGCTATGATATACGGCTGAAATATCAGTTCTAGCACATGTATAGTCGTAAGAGGGTGGTATTCCTCCACCTATTCACTAACAAACGCAGTAATGATCATACATTAGGAAATGCATGATATGGTCTAGCCTTTATGACACCACACTGAATTAAATTTAAAACTATTTTTGATGGATCATAAAACATACAGGTTTGACATATTATGCCGATTAAAGAGCACACTGACACAAATCATGTGACCTATGAAGGAGTGAACCAGTATTAGAGTGTGTCGTATGTACGATTAGATGAAACATTGTTGTTCAATCACCCTTTGCCCTCATTTTCATGCATGAATATGACTTCTGGGTCAAATAGGAGTCATAGAGGCATTAGCTTATAAGTTACAAAGTCTTAATAAAGTTTTTCTAAAGATACCAGTATAGTAACATAATATAATATGTATTACTGACATACTGATATATAACAGTTTTATCAAGCAAAACTTTTCTGTTTTTACCATATTCCTAGGCCATGAACAGATGTGGGATTATGTGCCTGTTGGGTTGGTTCCCATTGTGGCCTACTCTCTGATGCCCCAGCCTCTGGGTATTGCTGTTGCATATATTTCCTAGATTATTTCTATTCATCTAAATCTTGTCAATTATACAGTTTACATTGACCCAAATCAAGTTACAGTATTATCTTTTAACATTTGCATTTATGAACTTCAAATTGTAACTTCTCTGTACATAAAGTAACAATTTTATTAAAATAAAAGATTTCTGTATAATTTAAACTTCGGGGATATAATGGGACGCTATAACTCAAAACTTTTTCTTGGATGATTTTGAAATTTAACCCCGCAGACGTTAGTGAGACGAAGATGTGGATCAATTTTGGGAAAGGTCAGTTGGATATTTCCGACATGACGGGGTTTTTTAACTCCAAATGTTTTTTGGCCTTTATTTCTCAACCATAAGTACGATTGAGTCCAAATTTGAAGCATATGAAATGACTCAAGGAGATGTATCTTGTATACAACGTCATATTATCATTTTACTCTAACAGTTAATATTTTACTCACTAGATGGGGCATTTTTACAACAACAAAAAAAACATTTTTTCAGAGCTAACTTTCTGACCATTGGTCTGATTTAGTCAGAATTTGCTACAGATGAATCACAGATGAATCAGTTGGATAGTCCTAGTTGTTTTATGGGTCTGTTTCAACTTACTAGAGATAATAAAAGTGTGAGGAAGGAAAATAAGAAACACTAATGTTCATTAAATATTACACCATCCATGACAGCACTCGAATAGATTGCTTTATTGTGTGTGAGAGAACTGTGATGTCTCTCAGAGAGAAAATTGTGTGTAAACAGGAGGCTCTTTTCTGATCTCAGTGCTCTCATCACATTCAGAGAAAGTAGGACAAGGCCAGAAGCTGCACTGTAAAAAACCCAAAGGATTCAAGAAGAAGCAGACTCTCTCTCTCCATTAATCTTTAATAGTACATCTGCACAAAATGATAATTTTATGAAAATGAAAATTCCTTTCCCATAATGACATTATGGTGGAGACAATCGTTTGATTTTTATATTACATTAATAGTTAGTGCTTTTAAGGTTTAAATGGAATAAAAACAGACAACCCTCCATATAATTTGAATCACAGGAATTGCATATTTTCAAACAAGATGTACAGTTGAAAGCACTGATGTTTCCTTTCTTCTCATGTTCTGCATTTTAGAGACAATAGAAAACATAGAAGGACCCTGTTGCTGTACAAACTTTGAGGGATAATGATAGTGATGGTTGGAGAGAATAAAAAGTAACAGGAATGAATGACAAAAAAAATTGTTTCTGTTCTCCCTGCAGTATGAAGATTTAGCAGGTTCAAGCTCTTTGAAGTTAAGCAATGAATGATTTCATATGATTCGCTCCATATATCTATTTTTTCCATGCTGTTGGTTTTATCACCTTCCATCTCCCATTTCCAACCAGTCCTCATAGATCCATCGGCTTCATTATAACTCAGTCCAAGCAGAGTCATCAGCCACCACCACCAGTATCCAGACTCCAAAGGGGGGATATACCTTAATGCTGCTAGGGGCAGGTATCTCTTATTATCTGTTGTATACTAAATCCATCCCTCCATCTTGTTCCTACCCGGGGTCGGGTTGCAGTGGCTAAGATAGGGATTTCCAGACCTCCCTCTCCCCAGTAACACTCTCCAACTCAGCCCTAGACATTCCCTGACCAGAGATACATAGACCCTCCATCGAGTTCTGTGTTTATCTTGGGGTCACCTCCCAGTTTGGGTTGCCTGAAAAAACACCAGAGGGAGGCTTCATGGAAGAAACCTAATAAGATGCCTGAACTACCTCAACTGTCTCCTTTCGACAAGATGGAGCAGCAGCTCTACTTCAAGCACTCTCTGAATGTTTGACTTCCTCACCTTATCTCTTAGGCTGAGCCCAGCCACACTATGAAGGAAACTAATTCAGCCGCTTTTATCCTCAACGTCATTCTTGTGGTGACTACTCAGAGCTCAAATCTATAGGTGAGGGTAGGAGTGTAGATTTCTCCGGTCCATTTACCCATCACTTGAGAAAGACACCAAGATACTTAAATTCCTTTGCTTGAGGAAGCAAACCTCCACAACCCAAAGGGGACAGTCCAACGTTTCCCGGCAGAGAACCATGGCCTCAGATTTGGAGGTACTGACTCTCATTGCAGCTGCTTCACATTCAGCTGCAAACCGATCCAGTGCATACTGGAGGTCGTGGACTGATGAAGGCAACAGGACAAAATGGACTCTACTAGCACCTGGAAATCCTCTCCATAAATACCCAGAACAGAAGGGATAACCTTGGCAGGATCTAACTTTCACTGAAAATCTGTCTGACTTTCTGCCGAAAATACGGACACATCTCTCACTTTGGCTATATAGAGACCAGATGGCTCATAGTAATGGCTCCATTACCCCATTGAATAGGCGTGTCAACCATCTCAGCCCCTTAAAGTACTCAGAAACTCATCAAATCCACTCTGGGCGCCTTGTGTAGCTTCTTAACTACATCAGTGACCTCTGCCAGGGAAATGGGTGGGCCTTCCTCCAAGTCCTCAGACTCTGCCTCCACTATAGAGAACATGGTATCTGGGTTCAGGAGTTCCTCAAAGTCTTTTTTCCACCGTCGGTCGATATTATCAGCACGGGTCAGAAGTTCACCGCGTCAGCTGTTGAAGTCACCCGAGAGAACGCTAGAGTCCCCAGGTGGAGCCCTATCTAGGACCACCCCATGAGACTCCAAGAAAGTTGGACACTCTGAACTCAGAATTTTCCCTCCTATAGCTTTCAGTTGCATGGAGGCGACTCGCTCCTTCTCTGGAGAGCACTCCAAAACCAAGGTGCTCAGCCGGGGACTTGTGAGTATTGCCCCACATGCCGTATGCCTCTCAGCATAGGAAACTCCCAAAAGGAGTCCAACTCATGGATGAGCTTTTGTAATAAAGCATTCATCTACTCTTCATTCTCTGTCCCTTTTGGTTGAAATGACAAAAAGTGCATGAGGACCTTGTGATTATACTTTAATCTGTGTAAATATAGATAACACAGATCTATTCAAGATTTTTCGTTTGTTTGTTGTTGGTGTTAATTACAGGAAGACATTCAATTGCATAAAATACACTTGCCTAGATAATAATTGTCGGTTTGACAACCCCTTTACACTAGTGCCCCTTGAACCTCATTGTCAGTAGCTTTGTAAATCCTACACCCTAAAAAGGCGTATGAATTACTTCCCTGGAATATCCCTCCACAAAAACCCTAACCAATCCGTCCTTATATAGACAGAGGGGTTGGATGTTTCACCGCTTTGGAAATACAGCACCTCAGTCCAACTGAGTGGTGAAAATCTTTCCACTCAGTCTGACTGATGGGCTGATAGGGCTTGTCAAAAAATAAAGTGACATCAGTGCTATATAGGACCTCATGTGGCACACAACGCAGTTAACCTTTAAATTATTTCTCAGGTTCTTCTGAATGAGGAGATTTAGAATTCCGATGTGAAGTTTTAAATTATTGATTACAGCTATTTGAATTATTCACTGTCAAGTTGACATGAATGACATGGTTTGAAGTCATTTCAGCCACTATCATTGAGCCTTTTCCTTCAGTCACTACCCAGAGCTCATGACCATAAATAAGGGTTAGAAAGCAGATCGGGTGGTATATTGAGAACATTGCCTTGCGAATAAAACAAAAAATTTATGTGAAATGACAAGAACCACATAGATATGAGAACATTGATTCAATAGCAAACATTTATTCCAATCAGTGAGACAATGCACAATGTGGCATCTACCCTGATCATCATGTTCTGAATACTTAATATTATGATTCGTAGATTTAGCCATCAAAACACTGCTGTATTCCCATTACTCAAAAACCTTTGAGCCTTTTTTTTTTTTTTTGAACGTCTGTTTAGTTCATGTCTACAGTTATTTTTCTTGCTGCATAGAATTCATACAGCTGTTCACAGTATCAGAAAACATTGATTATTCAAGTGACAACACAAGAGGCTACACATGCAGAGAGCATCCATTCCCAGTTCTACCCATTTAATCTACACTTCTAACTGTGGTACTTTTCACTCATTAATTTCACTGGTCTTTGGGACAAAATCTTAAATACTTTCAAACAATGCAATAGAAACATCCAAAAATTATATCTTACCCCCATTTATATCCAATTGATATATTAGACATGTTACTCGGGGAGGAATGTTATTTCTCTGTGCCATCCTAAAGGGACAATGTTAAGGCTCAAATCTAAAAGTGTAACTTGTATTTTGTACACTCACATTATGCAAATTCAACTTTTGTAAAGGTGACCATGATCATGTGATGTCATACAGGCTGGTTCCATGTATATGATGTTTATGATTTTGGAGGGGTTAGTACTCATGAAGAAAATTTTAACTCTTAGTCAGCTATGCTGCAATTAAAGTTGTTTTGGTGGGGTTGTGTAGTAAATTACTTTTTTATATCCACTGTTGAACTAGCATAAGGCCTACTTGCCCTAAATATATATATATTTATATATATGTTCTTTCTCACTCAGCACTTATTCATCTTCCCTTTTATATTCAAAGTATTTGTTCAATGAAGGCATGCCCTCCTTTTCCCTTATGCCTAGCTATATATTCTCAAGGAAAGAAACATGTTGACACATACACTGTACTGCACTGAAAAAGAATTTAGTCCACTGAGAATAGCTTATGTGCATTATAACTTCCACACAAAGAGATATAAAGACTGAGAGTTAAACGTTGAGATGGACAACCAGCCCACAACTTTACTTGAAAAGTTTTACAAACCTTATTTGGAACTAGAGTCACAGCTCTTGTCAATCAATTGTATTATTTTACAATTGTATTATTAATGTTGTATTAGTATACAACATCTTCCAGAACTCTAAAATGTATCTTATAGAACAGGGACTATTGGCTGAGGGGATATGCATGTCTGAAGTCAACAGACTAGCAAATTCTGTAATCAAAGCAAAACATAAAATGCAATGTAAGCAGAAAAAAATAGATGTTGATGTCAAGTCAATTGGACGGAATTGAACATTTGACACAAAACTACGCATGAAGCTACTGTCCCTTTATGTAATTATTGTAATGACAGTAGGTACACTTTTAGGAATGTGGATGTTGTTTGCATTACACAATTCTTTTGTTGAAAGTACTAGATGCTTGATCTTTGTCAGTTAAAATGAGGGAGTTTCACCGTTTTGATGTAATTGGAAACAGTTTGGGATTACATGATTAGAATGACGTGGTATTTCTTATATTAAACAACTAAACAATACATCTTTGAGAGTTAAAACAAGAGAGTTCCAGTGCATTAATTATATACAGAACAACATAGTGAAATTACTTCTCTGCATTTGACCCATCCCTGAGGGAGCAGTGGGCAGCCCCTCGTGGAGCGCCCGGGGAGCTAAGGATTCAGGGTCTCGCTCAAGGACCCTACGACATGTAGACCCTGGTGGGATTCGAACCGGCTACCTTACGATTGGGAGACGGCCACTCTACCCACTGAGCCACAGCCGCCCCATATATATAGTTCAGGGTTTTGGGTTTACATATTCGGGTTAATTAAATGAAATAAACCTTTATTTATTACAGTCAACAGAACTTTATGATATAAGACTTAAACAAATGGGTCCGGGGACATTTGCTTAAAAGTATTTAGTAGTAATTCATTTTCAAATCTTTTCCCGTTTCATCAAACTGTTTTTTGAATAATTGACATAATTAATTTAAGTCAATGTGATGGTTTTTTTTTCTAAAGTGACTGCATCAGAATTGAGTAAGTGTCAAGATAAGCTTGACATTTAAATTAACACGAAATACTGTATTCAACATTTTCAAACCCCCTGGATTACCTTCTGTATAAATACTTTATTTTTACAGTAGATTATGTGATCAATTTGAACAAATTAATAATGTTTTTATGGTGGTGTGTAGACTTTCATATGAACATGATGTAAAGGAGTCCCAGCCCGTAATGATCACATGAAAAGTCAACAGTTCTTAATTAAGAAAAGAAGGATTGTCATTTAACTCCCACTATCAAAACACTGAAACAAATAAAATACTGTTCAACAATTCTGTCAAAATAAAACCACACTTTCTTTTTTTTTTTTAGAAATCTCGTGATATACACTATATAAAAGTAATCATGCAAATCTTGCTGGGATATAGAATAAATCACATACAATATAATGTGTTCTTACAATACAAATATTCAAATTTACCTCAGATAGGTAATTTTCTGAAAAGTTTCTCACAGTCCCTCTAGCAAAAATATTTTCATAGGACAATTGGTGCCAATACTAGTTTGTGTATCAAATTTAAGTTATATACAGTAGGTAGTTATATAACCATTGATATGTTCCGTAATCTAAAGCACTATGAATAACATCTTTTGCAATTGCTTGACTGATAAAAAGTCCCGATCCTGTATATACTGTGTGACAGGATTCAGTCTCTATTGGTCTATACATATCTAAGTTTGGTACAAAGTCTGCGGGCTGCTCAATGGCCCAAATGGAAATGACTGCACAAACTGGAAGATGCTTGTGATTATCAAAGCTAAAGGTGCCAAAAGATTTTCATTTGATGGTGATAATTATGTTGAGGTATTAATACAACAGTGATATTATAGACTGATCAGCCATAACATTAAAACCACCTGCCTTATATTGAGCAAGTCCCATTTTGGCCTCAAAAACAACTCTGCGACATCACACCTTTCTATCAAAGCCACCACTTTTCAGTAATTTTTGTGACAGTCATCTGAGGGATCAGAAAACACAGGCTAGCTTTCCTTCACCAATCGTTGTTCTACCCGTAGTTCTTCCTAACCATCCTTATTTGGTCATTGTCAGTCACTCAGATCCATAGGGTTGGCTATTTTTTCTGCTTCCAACACACTAACTTCAGGACATTTTGTCCTGAAGTTAGTGTGTTGGCGTGTGTTACGTGTGCACCATGGCATCCACCGATAAGTGCCATGGTAACCAGGTAATCAATGTTATTCTAACCTATAATATTATGGTTGATCGGTGTATATCCTTGTCAGAAAATCCTACATGTAACACCAGTAAATGTATGCAAGAACCAATCACTTTTTATCTTTGCTACTAATAAGAAGGGAGAGAAAAGAAAAATATCTAATCCAGCAGATGCACAGTCAGAACAGGAGATCCATCTTTGTATCCAATACAGAGAAAGAATACGGGATATATTTAGCCTAACTGAGTACAAAGAATTAAAGAAAATGGAAACTGTTAATTTATCTTAAATCCAAAGTTTTTACCAATAGCTTGTGTATGATGTCAAACAATGACACAACCAAATAAAAATAAGATACAGTAGAAAATTCAGTCAAATGTTTTTGATGACCAAAAATTTGATGGTAGTACAAATGCTGCAGTGCACATTTGCCAAGCTAAGTTAATACAATTATCTCTTTTGACTCAATATATGCTGGTTTCAGACCCGAGGCACCATATATATAGTTCTATAAAAATACTTTTTTGTAATCACAAGTTGAGTACCAGGAGTTACATTAGAACAGTTTGGGGAATGTTTAGTTTCCAAGAAGAAGTGACACAAGTGTATGGTAATTGGTTGAACACGTGAGCAAGTGCAGCACAGTCAACCACTGGAAAAACAGCCTGGAATGCAGCAATACCAATTTAACAAAACAAATTTGTGTCAAATAGTTGATGTATGTTGTGTAGAAGAGATGTTGCCTTAGAAACAACAGGCCAACCTCATGTCAATTTTCCTATTGTTAGTGTAATTGCAACAGGAAATTGGCCATTGTGAGTTTCTTCTCTGACTTGGCAGTGGGCAGTCCTTCACAGAGAGTTCCCAGAACTTGTTGGTCCCAAAAAACCTTGGAGATAAAACTGGTGCAAAGTTGTAAAGTGAGGTTGTTCCTGCTGCATATTGCTGATGACACAAACTTCATTCCTGTGCTGCTTGTAACTTTCTTCTGGGCATAAATACATTTAATAATATCAGCTTCTCTGGTACGAGATCACACCTCATTGACATTTGATTGCCCTGTTGCACACAAAGCCCTCCATCCACAGGCACAGCAGATTGTTTTAATGCTGTTATAATTTTAAAAGACATTTGAAATAGCTGTACCTGCACCCGACAAACTGTGTTGGTAAGTGCAAACATTTTGCTATATATTTGACCACATTAGTTGTATCTCATAATCAGTTCATTTAAAATATTCAAATATAAACCAATCAGCCAAAACATTTGCCTAATATTTGCCTAATAACTTCTACAACAGCTTCTCCCCCTTGCAAGATGGGGGCATCCATGGATTGAACTTGCTTCTCCAGCACATCCTGCAGGAGCTGGACTGGATTGAAATCTGGGGGATTTAGAGACCAAGTCAACATCTTGATCTGATTACATTGTATTGTATTGTATTTGTCTAACCAGTTCTACACTGTTTTTGCAGTGTGTAAGGAAGCATTGTTGAAAGAGACGTTTCCATGTAGGGGGGTACTTGGTCTGCAGCAATGTTTAAGCAGGAGGAACATGCAAAAAGAAAAACCCACAGCGATAGCAGCACCAAAGGCTTCAAAGCAGAACTTTGCTCAAAGCATCATACTGCTTCCCTGTGGCTTGCCTTCATCCACTGGTGCTATGTTTTCCCCAGGTAAGCGACCTTCTTCCATTGCTCTATGGTTCTGATGCTGACGTCTAGAAGCTTTCAACAGTGGACAGGGGTCAGCATGGGCACTCAGATCTGTGTGCAGCTAAGCAGCGCCATACATAGCAAGCTTTTATACACTATTTTGACAGAACCAGCATTAACATTTTCTGCAATATGTGCTATAGTTCTTTTTGTGGGATTTGTACATCAAGAACTAGCATTAGCGCCATATATGCATAAATGAGCCTTGGGCACCTGTGACTGTCACTGGTCCTCAAGGCGCCCGTTGTTCTTCCTCAGACCACTTTAGTAGGTAATAATACTCCAGACAGGCATTATCCAATAAGACCTGTAGTTCTGGAGAGTCTCTGACTCAGTCGTCTGGCCATCACAATTTGGTCATTTTCAAGTTGCTCGGATTCTTATGATTGCCCCCATTCCTATTTCCAACATATCATCTGCAGGACAGTGTTCACTTAATATATCCCACCCACTGACATGCGCCATTATTTAATGTTATGGCTGATTGGTATTGATTTTATGCAGGATGAAGTAAGAAGTATTGAATTAAGTGGGGACATGTTCAAATCATCTTCTGGTAGGAAGATCCCACTGTTGCTGTTCTTTTGTGCTGTAAATATAAGGTCAACATGGACATTGAAACGTTAGAACAGGATACAAAGGTAAGGTCAGGGTTTACAGTATACAAGCTAAGGTAAACGCATATTTCAGTGCAAGTCTCAGCATATTTGACTTAAGAGCTACAGAAGGAATGCTAAGCACACTTATGGTTAAAAACAGTATTCAGTTGAGTATGTGGTATCTGTATAGCGAGACAAAATACAAAACATATCGCTGTCAAGCATTAATGCCATTGTTGTTCATTATTTGTAAAATAATCACTCTTTATCTATTCCATTTATACAGAATCTTCTACAGTAAATCGTGTTTTCTTGTCTAGCACCCTTCCAAACAGACAAAGCATTATAGTGCAGTGGAAGTAAACACTTCACATCTATGATACAAAGTTTTTGCTAAATTTGCTGCTTTTTGCTAAAGTTGAACATTACTGTGCTACTTTCTTTTTTTAATATTTGTGAGGAATCAAATCAAAAACATACAGAAATGTTTAAAAATAGTTCTTCAAAGCACTGGAACAGCACTGACATTATAACGGGTTTCCTTAGGAGTGTCCACGAAAGCACACAGTGATCATTTCTATAACATGTAAAAGGTTGTGATTCGGTGTAAACATTTACAAAACTTCATGCTGAGTAAAACCTTTACTTTTGAAGATATTTTGATAGATAGAATGGCAGGCAGTGCTTACATGTTGTCACAGGTATGAGATACTAAATCTTCTCAGAAATTACCTCTGATTTAGTCCTTGAAAGCAGGAGTTATTGAGGTTCCCTTGTAGAAAATGTTCCGGGTGTTATCAGGACTGTTGGCTCTCTCTGGAATCATGATGATATTATTCCCTTTTCTCCGCAGCGTTGACTCACGGCTGGAGACAACTGATGGAGTTTCAAAAGCCGCCTCTCCACCACCTACACCTCCAGATTCAGAACCATTACCATCCCCTGGAGTGACCCTTATGGTAGAGAGGCCCTGGGGCTGGAGCCTCTGCTCTGAATGGCTCGTGCTCTGGGTGTGAACAGTTACAATAGGTGGGCTATTAATGGTGGCAGTAGTAGGAACAATGTGATTGATATGCTTCCCGTCAATGGATCCTTCACGTACAGAGTCTGTGTTTTCTGAGTCTCTGTTAAGATCATTGAGCTCAAAGGACTGCATAAATCCCCCTACTCCTCCCCCTGCTCCCGTACCTCCACCAGCTCCAGTGCCATGATCGAGGGAGCGCCACCTCCATGACCCGCTTCCATCTGTCGATGGAGCTTGGATCACTGGCCTGTTTTCAGGGTGGGCCTCTACTCTGACAATTGCTCCGGTACTCCCAGAAATACTGCCTGTGGTACTATCAAGTGAGCTGGGCCCTGGGGTACTAATTGGTTCATGATCAAGTACACCCTTATAGCGAGCAGATCCCTGGCCACTCCCAGCAGTACCGCAACCAATGCTGCTCTCATCTAAGCTCTTGGAATGGGTCTGTAGTAGGCCCTGTTGCTTGGACATAGCAATCACTTGCATGATTCGTGGCTGGGTGTTTGACCCGTTATTGTTAGTCCGGCAGGCTGTAGTCTTCTCGGCTGCCCTTTGCCAGTTGGCTTGAGCTATGCTGTTTAACATCCCTTCACTTACTCCACCTACCCCCATTCTTGGGGAGGTGGGGTTATAATTTTCATGAGCTTCCTCTGGTATGTGAACCAGTTGTGAAGACCCAGGTCTAGATTGCATGGATATCCTGGCCCCTCCAGTGATGCCACTACAGTTACTGGGAAGAGTGGTACTAGCACCTGTGGCCAGTTTGGACATGTATGCACTGGCATCAAAGCCACAATTTGGGCCCATAGCCGATGGCTGGAGCTCCATGCTTCCGTGATGGTGTGGATGCTGGGAAGACTGGCCAGATGACGAGTCCAAAGAGGAAGAGAAGGAGTCTGGGACCTGAAGAGAGCATTTATGGTTGTTGTTCTTACTTTTCCATTGCGACAGAAGCTGCTTTGAGCGGCTTGAATCCATGGAGGCATGGTGAAGAGTGGCAGCATGCCGTCTGGCTGCTTCCTCATATGCTGCCATGGCCTGGGGAGTGTGGACACGAGGAAGGGTGTGACTAAAAATCATCATGGCGTCTTTGTTTTGAGGGCTGTAGGGGGAGATCACTTCGACATCTGCTTTGGAGCGCTTAAGGGTGGTGTCAGGTCTCTGCTGTTGAAGACCACGGTGGAGAAGACCATCAGAGTGGGAGGCGGCTAAGCTGGGCTCCCCGCCCATACTAGCATTCATTTGTAGATGGTGGAGAACGGCCTCCTGGCTTATGTGCGGCATGGAACAGGGAGCGCAATGGAGGAATGTAGTGGGGCTGGGGCTGGCATCTTCACTCGGCTGGAAATTTCCAACCGCATACAGTCCCTGCCAACAAAGGAAACAGGGACTTTATGTAGAAACTATTTAGTTGATACTTATTTGGTAGCTTATAATTTCTTTGTTGAACCATTTCTTCTAAAATTATTTATGGTTGGGGTAGATCTCTAATTGTTAGTGTGGGTAATTTCATGACTTCGGAACCCACCAAACACTGTTTTACCGTTCAAATGTTTCTCTTGCTGAAGGGAAATCAGATACTTTAATTTTGTACTACTGAGTTTGGCTTAAATTCTGATTTGCAATAACTGACCTTGAGGGTAAACAATATCTCAAAAGAATTATTAAAAAGGTAAACAGCAATGACGTCACGGACTCTATATTATCTGTGATTCCTAAAAAATTTAAACCTTACTCGGAATTCATCCAGAAATAACTGTAACTTTGATTTACCGCTATATCAGTTGTTTTATATCCTAAGATCCGTACCTTAATAAGTGGTGTTTAAAAAGAAAGGCTTACTTCTCGTAATTCTTCTCTTAAGAAACTGATTGTAATATCCTGGCTAAAACCATTATTGGAAACATCTGGTTTGATTAATTTACCAGCTATACTTACATTAACTCTTCATTGATGAAACTTGGAAATTTATTTTGGGTGAAAACTCTTATCCTTACCATGTAGACAGCGATGGCACTTCCAAGCAAGAAACCCAGGTAGACATCAATGGGGTGGTTCTTGTACTGAATTATCCGGGTCAGGCCACAAATGATGGCACAGATCATGATGGAAAAGACCAGTAGGGGCTTGAGGAGCTTGGATGAGTCTGTTAGGGTACTGTTGAAGTACATCTGTGGAAATATGACAGATTTATTACTATATGAAGAGTCCAGAGTCGAAGATGGTACTGGCCACAAGCTTTACAGGAACCCCCGTGAGTGGACCTCGCCACTCACATGGATTGAGTGCTGACTCCCTTACCATGCAACCATCCTCCACCATCTTTATTCTCCCTGGCGGACTGCATTGGCCCCACCTGTTTACCTCCAAATGGTTTTATGAATCAGGTTTTGTGTGTATGTTTTTGCTATTTTTGACACAAGATTTCAAACTCCAATCCTTTTCTAGTGCTCAATAAAAGTATGATCCTCTATTTATATTGTGGGTTCTCCACCTGCAGGAGGAAACAGGGCCCTTTCAATGCTACCACATTGTGTATCAAATAAAGAAGTTCATTATCTTACATTTAAGCTTTGACGCATAGTTGAACAGAATAAACAACTAAACACATCAACTGAACATATCTATGTAAAAAACCTTATCAATGGACAGACAACCTTTTGCGGTCGTAGATGATGACGAAATTTTGACACTTGAAGACAAGAATGGATTTCCGACTAGGGAAAGGGAGATAGGGAAATGGGATGTAATCCGGAATTTCACCACAAGATCCCACAAGATCTTACATATTGCACCTTAAAATTTCATCAAGCTATTGAAATGAAAACAGCCCTTACTATGTTAGAACAGACCTTCTCAAAGTTACACTGCTGAATATAAATGATGGCAATTAGCATCTAATCGGACATTTGCATATGAGTTT
Organism: Lophius americanus; assembly: GCA_037951165.1. Taxonomy (NCBI): domain Eukaryota; kingdom Metazoa; phylum Chordata; class Actinopteri; order Lophiiformes; family Lophiidae; genus Lophius; species Lophius americanus. The sequence continues at coordinate 8,827,177 of JBBDHG010000015.1, read as the reverse complement.
TGAACATTCTTTAATTGTTTTAAAGCTAACCGGCCACCTCTCTGAAAAGCTGAAATCATTGACATGAATGGATACAGAACGGCGAAGCGTAGTCTTATGCCACCATCCACTACTTAATGTAACTACTTAATGTCATTCCACTGCATACTTGTCTTCTTCATGGAAGGGGGAGCAGCATTAAGGGATTACATGAGCTGAAACCTTTACTTACCGAAACATAAACAGCAGCAAAAGATGCGAGGGTGGCGTGCTGTGATGGGAAGGATTTTCTGTAAGACATGTAAAAACAGAAATGGACTATGTAGCCATGAGATCTGTTTGAGTGAGTCTAAAAGCTGTGGAGAAGGTTTTAAAACACTCCGCAAAACTCATAGTGAGCTGGTTAATGGATTAAATGAATAAATTAACATCCCAAGTTGATATAGTTCTATTTTCTTATATATTTTTATCATGTGTTAGAACCCAACAATGGTTTAACAAAGGCAGTTAGACAGCCGGAATACAATGTGAACGTCTATTCTGCAGTAATTTTTGAACTGCAGCGTAGCAGGAGGAGCAAGACTGTTTGCTGCATAATGGAAGCGAACATGTGGCCCACATTCTCATACAGCCCCAACCCCATGACCTACTTCTGACAACTCGTGGTACCTATTCCTTTAACAAAGCATCAAAATGTAATGAGAAGTACCCAGGGCTTGTTTGCTTACATAAATCTCCCCAACCGCTCAGAACATTTCATCACATCTGAATGAAAAATTCATTAAACGGCTCTTTAACGATGAGTCCACTTTAATCGATTTTTTATTAAGAGAAATTGTTCATGGCGTTGTGAGAAAAGCATTTAGCGATTAAAATATCAACAAACCCCAAAATATATTATTCTATTCAATCTAAACATAGACTACCCAGTACTCTTTAAATAAAGCTGTGCACAAGTTAGAGCAGCCTAAGCTTTGTGTTGACTCATGGGTTTAGAATGCTATGGGACTTGCACATTGATGATGAACATTCTTCTCTCTCTCTCTTCTTCACCTTACTTCTATGTCTCATATTACTAACTTCACTTCTTCCCTTATAATAGATAAAGATAATCCCGAACCAACGGATAGTGCTTCCAGTAGCAAGATCAGGAAAAAAAAAAAAGAAAGTTTCTCCAATTATTATTCACTATTTTGTGGATCGCATGCTATGCTGTTCATTCTGCGTCCTCTGTTAAAATAGATTAATATGCTTGGAACACAATCACAGCATTACAAAGACTTTTCCATGCTGCTCTGCATAAAAAAACTCATATCAAAACTGATCAGAGAGGGTAGAGCTACATTTTTGCCTGGAGCACGAGGTTATATTTAGATCCCTATAGTCTTCAGTCGCATCTACGTGCCATTGAAGACTATGCCATTTTTACAGTATTTTTATTTTGCATAACAAAATGTCTTTGGAGTGAATTTAATTGTAACACAAAATATTGAGATTTTCAGAGAAAATATCAAAGTTAGTGAACCAATAAATCTCTGCAGTTAAAAGCGGGAACATTGATCAAAATGTGGACGACATGATATCATTGGTTGCCTTAGCGCATGTTTTGACATGGCCAAAGGTTTTTAGTGATAAAATGTCCAAAATTAATCAGTTGGTTATAATGTTATGGTTGATCGTTGTATATTAATACATATACACTACTCAAAAAAATAAAGGAAAAACTTAAATCACACATCCAAGATCTGGATGAATTAATTGTTCCAGTTGAAAATCTTTATTGATTACATAGTGTGATTGGTTGAGAACAAAGTAACGTAAGAACGAACAATCGAAACCAAAATCATTAACCCATTAAAGACTGGATTCAGAATCATACTCAAAATCAAAGTGGAAAAAAAGGCTGATCCAACTTTTGTGAATTTCCTCAAGACAACTCATAATGAAGTTCAGTAATGTGTTGGCCTCCACGTGCCTGTATGCATTCACTAAAACATCTGGGCTTGCTCCTAATGAGATGGCCGATGGGATCTCCCTCCAGACCTGGATCAGGGCATCAGTTTGCTCCTGGACAGTCTGTGGTGCGACATGACGGTGGTGGATGCAACAATACATGATATCTCAGAGGTATTTGATTGGATTCAGGTGTGCCATTTCAGAGGAGCTGCACTACCTGAGCAACTTCTGTGGTCTGCAGATACCTCCTCACGCTACCACTAGTGGCGAGGGCAATGAAAAAATGTTAAACTAGCCAAGAATTAGCCAGAACCACCAACTTTAAAACCATTCCTTAATAGGGTTGTCTCACTAATTGCTACCACCTGCTGTCTGTCCCGTTTGCAGAGCAGCAGGTGAAATTGATTCACAATCATTTTGCTTCCTGACCCAACAGGTTGATATCCCAGAGGTGTGAGTGACTTGGTACTGGGATGATTTTGTGTTCCCTCTCTTTTTTTTGAGTAGTGTATATCAGACTAAGGGCAGCTGTGTCTCTTTATTAAAAAAAACATGATACATATAATTATTTTTAATATTCTAATTAAAAAAAATAAATCCATTTTCTATATTATAATTGACCTGTCATTTGTCTTTTTTCAAAGAGGAGGGGGGGGGGACTCAGGAAACAGAATACAGTGAAGCAGTATTCTGTCAGAGAAGCAGCAGAGTCCTGTTTGATCCTCTAAACTTGAATACAACCAGCTCTATGCACCTTTCAGTGGGAATATTTCTCAACAGAACTATTCATTGATGCTCCATACCTGCCCTGGTTGATGGCAGCAGGGTTGGCCCCCGAGCAGATGTCCTCCATGATGTAGGGGTTCTGCTCACAGCTGACGTTGAGCGTAGTGTAGTTGGGTTTGCACACTGTGAGGAAGTAGGGGGTTGGGTAGCCTGTCATAAGCTGAAGGATGTCAGTGATGAGGGCCGTCGCACAAAGACCAAATGCATGAACGCCTAAGAAAGAAGAGGAGGTGATGAATACATGTTGGATAATGCACAGATAGAATTTGTAGGCAATGTAATTACTGTTTCAGGAATTCAAAATGGTCCGGGCTGTATATCTTACCTGGCACCTAAAATCAATTTCATATCCTGTGCAAATATTTTGTAGGAAGTGGATGTACTTCTGTATGCCAATGAAGATGTTGATCTTTAATTATGTTGTGGTCATATCAGTGGGGAAGATGAGGTCCGTTATTGAAGGGAAGTAGCTGGCACTGACTGACTTAACTCAGGTTACAACAAAAACACACCTATAACACAACTAAATACTGTCACTTCACTCCATGCCCAATGTTAAACTAAAGGAAAAAAAAATTCTCTTAAAACCAGTGACATTAAAACAGTATACCATAAATAAATAAACAGTATACCTTAAATAATCTGACAGTTAGACTGACGATATGACATGCTTTCATGCTGATAATCTCTTTCTTTTCTGGAACACATTTTTGACTATAAAAGTTTGATTTGGGTTGAATCTTTCGGAAACTGATGGTAATAAGAATGGGAATCAACTGCCAAATATTTCTAAATAAGTTATGACAAAAAAAGAGAGTAATCTGCCCGTAACTACATTTCCAGGACAGTGTTTAAAAAATAAAAGAAATAAAAAATCAGCATACCAATGAATCGGACCGCTCTGCGTATGAAGGAGTTGAAGTTGCAGCCAGCTGCATTGATATTAGCCTCTACCCGGACGCCAGTCTTTCTCCGAGACAGACAGCAAAACAGGATGGCCTCTCCAATCATTATCTGTGAACACAACGCATAAAAAACACTTTTCATTTGTGTCTGTGTTCAAAGGTTGCGTCAGGGGCATGATCTCCAAATATTACTACATCAGTCAGGATTAGTTTAGTCTAAGAAAAGTCAATTTATTTGTACAGCACATTAAAAATACAGAACAGAGTCGCTGCACCAAAGAGCTTCATATCCTATAACAAACATAAACACAAATTAAGAAAAAATTTAAACCCTTTTTGAAAGGCAAGGGAAAATGAAAGGAAATCACATAAAGAAACATGAGGAAACAAATTAAAGAGTTGAATCTTGAGAACACATTTAGCCAATTAGGGGGATTGAAACATATGAAAAGTCTATTGTGTTTGTCATAAAATTATCTCATGGTTTGGATGCAGCAGTCTGAGAGGTAAGTCGGGGCTGGTCCATTTAAGGGTTTAAAAACAATTAACAAACTTTTCACTTAATCCTGTTCTGAACTGGTAGCCAATGTTAGAAAACAAGAATTGGTGCGATATGCTCACGCTTACGTGTGCCAGTCACAAGCCCAGCAGCAGTGTTCTAGACTTGCAGCAACCTGGATAAAGTGAAAGGCCCATTCTGACATACTATGAGTTGTAGTGGCCCAGATAGCATTGATAAAAGCATGAATACAATTCTCAAGGACTTAAGCTAAACTTCTGAGTTACAAAAACAACAAGAGTTAATCTGTGCATTATAATTAAAAGATGAATCAAAACTTTCGCTGAGGTTCTTGACCTTAGGTTTACTGTGGTCTGTGGTACTGTCTGTTCTGTTTTCGTTGAGGTGGATGAAATTCCGAGCCAAATCATGTGGGTCGGAAAGTTAAGTTCACATTTTTTTTTCTTCTTTTGGGATTTGTAGCAGACTAGAAGCAGCAAAGGTGTATTGCTGCTCTCCAAAGATACCTTGTACGTCTCCATTGGTTGGATTAAATCCTCATGAAATGAGGATTTGCGATGGAGGAAGCTAAATTAAGGCCTTTATTGTTTCGCTTTTTTCCGTGATGCCCATTTCCGAAAGCCCAGCTTTCATGAAGCCTCTGTCTGTTTTCAACTTTCCATATCATTTTACACGTCCTGTTTTACTTCCTCATTGATTGTTTGATTTTCCTCAACTGTTTTCCATTTGTTCCTTTTACTCCTTGTATTTAAGTGTGTGGTAGGTGGTTCAGGGTCACCTGGTGTCTGTCCATGTATGAATCTCATTAAGGGCATCATATTGCGTTCCTGGGAATATCATCCCTGTCAATTAATTTAATTCGCTTAAGACTCTCATAGGAAGTGTTATTTTTCTCATCCACAGCACTTTAGTGTAATGTGTACATGTTCCTGGTGAGTTGCCGTTTTATGTAACTGGGTGCAGGGATGGCTGAGGCAGCCAGAGAGCCTTGTCTTATATTTCCATCTAGTGGTTAGAATGTGACATAAACTGTGACTCTACATACAACGCTATGACTGCCCTCATCTCTTAGTTTAATCAAAACAGAACCGACAACAAAATAACTGTTCTAGAATCACTGGATCAGGAATAGAATAGTATATGAGACCAATTCAGATTAATTCTAACCAAATGCTATTTGAATGATGGTATACAGGTCTCTCTCTTTCATTCAACCGTATTTGTGAGGGGAAAAAAGAGAGATAACTATATCTGCTGATGATGGATTGTTCAGTCACCTAAAAGCTAAGATATTTTTTTCAAGGGTACCTTTCCAATAAACTAATGGACATGCCAGTGCTCCTTTACTGAGCAGTGAAGGAGGATGCCTTGAATAACCACCAATTTCCATCTGGTGGCTATGAGTGGTATTCCCATTTAAAGTGCCCAAACACTCTAGTTTTCCAGTTAACTAGCTGTTTATTTACAGGCTGAAAATATTGGGACAATGTCCCCATTGTCCCAAATGAGATTTATTATTATCTTACTTTGTAACCTCTCTTAATTGCTGTCATTCACTACTTTTAAACAAGATTGTGATGACAAGATGATTGGGCCAGAGCATTTCTAGAACTGCATGTCTTGTTGGGAGTTCCTTGTTTGTTGTGGTTGGTACCTTCCAAAGTGTTCTAATGAGGGACAACTGTTGAACCAACTGTGTAACCCCAGAATAGTCAGAGAGCCCATGCCGAATCCTGTCCACTGCCAAAAGCAGCTACAATCCTCATGTCAGCATCAGAACTGAACTACAGAGGAATGTAAGAAGGTGGCCTTGTCTGATAAACCATATTTTCTTTTACTTGATATCGATGGCGAGATGTGCGTGTCTTGCTAGGAAAGAGATTGCACCATAAAACACTAAGCAGACAAGCCAGGGCAGTAAATTACATTTTTTGCAAGGTGCAATGACACAAACAGCTTGCATTATTTGCATAATTTTTTGTCAAATCATCAAATCTAATTATAATCCAGCTACATGTCTATAAACCAGCAAGGTTTATATGGTAAAGTTCAGGGCAAGTTTATCACAGCTATCTGTCTACGCCACCTGATATTATTGTTAGCACAGATAAATGCTGTATTTTATTTTCCTACGTATCTGGGCCTTCTACAACTATTCTAAATTAGTAATTGTGTTCATTTCAATCATGGTTGATGACTGAGTGAGATGCTGGAAAGAAAAAACATTTACATCTTCCTAGAAAGAGAAGGGTATTTATTCACATTATTCACTTGAGTGATGCAAATCCTCCTGCAGTGACATTCATGCTAGAAGGGTGACACCGATAAAGTGAGAAGAGTGCCACGAAAAAAGTGAGTAGAGTGACGTGAATAAAGGAAGCAGAGAGACACAAATAAAGGAAGTAGAGAAATGAGAATAAAGGAGGTAGAGGGACACAAATAAATAAAGGAAGAAGAGACACAAATAGAGGAAGTGGGGAGATGCAAATAAAGGAAGTAGAGGGATGCAAATAAAGGAAGTAGAGATGTTCAAATAAGGAAGTAGCATGTAGAGGGGCACAGATATTGGCGGTAGAGCGGTGAGAATAAAGGAAGTGGCATGTAGAGGGGCACAAATATTGGAGGTAGAGAGGTGAGAATAACGGAAGAAGAGAGACACAAATAAAGGAAGTAGATAGAAACAAATAGAGTAAGTGGCACGATGTGGATAAAGGAAGTAGAGGGACGTGAATAAAGGAAGTAGAGGGACGCAAATAAAGGAAGAAAAGGGACGCGAATAAAGGAAGTAGAGGGACGCTAGTAAAGGAAGAAGCGAATAGAGGGACAAATAAAGGAAGTAGAGGGATGCGAATAAAGGAAGAAGTGAGTAGAGGGACGCAATAAAGGCCGCAAAAAGATGTGAATAAAGGAAGTAGTGAGGCGCAAATAAAGGAAACAGAAAGACAAGAATAAAGAAAGTAGAGCAACATGAATAAAGTGAGTAGAGTAAAACAAATATAGAGTACAGTGATGTATAATTCACAAACGCAAGTCTGGTGAAAATAGAATATTTACTTGTTGAGGTATGCTCCGGATAATATGACTATCATTGAAGGACACTTTCAAATCACATCTCTACAGAGGCAATAACAAAAATGTAAAAAGTTCAAAATTTGAAAGGGCATAACTTCTTGTCATAGTTAATATACGTATAAAGTTTGGTGAAGCTAGTATATACAATTTGCGAGATGAGCTCAAAACAGATAATAATTACAGACCAACATACAGATGACTATATGACTATCCTAAAAATGATGGGGTGATATATCAAATCCGCTTCTTGGTAATAATAGAAGGTTATTATCAAAATTTTGTTTGTTTTCTATCTTCACTAATTGTTCTTCAACCTTACTGTGATGGCAGGTCCCGCGAAGGCCAGGCTGAGCAGCATCAGCAGGGGGATGACTTCATGGTTGGGGTCGATGTAGGGTAGGCTCAGGCTCCGGTCATGGCAGTTAAAGCCAGACTTCACTGGCTTGAACACATCCGTCCACTCAAGGAAGTACAAACTAACCACGGATGATACCAGGATTGGCAGCTTACAGGAGAAAACAGAAACAAAACCACATAAGAGCTTCAAAGTCATAAACATGGAGGCAGGAACCGCTTTAAATAACTACAAATTAATTATTGCATAAATAAACAGGCAGTAAATGTTGCAAATGTCGCCATAAACCTATGGTTCAATGATCAGGCTAATTTGATTTGATAATATAAACCAAGCCATGGAAAATAGTTTTTATGACCAGAGGGGAGACTGGATAGTGCTGCGGGTGATGTAAGATGGCATGTGGAGTGAATTGCTTTTATGAACATTAAGTGCTCCCACTGAGCTCAGCCGTAAACTACTGTATGAACTATCTTATCCCATCAAGCGAAATGAGAAACCACTGAGCCCATTTTTATAATAGCCGGCCTGAGGTCTTAAAATCATAAAATACCAATCATAACACAGCAGCCCAATGCCAACCATACAATAAATTTAAAGTAATAAAACTGGATGGGATCTGTCAGTGGGAGCTTCAATGAGCTGTGGAAGATAGCCATGGATGTACGGTAGTTAGCAAGACCGGTTATGAATATTCCTGCTTCAGACATGCATTAAAGGCAATTTCACCATTGAAATTTGTTGGTGGCATTTAACCAGCAAATATTCAGTCCGGAGCACTCTTGGCTAGGATTAGAGACAAACTTTATACCAATAACCACCAGAACCAGAACCACATTGATAAATACACAGTTGCTGTAACATTCTAACCAATGACAGGTTATCTGGATACCATGCCAGTGATCAGCAAGTGGGATCCATTAGGCAGCAAGTTAACATGTGTTCCTTATGATTGTTCTAGACCAATCACACTCCTTAATGGAAACACTATTCCATAGTGACAGTTACAACAGGAAAATTACAAGGATAATGCACACTGCCAAAATGGTTGGGTTGAGGAACACACCAGGAAGTTCTGGGTGATGGCATCCAAGTTCATTGCAACTTACAGGAATTTAGGTATCTGCTGCTTAAGTCTTGGTTCCAGGTGGTCCAGTACACCTTCAGAGTTTGGGTGCAGCCCTTGCCTCTGATGCCATGTAATAACTGTTTGATGGGCAAAAGAAGGACCTACATAATATTAAGCAGGTACTTATAATGATATATAATGTAAGTAATAAGTGTTGCTTAAATGATGTAGATACCATCATACCTACAACTTTAATTTAATGTTTGGCTATTGAAAATGTATTCAAACTGTTTGCATTATGACTAGTATTTTCAGGTTAGAGCAAGTATTCAATAATTTCTTTAAGTAATAACTGGAAAACTTCTGCACAATTTTTTTTTTGCTGGTTCGAAAGATTATCCAATCCAAACTCAAAATCTATAATCCAACATAACATAGTTCTGACATAATGACAATTAGGTCTGATCCTTGGGGGGGGGGCACCTAGCAATTTGCACGAGGAGTCAGTTCTATTTTGACAACAAAAAGGGGCTTACTTACACAATACTAGGTAACTGGTTATAATCTTATAGCAAATTGCCGTGTTTTGTCAATATAAAAAGGCCTTCATCTCCAAATTCAGCATTGAACTTCTGAAAACACTGGCCCTTTCCTCCTAAGAAAGTACACAACATTCAAATACAGCCTTGGTGCAAATGTTTGCACGCGTTTATACTATGAAGTCCATGAGAGGCCATGTAAGCTCCCATAAAACACAACTAATGAAAAGAGAAATGGGATGAAAGACATGACTTAGCCAAATAAACAAGATCTTAAAGCCATTAAAAGGCTCGTCGCAATCTAGAATAGCTTTCAGATATTATTCAAGGAAATTTAAGAAGAAAGAAAGTAAAACTCAACTCCATTATACAACCAGTGTTTCGCAGTTCTGATTAGTCAGAATTTATTCTGAAAAGATGTTTTTTTTCCCTCTCTATAATTATGATGTCCTACTATTAAGATTAGTGAAGTGAGGTGCATGTGTAGGCAGAAAGATTCAAGGCAGTAAAGTGTCTGTGTAGAAATGTAGTGAGATCCACCAGTGGGAGCTGAATGTGGCCTGCAGCATCACAGGCTTTATCATGCAGCTTAATACCCCAATTCACTGCTACAAAGTAGAAGGCAGCTCCTCCCTCGGCTAATGCTAAGTAGAGCAGGGTAGAAGAAGGCCTCATCACTGGGGGATCTCTCAACACACTAGTGCTGGCAGCTGAGCCGCTTACACACAACCAGAAAGAGCCACTGTAGACTTCCTCCCTTCTATCAGTCTCAGACTTCTCTCGGATCTTTTATCAACCCGATTATTTTTCCATTATTCAAATGGATGATTACTTCTCTGATGATTTTTGTCAACTTTCAAACTGATTAAATACATTTCTGTACCACTCTAATCCATTTTCTTTGACTTGGGGAATCCTGTTCTCAGGCCAGAGGAGATGTACAGTCCCTCCGGTGAGTTCTGCATCGCCACCCCTGGGCCCCTTCCAGTTGGAAGTGCCTGGAAAACATTCGAAGGAGAGGCATCCTGGAGGCATCCCAGTGAAATGCCTGAACCATCTCAACAGGCTCCTTTCGCTGCACATGAGCAGCGGATCAACTCCAAGCACCCATCAGATGCTCATGCTCCGCACCTTATCTTTTAGCACTTTGAGATTTGATCCAAATGTAAAGTGCATTATAAATTAAATGTATTATTATTATTATTATTATCTATAAATCTGAGCCCAGCCACCTTTTGATTCAAGCACATTTCAACCACTTGCATCCTTGACCTCATTCTTTCAGTCACTACCCAGAGCTCATCACCATAAGTAAGTGTTGGAACGTAGATCAACTGCTAGATTGTGAACTTCGCTTTGCGACTTAGCTCTCCACAGTGGACTGATAAACACCCACATGACTTATAATGTTGCACCAAAGCGCCTGTCCACCCCACATTTTCACCTGAGAACAAGACACCTATATACCTAAACTCCTTCGCTTGAGGCGATGGTTATTATGTCTTTTATTGATTCTACAGTGATTTTGCCAACTATTTTTTTTTTAAATGAGTTTATAAATAAAGTAATTATGAGGCGACTCACTCTGAGGGAACAATCCATCGTTTTCCAGCAGAGGATCACGGCGTCAGATTCAACCTGAGATCTTTATTTATTTGTGTATAATATGAAATTCTAGAAGTTAAATACTCCAAGTATGCCACTATGACAGGTATGGGTAATTATATCACAATCTCATACAATAATCGTGATTACTACTAATTTTTACATTTATCAATTTATAATTTTTTTTTTCTAGTTCTCTGAGAGGTCTGTACTGTAAATATGATCAACTCTTTAAATCTGTGATTTGTTGCCATTGAGAGAGGTCATTTCTTTTTGCACAGGAAGTACAGTTCTTATGTAATTTCTGAGATTTGATCACCATAAAAAAATCTGTCAAAGCATCTGTCTGTTCCTTCACTTCGCAAAGCAATACATGTGCTGCACAGATACAGCTCCATCCCCTTACCTAACCACACATTAGAAGTGGCTTCAAAACACCACACAGACTTTAGTTCAGTAGCAACTTTGTAATCTACATTTTGGGCACTACATTTAAGGCAAATTTTTTTCGGAAAGGCACAGTACATCATTTGCAAGGGTTTTATTTGTGACGTTTAGACCCACTGTGTTCCACAGTATGCATTGGAGCCATATCCTTTATGATGTAATATGCAATGCAATCTGTTATTTCTTTAATCCAAGATTCTCTCCATGTAGTGTGGCACATTCTACTTTTAGTGACAGCAACACTGTATTTGCACTTTAAAGGTGCTCAATTTTATCAACCAAACGCCCTTAGCTCTCTGCAGTGTGTTTTTTTTGCAATCGATTAAATAAATCTGAGGTTTATTTTTTTGCCGTTGAGATTCTTTGACTTCATTTTGTTTTGTTGATATCTTGACTGAAGCCACAATGTACGCAAAGAATGGTCATGAGATGTTGGAACAAGATCCTGTGGGCGAAACGTCTCCGTCAGCCCAGAGTTTGCACATGTGTCAACCACACAGCTCTGCATGAACCGATTAACACCGGTAATGCAGTGCGAAACCATGTGATAATTTGTGGGGAAAGTATTAATCAAATTAATTGACATAAGTAAGATGATGTCGGTTGGAAGTACTAAATGCTTGCCCAGCTCTATTTACCATGATACAAGAAAGTGAAGCAATAAATGTAAACAAATGGCCCATTGAGTCTAATCATTACCACTAAACTAAATTTATACTTTCCTTGAAATATCTGCAAATAGATGCATCAACACTATCATAAATTATTATTATTATTATTATTATGGTCATAATAATTATTGTTGTTGTTGTTATGCTCATATTATTATTAATTTATAAAATAAGAATTTATATTAATAGTACTCTTATTATCTTTGATATTGTTATAAATAAACTGTCTATTTCTGAAAAATTCCTCCCAAAAAAAGTCAGAAATTGGGTTCATGATTAAAAATAAAGTCATATTTTATCTTTGACAGACATACACCAGCCATAACTTTATAACCACCAACAAGTGAGGTGAGAATAGCATTGATTATCTGTTTATCACATAGCTTGTCGGAGGATGAACTATATTAAGCAGAGAATGAAAAATTCTATATAAAGTTGATGTGTTGTAAGAAGGAATGATAGTCAAGGGTAAGTATACAAGAGATTCTGATAAATGCTAAATTGTGATGGAACTTTGTGGAACTTGATATCAAAGCTGGAAAAACAAACAGAACAGGGAAGCTGTAAGGACACCAAATGCAAAATGTGCAAAACTTGGCATGAAACATGAACAATAAGTGATTTGAAATAATAAGGACGCTTGTACCCCAGGCTGAAATAATGTATTGGATAAATATTTCCACAAAGCCATTGCATGAGGCATCCCTCTGTTCATGCCTTCATACAATGCATACTTCTCAGTTCTGTTTCCTTGCCTCCTTGTCAGCCTCCCCCCAGTTTAGCTTGTGGTTCTGAGAAATATAGGTCAGTGGCGTCGATGGTCGTACTGCTAATACTCTGCAGAGCAAGCTGCTCTAAGAGGAATACAGTATGTTCTGGACTTCAAAGTAGATTTCTGCAGGATATATTATAAGTCACATCGGTTTATTTCAATGTGCAGTGTGATTTGTTCGGGCCAAGGGCATTGCATCGCTTTTGATACACTTGAATTTATCCCCACATGCTGACGATTCCTTTCACTTGAGGGTGAGTTCAATGGGTGATTTAAGGGCCAAAATCATTAGTGTATGGACACTAATTCTTCAACATCTCATGAAGGTCAACAAACATTTACCTACAATAGATTTCCTACAAAAAACAGAAGAAATAAGATAATTCATGCATGTTGCATAACCTAACCTACCTAACCTATTTTAAGGGTGTAGTGTGAAGCTGCTGGGTTACTGTAGAATGAATTGTGGTGGATGGATGAAAGAGTAGCTCCAGAACTGCAGGTCTTGTTGGGTGTTCCTAGTCAATAATGTTTAGCTACCAAAGTGGTCTTAGAAGGGACACCGGTGAACATGAGATAGAGAAATCGGCACCCAAAGCTCATTAAGGAAATCCTGATCAACTTGGAATGACATAAAGGGTCTAATGTTTACTCATAAGAGATCTCACTACGAACAAATAGCATGCATATTGCATTACTTTTGCATTCATCAGAGGGTGTGGGTTCAGAAGTAAACTTGCCAACCGTCCTCACAGTGGTTCACATACTTTCATTTCACTTCCCTTCACAAGCAATCGTTCTCCAATTTAGTGACATGTCAAATAATCCAGCATATAAATAAGACAGAAATGGTCAAAAAAAATGATGGACCGTACTTGTGGACAGAGAAAGGGGTTTAAAATACAAGCCAGCATTCACGCATACATTCATCCAGCGGTGTCAATGCTATGATGCAAGCTTCCACCTGCTCATCAGGAATTTACACCATTCGCATAATCACTTATACATCCATGGAATATACTCAGGTGCAGAATCTTACTCAAAGACACCTGCTAATAAGTGAAGGACCGCTTTACTTCCTGAGCCATGGCTACTCAGGAATTAGGCAATAGAATCATCTACTCTTGAGAAGAACATTTTTAGTGAAAATACAAATTATGGCATATCGGAGGGAATCTGACATCAACTCTTAGGTAGAACGCCAGTTTATACAGTTTTTTTGTGCTGAATCTTTCATTTAATGTGAGTTTACAAACTGATAACTTTTAGTGAATTGCAATCAAAAATGTAATACAAAAGGACATCATTTTTGGGAAATACATTGATGTAGTGGGTAGCAGTGCTGCCCACAGCAAGAAGGTTCCAGGTTCAAACAACCTCTGACCTTCGGGCCATTCTGTGTAGCGATCGCAGGTTGTCCCCGTGTTTGCGTAGGTTCTGAAGGGACATTGAGGAGCCTTTGAAACTAAAAGTTAGCAACAATATAACCTGAAGGTCCCTGCTCGATAATGTCAAAATCATAATAGCCCAATTTAAAAATTGCACAACTTGTCAGCCCACAAACACAAATGCACACACGCACACAATTACCAGTAACTTTCTGGTTTACATTATTTTTGCGGCTATCTTGAGGCCAAAAGCCACCTTGTCTCATTATGGTAACAAGTTTGGCTGGGCATTTGGGAGATCTGAAACCAAATCCTTCTTGCTGTAACGTAGATGTGCTTCCCGCTGCACAGCATTTCTGCCCGACAAAGCCTCATTTTATACCTGACTATTACGTCTAATAACCCAAATAAAAGTTTATTTTTGCTTGTGCTGCAGTTGGGCTGGGTGATTAATCAGGAAATAAAATGCAATCTCGATTCAGACTTACAGTATATACAATCTAATTTCCGAATTACAATTATTCTGCTGCATTTTAATTCATAACAAAAGCTTCTGCAAAGCAACGCCAGTATTTTTACTCTTTTAGCCAATGAGAGTGAAGAGTTAGACCATGTGACACTGAGGTGCGGAAACAAAACTCCAGGGAAAACGAGAGAGAGAGAGACCAGAGGAGAAAAGCTGTCTGCTCGTGTGATACAAAAATACAATTCTCGAAAAACATCCACAAGAAAAACCCCTGTCGCAGGTGAGAACAAGATCAATCCAAGCATCTATAGTGAGCCTCTGAGGAGGCTCAAATTCTGAGATGTGGAATCGTGTAGTGCAATTTAGTCCAAAAAAATGGATTTAAAAAAAAAAAAGAAATCATGGAGAATTGTGATTTCAATCCTAATCAATGAAATCTCAATCATTCACACAGTTGCTCCTTCTTTTTCAAAGGTTTTTATGTTGAAAAGTTACACAGCCAGATATAAGCTTGTTTTTGTTCTGGTTTTAGCTAAAATGGTGTTTTGCAAACAGGGCTTTAATCATGGGCAGTGCCACATTCCCAAATTAAAGTTATTTTTCTCTCATAGGTTATATGTGTTTTCAGCAATAACTATGAAAAACACCATATTTAAAAAAATATGTAGTGAATTCAAAGAGGTTACTCGCCAGAATACCTGAATGTGTTTCCTTTGTCATGTCAAGAATCATCTCTGAGCTCTGACTGCCTCATAAACTGGATCAAGTGATGATGTGAACGTTATGAGTTAATCTACCGAGGTGCGGGAGCAGGCAATATAACAAGTATGAAGGCCTGGCAGCATCATAAAGCAGAGAGCAGAACGTCTTAGTATTCCTTGCATTCTCTTTCTCTGAAAAACCTGGACTCCTCTGGGATAGTTCAGTTCTGAAGAAATGCTCTGCTGCCGTACATCTTACTTTCATCAAGCTCTGAGTCTCATTGTCCTTGTCTCTCTCTTGTTCTTTGTGTTTCTCTCTAACATGACAGACATCCATGTCAGATACGTAACGGTTCTACTCCACTATCAGCCTCTTCTCTTTCATGCTTAATGGATCTCTGGCAATGTCTTTCCTCTTTTGTCTCTGTTTGCCAGACATGAGGTCATTTGATAAGAAGAACATTTTGGATCTGAACTTCATATAAAATCCATTTCAAAAGCTGGACTGCATATCGCAGAATTTTACTTCAAGATCTGACATTCTCAATGACTTACCAAACTCTCATAAGTCCTCATTCCTAGACAAAATTGTGTGCTTTCATTTTATCTGTCATTAAATGCCCTTATTAGCTTTGAATATTTTTGTTTTGTATATTTTCTGCAATGTTTCCTTCTTTGTCGTTATATTTAGGTTGTAGGCTTATACTATCCTTGCTCTTGCACTCCCTCATATACACACAGACAGTCTCAGAACATTTCTTCATGGTCAACCAAATTGGAGTTATGTCCGCACATACAATCTATGGATCTCTAACAAGAACTGACTCATCTGACCAAACTAGAACCAAGCGTCACTCAAGTTAAGTTCTCATCAGGGCATGCCTGCAGATTATCAGTACCAAATAAACCGTTGTGGTTGGACATCCCAATAAGAACTTTATGCAAAGATCTATCCATCCATCCATCCATCCATCCATTATCTGCACCCGCTTACCCGGATCAGGGTTGGGAGAGAGGATGGAGACAAATTCAGCTGACATTTTGGGAGGGGCGAAGTACACTCTGGACGAGCGGCCAGTTCAACACAGGGCTTACCCATGGAAATAAACAACTATTCACGCTCACTTTCACACCTATGGCCAACTTAGAGTCAAGAGAACCCAAGCAGAGAACAACATAAACTCCAAACAGAAAAGCCCCTGGCCATAAGTGGATTTGAACCGAGAACCTTTTTGCTTTGAGGCAATAAATGGCAACTTTTACAATTTTTTTCATTATACAGGACAACATTGTGAAATTCAATTTCATTTAGTGCATAGACCCATCTTCAAGAGGGCAGGGAACGGGAATCTAATCAAGCCTGGGTGGGAAAACGGTCTGGAGAAGTAATTAACACCTGACTCATCAGAGACCTGGGAGTGAGACTTAGTCACAGAAGTATGTTAGCTAATGTACGCCTCAAGGGTTAGAGTGTTTAAAGCTGATTTCCCGTATGTCTCTAATAAGCTTATGCTCAGACAGTAATAATGTTGGATCCAGATTTAAAATCCTTAAAATATCCACATCATGATACATGACAAGTCAAAATTAAAATGACTGTTTCAAGAAAGTCTGTCTCTGTCCACACTGCCTCACAGCATGTTTACATCCTAATGGTCCAAAACAAAACCATGCAACATCTCTCTACCAAAGCCAAGCAGGACCATGATTACCACATCTGACAGAAAGACAATGTTTTCAATCAGACGAGGAGTCGTAATGCCTCTGAGCTCATATAGGCCCATGGCCTTGTACCTCCTAACAATCATACAAAAGCTTTTATCTCTTTTGTTTCCCCAAAGTTTTCGATAACTAGTGTTCATCCCTCCCTGTGCTTACATTTGTTCCATTTTAGAGAAAAGCAGCTCGAGGCTGCACTTTAACAATCAATAAAATGTACAATATGGGAGCAGGCATTTTACAAAGAACACATCAGAGGCCATTCACAAAACATCCTACGAGTACTCCGAACTTACTGACTGAGGAGTTGCTCTTGAGATAAATGAGAGTGTCACTACTAACATTAGGACTCTTAACATTTGAGAATATCTGTGATTTCTTTCTCTCTGAAGTGTTTCTCTGAGGTTTCAGTTTCTCTGAAGTTTCAGTTGAAAATAAACTGATTTTGATGGTTTTATCCCTCCAGTGTATGAAAGTTATTTGTTGAACGCTCACTCGTTTCTTTGTTAGGGTTTAGGTCATGAGTGGGACACATATTTTGATCTACACATTAGGATGACTCACTCAACAATGGATGAAGACATTTGAAGTGTTTACTAGCACCCTCCTTCTTAACAAACAGGATATCCGGCCTCAAGGACAAGACCTTGTTTTTCCAGATATCCAAATGTTTCCAAAACCACAGATTTAATTTGGATTTGCAGGATGGAGACCAGTGATATTTGTCTCGTTCTCACTGCAGCATGTGACTGTGGTCCCTTCGGCAGCTTCTGAGAGGCAGTCGAATGGAAAAAAAGGTGCAGATATACAGGATTTTTCCTTCCTTTTAATAACACAGCAAATTCATCAAAAACTTTATAAGATGAAGATGAGGATGAATATCAAATTGCATAATGTTGCAATACAATGGCACCATTATACGCTGCAAATCTACCCCAATCTTATGTGAATGTGTAAAAACTGACACAAAAAAATGTCAGATACAGACGTTCGAAATCCTTCTGAATCATTTTAAATTTTGTAGACTTATTTGAAAGGGTTTTTGAATAGACAAGGTAAACCCTATATGCCCCACTCGTAGAGGCAAAAAAGAAAGAAAAAACATGTGACTAATCCAAAAAATAAAAGGCCGGAATGTCAAGAAACGGGAAATGGGAGCGATGTGAAATGGCACTGATTCAATGATGTAGTCCACATGATATTCATTAATTCCGATTAGTTTGTTAATGCCAGTATAGAAACCAAATGAAAGAAAAAACAGCACAATGCCGCTCCCATTCACGGTAATGAACAAAGTCTGAGATGAAAGAATCTCTTGTAACTACTTACTTCTGAAAACCACAGAAATTATTCAAGTTCTGATATCGCATCTAGTGGACACCAGGCTGTGGATGGGCTTTTGTATAATGTGTTATGGCATAGCGAAATTAAATTTATGTCTGGAGTGACATCTGCTTCTACTGCTATCGACATTAAGAATTCATTAGACAGGAGAAGAGCATGAGTTCTGATTGCAGATGGAAGCCTCTCCAAGGAGGGGTGATACATCATGATTGGCACGCTCCCATCTCATCTCCACAAAATGACAGTCAAGGCTGACAGGAGAGCAGGATGGGAGAGAGCTGAGCAGGCTAACCACCTCAGAAAAGTGGTCACTGAGAATACATGAGTCTGAGTGGGGGCCAATTATATGCATGAGTGCTGTGGTTCACTGTAAAATTAACTTTCAGCATTGACCTAGTTAAAACCCTAGCTGCTGTTGGTAAAAAAAACGACGATGTTAAATCCTTCAGTGAACAGCAACGCTCATGATTTGAAAAGACAAAAATTCCTTCTTCATTGCATTTGTCGTGCATCGATTCGTAAATAAATTATTCTGAAAGCAAAATCAAGGGAATTCCCAGTCCCAGCCATCGCCATGAGAGAAATCCATGGGAATGATGCAGTCACCCCCATAGCGCGCATCAAACAGTGGAGAACTGGAGCATGCATAAAGTGCACAGCAGCGAATATGTGACAGTCACCAGAAGCTACATACAATCTGCTCTTAAATGTTTGAAATGATCAGTACAATTTTATGTCTCATTTTATTGCTGGCGACCATACATTCTGGAAAATACAATGTAAAACAATCATCACACCAGCCTGGATTCCGGATTTTTAACTCGCCCTTACAGACTTTTTTCTCATGAATTTGAAACAATTTCAAATCAACATCAATTGCAAGTAATTTGATTAATATTTTCACAACTGCTTGCACATCATCATATTTTTGGCTTCAGGGGAGATGACACCAGACAAAAAAGAGTCAAATGTAAGCAGAAAAACAATCTCAACACCCAGTGGTAACAACACCAACAATTTGTCCCAATGCAAAATAATCACACAAGTATGATGAGTGAAAGTGCATGGCTCAGAAAAGTGTTTTCAAAATTCAGCCATTCTAACAGATGCACCATGCCATCATGAAAGTATGTTTCCCCAACTGTGGTACCCAATATGTGGAAAACATGTGATGAGAAAAAAAATTGCTGCATTAAAATATGATTACATTGATGATGAACACAACCAACACCTACACATAACACGTATAATTATCATGATGATCATGTAATAGCGATTTGAAGGAAAATAGATAATTGTTCATTGACTGTCATTAAGATAAAAGTTTGTGACAATCATGAATTTTGATATGAGGACATAATCACCCATTCATTGTCTGTAACACATAAAAAATCATTACATTATTGTGTGAAAATTAGCCACCTGTATTTTGAGTGCGGGTGTCTAAATTGTTCGTGAAACAAAATAATAAAAGTGTTCAGAGACAGCACTCCTCCACCATCTTTTGTAGGAGAGGAAAAGTAAGGTTTCAAAGTAATCCATCATACAGACAATAATGGTCACAAAAAAGAGCCTAATCTCCCAATGTTCTGAATCAACAGCTTCTTGACCACTCCGCCAAGATTGATCAAAATCTGTTAATGTGTTAATTAGTTAATGTGTACGCTAATAACAAAGATTGTAATTATAAAAAAATTGTAATAAAAAGAATCTATTTCAATGACTTTTTCCTCAAAAATTCACCTCTACTTCATCAAGTTTCAAGAATATCAGGTCAGCCTTTGACACATAAACTAGCTGGAAATTCACCTAACAGCATTGTTACAGGTAATTAAGTGATGATCTTAGTGAAGACAAATCCTCTTGATGTTTGTTGAGTGCAGTGTGTTACGTTTTAGTGTTGACATACTCTCATTGACCTACATATTAAAACAGCGCTGGGTGCTGATGTTAGATCATTGGCCATGAATCATTGGATTTGTGTGATAATTGTGGATATAGAAGGGTTCTATTTAAACATGCAGCATTATCCCACCTCCACGAAATAGAAACAGGGCAGCAGGCTGACACTGTCTTTAGTCAGGATCCCTTTCTCTCTCGCAGACATGGTCGGGCCTCCGATTGTCGACTCAGATCCGAGATGCGGCGACGGAATGGCTGCGCTCTCCGTGCGTCTTGCGGGGATCAGGAGCGCCCCATGCTGTTAAGTGCAGCGGGATGCTGAAGGTGACAACAGGCGCTCCAGATGCAGCCCGGTCTCACAGAGCTTTATCTCTGCTGCTGAGGATGAGGAGCTACGGCTCTGGTTCCGAGCATGTCTAACGATGAGCTGTTAGGCAGCGCACAGAGGCACTGGGGGAGAAGGAGGAGAGTGAGAAAATTAGGCGCATGCGCACTAGTCAGACGCGAGTTGACACTGAGACTGAGGCTGGCTGGGTATTCAAATCAAACTTGAAGACGATTGTGTTAAATTTAGGGTTCTGTTTGTGATTACATGGAGTTTACTATTCAGTTTTTACTGCAATCAGCTGGAAATGAAATTAGCCGACTTAGAATGAGCCTTCAATCTGAAATTGAAGTTCAAGTTTATTGACCTTCAGTCCAACCATATCCATGTGAAGTTCATACAAAGAACAAAATTGTGTTTCTCGTGATTCTGATTCCAGGTCATTTAAAATAAAAGTTCAAGCCAAAAATATATCTGAATTTACATGAATTAATTTGGTGTAACCACTTAAAAAAATAAAGATAAGTAAAATGAATTAATTCAATGCAGTGTGCTAAAAAAAGATTATATAAGGAAATGACACATCAAAAGAGGACAATATTTAACATATTAAAATAAGGTAAAGGTGGCATGATGCTTGGATGTTCAGGAGTGTTAGCCCTGGCCTGTGGAAATAAAATGTGGCAAATTCTAACTGTTATAGCTTTAATTAAAGCTTTAATTAAAGCTAAAACAACCTTAAAAGCCTTTTTAAGCAATACCCCTATCATACCTAGGATAGAAAGAGTCCCCAACAATGCAGTTTACTCTCTTTCTGCATCACCGGAAGGTGTGGGACGTCTGAAACAGAGGCTCCAATGTTGTGCTGCCATGTTTGTACAGTAGCCTATAAAGAATAAACCGTACGCTTGTTCGAGAAGGAAGTTTTCGCGTTTACAGATGGAATTTTTTGAAAGATAATGAATATGATACGAACACTATACTTACTGTTTGTATGTCCTTTCACTCTCTGTTCACAGAGTTTGATTGAAGCACTGGAAATAACTTTTTTTATTTAGATATAATAGAGCCACTGAATAGCATTTATAATTAATAATAACAATTTATTTAAAAAAAGAAAAATTCTCATAAAATTAATTTGACACAGCTGGGTTTGCAGCTGAAAGAGGTTTGCTCTAGCTGGACAAGCAACACATTACTTCCATATAACATGCACATGTTACTATTATCTTATCATATTTATCACAGATCCTTGATGTTTAACGGTGTGTGCCTCCCTTGAAAGATGGAAATACCGGTAGTCAATATGCACCATTTCTAATGATGGATAAAAGTTTTCTTGGGAAAGTTTGAACCATCTTATTCACTGTAGCTTTGGGCACTGTGTCTGTATTTCAATCATTATTAAGTTTCATTTGTTGTATTCACGATGTTGCTGAAGGTTTTAAGTCACATGACTGTACAAACTGGAAGTTAAGTGAAAACGCCAAAATATGAGGGATTCAGCAAACATGTCTACTGAATTTCCTTTAAGGCTTTGGTATCATGATATAACAATAAACCTTCAAACAGAAAGTCTTTGATAACTACCGCATTAAATTTGATTTGACTTGAAATACCACCAAGTTCATGTTATTCTACTCAGTTCTTTTGGGATAGGACCAGGAGGACTCCCCATTTGGCTCAGTTGGAATGCTAACTTGCACAAAATTTGCAGAAAATGGGACTTTGATCACAGAAAGGGATTTTTTTCTGCGAAATTACACCTATATCCACTAAGGGGAGCTATATGCAGATACAGGTTTTACAATCTCATCATCCTGATACACAGTAACAAAAATTCCAAAAACTTGGTGGAAGCCCAAATATGGTCCTGTCGATAAAACCGAGTTTAGCCTGTGTCAACTGTTAAACTGAAATGGTGACTGGAGCACCTGGCCCGTACAAAATGACATTAGTGCAGCAGTTCCAATGCCACTTTCTGTCTTCCAACCAAACTGGTCATGGCATTAGACCGTTCACCCAGAGTCTTGGATCTGCTCTAGGGTTTTTCCCGTTAAAAGGCAGTTTTTTTTCTGCTCAGGGGATTTTGTTGGGGCAGTGTAGGATCATGAATAAAGTATTTAAGTCAAAAAGAAAGGGGGACGAGAGACGTATCTTTTGGTCATAAACACACAAAAAACGAAGTGATTGATAGAAAAGAAGAAGAAGAAATTTGGTTTCAAGTCGGACAGCTTAGTGCATGCACTATTGCCTGACGAGAAAACATCCGGTCCAGGCTTCTCCACATAATATAGCCTCAACACAAATGAGGCTGTTGCGTATTTTTATAGCACTTCTAGAGCCGACATAACGAGAGGAATCGTCGCGGGTCAACGACAATAGCTGAGTTGGACATAACTGTAGCCGGCTCTAGGGAGGAGGCTCCCGGTTTTAGGAACGAGATGGACCGAGAGTACGAGCTGGAGGGTCTCCCCTTGCTTCGGGTCAAGGAAGAGGATTTCCCTCAGCCTCTGGTCAAACTGGAGCCAGTGGGTAGGTATTAGCCTCTCGATGAAGAACCAGGTGCTGCTCAGTTAACGTGGAAAAATCCAGATGTATGTTGCTGCAGATGCTGGGGTGAACAAACAGCTAATGTTCACATAAATTGGACTTACATTGAATCTTAAATCTTGTTGGCTGAGTACCTCTCTGTTAGCTCAGGGGTTACAAGCACAAACACATGATGACGAGCCCGGTTTACAACAATGTTAGTTCAATCATGCGGTGGAAGATCCAGACGTCTTATTCAGAACATAAAAACTGATGATGCCACTCATCCACTCGGCCTAAACTCAAAGTCCCGTGGTTCTGGTTCTTAAAAAGAAGACGTTTTCTGGCACTTTTAGTGGTGAGCATTGGCGTGCACTTTTTTTTTTGGTTGGGATGCAAACATTAAGAGACCAAACTATAGCTATGTGGGTGGTTGTCTTAATTTATTTTAGAAGATAACTGATTAAATCACAAACACTTGCATCTGAATGTATCAAAAAAGGAGATGTCACATGTTAATGTGGCATACTAACAGGGGTTGCGCATGGATTTGGCTAGTGTGGGATCCAAAATCCAGGTGTAGCAGCAAGGGCCAAACTAGAATTTGAAAAAACAATTTAATTAATTAATGTTTTTTATTTACATATTTAGATAATTGGATAGATAGATAAAAACTTTATTAATCTCCATAGGGGAAATGTTGTTATTATAGCAGTTCCACACACAGAGATTCTAAATGTGACAAAAGTAAGTAAGACATACTACATCTTATAAACATGTATAGAAAAATATATATATACTTAGATAGATAAACACTATAAAAACATACGCACACACACATACATACATACATAAATATATATATGATATACATATATGATATATAATGTCATATATATATATATATATATATATATATATATATATGATATAAATATATATATTTATATAAATATATGATATAAATGTATATATATATATATATATATCATATATATATATATGATATTATATATATATATATATATATATATATATATATATATATATATATATATATAGATCATATACACACACACACACACAAGTACACTTTAGACACTGCCTTACCTCAATCTCATCAGGACCAACAGCCTTTCCCTTCTTCATCCACTCCATCACCGCTTGCACTTCATCCCAACAATCCTTCACACTTCCTGATTTCCATTTCTATTTTGCAAACAAGTAATGGTAGCCGCATTTCTGCTAATGCTGCAGCAAACAGGCTGCCCATTTTCCCATCAATCAAGAACGAGACACCAACATACTTGGTGTATAAATTTAATTTTTTTTTTGTGTGTTTTTAATTTTGGTTATGATATACGATGTAAGAAAGTGGTGGCGTCAGAGGTATGAGGGCTAACGTGGGTTATTATTGTCCACAGGCATTTCACTGCTGTTGGTGACTAAAGAAGAGGTTTCCCATGAGCAGCAGGGATGGAGCCCAAGTCTAGATCAGCATGACACACCAGAACTGCCACACATTCAAGCAGAACAGCAAGAATTCCGGACCAGTCAGGTGGGAGAGATGCTACAAGGTCTGGACTGGTCTGATGAAGAGAAGTCTTGGTCATTACAGCTTTATAACACTCAAGAGATGAAAACAGAATCTGATGGCGAGGTATGTGAACGGACAGAACCAGACAGGGGTATTATTCCAGATAGTAATTTAAAAATAGATACTGATGATGAGACTTCACACACCTCTGAATCTGATACTGATGACAGTTGTGACTGGAAGGAGACCATTGACCCTCAGCCAAGTTTAAACTCTTTGAGAAATGATGAAGACCCTGAATGTAATGCTGAAGAAACACCAGTTAGCTTGCCTTTATGTGCGTCAAGTTTGGACCACAAAAGACATCTGCTGGAACTCAGTGGAATCCAAACAAGAGTGAAAAGATTTTGTTGTTCAGTTTGTGGTAAGAAATATGCCTGGAAAAGATCCTTAGTAGCACACATGAGACTTCACTCAGAAGGAAAATGTGCAAGCTGCCCAGTTTGTAAGAAGTCCTTTCTATTCAAATCATATGTTGTGCTGCACATGAGAGTCCATACAGGGGAGAAACCCTTCAGTTGCTCTACATGTAGTGCAAGATTTACATTCAAGGGAGGTCTGAAAGAGCACATGAAAGTCCACTCATCTGAGAAACCGTACAGTTGTATGGTGTGTAGTGCAAATTTTGCACGAAGCACTAGCCTGAAAGAACACCTAAAAAGCCACACAGGGGAGAAACCTTTCAGATGCTCAAAGTGTGGTAAAAGATTTGGACAAGGTGGAACTCTGAGAGTGCACATGAGAATCCACACGGGGGAGAAACCTTTCAAATGTTCAAAGTGTGGCAAAGAATTTAGTCAGGTTGGAAGTATGAGGACGCACATGAGAATTCACAGGAAGGAGAAGCCCTTTAGGTGTTCAAGGTGTGGGAGAACATTTAGGCACATTGGAACTCTGAGAACGCACATGAAAATCCACATGAGAGGAAGCCTTTAATTATAGCATTTCTATTATAGAAATCACTCACCTTGCTCCATGCCGAGAGATTCAAAGGTTGTACCCAGTGCTCAAAGTTGTTCTTTGAGGGGACAGTTGACGTCAACAGTCAAACACCAGATGAACATTTTAAAGGAACTCCCCTGATCATCTTCAATGCCAACTGGTGTGAAAGTTACCAGCTGCTCAGCAAAAATCATGTCATCAGAACATTGTTTACTCTCCAGTTCCAGTGTCCAACATGGATCTACCAGATACACAACAAGATTGACCTGCACCAATCAACAGTTGATAAGAATCTTTCACCTTAATGGATAAAAGCTCAGAGTATTTTATGAGTCGTTTATAAAGAGCTTCTGCTGTACATTAAAGTTAGGCCTCCCTTCTTAGCAGGGAGATCAATGCAAATGCACAGCAAAGTAATTTGACACAATGATGTACTGAAAAGTAAGAGTAATATTTATCACTATTAATGGCATGATATTTAATGTGCAAGCAAAATGTCACCCCTCACAGGATACTTATCTGGAACAATATATATAAGCTCTGTATAAAAATAAATATTTTTTTCCAACAGTGAAAATATCCTATTATTCGTCAGTTTTTCTACATGATCAACTACATACTTATTTTGCAGTGGTGAATAAATTAAACCTATTTCTATATTGTTTTTGATGCTGTCCCCTTTTTTAATTATTATTATTTCTTAAAGGTTTGAAACGAAAACGGCAATACCAGAAAAAACTGATGACAAAACATGTTTCCAATGTCGCATTAAGATTAAGACTAAGGCTAGACATTTGTAAGGCTAGTTTTGCTATTGCCAAGTTTGTTTAACCAACAAAGTCAAAGAGATATCATTGAAATACTTCCAACAAATTATTTGCCGAGACTCAACAAGACATTGATGTTTGCCCATAAAACATTTGGATCAAATTGTCCTGATTTATTGCTGTTCATATCTATCTTCACCTTTTGTCATGTTGAAAAACATGTTTGGATCAATTAAATTCGGGAGGATTTTCTCTGTTCTGTTGTCTCCATTTGCATACTATTTTTACTAAATTTTGTATGAACAGACCCAAATTCTTGAAAAAAAAAAAGTCTTTTTGGAGGAGCTGACTGGAGAAGTGTGACAGTACTGAACCGTGTGGTAGAAGTGACGGAGGGGGGACTAGATGGTGGTATTGCACCAAGAGTTGGCTCCGAGCCCCTTCTTGTTTGCCATGGTGATGGACATGCTGACCGATGACGTTGGGCAGGAGTGTCCTTGGACTGTGACATCTGCAGATGACCAATAGATCTTTTGTGGGAGCATGTGGGAGAAAACCACAGTGGAGGTATTCACTGGGGAGAAGAGGAATAAGGTCAGTTGCAGCAAGACAGAATATGTGTGTGAATTAAAGGGAAACAGGTGGAATGGTGAAGCAGTTCAATTGCTTTGGCTCATCTGTTCAGACCAATGGGGAGTGTGGAAAAGAGGTGAAGAAGCAGGTGCAAGTTGGAGTGGGTGTAGAAGAGTGTCAGGAGTTATCATCGACAAAGCAGTAGGAGAGTGAAGGTAAAGGCTTACAAGACGATATTGAGGCCAGCTCTGCTGTATGGTTTAGGGATTGTAGCACTGATGAAAAGATAGGAAGCAGAGTTGGAGATGCTCTTTGTGGGTGAAGACGATGGACAATATTGGAAACCAGCACATCGGTGGGAAAGCTCAGGTTAGACATCCTGAAGACAAAGTTAGAAAGGCCAGATTGATACGGTTTAGACACCTGAAAATGAGAGATAGTGAATAGATTGGTAGAAGGCTGCTTGATATGGAGCTGACGGGTAGGGGTAAAGAGGGAGACCAAATACGAAGTTCCTGGATGTGGTGAGAAAGGACATGCAGTCCCTTGGTGTTACAGAGAAAGATTCAGTGTACAGGGCAAGATGGAAACAGATGATCCAATGTGGCAACCTCCAAAGGGAGCAGCTGAAAGAAGACTGCTTATAACGAACAATAAATTTGCCATGATCTGAATGTACAAGTAAAAAAAACTTAAAACAACAACTACTTGAAGCTAAACATGATATTTATGTTGGTGCCTTTTCTAATGTTTTTCCCACAATCATTGTCATTACTACGAACATTTAATCCCTCTAGTGCAATTGTGATTACATGATTGTGTTTATTTGTTTTTTTGTTTCAATAAAATTGTCACAAATATAAAAAAAATATGCTAGTTTCCAGTCGGACAACTATAGTCATCGCACCAGTGCCTGGAGTTCCAACATCCGGTCCGGGCTTCTCCACAACAACCTGGTTATGTCTACAGCCAATATTGTGAGAGGAAACGTTGCGGAGAAGCTGACGATCGTAGCAGAGATGGAGAGAACTGTAGCCGGCTCTGAGGAAGTGTCCTCGGGTTCCAAGAAGGAGATGGAGCGACAGAAGGAGCTGGATTATTTCCCTCAGCGTCTTGTCAAACTAGAGACAACAGGTCGGTATTAGTCGCTAAAAGCAAAATGATTCCTCCGCGTAGAAAACACAAGATGACGAACCAGGATTACAAAAATGTTAGTTTAATGTCTAAATCACGTTGAAAGAGGCCGTTTCCGGTACTTTCAGTGGGTATTCTAGATTCTGTTGGTGTGTCAGCCGGGGCGAGACTAGGCCCAGAGAAAATCTTCCATCTTATTAATTAAGGTTTAATTACACATTTAACTTCTGTCAAATGTCAAACCATCATTCCTTTAAGTATGGTATCAACAAGACAGAATGATAATCGAGTTGAGGCATGCTCTTACTGTCAGTAAAGTCATAGATTTTCTTATCTAAGACATGTTAAATAGAAAAATACGTTTGAAATCAAGTTTTGGTCACTTAGAATATTTAAAATCATCATGATCAACGATGATTGAGAAAAAATTCATCAATAGTGCTGTATGAAGTCACCTGAAGACAACCTTGTAGGCAGGATGAAAGTAAACATCATTTTTACACTTTTATCTTTTTAATCATATATCTTATTTAACGTTATTTCAATTTGTAGCTCCTTGTGTATTAATACGTATGTGTTTTTCATGTGAATGTGTTTTTCGTATGAGCTGCTCACAATGATTTGCCCCCTCTGGGATGAAAAAAAGGTTTTTGAAATTGTATTTAACTTAATTGTAAAATAGTTATATTGCAGCCCATGCATGATGCTGTGGTGGTTAGAATAGTAATTTGGTAACTACTCAGGACAGATGTGCTTTTGAGTAATTTGTCCTCTAGGGGTGATATAAATAAAACCACCTCCGAATTTAGGGACCGTGGACGAGGAGGGAAGTTAGTGATTATTTGTCCCAATAAAAATTCCATGAAAATTTACAAGAGTGAATTTTCCCAACTAGTTGATGTAGTATAACCACAGATATATATATATATATATATATATATATATATTTTTATTATATTAGGACCTTTATTTTTGTCAGCGTCTAGTCAACTGTAAAAAAGAAGTATTTTCACATCAGTTTTGAAAAAGTAATTTAAATCTACAGCTATGCATTTCTCAACTTTTTAAGTCAGTTTGGTTCAAAGCGATATTCTTTGACATAGTTGGATCGCTATGGAGTTTGAAACTATCCTCATAGTGCACTAATGTTTTTCCTCATTAAATTGTTTATTTTTGCAAATATCAGAATTTACTTCTCATTATCTTGTACGGTTTTTGCTCATAAAATTCAACGGTAGACGTTGATGGTAGACGTACAGAACAATTGTCCTCATCTCTAACATTTTAGCTGATGACAAATGCCTTCATCGGTGTTGATGAGGACTTTTTTTCAGCTCTAGGTTTATTCAACTTGGGAGAACCTGTGTTACGTCACTTTTTCTCAACTGCAACTTCTTTTCCCACAGGAAAAACTTTGTTTTCGTCTTTTTTATCCTTTAGGATTAGGTTCTCAGCATTTCATCACTTCTGTCAAATGTTTTTTTCCAAACCAGATCATCGAGGAGACGGTCTGACCAACACATCTAAAAAAATGTTGTGAATTAAATGTTGCCGCTCCTGACAGACTAAACTGTTTTTATTACAGTTTAGTCTAACTTAATTAAACATGTGTGGAATACTGGATTATTACACGATTTTCAAACAATATCTCTTTTACTTGTAAACTTAAGCAGACCCTTTAGCAACTGGGAAATATGAAAGCAAGGCTGTAGTATGAGGAACACCAGACTGTGGTTGCTAAATTTCAATGAGATAATGAGCCATTACTGACAAAAACACTATGAATCAACTGCTTGGGATGTTCGGCATCTTCTCTGAGTATTTCATATGATATTCCCCCATGTAATATACATCTCCTTTGTTCCTTCCTTTTAAAATAAACTTAAAAATAGGTTATCACTTTCATTTTTAAGCGTTGATGAGAATTGTCTGTTCCTCCGGATTTCCTTTAACAGCTCCCTCTGTTACACTGCTGTCAACAAATAGTTCAGGGAAATGAATACTATATTTGATTGGAAAATTCTGACCTTGTAAAAATGTAGAGGAATAAATACAAAGTTTCTGTTTAGTTGTGTTAAACTGAAATTTTTCTCTAATTCCCATTTCATCTTTTAATGATTACTTGTTTGCATGCTGGTTCGGCCTTTTCTAAAAAAAGAAAAATGAAAACACTATCCAACTCGGAGAATGATGGACCATTTTGAGCTCAAGTGTGAATATATGTTATTATTTTCCACAGATGTCAAGTTTCTGTCTGAGAGTAAAGAAGAAGTTCCTCCTGAGGAGCAGAGGTGGAGCCCCAGTCTTGACAAGAATGACCCACCAAGGCTTCCAAACATTAAAGCAGAACAAGAGGAACCCTGGACCAGTCAGGATGGGGAGCAGCTTCAAGGAATAGAGGAGGTTGATATCATCAAGTTCACATTCACTCCTGTCAATGTGAAGAGTGAAGAAAATGATGAAGAGGAACCTCAGTCCTCACAGCTTTATGACAATGAAAAGATGAAATCAGAAACTGATGGACAGGACTGTGGAGGACCTGAACCAACCAGGAGTTTTGGTCTAGATACTTATTTAGAACCAGTTACTGATGATGAGACTTCACACTCCTCTGAATCTGATACTGATGACAGTTGTGACTGGCAGGGGACCAGTGAACCTCAGCCAGGTTTCAACTATCTGAGAAACAATGAAGACCCTGAATTGAATGCTGGAGAAACGCCAGTTAGCTCATCTAAAAGTGCTTCAAGATCTTGCCGCAAAAGACATTTGCACAAACACAGTGGAATCCAAACAGAAGTGAAAACATTTAGCTGTTCAGTTTGTGGCAAAAATTACATCTCAAAGAACTCCCTAACAGCTCACACGAGGCTTCATTCAGAAGGAAAAAGCTTCAGCTGCTCAGTTTGTAAAAAATCTTTTCCCTATAAATCACATGTTGTGATGCACATGAGAGTCCACACTGGGGAGAAACCCTTCAGTTGCTCTATCTGTAGCACAAGCTTTAAATTAAAGGGAAGTCTCAAAGAACACATGAGAGTCCACTCAGGGGAGAAACCTTTCAGGTGTACGGTATGTGATACAAGTTTTACTCGACGGGAAAGCCTGACAGAACACATCAGAATCCACACAGGGGAGAAACCTTTTCGATGCTTAAAATGCGGTAGAAGATTTGGACAAAGTGGAAATCTCAGGCGGCACATGAGAATTCATGGAGAGGAGAAACCCTTCAGATGTCCAAAGTGTGGTAGAAAATTTAGACATAGTGGCAATATGAGACGGCACATGAGAATCCACATCGTAGAAACTATTTAAGTACTGTGGATATGTACATTCTAATGAAACTCCCTTCATTGTCTTCCTTGCCAAGTGGCCCTGATGAAGAGGATCCCTCATATTTGTAGTATACTAATCCCCAGGGTCCTACTCTGACATACATAGTCCATACAGAAATATGAGATTGTTTGGCCCCTAAAGCTGCAGGTACACCCTTCGATCAAAAATACCTGCTTACATGACATGGTAGGTTCTGACAACGCTCCAAGGAAAGTTTCTGAGTCTATATCTGAGAATGCATAGATGGCAGAAAGAGACAACTTACCTGACAAGCAAGTGGAAGAAAACAGATTGAGAAACAGAAACAACTGGAGCAGACAAAAGGAGCTGAATGGAATCAAACCAATTTTGAAAAAGTAGCTTATGATGAGGAAACTAAAAATGTACTTGTGTACATCACTGACACAGAAAAAAATGAAAATGAAACGAAACAGCAGTCAGAAGGACAAAGCAAAAGAAATTAATGCATTCTTCCATCCCTTTAGTGACTATAATCCGGTCCATATTCCAAAGCACAGCCATTCCGAGCTCACTAGTTGGGCCTAAGGCATCTCCTCAGTTTGAAATAGTGTACCTATATGTATTATGCAAAGGGACATGCATAGATTTAAGGGTAAGATTTAACCCTTATAATACTCCTTTGGCAAGAAATCACAATTGTTATCAATAATGTAAGTAGAAAAATAATTGGATTTGATGAGTGCATGGGTAAATGTAAATATGAATAAATATAGAAATGATATATTATATAATTATATGATAAATAAATGCGTCCTTTAACTAGCTGTGGGCTCAGACAGTTATGGTTCTGTAGCTTTTCAGTGCTATGAATTACTTTTCCATTTTTGGAGATATTTATGTTTACACAATGGTGTTCAGTGCCAAACTTTGGTTGCTATATATTTGAAACTGCACTTTATGAGTTAAATGTTCTTTTTCACATTGAATAAGTTCTTTTATTTTCTTTATGAAATGTTGATTGTTGAAAGCTAAGTTAGCTTTAAGCGGTTTTTGGTTGCTCTGCTTATGATTATGTGACAAAAAAACAACCAACTAAATGCCTGTTCAGTCATGTTATAATACTTCTGCCATAACATGGTGTTTTTATAGTAAGCTATATCAATGTTTATATTACTATAAGATACCTTTGGGATTAATAAAGTATTTTATCTTATCTTGCTATGGCTTTTAACTTAAGTTGGGCATTTAGTTTAAGCTCCCAAGAAGAGAAAAATTACGTTATTTATTTGTGTGTTGAGCTCTTATTTAACAAGACAGTTTAGTTTGGTTGAGAAGATTTCCACAAAGCGTTCCATGACTTGGTAGTAGGACAATGAACTATCCTTGGGAGGGATCACAGGGATAAATGTGTCCCGCCTTCCCCTGCTTATAAGAATGTTTTTCAATGCTCATTTGATTTCTTCTCATTAGATTGAATCCATTATTGTGAGTCCTTTCTGGACTCGTAATTATTTTAGCAAAATGACTGATGCACTGTTGAAATAAACTGTAATTTACATACTATGGTATTTTGTCTTTCTGGTACTTTGAGTTGTGTTTCATTTTTAGCCAGATACGTATGAAGTATGGTGCATTAACGTTTAGTCACGTTTATTTTGAAAATCTCTGACGAACCACCGCCGGATATGTACTTCCGTTCAGCGCTTCATTGCTTAGTTGTTTTGTAAGTTGCAGTAGAATGTGCAATACGGTTTAAAATAAACATCGTTAGTTCCCATAATACCCACTGAAAAGGATCGAATAACCTGCATCTTTGAATAAACTAGTTTGATTTAGGAGAAAAACCGGGGATGTCCAGATAGAGCAGTCAGAAAATACTTTTTTTTTTCAAAGTTTAACGTGTGAATCTCCCGCTGTCCTGAAGTGGATAATGATAATAAAATTGAGAATGATAATAAATTAGCTTGCTAACAGGAAATAAACGAACGTCAGTGAATCATCGAATGAAATTTTTCTAGAATTGTATAATATAATAATTGCGGAAGGTGGCAAACTGTCACAAAAGAGGTTCTAAAACACAAACTAGGAAAATATTGTAGAAACCGAGGGAATGACCAATTGCACTAACGTCTAACTTCTGCAAAATTTTGTAAAAAATAATAACTGAAAGATGAATCTATTATATAGAAAATAAAGGATAAATAGTCAAATACCAGAGTGGTTTTAGTTCATTAGCTTCATTCTGGTGTTTTACACCAGAATGAAGCATACTAAGTCCATTATTATTCTCAGTAATGATAAACGACATGTATGTGCGAATACTGAATGAGATTGGACTATCAGCTTTTGCAGATGATGGGGTAATTTGAAAGTGGGGAAGAAATTCATTGTAAAGAAAGTGCAGATGGCTATTACAAAGGCACAAGATAGGTCATATAAATGTTTTTTTTTATTGCCATTGATAAATGTGACTGTAAGTGTGTGGTTGTGTGTCTCTATGTGTGTCTGCCCTGCAATGAACGGGTGACCTGTCCAGGGTGTACCCTGCCTCTCACCCCGATGTTAGCTGGGATAGGCTCCAGCCCCTCGTGACCGTGAAAAGGATAAGCAGTAGATAATGAATGAATGAAGACCAAGATAATGTTCTTTTAAAAGAAAAGTATTGGCAGTGAGGTAAAACTAAAATTGTATAATCAATACTGTGAGAAAGTAAATAGTTTTTAGGATTATAGTTTGATGAAAGGGTGACTTGGTCGGTGCATATTCAGAAAATGGTGGGAAAAAGTAAGGAAGTCTTAAATTTCATGAGGTGTTTAGTTGGAAGTGAATGGGGGGCAGACAGAACTGCTTTAAAGGCCATATATACTGGATTTATTAGCTCAATATTAGATTATGGCTGTGTGATGTATAGATCCACAGCAAGCACATCACCTACACAATATAAGGCTTTGAGATTTTGCACAGGTGCATTTAAAACAACTCCAACAGCAATACAGTGTGAAACGGGGGACATGCCTTTTGAAAAAATGAAAAGGGCAAAGTATCATTAAATTACTGGATTAATCTACAGGGCCACAGTAAATATCAAAAGAAGAAAGTCTAAAACCGTGTTGGGAAAAGGAAAAGAGGGAAATCAAAGGTTGCGATCGACGATGACACAGAAAGCATACAACTTGGAATAGCACGACTAAACATCAGTACCTTTATCAACGAAATATAACGAAATTGGCTGAGAAGATGTAATTTTGTAATTTTGTTGCAATTACTATTATATATTCTGATCCACTCGGATATTCTGATCCTGCACCAAAACTTTGTTTGCTAACCGACAAGAAACAATCAAGAAGAAGAAAAAAAAAAAACAGACGTCATTTCTGACTGTAGAGAGACTAACAGCCTTCATTGGAATGAAAAGATATTGCAGTGAATGAAGCCAGTTGTCTGATGTCAGAAGGCAGAGAACTTCTGTCTAGCGGCGGCCGAATGCTGCTGCTGCAAAAGAGATCTCATTGAGCTGTTTGAAAGAACTATAGCAGAGTATGAGGACACGTTTTGTGGAGAACGAGAACTATTGGACGCTGTCACCAATTCACGAGTCCGCTCACAGGGAACAGGATTGAAATTGTTCAAATGTTCAGTTTGTGGCAAATTATGGTAATGGATGACATGGAACTTCATTCAGAAAGAAAAATTCTCAGGCGTTCGGTTTGTGAAAATACTTTTTTGTATAGGTCCAAACTTCTGACGCACAGGAGAGTCCAGACAAGCCACACCACTCTGTTGTTCATTCGGTATTGCAAGATTTACATTAAAAACACCTGATTGATCACAATATATATTATATATTTCTCATGAAATCTTGTATATTATTTGTGCACACAAGTTATTATCTTCTTATTATTTGTGTGCACAAGATAATAACTTGTGCACACAAATTACTATCTTGTGGGCGCAAGATAACTCTATTGTGAATTATAATCTTGTGCCAAAAACACTCCAGGTATTTAAATGACAGTAGGTAGTATTCTGTATTTAGGTGTTCTAATGTTTAACGCTAGTTTGTAGGCCGCCAGTAACACCGACGAAGGATTAATGTTCAGTCTTTTATCTTGAAAATCCTCGACGGTGTGCTTCCGAATAATGAACTTCCTATAGCTAGCAGCTAGATCTCTGCGTAGCTCGTTGGTTCCCATCTGATCCAGTTGCTCCTACATCTTTGGATTAAGTGGTTAACTTTGGGTCAACTTCTGTGATGTCCCGATAGAGCATTCTGAATAGATTCTGTGTCTTTATCTTAACATGTATAATATGTGAATTATCCCCTGCTGTCCTGAAGCTAATATAGCGAACATAGTTTGCTATTCGGCAACAAAGTGACGTCATTTCAGGACATCAGAGAGACCGACGGAGTGAGTCTGGAGTAAAGGTTGCTGCAGTGAAAGAGTCCAGATGTGTGACGTCCAAAGGCTGAGAGCTTCTGTCCAGCAGCGACTGACTGCTGCTGCTGAAGAAATATTTGAGCTGTTTTTAAGAAGCATAGCAGAATACGAGAAGACACTTTGTCGACAACGAGAACTATTGGATGCTGTTTCAAAGCCTCGAGTCCGCTCCCACGGAGCAGGTTGGTTCGCTTCGATTCACCACAACATCTAATGCAGGGGTACTCAAATGAAAAGTTCAAAGGTCAACAAAGTCATTTTTCAACGAGTCAAAGGTCCATTTATTATAGTCGGAAAAAGGCCAAAAGCCCTAATACTGTTATATTCAAAACAAAATTGCCTTTTCATTCAAAACAACAACAAAAATACATAATAAAATAAAATGCCATTCCCATTGCATCTTGTGTCTGTTACCAAGACTTTGAGCTTTGGCACAAATGGTGTGATGGCCAGGTGGAGACACTGATGTAAGTGTTCATTTGTGAGTCCACTGCGGTACTTGTTCTTCACCACGTTCATTGTTGAGAATGCAGATTCACAGCTGTAGGTTTGTTCCAAACACTGAGAATGTGAAGTGCCAATATTATGCAGCTGAGGGGAATAAGCTGCAGTTACTATCTTTGTCCAGAAGTTGTTAAGGTCGCACTGAGTCTCTTTCAGTGCAATGTTTTCCCTGAAGTCAATTAACTCACTTTGCAGTGAACTCTTTCACATTTCTGACCAGAAATAGATTTTCATTCCTAATGGCCCAAAAACGCTCCAGGACCTTTCCTTTTGCTCAGCCATCAGTTGTTGTTGTGCAGTAGCAAATCATCAAATGCTGCGTTGACCTTTCCAGGATTGTGTTATAAATGTCTACCCCCCTTTGTTCACAGAGGTTTGTAATGCCCAACACATCTTCAACAAACTCCCTCTTTGGATCATCCTTATACCTCACAAACTACATCAACTGAGCATTGTCAGTGGACACATCCACAGCTAAAGAAATTCACCCTGTATTTTGTACCAGCCAGTTTTTCAGTACGTCTGGTTGCAGGGGAATCTGAGAGGGGGATTGGCTTGAGATTAGCTGTCATTTCCTTTTTTCGTTCACCTTGAAACATGGTGTCCATCCCTTCAGTCATAGATTATTTTATTATTTCTGCATCAGAGAATGGCATATTGTGCTTACCGAACACCAACGCCACTCTGAGTGAGCACTCTGTGGCTTTTTGTTGTTGTGTCATAGATGTAACGAGAATCCTGAGAAGCTTTTACCAATGAGCTAGCTAACGAACTAACTAGATTTCCGATACATTTCATCATATGCAGGCAGGTGCTGTTAGACATTAATTTTGGCTAACTTCTTATTGTATTTGGTTTCTTTGTTCCCTAGCTTATGTTAAATTGAACTGGACAGAGTTCAGTGTTGAGTTGGCCTTCATCTCAGTACATGCATGGTCTTAGTCTCTCTTACCACATTTGGCTTTCCCCTGGTAGATTCTCATCCACTCGGAAGTAGAGGTGCACCATTTATAATTTTTTGGCTTATTTCCGGTCGCTGATTTTTCTTAAGTCTGACCAGCCAATACCGATTTTGGGCGATTTAATTTTTTTTTACTTTTAAGTTTTGAAATCTTAATGAGTACTGTATTTTCAGTGCTCTTATTTTGAATGATTACAATGGAAGTAAGGCTAGTTGGCATTGTCTGTGTATTTTGACCTGATGTAAATTAATGTTTCTTAAATCAATTGTATGACATTTCAAATTAAAAAATAACATTTTCTAAACCTTATTCTTTCCATTATATGTAATATGTTGGCTTTTTTCAAGGACTCGGGGCTTGTGGCTTGCTCTGACGTCCCGCTAGCTTGAGCTTTAGCTTATTTAAAACGACTATGTTACTCGGGGTGATTGAACTTGAAATGTGTGATTAAATTTGTTGTGCCGAACGCTTTAGGTGTTGTTTATCCGCAGCTTATTTTGTCCTTGCCAGTGTTACAAATTGCGAGCATTATATTTTCTGGTTTTCATGCGATAGGTTATGAGCTGTGGAAGCTCATGCTTGGTGTGCGTGTACGGAGCATTGGTGAAACCGTCATGTAAGCAAACTCTAGTGAGGCTACCCGGCTGATCCTGCACAGATCGATCGGCATCTTTACTTGAAATTCTTTTTTTTTTTTCAATATTACCACATTATTACCAATATTAATGCTTACCAGAAACATTATGCATGCATTAAATTTAGCATTTATTGATATTTTTCAAAAACAATGTTGCCAATGCCAGTTTGAACATCAAATGCATTTACTATATGTAGAAATGACATTGCAAATAGTTGCATTCAGTTCCTTTTTAATGATCTGCGGTGTACCAATGTATTTTGGAATTGTCCTTTGAAAAGCGGTAGAATCATTGGTTTATAAGTTACCAGCCATCTAAAAGATGTGTTTGTATTTCATTTCATGTCAACAGATGTCCACCTATTGTCAGTGTGTCGAGAAGGTCCCCCTGAGCAGCAGGAGTGGATTTGCAGTCTGGACCAGGATTATCCGCCAGAACTTCCATACATTAAGGAGGAACAGCAGAAACTTTGGACCAGTCAAGAGGGAGTGCAGTCTCAAGGGCTGGAGGAGGCTGATGTCATCAAATTCACAATAACCCCTGTCCTTGTGAAAAGTGAACAATACAATGAAGAGATTCCTCAGTCCTCACAGATTCATCACACTGTAGAGAAGAATGCAGTTGGTGATGGAGAAGACCATGGAAGACCAGAACAAGATAGGAATTTTAATCCAGATAGTAATTCACAATCAGTTACTGTTGACGATGAGTCATGCTCCTCTGAGATTGTGACTGATGTAAATTGTGACTGGGAAGAGACCAGCAAACTACAGTCAGGTGCAAACTCTCTCAGGAACAATGGAGAGTCTGAATGTTTTACTGGAATAATACCAATTACCACATCTGAAGTTCCTACAAGCTTTGGTCACAAGAGACATCTACAGGAACTCAAAGGTGTCAGAGTGGGAGCAAAAACCTTTAGTTGCTCCATATGCGGTAAAATATACACAAGGAAGAACTCTTTAACAGGTCACATGAGACTCCATTCAGAAGGAAAAAGATTTAGTTGCACAGTTTGCCAGAAGACATTTCCATACAGAGCAAACCTCATAATGCACATCAGAGTTCACACAGGAGAGAAACCATTCAGTTGTTCAGTGTGTGGCCGAAGATTTGCTGTCAATGCAAATCTGAGAAAACACACAAGAATCCACAACAGGGAGAAACCATTCAGTTGCAGTGTTTGTGGTAAAAGTTTCACCCAGCTCAGTGAATTCAAACAACATAAGTGCATTCGTTAGAGCAATGGAAGTAAATTATGTTTCAAGAATCGGCTGAATGATGAAAAAATCCCCAAGATTCCAAATTAAATTATGCTTTGACTTTTGAGTCGAGATTAATATGTTATAAAATTGAGTCTACATAATTCTGGAGTTGTCCAGGAAATTAATGTTTGGGCTATCATGTGTTCATTGCTATTACATTTATAAGTACTTTGTGTCACTTATATAGCACAAAAGTAAACATTTTTTGTTTAATATGTGAATCATAAATGTCCAAGGCAGTGCCAAGCCACCCTATGGAGGAAGCTCATCTCGTTCCCTGGCATCCATGATCTCATTCTTTTAGTTACCACCCAGGTGAGGTTTGGGAAATGGATCTAGTGTTAAATTCAGAGTGCACTCTGTCTCTCTTTTTCTACAGGGATAGTTTGAACTCTTAAAAAGCATTTTCCCGTATTACCACAAATTTTAGACTGTATCTTGATTATCATCTTTTATTTCTTAATACCTTAATACCAACAATGGAAATAAATACAATACAAATGAAACAGCAATAAAATTTGTCTTATGCTCAGCATTTCTTGAAAATAAAAACAGTATATTAACTAGTACTAAACATTAGATTAGACATTAGTTTAGACATCAATGTAACTAGTTTAACTAATTGAACTGAGATTTATTTCTATTTTCCATTTCCTTAAAATGTCTGTGGTTAAACTTATGTCACTTTCTAGAAATTAATTGAAAGTATTATTGTGGTAAATTTAAGTGCCATATGGTTGAATTTGATGTTTAATTTATAAAATAAACAGTAAAATTTCAAAATGAAGCAAGAAACTGCATGCATGTGAAATTATCATTAGGGGCTCAGGACCTTAAGGGCCTTTAAGCAGCGGTTTTGGGTTGTTGTGGATGTGTTCTTTATTTATTTATTATTGTCACTGTATTGCCACACTGTTCTAAAATTTTCTGTTGTCTCTTTCTGATTGTATGAAGTTTGTTTAAAGAGCCTCAGTAGTAGTCTGTCCAGTCACCATTTTTCACGAGTCAGTTTGAGAGCATATAGATGATGTAGATCAGAATCTGATCAAAGTATTTTTAAACAGAATCATGCTGGATTTAAAATGGCACTGGCAAGTGACATCGTATCTCTTATAAACCTCCAATCAGTACTTAATCACATGTAAAACCAGGAGGAAGGCATTTCAAAGCTTATAGATAGACATCAATAACTGCAGTTATAGCGTTGTCATGTGTTGTATTTTCTACGATCATGTATTCTAAACCAAATAATTTCAAAAAATTACAGAGAATTGTGATCTTAGTTCTAAACAAGGAAAAAAAAGTACTTAACTCAGCAAGAATTGCCAAAACTACTATGTCTTATCAGGCATTGATTATTATCATAAATAAAAATGTTTTCTATTTTCAATACAATAGGGAGGTCTAGCATCACATTTATATAGTCTGGAAACCTGATAAACATCTCCTCCATATTGTAAATGAAATGAGTGAAAGCCCAATTATACCTTTCACTAGCCACTAGATAAAAAAACTCTTGTAGGGGTTTTGGCTTTTTGATTGATGTCAGATTATCACAATGTTAACCTTTTCTTAATTCTACTCCCAATTCTTCAAATTTAAGAGTGATTAGTGAATTTTTTTTACAGAGTAATACATGGATCCACATCCTCTCTTTCTCTGAAACTTTCATGGTGTATATAGTAGACAGGAAATGGTAAGGACCTGTCCGATGTCAGGAGTGCATTTCACCTGTTTGAGAAATAAAAGCATTTGCAGGAAAGAAAATCTCCTAAAACATTCCTTTTACCAAATATCTCTTAACCAGAGGATTTTGTCTACTGTGGTTTGCACGAATATACTACTTCTGTAGATTAGCTGTGAAGTTTGGTACTGACTCAGACATAGATAACCATTTGTCATTTTTTGTTGGCCGACAGCGGCAAACACACTACATCCATCAATTTTCCAACAAATGCCCTGCAACTATCAATTTGGCAAAATGCGCATGCTGCAAGTCAAGAAAACATCTTCATTGATTTGACAACACCTGTGCACAGCAAATAAAGAAAAAGTCATCAATTTCACAACACAGGTATTATGTAAAAAAAAAAAAAAAAAACATATTAAGAAAAACGATCTGCAAAAACCACATGACAACGGAAGTGTGAACGAAGAATGTATAAATATTTCGTTATATTCCCATTAGCCGTGATAGCTTCCCTTAACTTCCGGGTCATGTAGTCATGTGATTAAGAGTAAAACTTTAATCAACTTCGAAAAAACACTTAAAACTTAACCAGCTATATGAATAGCTTTTGTAAGTGACATTCTGACTGATGTATGCACGTTGCCACGGCGACAACTGAAGTAAGTATGTGCGATGGTGGTTAACAGTTTTCTTCAGCAAGTATAATACACCCTTTTTACTGTAGCTTTGGATGTTGTGCATGTTAGGGCCATTATTTAATTTATAAGTTGTTTTCACATGTTGATTAAAGTTTTATTCTAAGTCACATTAGTACATTACCCAGAAGATAAGCGAAGCTACCACAGCAACCCTAAATACCATAATTTACTATATTTGATTTATTCAATAAATTAAGCAATAAAAAATAGTCCCCGGGGTTGCAACACTTTAAAGTGTCCTTCGTGAACACTTTCGTTCTCCTGTATCTTTTGGATATCATTTTTCATAATGTGTTCTGGTTATTAGCAGATCGTTTTTCTTAATGTGATGTGTTGTGGCTTTTGCAGCGTGCTTGTGTTGTTAAATTGATAAATATGTTTTCTGTAAGGTCTGTGCTCATGTGTGTTGCCAACTTCACGAAGATGTTTTCGTAACTTGCAGCATGTGCATGATGTCAAATTGATATTTGTCCCTGTAGGCCACCGTAGTTTCCCCTACGAAGCTGGATCAAAGTTGAAAGCGTGACTGAGTTTCACAATTTTACTGACAGTGTTATTCTAAGGGAGCAACATTGCATCAAGCAAATCAGATGCAGTGACATGAAAATAATATTTGTCGATTCATTAATTTGATATTTTAATTAATTTAAAAATAACGTGCATGAAGTTTTCAGCGTATTGTTCCCCGGAAAAATCAAATGGTTAATGTTTAGGTCCTTCATTTTGAAAGTCATCGACGGACCACTTCCCCAAACAGTGCTTCCGGTGGATAGCAGATAGTTTCCCTGTTCCTTGTCATGTGGGTTCCAATCAGATCTCCCTCGGCTGAACCAGTAGGACCTATATATTTGTATAAGCTGGTTTAATTTGGGATCAACGCCCGGGGCTTTTCAGACCAGACCCATCTCCTGTTAGCCAAGAATTCTTAAGGAAATTAGCGTGGCTTGTTGACCGGAAGTGAACGGCGCATCTGAGAGCTCGTCGGAGAAGCTTCGCTAGTGGATTTGTCACGGAAACAAAATATCAATATAGAACTGTATGGAAATACTGTATGCAGTTAAGTTCATCCGAACATGTTTAACTACATGTCTGACGTGTGAATTTTACCCTGCCGTCCAGACTCGAATGAAGCCAAATTAGCCTGCTAACACGAAACACAAGCCTGAAGCGAACTCAGCGTGCTAGTAGGCAACCACAGATATCTGGAGTGGGCATCACAGTAAGATCATT
Organism: Lophius americanus; assembly: GCA_037951165.1. Taxonomy (NCBI): domain Eukaryota; kingdom Metazoa; phylum Chordata; class Actinopteri; order Lophiiformes; family Lophiidae; genus Lophius; species Lophius americanus. Next base: position 8,784,388 of record JBBDHG010000015.1, on the reverse strand, counting down.
TCTGGAAATACGAGAGACTTAACAGAGTGAGTCTGGAGGAATAGTTGCTGCAGTGAATTAGTCCAGATGTGTGACGTCCAAAGACTGAGAGCTTCTGTCCAGCAGCGACTGACTGCTGCTGCTGAAGAGATCTTCGAGCTGTTTGAAAGAACCATAGCAGAGTACGAGGAGACACTTTGTCGACAACGAAAACTACTGGAAACTGTTTCTGAGCCTCGACTCGGCTCACCCGGAACAGGTTGGTTCACTGCGGGAATGGAACTCACAACATTTACCAAATTACCAAAAGAGTTGGAAACAAACATGAATTACTTCTCCTTCCACTATAACCTCAGAGGAGATGGTTTCACTTTCACTTATATTTGACTGTTACTAATAGGGCAGGACCATCGATTGAAACAAATTACTTCTAATTGATCTATTCAAATCAGAACTTACTGATATTGATTCATTTAAGATAAGTCAAGATTTATTTATTTTTGTTCCACAACGGGTATTTCAAGGATACAGTTGCAAAGAGCAAGATCTTATTCTAAGTACAAGCATAAGAAGCATGGTAGAATAATATTTAATAATACAGTATTCCACACCATATACAGTTCATCTTCATACAGATTAAGTGTATCGTACAGATGATAGTTGTCATGGAAAGTGTTTTGCACAGATGATGAAGATATTGCACTGGGATATTCCACTCAGAAGAGTATTGCAAACAGTTTTAAAGTATTTTAGAATTATTGCAGTTGGGAATAATCTTGATTTATGGGGAGAGTCTATGAAAGCCATGGTTTTTGTAAAGACTCTCAGCAGCAGGAAGGAAGAATATGTGATATTGCTCCCCCATAATAATCATTTAGATTTTTTGTGGTTGACTGACCACGGCAAATCTCTGATTCAGTTCTCTGTTGTTTCGGTCGCCTCAATCATTATTGAGGCTGGCAATTTCAGAGTCATTGAAAGGTGTTGAGTAGCAGGAATATGCGTCTGAAATTTTCTCTTTGTTTTTGATTAAAAGAAAATACAAGTAATAAGCCATTGTTTGTAGTTTTATAAATATCAAATTGTATACCATGTTGTACCCTGCAACTGGTATTTTGGACATCTTTCAAGCAAATCCAATAATTTTTTTCCCCCCATCAAAGGAGAGGTATAGAGTTATCCTTGTCCATCAATCAGTCGATACATCCATATGTAACAGGAGATAATCTATTCACTTCCCCTCGAAAACTCCTGGACAGAACTTAATTACCTTGTGGCACACAAGTATAATATATAAATAACTCTCGAATATGCATTAAAATCCTCACTATCTGAACTGTGATTTGACATAACAAAAAGTACCTTAAACAGGACACTTGTGACTTGTGAACATTATAAATTGAGCTCAATGGTGGTCCATTTGTTTAAGCAAAAACTAAGCTTGGCCCAGTCACCAGGTACCTCAAACCCAAACACAATATATAGTATTAACTAGTATCAACACGATACATCAACAACTAATAAGGCAAGACATCAGGCATCTGACATGCAGTGCTCTTGATTTTTCTCCCTGGTGCTGCTCCAACCAGATTCGTCGGTAAGACTGGGTCCCAAGCCAATCAGATGTCTGCAGATTTCCGACCAGGAGGAAAAGGGTTTCTGGAGGGGTACTTCCGGAAGTGAAAGTCAGTCACGGAGTCGAGACATAGGCTAATTATCCTGCAAGATCTAAAAAAACTATATAAAACAATGGAGGCGGGTACGGCGTTACCGGTTATTGCCGTTACAGTTATATACACGATATAGGGAATAAAATGCAACAATGGATCATGGAACACATGAGTCTGTTTCAGACGAATGCTAATCTAGACCGGATCTTTCAGACTTTATATTTAGGTGACCTAAAGGTGTGCCACTTATAATTGGTATCTTCAAAATGCCTTTTAACATTTTAAGCAAATTTTTTTTTTGTCATTCCACTATTGTTCTGTTCTAATACCATTTAAGTTCTAGCCACATCAGCACAAAATGTACTTATCACAATAGGCGAGGCATCTAAAGTGCCCTCCAGAATATTGCTACCCTTTAAAAAAGTAAAAGTTTACTTTTAAAAAGTAAAATGAAATAATAATAATAATAATAATACATTTAATTTATAATGCACTGCAAAAAATGTCTTTATTGCCTAAACCCAGAATCTCTGAATTATATAATTCATACCAATCTAACGTCTAGCATAAGACCGTCTAACATCTAACACACAAAAATCAATACATAAATATATATTTCTTAACATAAGAAAAAAATATCTCTCAAACATGCGTGCGATAATTACTGGCACCTTACATTTAATTAAAGCTCTGAGTCTCCTGTAGTGTGTGACGAGGTTTGAGATCACATGTAGAAGATCTGAGACAACTCATCCATAGAGAAACTCCAACTTCAACCTTTTGTAAGTTGCTGTGTTCTCTGATCTTACCATTGCGAAGAACATAAAATGGAATCAGGCCTTTGCCACCTCATATTAATCCCTTGTAAAACAGGAAGTCATTGCCCACCCCTTAAGAGCTCCTACTTAAACAGCGGAACCTAAAAATATAAAACAGGATAATAAGTTATCTTTTAATAACGGGATGTACTATGGGTGGCAATACTTATTTATAAACATGTTTTAGAGAAAAATGTGCGTTTCATGTTAAGAATGTAATTTTTTATTCTCTTTTGGTACTTGAATAAAAGGATATTCTTGTGAAAAATTGGGTAAAGAAATCGAAGACATTATTTGCATCTCATTTTGCTCATTTTCTTACTCGGAATGTACTAAGTACAGAATGTACTTGGACACAAATAATTACTTCTTCCAAATTTTAGCGTGTCACTCTCTCAACATCTTTTGGAATCGTGGTATAAGGTAGTCATGAGGTTGTTGGTTTGACTGTAAATAGCTGTCTAAAAATATGTCTGTTTTTGTTTAGTGTACACAGGCATCCGGTTGCTGTCTGTGAGTCAAGAAGACGTTCACCCTGAGCAACATGAGTGGAACATCAATCTGTACCAGGATGACCCACCTGAGCTTCCACATATTAAAATGGAACAGGAGGAATTCTGGACCAGTCAGGTTGGAGAGCAGCTTCAAGAGCACACGGATGCTAATAATACCAAGATCACTCTCAGCTCTGTCACTGTGAAGAGTGAAGATATTAGAGAGAGACCTCAGTCCTCACACCTTCATCACAAGGAAATGATTGATTCAGTAAGTGATGGGGTCGACTACAGAGGACTAGAACCAGACAGGAACTTTAATCCGGATAATTATTTACAACCACTTACTGATGATGAGCTGTCACACTCTTCTCAAATTGAAATTGATTTAAACTTGAAGGAGACGGATGAACCTCAGTCCGTATTAAACCCTTTGAGAAGTGATGAAAACCCGGAATGTAATAGTAGAAAAATACCGGCTAGTTCCTCTGATTATGCCTTAAGTTTTGGGCACAAGGCACATCCACAGGAACACAAAGGAGTGCAACCAGGAGTGAAAATATTCAGTTGCCCGGTCTGTGGGAAAAAATACACATGGAAGACGTCCCTGACAGCTCACATGAGACTTCATTCCGAAGGAAAAACTTTTAGCTGCTTAGTTTGTAAAAAGATTTTTCCATTTAGAGCCGGTTTTGTAACGCACATGAGAATCCACACAGGAGAAAAACCTTTCACTTGTTCAGTGTGCAGTAAAGGATTTGCACAAAGCGCGCATCTAAGAGACCACATTAGAATCCATACTGGAGAGAAACCTTTCAGTTGTTCCGTTTGTGGTAAAGGATTCAGACAAAGTGGAAATTTAAGGAAACACATGAGGGTCCACTCAGGGGAGAAACCATATAGTTGTTCAGTGTGTGTTAAAAGGTTTGGACTTAGTGAAAATTTGAGACAGCACATGAGAATTCATACAGGCGAGAAGCCATTCAGTTGCAGTGTGTGTGGGAAAGGATTCACTCAGTTAGCCCATCTTAAAGTACACAAGTGTATTAGTAAGAGCAGTGGAAGTAAATGAAACGGCAGAAATGCTGATTGTGCCGTTTTTAAGGACTTGGAACAAATCTTGCTTGGCACTGAAAAAACTGATACAGCCCGGAAAGTCTTACTTTTCTATTAATGAAGTCATTTTAACATGATACTACAATATTCTGTCAGTTTCCAGGAACTGTTGGTTTTGGTATTGCATTACTCAGTGATATAATTTGTAATGGCTCAGATGTTTTTCTTGGTATATGGGATGTACTTATTAAGCATTTTGAGTTTGTTTGAATTAATGCGCTTTACAACACACGCTACCATTCACACATTCACATGCACATTCATACAACAGAAGAGGCAACCATGCAACTGGTGCAATCATTTGTTCAACAATGGATCAATCATTTGGAGAGACTTAGTATCATCAAGATATCAAAGATGCATCAACTTACAGACATGTACTGCATGTCCTCTCCCAATATGAGCTATTGAGCTCAGGATGAGCAAATAACCACTATGTACCAATGTAAGCACAATAGCAATATTGTCAAAATTTGTTTTATAAAATGTAATTTATGAATCTCTCTCACTGAAAGAGGCAAATTTTGATCACTTGTATCTGTGATCTCATTCTTTCTGTTACTACCCAGAGTTCATGACCATTGGCAACGATCAAAATGTAGATCCGGACTTGGCTTTCTTTTCATCCTACTTGGACTTTATGGCATAATAAAGCAACTCCTCCGACTTCAGAGGGAGCAATCCACCAATTTTCAGCACAGAACTGTGGCTCATATTTGGAAGTAATGTATGGTATCTAATGTAGAACACAGTTATTTTAAACCAACAACGATTTGCAAGAGCAGGGATGCATTTTTGACCCTCTCAAATTGCTTGTACAGGCATTACCCTCACTTTGGTTATATATGAAATGGATGGCTCATAGCGAAAGCTCCAGCACCCAAACTCCCATGGCTCCTACAAAAAAGTCATAGACTTCTCAAAGTCCACCAAAATCATAAGTGTATTTTAAAACTTCCAAGCCTGTAAGGATTCATTTCAGTTTTTTCTGTTTTCAGTTTGGGAAACTGATTTTTCATGTGGGTTTGAAAATGTTTTTGTTTTTTGTTTCTTAGTTTTTCAGAAAATGTTTTAAAAGACCTTTAGTTTTAATAAAACTGTAAAAAAAAAGACTGTGAATGAAATTTATACTAAATGTATTTAACATGACATTGATACAATTTCATTTCTGTAAAAAGGAGGTTGGGAGTGTATTTCATGTATCTAGCCATCAAGGAAAGTGAGCTTGAATGGCTGCTGGTGCTTCACTGATTGCTCCCCAGGAGGAGAGATCTCTGTGTCTCCCTCCCTCTCCTTCCTTTACCCTTAATTTTTTCAATGCCCACCCGGAATAACTTGCTTCGTACCATTGAGGAGTAAATGTGACCGATGTGGAATTAGCACTCTTCACTGTGCGGTCAATCGCCTGCCGAGTTGAATCCGGTTGTACTGTGCTGAGCCAGCGGTTTAGTTATAAACCTTGCTGTCAAAAAGTGTAAGACCGTACCAAAAACATTGAGAGGTAAACTTGTGAGGTCCTTCAAGTTCACTCGCTGAAATCAACTTTGGGCCAAGAACAGTCTGTGGTTCTGGAGTGGAGACAATGTGCTCTCGGTCCATAATCCCCTGGAGAGCAGCGAGGTACTGACAAGGGCCAGGACACTGTAAAGCTCACGACCAAAGCTGTCGGCCTCCCACCGTGTGTGACTGCCTGTTGATTTGAATTCCCAGGCGAACTGTCAGACCCTCCAACAAAATGCCAATCCCTTCCCTACAGTCAGCGTATGATTTGTAAACCCAGGCAACTGTACAAACACGGCGGCCACCATATGAAAGTCAGAGCCTGTTCTTAAGGAGATAAAAAGTGCTTCCTCCAAACACATTTTTTAAATAATTTATTTTCATTTTCAGCTGATAATACACCAAAAAAATTGAGTTATGAATATTATATTCCATTTATCCAAATAGATAGCCCTAAATATACTGTACATTTAACCTATCTGTGACCTATCTGTGTAATTAAAAATGTTTTAGAGATAAAGTTGAGACATGTTTAAATCAGTGCAAACATCCATCAGTACAGAATTATATTCTTTCGTAGAGACATGGTTAGATTGGGGGATGGCAGCTTCTTTAAACAAAAGGCCTACCAAAAATTGGATATCCTGTCGCTGTGGTGGAGGATGCACTGTTATGGCCCGTCATTCCTAAATGTTCAAGATATATATTGGTATGGACAAGACCTTTCATATGTTATCTGCATTCTATTGGTAGTATTTCTGCGTTTTTTTGGAGAGTTTATTTAACAATCAACCCATCAATCCATTTAATCTCCAGGAGAGGGTAGTAGTAATGAGCCTTAAAACTGTTTGCTGAACACCAGTAAAAGAAGAAGAAGAAGAAGAAGAAGTAGGAGTACTTCCGCTGAGAAACAGCTGCTCGTCTCCGGTTCCCCACCGATCCAAAACAGCCTGCAAGTGTGGATAAAGATCGCGAGACTGATTCGTCACTAAAAACATGTCTAGATAAGACTGCCTGAGTATTCTAAATGCCTTTTTGTCTGAGCGCGGTCATTCACTGAATGAACTCCTGCTGTCCAGAAGCTAATGAAGCTAACTTAGCTTGCGCTTGGGAAACAGTGACGTAATTTCTGGTCAACAGAGAGACAAACAGAATCTGGAGGAAAATTTGTTACAGTGAATGAGTCCAGATGGTTGATATCCAAAAGCTGAGAGCTTCTATCCAGCAGCGACTGACTGCTGTTGCTGAAGAGATTTTTGAGCTGTTTGAAAGAACCATAGCAGAATACGAAGAGACGTTTAGTCTACAACGAGAACTACTGCACACTGTTTCCAAGCCTCGAGTCGGCTCACAGGGAGCAGGTGGGTTCACTTTGATTCACTGTTGGATTTGAACTCATTTACTAAACTATCGAGGGAATTGAAGACAAACACGAGTTACTTCTTTTCAGGTCCATCTCTCTTTTCTTGTGTGTTTTCTTTGTGTGATGAAACATGACTGAAACTTGTGGTGTGCATGTTTGAGATTCGAGGGAAGACTGTCTGTAGTTATTATAGTTCTGTGTAATTGTTGTAAAATTTGTTAGTTTTTCAAATACCTATTATGTGGTTAAGAGATCTTACAAATAGCGTAGTTCTATCCCAGGGCTGGTATATTAATCAGGGTATCAAAGAATCGATTCTTGGAACTTTTTATTAGAATTGTTTTTACTCCAGTCGCTCAATTTGATTCATACATACTCCATGTGGTCTCGGAACACATAATATTCAGTTATCTGACTCAGCCCTATTCAACCAACGTCAGAAAATGTCAGAAAAACTTCTCTAAATGGTCTGTCTGTCTATCACAATTGTTCATAGATGTCCACCTGATGTTAGTGCCTAAGGAAGAAGTTCCCCCTGAGCAGCAGATATGGAGCACCAGTCTGGACCAGGATGACTCACCAGAGCTTCCACACATTAACGAGGAACAGCAAAAACTCTGGACCACTAAGGAAGGAGAGCAGCTTGAGGAGGTTGATAACATCAAGTTCACAATCCTTCCTGTCCCCTTGAGGAGTGAAGCATATGATGAAGAGAAACATCAATCTTCGCAGCTTCATCACACAGGAGCGAAGACTGCAGTAGTTGATGGAGAGGACTATGGAGGACTAGAGCAAGACAAGCTCCCTATTGCAGATAATCATTTACAACCAATCGCTGTCAATGAGGTGCCCCATTACTCTGAACCTGAGACCGATGACAGCCGTGACTGGGAGAATGGTGACTGTCAGTCAACAGGAGTGAAAACATTTAGTTGCTCATTTTGTGGTAAAAAGTATAACTGGAAGAACTCCTTAACAGCTCACATGAGACTTCATTCAGAGCTGAAGTGTTTCAGCTGTTCAGTTTGTAAAAAGACTTTTCCATCCAGGGCACATTTTGTGAGGCACATGAGAATCCACACTGGTGAGAGACCCTTCAGTTGCTCTGTATGCAGTAGAACATTTGCAGACAGTGGAACGCTGAGACGCCACCTGAGAATTCACACTGGGGAGAAACCATTTAGCTGCATTGCTTGTGATAAGAGTTTCACTTGGCTCACTAACTTAAAAAGACACAAGTGTGTTGGTGAGAGCAGCGGAAGTCAATGAAGGTTAAGAGATGCCTGTTAATTCAATTATCTCCAGCAGCATTGAACGACTAAGAACGAGAATTGATTCAATGCTGAAAAACAGATACAGACTGATGAGGGTTTTTGCTACATAATTTTTTTCCTCCCATTTCCCCATCCCTCAAATATAAATTTTTTTACACAATTGTGATGTGTCTCTTTTGACATGTTTGAAATCTTTTATAATGAGAACAGTCGATGTTATCTGCTCAACCGAGCTTTTCTGTCACTGTTATGAATGAAAGCAGAAGTGCTAAAACTGATCAGTTCGTGTTATGAAGCCATTAAGTTAAAGCAAAGACACAACTGGAAATAATTATTGCACGAGATGAATATTTCACTTAAAATGTGGTGAATATATCGTGTTAATGTGTTGATAAAAATTTGTTGATGGAAAGAGTTCCTATTTCCCATGGGAAAAAATGCTTTTCTGTTTACGTTTGTGCAATTTTCTCAGTAAATATCTTTTAGAAGAAGAAACCCTTCAGTAATCACATATAGCCATACACAGTACAACATAGTGAAATAATTTCTCTGCATTTCACCCATCTCTGAGGGAGCAGTGGGTGGCCCCTTTAAAACACTGGGGAGCTAGGGTTGTAGCTTGTATCCATCCGTGTCTAACTCAGAGTTAGGGGATATTTGACGGAGAGGAAGTTTACGCAAAAATGCACTTAAATGTTCTTGTCCATGCACAGACGGCACTCTTCTGGTACACCACGATTCTGCCGAAATCTCAAAAGTGGAATGTCTGTGTTTTGGGCCCTAGAAACAACTGTTTATTGCAGGTTAAGTGCAGTGGAGAGGGAAGAGGAATACTCTTTTGCCATAAAACAGCATATCACATTATAACGTGAAAATTATCATGTGAAAACATGAAAAGTATTACGTTATAACGTGAAAATTATCATGTGTAAACGTGAAAATTATTACGTTATAACGTGGAAATTATAATGTATAAACTTGAAATTTATGACATAACGTGAAAATTATCATGGGAAAACGAGATAATTATCATGTAAAAACATGATTCTGATTATCACGTTATAACGTGATACTAAATCTTTTTTTTTTCTTCAGGCATGACAGCAAGGCGCTTCCGTACAGCTGAACTAACAGAACCTTAAACTGATTTCATTTTTGGCTCGTTTCCAGTCGGACAGCTTTAGTGGTTGCACCAGCACCTAGAGTGACAACATCCGGTAAATAAATAATGTATTATTTATTATTATTAGCTGAACCTTAAACTGATTTCATTTTTGGCTCGTTTCCAGTCGGACAGCTTTAGTGGTTGCACCAGCACCTAGAGTGACAACATCCGGTACTTCAACCCTGCAATAAACTGCAGGCTGGATACAACTGTACTAAAGCCGACATGCTGAGAGGAAACGTTGACGCGAAGTTGACGGCAGTGGTGTAGGGGACTTAAGCGGAAGTGGGGAAAACGGTAGGCAGTTCTGAGGAGAAGGCTTCGGGTTGGAGCCAGGAGATGGACGCACAGGATCCCCTTCAGCCTCCTGTCAAACTTGAAACAACAGGTCGGTATTAGAGTCTGCTTGGTCATGTTCCTCTGTTTAAGAAAGAACATCCCGGTGTCTATTCTACAACATTAAAACAGGTTACGTCCCTCATTAATCTGGACTACATTAAAATTAGATTTTACCTTTATAAAGTACAAGCTGACACTAAAACATCGTGACGGAGTTTCTATCAGTTAGCTTAGTAGTTGAAACTACAATGAGTCCTCCATATGGAGAAAACATACAACGACTAACTCTGTTTAGAAAAATGTTTTTTTAATGCTAAGGGGTGAAACACCCAGATGCCTAGTGTACGACATCAAAACTGGTAACATCCATCATCAATTCGGCCTACATTAGAACTCCAGATCAATTTCTTGTTACCATTTCTCCCGCGTAGAGCTGTGATTGGCTGGATGATTTAGGGGATTGCAGCAGGAGAAACAACAATGGCTGGTACATGTGGTTTTAAATTTAATGCAGAGTTAAAAAAATACTTCATTCAAATATTATTCATGGCTTCCTGCTCTCAGTCAAAAAAAAGATGGATCATCATAATATTTTTGATAGTGAAGTGTTGCCAATGACAACATCTGCTTTTTAGCAGCATGCTTGTTGTAAAGATGGAGTTATGGTACCGATACATTCACACTGATTCCAGGTATGGGGTCACTAATAAAGATAATGTTAACAGTTGAGGCAAAATAAAAACAACCCAAACCATACTTAGGACATTTCTGTTATTAGTTCGACTGGAAATGTGGACCACAGTAAAGGCTTTCTATGGTTGTTGCCATCACCGGTGTTCTTGCCTTGTTTGGACTTTGGCTGCATCACCTGACTGATGCAATAACATAACCGTGGGGATTCCTCTTGTCTTTTGGGATTGTAATTCATCGGTTTTAATTAAAACAGAATATTGACATGATTTTATTGTTTTCATTGCTGCCTCTCTGCGATCCAGAGGACAAGTTTGTAATCTGCGAGCTAGCAGTTGGAGAAGGAGCTGAACTCCCTGAAGAGGAAGCGCAGCATTACATAAAATAATTAATATAGTTCAAAAATGGGTTTAATCAGGTTTCAATTTATCTCATAATCATAATGTAATAACTTATTTTCCATAAAATTACAACTTTATTATCGTAATATCGTGTCGTTCAGAAGCTTGGATTGAGAAGAGCATCTAACGTAAAACCTATGCCAAATCAGTATGCAGAACACTAAAGTGGTTTCCAAACCAGATAGTATGAGGCACGAGTTAACAACGACCGCCACTGGTACTGCAAGCCAATGGATGGATACTCCTACGGAAGGAACATTATGATCAGCTGTGGCAATCCCCGAATAGGTACAACCTCGAAAGACAAAAAATATCATAAGTCGCATCTACAAATCAGCCAATTGATGCCACGACCCACACCCAACAGCCAAATTTGAATTAGCTTCTTTTTTTTTTTTTCATGTTGTGTTTATATTTCTAAAGTTTCCGTTGACAAACCCAGTTGAAGTTTTTTAAATGCTGTTTTATTTATTCATCTTTTAATCCAGCCTGCTAAATTACAAATGCACGGATGCATCCAATAAAAATGAGCAGAAAGCTATTTAAATTAACCTGTTTACAGTTTAAAAAAAAAAATCCCATTTAGCAACTCCTTCTCACACAAAGGCCCATTATTGGACTTAAACCTAGATTTGTGTTTTGTTTATTTTTTTTTACTGTGCACAATGTTAGATTTTGATGAACACTACATTAATGTCACAGCCAAAGGTTTAAGTATATGAATATCACTCCCCCTAATGGCTATAGGTGGTATTTGCAGTTAAAATCCCTCTCTGGGATCAATTACATTTTTGGCGCATTTTTAATCCATTTTCTATTCAACTGTTATAAATGGAGAGTCTTCCTGGTCCTATCCCACAAAAACTGAAGAATAACATGTACTTTGTGGTATCTTTTTAAAATCAGATTTGATGCAGTAGTTATCAAATAGTGTCAGAGCAAACTCTTTTTTGTTTCATGTTGTGACTTTAATAAAATGTTATAGCCTTTTCTTTTTTTTGTTAAATCAGGGTAGCATATACGTATTTTCTTTTTTGGTTAAATCACAGATAACTCACACATAGTAACAGCTACAATATTACTGACACATTTAAAATGAATTATTTTAGGTCTTACCTGTCCGTAGAGACCGGGTTTATGCATATGCACAGGATAGTTATAGAGCTATTTTGAGAATTTCTTAATATCCTGTTCTTATGACTAGTGAACTTATTTTAATGCATTATTAAGGTAAAAAGTATTTGCCTTGTGTGTGTATGTTTGTGTGTGTTGGTGCAGGAAGGTTATTGTTTTATTGTGTTGCAAATTTCATGACTGTCCATAGACGTCCAGCTGCTGTTGGTGAGACAAGAAGGGGTTCTCGATGATTGGAGCAACCGTCTGGAACAGGATGATCCATCAGAGCTGCAACACATCAAAGAAGAACAGCAGGAACTCTGGATCAGTTGGGAAGGAGAGCACCTTCAAGGACACATTCAAACTAATTTCACCAAGCTCACATTCGCTTCAACCACTGTGAAAAGAGAAGAAGATGACAACAAGAAACCTCAGTCCTCACAGCTTCATCAGACCAAAGCACTAGGTACAGAGGCTGATGGAGAGGACTATGGTGGACCAGATTCAGACAGGAGCTCTAATCCTGATAATTATTTACAACCAGTTACTGATGACGAGGTGTCACACTCATCTGAACCAGAGACTGATGACAGTCATGACTGGGAGGTGAACCATAAACCTCAGTCCAGTTTAAACCCTCGGAAAAACAATGAAGGACCTGAATATAATACAAAAGAAATAAGCTTTAGCAAAAAGAGACATCCGCGGGAACACTGTGAAAACAAAACAGTAGTGAAAACATTTAGATGCTCAGTTTGTGGTAAAAAATACACCTGGCAGAGATCCTTAACAACTCACATGAAGCTTCACCTAGAAGGAAAAAGCTTCAGCTGCTCACTATGTCAAAAAACATTCCCATTTAAATCCCATCTTTTGATGCACATGAGAGTCCACACTGGGGAGAAACCCTTCAGCTGCTCTTTCTGCAGTTCAAGATTTACACAGAGGTCAAACTTGGCCACACACATAAAAATCCACAAAGGGGAAAACCTTTTTAGTTGCTCTGTCTGCGGAACAAACTTTACTCAGAAAGAACATATGAAAAAACACACAAGAATCCACACGGGTGACAAACCCTACAGTTGCACTCTGTGTGGATCAAGATTCACGCAAAAGGGAAGTCTCAGACATCACCTGCGAATACACACTGGGGAGAAACCATTTAGTTGCAATCTGTGCGAGAAAGGTTTTACTCAGATCTCTAATATGAAAAAACACAAATGTGTTGGTGATACCAGGGGAAGAAAATGAAGCTAAAGAGATGCTTGTTGAGATTATTTTTTTCCAGTAAGAATGAGGGACTGAGAGCATTAATTTAAATCAGCACTACTTAAAAATAACAATAGATTCTAAAAAAAAAAAAAGAGGCCATTATTTACCTTTTCAGCTATCTTGATTTAAATCTGAAGTATTCTGTAATTTTCCTTGAACTAAACATTTTTTGGTTTTACTTGTAATCTTTGATTTAAAATTGATTTGATATTTTAATTTAATCAATACATTGTCTCGCTACAGTCAACCCGTGTAAATGCCGAGTCCAGCCACCCTGTTGAGGAACCTTATTTCCCCCATGCGTATCCATTCATACATATACTGTATATGTACAACAATGAAGATCAACTTGTAAATCACGTTCTATTTGCTATCATCTGTCAAAAATGTAGTAAATGCTCTCCCACTCAGATGGAGCAATCCATTGATTTTTTAGCAGAGGACCATGGCATCAGATTAGTACAAGATGATCGAAAAAAAACCCCAAGAGAACCACATACTTCCAAGAGCAAGTAGCAAAGACTACTGAGATTACACCGCACACTTTCTACGTTTCGAATGTGCCTCGAGATCCTGTCGGAGATATGGGACAACTTTGGCAGATCCGCTACAAACTGACTTTGTGGCAGCTCTCTCTCAGATTATAGGAATAGCTCCAAGTCATCAAAGATGTAAAATGTGTGTGTCTCTCTCCCTCTGTCTCTCTCTCTTTCTCTCTCTCTCTCTCTCTCTCTCTCTCTCTCTCTGTCTCTCTGGCTCTCTCTATTTGCTCACTAGTAAATGGTAGTTAAACTACTGGTTCTACTTTGCTGTTCAAATACTACTAAGAACAATTAAACAATGCAGGCATAAGTACAGATATAACTCTAAATACTATCAAAGTCATTGACTTAATCAAGCCAATGCCTAAAATGTGGAATATTGAAGATAGAAATAACAGCATCATCGGAGTGAGTTGTTTGTCCTAATTGCACCACTGCCAGAGTCGTAATATCCTAAATAAATTACTTTGAGGTTTTACTGCAGCACATATACAGGAGCACAACATGTTTTTAATATTGACAGCCATTAAAGTACATGTAATAAAGGGTAAGGTAGGGTAGTTAAATGTTACGGTGGGGTTACTTCAGAGATGCTGGAAACATAATCACCCATTGTCATTTACTCTCACGCTAATTAAGAGTGTTGAAAAGGGGGAAATTATAAATGACATCTATCATGATGATCTTATTATCTTGTGTCTTGCGATAAAGGGGGAATTAATTTGTCTTGGCAGACAATTCTGGTCAAACAAGGATTTTTGAGGGATCAATGACTGTCGTCACAACTAGCTGCTTCGGCACTCCAAAAACACATGATCAAATCATAGTTATCATAGTCAGTGAGGTGTTTCATCTCAGCTTGAACACCCTGGCTGCTTATCAAGGTAACTCCACAGCGCTGTACTTGTAAATAGACAACACGTGTACAGTAAGTCACAGTGACTCTAGTTACTGCTGCAGGATTAACATAAGATAAGATGAATGCAAGCCTTCACGACTAACTCATCTCCAACACGTCAGAAGACACCTTACTGCATTTTTATCAACACTAGGCATGAGAGTACCTGTTGAAAGCCAGTATTGTTATTAAACTTCTTCATCCGATGATATTGTCCTTCAGCGGGTATCAGACTGCCATCGTGAATCCGAAAGGACCCTCCAACAACTGACACCACTCTCTAGATCTGGCCTACTTGGCGGAATGTCAGAGATTTGATACCTTGAACCCTCTGGACTACATGTAGAGGTGTCCTTGGTGAGTAATTATTTAAATTGATATATCTTCTGCTGAGTAGTATTACTCACCCTACAACAGTAACTCGGGGTATCATTATCCTCAACATTAGTACTCTAACCTGAATATTATCTCTATTTATGCTCTATTGTTCTGAAGTCTATACTAATAAGTAGAGTCAAGATACCTGCAAAACAACGTAATAGCATAAAGAGAAGGACATTATATCGCTTACTAGCAGGAGAGGTAACATAAGTTTCATATTGATGGCTGTATCAGATGGCATAAGATGTCATCGTAACACCTGAAAGAAGCTGAACCTCTCATAGATGTTATAGTTTTACATGTAATAAAAATAGTGTTAACATCAAAACCCAATAATGTTTGCTAAAAATGCTAAAAATCAGCTGAATCCAGCCAAAATTCAACCTCTGATTAATATCTTGCAGGTCTGAAGTCGTCCAGCTATCACCATTTAAAAAAATGACTAATATATTACTCACTTGCTGATAGGCGCCATGGCAACAAGGTAATCAGAGGTTTTGTTGTAATTTTTTTTTTTTCCTATCCTGTCTGTCACACTCCTTCAGTTGCGTGTAGGCAATCAAAGTTACACGCCTCTGGTGTCAGTGGTCAATGTTTTGGCTGATTTGTGTTTAGACTGACAACCTTCATTTTTTATGAGTTTTCCCTCTTTTGGTCGTAGGATCATTTGTGAATATGGTTCCTTTAGTAATGAGTCTGAGGAACTTCTTACATAAGTAGTATGCTGTCCCCATCTAGTGGTGAGAAAAGTGAAGCTCACGTCTCTGCACTAAACTGAACTTAAAACTCTTATCTACATGTCGATTCTATTGGGGTCTTGGTAACAGATGAAAACAGAAGAATACAGTCAAAGGAGGATGTGAGGAATCACAGAGGGCTGTGATTGTGATTGGGTCCCTAATGAGCAGATGGGGCTCACAGATCGACGTACAGCTGCAGACACACGTCTCACATCTGGTTGTTAGATCATGAGGAGGTTCAAGAAGAGGAGGAAGAAAAATGAATGAATAATGAATAAGAGCACAGCCATTTTTTTTTTTTTTTATATAAATGAAGTTTGTATAAGAGACACATACTGCTTTGGTTGCTCAGTTACCTGTGTGAGGTCCAGGAGTAACTAAGTAAATTAAAGCGTATTAATAGGGTATGTGTTGCCTCGATTAATCAGTGACAGGGGGGTCAGGCTGATGTTGAGAAGGCGGTGGGTTGCCACAATCAGACACGATTTATATGTGTAAGGAAAAGTAATATAAGGAGATGGATTCCATAAATGCCACAAAAACGTTCACCCAAAGTTGACCTGTCCAGCCCGAGACTTTACGAGGACGAGGAATAGTGGATGTCAGATCCATGCAGCACTTATGTGCTTCTTGGACGGACAAAGAACTGGTGAGATTTTTGTCGTTTGTTGTGTGAAGTCATGCATGCACTCTGTTCCTCCATTTGTACATTTAGAACTAACCTTGCATAAACCACGCACACTGTGATAAAGGACTCTCCTGGGTTAGGTGTTTGTTTGCCTTTATTATTTATTTATCATTGTGACAACAATAGAGAGATCACAGGAGAGAGAGAGAGAGAGAGAGAGAGAGAGAGAGAGAGAGAGAGAGAGAGAGAGAGAGAGAGAGAGAGAGAGAGAGAGAGAGAGAGAGAGAGAGAGAGAGAGAGAGAGAGAGAGAGAGAGAGAGAGAGAGAGAGAGAGAGAGAGAAAATAAATTACTTGCAGCAAATGTCCTTTACCAGTCTTGAAGCTGTGACCTCGCCTTTTGTTTTTGCCTTTTTTTTTTTGAGTGTTTTTATTTACATTTTCAGCAGTTTTTTTTCAAATACAGATTTAAATTTCATAAGATTCAAAGCTCAGTATGAGGCTGCTGCACAATAACAAACACATGAACAAACACAAAAATGCCTGATGGTGTTTGTACTGAACATCTCCCCTGGCATGAGTGGCTGCAGTGACTCTCAGCTTGTCCTTGCAGTTGAACAATCCTTATTACTAGGGCCCCTGCTGGTACCGTAGTATTTCTCTGTTGGATCATGCGTAAATTTGCGGGATTTTCTATTTACATAATTAAAGTTTTAAGAGGTATAGAGAGTAAGATGCCATTCATGTTTGTGGTTGATCAGCCGTCAAGTTTCCTGAGTAGAGGTGACAAAATAATTCATTTTTATTATTTTATCCCTGAAATGTCAGCGATAAATCATATTTTCATAAAAATAGCTCATATTTTACTCTCTAGGCATAGCTTCTTAAAAAAATAAAAAACAGTTTTCGAACAAAACTGTTTCCAAATTTTTATATATGTTCAACATATATAACGAACAAAACTGTTTCCAAATTTTTTTAGGCATAAATATATGTATATATATATATATATATATATATATATAAAAATATATAAATATATATATTTATGTGAAACTAAACCGGCACCCCCTTCCACTGTTGTGATACTCATCCCCACCCTTCACTCCAGGCCTATTAAGATCTGGTAAACGTGAATGTGCATTACTCTTTATTAACAAATGGCTTCTTTTTTTTTCTTGTGAGGGTTTAGGAATCAATTAGTTTAGATAAGAAGGCTAATGCCTTGATTAGACGATGGAGGACAGAGCATTCCGCTTCCTTTCTGAGAACAGAGCAGCAGTTGATAAACTCTACCAGCTCTGTTGTAGCATTGTGTCATTGGTTACCGGTCAGTTTTAGCATTGGTTCTGAGATTTTACAGATTAGCTTTGAAACACTACTACATACAACCGCAGAGATACATTATTATGTACAAAGATAACAAGTAGAAACATAAGAACACAGGTTTAAGTGTCAAGGGATACAATGTAAAAATATCTAGAACTAGAAGAACCATAAAAGGAAGTAAAAAAAACAAATGAAGAAATAAATAAATAGAATCGAATGAACAATTCTAACACTGGAGAAACATGTTTGGATTTGGATGCAGGTCATGCCATTTTATAGGATGGACTGACTGTGAGCAAGAATTGAATTCTGAACTAATTCTGAACTGGGTATTGTGTAACTTGATACAACCAAAAAAAAGTCTAATAAAGGTCAAATTGCTTTCTATTAACATACTGTAACAAATGTTTGAGCTACTCTAATTCAAATTATTTTTTTTTTCTCAGTGAGGGCATTTAAAGGTTAAGGAACGGGTATACTGATATGGTTACTTGTTTCTACAATTTGTGTAGATAGTTGTCAGTTGTCTTGTGTCTGATCTATTGGTTTTAGTTTTTAAAAGCTTTCAACGTCTTTGATTCCTTGTCTACACATATGCCAGATCCAACGAATTTCCTTTCATATGTGTATGAGATATCATGTTCACGATGTAAAACAGGTCATATCAGCCTTGATTTTCGATTGGCTATTTATTGCAAATTTGAAAAAAAATCCTCAATGCGTTCTTGATATATTATATTCAGGGAAACAACTGGAAATCCATACATACAAAGAAGATATGATTTATTTATAAAATTCTATTTTTCCTGAGCATACAATGAAATAATAAAAATAAAAATTCACTTCCATTTTATTCTTCTTCGCCGTTACAGCAGGCTAAGAAAGGTATCCCAGACTTCAATCTTACCGGCACCACTCTCTGAAGGCGTTCCCCACTCCTGATGAGATGAAAAAAATCCTTATAGTGATTTCTGGGTCACTGGAAGTTTTTTTTAGATTGGTTCAAAAAAATATTAGTGTTGATGTAAAACCTGATATGGGACACCTTTATTCTATTTTGTTTTAAAAGACGCATCAAAGGAATAACAAAACAAACACAAAGCAGTAAAACAAGGATAATTGTTGTTAACAGAAACTAAAAGAGAAGATTTTGCATGATCTTCATGATATCACTTTGATATTAAATTGTTTCGAACTATGACATCATTGCTCTCTTTTTTTCTTTTTTCTTTAAATGTTTGTTAGTATATCATAGCATGCAGGATTTTTCAGAGCTTTTGTGGAAGACTTTCATGGCCCATCTATATGGGAAGCCCTTGAAGGGAAACTCATCAATAGTCACCCTCATGCAGACTGCAGGTGCTCTCAGTCTGATCCTTATGTCTGTCTTCACCTGAAAGCGGAGAAGGGAGGATGAGAGATGGTGGTGGGACAACGAGTACTGGGCTATGAATTACATATTCGAGTACTGGGCTATGAATTACATATTCAATTGCTCATAACTCTTTTAATGGTCAAAGAGACCCTCTAACAATTGACAGAAGAAGCAGACACTGCAAGCCCAATGGCTCCTGGTTGGCTGACACATCTGTAATGATGGCACCACTCATCACGGGTCGCCAGCTTACTCATGATTGAAACCTGAGCCTTGTCCTGAAATAGATTTGTGGGGAGTAATCTTAAGTTAAAGATGAGTCTAAATGCTTTCCTACCTTCCGTGTACGGTGTCATAAGTCAGTCAGACCGTGACGCTGACCATCCCTGATATCTCTTTCAGCAGAGTCTCCATGCTTCTGTGTTTTTGCTGCTTCTAAACTGTATCTATTGTAATTATTATCTATATGTAGCAGTACTGTAAAATGGCCAATATTTGTAGGTATAACTAGTGTGCAATAACCAGGATGTCAAGGTGAAGGTCAGAAGTGCCTAGATAAAATTCGAGAAAGAAATCTCAATAAAGGGAGAAAGTTATAGTAGCAATAAGAATACAATATGATAAAGACTTAATATAAAAGGACAAATTTCCTTTTAATCAACTTGCAACCAGAAACACTGGTATGACACTGACACAACCTGAGCAGAATAAAGGCAGCCACATGAATATAGCCTATGGCAGAGAAGGAGAACACACAAAAAATTGTGCTCATGAGTAGATGTATTTTAAGTCTGTGCCATACTCCCGTTACAGGCCCAAAACTCATAAAACTAAATCAGCATTTCATTGGGCTCAGTGTTAATTAGCAGTTCATGTTGATAATAGTTGATTGATAATCACTATGTAGAACACAAGTACAGAAAACCAAGGTAGATTTGAAAAAACAGTATTTTCTTTGTGGTATTTTCTTTAGTTGTGTGTAATATGCACTGATGATGGATGCGCCGGGGGATAATTTTTCTATGTTTTATTATTCCTTCAAATTCCTTTTAAAGTCACTCATTATACACAGTAGAAATAATCTACTAAAGAATAAAGTCTGTTTGAAAATGCAAGGACAAGAAATTTCTGCTATTTGTGATAAACTGTGGGGAACATAAGTTAAAAATTGCCAAAAAGATAGAATAGAAACTTGAAATCTCTTTTCACGATTGAAACCTCTATTGTATTTATACGGTACTTCTGCATTTCCCACCAATGCAACTTGATTAGAATACTATTCCCACAGTGTGCAGATTTACACAGTTAACATATTTATCAAAAGGTTGGTTGTATATGTCAGACACTAGAGGGATCTTTATCGCCAAAAGTTTTTCTGACATAATTACTCAAGTGTTGGTGTGATTTACTCCAAATTTGGTGCATATGAATGAACTCAAGGAGCTCTATCTACTCTATCTAAAATATCTAAATGTCTTTACTCTAGTTGTTCATATTTTACCCACTAGGGGAAAAAAAAATGTTTCCCTAAATTTAACTTCCTAATCATTGGTCAGATTTAGTCCAAATGTGGTGAATATGCTTTAACTCAAGGTAAATGTAAATTTCATGTAAATAATTGACACCCTTGGGAGAGCTTTTACGTATTCCGGACATAACCCAAAAAATATTTTATGGATTCTTTTGAAATTTTATTACCACATAGACCTTAATGCCAGTAAAGAACAGAATGTTTTTTTTTTAGAAAATAACCGTGGTCTTATATTTTTGACACTAGGGGGGACTTTATCTCCAGAACTTTGCAGGCCATAATTTTTCAACCATTGGTCTGATTTACAACCAATTTTGTTGCGTGTGACTCTACTTGAGATTTTTCTTGTATATATAAAACTTTATTCTAATAGTTCATATTTTATTCACAAGAGGTAACTTCCTTTTTTAATGAATCACCTATTTGAACGTAATGTTGCATTTAATTTGAGCAGTTCATTCAGGGATTGTTTGTATAAAGGGATTGGGGATTTTTCAGGTATATACCCTTGCTGTCGGGGACCACAGCATAGGCCTAGTTATCCTTGTAATTATTGTTAGCATGTTCAAATTGATCTGAACTACATGTAGACATTAATTTAAGAAGCAGGGTGAAGATGGAGTTTGCTGCAAGAGATGATTGTCAAGAGATGAACTAACATTTAGTACCTTAGAAGGATAAACATATCGAGACTTATTTGAAGTGACTGAGACATGTTCCTCGGGTAGTTGCAGCAATCTGAAGCATATCAGTGTGAACTTGTGCGCATTGAGAGACTGATATGCATTTCAAAGTGCTGTGTGTTCCTGTTGGTTAAGGTATTAACATATTTTTGCGCGCCTACTTCTATGATCTATGGACTGTATCTAGGTCACACTGCTGCCTTTGGCAAAATGGTGTAATACAACACAATGTAAGCATTTCTCATGTCTTGAACCGCACACAACTATTTATAGATTCTCGGCGTGAGGTTGTCTTGGCAGCATATCTGTACATTTTTAATGATTTCATGGCTTTGGGGTACTGTATATTACTCGTGGAATATGAGCAATTGAGGACAGTGTATAAACAAATGATAAAACAATTCTCTTTTCTGTCTATTTTTTTTTCTTTCTTTCCCCTCTTATTTTCTGTCTATTAAATTCTTAAACGGTTTTGAGTTGGTATTTGCCGGGCCAACAAATCTAGAATTTATATAAAAAATGTATTTTAAAGTGTCACAAAAAGCTAAAATATTATTCATTTCAATCATTATGGGACGTTATTGTTGTATGTTCCCTGTCACACGCTATTTGATTAGCTTAAATTAACTGACACATTTCTAAAAAGATAACCCTGTGTGTGAACATGCTGGCCAAATCTTCCATCTTACTCTTTTGGCTGCTCCTAATTAAGGATTGCCACAATGGAATTTCTTCCATGTGATTTGTACAACTATAGAGGTGGCTGGTATGGATCAAGTATTAAATCACTTCCTGAAAATAATTCTTGACGGAGACCAAGGCTTTTAATTTCATTGAAAGAAAGGGCAAGAGTAAGATCTGAAAATACTGATGCTTGCTCAATTTGATTTCACAAAGCAAATTAAACGGTCTAAGGCTTGGTTGGAAGCAAGCCGGAACTTTCTTAGCAATCCAAGCCCACTCGTCCTGCATGTTTGAACGGTAATTTCTCTGTTCACATATATATAAACGGATTTGTCTTTTGGTGGAAACACGTAGCTCCAAAAGAGAAAGGAATAACATTGCTTGAGATTTTGGGCTTTATCCAACACAATGAAGGCAAATGGAAATGTATTTGTAGTCAATAAAGGAAGTTCTTTGAAAGTGTCCTCTGTTGCCATGGGAGTCACAAAATTAAGGCACTTTTAGTATCTGTTTTCTTGTTCAATCGTTTTGTCTCAACTACAATTTCAGAATAAATTTGTTTCCTGCTCGACTAAGACTTAATCTATTTTTTCATTTTCAAATTTCCCCAAACCAGGAATATATCAGGTTTGCTTTATTTATGTAACACATTAATTTATTTGGGTGGCTTTAAACCCAACTTTGGCTTTGGAGAATGTTCTCCTTGTGTTTGTATGGCTTCCATACCGGTTTTCCAACTTCCTATCGTGGTCCAAAAATATGCACTTTATATTGCCTGTATGTGTGAATGGTTGTCTGTCCTAATGTGTTGGCCTTTTAGACAAAGGGTAGCAACATCTGTGTGCCCTGGTGAGTCACTACAAGCCATTTAGTTCATGTATAACACAAAAGTGAGAATTGTGTTCATAGTGAATAAACAACTGAACTTCTTATTGAAATCGAATCCAAATGGTGAGGGTCAGGTATTTCACTTCCTGTGAGATGGATTTAATTAGGTCGCTTGTTCATAGCTGACCAACCCGTAGGTGAGCTGATGGATCGTTCTTGGATTTAAAGTGTGAATGTTTGTGAAAGTATCTGGGAAGAGAGTGCTGCTGCGTCACATTAGGAAGAGTCAGTAGAGGTGGCTGGAGTATCTAAACCTCCAAGGTGCCTCCCTTTGAAGGAAGAGAAATCCAGAATTCACTGGGAAGATGTAAAATTGTGCTGGGAGTAGGAATGCCTGAAAAAGCCTGGGTGGAGGATTGGGCGGATGACTGAATGGATGGATAGATGTTAAAACCCAAAACTGGAACTCTAAAATGATTCACATCAAACAAATAAGATTTAAAATTAAATCAGTGGTACTCAAAACTTTTTACACCGTTTACCGCCTTAGAATATATCAGGCTCATCAAGTACCTACATTATGACCCATGTAAAAAAACATTAGTAGAAGTAGGTAAACCTATTCAACTAAACGTCGATCAAACAGGAGGAAAATATATTCCCAATAAGAATATTAATATTGTTGACTAGTCAGCCAAAACCACACAAAGTGCAAAGGAGTAGCACTAGAACTGACACTCAAACTCTTTCACATGATTATAATGCAATGGGCCCCTCACAAACATACAGTACACACACATACAGTACACACACATACAGTATGCACACATACAATACACACAAAGCAGGTGAGAACATTAACAATAACAACTGTAAGTCCCTGTAAATGCACATTTCAAATTTGCGGAACCAGAGTCATAGCTTCTTACTGTTTTTCTTGTTTGCTGCTGTTCATTCAGGGACGCTGCTGTGTTCATTTTCTTCCACGGTTGTGTCTACAACGCTGCTAACAATATTCTCCTCTTGATCCAATCTTCTCTTCCTAAAAGTTCCTGTTTGAAGCCATGATTGCATTGTTAATTTTACCTTCTTCCGCTAACTGCCTTCTTGTCCACACAATTTAGCTTTTAACGGCCTGACTAAACCCGACTACCCAGCAGGCTGATGGACGCCTGAACAAAAAAACTACAGGAAAGGCTAAACTTATTTATATCCCATTTAATACATCTCATGGTACAATATTTTCATTTCATTCATCTCAGTATTTTGATAGTATTATACATGTTAGCCTTTTCCTCTTTGGGTTCCAGACTTTGGTCGGGGATCAGGGGATGTTTGTTTATTTACTCCAGGGCTGAAGTTTATCCTTCGGGACTAACCCCTCTACTCTTGACCAGCGGCAGTAAAACATCACACCGGAGACTCCAACGGTTCTTGGAAGCTGCAGCCTTCATTTCAGACCACTTTACCCTGCTGTGCACATACTAAATAAGTTGGTTGCTCCAAACTCTTTGCTAACTCTCTCTCTCACTCATGCTTCAGCAGCACCGCTTGCTCTCTAGTTCTCGCTCGACCACCCCCTCATACAGACAAACAGGCTCTCTTAAAGGGGCCATGCACTAATCCAACATATGTGTTTAAACTAATCTTATTTTATTTAGTAAAAGTAGGGAATTGCAGAGATTCTGCTGCGTACCACTAAAGGAAGCCTGCGTACCATTCTATCAATGTTGAAAAAACAAACAAACCGCAAGGATTCCATGTGTTTGAGAGCAACTTTGATTTTCTTGTTTACTTATGTGTCCACGTGTGTGTGTGTGTGTGTGTGTGTGTTTGTGTGTGTGTGTGTGTGTGTGTGTGTGTGTGTGTGTCTGTGTGTGTGTGTGTCTAGTCTAATCTGTACCTCAGCAGAAGAGCAGATACGTTGCGACTCCTCATAGTCTGAATGGAACAGTGACAGATGGACCTGCGGGTCAGCAGATGACTCACACACACTCCCTAATGCTTACATAAAGTGCACTCCAATTGGCTGGATATGGAATCTCCTAAGTGTGTGATTGACCCTTTGTGAGTGTGTGTGTTACAAATAAGAGCCCTCACAGCATAATGCTTGAAAACAAGTGCATCTATATAGCTAATGTGAGATTTCTGCTGTTTGCCTTTAATATATGCAATCATACTCTGCATGTTTATGTTTCTATAATTGTCACAAATTCACCAATAAAACAAAGTAATATCCCACATCACCACGACACCACTTGCATTTAATAGGTGCTTTCCTGATCTACCAACCATTCAAAGCGCTTTACTTTGCAAGCCGCATTCATTCAGTCACTCTTATTCATGCAAGATTCTGATGCTCTCTCTAATTTGGCGTTCAGAATCTCGCCCAAGGACACGCAGCAGCAGCAGCTGGAGATCAGACCACGACCTTCCAATTAATGGGCGATCAGCTCTCTGCAGCCGCAGCAATGTAGAAAGAGTGGCGGTGGCTAATAGCCTGATTAATGCTTCCTCAACATCTGTCTGCAAGAGTCCAAAAAGATTTTAATTAGTCTCACTACCCATATATATTAGAACCAAGCACATGCGTATGACAGGAGTGTACAGAACAAGATCCATAAACAGAAAAGTAAAATGTCTTTAGGGAATTAATTCTGCTCTATGAGGAGTGATGAAGAACCTCACATCTGTGCAACATGCTTGCTGGGTTACACAGCCTTCACACACGACATCTGGTGGGTCTTGTGTCGTATGGGAAACCAAAATTTGTATGTTTTCATTCAGGTAAACTTATATAACTAAACTTGTAGGTGGGCCTCACACACAATATAAACTAAAACATGTTTTTCCTTTTTGACTATGTATACTATACTATATATATATATATATATATATATATATATACTATACTGATTGTTCAGCTTCAGTTGTGACGTCTGTACGAATCATGGAATCTATTAATATGGGCAAGACCCACCTAGACCCGTCTCAGTTCAAAGGATGTATCATGTAGTGGGTGTAACTTGTTACCTCTATTTGCCTGCAGACATACTCTTGACTCATCCGTGCTGAGCAAGTTCACTGGTTCTATTCTACCATTCTACCATTTTCTGTTTGTCGAAGCAGAAAAATGCAAGTTCTGTGTTTCCTCTGTCTCCTCCTTGGGGTTTGTGGTCTCTGAGATTAACATATAGATTGATCCAGCTCAGGTCAGTGCTGTGGCTGAATGGCCCATGCCCACCAGCATCTCACCTGCTACATTTTTTTTTTTTTACCAAATCAAATACAGTGGCTGCACCTTTCCATGCATTTGCTTCCTTTCATAAGTATATGTGGAGCTCACTGGCAGGTCTGCCATTCCTGAATCTCCAGTCTCCATTCACCCATCTCAACCCTTGGGGGTGGAATTGGAAGCTTCGGATGCACGGTTAAGGGTTGCCATTCCTAGCACTCCCTAGAGGGCAACAGTCTGCACTCCCATAAATATATATGTAGGAACCTCTCTCATCCAAGAGAAATTGCTATAAAGGGAACATGGGATGAACAGCTGTTGCTGATTTCAACCAACCATAACATTTTATAGAATACATCCGGACAGCCTAATGTCTGACTGCCATGCAGCCAAGGTGGGCTCTACTTCCATGCATCTAAACATTTTAAGAAAGGGCACCCTCTTACATCTCTTTCACTCCAACCCAGCTCCTAAGAATAATCTCATTTAAACTTATCCTGTGTATTTGGAGCAGTCAGTAAATAAAGTGAACGTTACAGAGGCTAATACTAATACCCGATTGCTGGAGGCATGTAACTTGTGTCTCTGCATTCTTAAGACATTCAATAGCCCCCCAGGTCCTGCCTTATGAGTTTTGAATGTTTTTGGTGGCTATCTCTAATGTAGAAAGTAATGTATGTGGCCATCTTTCATGTGTGTGTTTACAACAAAGTTTCCTGTTGTTGGCCTTGGAGTCTCCTGCAGTTTCTTTCCATTCCCCACAGGTCAGGATCAGATATCTTTTTAGACTTTGTCGTTCGACTTCTGCCTCCTGAATGTAACACAAATCTTTACTAAAAATAGTGGACATATTCTCCAATAGGTGTATTTTGTCCGCTCATCCCAGTGACCCAAAGTAGTCTTCTTCCATTTTTTTTCACTATGGCCTCCCTAGAGATGTGCTGTCTGACAGAGGAACCAAATTTGCTCCCGGGCTATCATCGTCGGACTATCCGGTAATGATGTAACCAAACAGAAATTGTTTCACAACATGAATTCAATTTTATTCTGGTACACCTGTCGTTCATACATCGGTGCAGTGGTCATAAAAGTCAGTTTGGATGTCATTGGCAGGCTACTCTTCTGATTAGCATGCAGAGTGGTATTACCATGTTAATTATGGTTATTATTACCTAGCCTCATTATTTCATCAACCACATTGTCTTGTCCTCTTACACCAGAAATGCATTTATCTGGATCAGTAACACACTGATATTTAAAATGAAAGGCTGTCAGGGGAGCTTGAGGGACAGATGGTGATGGCGAGGCAGGCAGAGATGGAGATGCACGAAGGGAAGTGTGGAGTCAGGTGGTTCCACTCTGACAGCTCTGAATAATGGCTGCCATTACAGTGTCACTCTGTCATACCTCTGCATTTTAATGCTTGCCATGCCAGGTCTATATGTTTCAGGCTTTGTGATCAGAGACAGCAGAGAGCTGCCACAGGGTGTCTTCAGACAGTGGTCCATCGTATACGCTGCATACAATCCAGTCTAAATCAGACTGACAGTTATGTAATGTTCACAGGGGATTTTCCAGAGTACAAGGTGGTTGTGTTAATAGTTTGGAATTTCTTTATTCTACATCTGCTCCCAGGTATTTGAAGGATAATCCTCCTTACCTACAGTCCTGGTCATATATCTGGTAACTTACTTTTTGTGTTTTAGTTACTATAGAAATAGAAAATTAGTGAAAATACTTAGAAGGTTGGTATTTTACCCCAATTTCACAACCATTAGAGAGTGACAGTGTTATTACAATGTTAATACAGAATAGAAATAAGTAAAAGTGTTATGAAAGTATGGGGTGGAATTAAAATTAATTTCTATAACTTCTCCCCCATCTGCAGGAAGGACAGCAGAAACATCGGACATTAATACCAATACAACAATTTTTGTATTGGTATATGAATCTTTATTTAACTTTTATTATCATGTGAAATAGTACGCTCATTATCATGGTGTTATTCTATGCACTGATTTATATTTACTTGTTGTTCACCTTACAATATTATGTTTAATATCATGTCTCTTATCTTATCTTGTCTGTAACCCACCCCTCCCCACCCCAACACAAATAGAAAAGAAATTTCAACAAGTATACAATTTTTACCCACACATGAAGTGAAATACTGAGCTCCGTCCATTTTCGTCTGTTTATGTGGGGTCGGGTCACAGTGGCAGCAAACTAAGAAAGGCTTTACATATGTTACTCTACCCAGCAACATTCTCCAGCTCATACTTTGCCATAATTTCTTTTTTTTTCAGGGAAAGGACTCCAACCCAAACCGAAAGTCTCCAGGGGCAGAATTCTGATCCGCATGTCACCCCTGATGTAAGCAAGCCTCTGCCAGTGGTTGAGTAAGGTATGACGTCAAATACTCTTCCTCCCTCCCCTTTCTTTACAGTCTCTCTCTTCTTCTGTCACTATTGTGCCTGAATTGGTTTCACACAAACACACACATGCACACACATACACACACAGATATGCAGGCATACACTCACGGAAACTACTCCTCCTATTGTATGCCACTCTTATATCTCGTTCTTACTTATACACAGATGTGGAGAGGAGAAGGGGGTTGAGGTTGCATATCCTCAAACACCCTCCCACTCTCTCTCTCTTTCCCTCCCTCTCTCTCTTTCGTACACTCACTCAGTCTTCAGACCCAGCAGCACAGATCAGATGAAGCGAGGGGCAGTCGAGCCTCCACCATAATCAGAGAGGCTCATTGTGTGCAGGCGAGCCGTCATGAGCTGCTCAGCAGGGGTTGGTGCTGCCGGGGAGGACGAGGAGGCTGGGTAGAGAGAGAGAGAAGAGCCTTTGTTCTAATTAGATGTCTCTCGCTCTCCATCTACATCATGCTTTACTTCCAGCTGGTGATTATGGCCGGGACCGTCATGCTGGCCTACTACTTTGAGTACACCGATACCTTCAGCGTGCACATGCAGGGATTCTTCTGCTACGACACCACCTACACCAAACCCTACCCGGGTCCGGAGGACAGCAGCGCTGTCCCGCCCATCCTGCTCTACACAGTTGTGGCTGGGCTGCCCACGCTGCTGGTGAGTGGAAACTTCATTCATCACAACTGCTTGATGTGATGGTCTATTTGAAAGATAGATCACTGAATAATAATGACTTATCTCTGCTGACAACTTGACAACAGTTCTGTGGTTTCACAACCTCTAGAATAATGTTTTGCCATTGTGATTTATTTTATATTATCAACAAAAATATTTTTTACACCTTGATTGTTTATTTTATTGTTTTACATTTTCTGACATTCCTTGATCGAATAACTAATAAGGAACCAAAAAAATTCACTCTCAGCAGGGAAACCTCCATATGCCCCAATTAGCCATAAAATTATAACCACTGACAGTAGAAGCAAATAGCATGGATTAGCTGGTTACTATGGTCCTGACATTGAATGGGATGTACTGTATTAAGCAGCAAATGAACATTTTGTTCTGACGTTCACGTTCACGTTCATGTGTTGGAGGCTGAAAGAATTGGTAAGTGTAAGGCTCTGAGCAACCGGACTGCTATTTTTTTTTTTGGTGTTCTCAGTATTCAGTGGTTTAATACCTACCATAAGATCTAAGGAAATGAACCTATGAACCAGTGAAATTGACAGTTTCATGGACGCCCAAACTTCTTTGATGTCCCTCAGGAGAAAATGCTAGCCTATGTTGTTCCATCCCACTGAGAGCTACTCTAGCACCTCTGATAGAGAAGTGTCAGAAAACACAGTTATATTAAGACATACTGCATACAATATTGAGCATGTGCTTGTAATATTATGTCTCATTAGTTTACATATTTTTAGCTTGCTTGAACCATGCTCCATCTACAAAAGTTTGAAGCGGTGAAGTCGTGAAGAAATTTGTTCAACAGAATAAATAGGCAAAATGTAAAAGAAAAAAAAAGCTTTTTTTTTTTTTTTAATAAGATTAAAGACATTTGGGTCAGAAAACAATCAAAGGACCCACCTTTCCAGCAACAGTCATGAAAATTAACTACTAGTCCAGGAAGCAAATGACCAAAGAAAGTAGAAAGGTACTCTAAGAGACTATGTCCCTGCAAAATGCTGCAACAAATTCCCTTATTTATTTCAAAATCTCAAAACCTCTTCTCCGTCTAATGAGCCATTTCTCCAAATGAATTTGAATCCAAACTCCAAAAAAATACATTTTTGGTTGGAGATTTCATTTCATATATTTGCTCCCCATTACAATTCAAGACTACCTGTCAAGTCGGTTGGTGTATTATCAGTGTTCTGTTCAGTGAGGTAGTACCTATTATGGATTACTGCTGACTATGGCTCGATTTCATGTTGATGACATCATGTAAGAAGTGATAAGATCAATTTTTCAAATGGCCCACAGCGTCCTCTCCTATGAGTCACCACTCATGTTTAATCTTTATTGACTTGATCTATTCAAAATGAACCCATCTCAGGCAGCTGCTTGTTCAGTGTGATGTATTAGTGTCATCTCAGAGGCCAGTATTTCTGTCTGGATGCAGCCTCAGCTCCTATGCAAAGGAATTACACCCTTTTTAGTAGATTTAAAAAAAAAGTGTAGCCAACTGGTAGAATTATTAACTTCTGTCTTTATGGATCTTCAGAGATTTTTGGTCAGTTGAGTTACTTGACAATTTAGGCCACTAGGGGACAGCACAATAAACTGCAACACACAACATTACCATTTGACCTACAAAAAGACTCATCAGTATGAAGAATATCTTGCACAGTTTCTCATGTAAACCATTTTAAATACAGATGTAAATGGTACACAACACAAAATTATATTAGATTACTGTGTGAAAATTACAAGATAGATTAAAAATGTCATATTGACTATTGACTTCCATATGGAATTTACTTTACATATAATTGTAATATCTATTAGACTCATTAATCAACCATACCATTAAAAAAATCTGCCAAACATTGTAAAGGTCCCGCAAAACAGCTCTTTGATATCACTGTGTGTTCTGATATCAGACCTACATACAAAGCCAAGCATTTACTTCCCACACACATCCATGAGCCTTGGGCACCCATTCTGCTGTCCTTCCTTCGACCACTTTGGAAAGTTCTTACCAGTGTTGTCCATGGACATCCAAGAAGTTTTGGAGACAATTTGACAATTTGGTGCCATTGTTACGAGATTATCACTGAGATTTGGTTTACCTGTTAGTGGTTATAATGTAATCACCGATTGGTGTAAACTCAATCTGTGCGCATACTTAAGGTAAGATTAAATACACCACCATCACCATAGTGATATACTACTTCTACCAATAATAATAATGATCATAATAATAATAATGATAATGATTATAATATCTGTTAATGGGTCACTGAATTTTATTAATTAAATTCTGTAAGAAAAAGACCAAAAAAGAGACCAGAATGAAGTGGGACAAACAATAGTGTGAGACAAGGTTATTTGTACCTTACCTGTATATATAACCACACAACTTGATAATTGTATTTAACCGCTTATGTCGTCCTGCTGCTTTCCCTCATCTCTTAATGACTTAAAGGGTTTCCCACTGACTGATCTGCCGGTTGCTAAATAATCTTATAGTAGCTGTCATTAAATTAGCTCATTATAACCCGAAAAGTAAGGGATATTATGGAATCATCACCGCCCCTCGCCGCAGATCCTTCATGTTACCGCGATTACTCAAATTTCATGGATCACTTTCAAATTCTATGCCCAGTTAGACCTTAGTGCGAGGAAAAACTGGAGTGATTTTGGGAAAGGTCTGTTTTACATTTCTGTGACTACAGAGAGCTTTATCTCCAAAATTGTCAGGCTATAATTTTTAAATTCAGTTTATCCGAATTGGTCCCGATTTGGTGACATAAATCAAATTGAGGAGAACTATCTTATATACATCATGATGATTTTTCTCACTAGGGGGAGTTTTTTTTATAAAAAACACAGTTTTTCGGACAATACTTCCATACAGTTGTTTCTATACAGTTTATATTGGGTGTATATGTATCGACTCGAGGAGATCTATCTTGTAAATATCATGTTACTCTAGTGTGGGGGCTTCTTTTTTTTTTTTCAAAAAAACAGTTTTCCGGACTCATTCATTTTTTAATGGATAATATCCAAATTTAATAATGATGTATACTTCAGTACTTGGAACAACGTACCGTTGGTCCCATTTATTCCAAATTTGGTGCATAGGAATCAAGTCGGCAAGAATTGAGTTTTACTCGAATAGTTTATATTTTCATCAATAGGGGGAGCTTTTTACGAAAAACTCTGTTTTCCAGGTAAAATTCAAAAACTTTGTGAATTAATCAGTTTCCTATTTTATACTCACATAGACCTTAGTGTGAGGAAAAACTGGATCTCTTTTACAAATTTTTCAAAATTTGGTGCATCTGAAGGGACTCACAGAGATCTATATTGTATATATTGTATATTTGATTTTACTATAATTGTTCAAACAAGTTTCAAATTGAAAGTTCCTAGACTCCCAACATTCGCTATATGCCAGTTGTATAATTTGCGTCAACCCAACATACTGTACATAACCTGTGTGTGATGTGAATTCAGCATTAGACAACCAGATCTGTTTCTCATAGCCAATGACATAGTGTCATGTCATTAGTGTCATGTCAAGAGTGTAAAATGTATTATTTGGCCAAACAGAATTTCTTCCCCAGCTTGTTGTTCCAAAATAAATACCTATTGCTTTAAAGGGTCACTGTCCTGAAAACCCACTCTGCAATAAACAACTTATGTATGTAACTCAAGGTCTTTTGGGAATAAGGAACAGTTGAATAATGGCTAATACTTGCACTGCATGATTGACTCGATATCATACATAGTATAAATGTCAGTATAAATATTATCTTCTATGTGAGGTCAAACACAGCCTTGGCTTTTCTTTAGAATCGCAATATGACCCTGATTCAATGATACTTGGGTTGTTTGCCAGCATTTCTTTGCAAATGAAACTCACACAGTTGAAATGCCTGTGTGAGTTACACACTACACAATCATCCAAACTCATTCTCAAAGCAGCAATATCACATTTAACCAGGTTAAGAGCACAGGTTTGCTTCCATCCCCTTTGCCATGCAGTTGTCTCTGATGGCAGTCTTCATTTCACGCAGAACAACTTTTGGTGTAATTAAATTTGGATAATATTAATCAGACTGTCATCATGTTGTGTAGAAGTTAAGGTAATAACACAAGACACACTAATGAATAAAACATCACATTTTAATTAATTAGTTATGCCAACCAGTTCTACAAAAGTTGTTGAATAAATGAAAAAAAGATAAGAACAGTAGTTATTACTAAATAAGCACATTTCACCAACATTTCTTCAGTGCTAAATCATACAGTTATGTTTAATTTAATAAACAAAGTTATGTTTAATTTATTGAAAAATAATTATGTTGCACCTATTAAACACAATAATGTTGAGTTAAATAAACACTTTTACAATTATGTAATCCCCAAACTTTTTATATTGAAGTAATTGAGTAAAGATTAAAGTAAAGATTGAAGTAAGTAAAAATCCTTGACTTCAGTTGTCAAACATGCAAATAATTTTGTTCTTTCAACATAATAAAGTCATAATAATGCAAATGCAAATAATTCCATGTTTAATTTCTAAGATTCATTTCACTTTCTGATGAGGATACTAACACAACTCTCCCTTTGGTTTTATGGGAATGTTATGGCTGTGATGGTCCCGCGGTACCCCCAGCAGGACTCCCTTGGGGACACGGTCAAAGACCCTCTCCCAATCCACTAAACACATGTAGACATCCTCCATACGGGTCAGCAGTTCTCTGCCCGGGCTGTACACAGTCTGAGCCAAGCCCTGCTTTAACCTCCCTGAGCCATCGAAAATTTTGCCAGAACTTCCTTGAGGCGACCAAAAGTCCTTCTCTAAGGTCTCCCTGAACTTCTCTCACACCTGCGTTTCTACTGCTTCAGGAGACCCCTGTGCTAATCAAGTACTAAAGACCTCCTTCTTCAGCTTAATTGCAATAATAAATTGCAATAATACAGAAAAAAACCAGGACAGTCTGACGTGCTCTCTCTCGCACTGTGGATGTATCATTCTGCTGCTGAGGGAGCTACTTAAACTCATGTAGGGGGTGAGTGTCATTGTCAAGGACAGACGTCAGCTTGGCTAACATCCTCTTCCCACCCCGAAGGACAGTCTGGGAGAGAGCTGGCCCTCTTGACCATCTTATTTTGTCTCTTCCTTTCCCTCACTGTGCTTCCTCCACCCCAGCGCCCCACAGCATTAAAAGATCGCTGATGCTACTAGTTAGCTAGAACATTTATAACAGAGTCCTGCAGACTCCAAAGGACCTCAGTCTCCTTATGGAGACGACCTTGGAGCCTGTGTTGTTCAACCAGTCCACTTCATTGATGAGCTGAACACGTGGGTGAGTTCACCGGTTTGATTTCCAGACTTTGGATGTTTACCAGTTTGATCTACAGCACTTTAGGTCAAATGTCCTGATTACTGCACTATCGTGAAGCCTGACATACTCTGGCCTGTTGTTGAGAAAATAGTCCATGTAAACAGGTTGCAGTCAAGTCATGCTCCTTCTAGTTTCCCCCTGCACAGTAATGGCTGTAGAGAATTGAGAGAAAACACAATCCTAATAGTACTTGCAGGGCTCTCCAGTTGTGAACGGGATCACATCTGGAAACATATACTTACCTGTATCCTGTTCACACCTGTAATAGGATCAAGGTAAGTAAATCAGGTAAATTTATCTACCTGGTTCATAAGTAAATTTAAGTGGATTCTGGTTCACTAGTTGGGAGGTTAAAGCAACAAGTCTGAAGTTTTCCTGGATATCATGAAGCTGAGAATTCCAGGATATCCAGAGTGGTCAAGAGCTGTTCCTACAGTTGAAAATATTAACAACTACTCCCAACATAAAACTGGATACCTGGTTGCAATGATGGCTGGCTGCCATAACTGGTGGACACTGAATGTAGGTATCCTCAATACCGTTGTTTTGAGTCATTTTCAGGCTAAAATTATTCATATGGTAGACCTATTTTTGTCCATTCTCTGGCCTTGTAGCCCTAGACGTCTCTAACGGAAGATTTATGTCCGTTTAAACAGCAAGGGGCATGATGGGCTTCGTAGTAAAGTAATGGCGTGGAGGCCTCAAACCAACCATCAATAAGGGCTATTTATGAAGCACCTTAAGAACTAATGTCCTGCCATTGGAGGTGCTTCACAAGTGATTAATGACACTAACAAAAAGTCAAACAAAAGGTTCAGAGACTACTGTGTGCCATTTACAGAATATGACATCATCAATCAAGACAGGTATTTGAGAATAGATGAAAAAGAGGTAAAAGATAACATAAATAAGAAGCTAAGGGAAGAAAAATAATATAATTAGATACTATGCAGAGTATAGTGGTAATAAATCAATAAATGAAGTGATGACTTAAATTAAAATGTTTGGATAACAAGTATAAAGACAAAAAACATATAATTGTAGGGCTGTACGTAAATGCCAGACTGAATAGATGGTTTTGAGTTCACCTTTTTAAATATCAGCTCCTCTCCAATCTCCTTATATTCCATTGGTTCGGAGCGTAAAACCTGAAATGTTTTACATTTACTTTGTGGATAAGCTAAAAGAAAAGAGGCAGGGGATCTGAAGGACCTTCCTGGAAGCATTTATGCAACAAAGTGTGCTGTGATACATATAGTGCTTAATAGACTAATAAAAGGTTTTTATAATAAAAATATAATAACAAGTAACCAGTATTGGGACATTAAAATAGATTTAATGAGTTTTCTGCTCTCATCCTAGTCAACACTCGGGCCGCAGATTTTACGTAAGTGTAACTAGATTGTTTCATCTTTGGTCAACCAGAAAGGACGGCTTCACACTAATCTACCCTGCTCGTTATAAAAGCCCGCATGAGTCTTTCATTGTTGCTCAGTGAGGGAAATGGTGAGGATGGTGGATTAAAATATAGACCATTAGACTTTCATGTTGGAGAGCTTGTCCCGGGTTTTTCCTGCCTCTGACCTGCACATTTACCACAATCTTTATTTTATTATCTAACATTCTCTCCATGCGTTGACATTGGAGAAAATTTGAATTTTGAACATGTCAAAGGGTTGGATTTTTCAAAAATAACTGGTCCTTCTCTTAATTCACCCCATGTCTGATTTATTGGATTCATTTTCACGGATTGTTAAACTGTTTTGTTGTTGTTTTCTCAGCCAATTAGAGGGATATGGACACTGGTTTTTACTATCATCAGAATCAGCAACTGGAATGCAGTATTGCAGTAATTTTCTTATTTTAATAAGACTTCCCCAACCCTATCAGGTTGAAAGCAAAGCCACACTATAATCTGAAATACATGCGATTTTAATGACAAAAAGTTAAATTAGGATGGAAGGTGGATGGTTTCTTACCACCAGCCTAATTTGTATTGGTCCCATTTTATTCCACCATTATTTAATGGCTACTTTTGTCAAATTTATTGTTTTTTTTTCTTCTGTTTATCAGACTTTCACCACTAATTTATCTTGCTTGAGCTAAAACAAACCCAGATACATCCGTCCGGCCCCCCATCTGTCCCTGGAGTCTCTCTTCTTAGCACGTCCAGAAGGCCCTACACCGATGTTCAACTCTCCTGGTGAAAGTCTTTGCTACATCAAGCCCAATTACCTTGTAAATGGAGACATATTGAGTGAGTGAGCTTTACTGTGAAAACAGTCTCGAGGCCGGAACGCCGACCAGAAGAAACCTTGAACTAATATTGGTTCAATGTCACTGTCTATTCCTAATGGATAAACTCTGAATGAAGATAAATTAGATTTTTGGTATTAAATATAAAAGCTCAGCTGGGTCCAGAGGAAGAGTTGAGTAAATAAGTAGCTCAGGTCACTCCGTTCCGGTCATTATGACTTAGCCGGAGGGGAGTAGCTCCACATTGAGGGACGTGGTGAGATGGAGGGCAGGGCAGGGAGGTAGTTAAGGGATTTAACAAGAAGCACGTTGTCACTCTGGCCCTGTCAGCTTGTGTTAGAGCTGATGAGAAAGTGGGACAATAGGCCTGTGGCGGTCACTGTGCTGCTCAGGTATTTGGGAAATCAGGACGCCCTACAGCGCTTATCTGTCATTCTCGGTGAAATCACAGGCGATATGTTGTGGCTTTTCAAGTCCATGATCAACACTTATATGGTAAAATACAATGACCGTAATATCACTCAACGAAATGAATGAATAAGAGTAATGTCACTATTATAGTAGAAATATGTATATGGATCAGTCATAGCTTCATAACCACTGGCAAGTGACATGAATAACATGGATTATCTTGTTACCATGCAACAGCCAGTGGCTGGGATATTGTAAGTAGTCAGTGAGCATTTTGTCCTGAAGTTGATGTGGTGGAAACAGGAAAAGTAGTTAGTTTATTTTTTTTGCCTTGCACCTTATCACTATTTTTATTTTTGTCTTATTAGGATCACAATTTGCGGCCAATTTAATGACTGTTAGTCTTCCTGGAGTTGTTACAGTGTGTTATTATTAATTA
The DNA here is from genome assembly GCA_037951165.1 of Lophius americanus. NCBI lineage: Eukaryota > Metazoa > Chordata > Actinopteri > Lophiiformes > Lophiidae > Lophius > Lophius americanus. Next base: position 8,746,706 of record JBBDHG010000015.1, on the reverse strand, counting down.
AGTCTATCATATGAAAAATATGTTATTTACGCTAATGAAAAACAATATAAGTATGAAAATACATTAAGATTTATGCTTGCCTCAAGGACTAGGCTCAACAGAAAATTTCAAGTTTACACAATTATGGAGTAAATATAGAGAAAATATTTATGGGCAAAAACAAACATACAACAGCAGTTTATCATATGATCATCTACAACAGTTCAATCCTCAAAGTCTTTTTAAATATATATTCATTTTGTAATAGCCATGTTCCATTAAAATATGGCCCCATTGCTCACTGTACATTTTACAATCCTATGGGACGTAAGCAACAAATTGTGATGGTAAGATGACTGGATCAAATAATCAGAACTGGATGTTTTGTTGGTGGTTTCTGGTCTACAGGGATTAGCACTTACGAAAATGGCCTAAGGACAGCAACTGAAAAACGAGTAACAGGGTCATGGGCGCCTAAGGCATATTGATTGATTTGGGGAATGCAGGCTAGTCCTCACCCACAGAAGAGCTTTAGTAGCAGAAAAAGCTGAAAAAGTTAATGTTGGTTCTGACATTCAAGAATACACAGATCACAAAGGTGGTTATAATTTATGGCTGATCTTAATGTAATTTCAATGTATTTCTATGCCTCTGTAATGCACTTCGAGTTGCCCTGTGTAGAAATTGTCCTATACAAATGAACTTGCCTTGCATTTAGCAAAATGTATAGACAGAAGCAGCCAAAAGGACGGCATACACAATATAAGGCAAGTGGTTTTAATGTTATGTTTGTAAAATAGGCCCACCCTACCTTAATTCACCATAAAATGGTGTTATCACCGATATGTAATTTTAGCATTAGTCAGTGGTTCATTAGAGTGGTTCAGGTGACTGAGATCCTGGCAGCTGATTGGAAGGCTGAATATTTTGAATTCCAGCTGAAGCTAGCCATCACTCACTCTCTCCTATCTCCAATTTTTTCATATTTACTAAACTTGGACATTTGTTCTTTTTCTGCCTCTTGTGTATTACCAGAGTGAAGTTTGTACATATACACACAATGTGTCACCTGTCTCTTTTCTTATGTTTACATTTCTATGGCAACAGCACGTCTTACAAATTTGGTGAATTTTTCGCCACAGTGAATCTAACCTCTCAACAGTAGGTTTGCTTGCATGCAGAGGAGCCTAGCTCTTATCAAAACCATCAAAACCAAGTCGATACCAAATGATACTGCACCAACCAGAAGCACTCCAAAATGGTTGTTTTCTCTCTCTCTCTTTCTCTGCAGAATAAGTATTTTGTTTTTCAATAGCTGTGAGGAGTAGAGTGGGGGAATGGACCATTTCTGATACATAAAAACCCACTAAAACCGGTCTTCAAATATGCTTTTTGCTCTACAATTCAGTGGGATGCCTTTAAAACCCACCAGGATTTACAATAATTGATAACTGACTTATTCACTATACAAATAGAGACTTTTCTTTCACCAATGCAACGCAGAATATCTTGTGGAGATTATGTGTCTCATCTGGTTGGGAAAGCCCCAGCACTCTCCAGGAAGTACAAGAATATGTGGCTGTTGAGCGGGTGCCTGGACTATATTTCCTACCATGCGACCATCATGACCCGTGGTCTGGAGAGATCGAACAGAGAGGGAGTATTCTTGGTTTACATGAACCATAATATACAAATTACCTGTTCTCCATTTCTCCGTCTTTCCTCCTGAAGAAAATCCCTCTCCTGATACAGAATTTATCCTGGTTAAATGCATGTCAAAAAAATTTATCAAATTTATCCCAACTGTCTTTGGGAAACCACATGTGTGGAGAAAAAACCCGACCATAATAAGATAAGATTAGATAAAATAAGATAAACCTTTATTAGTCCCACAACGGGGAAATTGAAGAGTTACAGCAGCAAGAGCATATTACAGAATAACATTATGTACAATTAAATTAAATTAAATGTGCAGTAGAAATGTGGACATGTTGAGTAGTATATTGTCCCATAGTGCAAAGTGCAAGCGGTATCGCTCCTTCACACACTTGGGGTAAAGGAGCCTGTCGCTGAAGGAGCTCTCCAGTGCAGAGATGGTGTCCTGCATCGGGTGGGAGATTTTGTCCCGGAGAGATGACAGCTTGGCCATCATTCTCCTGTCTCCCACCTCCTGCACTGAGTCCAGAGGACATCCCAGGACTGAACTGGCCTTCCTGATTAGTTTGTCCAGTTTCTTCCTGTCAGCAGCTGAGATGCTGCTGCCCCAGCAGACCATTCCATAAAAGATGGCCGACGCCACCACAGAGTCATAGAAGGTCTTCAGTACTGCCCCTGCACTGCAAAAGACCTCAGTCTCCTCAGCGGATACAGTCAGCTCTAACCCTTTTTATAAAGTGCCGTGGAGTTGTGAGTCCAGTCCAGTTTATTGTTCAGGTGAACACCAAGGTACTTGAGTGAGAGCTTATGCTTAGATAGAGATGTAAAGTTGATTTTGATAGGGATGTAAAGTTGTTTTTGATAGGGATGTAAAGTTGTTTTTGATAGGGATGTAAAGTTGTTTTTGTACCGTAAGATGCATGAATTGAAAGTGAAATGCGCCGTACATTGGAAACATCCCATAAATCTTATGCTGTGGTCAGTCATGAATGGTTTGTTCTGTCTTATTATTAAACACTATCATATGTCTAATGATGGTTTTTGTTTACTCTTCATGTGGGGCAGATGATAGAGGTGTATAGTGTTATATTTGAATTGATAATTCATCATGGTGCTGGGCTTGCGATATTACAAAAGAAGAAGAAAATAATGAGGAAGCCCAAAAGTCTTCTTCTTTTGATAGATTGAAGTTCCTCTCAGGTCTTCAGATTGACATATGCCCTAGTTTAGTTGAAGATTGTTGGAGTTGGAAGCTTTTTAGGAAATTAAAGGTCTATCACCGTGTAATGTGTAAATAAAGCATAGTTGTCTTACTTTTATTTTAATGGGTGTTAAATATTTATATACGTGTGCTAAAACATTATGCATAGATTCTGTAGGTTCCCTGTTTGCCGCCAAAACAGCCCTAACTCGTAGAAACATTGACTCAAAGAGCCATTTGAAGGTTCTGTGGTATCAGGTACCAAGACGTTAGCAGCAGATCCTTCAGGTCATCCACATAGAGAGCTACTGTAGCTGTGAGGGTAGTGATGGCCAGTGGTGACTGAAGTAAAGGCCAGTGGTGACTGTAGTAAAGGCCAGCAGTGATGGTAGTAAAGGCCAGTAGTGATGGTAGTAAAGGCCAGTAGTGATGGTAGTAAAGGCCAGTAGTGATGGTAGTAAAGGCCAGTAGTGATGGTAGTAAAGGCCAGTAGTGATGGTAGTAAAGGCCAGTAGTGATGGTAGTAAAGGCCAGTAGTGATGGTAGTAAAGGCCAGTAGTGATGGTAGTAAAGGCCAGTAGTGATGGTAGTAAAGGCCAGCAGTGATGGTAGTAAAGGCCAGTAGTGATGGTAGTAAAGGCCAGTAGTGATGGTAGTAAAGGCCAGTAGTGATGGTAGTAAAGGCCAGTAGTGATGGTAGTAAAGGCCAGTAGTGATGGTAGTAAAGGCCAGTAGTGATGGTAGGTGGTGAGAGTACTGATGGTAGTAAAGGCCAGTAGTGATGGTAGGTGGTGAGAGTACTGATGGTAGTAAAGGCCAGTAGTGATGGTAGGTGGTGAGAGTACTGATGGTAGTAAAGGCCAGGAGTGATGGTAGGTGGTGAGAGTACTGATGGTAGTAAAGGCCAGGAGTGAGGGAAGTAAAGGCCAGCAAACTTAAAAACTCCCAACAACAAACCGTCTGTCACTAGCCATCAATGGTGTTTATGAAGTGTGTAAATGGGTCACAGAAGGACTTTCCAGGTGCTGATACCAAACAAAATCATTGTCATCACTGTGTCTTCGGACTCAAATTTTCTCATTTGGTTTCAGTTCTTACTTTTGTCCCTCTTCAGACTAATTTACCAGTCAAGCTGAATAAATCACTGAGGCCATGCTTGACTGCCTGGCAGCCTCCACACACTGACTGATGCACATGCACAGGAGCAGTCTTGCTTGCCTCTGGATGTTAAGTCAGGTGTAAATATTTAGACCGGGCAAGTTCAGGAGGTTGTTGGCACTAATCCTGATCGGGGTAACCTCTAAATTAAAAATTTATCTCACTGTGCACTGAGTGTGAAATCAACAGAACGCTGGTAGCAGAAGCCAGGGCTTAGGAGACATGAAAGCTCATAGAACACAATGAGCTTTAGGCAACACTGCCAACCCAGCCCTGCAGTCCTTCCATTGCTTTGAGCCCATTTTCCTGCAGAGCGGAACATGACCTATGGACTTAAAAGCACTGCAGCGCTCAATGTGCTGCAAATATGCTGTCTAGTACTTTATTTTAATGGCTTAGTAATTCCAAAATACCCACCATTTGTCAATTTAAACAGTTTAATGAAACAGAGATGTTTGACGAGATCTTAATTTTGTGTTATAAACATCAGTCCCTCAGGGATTATTTGCATAAAATACTAACCATTGTGCTCCTGGCTTAATTCACCATGTACAAACTAAATCCAAATTCTATTAAGTGATATTTGCTGAATACTGGCTTTATGTCCACTGGATTGTTTTCACTTCTGCAGCTCTAGAAGAGCCCCTTGTGATGAACACATGCCGTATTAACCTGCAGGCAAAGCGTACCGCAAAAATTCTGTATGTCGTGAAAGAAAGCCTGCAACCTTTTAATCTTTTACCAGATACTGATACAGATATAGCCTTCTTTATCAGGCTGCCTTGGTACCCTGAGGTGCTATGGGGCTTTAACATTGTCCCACAAAACTAGAATGAACAAATGAGAAAAGGATGACATTTTTTATTATTATTAAATACTTAAAACAATACTTAAACTTAAACTTAAAGCACATGTCACCAAAACTGCATTGTGCATCTTCATATAGATATGCTGAACGTAATAAACCGAGTAATGTTGTATGTAATTAAGACAATGATTTAATCTGAAAACCCTCTACTATTACATTTGTGCAATGAATCCTTTGTTTAAATTGTCAAAAATGCCACTGTCTAGTTTTCTCAACATGAAAAGGTCCTATATTGCAAACAACATCCATGTTTTATTTATTGAATGCAATTGTGTTGCATGTACTAAAAACAGTAATATTTAATTTACTAGACACAATTATATAATCCTGAAACCTTTTAATATTACCTACATGCAATGAAGCTCCATTGTTTTAATTGTCGAAGATTCAACTATCTACATAAAGAAGTAATTTAATGCAAACAGCATCCTTCAAAGTATAGCCGTGTCATCATTAGGCGGCTGGTTATGCATTTCGGTTTGGGAGATGCGTACACTAATAACATTTTGAGTAATGTGTGTGCGTGTGTGTATGTGTGTTTGTGAGACAGATAGAGAGATAGAGGGGAAAGGAGAGAGTCAGTGTCAGAAATCGGTTACGTAATAGATGTCTGTCTCTGTTGCTGAAGCACTGACGCTGGGCATCATCTGTGTTCTTCACGTTATTCCCCGCACCACACCTCTGAATCATTTATTTTACCCTAAAAATGCTCATTGATCCAAAAAGCCACCAACAAGGCACAACTACTGGCTAAGTGGCGGGACACATTCCAGAACTTAGGGCCACAGATGATCATCATTAAAGTTGTCCGACAGCTGATGTGTCATGGCAGTTATTTTAACATTCTTCACAATTCAACCAGACATAATATTATAATTCTGTGCCCACCAAACTACATACATTACATCAAAAAATTGTTCACACCGCACCAATGATTCAATGCATATTTATATATTTATTACAATATCAGTGCACTTTTCATTCAGTTCAAATACTTAATATACTGTAAGTCGACTTATTTCAGTTTAATTATAAGTAATAAGTGGCTAATTCATTCGTTATAAGTTATTCCTTATCACTTCCTATCAATAAACTTAAATAAAGTCAACATATATTAAGTATTTAAACTGTGATGAACCGACTCCATGTCCATGGTGCAACCCGACTCCCACCACATGTTTGCTGGGATAGGCTCCAGCAACCCCCTTCACAGACCTGAAGAGGATAAGCGGCTGCAGAAAAAGGATGGATGGATGTTGAGTATTTTAACGTGAATTTTTACGGCCATATTATTTTTAAAAGTCAGTAATGTTGAGCACTGGGTGAGTACTAACTCCATGAATACATGAATGAATGGGTACAGCAGCATTGGAGGGGATTAGCTATGTTTATCAAAACCTCCAACATGAGCGCCAATAATTTATAATAATGTATTCTCTATGATCCTGCTTAAGTGGGCCTCAGATGCACCTGGTCAGCCGAGTCGACATATTACCAAGGGTTCATTTGGCACGCTCCAGCTACATCCCGCTACAGCATCGGTGCTGGCAGCTCTAATGACACAAATAAGCAATGGGAGCTTCAAAAACAAGCCCATTATCGAAAAAGCCTGTTTTAGAGTAAACAGTCCCAATAAATGAGCCTGCAGCACATTACAATGAAAAGAAAAACTAAGCTGAGTGCTTTTATGTTTTGGGGTGAAGCTGACGACTTTGAATAGATGGTGCTGCAACAATTATTATTTACATGGAAATAATATACAGTTGAATTATTCATGAAGTGTAAAATACATACAGATCACTGCTGATACTGAAAAGGTAAATGCGTTTATTCCACAATTTAACATCAGTGATGCATGCTAAAAATAACATGAAACATATTAATGGAAGTCCCATTTCCCTTTACTCTACTCCTCACAACACTAGGATTGGTTAAAAAAAGAAAATGTATTAAGAGGTGACTGATCAGACTTACACACTTATCAGCCATAACAAAATAACTCCTGGCAGGTGATGTGAATGACATTGATTATTTTGATACCTTGGTACACTTCGGTGAGTGGGATATACTAGGCTTTCTGAAGTTGATGTGCTGCAGGCAGAAAACATTTGCAAACATGAGGATCTTTTATAGCTTTTTCACAATCAATGTTTAAACATTTCTAAAATTTGGTCTTCTCTGCTTAAGCCTTTCCAGTTTATTTGTCTTGCTAAAGGAAGGCTTCAATCCATTTAACAATTTCATCGATCTATTACATGTCCTGCATTACTTTGAAAATATTTTTTAACACATTTTTGCAAATTCATGTTATATATACATATGAATATATGTATATATATATATATATATATATATATATATATATATATATATATATATATATGTATATATATATGAATCTCTTTTCCTTACTAAACGTAAAATCTCATGCTGATGATCTTCAAATAAGGATATGAACTCTCTTGGATTGGAAGAAAAATTGTACATCTTCTATGAGTGACTTTGGTCTAAATATTATTAGCATTATTTTTTATAATGTTCCAAATATTGTAATTTTATGCAAGTGCATATCAGGACTGATCTCTTAGTGAATTCTGGGCGTTTGCCCTGTTTGCCTTGCAGACAGTGGTACACTTCCAGTCTCTGAAGTTTTACAGGGAGGAAAGATGCGATCAGTCTGTGTGTAGGTTGAATGATTTATTAGTAATTGGAGATTTGTTACTATAAATATATAAAATAATAAGCGGTGAGATTTTAATTACAACAAAACATATTTTTTTAAAAGCCCAAAACTCTGGAACCCATGACCTCAGACTTTTTCATTCCATTTTCTCCACCCGGGGCAGGCCACGGTGGCAACCGGCCAAGAAGGGTATTCCAGATGTCACTCGGCCCAGCAATGCTCTCCAGCTCATACCAGGGGAGCCCGAGGTCTTCCCAGGGTAGACTTACAAAGAGTCTCCTCCCTTTTGAATGAACTTGGTAAACCTCCAATGTAAGGCATCATGTAAGCACCTGGCAAACTGGCTCCTTCCAACACAAAAATGCAGCGGCTCCACTCCGAGTTTTCTCTAACGGTCAGAGTTCCTCACCTTATCGCTATGGCTGAGCAGGGCCATTCTAGGAGGAAGCTCATTTCAGCAGCTTGTATCCTTAACTCCACTATTTCTGCCTCTACCCAGAGCATAGATGAAGGTTGAACGTAGATGGACTTGTAAACTGAGAGCCTTTCTTTGTGACTCAGCTTCTCTTCTCTTCAAGTCCATGACACGGTTCATTTTCTCATCACTCGAGAACAAGGCACAAACACACTTACATATTTGGTGGTGCTGCCTTCTTATGCTAACTGCTCAACGTTCAGCTGCACAACGCTCCTGGCACAAAGTGTCCTGTCGCTGATGTTTTTATCTTACAAAATTACAATCTTTATATTCCTAAGAGAAATCGGGGGTATTATGGAATACCCCCGATATCCGCCACAAACCCTTCGAGTTATTGCCTAGACGTTAATGTGAGGAAGAACTGTATTGATGCTTGGAAAGGTTTGTTGTACATGTCTGATACAAGGGGGGTGGGGGGTTTGGGGGGTGTTCGCTTAAGGTTTTTGGGCAAAACTATTTGTCAAATATAGTAGGACACATACAGTTGTGCCTCCGTTTCAAGAGCTTAATTTGTACCGAGACCTTGCTCGCAAACCAAAAAAATTGTAAACGGAAACGAATTTCCCCATTCAAATGAATGGAAATCCAATTATTTCTTTTCATATCCCAAAAAATTTCATATAAAAATAATTTTCCATGTTATTTTATACAGAGTAAACGTAATTTTACTAACACATAGGAATGATAAATAATTTTAAAGCAGATTCTGGCTCACTTAACCTTATCTCACTCGATTGCTTCCAAAACATAAGCAGAGCACTCGTATACCAAGCAAGTTTCTTACGAAATAAAGGTACACATTCGTATCGGGAGAAATCGAGCAAGAAAAACAACTCATAAATGAAATCACTGTTGTAAAGCGAGGCATATCTTTTGAAGAATCTTTGCTCGTAAATTCAAATAGTCTTAAAGAGGCACTTGTAAACAGAGAAACCACTGTATAATTAATAAATTAAATTTAAAATTACATCTAACACAGTTTATTGGAAATTGTGGATGTATAAACATGAAGTGGATTGAAATTGTTCCAGCCTTCGTTCGAGCGTCTTGAACAGTTTACTCTGTTTCCCTAAATTTACCTTAACTGGACTTCATTTTGTTCCTCATGGATTTTGTTTGCCAGTCCGCTCCTCTGGTTTGACCTACACATAAATTTTAACCTCATCAGATGCTAACCTGCAAACAAGATCAATACGAAAAAAGGAACACATGCAGAAAAGTTAGAATCAAACTCTGAAAGGTCAACAGACTATTTAAGTCTTTAGACAACGTGGGCAGAAGTTTTATTTTCCCCTTGAACTGCAGAAAATCTCCGAGCCTCACCAGCATGTGTTGGCGCAGACACCCTTTCCTGCCTCTTTCTCAGTTTTTGTTATTACATCCCTAAACTGCACCTCTGCTTTCTTGATCTCCATCCAGGTCTTTCTGATTCCTCCCTCTCAAAAGGGTTGGACAGTATTTCGGAAACAAGCTCCTCATAGTGAGTCAAATATAAACTATTGAGTAAAATATATTAAATGCAAGATTTCCTCAAGTTGATTCATTTGCATTAAATTTGTACAAAATTAAAACTAATGGCCTGATCACTTTGGGAGATAAAGCTCTTCCCAGTTGCAGAAATATAAAAGCGAATATCGGATTGATTCCTTAAATCAATCCAATTCTTCCTCTCACTAAGGTCTATTGAGATATAGAATTTGAGAATGATCCATAAAATAGTTTTTGAGTTATCTTGGTAACAGATACAGAGGCAAATTCTATAATATCGCTGACCTTTCAGGGATATAATGGTAAAAATAATAAATGTACAATAAAAATAAAGTGGATAGATGGAAAGGTGGCCCATATTTGCTTTGTCAGAAATAATGATGAATACCTTTCAGACAAACACACACGCCTCTGCTCCTGTGAGCCGACTTTCTCATTTCCTTATGTTCGTGTGTATTCCGTAGCTGTGTCTGTATCAATGCCGCCCACTGAGAAATATTAACACGTGCATTGAGCTACCGACTATAGCACTTGCAAATAAACTGTGAATCAGGTGCTATATCTTCTCTTTCTGCATATCTTTTTTGTCAATCAGATCACAGTAATAGAGACAGTGTTGTTCCTGGTCCAGTACACTTCCAAAGAGTTTGACCGCTCACAGAAGACAGTGGCCACTGGTGACTGCTGCTACCTCAACCCGCTGGTGCGCAGGACCTTCCGCTTCCTCGGTAAGTCTTAGGCTTATGTCTGGCATTTGATTTGTGCAAACTTCGTCCAATAGCCAGACTTAATGAACTGAAAGAAATGCAATGCCTATAGAGGGTTAACAGTTGTTTAAGGCAGCACAAAGGCCAGGATGCATCAAAATTACATTCAAACAGTACATCACGTACCTTGTGGACACAATTCTGTTTAATGTTTGATAAACCTCTGTCAGAATAGTAGCTTTTGAACTGGATTTGATTCATACGGTCTTTGTATGGTAGAACCATTGTTCTTTGTTCATTGTGGAGTTGATTCCAAACCTGGCTCCTTTTGGTGTTGGCATGTTCTCTCTGTGTTTTTGCCGGTAAAATCCCTCAGGTTTGAGTGTGACTCTATTTGTGAGTCTCTTTATTGAAGTTGAGAAAAGTGGGTAGCTATCTGAAGTGCTCAGGGAGCTGATTGGGTTCTTGCTCAAGGACCATTCGACATGTAGACTTGCTGGTGCTCAAACCGGCTACCTTGCGATCTTCTGATTGGGGGACGGCTACCCTACCCACTGAGCTAGAGCACGCCTACTTGTCTTAGCAGTGAAAGAATGTATGGATAATAGGTTTTAACATGAAACACAACCTCCAGACAATCTCGACTGATTTGGGAAAAGTTGGTTGTATATTTTACGTCCAACGGTTTTGGCCTATAGATTGGCATTGTGGGTCCAATTTGGTGCATATGAATCAACTCAAGGAGGTCTATCTTGTGTATATCATATTTTACTCTTAATAGCTTATAATTTACTAACCAGACGGCTCTTTTAAAAAAAATAAAAGATACGATTCTTATGAAAGGGCTTCACATTTAATTTGAGGACTTCCATCATGGTGATTGCTTGTATAACGCATGGGATTGGGGATTTTAGTTTTGCTGTCGGGGATGACAGGGTAGGCCTAGTTTTGGTTTAAGTCTCTGTTGATTACTTAAAAAAAGTTCATGGTTGTGTGTTGTGTCCTTGTTTCCTCAATTATTTTGGAAGTTCAATTTGCACTGTCACATTAAATTGCTGTCTTTGCGCTGTTTTCCCTCCTCTTTGATTGATTTGAATGTTCTCCCTATCACTCTCTGTGTAGTCTGCGTACCTCTCTTTTTCATTGTCAGTTTATCTATTGTCTCCATGGAAATCCTCCTGTGTTTCTCAGTACTTTTTCCCGAGATATTCCTTGTTTTCCTTTTGTAAATTTTTGTTTCATTGTCTTGGAATTTCATCTAATTTTGGCTGGCGGCACGGTGGCAAAGTGGTTAGTGTTGCTGCCTCACAGCAAGAAGGTAGTTGGTTCTAATCCACCTCCCCTGGTCTTTCTGTGTGGAGTTTGCATGTTCTCCCGGTGTGTGGGCTCTCTCTGGGAACTCCGGCTTTCTCCCAAAGGATAAAAACACATGCAATATAGGTGAATTGGTGACAATAAAATTGCACGTGATTGGTTGTATGTCTTTGTTGTATGTATGAACTGGCAACTAGTCCTGGGTGTACCCCAACTCTCGCTCAATGTCAGCTGGGATAGGCTCCAGCAAACCGGAACACTAAGCGGTTGATAATGGATGAATTAATCTATTTTGCCTTTATTTCTTGATGAGGTGATTTTTTGCCTCTGCCCTGAATATATTAACTTCCTATAGGTATACATATTTATTCTTCAAGACATTCTCACAAATGGAAATTCCACTGCAGTTTTGTTAATTAAAACGTGTTTAACATTTTCTTTGTGTCTGTTTTTAGGACGTCGTCTGCATTTGGGTCCCGTGTTTTTAATTTGACCATAAGAATGATGAACAGTACAAACAAGACACAAACAAAGCCCTTAGGAAGGCTGTTAGGCCAAAATGTTTATATGTTTGATTGACAAGGCAAAAATAGATTGCTGCAATTGAGAGTAGTCAACTTGTACTGGAATTCCACCTGTGCTATCTTTTACATCTTTGGATACTGAACTTTGGAATGTGTTTGGTTTAGCGCAACAGACCAAAGCATTAGGAAGGTACATCTACTTCTTTCAATACAAGGAACTTTTCTTTCTTCTGTTTTCACTATGCAGCATTGATGAATGTCCTGACTGAGTTTGAACATTTTCAGCTCAAGCAGAAGATGCTAGTAATCCCATTCACAGTGCTCAGTGCAAATTTGCAACTTCTAGCATCCATTTCTAGAATCCATGCTGCTTTGCGCTTACTTTACCTGTAATTACATTGGGTCTTATTGAGTGTGAACAGAATTAAGTTGTATGTGAGAGGAATCTCACTCAGCTCATCATGAGTTCTGTTTAATTATTTATTAACTTAGGCAAAATGACAGCCACATTCTCTTGACTGCCTCCCATTTTAATCCCTTTACACAACTTTCTAATGTAACATAAACACATATTGTGAGTTTGTGAAGCACACACATCGCTTCAGCGTCAGCTTCTCCTTTTCCCCTCATGATTAACTGAAAGCAAGAGATAAGGATGCGGAATAGGATTATTACCTACATCCCCGAGGGGGAATCCACTTGGTGCCCTGGCTTTACCCTCACATTTACACATCCAGCATGTCACTCACACTCCTCATTTATGTTAACAGGACTCCCATTCCAGCCTAAAGCTCCTTTCATCCATAAGGGACCCATTGGAATTAGTTATCCTGTATTTTACACCACTTCAGGGCATTTTCTCTGATTAAGACTCTGTTTATTGATGTCCATTTCAAAGAGAGCTGTGTGATAACTCTCTCTTATAGTGATTTACTCTTTTTTAAAGTATAAGGAATCTGTTCAGCTGCCTTTTCAGCAGTAATGGCACACCATAGTAAGATTATTGGTCCCTGCAAGGGGGGATATTCGGCAAAGAAAAACATGCTCATCGGATCATGCTTTACCCAAAGAAAATTTATTTGCACAGAAGCTAAACCATGGTGTCGTAAGATGACAATGGAAACAGTAGCTTTATGAATAAAACATTTAAAAACAACAACCAAGATTCAAACTCGCTTCTCTCAAAATAATTCATATACTATTTCCATAAATAGCCGTAATTCTGATATATGTCACAGTATACTTTACTTTCACCCTAGAAAATTAGGGTGAACATTTAAATATATAATATATTTATAACATTTGGCAATTATGATAGCACAGCTATCATTTAGTAAATACTACTAGGTTATGCTAGCAGCTAGTGAAAAGATAACTTGTATAGCTAACCGCTCTAATATTATTTGTTTCTCAAACAATTTCCGGCTATAAATACAAAATTAATATATTCATGTTTCAACATAAAGCAGAACTGAACTCCATTGGATGGTTCGGAAAATAATTTAATGAGGAAAGAGAAAATAATGTTTTTAATATACAGATATGCCATTATTAGTCCATCAGAAAGTCTTTGGCAAACAGGAGATTGTAATCGAAGGGTATCTGCCTTGAACACGGGCAAGAACTATCCCCTTTTGAAGTCTGGATGGTGATGGTGATGGTTGATTAGTCTGCTAAGACCGACGAATGATGAGCTTGAAGGATTGATAGACAGATAGATGGATAGAGACTTTATTAATCCCCTAACGGGAAGTTTAGTCGTTACAGCAACTCCAGCAGACAGACATTCTAAAGGTTTCAAAATACTATACTATGTCTTATAGACGTTATATAGTATATAGCAAAGATAAATATATAAATATACATGAGTGTGTGTGTTTGTAAATATGTGTAAGTGCATATAAATGTATGTGTGTATATATACACCCACTGCACCCTGCCTGCACTTGCTCCTTCACCTCTTTTCCACTCTCCCCGTTGCTCTGAACAGTTAACCCCAAGTACTTCTGCACCTTCTTCACAATACCCCTTGCATCCTTACCGTTGCACCTGACTCCCTTTCATTCACACACATTCTGTCTTGCTGCAACTGACCTTCATTCATCTTCTGTCCATTGCATACCGCCACCTTTCCAGGTTTTCTTCCACTTGCTCCCTGCTCCCACTACAGATCACGATGTTCTCCGCGGACATCATAGTCCATTGGGGCTCCTGTCTGACCCCATCTGTCTGCCTTTCCATCACCATCCCTGAGCATTGATGCTGTCCGACTTCCACTTTAAACCCGTCCTTGACTCCTACTGCACACCTCATGGCTATCATGCCGCTCTCATACATAGCCTGCACAACTCCGACATATTTCTCTGTCACTCCAGACCTCCTCTTGCAACATCACAATTCCTCCCTTGGCACCCTGTCAAATGCTTTCTCTATATCCTCAAAGAGACAATGTAGCGCCTTCTGATCTTTTATGTACTTCTCCATCAGCACTCTCAAAGCAAACATAGCATCTGTAGTGCTCTTTCGTGACATGGAACCATACAGCTATCAACAAATTTTAATCACTTTTCTTAACCTAGCTTCCACTACTCTTTCCAAGTTCTTCGTCGAGTGGCTCATCAGCTTATAGTCATTACAGCTCTGAATATCAAACTCATTCCTAAAAATCAGCACTAGTACACTTTTCCTCCATTCCTCAGACATCCTCTCATTCACCAAGATAGTGTTGAACAATCTAAATCGACCACCTTTCCAGTCTTAATGCTCTTCAAAGCTGCTCTCACTTCAAGGCGTATTGGTTTGGCATAGGTTTTACTTCAGATGCCCTTCCTGACACAACCCTCCCCATTTATTCGGGCTTGGGACCGACACTAAAAGTACACGGACTTGTGACCCCTTAGTGGCTTGGTAACACAAAAATATATATTACATATTCTATATATATGCATACAAAGGACAGAAAAAGGACAGAAAATTAAGAAATAAGAAAATGAAGAAATAGAAATAAATGAACATTAAAATAAAGGAATATAGTGCATGCAAATATAAAGAAAAGTGAAAATGGGAAAGAGTCTCATCTCCAATGGCATATATATATATATATATATATATATATATATATATATATATATATATATATATATATACATACACATGTGCAATAGTGCAATTAGAAAAGGAACAAAAATGGTGTGTAGTCAGTGGGATTATCGGATGCACACATGGTGTAAAGTGTGGTAGAAGAATGGCTGGTTGCAGAGTTCTGGGTTTCAGACAAAACACAGTCTCGCAGAGATTTGTTGTAAAGTCTGACTGCAGTCAGGACAGAGGACCTGCGTTAGTGCTCCGTCTTATTCTGTGGGTGTCACAGTCTGGCGCTGAAGGAGCTACTTAGAGCTCCGACAGTCCCATGTAGGGGGTTAGAAGTGTTGTCCAGGATAGATATAAGATAGGTTTACATCCTCCTCTCACACACCTCCTCCACAGAGGCCAGTGGACAGTCCGGGACAGCACTGGACATTCTAAACAGCTTGTCTAGTCATTTCCTATCCCTCTCTGTGCTTCTTAGACCCCGGCAGATCACGGCGTAGACAATTGCAGATGCTACCACAGAGTCTTGGAATGTTTTTAACATAATCCTGCATGCTCTGAAGGACTTTGGCCCTTTTTGTACAAGGGACTTGTGTTGTCCGACTAGTCCAGTTCACTGTTGAGGTGAACACTAAGGTATTTGTATGAGTTCACCTGTTCCAAACCAAACCCCGGATGTTTACATGTGGTTTCTGTCAGGAGCCACAAAGTCTCTATAAAGGAATATAAAGGACAAGACCACTGGTCAAGACCCCAGGGCGCAGTCTTTGGTACAGGTACCACACAGGAAGTCTTCCACAGTACCGGTACCCTCTCCTGACCAAAGCTGAGATTGAACAGGTGCACATCTACCATAGATAGCTGGTCTGCACAATCTCTGAGCAGTCTGGATCTGATACCATCTGGTACAGCCGAGCTAGAGCCTAATTTTGTACTAGTTTTTGTGGATTCCACCGTAGGAGTGGCTCTGGCCCCTGAAAACGGGTGGTATTTGGGAATCCAAAAGCAAATTGGTCCAAAGGGAGTAGCCAGTGATGTCTGGGACACAGATGCGGGGTTATCTCAGCAAACCAAAACTTCTTGTCCGTCATGTTTAAGAAGTCTTAGCGAGAGCTCCGCATCTAATAGAATTTTAAGAAAACTGTATAAAACATTAAAAAAATTCATAGTCGATGTGAATTAAAGCAGCGGTGTTCCCAGAGGTGAAAACTGAGCCTGTCCTCTCGTTACAAAGTCAGGGTTGAAGCAAATACAGAGCGACATAATGAACGAAATGAAGCTCCAAAGATCAAAAGAACCTGGTAAGTTTTTTTTTTCACATGTTTCCTTTTGTTGAAATCAGTATCTTTGATTGGTTAAAAAATGTCATCTGATCCGCAGTTAGGCTCAAACTAAAAGCAGCTAAAGTGAGTGGTCTACCCGCTAACTTAAACAGTGTTACACCTAACGTCACTTTACTCCTGATTTCACATCAGGTGAATACTGTATAATGTGTGATGGACAGATTAGCTTGTTGAATTATTGTTGTCTCGTATTTGTTGTTGTTTATAGATGTCGTCTGCCATGATGTAGAGATGAAGCTACCACCGGACTGCTGCTCATGCTCACCAACATAAAGCTGAGCTAAACCGTCTTCATCATAGGAACCAAAAAAGGTGAGATCAATTCTTTAAACAGTAATTCAAACAGCACTGAATAAACAGTTAAACAGTTTTAAATTAAAATGGGGATGTAGATGAAATGTAAAATAGAATAGTGTTATATAATAGTTATATACAGTATATTACATAAGTACTGATTACGGTGGGAAATTATAATACAGTATCAGGTAAAGGGTGGTGATACCATAGTATACTTTAAAGTACATCAATATAACATGCAGTTGTGTCAAACGTGGATGCAATTAATCTAAGTGTTATTTCTCATTCTTGTCCACAGGAAAAGAGAATTGACAATGATGAGGAGCTGCTGTGATATATGGAGAAGACAGAATAGAGATTTTTGCAGCACAACTGAAGAAAAACAGACCAAAATGAAGTGCAAATATTTTCATTATAAAATTTCATTGACACATTTACATAAAATTGCACACTTTATATTATTGAAAACTTTGTATTTCTTGTATGATACTTTATAGAATCTTTTTTAAAAATTAAAAATTTTTTTTGAACATGTCTGCTACAATATGCTTAATTTACAGAAACATAATCAATACTTAAAGTATAGATGTGTTGGAGTCCCAAAACAGAAAAATGTTGTATTAAAAAAAAGGCCATCCTAATTTAAAACAATTAGGATGGGGCAGGTACTTACCTTTCTTCTCTTACGTGACCGCTGCCCACAGTGGTCAAAACAAGGGTTTGGTGCATAATACCCACACTGTCATTAAACAAAGTTAGTTAGAGATTAGCAAGGTGTTCGTTTAACAAGGATGGAATATTAAGAAACGTTTAACAAGTGGTTACAAGGTTCTTGTTTCAGAACCTTAGGCTGATGTAACACTCAAACTTTATATTATTTTCAAGCCCACACATTTTAAGCACAACAAGAAATTTTTAGCAAAGTCTAGGGGAACCCAAACACAGTATGATATCCAAATAAAGTATTTTTGGTTACGCTGATTAAAAAAACTACAACAACAAACAGACCTTTGCTGATGACTTGCATTTCTCGGTGGCTTGGTTTAATCACCCATTTGTTTTCTAGTGGTGCTATAGATCTGACTAAAATGTTATCAGTACACCTTTAATAATGAGCAATAATGCAAATTGTTTTTCCATTAAAGGTATACAAAGCTGGAACTTCAGGCCATACATTGCCTGTCTGACACTTAACTGTGAAAGTGTGTATAGTGTGCAGTATTTTTGGAGATGCGGGCAGATTTAGTGTGATGGGAGTCTGTTCAGAAAAGTGACTGCAGTTTAATTAAATGCTTACAGCTCACTGAAGCAAACTCCATAAAAAGTGCAGACTTTGCTTCTCTTTATTGTACCAACATCTGCTAATGGGTTTGTGTTGAGCTGTCATTGCCTCCTTATAGCAGCATTACCAGTGTCAATTATCATAAATTACAAGCACTATTTAACTTAAACATTCTGGAATTCTTATTACACACTAGGTACCTCCCTGCTTGTTTTATGGTGCACTTGATCTACGACTATTGATAACTAGTCTTGGCAGGCTTCATAGCGCAGAGAGAGCTTAAATGAATGAATCCAGAACAAGTTCTGCTGTGCTGTGTTGCAGTCCGTTCTCCACTTGGCACTGTTGCCAGTCTGCCTTGCAGCCAAAAGCCCCATGAGTCGATCTGACTTATATGTGGAGGCACTGATGTGTGAGAGATCACACTGAGTTAGGTTCTAGAGCCGACGGATGGTGCCGCGACTGGCCTGCTTCTAGGGTCATAACTGAACCAAAAATTCAGTGCCTTCATTGGAGAGTAGAAGATTGATGTTTTAACACAGTGATGTAAATTAAATTAGGGTTAGGGTTGGTTATTATTGTTTTCTAGTTCTGGGTAAACTCCTCAGAACTGAACCAGTGTGAGAAGTGGTTAAGTGTTATACAGATAAATAGACAGCAGTATCTGAGCTGGAATATTCTTAAATACATTAGTTGAACGTCTGTGACCCTCAGGACCAGTGCATCTTTTTAAAAAACTACAAAATAAGGCATGCTAACCATTATCTATTTAATGGCAAGAAACAAGGCCAACGTCCATGGCAACAAGTTTATCTAATATTAGCCACAGTTCTGTAGATAAGAATCTAAATGAATAAGTAAAAAAAAAAAAAAAAAACTGCAACCTGCAAAAATGTCCCTGGAATTGGAGGTTACTCCATGTTAACAACACAAACAATAGCTCATGTGAAAGCAGATACTTCACAAATTTCACCAATAGTTGTCTCCTCACTCTCACTCACAACTTATCGAACCAACAGCCAAAGAAGAGCAAATTTGAGTTATTTTTTTTCTGATCATAATTTATATCAAAGATCATAAAACTGATCCTTCCGACAAATCAGAAGTCCTTGTCGGCCTCAAGAGGATTCCATGTTGTATCAAATCATTTTTTAGTCATAGACTAACTACATCCAGTTCAATATATATATTTCATATTTACCGCTTTGGGACTGTCAAATGTTGTTTTTTGATCTTCTCACATATTCTTCTCACTGATTCTTAGTGGAACCAGTATTTTTTTAGTTTAAAGGTTTCGATAAAATTAGTTCCAGCAGGAGTCAAAATTAAATTCCTTTTTTTGATTTTCTTTGCATAAGAAAATGTATGAAGTCCAAAGTTTTTTAAAATTATGTCAAATTATATTAAGAAGTTTGATACCTAAATCTCAAATGGTATAGATGGTGCCATAAAGTTCCCAAAAGGCCTATTTATTAATTCCAGCTGAACTGAAATTACAGGAGGAGTCAAGAATATTATTCTTCTATCTTGTGACTAGCATTCTAATGATTTTTCTATTCAAACAAGTAGGGGTTTGAAAAGAAAAATAATTGAGCTTCCAGGATGCGTCATGTATACTCGTGTTCCCCCAATACATTTGGTTGATGAGGTACTTGGGTGAAATTAATATGCAGTACAGGTAATATTAACATGCCTGAATATTATCATCTGAAAAAAGTTCACTTAATCTTGTAATCAGAATTGTTGATTTGAAGCTCAACACTGTTAGCGACCCTACTGTTAGACTCTGTATGGACTTAGATAACTGTGACCAGCCACATTAGAAGTCTGTGGCATTAACCACGTCCCTTCTTCCATAATAAAAGTGATAGGCAATGAAAATATAACCTACAAGAAGCCTTTTGGATAAAAGCTTGATTCATATATTCCGGGCTACTGAACATACAAGTAAAATATAAATAAGGATATTCTGTACATAATTAACCTTGTGGAATAATTGCTTCTTCTTTGGTGCTGTATTGATATTGTACAATGATATGTTACAATGACCTCCAGCATCATATGTTGGGTGGGCTCAGTGTGACCTGTAAATAAGGTTACCTCTTACCTTTCCATGAGATCCGTTACTGATTCATTGATAAAGCCTGATTCCGAAACATTTTAGAGTTTTTAGTTTTGTCTTTTATTAATTTTCCATAGCCACTTATCCTGTTCAGTGTTGCGTAGGGTTGGAGCCTATCCCCGCTGACATTGGGCGGGAGGTGGGGTACACTCATGACAACAAAAAGGCATTTAAATCATTTTTCGGCAAATGCCTTAGAGTTTTCTAATGTTTGGGCCTGTAGAATGTGATATCAGCAGGTCTCTGCAGTGGGTAAGATCTATCCAACACCACAATGACTTAACATTACAAGCTTGTGGCTTTTCTGTGAGGTCTTTTTGAATTATTTCTTGATTGAAACTGACTCAAGGCCTAAGTGCTGCCATGTGTTCCCTCACAGCTTCTCACTCTCAGTTCGTCTATATTTCCAACTCCTCCACCTGAGTAGGAGATGCAGGAGGGAGCACAGAGGGAGACTGAGAGCATGGCCACACATTACAAGACCCATCTCCTTTCTTAGACCTTCCCTTCCAGTCGAAAACCTTATTAACCCGAATAGACTATTAATGGGAGATATTGTTACATTTTTACTCTGAAAAGAATTTTAGTCAACCTTTGTTGACTTGAAATGGGCTGTAGACATGAAATTGACTTGATATAATGAGATTCTATTTGTGCCTCTAATTAAAGTATTCTGCTTTCAGAGGGAATCACCACAATTATAAAAATTCACATTCTCTTTTTCATTGTCTCTTTGTTGCAAGAGGTTTGTTTAATTCCTCATTCCTCTTCACCTGTTCTGCGGCTAACACACAGCTTTATCGGTTATTCCAGGACAGCACTCATAAATCCCAGGTTCATCGTTGGAGGTTCCCCAGCCAAATTCTGCACTGCCTTGGAGTGTAGTGTGACTTGCCTTAGATTGCTGCATTTATCATGTATTAAATCTATTGATTAATGGATGGAAAGTGTTCATTCTCATTCAGTCTCATTCACTCAGTCTCCGGGTCTTGCGATAATGATAAAACGGACCATGAAAAGGACAAGCATTTTTGTGCGGCTTTTGAGTGGAGCTGCTGCTCCTTCACTTCAAAAGGATAATCTGATTCAGGCATCTGATGAAGGAGGCCTTGAGGGCACCTCGCTTTGGAGGTTTTCAAAGCACATCCTATAAGGAGGAAACCCCAGTGGGTAAACCTGGAACTCATCTTCAGACTCAGATCACTTATTTGTCTCATCCTGAGGAAACACCTCAGGAACCCCCCTTGATAACAGTTGCAGTCTGGACACTGCAGGGAGAGGACGCAGGTGTTGTCTTTTCGCCGCTTTTCCATCAGAGTTCTACAGCCTGCCATACTATAAACCGACAAGTATCCTCTATTGTTGCTCACCGGCAAACCTTTTGGATTCATATCCTTTTTTTGTATTTGTTATTCTGTATTTGTATTTGTATTTGTATTTGAATTTGTAAGAATTCAGAAGTCAGTTGTTGGTCTGCCTACCTGTTGCTGCAAGTGAACCATCACCCGGAGACGTCGGTATCTGTTTGTTTCATCGTTTATGTCCATTTCCGTTGTGCATATCGGTTATTAACCAACTTGGACCCCTTCACCGGCCCGGTTACATTCAAAGAAGTTGCTGTTCTAAGTTTGTTTACTCCCGCTCCGATAACTCCATTCCGTCGTTTTGGTCTGACATGCGCACCGTCACGTCTCAGACATGTCATCAGAACGCTGTCGCTCTTCCCACTAGTGGCACTGGAGTTTCCTCCATAAGGTTACTCACTGTGCATGTTAGAAAACGTGAAGTGGATTTCAGTCTTCTTCGGCCAATACAGAGACTCACTGCTCCATCTAATATTAAAATTTAACTCTTTAATACACAATCTCTCACAAACAAATCATGCCTCATACATGACAACCTTCTGGATAAGTGTCTGGACGTGATGTGCCTTACAGAAACCTGGCAACAACCAGATGATTTTTATGTCCTTAATGAGACCTGTCCCGCTGGTTACTGTTACCTCCAGAAAGCCCGCAGCACTGGTGGTGGTGGTGGTCTGTCTGTCACCAGCCGCAGTGATTTAGACTTGTCTCCACTGCCGTTGCCAGAGATCTCTTCTTTTGAATGACTGGCATTTAATTGTAAACCCCCTTTCTCCATGACCATATTTCTAATCTACCGACCACCCAAACCAAACCCAGCTTTCATCTCTGAGATGTTCAACCTTTTGTTGACATTTTGCACAACCTCTGCCAATATAATAGTACTTGGAGATAAGAACATTCATGTCAACTCCCCTACATGTCGTTTTGCATCCAAATTTCTCCAACTACTGAATTGTTTTAATCTCAGGTAACTTGTCGATGTCTCCACCCACACTATGGGGCACACTCTGGATTTTGTCATCACTGACTCTTCTCCTCTCAGCAAATCTTCTTGTGTATGATCTGGGTGTGTCCGACCACGGCTGTCTCCATGAATTGTCACTTGTGTCCCCCCTCACCAACCCCAATCGTCAAATCAACTTCAGGAATTTGAAAATCATCACCCCGGAAAACCATTACAGTCGACCTCCGTTATTTTCTTTCTGCAAACTTTGTATCAGCCAATGACTCAGTGAATTTCCACAATAACTCCCTGAGTAGCATCCTGGATTGTCACGCCTCTGTAAAAACTAGAACAGTCACCTTCTCCCGCTCAGCCCCCTGGTTCACCAGCGACCTACGGAAAATAGAAGGCAGCTGGGCGTGTCCTTGAGCGGCGTTACAAGACTACTGTTTTCACTGTCCACAAGCTTGCCTTTCGGGGACACCAAAGGCTCTACTCAAAGCACCTTAGAGAGACAAGGACACTGGTCTACTCGAACAATATCCAAACCAGTCCTGGAAAATCTAAGCAGCTGTTTTGCCCTATCAATCATATTCTAAAACCACAAAGTCCCCCACTTACAGAGATTACAGAAGAGCACTGTAATAATTCCATGGCTTTCTTCAAATTGAAAATTGACTCAATCCATTCTGTCCTTTCTGGTTCCTCTACTCTACCTATCCAGTCTGCTTACTCACAGTTTGAGATCTTCCAGCCTCTAAAGTGCTTCCCAGAAATCTCACAGCAAGAGGTTGAGTTTATCATCAGGACGATGAAACCCTCCACCTGTGCCCTCAACCCCTTTCCTACAGCCCTAGTGAAAACTAACATCTGTTCCATCAGTCCCCTGATCACCGCTGTAATCAACCAATCCCTCAAGACTGGCTTTGTTCCACCTGCCCTAAAAGCCGGCATAATCAGACCTCTCCTCAAAAAACCCACTGTCGATCCAGAAGTTTTTGCAAATCACAGGCCAATTTCCAAACTCCCATTCTTCTCCAAAGATCTGGAAAATGTAGTTGCTGCCCACCTCCAGGACCACCTCAAATACAACAACCTCTTTGAATCCTTTCGGTCTGGTTTCCGCTCCGCCCACAGCACAGAAACAGCTCTGCTTAGAGTCACAAATGACCTACGGATGGCAGCAGATGCTGGTTCACCTTCCCTCCTGATTCTCCATGATTTATCTGCTGCCTACGACAATGTTGACCATGGAATACTCCTACACCGCCTACATCACACCATTGGCCTCACTGCCACCGCCCTAAACTGGTTTCAATCCTACTTCACCGGCAGAACAGAATACATTTCCCTTGGAAGTTAAAGTTCCCGGACACACACCGTTATTTGGATTATGAATTAAATGTATTATTATTATTATTATTATGTGGCCTATGAATTTCTAGAACGTCGTCTTCGTGGTTTTCCATCCTCTCCTTGCTAATGTCAGAGTGCATCATTGTTCTCACATGACATCTTCCATGTAGGTGATAGAGCTTCATGTTTATTAGTTTGTCTGTGTTTTCACATGTTTATCGCCAGAATCTTGATCTGCCGGAGAGTAGCAACATTTCTTGTGAACCCGGCGATATGGTAGCTCCAGAGCCCTTCCCTATCACTCTGTCCACCACTACATTGCATAATGTCTCAAAGGTCTGTGATGTTTGGGAAAGATTAAGTTTAGAACACAGCCTCGGGTCGCAGCACTCTCACGCAACACTTATTGCAGTGAAGCTCTGCTTGTTTAAATTTAGATTTAGGAAGTTCATGCTCAGCCCCCTATTTCAAAGACATTATAAAAACAAGCCTGCATAAGAAATGTTTTAGAAGATGCAAAGCCTGCCCCTTGGGTTGACAAGTACTTTTTAAAGTGCATCTGCATCGTATATAAAGAACTCACGACCCCTAGTCATTGGAACCAGCCCCTTTGTGTACACCCTCACATAAGGAGCTACACATTCTAATAGTAGTGTATAAGATAGTTATAATGCAAGATATTTTTGTCATTTGAGATTGTTGAATTATTCATGAAGTCATGAATTATTTCTGTTACTTTGCTGAAA
This sequence comes from Lophius americanus, assembly GCA_037951165.1. Taxonomy (NCBI): domain Eukaryota; kingdom Metazoa; phylum Chordata; class Actinopteri; order Lophiiformes; family Lophiidae; genus Lophius; species Lophius americanus. The sequence continues at coordinate 8,722,104 of JBBDHG010000015.1, read as the reverse complement.
CTAATGGTAGAGCACTCATTGAATCCCAACCAGCAGGATTTACCTAATCTTATGTATCTTCTATGACATTGGGATGATGGAGGAACTCTCCTGTTACATCTTCAGGTGTGAATGTTTCTAAATTTCTTCATTGACTGAAAACTCCGAGAATTGTCAAGTATCTAAGTAGCAGCCATGATCGGCTGTTTGTATTCTCTAAATGACCTGCAAGGGTGAGTTATTGTATCCTCTCTATCTGCTTTAGTATAGGATACACTTGACCTTGCTTCGTGAAAGGAGATCCTGACGTCCCATTATTCCTTACGGCAGAAGTATTAAAATCGGGGAACTACAACTATCACTAACTAAAAAATCAAATGTTTATAGCTTAATTTTCAAACTTTTTGAGTATGATATAGATATGAAACCTAACATAAGTTACAAGGTAGCCACAGAAATTGCATCGTCAACAATGCAAGAAAAATTAAGACAATAATAGTTTATACTTTTATTATTAATTTTTCTGCATTTGACTCATTCATGAGGCAGAAGTGGGCATCTGCACATTGAAGCAACTGGTGAACATATTGGATACAGGTTCTTGCTTTAAGGACCTTACAACACGGTTGTAATTATTATAAATATTAATAATAATACAATATATTAATAATGCACTTAACATTTGAATCAAATCTGAAAGTGCTACAATGCAAAAGCAGATAAAATCATTAATAAAAAAAATAGAATAATTATAATATAAAAATATGACCAAAAAGCAGCAATGTTAATTAAAAGTTATAGGTTCTGCTAAAAAGGAAAGTTTTAAGTCCTTTTTTAAAAGTCTCAGTCGTCAGATGGTCAGGGAGGGCATTCCACAGACGAGGGGCAATGGAACAGAAGGCCCAATCACCAATGGTGTTGAGCTTAGTCTGCGGAAGGAGAAGGTGGTTTTTGATTGTGCAGAACGGAGAGATAGTATTGAGGACAGTGGGGTGAGTAGTTATTTCATGTAGGGGGTTGCATTGCCATGGATGGACTGGTGAGTGAGGAGATAGATCTTATAATCAAAAAGAAGGCTACCTTCTCATCTCCCAATCCGCTCTACACAATGAGCTACAGCCTGAATGAAGAAGGATGGCAAGTTAAGAAAATGAAGTGAGATACGATGCTTGAGGGCTGGCCAGAAATTAGACCCAAGAAAGGATCATCAGAATTATTAATAATGAAGCGCAGTGAGGATACAGACATTTCATAGAGGATATTTGATATGTGTTTTGAAGGGCAGTCAAGTTAGGATTCCATTTCCACAGTTTTTATATCCCATTCACGTCCTCTCCTCTCTGTCTGCCGTTTGTCTTGGTTTTGAGAACAATGTACACCCAGAAAGAAAAGTTAGGATTCATAACCTGAACCTTCTTGCATTGCAGTAAGCAGTCCTAACCACCACACATCTTAAGAAGAATTATCAACACAAATTTAAAAAAAATACTAATTTACCTTCAATGACGATAATGCCATTTCTAAACATTCTGAATCTTGCACAAGGACACAGATGAGTCAGTTTTGTCTGACGTGGATAGAGTTTAAACTCTATCACAGTAATTAATAATGGAATGACGATGGAAAGTTCAAATATACCTAAAATGTATGACTAAGCATCGTAAATAAAACAGTTACGCAATGCACACCTTTAGGTTTCCAACAACAAATGTCTGAAATTTCACTCAACTGTATCCAGCATCAACTTTTTACTGTAATTTCACTACAGAAGACTCATGCTGGTGATATTAAAAATCACAGTCATATTGTGATCAATCATATTTTCTCAGTGCAGCATTTCCTAGAAAGTTCACAATCGACACACACCTAAAAATATTGTTTAATGACCTTTCCCCATCATAGTATAACACAAGTTAACAGACATGGTTTTGATAGAAACTAAAGCTGCCCAGAAATAATATTGTTATTGTTTGTGATTAATGCGTTATAAATTAATGTATTATTATTATTATTATTATTATTATTATTATTATTATTATTATTAAAAGTCATCTCCAACTATCAAGCAATAAGCGTATCTGCCTACTTATTTGTCATCTCACGGACAAGTTTGTAATGTGCTAGTTAAAATCAGGCTTTCATTAACACTAGGATGAGCAAAAGCAGGCATGCTTCTGCTCATTGTGAGTCTGCATTGTGAGTCTGTTTCTCTGTTTCCTCTTAATAGTGTTCATTAAGAACATTGACTCGCAGGTTTATGTGCTCACAAAGATGGACCTACGTTTTTGTACAAGTGGTTTCGAAGAGGGAAAATCTGCTTCATTCACAAAACTCCACAAATGAGCAGCCCCTGCTTTTAGTTCAGCTTTGAGAATGCTGTTTGTCTGCAACTCCACTATTTCACTGCCCAGAGCAGCACGGTTAATGTGGCAGAGCTGTGTGATAATGGGAGTGAGAGAAGATACATCCACATGGAAGGGGTTTTCACTGAAGGTCATTTAAATCACTGTACCTGGATTCAAATTCCCTCCTCAGTCCTTCAGAACATCAATAAATCCTCTGTGGCTGAAGTGCTGCTGCAGGGATTGGTCATCTGTGATGACAGCTCTGAGTTTTGGAAAGTGAATGAACTCTTTGTCAAGTATATATAGACCAGTTATTTTGTCCTGGAATGCTCTGATTGTGTTCAAGATTTTCCTTTGTAGTTTGTCCCTCCCTTGAAGCAGCAAGCTCAGAGCGTTCATGTAACTGGTAATGTCATTAAGAAAGGCCAGCTGCAATATCCAATGTGACTCTACCAACTGTGGTCCGTGTTTCCCCCTTGCTGTCCAGAAAAGTTTTAATCTCGGGAAGAAGGCTCAAAAAGCGTTCGAGCACTCTACACTGGGACAACCGTCCCACCTCGCTATGCATAACCAAGTCCGCATACTCTGTTTCATTTTCTTCAATTAACTGCAGGAACTGTTGGTGGTTCAGAGCTCTGGTGACGATGAAATTCACCACACGCACAGCATAGTGCATGACGTTCTGGAATTCATTATTTCTAAGTTTTGATACCAGTGACTCCTGATGTATGATGCAATGGAGTCTGATGAAGGTGGGTATGTCCTCTTTTTTTTCATGAGCCCAATAAGCCCCGTCTCCTTGCCTCACATGCTAGGGGCGCCATCCGTGCACACATAGATAGACTTGACCAATTGACTTTTCTTTAATCAAAAAATGTGATAAGTGCATTCAGAATGTCCTCACCTCTCGTCTGACCAAGACGTGGAAGCAATCCAATATTTCTTATTGGAAATAATTTTTTCTTTCTGAAACCCTCCCACAGCTGTGATGCATCTATCACATCGATGCTTTTGTCCACCGCTATGCTGAAACATGGTGCCACTGACTGATCTGCGACTAATCGCTCATTTACATCTTTACCATTGTAAAGATGTAAACGGAAAACCATTATGTCCGCTTCATAATGGTTGAAGTGGACATTTGTAATCATTTTATTTCTTTCATGATTGCTTCCTTTTTTCTCAAAATCCGTGAACAATATATCTGCTGAATCAAATTTTTTACTGAGCAAAAATCCATGCAATCTCAAAAGATGCCTCTGCTCATCCGTAGTAGTTGTTCCTTTGGATGAGCTTTTTTTGCTCACAAAGCGAAAATAGATTTCACTCTTATAGGTGCTTTTAGAAGGAGCTTTTTTCGGAAAAGTACGTAACTTCCAAACCATAAATCCAATTGTGTCTATTTTTGTATTTATTCTGTTTTTTAACAGTATTTATCATTGTTATCTTAGGGCATATTACTGACTTCCTAGAAATACTGTAGTTAGTTAGAGCTTATGATACTAAGCCTTTATAAACTCTATTAAATAATGTTCAATGTACAACTTTTAGAAATAAGATTAAAGACTAATATTTAAGCATTTTACCATTAAAATTTTTTTTACGGCTAGCTGGAAATACTAAACTTTTTTGGAGATTATGAGCTTTTGAGATATTTTCAAGAATCTTTCAACAAACAGGATCTTCAACTGCCAAAAAACAAGTCCCTTTATGTCACTGAATAGTTACTTGTTCAGTGATTGTCTCTTGGATCAAGTGCAATGAGATATTTTGACTAGAAAGGAGACAAATACTCTTGGTAGGATTTTTTGTTTTTTAGTGTACTTCTACTTTGATACATATTTTCCAAGTAAGGTATACATACTTTTACTCACTCGTAAATGACTCGTAACCGTTTTGAATACTTAATGCACCGATATTAAAAGATTTCCTGGACCTTCGTACATTTATCAACTAAATTCTCAAAAAGTCGCATCTTCTTGGTCACCAGCGACGGCTGTCTCTTCTTACGGAATTTGACTCCATGGAAGTCGAGTACTCATCCACTCATTGGAAGGAGTGGGGTTCAATCCAAGGTCCTTGTAGTCAACACATCATATAAAAGAGTCCATGAGACACTTAACCCTAATTTGCTTGGCCACCATACAGGGCAGTCCATTGCTCCTCAGGGATGGGTTGAATGCAGAAACCCAATTTCACTGCTTTGTTCTGCAAGTGTAAATTTATATATGACAAGCATACAAGATCTTCTTCTAAAAGCTGCAGCACAGTGTAGATGAAGGCACTGGATCTAACACACACAGGCTGATACACACCTCAACTCAAACACACACATAGACGACAACAGGGATCTCTCATATCCCAATTAGGCATGCATACTTAGACTCCAGAGCAACTACCCATCCAGGAAGAGACAGCGTTTGTGCAGCAAGTCACGACATTGTCAGAGGCTGGCAAACAGAATTCGATTTATGCCCTAATAAGCAAATTGTTGTCCTTCTCTGTGTTCCCAAAGCTACACAGCATGAAAGAGGGGGGTTCATCTATAAAGTGGAAGTTGTCTATAAAACACAGAGTGACCACATTCTCACATTGGTGTCGGAGGAAGTGGGTTAAAGTCAGACTGATGTGATTTGTGGCCAATGAGTCACTGGAAACTTGACAATATTTTTTGGTTGTTATAAAATAGACTTGTTAAGTCACTTATGCCCTCCCATTGTTTTGTTTATTGTGTCCCTCACCTACCATTTCTGACTTCAAGTTCCCTGTGTGTTCTCTCTCAATGTTGATTATCTCCTTTCTGACCAAATACAAAGGGATTTAGGATGAACAACCAACCTTCACAGCTGGGTTACAGGAGCTGCAGATTAAAGACTGAAATGCTCTAATAACTAAACACTCACCAATGCTCATGACTTAGTTTTACTCTGAGGAGCAGTGATGTGTGTCTCTCATTGGCCCTTTTAACCCGAAAAAACCCAGACCCATTTCCTACTTAAAATGAATTACGGGGTATATAATATTTTCAATTTTAACAAGTTAAATACAATGTTTTTATATAATATCCCTGGTTTTGTAAATAAGAAACACTCACAAAAAATGTATTTTCCACAAACTATATTATTACATAGTGAATTAATAAACGTTACAGGATCTGAGGTTGTAATGACAAAATTCCCCATAAAACATTTTTAAAATTGATGGAAATTATTTTATTACAGTAGCAGCTTGTTCATCTGGTGCCTTGCTTCTAGCCCAATGTCAGCTAAATTTGCTCCAACCCCCCACTAGTACACTCGTGATTTTGATTTCAACGAGGATTTTCACTTTTAAAATAAAGGATATAATTATAAACAGTCGAGTGAATGAATGACTAACGGAAGATGTTGGAGTAAAGGCCTCTTATTTCATTCAGGTGTCCGGCTAAATGTTTATGTACTCTTGATTACCTGTGCAGTGAACTTCTGGTAGCTTGAGACCATGTATTTAGGTTTACACCCTTTTTCTGAGAGTCATGCTCAATAACTGGAGCCTCAACCTGCTGATCTGGCGGTAAAAGATTGGAAAAGAGTGAGACATCAATTCTGAAGACTTTAACTGCATAGTCCCAGCTAGATTTGAATTAGCTCAAAGAAGCACAAATGCTTGAGAAAAAGCGTCTGTTTCGTCCTGAGTAAACGATGTATATTGGAAGCATGCGTGTGCTTTTGGTCGAGGAGAGTTGTCTGACTAAGCAGTTGTAATTTATAATGACAGAGGGCTTGGCAGCAATTATTTCTGTGTTAAAGCCCATCGCTCACTGAGACGTAAAGCCTGGCTGATTTGCTTAAAAGCTGGATGAATGGACAGTGTGTGTGTATGTCTGCATGTGTGTGTGCGTGTGTGTGTACGTATGTTTGTACGTGTGTTTGTATGTGTGGTTGGTATTAGTGAGCAGCAGCAGGGGATTGTGCTCCTGGTACCGCAGTGTCCCTGCAAACAGCTGACCTGTTTTTTGCAATTTGATGTGAGGAGTTGCAGGTCGTTGTTGGGGGTTTCGTCTGGTATTAGTTGGAACAGTTCCCATTGTAAACAAGTTGTTTGAATGATTATTGTCTCAGCATGATGTCTCTATCTCAGAGAATTGGGGAAAGCGCTACACACTGAGGGTACATGGACAAAAAGATTTCTGTTATAATTGCTGCATGAATATTATGTGTAACTAGTCATCATGGGTTAAAAATTGAGAAACTGTGATGCACAGTTTCTATAAAGGTATGCCAAGCAGTGCATGGTTACTGAACCTGCATTCTGTGTTTCAGTGTTAACGTTTATGGTAAGTGTACCTGTTTCACTATCTCTGCCTGAGCAAAGTTGTCAGGCCCCTCTTGGCAACTACATTTGGCACGGACAGGTAGCCCGGCCAGGGCCTGGCTGGTGGGATTGCCTATTATTATGGTATGGCCCATTTTATCTTTAGTTTATAAAACATCTCAAAGATTAGGTTCAGAATGATATGCCCAGTCTCCTATTGGAAATCAGAATGTGTGGAAGCAGAATTACCTTGGCAGGATTCTATTATACATTCTAGTGTAGCAGCATGAGTCAGATTAGTACCAGAGGAAACATGTTATTTAAAAAAAAGATCATTTAAGTCAAGTATGTCGCATTCCATCATTTGCAGTACTGTCACATTATAAATAAAGACACATGTCAGAGCTGATGCATTCACTGACAGTAATGTCAATTGAATATGTAAGATAAGGTAATGTGCAGTATTTCTATACTGTTACCTGGCTGTTGAGTTCAACTCCAGTTCAATTTCATGACATGAATGTCTATACAGTATACCTCTAAAGGTATACATATTATACATTTTATACAACAGGATGAATATTTTCCACCACCACCATCACATCTACCTCCCTCAATGATTCTCTGACACGCACACTTACACCTTGCACACTACTGAACTCACCTACAATGGACATGTCAATATCAAAGCTGGATCATGGAGAAATGGAAGAGGGTTGTCTGGTCAGCTGCTTACCTGGGTAAGAGATGGTGCATTGTGAGATAATTCAAACCACACATCCCTAATGTCAGTGACCTCTTTCAGACAGGTTATTCTTCCTGCAAAACTTTAACAGTTGTTCAGGAATTATTTCATGACCAAAGCAAGTTCAAGGTATTGACTTGGCCTCCAAATATCCCAGATCAAGCAGCTGTGGGACCTATAAGTGGATGAAAAAAGTGAGATCCTTGGCGATCCCACCAAATTGCACACAGAACTAAAATAATCTACTGCTTATTTACTGGTACCGGATACCACAATACACCTTCAGAGGTCTGCTGTAATGATATCAGGGCGGATTTGTGTATACTTAATTGTGCAACTTTTAGTTGATGAAATTAAATTTTTCCTTGATACATCATTATATTAGCGAAGTTTGTATGTCATTCATATTGCCTCTCTATCCTGTCAGACTATTGGAAGCAAGGAAATAACATTTCAATCTTCAAATTAGAAAATGCTGATGTGGGCTCCTTTTAACCATCTTCATTTTTCTTCCCAGGAGTCTACACCTTCGGCCTTTTTACTGTTGACATCTTCGTCAATGCGGGCCAGGTTGTGACCGGTAACCTGGCACCTTACTTTCTGACGGTGTGTAAGCCAAACTACACAGCGTTGGGCTGCCTGCAGGCTCTGCGCTACATCAGCCACCGAGAGGCCTGCACAGGAAACCAGGATGATATTCTTTACGCACGCAAGACTTTTCCATCCAAGGAGGCTGCACTCGGTGTCTATGCTGCACTCTACCTGGCTGTAAGTTACCCTGCTGCTTTTAATGTATATAGACTGTCAATCAAGGGCAACACTGATTCAACTGAACATTTTAGTCATACTGAGACTGATATTCAGTCACTGGAAAATTGGTATTGGAATGGAAATGGGTTGGTGGGAATTTCTTTTTACCACATGCTGTTAATCCTTTGAATGGGATTAAGAGTCCTCTTCGGGGGTGATGGGAATGAGATGGACAGGTGGGTGGGGGTGGCATCAGCAGTAATTCTAGATAAACTTTCAATAACATTAGCAGTCAGGCAGCACAGACCACCGGAAAAGCTGCAGAGAGGGTGTATGAATGGACGCTACGCTACCTGAACAGAATTCTTTTTACCAAAAAAGACTTAAAATAAAATATATAAATATATATTTATATATATAAAAGTCAAATAACTTCCTAAAAACATTTCTTACCCATCAGTTGAATTGTCACTTCACGGTAAAGGTACAGTAGGCTGATCAAATGTTTCCATTAAATACTAATTTCTTGACAAATTGTTGCTGTCTTTAAGATTAATTTAATGTTATATCAATGTTTACATCAGGGAAAAAATGCATAAGTATGATCTTTGTACCATCCTAAAAGATGTCTGACCAAAGGATTTCTCATTTTAGGGTAAAATTATAGTGTCTTGGACTAAATTAATAAATGACTGAAAGAAGGAAATATGCAAATCAATAATATTTCCATCGTTTCTTCTTGGTGAGGACATTCAAAGTTCTAACTGCAGTGCCTGCGATGGTCTTGTCAGTCTCTGAGGTTTCTAGTCTTCACCTCACAAATCCTTAGCCTTAATCCTACGGCCAGGTTTCAGGGGATGCAGTTTTTCCTGCTGTTTGTAAGGATGAGTGTTTTAGCTGTGTGAACATTATGAAGTACAGAGGTGCACCATAAAACGGTCTTAACATTGACATTAACATTGACTGGTCTGTGGAACTAGTCAATGTGGAACTAGTCACTGTGGAACTAGTCACTGTGGAACTAGTCCCTGTGGAACTAGTCACTGTGGAACTAGTCACTGTGGAACTAGTCACTTTGTTACGTTCAAACAGATTCTCAGATGAGCTTCTGCATCTCACTCAAGCTCCCCAGCTTAAGTGGAATCTGCAATATATTTTATCTATGTAAAAATATGTTTTCTTTGTCAAATTTTCATTTTTCCTCTTCAAATACACCAATTGTGGCTTGGTTACTTGCAGCCGACGCATTAAACTGCTGTCACATTTCCCATGTTCTTCATTTGGCTGCCATGACCGTGGTCTACAGTGCATAAACAATAGTGAGTGCTGGGGGTGAGAACCACGGCTAGTTAGAATGATTGCTCCTCGGGCAACAACAGTTGTTTAGTGATGCTTTGTGGCAGAACTAGAGCCAAATGTGAAAGACAGATATGGTATGAAGTAAAGTTTAGTCGGTAGATCATACGAGGTGGAAAACAGTCAGAGCTTGGCAGACATGGGCATATGGATCACATTTCAGAACATCCTAAATTTCCTGGCTATAAAGTAAAGGGCATTTACATGGGCTGTCAGCGTTTGGCAGCCTATAACCAGTTTGTGTCTGCTTGGTCTTCATGTCCGTAGTGGCAGTAGTTTGTAATCTAAATGTGTTACTTTTACTAAAATTTAGTCCAGTTGTTTCCAGGACAGCAATTACAGTCTTAAACATGTGGTAGATGTGTTGTATATTTTAAGACCATTACAGACTTGCATTGGGGGGACAACATTACCTCAAAATGATAACAAATGTAAAAATTATCATCATTTTTACTATTGTTATCATGCAAAACTAGTTAAAAAAAAAACTCCATATAAAGGTGTAGGAAGAATGAATTATCTTAAAATAATCACGATATGACATCATTTCAAATCACCTGGTATGAAATGATGTGAATGAATGTGATGGTGTTTAATCGGCTTGAAGAACTAACGTCTAAGATCAATAATCCTCTGACGCTGTTTTTCAGACCGCTCCTTTTTTGTTAGTCTTGTTGGTAAGCACTGATGGTAAAACTGTCTTTACTGTCCTGTCCATACAGGACTGGATTATGCAAACCCAAGGCATCAAACCCATAAGAACCCATGGTGAAACCCGTGTCCCATTTACCAAAGTGTGCCTCACTAGGGACATTCTTGTCTTTTAAATAGGTGGAACAAGATGTTCCGTTGTGGCGACCCCTAATTTAAAAAGTCTAAACAACAAAGAAGAAAAACTTCAATGGGGCCAAAAATGTCCCCATTGAATTGGAAAATTTTGATTACATTGACATCGGTTAAAAAACAAATTGTTCCATGTTGTTAGGCTTCAATTCTATCATCTTTACTTCAAGATAGTTCTTTTACATTTTTGTACTCATTTTCCATTTATATGCCCATCGAGATAGTACAAGCTGTCATACACCTTAAAATGAGACAGATGTTAAAAAAAAACATCAGTAAAAGTTAACGATGTGTGTATGTATTTTATGCTGATCCCAGGAAGAGACACGTCTTCTAAGGTAAGGACATGATCCACAGTTGTGACTATATCAACAAAAAATTCCCCAAAGAATAAATTAAATGGAAATTAGCATTGTGTGTGTGTGTGTTTGTGTGTGTGTGTTTCAAAACCAGGGGGCTTGTGTAAAATACATGGTTTTTAACTAGTTCAAATTCAGAAAATTATTAACCCTACAGTAATTTTTAAGGAAGAAATGGCTTAAGGTTATTTTCGTGTTAAAAGAGCCAATGCCAAAGTTATCAGTGCTCCTCAGAGTAGTACTAAGTGGTGAGCATTGGTCCGTCTTTAGGTATAAGACCCTTTCAGTCACTTATCTACAATTCCTGTAACCCAGCTGTGAATGTTGGTCGTCACTTGCTGATCTGCTGTTGCTTCACGGCTGCATTTCCTCTGGCGTACCCTTTTGAAACCGGATCACAGTTATAAATGTGAGCTTCACATGTGCAGATAGCAATCTTCAGAGGCATTCAGAAAACCAGGGACAAGTTTGTGACGTACAATGGGATGCCTGAGGATATAAAAAAAAATTGCTGTATCGCCTAAAAGTAACAATGAGAGACTTACAATTTAGACTATCAGTCTAAATTGTAACTTTAGCTAATTTCCATGATTCTTTGAGAGGAACCAATCCAACTCTTGCTTAGTTGCGTGAAGCCGAGCCATCCACAAAGAGATTGAGGTCGGGATTTTCCATGCCAGACATTTCTAGCAGAACATTGTTTTCAGAATGTTCTGCCTTGAGACAACCTTGTTGACAAATGTCAAGTTGTGGAAAATCAATGACACAGCATACAGGGCGAGAGTCAAATAAGAGTAACTATCAATGCCAGACGAGGCCATTAAAAAATATTTTTTCAGCAGATGCTTTTGTCTTAAGGCATGTTTCTAGTCCTGCTGCAACTGAGAGAAGATTAAGATAAAAAAAAAAAAAATTCAACAGATGTCATACATAGATGTTATTGCTAACAGTCTGTGAGACCTTGTAATAGTTCAAACATTTCCTAAAAGTTTAAAAGCAAACAGGACTTTTTCTGCCACAGCTTTTAATGGACATTGGTCTCTCTGTAGAATGATTTTGGTGTGATCACAACTGTTCGAAAATCTTTGATTGGTTTTGCATCATATTTGTTTTCTGCCAACTCTCCAATACAGGTGTTTCATTTGATGGCCCAGCATTTCAAATATGCAAGATATGAAACAAGTATGCTTGTCCCGAAACAAATTTGGAAACTGCAACTGAGACAGAAATGGTGATTTTAAAGGCAAGAAGTGATTGCTTCTGAAACTAGTATCAATCCAACAGTCGTGCTTAATTTCAATGAAGTTTTGAAAAATCCTTGAAGGTTGAATGTGAAGCAATTGGATGCCGTTTTTTTTAAATTGAAGATTAATATAACATTCTCATTAAAGAGGATATCTAAGTTCTAATGGACCGATTTCGGATTCAACTTTCAAAGATTACAATGACCTGGATGAAGGAGAATCTACACCAACAAGATCAATATTGACAGATTGGACCTTCTGGAATTAATAGGTCATTAGGTAAATATTGTCAAAACACAAATAAAATATCATAGTGTAGTAAGGTAGGCAACCTGCTACAATATCATTTTCATCTAAACTAGCAGTCCTCTCAGCTGGACGAATTACATCGGTCACGGATGTCAGCCAAGTGTGCAGATGCATTATATGTTCCCCTAATGAGAAATTATGATAGGAGTAGACAATAGGCTGAGCCGAACTTGTGGAGATATATATTCCTGCATGGATCGTTGATGTGGTGTGGGTATGCCGAGAGGAGGGATGCAGGGTTTGCTGGGAAGACGATGTTGGTCTTGTGCAGGAAAAGGAAAGGGTCAAAAATGAAATCATTATCTGTTCAAGAATTTTTTTTATGACTAATTTGATATCTTTTGTTTAAAACATTAATAACACAGATGAAGATGAATATATGCCATACTGAATCCATACTGTCCCTCATTAATCCATTTATTATTTTCTTATTTTTTAGTTTTTGAATATGTTTGCTCATCCAATTCGTACATTACATAAATGAAAAAAACAACGATACTGCTCCGTAAACACTGAAATTATGTTATACTGCAATTTCAGGTGGCATGACTAAAAACGCGACTTTCATTTTTCATATCAATCCCATGGGAAATTATTTGATTTTGTAATGTTGCTCCAAGCAAATTGCGGTCATGAAAATTCATTGTCAGTCAATGAGGCATCTCAGCAGTTGAAGATTTTTCAAGTGTATCTTAATAAAACATACCCATGCCAAATTTATGTTAAAGAGTTATTGATCACTGTAATCATTCTTCCTGTCTGAAAGGACCATGAATAAATATCTTCAGAGTACAAATACACTGTAAATGATTATGATAATAATAATAATTAATATATAATAATAATAATAATAATAATAATAATAATAATAATAATAATAATAATAATAATAATAATAATAACAGATATTGCTAGTTCTGATAGAAAGGTGTCTGAACATGCAAAGAGGTTTTTTGGCAGCATGAGGGTACAGAGGACATGTGTCCTTTTAAGTACGTTTAAAAGCAGGTATGGCCCTGATACGTCATCTGTACCATGCTGGGTATGGTTAGCATGGGAAAATGTACTGAGCTCCCTTCAAGAGTAAATCATTTTTCCCAATGAAAAAGTACAAGGGGAACAAATATGAAATGTAAATTTAAGTAGAGCATCTTTTTCTTTCATCTGTTCTCATTAGTGACTGCCAGGACCGACACTACAAGTACAACGGTTTGTGATCCCTTTGTGGCTGAGTTAGACTTAAGTAGAACATGATAAAATACAAATATATGCCATTTCATTTCAGAATGTCTATTTCTCCCAGCAGATTGATTACTGCTTCTGGTATTGTATGAGAATGACGAAGGATTCCTCTGCAACCCTGACTGTATTTACTTCATTTATACATGATCAGGAAATGTTTATACATTTTAGGAGGAGGCTAACATTATTTTATTTTTGTACTTTGGAAATCGTTCTTTCAAGCACTTCCATCTAATTACAAGATTACATTTTGGTCAGCAATCACACATTCTTTAATCCCCAGGAATCAGAGCTGTAGCATATTTTTGCCAATTCGCTTCGGATAATTTCTTTCAGCACAACTCACAAATCAAACCTTTCCAGACGGACTCTAATCCTTAATGATAGCCTTTGATTTTTTTTGTGTCAGAGAGCCAGCGTCTGCTGGAGTAGCCACGAGCGATGTATGCATGGCTTTGGACCGTCAACAACTCCCTGCATGATGGTGAAAGCAGATTGCATCTTTTATCTAGGTCATTTTGCAAAGGCCATTGTGCAGATACAAATTTTAGGACATGCATGCAGTTTGCAGACAGACTCCCCACAGAACAGGGTCCATGCTTCCATGAAGAGATAATGACTGCTCCTCTTAAAACTTCCATTATCTCGGTCTTTGCACCAATTCCAGTCCAACACAACCGTCCAGCTTTCAATGATTTTTCAAAATTAGGTTGTTATTACAACATTCAAACGATGTAACGATATAACAGCAATGAGTCTCCGGAATGGTAATTATAATGTGGCTGTGGCAACACTCAGAGGTTGTGTAATTTTTAGCTGCAGTCAGAAACCAGTAGGAATAATTTGGCCCAAATCTGTCCCTCCATAAACCCTGGCACTTTATTTCTTTATTTCTAATCAACCTCTCTCTTATTGTTTTATCTATCATTATTTTTTGTTGTTATTGAAAGCATTTCATTCACCAGTTTGATTTCAGATGCATGAAATCACAACAAACCTACCACATATTTTTGAAGAAGCAACATTTCTCCGCAAGGGCAACACTTGTCCAGCTGCTGTCTGGTAGCCAAATATAACACTGATGATACTCATTAGCTCATATTTGGGCATCTACCTAGATTTTTCCTGTGTTCGTATTTACAATGCTTGATTTTGAGAAATCACTATGTCACTGCCAAAATGTTGTAGTTTGTTGTAGTAGACTCCGAGGTACCATTTTTGTGAAATCTGGGGAAAAAAATCTATCAAATTTGATGAAGCACTTATCAAATGGCAAATGGCAGTGCAGTGGTGCAACAAGAAAGTACCAGATTCAAATGCAACTCTGCCGACCTTTCTGTACGGTGTTTGAATGTCTGCGTAGGTTCTCTCCGGGTCGTCCGGCTTCCTCCCAGAGTCCAAAAACATGCCATAATAGGTGAATGGTGACTCGTAGGTGACTGGTGGCTTGAGGTGTGATTGTTACCGTGAATGGTTGTCTCTATGTGTCAGCCCTGGGATGAATTGGTGATTCGTTGGTTCCTGCCAAAGTTGCACAGATCTTTCACTAAACAACATGCTAAAGTACTCATATTCTGTCGCACCCACGTCATCTTTCAGTGATTATAATATTATGGCTGATTGGTTAAAGGCCATCTGTGATAATGTTTTAAATAATCCTTAAGTAAATGGACATTCTTATGAATTAAACAATGTGAAACTTTAAGTTACTTCAGTATTAGATTTAATTTTAAGGTATCACTTTTCAAACATTATGTCCCTTTTTCCATATGTGGCTGGAAAATGAAAAATCCAGTCCCAGTGCCTTAAATCACTGAGAATGCACGCAGAGATGCATTATGATGAATATATGAATGGTCCTTCCTGTGTATGATCAGATCGCCCAAGACTTTTGTTAATACAAGATTTAAATTAGGAGGGTTCTGGCCTAATCACACCCTCATGATAAGCTCTGTATGTGTATCTCTGCAAGAAGGCCTTCCTTATCGATACTACAGGATGCCTTTGAACTTGGCAGGCAAGTGGGGTTCATGTCTGAACCTACAAGGGACAAGGAGCTTAGCCTTGTCTCCACGGGTTTGAAATTTCAAGCATCACTCTCCATTTAGATGACAGCCTGGTGATTTAGAGAGCGTGCCAGCAGCTGCTAATACCATAACATTAAATGGGAAATATAGGAATGAGCTCGTACCCAAGCTATGAAATGTTTGCAGAGGCTTTTGAGAAAAATTATGTTGGCCAGAGAAATCTGAGGTCAAATGAGGTGCAGCAGAGAAATATTGAAGTATGGAAGGATTACGTATGTGTGTCTGTGTGTGTGTGCGTGTCTGTTTGTGTGAGTGTGTGTGAGTGTGTTTGAGAAAGGTCAACTCGCAGGTGAATTCATGCATCTAAAACGGAAATTGATAGTATGTGACAGCTCATACAAAATACATTGACTCACAGACAGAACTCACCTTGACCCTGAGACAGACATACACACAGGCGCTCGCAATGACAGATCTAACAAAATAATAGTTGTCATAGTAACATAAATCATGACTGCAAGTGCCTCTGTTTTAAAGTGGGTGCTGAGCTTAGATGGACCTTATATCCAAGCCCATATTCAACCTCCATTAGCACACGCCTCTTTCAGGAACAGAAAAAGGAATCAAAAAAACTAAATACAGTGCAGGTGCCCATTTTGCCACCAAAAATACCCTGAATCATCATGACTTGGACCTACTTCCAACACAACAATGTTCACTTGCTGCCTAATATATCCCACCGACTGCAAGTGGACATGTTATCCAGGCAATGGTTATTACTCTCCTCATCTGCAAATAGGGCTGGGTATTGCAATTCCTTTTCATATTGTGATATACTGTGTTAATTTGTATTGTATTGCAATATGTATAGCAATACATTGCGAATTTTTTATTCTGACAATACAAAAACATTTAGCATATGCCTCATGTATTTACATTTTATGTAGGTAATAATTGATATTAACATATTTTATAATGTATGATTACAATCTCAACCCATAACAACAATCAAAATCCTACGCTTTTTGATTTAACCAAACATTTAAAGAGACTTTTTTTTTCATATGTTGCAATTCTTGAATTTCATCCAGATTACGACATATATTTTTTGACATATAAAGTTCTATCTTGAGTTAAATATATTGTATGGGATTACTTAGCATCATAAAATGATGTTATTTCAATAAAAGCCTTTGTTCTGTGTAGGGAATGTCTGTAAAAATCTTTATTTCATACACAATTGTATGGCGTTGACTGCAAACGTGAGTCGCAGTGTAAATCCGAATATGTTAACGTAATTTTCGGGAGGTACCAGTTTGTGTTAGTTCTTTAGTACAGCGGCCCTAGTGCCGCTGTACTAAAGAACTAAAGAACGTGTAACAGGTGGGTTTACAATGAAAATTGTAAATGTAAACACCCCTTTCTGAATGGAAAGAACCTTTCCGAATTATACTTCATTCCTTGGCAAGGAGGTAGTCTAAATTCTTTTGGAAAGCCTTTCAGATAGCCAGTCGCTGCATGTAGATGCTGTATAAAGCTTTCTGTTTGAGTTGTATCTGCGCATGCCCAGCATCGTGACGGAATGCTCTGCCAAGTTTTTGTCATATTTTAAATACGGCGACTTCAAATCAGTACCGGTCTGCATTGGAGAATAATTTTTTCAGCCACTTTGAAATATTTTAACGTTTTTGGACGGTTAGATGGGCGAAAAGTCACTTCCACACATGCCCTCTTTGTCGTATTCTTCTTCTGGGCACTTGTTGGTGGTCAGCGCCCAAATCACCAAAGCATTATCTCCACCTTATGAACGGGAGTGTGAATCGTCTGCGCATGTGTGTAAGTGTTTCCGATTAGGAGAGTCGATGCATTTCGAGACCGGGTCGGAAAAGATCACAAGTCATGTAAACAGGCGACCGACAAATCGGAAAGGTTTAATTCGGAAAGGAGAAAAGTGTCAAGCTGTCATCTTCAACATGCCAACGATGCACTGATAGGCTGTTACTGGGTCTGTTTGACACAAAATAGTTTTTCATTGCACTCTTGATATATTTGTTTACAAAAGCATTCTATGGAGGGTTCTGTTTTATTTGACTATTTATTTGAATTATGTCAAAATGGAAATGGAAGTTTATTTTATTTTATTATGTAGTTTTTGTTGTTGTTTGAATGAAAAGGACATTTTGCTTTGAATATAACAGTATTATGGCTTGTGGCTTGATCGACTATAATAAATGGACCTTTGAATCGTTGAAAAAAGATTTTGTGGACCTTTAAGATTTGTATTTGAGTATCCCTGCTTTTGTGGAATCACAGCGATATATAGCCATTTCAACTGCTATATCAAATACATGATAACAAAAGGATAAGAGAATACATTAATTGTACTGAGATATGAAGAGAGAGAGAGAGAGAGAGAGAGAGAGAGAGAGAGAGAGAGACATTTGATCCGGCCTTAAAGAAGATGCATTCCAATGAAAAATAAAACAAGGCCCTCGGAGGCTTTCTACTGCCTCGAAACAGTATATAAGTAGTTCAAGCCAAACATAGACATATTTATTCTGATCTTTATTTGTCTTTTTTAAACTCTCTGTGTCACCTCCCTCCATTTTCTCCAGTTTCTTACCATGCAACTGAAATGAGGCCAGGTGGAGAGAAATATTCCCATTTCACATGGTCGTTGTGGAACAGAATGAATTCTGGGGTGCATCTGCTACAGCGCTGCAGGCTGTTTAGTGACATTTCAGCAGAGAAGCAGTAGAACAGCCAACAGTTTTCCCTCTTCTCCATGAATGATTCGCAATGGCAGTGGTGAATAGGAACTACATTTACTTAGAACAAATTTTAGGTATTTTGGTTACTGTGTTGGAAGTGAGCAGCAGAAGGATGTAGTCACTTTGGAGTCTTGATAAAGATGGTGGGGACTGATGATTCTGCTTAGATTAATAAATGATGAGGTTGATGGATCTGGTAAGACTTGGTTGTGATGGGGAGGTGGTGAGAATGTGAAACAGCAGCATGAAACATCCTTCCATCCATCCATCGCTCCATTCTGTCGTACAAACTGTATTATCGTCAACTTCATCGACATTCATTCTTTTGTCCCAATCCATATTGTTTCATCTTCTTGTTGAGTGCTGTTGTGATATTCAGATTTATATTTTGCAGTAGCTGGAAAGATGGATCAGGAAACCAAGAAAGGGTTTAATAACTTCAAGGACGTCCGTTTGGCTTTATTTTATGGTTATGTTAAAAACTCTTTTAACTGCAGTTAGAGTGTTATGGCTGATTGGTGTATCCAGCGTTTATGCTACCTTTTAGTTGGTAGCATTTATGCTACCTTTACCTTTTAAATTATTAAATACATAAGAGATATATTTATATTCCTTTACCTTTAAGAAAATCTTCCTGTGGTGACCCTGGCGGTACATGTGGAATCAATCTGAAGTCTCCCTCTCCCTTTTCTTGCAGATGTACGTGACGTGCACGGTACAGGCAAAGGGCACCCGTCTGGCCAAGCCTGTGCTTTCCCTTGGCCTCGTTTGTCTTGCATTTCTCAATGGTCTAAATCGTGTGGCTGAATACCGCAACCACTGGTCGGATGTGATCGCCGGCTTCATCATCGGCGCCGCCATCGCCACATTCTTGGTGAGTACCTAGTAGCCTCACAACCCAAAATAGTTGGGTTAGCATAATCAGCTTCATTCCTCAATTAGTTCAAGGTGTCCATCCATAGACCTCAATCCACCATCTGTGGAATGAGCTGGACAACAAGTCAGAGCCATAGAGGCCCTACCTTGTAACTTACATGACTTATAGATCAGCTGCTAACATAATGGCTGCAGATACTACAGCACAGCTTCACAGGTCAGGTGGAGTCAATGCCTCGATGGATCCGACCTGTTTGGCAATTATAGGGGACATAAACAACATTAGGCAGGTAGTAACAATGTTACGGCTGATTTGTGTTTACAAAAGCTTCTAAGTGCTCTGGTTGTCGGGGGCCATTTAGTGACACAAATCAGGAATCAAGAACCTTTTTGCTGTAAGGCGAACACCATACTTCCAAGTGGGCTTTAAGACAGGACTAACTTTCAAGGTATGTAATGTTGCCAAAAGCGGTGGAAACTGACGCTCACTCTCTCTCTTTCTGTGTGTGTGTGTGTCTGTGTGTGTACAATGTAGGTTGTGTGCGTGGTGCATAACTTCAAAGGAAAGTTACTGCTGAGTGAGGATCTACCAGCGGAGCAGCGGCCCAGCTCTGCCATGCTGAATATGGGACAAATGGAGAGTCCTCTGGAGAAGTATATAGCTTCACAGGTCAGAACAACACAAAACAGATGAGCGCTGAATACACACCTGTGCACGGCATAAAACTAAGTCAGTTCTCCATGTCTTATATTAGACCCATATCAGTATATCTTATACTTATGGCCCCCAAATTGATACATACAGCGGACTAATTTAACAGTCATTTTTCAAATCTATGAAGGGCTATATTGTATTCAGATAATTACTCTTTAATATATGATCAAATAGACATAGGCTTCAAAATATTATATATGAAATGGTTACATAGCCATTTTGGGGAGATTCCACAGACCCACATCACAGATAGATAGAAACCTCAAAATTTAGATTTCTTTGATGAACATTTTTTTAAAAGAAAAAGGTAAAAAGTCTAATGGGTATTATATTATATTTATTCAAAGATATACTGCAATTTTTTGGGCGGGAAATTTTACCTTTAGGTTATGATTCCTTGGCAACTCAACCTAGCCAGATGATTAAGTTCCTAAATAAAATGTTTGACTTTTTAAATGATTCAGCACCAGGAAGATTGTTTTGAAAGTGATAATAAGAATGAATCACTTTAGATTAAATACTTTAATTATCAAGTATTTATTTATTCATAAATGATAGATGGATATTATCTCAAAGTTGTGTTCCTTTCATCCATGGCTTCTAATAAAAGTAACGGTTTACAGCAGGGGTCCCCAAACTTTTTCCTGTGAGGGCCACATAACTTTTCCCTTCTCTGATGGGGGGCCGGGTTCAGTTTGTAACAGAAAAAGTGTGACGATCGCAGGGGTACCTAATCGTAAAAATGTATTGTTTTCCAGAAAGCCACACATAACAGAATAACCCTTTCCGGGCTCTTCACAGAAAAAAAAAAGTCAGGAAATAAATAATAACACTATTAATTAAATAAATAATCACCAAATAACACTCTCTGGGTTCTTCACAGAAAAAAAGCCTGGATTTAAATAACACTATTTATGAAATCAATAATAATCAAATAACCTTCTCTGGGTTCCTCACAGACTAAAAGTCCATGGAACATTAACATGAATGTCAGGTTCCATTCTAGTCACAGCCACTCTCAAACTATGATGCAGATGTTCATCTGTCAATCTTGATAAGAAAAAAAAAAAAAAAAAAAAAAGAATCAAAGTGCGTCTCTGGTATTGTTCAGGGGGCCGGGCCAAATGGGGGGGCGGGCCGTATCCGGACATTTCTTTTTTTTCCATGTGCTAATATTGAACATATTTGTATTTTTCAATAGTTTTTGACATGCATATTTTTCCACCTGTGCTATTTGGACATTTGTATTTTTTGTGATTTTTGAAGATGCTTATTTTTCCATATGTAATTTGTCGACATACGTGTATTTCTGAATCCATTTGTATTTCTTTTTTTTTTTTGAATGTGAAATTTTGGTCAGAAGAGACCAAAGAAAGCCAAATTTCACATGCACGTTTTGTTAAGGACCAATCCAGTTAGTAACAAACAAAGCCAATGTAAAGAGATTAAGGCTCCTTCAGTCAAATGTGACCCTCTCTATTATTTCACATCTTGTTGACGTGCTTCATCCTTTCTTTTTACATCTGAGTGAGACTTCTTTAACCCCGGATGTAACAACAGGGCGTATATTTACTCGATGCCGCTGTGTTTGCTTCAAGCTCCCTCTAACAAGACACACATTTACACAATGTGAGATGTTGAGAAAAACTCGGGCGCTGTCTGATAATTGAATTCACAGCGCCATGCTGAGAGTGTCTCTGCTCAGTTGTCAGAAGAAAAGCAGAAATTCTCCCACTCTCACTTCGGTTCCAGAAGACACAGTGGAAAATTACCTGCTCTAAAAATAGCCGAGCCTAAAGATGCCTTGAAGAGAAAACACATCACAGTGAACAAAATGCCAGGGCAAGAAGAAACCTTTGGGTAGCAGTAAAAAAAGATCCTTTCATTTCAAAGGCTTTTGACTCTCCCTCATGCTGACACTATACTAATGTATTTTACATTTGACGGTGTGATTCCCATGAGAAATTAATCATACAACCATTTGATCCGGATGTTAGAACAAATCTGATGAACAGATTACCAACTGGCTTTAATTAAATACCCCAACCAATTTCACCAATATTGCATTTTGGATGGTGAATGTTAGCTCCTTTCGCTAGCAACAACAGAGGAAATCTGCCACATCCCCTGGTTGAATCACATCTAGAGTATAGTCACAGATTCAAAAATCATTCTTTAGAAAAGATAAGATGGAGACAATGGGGCTGGTAGTGTGTCACATGGCACTGTTGATTATAATTTTCTGGCTTATGGGGCTTATATATAGTTGCTCATCTTTCACGATCACATTCCTATTTCAGCTATCGTGGTATCGAGTGGTATTGATGGTGGGAGGGGGTCCATCATTTCAGCGTGTCATGCTGGTTTTTATAGCTGCAAAATGGCCAGACAGATATCATGAAACATTGAAGTGACATACTTTTATGCTGGGCCATGCAACTCTTTACATATGTCTAGTCAAAGGGCCCACTAGTGGCCCACTATTGATATTTGTCACTACTATCACTACAGCGGTTAGGTAGCTTCTCATTCAACATGGGTGACATACAGTATTTCCATTGCATTGATTGAAAGAATGGCATTGATATGTCAGCCAGAGTTGGCACTTGCCAAGAGGGCCCTACTTGAAGTCAAGTTTGCCCCAAGACCAGATCAGAGTCAGTGAGATGTACTGCTGCACTTCCTTCGATATTGCTTGCTGAAAAGACATTTTAAAAATACAACGACTGACAAAGACTAATAAAGATACTACTATTACTATTTCTTCTTAATCCAAGGACACAACCAACTTCACTTCCTATTCGATTGACATGACCCTTACTGTCGGTTCAAGGAGAAATTAGCATTTTGCAGATTTCTACTATTACACTTTGAGTCATAGAGATACATCAAAATCATACTGGTTTCCTACCTCACTGACAGAACAGAATACGTTTCCCTGGGAAGTTCAAGGTCCAGGAAACACACCGTCACCTGTGGGGTCCCCCAGTGATCAGTCCTTGGCCCTATTCTCTTCTTACTATACATGCTCCCCCTTGGCCGTGTCATCAGTCGATATGGACTCTCATTCCATTGTTACGCTGATGACACGCAAATCTACATAAATACTGACACATGTTCCTCCGCAGCCTTTCCATCCTCATCGTCATTATCATATCCCCTGTCATCACTCCGTAATTGTCTGGAGGAGATAAAGGTGTTGATGAAAAACAACTTTCTCCAGTTGAACAGCTCCAAAACCGAAACAATTTTAATTGACAACCCTCATCAGACCCAGTCTTCCTCCATAACCAGTATTACCTTCTCTGGTCATGACATTCCCCTCTCTTCATCAGTCACCAAGCTCGGCGTAAGATTCGACCCTCAACTCACTTTTGAATCCGACATCAAACATATCTGCAAGATCTCATTTCATCATCTCAGAAATATTTCAGAAATCTCAGAAATATATTTGTGTCCTCCAGACTGGATTACTGTAACGCACTTCTCATCGGGATCCCTGATAAAAGTCTTCAAAGACTTCAGTATGTTCAAAACAGTGCTGCAAGGATCCTGATTAGAGTTCGTAAACACGAACACATCACCCCCGTTCTTCATTCCCTTCATTGGCTTCCCATCTCCACCATGATTGATCATAAGATCTCTTTCCTCACTTACCAGTGCATCCATGGTAACGCACCCCCCTACCTAAAAGAACTACTCACCCCACTGACCTCAACGCGATCCCTCCGTTCTACCCACTCATACCACCCCCTCCTTCCCTGGACTAAGCTCAGCATCATGGGTGATCGGCCCTTCTGTTCTGCTGCCCCTATTCTGTGGAATGCACTCCATGACCACCTGAGGGCTCCACAGACGACTGACACATTTAAAAAAGGACTTAAAACTTTCCTTTTTAGCAGAACTTATAACTTTAATTAACATTGCTGCTTTTTGGGTCAGGTTTTTATATAGTTATTGTTTTATTTTCTATTATGCTTTTATCTGCTTTTAATTTGTAGCACTTTGAGCTTGATCCAAATGTAAAGAGCATTATAAATTAAATGCATTATTATTATTATTATTATTATTATTATTATTATTATTATTATTATTATTATTATTATTATTATCAAAAGACCTTCCCTCCAGTGGTTCCAGTACCATCAGTTTCATAGGAGTTTCTCTGTTCACCTAGGTGATATATTCGTGTAGTGTAGTTTTGCTATCCTGTGGGATCCCTCATGGCTTAATATTGGATCCCCTGTTCTTTTCTTTTCATGCTGCCTTCGGCTTCCATTTGTAAGAAACACAAAATAACTTTTCACTATTTAGATTTTGATCTAAAAATGTATGTGAAAACAGCAAAGGTTCTATACAGGTTTTATCGAAATTTTTAGGTGATATAAAATCCTGGATGGCGTTTAACTCCCTTGATCTAAATCAAATAAAAACAGAGAACGTTGTTTTTAGAAATGCTGATTCTTAGCTGACGATATTCTTTTGGCTGAACTGTACAGAGCATTGAAGTTTTTTTTAGATTATTTTTTATTAAAAACACAGGATTTCCCTGACTTAATGCTAATTTCAAAAGCTCATTTTCATTTCCTTCATCATTTCATCTTACTTTATTTGAACTGAATTGATTACATGTTTTGTCTTTTCTCCTTTAGTTTGTGTTTTTATCTTTATTTATCTGTCTTATTCTGTTCAGCACTTTAGTCAACTTGTTGTGGTTATTTTAAAAATGCTATATAATAATACATGTTGACTTCCTTCTTGATAACTACTTGATCCTATGCCTCTGACTCCCCAGCCTGAGTCAACCTTTGAGAAAATCCAATTTAGCTAGTAATTGAAAGCAAAAATGCCGACCTTGCTTTTAGTTAAAAATTATTTGTGACTTCCACCACATCAGTGGAAATATGGCACGTTAGAACTTGAATTACAATGTTGGATACCCCTGAGCCAAGAATCTCCACTGCCTCGAGTTATGATAATGTGGGTTAGCACCGCACTATCCGCCCTTTTCAATAGCCAGGAAGCCAGAAATAGATGTTCTTTAAATAAACAACCATCGTTTTCATTATTTCTGACAAATATGCTTACACACCCTCCAGATTTGCATATTATCTCCTACCTCCTCCGCTCTTTTTCTCAATCCCCCACACCCCTCTGAGCCTCAACAGCAACCATATCCTCCGTATGCCTCTTCTTGGCATTATTTTGAATTTTATTTGCATGGCTTTGTGTTGACAGGATGTTTCATGCATTATAATGGTGTGCATTTGAATAACTTGGCGGAAATCTCCTTTGATCTCAACTTCAGTAAGAAAGCTGTTGAAGTATTGAGGTAGTGCTGACTTCCAGGGTTGCAAAGAATTATAATCAATTTAAGCTCTAATTGGAATATCAGTTTGTAGCTAGTTTTACAATTTGGTCGGATACCTTCCTGGTTTAAATGTAAGCTGATATTTCAGAATTGATCCCTGCTTTCATGACATGCAACACTTAAATGAGAAAATTGGCCAAAGATGAATGCTAGCGTTAAATGTTACCTAACATCTATGAGACATAACATTTACTTAACATTGTTATGTCAACTGGTCCCACAAAATAATATATTGTTGTTACATTGAAAAATGGGATGATATCTCTTCAAGTTTTCCCAACTCATTTTCACCAAAGCAACAATAAAAAGACAACAAAATGTTTGCTTTCCAATGTTTACTTGCATCCTTGAACTCAACAGTAGGACTTATAAGCGTCCCATTCTGAGCTAGACATCAGAGAAAAACTGCCACAGTGGGATTATGGCAAGTGAAAGCCTTTGATTTAAAGGACAATTCCAGTATATTCCTGTGAATGTGGTCATTGTGGCTCCTTTGGGCCATTAGAGATTTTTCCTCACCACCTCCACTTTGGAACCTTAATGAGGCAATGACTTGAGTAACACTATTTCAATCAGGAGAGACCGAGATTGAAGAAATGAATGTTGATGAATGTTTATTACCACAGATGTGATAATTAGTCCATTAGAGCTTCTTCAGGAGAAGGGTATCTGACCTGAGCAGCAGCGAGCTATGTTGTATCCCTTTTGAGTCTGGATACTGGGTGTGGTGGCTGAGGAGGCTGATGGATCTGTGAGAACACAGCGCAGATGGAGATATGGAAGGGCAGGCAAAACAGCAGCATGAAACAACTAGAAGAAATGAGAGAATCTTATTTAAAAGGACAGCAACTGATGATGAGAAGCTAACCATGAAGGGGTTTCAATTTGATGAAATAGATGAGGCTGGCTGAATGAGCACAGCTGATACCAATGATGTCTCAAACTGTGACTCATGTAATTGAGACCTAACATGTGTGAAAGATGTGAGGAATGCAGTGGTATGAGAAGTAACTTTAGCCCAGAATGCAAGGAGATTTTCTTCCAGACTGAACTTTAAATAGAGCGTCATACAGTAATGTGAAAAGTATTTTTGCCCCCGCTGGGTTTCACTTTTTTGTCCTTATTTCAGCTGTGGGTCGCCACAGTTAATCTGTTTCCATCTTACCATGTCATCTGAATCTTCTTTGTCACACCAACCATTTGCATGTCCTCTCTCATGAAATCCAGAAACTACCAGAAAATTGTAAGATGTTCAACCTTATTGCCTCCAGCTCTGCTTCCCGTCTTTTGGTCAGTGCCGCTGTCTCTCTTTGTTCGTGTAGAGGTGCAGTTAAAATTTTAACAATTTTTCCCATTTCAAAGAAATGGAAAGTGTGTCCAAACAACATCTGGTTCACTGGCAGACTGGAATCTATGTGTTAAAAACAGATCTTCTCAACAAAGGTGTCTATCGCAGTAAGCATGAACTGACGAGACAAGAGTCTGAATGGCCACATTTATGAGAAATCAGTGCATTGGAATTTTCAATTTTAATTTTGCTGAGGATGACTGGAGTTTTTAAAAAAATGTGCAACTGTTATATAAAAAAACAATAGTTTGAAATAAACTTTTAAAGCCTTCATCCAAATGAAAGAGTTCTAGATCAAAGTCAATTCCTTCGTTACATTTCCCTTATTGTCCTTTTGTTGCCCTATTTCCCCGCAGAATCACATCGCTTTCGCTGAGGTCACATGATGTGGAGTCGGCTGTGTGGCAGAACCATTGGACATCCACGCTCTTCACCGTCCTATCTCCCTAACTGGAGTGCAGCGTCAAACCAATTCTCAGTGTGTTTGTCTGGTACGCGGTATCTCGTTCTGTGTCGTCTTTTTCAGGCCCCTGTTGTCATTTGCAGATTTTTGTATTCAAAAAAAAAGAAAAAGATGACGTGTTAGTAGCTGAGTGGAACAGGTTGCCTCGGCCTCCTCCACCTTCACCTATGCACTTATTCTGAATGTGTGTTCGACCCGCACCTCCCAAATGAAGCTTGTTTAACTAGTCTTAAAGCCTGCATACAAAAATCAAATGATTTGAGCGGAAAACCATCCTCAGGTAGCGTCTCTTCTCGGCTAACCACTGCACAACACGCTTCGTCGGTTGAAAAATCTATGATCGCAGTGACTTTTGAGACTTTGAGGGCGGATGGCGTCTCCCCTCTTTGTTGTATGTCCAGACGTGGACACTCGCAAGGATTTTTGCTTACAGTTACAGTCCTGTGTGCTTAATTTTCATGCCAGCGGGTTTTGATGATGATTGATCAGTGAAAAACCAGATTGGTGAAGGTACCACACTGGACTAGAAAAAACCAGATCCCAAACAACTAGATCACTCCATCTCAACTCCACTTCGATGACAAAGTACAGAGAGAGTGTACTACACTCGAAACAAAGATGGAAAAACCTTATTTTGTTATATTGATACAGCTGGTTTTCATCCATCCATTGGTGAGTTCAACCCCAGTTTCTTCTACCTAGATGCTGGGAAAATCTGTGAAGTCTGGGATCCTAAACCAAACCAGCTCAAGCACCGGCACCATTTGATGCTTTAGTCTGAGCTCCGTCCAGATGCTCAAGCTCCCACTGGAGGAAGCATCTCAGCAGCTTGTATCCACAATCTAATTTTTTTATGAATAATATCAGCATCTTTCTGTACCCTATTTGATCAGAAAGCATGATCAAATGTAGTTTTTTTCTTTTGGATTTTGGTCCTGGTGTTGACAGATTAATGGAACATCTAGGGGACTGCTTGGAATATTAGACTTTGCTGCTGGGCCCATATTTATCAAACTATGTAAGGTAGAATTTGGACTGAATATCTTTTCCTTACACTTTTGAAACATTCAAAATAGAAAATTGCATGTTTTCCCCCTGTTTGTTCCCCCCCCACCCCCCCCCCCCCCCACCCCCCCCCCCCCCCCCCCCCACCCCCCCCCACCCCACCCCACCCCAATCCAAGCACAATTGGGGGAGGAAATTGCCTCTTTGTGAATTTCAGCATGAGTGGTGTTGGCCCTGTGATGAACTGATAATTTGTCAGGGTTAGCCCAACCAGCATCATCTGGCATAGGCCTCCCCAACCAATCCCTCTATAGAAGAAAAGTTCACAGAAAATAGAAGGATGAATGTTAACATGTAGGCTTCACCATTGTGGATTTTCATCTTCCGCTAATGAGCTAGCACGGGTTTATGCCAGAGAACCTTCCTGACGTAACCCTTGTCATCATTCCAGATTGGGATGATTGACATCATGACAGCACTTGATTATGGTGTCTGGTGTCAAAAGTGTGAGTCTCAAATCCCTGGTTAACAAAACCAGTGCTCTGACCCATGAGCTATTGGTCCTCCTAAAGCACTGTGAGCTCACAACCTCTGCTGGTAATCTCATGAGTTTACCAGCTACCCAAAAGTGGTACCACGTAAAACAGAAAAATACAATCATAATCTTGGATCTTGGATCTAACATCATATTTTAGTTTATTTTGTGAGCACTGAGGTTTGCAAAAGTTAAAAGTCTGAAGGAAGTCAGATTTACAAATCAAAAATACTACTTATTTCTGTATAAATATGGGCTCAGATCAAAGTTCAAAATGAGAAATACTGCAAAGCCTTTTTTTTCTTGTATATCTTGAATGCATGTGTAATTTATTCATTCTGACATCTCCTTGAGGATTGAGGGTGTGTGTGAGCAGAATAGATGCAGTCAGCTGCAACCAATGAAAACACTGACTACACACGTTGTATTCCTATCAATGGTGTGGCACAAGACAATCACTACTTCTCTCATTCTTGTGTATCCTTCTCTCTTTATTGTTTTTACAAGAGGTATTGGGCGTTTGGTAGCAGAAATAATCTAACGCTGTTCATGGGGTTTGGCCACGGCTCTGCAAGC
The DNA here is from genome assembly GCA_037951165.1 of Lophius americanus. Taxonomy (NCBI): domain Eukaryota; kingdom Metazoa; phylum Chordata; class Actinopteri; order Lophiiformes; family Lophiidae; genus Lophius; species Lophius americanus. The sequence goes on along the minus strand of JBBDHG010000015.1, from coordinate 8,692,952 downwards.
CATGGTAAAAATTCAAAATTTCATTTGTTAACTTTATTTTATGTCAAATGAGGTTACAGTGATTTTTATACTCTGCAGTGCAGATTTTCCTCCCCTTCTCTCTTAGTAAGTATTTATTCATGGCCGATATCAAAGAGGGGTGGATGAACGCTGGGCTGGCTTCACACTGGTTGCAGGCAGTCTCTGCGGTTCCTTCTCACAGCCAATCAGGGCAGGAACATCTTTGATCATCAGCAAAGCTACAAGTTTTGTTGTTGCACTGTTTTCTGTCAAATAACATATAAAAGAATAATTTAAATGGAATCTGAATGACTTTGCGGTTCCATTTATACAGCATTTTATTTGTAGAATGTTGCAGCTGAAGCAGTTTCTTCCTCCTTTTTTGCATACTGTAATTGGAAAAATCAGTCATTTGTAACAATCAATATTGACTTTAACCCTTTAACAAACAATTTTTTTGTTTAAAAAAGCATTTTCTGAAAAATCTTATTTACTTTGGATTATTTAGTACTGGATGTTTGAAAGAAATGGTTAATGTATTGTATTGTATGTATGTGTAGAACCATCACATGTATATAACATAAGGGACTTCAGCCATCAGGGTAGGATACCTCTTGTAATATGTTAATAATCCTTTTTTTTAAATTATGAAGTTGATCAAATATACACTGATCAGCTACAACATTAAATCCACCTGCCTAGTATTGTGTAGGTCCCCCTTTTGCCAACAAAACAGCTCTGTGACGTAAAGGCTAGCCTTCTCTCACTGTGCATATCAATGACCCAGTCGCTGGTTGATCAGTTGTCCGTCCTTAGACCACTTTGTTAGGGAACATATTACTGCCAACCAGGAACAGCCAACAAGAGCATTCTGGAAAAGCTCTGACCCAGTCTTCACAGTTTCACCCTTTTGTTACCTGGATTCTTACTTTTGCCCATTTTCCTGCTTCCAACGCTTCTATTCAGGACAAAATGTTAATTTGCTGCTTAATTTATCGCTCCTACCGACAGGTTCCATGGTAACAAGAATATCAATGTTTCTCAATTGACCTGTCATTTATTCTAATTTTATGTCTGATTGGTGTATTATGCACACACACAAATGATGCTTAACAGATCATTCCTCTCATCTTCATACACTCATTACAAGATTTAAAAATAATGGTGCATCAAACTCCGCAGGATTGGGTTGTTATGTTCAATGGAGCCATACAATGCTTCAAGCTACAAATTGACCAATTTTGCTCTCAGAATAGGGAAACATTTTGTCAGTTTAAGAAATTAATTGTCAGACACAGTCAGTGGAGGGTGATATCTAGAGATGGCATTCAAATTCTCCCAATATGCAAGCTGATGTTAGCCTTCAGGACAGGTATGTTCCTTAATTTACTTAGAAATCTATTGTGGTATCTCTTGGAAATCCCAAAGGTCCAACTTTGATCATTGATCATAAAAGATAATCTGGATCTAGGCCTGGATATCAGTTGAGGGGCAGGTCATGATTTAATCATGCCTATACTTCTATAATGCTGGAATGTCAAGGCTGTAGGTGGTTTTGGATCACCATCCATGAACTCTGAAACAAGCCCCAATTGTATATAGTTGCTGCCCATGAGACTGCAATTTCAGGACCAAAGTTTCAAGACTCTCACATTTGTGGTTGAGGTTCGGATTAGGGATGAGGTTGGGCTGAGCGTCAAGTTTATTGAAAAACTGCGGGTCCTGAGACTGCAGTCCAAAAACTGCAGTCTCTGGGGCTGCAGCTATATCCTTTCTCAAACCAGCAGACATCTAACTGGGAAACACAGTGGAGCATTAAGTAGGTTTAACAAGTCAGAAACTATTAATATTTTTATTGGTTTTCTCAGGAATTGGTGACACCAAATCAGAACTAAGAACCAGACTCAATCATATATTATTATAGACCAAAAAGGGTTATAATTCTGTGATATTTGTGTGTAAACGCTAGAAAAAGTGTCTCTTTTAAGTTCTTTTGCCTTCCTCATAATTGCCAAATATTGATGAATGCAGCTTTAAAAGATTCATATTTTGATTACTTACTCTACCATCCTATATGACAACATCAATATTTGCAGTTTATCGATGTCAAAGTGCCATCCCTTGTTTGAATTGAAGTTTCTATAGCAATAAAGTGCAAAGGTTTTTTTTCCTAGTCGGGAGTCGGGATACGATCATATTGAAGTTCTTTTTTTCCATTACCCCTTCAAATCTATATTTTTGTAAAAATCATTAGGAGCACTTTTGAACAAGAGCTCCAGGTCGAATCATACAAAAAAGCAGCACTTTAAATCAATCTGTAACTCCTACGGCTCCTGAAACGACCTTTCTGCTTCATCAAAAATAATATTCAGGATTCTACAAACTAAAATCTGCTATATAAAGAAAAATATATAGAGTTTAAGATAATATACGTATCACTTTGGTCATATTCTATACTACTGCTGTCTATTTTCTTATGACTGTGCACTGTGTGAGTGTTCACAATATTTTTTTGAATTCCTTTGAACTGTGATCTGTTTCATGTCCTTGTTCAGGGTTGCAATTTAATGCTCTGGTATGTGAATAGTAACATTCATGATATTTGTTATGTTACTTGAATTTGTGTGAATCCTACATATTACCTCGATTGATCTTGTTCGGAGACCTGCTTTCAAACGTGTTTTTATTTATCGTTACCCCACACACTCATTGAGGTTTTTTGAATGTTGTCGCTTTTTCTTCTACCCTTGTTTTTTTTTTTATTCACATTATACATATTTCTAATTTTCCCTTGATATTCCTCGTTATTTTCAACTTGAGTTTAAATTGTGACCTTCTACACTGTAAAAAACAAGACATTTATAAATAAAATTATTGAAAGTTATCAAGCTTTTGTCCCCAGAAGCGGTCTCATTCTTTCTGTGTATCATGAATTTGCATCAAGAATCCAAGTGAGACATAGGAAAAAAGAATTTAACAAATCAATGGTAATCGCCGTACAATGTTAGTTTCTGAGGTAGTTTTAAATATATAGCATATGTGTTGACAGGCACAGATATTCAACTTTCTAAACACGATTGTGTGCCTGTCTGAATAAAAATTGAAGTTGCCGAATTTAATAAGCGTTGCGACGCTGGAAAAAAGAGAAGCGGAGCATTACGTCACGTCGCTGGGCATGCGCAGATACAACTGAAACAGAAAGCTTTATACAGCGTTTACATGCAGCGACTGGCTATCCGAAATGCTATCCGTAAGGACTTAGACCACCTCCTTGTCAAGGAACGAAATCTAATTCGGAAAGGTTCTTTCCATTCAGAAAGGGGTTTACATGCAGCATTTTCTTTCCCATTAGACGTCTGTTTCCGAATCTAATCGGAATAAGGCTGTCCATGTAAACCCACCTAATGTTGAAGGTGTGACATTGGAAAGATGCGTCCGGCTGATGAGCACAGCTGTTATCAATTGATGCCCCGAAACCATGAAGAAAGTAATTGTGACTTAGTGTGTGTGAAAGGTGTGAAGTGGTATGAGAAATAACCGTTGCCTGTGACTGATACTTCACAAGAGATTTATAACCTTAAATTTTGGGGGTAATGTCAAAAGACAAATGCATTTGGAAAAACAAAATCCTGGATCTGCTCTGTCATCAGAGTTTACATTAATATTTATTTAATATTAATAATTTTCATTTCCTGACCCATTTGCCATCCTCTAAACACGTTTCACAGAAACCAAGATGACCATGTTTATGAATCAATAACAAGTTGACTTTTATCAACAATAAAAGTGTTGATCTGAAGAACAACCAAAGATTTGAACAATTACAGCAGTAATTATAGCAGCAATAATAGGTCATATTCATTATCTTGTAGTTTGCTGTATGAGTTTACGAGATGATTAAGACTATTCAAAGGTTATCTGTGCTCCTGAGTCTGACTTGTAGCATGGAGAGAACACAGTCTCATTGCTCCTGCAATCCAACATTCAACAACATTTGATTTAGTATTTATACAATAGTATTGATATCATATGAGACTTCCATAGCAGGCTTTTGTGTATTTTGCTGATGACCAAACCCATCGTCAATCAAAGGCCAATCAAACAAATGCATGATCTTGCTCAAAGAGTTGACAGTTTTGACTTACAGACTGAATTACTGATATTGAATTTGCTCAGTTTGTGCAAAAATATAGGCATGTAGAAGGTTCCCAGGCTAAATGCCTCTCTTGCCTATAGATTTAGACGTACACTTCTAACTATAGAAATCACAGTTCCGCAATAACATTCCAACAACTGATGGGTGAAGTGAATAATATTATCTCTTAAACTATGGTACCTCGAGAGGGGCCAAATTCGGATGACTCAGCGACTGCGTAATATCGTCTGCAGGACTGTAGGACTTGTCGGTCGGTGGTCTTTACCTTCCAGAGCGGTTAAGAGAAGGACAACCCGTGAAGAAAAAGCAGCATAATGGGAGAACCTGTCGGATGTGCTAAATAAAGAAAGATGTCCAATGCTTGCCACTTAGACGACTTAAAGGTTCTGCTGCTAACATCTTGGTGTCAGATACAACAGCACACCTTCAGAGGTCATGTGCAGCCCATGCCCCGATGAGTCAGCCGCAAAAGAGGGGAACTACACAATAGTAAGCAAGTTGGTTATGATGTTATGGCTGATCTGTGTCATTTCAAGGAGAGTTAGAGCTAGAGTAGACAGCTGATCCAAACTTGAAAACTGGATATACGTGTGTCACCTGCAGGACGTGTGTCTAGTGATGTCTGTGAAACCATTTTGTCCAGTGGAAGGACAAATCTATCAGCAGCTCATTTCCTGTGATAGATGGCTGCCGCGGTAACATTAATATCTGTCACTCTGTGACATCACGGCAAGGAGACGGTCGGCACAGTCGGATACAGTTTTATTTCAGGAAATAGAACCTTCTTGGATGTGCAACTCTGAAAGTTATTCTGCCCTTCATTGGGAGAATTATTGAGGACATTTAAGTAAACCAAATAATTATTCCTGTCCATTTTCTTCCTCAAATCTAAAGGAAGTTAATCAAAACCAAAATGATTGAAGGTGGTTGCTGAATTTGACACATTGTATTCATGGTTATCCTGCAAACAGGAAATTGTGTCATAAAGAATAAATGCTAAATTGAAGTATCAAGAATAATTTCATTATTTTCTGTTTTGACCAGACGAAAACAGAGAGTAATACATTTACACGCCATGAAATGTTCATTATTAAAAAAAAGTTTTAATGATGTCAGTGTTTGTAGTGTCAGTATCAACAGGAAATAAAACACAGGAATGTACCGTGGTAAATGCCAGGATGGCTTTAATGCACTACAAAGAAGTGATTTTTCAAGCTTTCCCTTAACAACTTTGTTGAAATTGTTTTCATGATCAGTGTTTGCTCTGTGTCTCTCATCTATCTTTGAAATCAAATAAATCAAAGCTTTCTAGTCACTGAACTCCATGCCTCAGACATTAAGCCGTCCCCGGGAAAAGGAGTATTCTGCGTCTGAATTGATTGGGCTTCATATTCTAAGCTTTGTATCCCACCTGCTGATCTTCTGTCAGTCATCACAGATTCAAAGTAAAGCTAAACTAATAATTGAAGAAAAGCTCAAATGAAGCAAAGAGCTTATATATAAAAAAAAGGAATGATCTCTAAGTAGTGTTTGCTTATTCTTGTCAAACCACCAAAAACTTTCTACGAAGAGGTAAACCCTATGCTCTCCTCCTTTATTTGATCTAACAAAAGAAATAGACTAAAGAGAAAATTACAGCATCATCCACGAGAGGAGGGAGGCTTAAATCATCCAAATTTGGAACTATACTATAATGCAGCAAATATTTTACGTTGAACGAATTATTATAACACTAATGAAGATCCATGGATTGAGATTGAAAACTATCAGTTATATCCAAAGAGTTTACCGATAGCACTTTTCCCCACACATAAAGTAAGAACAGAAAATGTTGTCATAAATAGTACATTAAATGCTTGGAGGAAGATAAATCATACGTTAGGTCAAGAACTAAGAATCCCTAAACACATACTAATCTGGAATAATCCATCCATAAAAATATCCAACTAAATTGAATGAAGTGGATCTTTCGGATATTATAAACGAGAATTGAATTCTCTCTTTTCAGGAAGTTAGAAATCAATATAAATTAAAAAGCACAGAGTTTTTCAAATATATACAATTGAAATCCTGGATAACAGAAAATTTAAATCTTAGAAATACAATTCCAATAAATATGGAAAATATTGTAGGCAAGAAAAAGAAAAAGAGACAACTAATTGGAGCAACGTACAACATATTCATCCAAGCAGAAAAAAGTGATGAGTTGCTACAGAAAATATATGATAAATGGAATAAAGATTTAGGTACAGTAGATACTTACCAAAAATGGAGAGAGGGCATCCGAATTATATATGTAATTAGAACTATTGAAAACCTACGTTTAATTCAGTACAAGCTAATGACCAGAATCTATTATACGAATTTATATTATATAAATTCATAAATTTGACAGCGACTCCTCAGACAAGCGTTTGAAGTGTAAAACTTGTGTGTAGACATATATATATATATATATATATATATATATATATATATATATATATATATATATATATATATATTTATATATATATGTGAATATGTATAACATATATATATATATATATGTGAATATGTATAACATATATATATATATATATGTGAATATGTATAACATATATATATATATATATGTTATACATATTCACATATATATATGTTATACATATTCACATATATATATATATATATATATATATGTTATACATATTCACATATATATATATATATATGTTATACATATTCACATATATATATATATATATATATGTGAATATGTATAACATATATATGTGCATAGAAAAATGTAGAAATGAGAAATGTATTTATACATGTAATTATCCTTTTCTATTTTCTTTTCCTTTAGTTATTTAATTCTACTTCACTCTTTTCCCAAACCCTACTGTGTAAAGAGAATACAAAGTTTGACGCTGTCCACGTAATGAAAATAAAATTATAAAAAAAAATATATAAGTAGTGTTTGATTAATTCTAATCCTTGACCCTGTTCGGAACCAAGATTTCATAGGAAAAGTTAACATTTTTAAACAGTATGCTTCTGCCTGATATTAAATAATAATAATCTATACTCTTTATTGTAAATGTTAACATACAGTGCAAAGCAGTGGAAGTAGTTCTCTGCATTTGAATGAGCAGTGAGCAGCCCGGGGAGCCAATTGAGGGAAAAGCTCTTGCTCAGGGCCCTACACAATGTGGATGGCAGGGGCTGACCGTCTATCGAACCACAGCCCTTCCAGTTGAGAAAGGACCACTCTGTTTCCTTAGCAACAGTCACATCATAAATGTGATCACATTGATATAAGCAATATTGAACGCATGCAGCTGCATAAATAAACTGTTTAAGATTAATAGAGTTGATAATTCCCTGGAATATAGAATATATGTAATTAATATGAAACAATGTGTAGTTTTAAAATCTGATTGGATGTACCGTTAATTCATTTGTTGAGGTTAAAATGAAATAGAGAACAAAACTGTACCTAAAAACCAAAAAGGAACACATTAGTGCCAGTCAAGCTGATAAAATACATTCAGATTTATAGATGACCACCTCTGGGACTGAAAAATACAGCAAATAGAAACTTTCAAAGGGTTTTCATGGCCTTAGGAACCCAATTTCAAGACAAGCAGCCTCTGTGGTAAATATATTTTACCTGTAGAATACCTTTTGTTAGTTGTAAATTCGCTCAAAGCTCCATTTGGTATTTCATTTGTTTTTGCATCATGTATTAATCTATTTGTATTGTTTTCACAGTATAGTTCTCATAGCATGAAGCATGTATTCAAGATATGCACATGAGGAAAAACAAACACCTGTTTACAGTTACTAGTACGGGGAAATCTGTTGGTACTGGTTACATTTCATACCAGGGAAACCATTGTTGTCTATTATTATTATTAGTGGATTTTGTAGTAAACGGTTCTTTATCAGACCTATGCTGTTGTATCCCAAAAAAAACCCCAATCCACATGATTGAACTCCTCAAATTAAAAGTGAAGTGAAGTAATGTCAACAGTTGCTATGCAATATATATATATACATATATATATATATATATATATGTTTATATATATGTATTAGCTCCTAGAGTCGATAATATTCACACATTTTTGACTAAACCAAACCAATGTTTAGGACGTTATTGTCACAAAATGGTGAGGTTTCTTTGTCCAAAAATCTCCCTCGAATGACTAAAATAGGAAGTATTAGAGTAAATTATGATCGATCAAATTTGGTGTAAATCGGTTAACCGGTTGAGAAGTTATGACTGGAATTTGCACACAAAAAAAAACTCCCCCCTAGTGAGTAAAGTGTGAAATTCTAGAGTAGGACACGATGAATACAAGATGGAGCTCCTGGAGTGCATTCATAAGCACCAAATTTGAACTAACTCAGATTAATTGTTAGGAAATTATGTCCGGAAAACAGTTTGTGTTTTTTCCAAATAAGCTCCCTGTAGTGAGAATAATATGAACTATTGAGGTAAAATATGATATATGCACGAAAAAAATCTTCTGCATCGATATGTACCTATGAACTCGAGAAATTATGGCCTAAAAATGTTTTACCTACTGTATAAAGCTCCGCCTTGTGCAAAGTACCAGACGTAAACATTATTGTGATCCTTTTTTAAAATAACCATTTGCCATGGTTAAGTAGGTGATTATGATGTCACGTCGTGAGGTCATAACGTAATGTCACCAAAATGTAAATGTCTCTAGGATAGAGATGATTCAAATCTACCTCTGCGGGAAATGTCGTGCAAATCTGTTCATTAGATTGTCCATAATATTGTTGAAACCAACAAACCAAGGAATATAACATAACCTCCTTGGCAAAAGTACTTAAAGTAACTGAACACTAACGGAACTTTTGGAAGACCTACATTGTAACACTTGACATTAGCTACACTCCTGAGAATGAACAGACGTGAAAGAATTCAATCAACTTACTTCCTCATTAAAGCTCCAGCATATTTGTGATCAAAGGTGGTCCACTGACCACTGGTGCTGGCAGACTGAGACAAAGAGTGAAAACCAGAGGAAGAGACTTCAGGGATCTTTTTTTGGTCAAGCGGTAACAGAGCCTTTTCCCCAAGGCACCCTGCTGCAGATCTGACAAACTGGAAGAGAGCCATGCTTTGATAGTTGATCCTCGGAGTGCTGCAGGGTGCTACTGGGCTGCCTCCTCCTCCTCCTCATCCTCATCTGCCTGCACATTCTGATACTGAAGGACTCCTCAGCGAGAGCGACTTGATGATGCTCGCTGGCAGAGACAATATGAGCTCAAAGCCTCTGAAGCAGAGAAAAGAAGGGCATACTTATAGATGTGCCTCTCCGCAGTTCGGAGGGTAAACATTTTAAAATTCTTCCCAGTAAGGGTTGATGATGAGGATGAAACGAAAACATAACAAGTGTAGCAGCTAAAACACCGCCATAATCCTTAATTCCTAACATCCACGTATTAGATTCAAGATCAGCCAGTGGCGTGTGTGAAATTCATTATCATCATGCATGAGGACATCATAGGAGGAGCGAGGCGAGGAGAAAGAGAAACAATGCATTCATATATGGAGTGTGAAATGCTTAGCCGTTATCTGGCGCTGCTACTTATCTGTGGGCGTGGGCACCGGATCGCTGCAGATGAAATAGCTTCATTGCATATCCAACAGCATTTGAGATGAAGTGGATCATTTGTGCAGAGAAAATGCTGTCATTATCAAGTTAATAACTTGGACAGTACATGATGACAGTCATAAATGTATTATAGGGGAAAAGCTCTTCCCATGTGCTATTAGTTTTAATGAGCTTTGCCAGTGAAGCCGCAGCACCCAGCAAATTAAGGCCAGGCTTTTTAATTATAGAAATTAGTCCCATTTGCCTTGCTTTGATAGCTTCCTCCTCATCTCACACATACATTTATGGAATGCTGTGCTCTAAGAAATATAGCATCACATGCACTTAACTTAATAATGTCAGCCTGTCCTGCAATAATAGTTTGTGAAATCGGGAAAACATTGGAATTATTATTAAATGCTGTGAAGTCATTGTGACCAAACTTGCTAACTAAATAACCTAACTAACTTTATTCAGTTAGGTTATGTTAAATGTAATCAAGAAAGTCAGTCAGTTTATTTGTCAAACATGCAACTATCTAAAGGTTTTAACTTAAAAAGTGATGTTATGTAAACAACGTCTATGTTTCGTTTGCTGAACACAATTATGTTACGTGTACTAAACACAGTTACGTTGGATTTAATGAACACATTTGTGTTGCTTTTATTAAACACAATAATATAATCCCAAAACCTTTTACTTTTTCATTGATGTAATGACACTCCATGTTTTAATAATAATAATAATAATAATAATAATAATAATAATAATAATAATATTTACTTTGAATCACAAGTTACACAGTACATACATACAACGTCTTGAAATGTATCTCTGCATTTAACCCATCCCTGAGGGAGCAGTGGGCGGAACCTGTGAAACATCTAACTTTATTATTCATTCAACATAAGAATGTCACATAAGGCAACAACATCCACCTTCTCTTCTCTTCTCTTCTCTTCTCTTCTCTTCTCTTCTCTCATTTTCTCTTCTCAATCAAGAAAAGAGAGAGAGGCACACTGAAAATATTCAACAAGTGGTTTGTTGATGACTATTTAATAATCATTAATAATAATACACATCCAATCAGAACAGAAACAGATCAGACATGTCCAGTATTGCCAGAACATAAACTACTTCTGATATAACTTCCAATTACTTTTCCCACAAATGTTATTTACTGCAAAAATGAGCAATCATGTTAAATGTCTTCAGAATTAATTGTGAAAACTGTAAAAAACATCATTATTTTACAGACACTTTACGTTTATTAGTTAATCATAATATTATAAAATTAATTTAAAAAAACGAAAAAACCTAAAGACTCCTAAAAATCACTTATTTTGGCATAACTTCACATTTAATTTGGTGAGATCACTGAGATTACTTGTACAACACAGACTTTTCGGGGATATACCCTTTCTGTTGTGCACCACTGCAGAGGGCCTGGTTGTGATCAAGCTCTCATATACATATTTGACTATCTTTAATTTTCAACTCATGAAGTGATAATCCTGCTCATTTTCTGCTTGTCCTCTATAACTCAAGGCATTTTCCAACCTTTTAACATTCAACAATTAATTAATGAAGACAAGACTTAATTTATCCCCAAGGGGAAATTCCGGAACTCTTTGAAAAAAAGATCCAGGAACAAAAAGAGAAACCATTTATTTCTATGCGGTTCTTGAAGCAATGATAATTATAAGGAATAAATAGGACAGATTTCCTGTAATAAAACCGGTGTAGTCTCTTGCACTCAAAAGAGAGAACACCCGTATATTTACAAACTTGTGATGAGTGAATTGTTATTAATTCATCAAAATAGATTTGGGATTTGAGATCGAATAAAAATGTCTTAATTTAGATTTTTATTTTTAATCACCCTTTGAAAAATGGGAGATTACAGAATTACTCACCAACGTCACAGCACATTGTAAATCTTATACAAAAAAGAGAAATATGTTGATTAACGCAGTTTTAATTTTTCAGTTAAAAATGAGAGGGAATATTGGAAGGTTCTAGGAATGTCATCGTAGTCCCTAGTGGGTTGGATTCAAAAATGTCAGCCCTCGTCAGATGAAAATGGAAAGAACGGTGTTGGGTTTTCACTCATCTTCTCCCGCCTGTTAAGCGGAGTCACTGCTGTCGCCGCGCCACCATATTTCTCACTTAGATAACTCTGTCTCTGAGCCGGGCCACTGAAAGAGAGAGTTCTGTTGGTATGTTACCGTTTGGTGTTTTTATTCAGTAATTGATCAATAACAGACTGGTTTCTTTTTTTCTTTCTTTTTCCACCCATATTGGTCACATTTTTTCAACCTGATTTTTTTGTTTGTCCCTCGGCTGTTTCTTTCCGGGGTCTTCAAAGCAGATCTTCTGTTTCCATCCATAGGTACCACCGGTACACTGCTTGCTAACATAGTATATGTCATGGTATTTGTTAACCTGAGACCCAACAGATCTGGTTGGGAAATCAGTGTTGTGTTCTGCATTCTGATTTCGCAAAGGTTTTATGTCGGATGCCCTTTCTGACGCAAACTTCCCCATTTATCCGGGCTTGGGACCCTCACCAGAAGTAGAGCCCTTCATGGGTGGGTTTGTGTACCAAGGGATCTTCAAAAGCCAAAATTCTGGGGACACAATTAAAGCGGGGGACGTAGCGGCCATACTTTGGGAGGATTCTTTTAAAACTTCACAAAATCAGTTTTTGTAGCAAATTGGGTTTATAAGATTTTCATGACAAGTATTTGTTCTGTCATTTGTATTGAAAATAACAAACCAGTTTTTCCTCCCTTCTATACTTCTTCACTGTTATTACTTTTGTTGAAGAAGGGTTGTATATTGTCTGATTCACGCAAAAAGAATTTAAGGGGCATAAATTAACAAAAAGGCTACATGCACAATGCAAATTAATGTAGAGAACAGATGATAAATCCACAGTTGAGAGCAAACTGCCAAAATGGTAATAATAGCTGTATTTTCAAATTCAAGGAAGCAGTGTGTAGGATGGACAACAGGGAAAAGGCACCGCAACCATCAATTTGACAACATGCGCATTCTGCAAATACAGAAAACATCTTCATCAATTTCGCAAAACACATATGCTACAAAAGCCACAACACCATACTTTAAGAAAAACTATCTGCAAAACCCACAAGACAATGGAAGTGTTTACGAAGGACACTCAGAAGTGATGCATCCCCACACACATTTTTATTGTTTCATTTAGTGAATAAAACAGATATAATGCACAGACATTTCATGACGTTCTGATTAACCTTGGTAGCTTCTCTTCACTTCCGGGTCATGCAGTCATGTGACTAAGAATAAAACTTTAATCAATGTCGTGAAAACAGGAAATAAAGTTAATATTGACTCTAACATGGACAGTAGCCTAAGCTACAGTAAAGAAGATGTATTGTACTTTCTGAAAAAGTAACCAGCCATTTTAATATCTGTTGTATGTGACATTCAGATCGAAAAATATATATGAAGGTGGCTGCAACTTGCATTTGACAGAGATGGAGGAAAAAGAGAACGGATGCTGAGAAACAACTAATTATTAGTAAGATGTTTTTAAAATATTGATGACAATCTCATGGAATCTTCTTACAGTCTAATGAAAAGTGTGATCGGTCTGTAAATGCATCTGTATACTGTACTGTATGGTGTACATGAATTAGGGTGGGATCAGGTCACTGTTGAGGCAGTTTAATCTATGTTTCTATATTCATCAGCAAATCTTGACTGGTGTAACCCCCCTAACATACCTTCGTTTCTCTCCGTGTATTCTTTGTCTTCTTTACTCTCAGATCAGCAGCTACTTTAGAGGCGTTGGTGAGCCAATTGCAGCAGCTGCAGCTTTCACATTTCTGCCACTATTCATATATTCAACAGTTTGATTCACCATGTTTTTTTTTATTGTTTGAATACACATTTATAACTGAAATTGTTACTGTTACACATTTGGGGTTATGGGGGTAGGCTTGTGGTATTGCAGAGGTTGGGGGGTATTGCTTTGAAAAACAAAATCCCACTTGTTTAAATTTTTCAGCTTCATTTAGAAGAAGGATGTGCGGTTTCACATTAGAAGCCTGTTTTTCATATGTATCTGCAAAATATTGGTGACATGGTTAGTTTGAAATGGTCTTGCACGTTCGGCAAAATGAAAACAAAAAACAAAAAATACTTTATAAAAATGTATTTAATTGCGCCGCTTCTGGCATTGTATGGGCCAACTGTGGCTCAATACAGGCAGTGTCACGGCTTGATAGCGGCCCGAATGCGGCAATGCCGTGTGGGCTCGGGTAACCGGAATCAGGCCAGCGTACTCGGGCCGATTCCGGAATATCATTCATACCGGATGCGGCCTGAGTCTGGCAGACGGACTCGGGCCGAGGCATTTCTTCTGGCTTGCCGCAATCGGGCCACTACTGGCCCAGATGATTCTGCCTACCTGGGACGTGCCCCCCCCCAGCTTCAATGTGCATGACGCCACAGTGTGTAACCTCTGTATCTAAGCAGAAAATCGGCCTTAACATTCAAACCACCTACCTTATATTGTGTAGGTCCCAAGTCAGCTGTGTAGTGCACTGCACTTACTGGACAAGTCTAATCCATTTTATTTTTGTAATGCCAGATAACTACAAAATATTATCTGAAACCACTTTCCAGAAAGAGCACGGCTACACGGCACCAAACAATTCACGGCAAAACAATAAAAGCACTTGACAACAGTGAAAAAGAAATAGAAACCATGAATAGATCCTGTCTCAAGGTGTGCGGAGTGCTGCCAGGAGACAGAGACCAAGAGGGGGGAGAGCAGAAGAGAAAGTGAGAGAGGGAACTCTTCAATGAGCCTTTGGTGTCCATGATCCTTTTGATGGTTCACCAGTTATCCGACCCTGGACCATTTTGGCAGGTAATGATGACTGCATTCCACCAAACAAGACCCAAAAGTATCTTGCTTCAGCCTCGGAAACTGCAGTTTTCGATCTAAGAACCACAGTCTCTGAGATCCCCTCACATTAACTTTTATGTTAGAGGCTGAGTTACTAGAAACTAAGAGTCCAAAAACAGTGGTCCTGAACCTGCAGTCTACAGGACTGCACCTATATCCTTCTCAGAAGACCTGTATATCTGGAGCTGCTCTTATCCAGTTGTCTAGCCTTCCTAGTGTGGTCCTTGTCAAAGTTGTTTAGATTCTAATGCTTGACCATTTTTCCTGCCTACACCGTATCAACTTCAGGACAAAATGTTCATTTACTGCCTTAGAAATTCTGACAAGGAATTTAGTCAGATATTCCTTTCACCTGTTAGTGATCATTATGTTAAGGCTGATCGGTATGTGAATATGGATAACCAAGAGAAAAACATCACTTCAATGCTAAGTTTTCAAATAGATTAATTTAGCTAATAATGCCTTAAGATTTTATACCACTCTGGCTTATTGTGGGATGGCATTATCTATTCTCACCTCCCAAAGCATAGTTCAGTTTCCTAATACAAAGAAAGAGACAAGGACTCAGTCTCATCTGAACAGGCAGGCTTGTATGTGTGACTCAGTAATATGAGTGTAGCCATAGCAGCAGCTGTTTCTGTCAGACAGGGTGATACTCCGTCACCACAGGATTCTGCTGTCTGTCCGTCTACCCATAGCTCACATAATGGATAGTGAGCATAGCGTGGATACATTACCTTCACTCATCCGTGGGACATTGTTTATACTAGCTGTATAATTACCCAGCACGCACATGAGTAGAGGGCATCGGACTCACACTGTCACTGCTTTTCTTCATGGTCAAGTTTCTCCATAGGTTTTGGCATATGCTAATGAGAGATGAGATGGCATATGAGATTATTTCATTTGGGTGATGTAACAAGTTTCTCAGTATTAAAATAAAATAAAATAAAATAATACGCCGTGTGGAGTATTGACGTCACAATATGGGTATTGCTGAATTTCTTCCTTTAATTCCTTAGAAGTTTATTTTGGGTTGGAGCTGGTGGCTAAGTGGGCTGAACAGAGACACTTAAGTGAATGGCCGCAGGAGACGACTTGCGACAGAGTATTAGAGAGATACTCAGAGAGTTTGTTGGATTTGAAGATTGAGAGGCTAGATTAAGAGGATTGCAATAACTCTGATGTTAATGGAAAAATATTTTTCTAGTTTCATTGTGATGGATTAATTTAAATAATCTACTGAAGAAATGGATTTGTTTGTGAATGTTTGAGCAGAAAGCGCTGATATTTGTAACAAAAAATATGAGAATGTTGATTTGATGTTTTATTTAGCTAGTTATTTATCTCTATCTATTTTATCCTTCCATTTTGATGTGTTGTAATTTGAGGCACTGTTGATTTTCTGTAATGAAATTTGTTTTTACCGCATGTTTTTTAAGGTTTCCTTGAGTGTTTTAAACATTGCCCTATAACATGTGCAATAACATGCATATTATGACTTATGGGAGGCTCTGTTATTACTCTACATTCATTTCATACATAATTGTGTATGTCCATCGGATAGCTTAAGGGTATACAGAAAATGGGGCAGTATGACTGGATATTGTTAACGGTATTGTCGGCATAGTTAAAGCAAGACAAGAAAAATGTCAACACAATTGACGGAGAAATAAAAAAGGGAAGGGAAAAAGTAAAAACATCATCTTTCACAACCTCAAAGACCACTGCAGACCACTTTCTACGTACTGCATTCGCGGTTATTTTTCCCTTCACTGCTATATTGTGGATGCATCTGACATAAAAGACTCATGGAAGAGTGAGTGTTGAATGATACTACGGTTGAAACAGGCGTGTCTATTGTTGTGCTTGGATGAAGTATAAGTGAGTCTTTACATGGAATTTGAGGGGTGCAGGTCTTTTAATTTGTCCTGTAGTGGCGCAACAACTCTGCAATGTTCTCCAGTCACACTGGTGGTTCCACTCTATCCTACACACGGAACAAAAAGTTAGTCTCATTGGCAGTCGCATTCTTAAGCACCAACAGACAACCTTTGAGGAACATGCCACATGGCAGGGTTTTATGTGAATCCAGGGAAATCAATTTCGAACTGTGAAGCAAATGAACACCCATCTCTTCATCACTGACAGACAAGAGGGAACTGGTGCACATAAACACCCAAAGACAGCAAAATTATTACAATTACAAGAAGCAATGATTGAGATGTGATTCTGACGTTTCAGTAATTCACATTCACCTATTTATTCAAACTAGACCTATTCTGTCTTCCCCGACAGCATGGATATAACCTCCAAAAGCTATGTACTACATTGTACAAACAATTCCCTTAATTGAGCTCCTCAAATTAAATGTGACTCATTGCTAATCTCAGTCCATATGGACTCGCTCAACCTATTTCTTTTAGTCAGCAATGTACCTTATTATTTTATCTGAACTAAATAATAAAACCAGACTGATCTGATCTCCGTAAGTTGTTTCATACGAGGTAAATTTGGACTGAAATGGATAAACGGTAGAGAAATTTATTGGACAAATTTAGGAAGTTGAAAAAAAAAGGAGCCTCCCCTTATAAGTTAAATATGAACTACTACAGTAAATATGATAAACAGAAGATAAATCTCCTTAACTTGATTCTTATGCATCAAATTTGGACTAAGTTGGATCTGTAGAGAAATTATTGCCCAAAACATTTGAAGATAAAATTCCCCTCAGTGTTCTTTCTTGCACACAGGTCTACCTGGGTATAAAATTTTAAAATGATCCTTGAAATAATTTTTGAGTTATCACGTTAACATGAAGGATCTGCAGTGGACATGGCGGCATGGCGATTCCATAATTTTCCAGACTTTTCGGGGATGTAATAATACTGATATGTGGAAGACATGTCTACACATAGAATGCTAGTGTTTGGAGATTTGCTCATGGAAGTGACAAAAGGACAGGCAAATTTGGGACAGCTCCAAAAACACCTGTTTCCAACAGAGAAGAATCACGAAAGCCAGTCACAAACAAGGATGAAGCGACATTCTACTTAAGACATAATTGTGTAAAAGATCCAATAACAGATAGAAAGAAATAACAGATACAAAAACCTTTGAATAAAGCCCTAAAAGTAGCAAATACAAAAACTGAGGAAATGTTCTGTTGGCTTAGGTGCAATCTAGTAGTGTGGTTGCAGTTTGCAATCAACAACATCTCACCATAACCCTAAATTGCTAAAAATATTCCTTTTGCAAATGATTGCATTTGGTTTCTGGTTTTTACTTCATTTATTAGGTATTCCACAACCCTTAAAAATCAGGGTTGTAGATTACTACTTTTAGGGCTCTATTCAGACATGCCCTACTTCTTTGGTGGCCTCTTTTCTTACGGTGTACTTTTATCGGTTGCATGAAATGTTCTTCCAAATATTGATCAAAGGGAACTTTGTAAAACTCAGAATAAAGCCCTATAATTACAAGCTATGTAGAAACTGTTGAAAATGCATGTCTCTTTCTTTCAGTCTGCATCACAAAACTTTCATCACAGTAATTTGCATGTGACATTTCTTAAATCCCACATCGAGGTAAGGAGTGTAATTACACTTAGAATCTTTTCTTTTCCGGTCGTTTCTTCACCAACCTTCCATTCAGCACACATCAAAAGCACCGTATTCTACCCTTCGGCCGGGCCGAGGCTGCTTTCTCACAATCTCTCCATGGTGTGCATTAATGAAAGACTGCCAGGCTGAATGGAAGGTTGATTACTTGCTGCCGTGTCTGTAGTCTACCTGCAGAGACTCCTGGGCTCCTAGCAGGTTGGCTGTTATCATCCCTGACAATAAAGGGCATGAAAAAGGGAATGAGACAGAGAGGAGTATACTGTTGGGCAGATATGGCGAAATTTGAAGTGTGCATTGCCCTTAACGCAGGCTAGATCCCAAGCAGAGCCAATTATACTGAAATCAGTGTCTGCGGGAGCTTGGAGTGAATGCAATAGCTGGAGATTACTGACACTCATCCCTTCAGGAAGGCTTTTAATGAGGAAAATGTTTTGTTGCTCCTGTCAGATGATGAAACTAGTAATTACTATGTCATGCAGAGAGGATCAAGTATTCTATTTGTTGACACTGGCATCCAAACACACTTGCATAGCAGGCTACATCCTCTTTAAATCTTCTTTAAAACTGTTATTGTTCACATCTTATTGTGTAAACTGAATGTTTAGAAAACTCCTCTGCAGGGAGTGTATACTAAAATGGGATTTTTTTTGTAAGGATTTAACCATGGATGTATAGAAATATATATATGTTTTTTTTTTGACAATGTCTTTTGTTCGGTCCATGTTTCTCTAACGAAGGCTTGCGTACCCCTAGTGGCATTTTGGGGGTAATGCAGAAGGTACGGGATATTAAAAGTAAATTTGAAAAGCACACAATTCCTAAAATGCATACATCTGAGCATCTACAGTAACTCCGTACAGTACTGCTCTGCCCCACAGGTCACCAATACCTAATCTTTGCTTCCCAGCTCCAATCAAATAAGCTGAGTCGGTTGACCACTCTAAAAACTCCTAAAAAATCTTTATCTTTAGATATCTTTCAGTTAGTATATACAGAACTTTTGTTTGTTTTTTGTTTTTTCAATAGACTCGGTTATATCTGGCTTAATCTTTTCAAACACTTAATTTAAGTCTGTAAATAGATCCCTCGGGACAATTTTTCTCCTCGTCATCACCACGATTCGGATAATTTGCTGTGTCAAAAGGGCCTTTTACCATCCACCTTCCCCCAAAAAATCAATAAAAGATATCAATAAATGAAAGAGAAACTTTTTTTCTTTCATAATCCCTCTAGCTTCGAGAGGTGAGAACAAAAACAGTGGTGAAACACATTTTCTAGATTTGATGGAATAGAGTTTAAACTCTTCCACCCTGTGTGAATATCTGAAGTGTCCATTTGCCGCCTGACACAGACGTTGGATTCAGGACTGAGTAATAGTAAGTCAATTTCATTTTTAGTATACCAAATCACAACAAGACATAGCTTTAGGCAATTACTTAAATTAGCAGATGCATAATGTACTCTTTATTCTACAGATACTCAATATCTCCACATGAAGAAGCACGCGTGGACAGTGGCTAGAAAAATCTGGCAGACACCTTAAGCAGCTCCCAAGGTGGGTGAGCATCTTCCTCGACAGGTTGGTAGAGACAGATCAAGAGAGAGAAGATTTGGGGTCGTCACATCCATGCCTGATGCACAATTTGTCTCTACAGGGACCATTCCATCCTATAATACTGTGTACAGACTCCAAGATTCTGAGAAATGCTCCGACCTTTTACAAACAAGTCTCCAAAAAGGATTCAACAAATGGGTAACATATTTACTACATATATCATCTACATATTTAGAAAAGTACTTTTTCTGTCTTGGAGACATGAAATATTTTGTTATTTCAAATAATGGAAACGATGGAAGGTAAAGAATAGAGCCACAAAGTTCTTGTCCAAATTCAATGCCACCGTTCTCTGTGAGTGGCAGATGGATGCGTGTTCTTCAAAGAACAAATCAATGCTTGATCCTTATACTAATCATTTTTTCTTCAATCCAAATATCCCTGTGTGGATTACCTGTTGAAAAAGCACGCACATATGATGAACTCCATTGTCAATTAAATATAATGTCCATGCCCGTATTTGGTAATGGTGGATGAAATAGAAATAATGGGACACACAAACCAGATATACAATAGTGATATACACCAATCTGTCAAAACAATCTGTGAATTACATTGATTATCTTGTAATAATGGCACATGTCAGTGGTGAGATATTACATATAGATGAAGATCATTATGTCCGGAAGGTGATATGATGGAAGCAGGAGAGATGGGTAAGTCTGAGGCTCTGGATGATTTTGACAAGGAACAAGCTGTGATGTGAGAGTTTCCTCGGAACCTCAGGTCTTGTTTTGCTATCCCGTTCTGCAGAGGTTAGTACCTGGCAAAGTGGCCCAAGAAGGACAACTGGTGAACTGGCGACAGGATTGTGTCCAGCTGAGACTCTTTGCTGTATTTTACATTGGGGAGCCAAGGCTAATCCATGTTGTCGGATCCCACAGAAGAGCTACTGTGACAGCTGAGTGTTTTTGGTTTGCCCCTTTAATTGCAGACATACCCATGCATGTACAAAGGTAAACAGGAAACAGACAGAGGAGATTTATAAACAAATGCCAACCAATGTGTGAGTCTTAGGACATCCAGAAATGGTTGTATAGTAACTTGGCAAAGCAAGCAAAATTCCACAGCTTGTAATAACACATAGAGCCCAATGGTATAAGGTGTCCAAATTCTTTAAGTACTGCTCAGATCTGTCCATAAATTGCTAATAACTGTAGTCCAATAAAGTCGAAAAAGTTGCATAAATTGTGTTTTCCTTGCCGGAAAAGAGAAACAGAACTTTCTTTTTAAAAAAACCCCAAAGTTTCAGTTTGCAGGCAAAGTCATCATTGCGTTTGAAAAATAAGTTCTGATCAATAACAATACCTTAATTAAAAACTTTTCAGCAGTTGAGAGCTTAAGACGATTATACGTTTGGTTTGCCCAGTTGAAAATTATATGAGCTTGTGATCAGCAAAAGATAACGGCATCATCTGCATAACAACAGAATAATGTATTTGCAGGCAGACCTGAAGCATGCTGAACATTTCTTTTACTGATCATTCAGGAATGAATTCTTGCATTTTTAACATGATTTCGTGAAGTTCTGACTGTATTTCTATTGTCTGAGTCTTCACATCCGAATCAAGGCTAAGGCAAATTCCAATATCCAGATTCTCAGCATCACCCTCAGATCCCCAGAGCTGTGGCTGATGAGTCACTGCTGTGCATGATAATGCCGATTGATCTCGATTAGCAGAAATCATCCACATACAATCACAAACTGATAGCTTTCAGAGGACGGTTTTGTGCAGAGCAAAGAAACAAGTCAAATCTTCAAAGCGGAGGAGGGATTTGAGCTGGATCCCCCTACAAGGACAGCTACTGGAGGTACAGACTTCACAGAAAAAAATCACACGAGCACGTGAACAGAGCTACTCATAAACTGAGTCTGGGAAGGCTGATGAAATGAAAACAAAAGCGCTGCGAAGCAGCCATGCTTGCGCTGCATCAGGAGTGGGCAGCAGTCATTAAGTCATATTATGTCATACTTACTTTGAGTCTGCATCTCCACTGGCCTCAGGGCTCACTGCATGGGACATCACGCTCATGTGATGTTAAGGAGAGAAAATACAGACTTAGCCAACAGAATTTTAAGGATTAGATCTTTCAGAAGAATGCGGTGATTCACTTTTAAGAAAAGATTACAGCTCTGCAATTTGTTGCTTCGATTCATTTCAGCTGTCCTCGGGGCAGATGTCTTGTTACAAAATCTTGGTTCTTATGCATGGTATTAAGTGTTAAAATGATCATATTCAATTTGAATTGTCATTTAAGAAAGGATTCATTGAAACAATAACGTACCTGACATCCTTTGTTATAACATCCTCCTGTTTGCAATAAGTGGTGAACTCACATTTACTGAATATCAGCATATATAACAATCACTCATAACATTTTAACAACTGATTAACATTGATTATTATGTTAGAATGGCATTTTTCAGTGGGCAGGATATATAAGGCAGCGAGTTAACATTTTGTTCAAAGCTTACAGGAGAAATGGACCTTGTCCAAAAGTATCTGAGGGATTTTGGCAAGGACCAAATTATGATGGCATAACTGAGCTGGGCTGTAAGGTAAAGCTTTCAATTCACCAGTCAATCTATGATCCAAACCTCACATATGGTCATGAACTATGGGTAATTACTGAAAGAATGACATCAAGGAACCAGGCAACCTAAATAAGCGTCCTTCGCAGGACGGTAAAAAATACGTTTTTTTTAACACTGATGAATGTGCCAATATAGGTAAGTTATCGTTTTCCCTGAGAACCTAAAAATAGCTGAAAAAAAAACAATGCCTCAAAAAACATTAGCCTAATCGCTGTTGCCAGGGACCATTCCTTAATGAAACAAGACCATATTATGACGTTCCATATGTCTTGCCTGTATTGCAAACAGACACAGAAAAAGTAGCATCATGGAGACGCGTGTCGCCATGGAGACAAGCCGAGATGTACACATACACATTAACATGCACTGACAGAGAGGAATGCCTTCAGGAGAATACTGAGCTTGTCGTACACAATCAGGACAGATCCCTGATTGACACACCCCGAGGGGTACCAGGATGAATCGAATGGGTACATAATATAAATAAATTAAATTTTTATAACCATTTTTTGTTCATATTTTGGATGAGGGTTGCTGCCATATAAATGCCCAACTGTAACCTTGAGAGATCAGGGCCAATGAAAATAGGGTTCGTAGAGCACTGCTGGCTTTATGGATTACACGCATCCTGGTTTGGCAATTAAGACTCTTTTCATAAGGCTTCAAAAAACACTAAATCAATTCCTTGTTGTCCTTAAAACCCTTCCTCAACCATTTCTGCTGTGTGGCTATGATTATTATCCTGCTGAAATCCTGGAATACCGATTCCATGAATGGGGTTGCTGCTTGGTCAGCAACAATGTTTAGGTAGGTGGACATCCACATAAATGGCAGGATCCAAAATTGACCAAACAACTACAAGAAAGACTGATTCATCCGACCAGACCAACATCTTATTTATGTATATATATATATATATATATATATATGTATATATATATATATATATGTATATATATATATATATATATATGCATATATATATATATATGTATATATATATATATATATATGTATGTATATATATATATATGTATGTATATATATATATATGTATGTATATATATATATATATATGTATATATATATATATATATTTATATATATATATATATGTATATATATATATATATATATAGTCACACAGATCCTCATACTTGACCATTCTTTGCTTCACTGTAGGTAAGGTACATCACTGTTGTGTTTTGAATAGAGTTCTGTGATAAAGTGGAAAAGACAAACGCATGTAAGGCGTAACACATAATAAATGGGTCTCCTCATGGGATTTGTTTACAAAAAAAAATGAAGACTGAATTTAGATTTCCTTCGAACATCAAAGAAGATGTTTCAAGTGTAATGAACAAAAACAAACAAATGTAAAGAATATAATAATGTCATTCTCTACAGGGACCTTCATGCAGGGCACAGAAGGTGTTGGTGTACTGCCGTATATTTTTCTGACTCTCTTGAATTTTCTTCCGCATTAGGAAGAAGCTAATCCAGGGGGCCCAATTCTAAAGGCACTGTTTTATTTAAAGAAGTCTTCCTTTTATTATGTCATTAGGCACGCAGGATAACATACTAAGTAGAACAGCGGCACAGTCATCACAGGAAGAGAGCGATGGAGAAGAAATGTTTTTTTTCATTTGATTTCAACTCGCTCGCAAACATTATATAAAACAACATTGATTATTTGCTGAGAAGAGTCCCGTGGTTGATACTTATGTTACTAAATACATAATTAGACTCTCTGGTATGCATTCTGCATTAAACTAATTTGATTAAGAAAAGCTACACTAACAATATTTTCTATATTAATAATATATTAAATAACTAACAGGACTCTCATGGCAGCCATTACATATTTTCACCTTTTCTCAACCAGACCTGCTTCTAACTTTCTCAGGTGATTGAAGTTATTGTTATAGAATGTTACGGCATTGCTTTATAAATGGGAGGTCACCGTCCAAAGTTCACCATGTAGGAGGCAAAGGCTGGGTTCAGCTGAAGCGAGAGCTGTCTGAAGGCTGTGGTGGATTCAAGCGTGGGCGGTGATGGCTGGAGCGGAGAGCTGACAAAATAGTTCTAGACACAGGCGAGTCAACCCTGATAGCTCGTTGAATAATCTGGTGATGAAAGGAAGAACCGTAGTTGATGAGGTGAATGTATACAGCTGAGGAGTAGAGCTAGGAGGCTAGTGAAGCGTTGGCTCCAACAAGACTATGGAGAAAAAATTCAAAGAGATGAAAGTCTCATTTCTATTCCACCCATGTATTAAAATAGAACTATCGATTTTAAATGTATCCATCAGAGCCCAGATACTTCAATGCTTCTTATACGTCAACATCCATACATACACCAGATGAAAGTGAAGTTTAGACAACATCAAAAATGGTGACACAAAGTTTTTTGTTCATAGCAGATTCAAACATCCCCTCGGGCCGTGTTGTTATGACAGCAGCTTCAGATTTTCTCTGACAAATGGTGTACGTGCAGTACTGTGTGAGGGTGCAGATAACTGGGTCTTGGATTCATTTTGTTGACCTTAACTAAAAGATTATAAAACTCTGCGGCAGTATCCGAATGGGAAGCGGTAGGTCTTGGTATGTCAGTTGCATGTGACGATCCAAGACCTTCTATGTTATAACAGATCTGCAGAGTTGAATCCTCTGGCAAAAGTGCTGAGGTACTTTTTGTTGTTCCAAATAATATGTACGATCCTCCATATGTCAAAAGCCAAAACACTAAAATTTCAAACAAGAAATCCCTTCTCCATCTATGCCAATATGGTGGCCGCCATTTGGAAATCAGGACCTACCCTTTGGTCGGTCATTAAAACATTGTCACATGTGGATGGTACATCTCCATTTGACTTTTTTCTCCTTTGTCTTCGAAGACATTTTTCATGTCTTCCTTTAACTGCAGCCATACTGCTTGCTATTATTTCCGGTGGTGTTGCTTCGTTTTAACATCTCATCCATATCTGCAAGCGCATAAAAAAAACAACATATATACAAAATGGACTCAGGACAGGGACAAAACGCTCCATCTGCTCCTTTGCGTCAAAAGGAGCCAGTTGAGTTGATTCTATTCATCTCTGGAGATGCCTTGGGATCCCTTAGGATTAGCTAGAGAATGTTGTGTGGCAGAGATGGCTGGAATATCCTTCTTAGCCTGCTGCCACTGTGAAAATGAAATATAGCATGTCTTTTTCGGCGGTTTTTGCTGCAGTAGCTCTTCAGTCAAATCGGACAGTACGAGGTAGTTTTTGCACCCCATGCGTTTCAGTGAGGTTTAGGCCCCCACAACCCTGCCACTGTCCTTCCCTAGACCACTTTGGTAGGCACTAACCAATGAAGATCAGAAACACCCAACAAGACCTGCAGTTCAGGAGATATACACATCAAAATTTGGTCCTTCCTCGTTTCCATTTTTCCAGCTTCCAATAAATCAACTTCAGAAAAATATGTTCACTTGCTGCTTATTTCACCCATTGACAAGTGCCATGGTAACTACGGACTTTATTTTCCCCAATGGGTAATTTTTCTCTTTTTCTTTTCAATGACAGAAATACAACAAAACAATACGGACATCAATTTAAGGACAGCAGTCCACATTGTTCAATGAGGTCTACTTTTCAAGGCAGCGATGACTGCGGGGACCAGACTTATATCAAAGCGAGCTCATCTGAACCTGCGTGTCCTATACCGGCGCCCAGAGGGCATAAGGGTGAGGTAGTGATGGAGTGGATGTGCGATGTCCTGGGCTATGGAGGTGGTGATGCGTGCTTTGGCTACGTTTAGTTCTGAGAGGTTTGGTGCAGGAAGACCCATTACCTTAGCAGCAGAGTTTGTTATACATGTGAGCCCGGTTTGTGACAGATAGCATATTAAAAAAGCAATGATTATTGCTGAGAATATTTTGGTATTCACTTTACCTGTTAGTGGTTCAAATTCTATGGCGGATCGACGTGTTTCCATGCTCAGTTTGTAAAATAAGTAATGCCAACATTCTAAGAAAATGAACAGTGAGAAAAAAGATAAACCTATAAAAATCTGTTCGAAGAGACTCCACTAATATTTGACAGCAGCTGGACACAGAGTATGGACAATATAACTCCAATGGAACGACTTGTTTCTACAGTTTAAAGTGTTCAAACAAGCAAACGTTTTCAGGACCCGCTGCATTGTGTTTAAACCGAGTGAAATGTTGAACTTAGCTGCTTCGTTCAGGGTAAGTCCTGCCAACAAGCAGAACATGTTTGGACACTTTGACACTGGTGAAAAAATAATGTTTGTTTTTGATAATCAGCCTGCAATGAACCGATGCTGCATGAATGCCAAGGAGGCAACTTCCCTTTTTTATGACATTTCTGCTGTATTTTACACCATTGTAGACCCAGTATCACACAAACAGAATCCCAAACAGTTCATAATGTTAGATTTGTCTTTATTAAGTCAATGTCTCAAAATTATTTATTCCAACAATCAATTATCATAAAAGCAACCAAAAAAATTGAGAAAAGAGATATTACAGTATAAAAAGATTATTTAGGAATTCTCTTGTAAAGGCACTGCAGATACGGTAGCTTTGTAAACATGAAAGATTTTTCGGCACAACAATAACATCCTTGAGAAGATTTTATAAAGAATTTTAAGGCTTCTCTGCTAAAAGTTTAACAGAAGATCAATAGCTCTGAGTGCTATTCATACCGGTCTCATCTTCCATTTGTGGTAAATGGAAAACTCGAACGTAAGATGGATGTACAAATGAACTATATGGAATATGTTGAGCTACTTTTTTTTTCAAGTTGAGTTTTTGGTTGGTTCTATTTTGCTAAATCTACTCTGGCCTTATTCCTCTTCGGCATGTGAATAGTCCTGGACACAGTCAAAGGAGAACAGATTTATATTCAACTTTTGATTATTCACTTGTGAGGATCAGACTACAAAGTGTTTTTAAAGGTCCGTCGGTCTTGGGATCAAAACTTTTGCTTTAACATGGCTGGAAGATAGAGCAGACTCCATGTTTAACCTGTCCAATAAGAGCATGTCAACAATGTTTCATAAATGCTTCAGCAGAGTAAGATGCTGGCAATGCATAATCATTCCTACAATAGGCATCATATCACATTAGATGTACATGGACCGACTTTCATGTTAGGTGGAGGGATGTTGGACGTTTGACACATAGATGGGATGGCTGCAAAGAGAGACCACTGTTTGAGACAATTGGGAGACCACCTTTCATGGGAGAGTACCATTTCCAGACAAGGTAGAGAACATTGTTCCAGATTGTTCCACTGTAGAAGGTAAACAGCAGACCACTATTAGAGAGACAACTGTTTCGAGAGAAGTGTGAAAACACTATTGAAAAGTCACTACTGTTCTGAGACGAGAGAGACAACTCCAGAGTGAGTGTACTGTTGAGAGACACGAAATAGAATATTTTCAAGGCAAGCCAGACACCACTATCGAAGAGAGGACTGTTTCAAGGCAAGCAAGAGACAAACATTGAAGAGAATTCTGTTTCAAGACAGACCAAAGTCGATCCCACGGACCCAATACATACGTCTTGCCACCTGCCTTTGTCTGCAGCACTTTGGGTTGATCGGAGTGAATTCATCCTTCTATTAAGGCACCCAAAGGTTTAAAATAGTACCATGTGCACTCTCTATTCGGAGTATATCAAGGTTCTAACAGATCAAAAATCAGGAAATCAATCAAAAATCGTCTCAAAATTCCTTGAACCGATATCATGGAGTCTGAACCCAGCATCAGATGGTTGATTATTTCCACTATAGACAATTCTCGAAATAATGTTGCAAAGATCAAGAATAGCCTGTGAACTTGAAAGGTCCATTTGAACCACGTCACTGACTGAGCTCAAGGAGAGTAAAATGGTTCTGGTTTTGGTAATAAGAGATAGAGAAGGCACTGATTAAAATGCAGGGATTTCACTAATTGAAGGATTAGAGATTAGGATCAGCTACACTACTTCTTAACTTTGGTAATGCGGTTGAAGTACATTGGTATCGGTAGCTTCGGGACTGTCACGTTTAAGTCGAAAACAGAAAATTTAGGCAGATTAATCAAACTGTATTCCAGAAGTGCTAAACTAAATTCTGGTTTGTTGTTGAGGAATCACGTACTGTAAATCCTTGGAACTTTAAAATAGCATGAACTCTATGATTTTAAAATCGATACACTTTGATCCAATAGCTTGTAAAATTCAGCGTTGTAAATCACATATTTTGCAATATAATGTCGCACTCTTGGTCTGTGAGTTGAGTGAACCTTGCATCTGCTACATTTGGAAATTTAGTTATAAGTTCTGTGAGGTGATTGGCTAGAAAACTCGTGACAATGCTACACATTACATTTTAGCCTCTTTCCAAGGGAGCAAGCCCTCAGGGTGTAACAGTACTCTGTATGCAATGGTGGAAGGCATTTCAAAGTTTCACTATGTTGTCCACACATGGAACAGTATGTGTATATTAAGAAAAATAAAGCAACAGAGTGGAGCCAAAAGAAGCCAGAGTCTTATCTTATAGCTGTGTATGCTGTAGTGTTAAACACTGGTGGGTGGGCATTTGGGCGACATCATTGATTTTAGTGTTACAAAATCATCCCTGGAATGGTGAGATTAAGCTTTTTTTTTGAAGGCACACGGAAAGAAGTGAAGAAAGAGTGTTTTTTTGGTACATGTTTGGAAAAGTGGTCATTGGTTCAGTCTATATTATAGTGTTTTGGACAAAGGGTGTGCTTTACGTCCTCTTCGACAGAGCAGTCAATCTCCATGTTGGTGATCATTTCCACATTTTAAGAGGTTTCTTCCGCATCTCTCTGATGGCTGGAGTCCACCCTGAGGGAACACAGAAACGAATCCCACACAGCCAGGCACTGAAAGAGAAAACACAGTTTTTGAAGTAACTATTTGGACAGTGTTCTGATGGGAAACCTTATCTTATCATCCATGTTGTTGTTACTTTGACATATACTCCCTACTTAAAATTGCTAGAGCATTGATTAATAGTACTGGCATCCTCCAGCAACATTAGGCTTCCTGTCAAGCTGCAGGAATGGTTTGATGAGTACAACAACAAGTTCAAGGTGTCGACTTTGCCTCCAAATTCCCAATATCTCAATCCAAGCCAGCTTTTGTGCTACATGCTGGAAAAGCGAGTATGATCAATGGAGGCCTCATTATGCAACATCCAGGACATAAAAGATCTGAAGCCAACAACTTCGTGCCAGATACTATTGCACACTAGGGCTGCAACAAACAACTATTTTGAGAGTCAATTAATCGTTTCAATAATCAACCGATTAATCGGAACGTTATTTTTTTCTCCTGGTTAAAGAAAGGTTAAGTAAAAATGTAAATAATAATTTTACTATCTGCTTTTGAATTTAACTTAAGGTTGTCTTAGGCAAATGCCAATTAATAATAAAAAAAGTAAAGATGAATTGTTCTTTCTAAAATGTCTTTCAATGAACTTTACCGCTTTTTATAACAGACTTTAAAACCAACAGTGTATTTGCTGAACTGGAATTTAGTCCTTTCATGTTGCATCACATCACTGCTGATACAAAAGTTAAATAAAAATGTATAAATAAATAATATTATAATATAATAATATTAAAAAAAATAAATTATGAAAAATACAGCAGGTTCTCTGGAATGAAATCGAACATCCATGTAAATGTAGGAAAATAAACAAGGGTAGAAAAAAAAAGTCAGTACTTTGAGCATTCTGTAGTTAACGACTACAGTAGGATAAATCGTTTACAAGTTGGATGCAGCCCACATTGGACACGCCCACACGCATAGACGTGTGCACTCTGCAGGCCCAAACACACTTTCAGCAATAATATGAAACGTTTCCATGAGCAGTTAAACGTGTATGATTGTAACGTAGGGGCACATTTTTAACGTGAAGAGTAACATTGTGATTTGATAATAGTTATTTTATACTCGCGTCATTAAGAATTCACTGTATGCTTACAGAGACTTGTCTTTATCGTGTACAGAGCCAACGTGCCTCCGTTTCAAATGCTCCAGGATTACTGACATCAGGAAAGGTCAGATTTGCAAATTTTGCAGTTCTCAACATTTGTTGGACCTGTTGAGGGAGAAATGCTCCAACACCACCTTGGATGTTTTCCGTCGCGATGGTGTTGCTATAGCGGTAATGTATATTTCCTTCTTATTACGCGATGTCAGAGGCTGTGTCCGATGATGTCACTGACTAATCGAATATCAACGTTGTTGAGAACTTATTTCGGTTTTGTCGATTATTCGTTGCAGCCCTACTGCAAACCCTCCAAAGTCTTAAGGAGTCCTTGTCTCGACAGGCACTACACATTATTACGCAGGTAGTACTAATGTAATGTCTCATGTTTGCAAGTTTATTCAAGATGACTTTAAAAGATTTGGATGTTATTTATTTTTAATGTAATGTTATGCGACAACTTTTTACGAGAGTTTTGAATCCAAACAACCCTTTCTCGTCAGCACCAGCATACATAAAACAGTTCTCTAAAAAAGTTTTTGTAATTGTATAAACAAGCCCTTCATCTCTTTTGAGCTGTTTTTCCTCAGAGTCCCATGCCATCTCAACAGTGAAGGCACATTACTGCAATGGCGGGCGGTGAGAGAGTCCCATTTTGAGTGTGGATGCGTTTGTGAGTGTGGTTGTGGACTTGACAAAGGGAATCACATTTTTACGGCATGAAAGCCGTTATCTAGAAAGTAGGAGAGGAGGGAAGCCATGCAACCAGGAAGTGAAAGTGACAAGCACACACCGACAGGCACAGACACATTCAAAAGCCAATCTGTGAACTTGGGTTCCACTCTGTCACCATACATCAATAAATCGCAGTGAGTTTTTTTTCAAGGTTAACAGAGTTTGCTCGGAAGCGGCAATAAGTCAGAGCCTCGGCCCGTCAGCTCTCCATTTAACAACCATTTTCTCTCAATCACACCCTGAAAGCCTCAGCAGCACTGTGGGGTTGAAGACTGGAGGATAAAATGAAAGATATTATTTTATGAAGAAGAAATGTTGGTAAAGTTGAACCAAAGCGGGATAGGCCAGAGAAAAATTGAAATGAGTGAAGCAAAGTTATTAAAACAAGTAGACGAACTAACTCATCTACAATTTAGAATGATCATTTCTTTTCAGTCTTTCATTGTATGTTTGAATGTAGCAGAAACAAGGCATATATGGACACAGCTATTTTTATGTATTCAATGTAATTCACCTACTGTTGATACACAGTAGGTGGGGCATCTATTGAGTTTATACAGCCTTATTGAAATGACTGGATGGGCCATTTAAAGATATGCAATATCAAGCGTGGACCTTTTTTGGTGCTTGGAAATTAAGATGTAACCAAAATGAATGTTTCTAAAAATTATAATGCCACATACCTCCGCCATGGCTAAACAATCCTACAACTTACTCCTACACCCTGATCAATACAGGTATTCCACTGCAACCTAAGCTCAATGTTGGTCAGAAAGAAGTCTTTCCTTTGTATGCAATATAACAGTTTAACTTCTGGAATACCTGGCATTCACCGAGGTTAACTACTTGGTTACTGTGATCATCTGGTCCTCCCCCTTTTGGTTGTTTTGAGTACAACATTGGCTTGGGCAAGGTGGCTGCCCATGCCATTCAATTTTTTTTTTTTGCAAATTGGTTCAGTAGTTTATATATTCATCATTAACTGTACAAACTTATTCTGTGTAGGGTCATGGGAGAACTGGAGCGAGACGACGTTGGATGAGAGGCAGGGTACACCATGGACAAGATACCACTTACTCAAAGGGCCGACAGATCGAGACAAACAACCCTTCACACTCACCTGTACTGCATGTGTTTTGGACCAAGACACATCAAAAAAGATGTCTGGTGTGTGAAGCTGGAGCACCCCCCAGAGAACTCAAGAGAACACAGGGAACATAAAAAATCCCACAAAAAAAGGTCCCAGTGCAAGAGATGGACTGGGATTTGATCTCTGCTGCAGTGAGGCAACTGTGCTACCTATCTTATTAGTTTATTTGGCTAATTGCTGAAAAATGCCCTAGCTTGAAATGTTAAATTAACTAGAGAAGATTCGCACCAAAATCAAATGGTTTTATGGAAAACCCTCTAGTAGCTTATTTCTAATCTTGCAAATAACCAGTCACGCAAAACATGTGGGTCAAACCTCCATCGAGGAGATTACTACACACAGATTTAAAATAATGGTATGACATCAACACTGTTACTGAGAACTAAATGCTTGAATCTGCAGAGAAAAGAGGTGGTGCAGAGGTTTTGCGTGTTGTTGTCCCTACTGAAACCTTCTTATAAGTGAGGCCAGGCTGGCCAGGAGCCATCCTGGCTCCAGCGATGAAGACAATACCAGGAGTGTCTCTCGCTAAGCAGTATCAGATGTTACAGTGGAGCACTAAATCTGCAGAGGTACCTGGATTTAACAGGCAGTTGACTCAGCACTGCTTTGTAAAGAGTACTGCAGAGAAAGCAGAGAGAAAAGGAATTTGTGCACATTAACCTGACAGCAGCAGAAAGTGCTGAAGGAAACTGAACTGAACTGTTTCCAGTGCAAACGCCAGGGAAAAACTTTCAGTGTTCAAGTTGAACGGCTTCCTGGGTGGAGTCTGAGTTATCCATCTTCTCATCCAGCACCCCTAAGTAATTATTTTATCACCAGACACTTACCTAACATGTTTTGAGTTTCTTCATATCAAACACCTCCTTTTCTGTCTATTTTACAAAATATATTTTTGATGACTCACTTTGATGTCACATGACTATACTCATCCTAATTTAATACAATGAGATTTAGGATGAGCCGCTAACTTTTCCAATCAAATAAAACCACAACTGGCTGACTGCGCAACAAACATGAGCTATTCAGGCTTGATGCTGTCGGATGTGAATGTCGTCCTTGGTCTGGTGTTTACAGACAGCACACGGGGGAGCATTGATTTAATCTCTGAAGGAGTTGAAGTCAGGGTGGGATTCACATCGTTCACTCTTTGCTTTAAGTTTCCATAGGACCATCTGAAACCCCTTGTCTGTATCCTTTTGGTCATTGTTTGATGTGCTCTGTGTTGGAGTGTGCAGCAACAAAGGATAGCTTCTACAATACATTTAAATACTGTTTTTAGAAGAGTAGATTTCCTCTACAATGTTGTCCTTAAGATCTTCTAGGGAATTCCCAAGGCTTTCCCAGTTGTGCGATGAAAAAGGAAAATTGAGGTGGTCTGGTAAGGCAACTAAGTGGGCGTTGTATTGGATCATCATGGTGTAGAGCAGTCCTTCTCAAATAGTGGGGCGCGCCCCCCCTTCGGTGGGCTCGGAGCGATGCCAGGGGGAGCGCGTGTGACCCCGGGAACATGCTTTTATTTGCCGCAGGGAGTAGGGGTTTTTTGCACCGAACAAGAGCACACAGCACAGAGCAGGAGATGTGAAGTGCAGATAACAAACCCTTAAGAGACACCATGGAAAAAATATTTAACAGGGATGAAAAGAAAGGCGGGGAGAGACGGAGATAATGAGACAAACGTAAGTCTCCCGAAAGCTAAGACGAGGAAATATGACGAAGCGTATGTTGTTCTTGCAGAACAAACGGTGGGCTTAGCCGTTTTGACTACTCTGGTATGCCCAACCAGATATAAATCCGTCTCCCTGCCTTAATCGGTCTGAGACCACCGACTGCGTTGCGCCATATATAGCAGACTCGCCAGTTCCCTCTTCGCGGTAGAAGAGTAAAACTCGTAGTGTGCAGCTAAACTCCACTATCTCCGGGCATCACTCCCTTGTCAGCTCTACCAAGGGTTGGAAGATCGCTCTGCTACGATTTTCATTGCGTTGTCCGTCCCCCACCACATGGAGGTGGATCCCACAGGGAACGTTTTATATATTGTGCTCCTAAGTTAATGTTGTTGATCAATTGGAATTTATTATTATTTATTGATTATATTTAATTTTATTTCTCAGTATCAGATGGTTCAAAGTGTTTTATATATTGTGCGCCTGAGTTAAAATGTTGCTGATCAATTTGAATTTATTATTATTTATTGATTATATTTTATTTTTCAGTATCAAATGGTCAAAAAATGTTTACAGTTTAAATAAGGATTGAAAGTTGTTTTTTTTAATTTCAGGCAAATTAATGCACTTTAAGTCTTTTCTGTTAGAGACTAAAAAACAATGTTAATAAAGTTCTTCTTTGTTGTAAGTTGATCTATATTTCTTTCTTTTTTCTTTTTTTCTTTAATGTTAATAGCATTAACAATGTTATGCAGAGGTGTACTTATAGCAATTTTATAGACAAATGATACTATTTACAGTCGCGGCGGAGAGTTGGGGGGGCGCAAAATTTTTACTTGTTCCTAGGGGGGGGGGGGGTCTAACAGAAAATAATTGAGAAGCACTGGTGTAGAGGGACATGATCCAAAAAGTTCTTGATTTACCAGATAACAGGAATTTCTACCCCAGTCTTTGGTCATTATTCTTCTGTAGTGAGCGAAAGACAAAAGCATCAAATGCTCCCACCGTAGGTACAACCTAGGGCAGAACCAGAAATCACTGAAGGGATTTTCTTAAGTGGGAACGAATTGGAGCTGGAAAGTGTGGCTGGGGAGAGGGGCATCTGGAATTTTCTGTGACCCGATGCCAGATAAGCAGCAGAAAAACTTATGAATTGATGTATGTTGATACTGGTTTCAATATGAAATGTCCTCTGTGTGGCGATATCCAATTAATCTCATTAAAATGTGGAATGCAGTTAGCTACAGTGGGGCTGGCAGTTGACTTTTGGCTGTTTGTGTTTTAAATCATATCTAATGTGCTTTGGGACACGGCCAAAGCCACAACAATTGGTCGTGTAAGGTAAGATTTGTCCTGTCATCCACTTCACAGCCAGCCTCCCCTGCTTGCTTCGCCGTCACTGCGTGTTATGGTGCAAACATCTCATATGGGAAAAGTTGTCAGAAAGATTTGGCTGGATGACTGTGATGTCAAGCTTTTAAAAAAAAAAAAGGTCTTCAACCCTTAGGAAGTCATTACTTAAGTTATT
The DNA here is from genome assembly GCA_037951165.1 of Lophius americanus. Classification (NCBI taxonomy): domain Eukaryota; kingdom Metazoa; phylum Chordata; class Actinopteri; order Lophiiformes; family Lophiidae; genus Lophius; species Lophius americanus. Next base: position 8,657,290 of record JBBDHG010000015.1, on the reverse strand, counting down.
TGTTAACAGAGCGTCCAGCAATGTCGTAACGTTCTGCTCATTAATTATGTTATCACATACCCAAAATAAACTGAAAATAGCTCCAAAACTATCAGGGCTACTTGCATAACATTGGTGTCTATGGACAGGTTAGACCTAAAATAATGTATTTATATTTATTTAACATTGGACACGTTACTGTGAGTAAACAGTAAATACAAAAAATATTTCTACACTTCGTCTGATTTTTTTTTTTAGATAAAAACAGCCATAACATTATTATACTAAAGTAACACAATCAGGGAATTTATTCAGAAACTCATACATGTTTGATACATACTGCATAAAAATTGATAGAAATACCACAACGTTCATGTTATTCTACACAGTTTTGGTGGGTCGGTACCCGGCTGTAATATGTCCACTAGGAGAGCTTTATGCCCATTACAAGAACTTTTGGCTATGCCAAAAAAAATGGTTTTGTTTAAATATCTAGATAAAAGCCTGATAATGTGCTTTCATGCCCGTCAAGGAGAACAGATTTGTCTCATGGCTGGAAAAAAGACGCAAAAAAACAGGAGGCTGGTTCACACGTGATGAGAAAATGAAGCATGAAAATGACAGGCAGTTAGATGCTGCATCATCACTAATGCAGGGAAACTGGAAATTTATGGTCACGAGGATAATAAGCCAGAAGGCCGTGTCACCAATCTACCAGTGGATGACGAGGAGAATGCAGATACTTTAAGCAACCAGAATTAGCTTGGGGGGGCCTTAAGTTAGCATTGCGTGATGAGACCGGGTTTGCAGCTTGGACATTCAGAGGGAGCATTGAGAAGAGGCAGTGGAGTTAATCCCTTTCTGTCCATCCACCTCTACAGACGTACCAAGGTAAATCTGTTGAGTTAATAAAATCCAGTATTTTCTGGTGGATATCTCATCTAACCTGGAAAAGCTCTACGATATTCAAGGAAGAGCTGGGTAGTGTAGCTGGGGAGAGGGGCCTGGAGACCTTTGACATTATGCTGACACTGCCTTGGATGAGCACTGGAAGGGAATATTGCTTCGGGACTAGTTTTAGAGACATTTTAAGTAACAGTTGCAGTGGGGTAGCTCATAATGTTTGGATATCTGACTAGTTTGTTGGGTGCTGCCCCATCACAAAAGACAACTGTTCAAGGACGCCAGGCATGCTAAAGACACCCATCAACTATTCTAGGGGAAATAACCATTGTTTGAACTAAATGTTTGGCAATTTTCTTTGTTCACATCCTCATAATACCGATCAGAAATATGTATCGTGCTTTGTGCATCTTAGTCTTTTTTTGATGTGCTCCCCTGTGCTCCTCCATTGTGCCTTATTTAATGATCTTTAAATTTCCCTCTCTGCTTGCAAAGTTGTTCATCAATCACTTCATTATTAAAGTTTTTCCTCATACCCCACTGAGGTGGTAAAACCCTCCCAGGTGAAAGTGTATTATTAGATTCCAAAAGGCTGTATGTCAGGGCTCTGCTCCAATAAATATTCACCTACCTCGTGGCTTCACAGCCCACAACTGCACCTGAATGGCAATATAGGCTAATACAAAACAGCGATGTCTTTTTCTAAATTCACTCCAAGTATAGTTATTACTTTCCCTCTCTGTTATGGCATGTCAGGAGAATAAAGGAGTTTAAGTAAACAGTTCCAGTAAAAGAGTTGCTGGGATTAAATCCATCTGATATGGTTATCAGTTGTTAAAGCATTCTACAGCCACATTTGGCATTGAAGAACATCTTAAAGGAGCTTTGCATGAGATTATGTGCTCTCTTCTAAACAGGTATTATATTCCTCGGCTCAATATTTATCGTAGAAAAGGAGCTTTTTACTGCCATAGACCAGGAGTTTTCATAACATGTTTTACTAGTGCAGGTGCAGATATGAGTCAATCTTGATATATACAACAAGTATCCATCAATTCACATACAAGCTAATGCCATGATCGGCTAAAAAACTTTTGATAATCATCCTATAATTGAACACTTTGCTTAATCACATTTACTCTTTATTGCTTGATATCTATCCTTCACGACTAAGCCACATTATTAGCTTTCTCCCTTCTAGTCTTTTTGGATGCTGCTGTGTGTTTAGGCGCTATAACTGGAGCACAAATTCATCCTAGAGAGATGTTTTACCTCCATGTAAATCCGTAGCAGGCAACAGTCTACTATGGACATGCAGAGGTACAGCCTGCTGAATCTGCAGCACCGTAACACCAGAAGACAAATACAAAAGAACAAATTGAATCTACTGATCAAACAGGCCATCAAACACATTTCTAATTAGTGACTTAGTCTTTGCAAGGCCTTCAGCTGCTGGATGTGCAACCACATCCAAAGCAAACACCAGCACTTGCCTGAGAGGCAGCTATCTGAGGAGAAATAAATCTGGAGCACTGCCACCCTCTGCTGGCAGAACTCTGTTCTCCAGGACTGAAAAATATGAAAAGAAAATGGAGGCACAACTCAGCCTTAACTGGTTGTTTAAACCCAGCATAAACAATAAAGCCTAAAGATTTGTAAATGACTGATATAACAACTTCATTGTGTCTTCCTCCTTCTACTGTGAGACCATCACCTTTGCACCTTCTTGGGTGCAAATATTGAGTGACAATTTTCAAATTATGAATCAAATGTACATATAGTGAATTAAATCAATCTGTAATCAGCTTCTTGATGAGTAAGTCTCACTTTCAGGTAAGTTTGAGCTAAGAAATAAAACAAGACCGATTTCCTTGTGTCTATTCATATGAGTTAAATTTAGACACGATAGGACTTGAATATGAACTATTATATATACAAGATACATCTCCTTGTGTGGATTGATATAAGCAGATTTTGGACATAATTAAACATAGGGTTGGGAAATAACAGTAAAAAAAAAAACAACAAAACAAGGGAGCGAAATATCAACCTTTACAGTAATCTTTAAAAAATACAGCTTAGTTATCTTTGAGGAGGTTCATTTGATGTAAATCTGACTAAGACTAAATCGGACAAACGGTTGAGAAATTATGGCCGGAAACTTTTGGTAATAAAGCTCCCCATTATGTTGGAATTATGCAACTGACCTTTCCCAATATAAATTCACGCCTTCCTCAGACTATGGTCAATGTGTGTATGATATTGCAAAATCATCCATGAAATACTTTTTGAGTTATTAACACCAAGGATCTGTGGTGGACGCGACATTGATGATTATCGGCAACTTCTTTGGTTTATAATAAATACCGTGGCAGATCTTAAACTGATTCAGTAAACTGGGGTACACATCTCCCTGGGGGTACTTGAGATTACTTAGGAAAAGGAATGCTCCTAAAGTAATTTTTCTAGAACAAATTTTATTTACAAAAAATGCTACTACAAACCCAATAAACCACACTTTATGTAAAGTAAAATAATAACTGGGGTGCTACTGTAATCCCTCATACTACTGGTGCTCAAGGAGGGGAACAGCGACAATGGAGAGTGGAAGAACTATGACCGAAAAATACGACATCAAATTCCCGATCCACCCTCTTCAACCTGAGTGACTGTGTGGACCTGGATTTTTCTTTAATAAAACCACATTTTATATTCAGTATTCCCATTTCAAATGTACTTAAGAGGATTTGAGCCAAATTAATTTTCTTTTTTCTTAAAATTAAGTCTGAAGTCGGACTTTAGTCTGAACTTTATTGTAAGAATACATTCTAAAAAAAATTTAAAAAAGAGAATTAATTATTATTAAATATATTGAAGAGAATTAGAGCCATCAAATTTTTTGCTCAATTCTGACTTCACAGTAAGAATTTTTAAATCAAAATGTTGAAGTTTTATTAGTGTAATTAGTGTTATATATCTACCAAAATGTATTTGATGATATTTCAAGTGTGCTTGGCCGCTAAGTAATTCAGCAATTACCGGACCACTGTTATAACTGATTAGCAAATAGCCACAATGGGTTTTAACAAAACTGAAGCAAGACACTGTTCAGTTTATAATGAATGGGGAGAGAGTGATTAGGAACCTTCACGATGATCTAACTGTAGTTTTCTCATTCTTGTGTTTTATCGGTTTTCACGCCGGCATGAACCCAAACCCTCATCATACCATGTTTTTGGATTCAGTATGTTAAAACAGTATGTTACAGAGAAGACATTGTTGTTGGGTCATGTAAGTGATGTTTTGCTGAAGAAAATACCTAACAAATTGTCAAGTGATCTCAGACCCCAGAGGGTTAACAATGTAACTAATTTCGGCCTGACAATAAACAAAATAATTCCTGTCAAATGATGATAGGACAAGACCTTGATTGTGTGTTGACAACGTCAGAGAGTTCTGCTGCAGCACAAGATGATGCCTACAATTCCTACAATAATCCTGATAGGAAATGTAGCATGAGTGGGGTCAGGTCTTCAGAATCAAATTTAATTCAAATATTTTTGACCAAAAACTAATAGTTCCAGCTGTTTGGCACCAAGAAGCAGGTTTGGGTTGGAGCATGCAGACTTGTCGTGCAGATGACCGGCAGGGTGGTGGGACCACTAAGACTATTTAGAGGTGATATTCCATCTCATTGCAAATATGAAGAATTAAACAATTCAACGTAAGAAAAAACATTTCAAGGTATGACCGGATTGTTCTTATAGAAAAACTACTTATATTGGTTTTAGAGGTATAGCCAAAGCAACAAAAACTCTAAATCAATAGACCATAACCTCCATACAACAAGGTCTACCTGGATAAAATATATCCAAGTTTTTCAGTTCCAGAGTAGAAACCTGTAGCTTACCTTCTCATGGTACTCAATGTTCTTCTCAGAGGTTGATATAAAAGCTGATTTGAGGTCAGTTCTCAGGCTGTTTTGCCAGAGTAGCCAGTCTCCCTTCAAGGCGTTGTTGGCTAGCTCCACTCGGTCTGCCAGACCATCCACCTCCTCCTGCAGCTGATGACCACAAACAAAAAGCCATGGGTGAACACTTCCAGGGAGCAAACAGGACCTTTTGTTTCATGATCACAACAAAGTTTATCATGTCAAGACGACACAAACATCTTGAAAAGATGAGACAGAAAAATACGACATAAACAAACTATCATAAAGACATAAACGACATGAAGAATCATGAGACAAAAATGCACATCGAAGAAAAAGGAGTTGACCAAAATCTATCCCGAAGAAAAGTTTTCCCACTACATTTTCTGTTTATTTGACGCACAGCTGGACTGCCCGACCCAGTCTTATCAGTAAAATGACACATGAGCATGTTTGATGGGATCCGAAAGCTGCTTTCTTGGATCAGAACGAAGCCACAGGATACTCGCATGGAGGTTTACAAATAAGATATACATTGCCTTTGAGAATTATTGGCATCCTTTAAAATAAATTGAGATGCAAAAAAGTTTGATAAAAAAAAACCATTACAACCTTAACATAGAACATTCTTCACAATGAGGTGACCAGAGAACACATCAATGCTTTGGGAAGAAAAGTTGTAGAGTTGCACAAACCTAGCAATGGATGCAAGAAAATCTCTCCACATTTAAAAAATAAGAAATTAAGCCCCACATTACATCTTTGTAATATAAGAAGAGAATCCATAAGCGTGGACTGAGGAATCTGAAAGATTTGGAGAGTTTCTGTATGAAGCTTTCCAGGTTTCTTGAAAATATCTAGGTTTCCATGGTTCACATTATTATTTTTTTTTTTTTAAGTTAGGGTTAGAATTCTAACCTGAGGTAGCGGTTAGATTTTTGTGGATAAACTGAATAAGAACTCCACAACGAACTCCCTCCAGATGTCTCAGCTCCGCACCTTAACTCTCAGGTTCAGCCAAGCCCCCCATACGAAGGAAGCTCTTTTCAGACGCTTGATTCCTTGACCTCATTCTTTCAGTTTCTACCCAGAGCTCATGGCCATAAGTGAAGCTTGATATTTTAGATTTTTTTATTTTTTTAAAGGACTCAAATGTCAACAATTTATCAGCTAAAAACTAAAAATCTTAAGCCTTTTTTTAAAATGAAGTAAGGCTAAAATATCCAGACATTCGGTCAATAGAAAAGAAACCGTATATTGTTTACCAAATATGACCAAAACTCTTAAGGACTTTGAGACAGAAGTCAAACTAACACCAATTTAAAATATATCTGAGACAATTCCCACTAATGGGGAGCCTGGATTACCCAAGATATTGGTTTTCCTCGCATTGCAGATAATCAGATGCTATCATGCTGCTGGATTCACAAAGTCTGAGCAGGGATTAGCTGTCTGACATTTAGATTGACAATGGCATTTACTCAAGTTCAATAAACAAAGCATGCATAACAGGGGCTCACCAACAACACACATGCTCAAGCATACACACAAACAACTGGGACCTCGGCGGCCTACTTGTTACTGCAGTGATATTGATTCAGCTACCTTGTGAAGGCTGTGGCTGAATAGCATTTACAACCAGGATGCCATAAATGTGGGGAATGTGACCAGTTGCTCATCTTTTTGACACATTCTCAATAGATAATGCAACAGAGACAATATATATGTTTCATTGCTCCCTTTTTTTTTTTTTTTTTAAAGATATGCTTATACTGCATTGAAGAATTGCTTGTGGGTCAGAATGTGAATGGTTGTTCGGTTGGTTGTTGTCCTGTGATGAAACGGGACAAAATGATGTGACGAAATAATGCAATGAATATAAATTAAATGTATTATTATTATTATTATTAGACAAGGTGTGTCCGACCCCCCCGTGACCCTGCACAGGATAAGTGATTGTAGACAATGAAAGGATTCAAGGATAGCAACACATTTCAAAGGAGTTGGAAGAAGGATGAAAAACAATTTCATCCTTTCAAATTACAAGTCATGGATCGCTCAAAATCCACAGTTTGAATGATTCCCCAGGTAAACAGTTTCTTTGGTAACAGGTGGCACCATTATGGTTAGGTATGAAAATAGAGGCTTGGTTGTGGTTGCATGGGTAATGTTTTTAGAGTATTCATTCAATTAAAAAAGATCAATTCTTATGAATGACTATCGTCTTGTCACGAAAAATGTTTTTCCTTGTTCGAACTGGCTGTTAGTAATACAGTCAGGATGTGGGCATATATATGCAGATACAGGCTGCTTTTATGATATGAATGTTAACGTTTATCAAAAGCGGTGAATGTATGAGATGCTACTCTCCAAAGGAAAGAATGTATAGTTTGCCCCATATGCTCCAGACAAAATGGCTACAATTCTGAACCACCTAAAAAAAAATGATCAGTTTTTATAGAATCCGCAAAAAATGTTAATATAAAATTCTAAGTATTATAATAACTACAAAATATGGTTGAATAGTATCTAAATGTTTGGGGAACCTACCTAGTTAGTCATGACTGTTAATACTTTCTTTAATTAGGTCCTGTATGAAAAGTCATTATTAGTTTAAACCTTATTTAGTTTGTAGTGTTTGTTGAGTATACGTCTGACTAAATGCGGTGTCACTTTAAGGAGAAACAAATCTGGCATAGAACATGCCAAGATTTTAATCCTCAAACTAAACCACACCCGGCTAAGAGCCAGTGCGCTCGTCTCCTTTTCTATTTTATAGTTTGACAATAGGTTGACATCATTTTTGCCCCAAGACCCCAAATCATTGGCTTTACAAGATCAAACTCTGGTAACGCCAATTTACCAGAGACGCTGAGCTCCAGCTATCCTTAAAATTCCAGAAAACTTAACAGAGCCAGATAAGAGAGGGTTCCATTTGAAAGAGAGACAAAACCCCTGACATTCAAAACCCTCTCTGGGACCTATCATAGCCTGTGGTTTGATCGAGCTGAAGAGGCCAACATCACAGCTGAGCCAATTTAACCGTAGCACAAGCCATCGTATTTATAGAATATGTGTATTGAAACTAAAAAAACAGTCATTAATAATATATTCTATATATAATATTCAGTCATTAATGAAATACAAATTAGCAATCGGCCGAATAGCCTCACGAAGCCGGTTACCATCTGTACACGCACACCAAGCGTGAGCTACCACAGATCCAAACATCTCACAAGTAAATCAAAAAACACCAGAAAATTCATAACTCGTAATTTTTAACACCAGCGAGGACAAAATAAGGTGTGGAGGAACTAACTCAAAAACGTTCGGCACAACGATCTTAATCATAAACTTCAATTTAATCACAGAGAGGAACATAGCTAAGTTTCAAGAAGCTAATACATTAGCAAAGCGTCTAAAGCTAGCCATAGTCCAGCAAAGAGCCCATGTATCTATGAATGTATACTGTCAATTATGGTTTTAAAACATGAGGATAAAAGAAAAACACTGCAAATGTTCGACACAACAAACTTAATTAGACACAAGTCAAAATGAATCACCCCGTAGAACATGGCAAGTTTCAAGAAGGTAACTTTGATAGAACAGTTAAACCTAGCCGGATGCCTGATGTCCCTGCCAACGTTTAACATATAATGGACTGAGCGAGGCGCACAACGTTTTATTTTCAGTTCGAAATGTTATACAATTAGTTTAGGAAAACATACAGTGGGGAGGACGGAACGTATGTTCTGAACACATATATAATGTCAACCAGCTTTACTTCTACTTCAATCATTCAAATAAGAGCAATTAAAATACATTACTCATTATGACATAATTACTCATTTAAAATGTTAGAGAAAAAATTAATCGGAATCGGCCAAAATTGGTATCGGGCATTCAAACTTCATAACAATAGGTGATCCGACAAGAAAATGGCAATCAGTGCACCACTACATTTTTGTCTCACCTTTTTAAATAAATTTAACAACATCAGTCGTCATCTCTTCATCGTCTCATGTCAGGTTGTAAACGAGCTTCAAAGTATTCTTGAACAAGACACTACGTTAATGTTATGTTTCCAGGGTAACAAACAAAAAAGTTACAAACTTGTTGAAAATTCAAAACTATAAAATAACATTTCTCTATATCAATATGGGCTTTGGGATATTTATTCTCTTAAGATGGCCATACGGACGATTAATCCCCCCGTCGTTTCATAGTCGGGACAATATGCTGGAAAAATTAAGGGTCAATTTGACATTTCCTTCTGATTATTGAAGAGCTGTTACAGGCATAAGTGGGCTAATACGCATTAGAAGGAAAGCTCACCCACGCAGTTTGATAAAGGAGTATACCGTAGAAGATTGTAGGGTAAGATGTCAGTGCTGCTTCTTAATTACATTCTCAAAGATGATATTTGAAATGAGCTGGGTGAAGGGGATAGCCACCTGCAAATCTACATACATGAACATGGATATGAATACCATGCATATAAGCACCTCAAGTAAAATTGTGTATTTTGGTTTCCAATATTTATTCTTCTGTCTTTTGTGTTCTGACATTTTGAAGTGAGTTGTCAACAAATGCAGATATGGGAATTTTTATTATATCGTAATTAGCTGCTGGGCTTACTGTGTGAAATAATATTGACAGCTCTTGCTTCCGCTAAGCTAAGGAGTGACATCCAGCTTACAAGCCTGGATATTTAGATAATCCTTCCATGAATCCCTGTTTCTTCCCCATTATGAGCTGAGGGAGTCCCTGTGGGAGAGGCTCCTCTCCATGCTTCACTTTATTAAACCTAATCTCTGGAAAGATTACTGGAGGAAGGACAAACATATTGCTGGCTCAGAGGGATGCAGAGAGGAATGAAGGAAGTGTATGTGGTGATTTTCCAAGACTGTGTGTGGGTGTGAAACTCCACTTACTGCTTCTTGGTCAGCTTTTCTGGAGGCCAGAGACTCATTTTTGGCCTCAAACTCAGCTTGGATGTTGTCTCGCCTCCTCATCACAGCCTGCAACGGACGAGCAAAGAGTTGCTTTCACAAAAACTGCTTTCCTAGAAGTGATTTAAAATAATGGGCATAGCAAATCGGACAGAGCAGGAGGAATCCTGATTCCAAAGGGAAAGGGTTCATACACAAGATCAACTAGCTGAACATTTAGGGCAAACTTATCAAAGCCTAGTGCTGGCTCACTCTCTGGTAGTACAACCATAAAGGGACCTTCTGATTCGACACATCAATTCATCAAGCATAAATATCAGGCTTCAACACCTATCTGGATCACGCTAGCACAACCTAGAATTAGGTTGAGTCAAACAAACTCAGAGAAGTCTCTGAAGAGCCTGAGTCAGTGGCACAGAGCATCCCAAAAACACGTGGAGCGATTGGACCAGCTCAGGAAGAAAGCCATTGGTGGTCTGGGTAGTATTGATAGGGCCAAACTCTTCTGGCAGTTTGAGGGTCTAGCCTACGAAATATAGACTCTTCACATACCTCATATGGAGCATATGAGTTCTGACACTACACAAAACTGATCTCAAAGGTGGAAAAGCTGGATTGAATAATGGGTTCATATATGAGGAAGTGGTCCATGGCAACTGAGGGTTCTACATCAAAGTACAGCAAAGTGCTCCATTTCAAGTGTATTGGAGGTGTTCAAGTATGCCAGGGCTCAAGATGTTGTAAAAATGGAGAAGAGAATGAATGCATTTCCTCCATTGCATACAATAATAATAATAATACATTTAATTTATAATGCACTTTACATTTGGATCAAATCTCAAAGTGCTAAATACATACAATGGAGGAAATAGACTAAAAAAAAAATTATAACTGAATCAAAGGAGAATTATGGGATGAAAAGAGCAAAGTAGAAGGACGAAAGGTTGTCATGAAGAGGATGCAAGGTGGACAGAGGTAGTTTCTCAGCTAATTTAATCATCAGGGTGGCCTATGATGTCCTGGCACTTCAAAAGTATCACAGCCAATGGGACGGAAAGGAACCAGGCTCCCTATGGCTAATTCCGGCAACATTAAAACACAAAGTCCTCAATGCTGGAGAGTCTTTAGATGAGTGTCAACACCCTTCTTCCCCTCTTCATGCTGTTCGGAAACAGCATTTGACTGGGAGGTTTAGGGTAAAGTGAGAGTATGCACACATAACCAGGCAGTTACAAGATTATGAAGTACTTGACACCAGCAGCAGCCAAAAAGGTAGTAATAATAATAATAATAATACATTTAATTACGGAGTTTGTAGAATACATACTTTTACCCAAAGGTGAGAGGTGCCAAAGGGTGACACTTAGAAGAACATCCTATTTTAATTTAAATACAGACTGCCCAGAAACAGTTAGACAGTTAGGTTATAGGGCGGCTATATATTGGGCGGCTGTGGCTCAGTGGGTAGAGCGGCCGTCTCCCAATCAGAAGATCGGAAGGTAGCCGGTTCGAACCCCACCAGGGTCTACTTGTCGTAGGGTCCTTGAGCAAGACCCTCAATCCTTAGCTCCCCGGGCGCTCCACGAGGGGCTGCCCACTGCTCCCTCAGGGATGGGTCAAATGCAGAGAAGTAATTTCACTATGTTGTACTGTGTATGACTCTATGTGACTAATAAAGGATTATTATATTATTATTATATAGGTTCAGTATCTAGACTAATGGGGGAACTATTATGGAGGAACCCTGAACCCTGAACCCTGATGAATCAATTTGGAATAATCTGATATCGGCGGTCAAGGAGCTTCTGTCTGAATAGGAATGTTGCATCCTATAGTGCGCTGCTCTGTGGTTGGTACAAATGATATTGAGGAGATTTTAGGATCAGGCTGAATTTGACAAATGGACCAGAAGAAAAGTCTCCCCATACTGTCCTGTCTTTTCAAGTGGGGGCTAAGAGATGTGAGCAGTCTGGTCAAGTCTCACCTTCACGGTCTCAGCGCAGAGGACGTACTCGTGCAGGACGGGGACAAAGTTTTCAGACTGGTGGTGGATCTGCTCCTCCGTTTCCTGACTACACCTCTCAACACAGCTGGCCATGCCCTTCAACGACTCTGACAGCCTCTCTTCCGACTCTGCCCACTGGGTGTAGGTGGGGCCATACTGTATCAGCTCATCTAGGTACTCTGGAAGCAAAGAGGACATGTTTAAACATAAACAAGACGGATGGATTAAAAGTTGGGAAAATTATGTTAGTTAAGTTATGTCAAGTTCTTGGCAAAGTTTATTTGAATCAAAACTCAGCAGCAATAGTAGCGGTGTCCAAGCGCCAAGCCTTATTGTATATATCTTACATTTCTGTAAATTGCCACCTGACTGTGTCTGCTGGAGTACCTCTCTGTTCCTTGATGATCCTCTGGCTGACTTTGTCCACAGAGCAGATCTTGTTACTGAAGTCATCCACATAATCCTGCATCTGAGTGAACTCCTCTGGCCGGTTCCTCAGGCCTCGCATTGAATTGGCTACCGCTCTCACCGTCTCACCCATCCTACTAAGGAAACCTGGACCCTGTTTCTTGTGAGAGAACAACTCCTGTCGGAGTCAAACACCATGGTTTTAGAAATTTGTGCATTACTGCGGATCTACAGACTGGTCTAAATGCAAATGACACACAACTTAATATTACAGACCAGAAACACAAAGTCTGTTTGAGAGAATGGATATAAAAAAAATCTGTTTAATATACGAACAATTTCGTTCTATGAAATAAAGGATAATACCTTTCCTTCATTTGTCGAGCAGGATAAATGCAAAACTCTATTTTTAGATATTACAGATCTCATCTCTGTGTGTTACTTACTGTACTGGAGTTGGGCCATGGTTGGCCTAGCTTAGCATAAAAGTAACACTTATTTAGGAGGTACTTTGTTACTAAGGTTATATTGTGCTTCACAGGAATTAACATCTTCTTAAAGATGGGCAGACATTTTCGGAGACTGGGGGCAAAGACCCTGTATTCAGAGCTGGGATCTTGGAAGAACCGACAGAAGTGTGTCCACGATTCTTAGAGAACGCCAAGGCAAAGGGCTTAAATAAGACTTCAATCACCATTTATGGTGAGATTATATGATTTATTATAACATCATGCATAATCAAAAATTAAATCGTTTATCAGATTGGCTCTCAACCTCCTTTCAATAATGTGCCCTTTTAAATTATGTTATTAGTCAACTACCACCTGATCAGGGCAAGAGAAATAAAATAATAAAGTCGTGTAAACATTTTACATGACTGTATTTCAATTGTTTGCCGTTGTTAAATTCATAACAAAACAATTCTTTGACATTATGCAATAAGACTTAAACATCACTCTGCATGAAACTGAAGTGAGTAACCAGGATTTATTCGCGCCGATTAATTTTTTATGCTTCTTTCCCCGTATTAACAGCTGTAGGCTATTGCTTTTACATTGGAACCAGGAATGTCTGTTAATTTTTGTCTGTCTTTCAATGTCCAAACGTCTAATACTTTTTCCAGTTTATGGCAGCTAAAACTTCAATTTAAAATAGGAATTCTGGATACCTAATGGTACTATTTTTTTTTTTTAAACTTAAATTGCCATTACTTATTAAAACATTTTAGAGAACATTTGTTTACGCAATATGCATGACTTAAGATATTTTTCAACCTAACTTCTAAAATGATCTTTTCTACTCCTTTCAGTACCCCAAAGTATTGTTTATTATTATTGCCTGTTGCACCATTAGCCTTTCCTTCAGTTGTGTATACAAAGCATGGGAGACATAATGTTGAGTCTGACTTGTTCCATCTCCGATACAGCAGAGGAAGTAGTACCATAGGTGGGGATTGTACATTGTTCTGTTCAGTACAAAAAACGAGAAGGAAAGAGAATGGTCTCTATATAATAAGGGCTAGTATTTTGATTATTCATGTATCCATAGTATCTCATACCTGACGTTATGTAGTAACACATGTATTACAGTTTACCTTTTATTAACACTCTTGGATCTAAGATCACATTAGCGTGATCCCTAACCCTAATGATGAATGTTTTTCCAGTATGCTTATACAGTACTGAGATAGAATTGTCTGGCCATAGAGGTGATGTTGTGCAGAAATTTAAGGAACCAGACCATTGGATTTGATCCAAATGTAAATTGCATTATAAATGAAATGTATTATTATTATTGTTATTATTAGTTGGTTAGAATTCATGCCCACACAATCCAGAGGGTTACTGCAACAATCATCAAGATTAATCAATCACAGTCATAGTCTATAATGACTAATAACACAAGACTTTTGGATTACCTCATTGTACTTGTGGCAAATAAAAGTCTGAAAATGATTAGAAATGTAATAATTTAGTGATGTGATGCACCTCTGCTGTGAGGAAGACTTTGAAGTACTGGCTGTAAGAAAGCACGGGATGTTCTGATATTTTGTTGAGGAAGCGGTGCAATGCTTTCCTCCTGGTCTCGATGAAGTCATTGTTGAAGCGTTCCACCATGCCTTTCATCACAAACTTCTCAGGAAGCGGCTGTTGGACACACAAAGAGACACAAAGTCACAATCTCCCCTTTGAAAGGGTGTCCACATTTGTACTGGTGTTGTATTTGTTCCAGGAAGATTTGGACAATCCATTTAAGAAGACATTTCTATTGTTTTACCTACCTGAAGGCTGGATTCTCTGGTGCATTTCTACAACAATTAGACTGTGTTGACTGGGATACATACGTGGATGATGAGTGTTGGGTGGGTGTCTTCCAGTCTATTCCGGAGCCACACAAAGTCCTGGTAGCGACGGTGTACCTCATACTCGCAGGAGTCAAACTCACCCCGTGTGGTCTGGAGAGATGAGTTAAAGGTCAGTATCAAGACATGGTAGAGTTCAATGCCTGGTTTCCGAGTGTTACTGGGTCTACAATCTACAGTGCCCAACAGGATGAAGATGAGATGCAAAAACGTCTTGACTACCCACGATTTTAAATTAACAATATTCACAAGAATCAAATCTTTTTCTCAAGTAACATCATTAAAAAAAACATTACATTCTTATCATTAAACAAATATTTTTTCAAACATATTTATGCCATAATTATTTGCACATCTATCATCTAACAGTTTGCTCTACCCCGTTTTGTCACAATAACAGCGACGAGTCTCCTGCAGTGAGTGATGAGGTTTGAGAACACACGGAAAAGATCTGAAACCATTCCTCCATAGAGAAATTCCCCAACACAATCAAATTCAGAGGTCGACACTTGCGTACTTTCCTCTTCAACGCATTCCACAAGTGTTCTGTTTGGTTTAGGTCAAGTGACTGGGCTCGCCATGGCAAAACCTTTATATTGTGATCTCTGAACCATTCATGGGTTGATATTGTGGAGTTGTAGATGGTCCAACCACAGCCCACTTTAAGTGTCCTGACAGAGGCTTTTAGGTTTTTGTCCAGCGTCTGCTAGTATTTGAAGGAGTCAACGGAACCATGTCTCTTAACAAGATGCCCAAGGCTTTTAAAAGAACAACAGCTCCACAACAACAGAGATCCAACAGCAGACTTCACAGTGGGTATGAGGTGCTGTTCTATATGGCTTATTTTCTTGCTGCGCCACACCCATCTTTGACGTTTGTTGCCAAAAAGGTTTTCTTTGCACTCCTCTGACCTATGTCCTTGTTCCATTAAAATTCCCACTGATGTTTGGCAAACTGTAGGAGCTTTAGCCTATGAGTGGATGATAGCAGAGGCCTTTTTCTTGCTAACTTCCCAAATAGCTTGTGTTGTTGATAGGGCCGTCTGATGGTGGTTAGGGAGTTAAAGGTGCAACGATTTAAATTTTCTTGGTCGATTACCGATTTTCATAAATTCTGACCGGCCGATACCGATTTTGGCCGTTTACGATTTTCTTTCCATAAAGATTAAAATCATGATGAGTAGTTTATTTTAAGATACACTTATTTTGAAGGATTGCTGACTGGCATTTTGTAAGGTGTACGTATCTCGTTCAGTCCATTATATGTTGTATGGTTGCTTTGTTCAGGGATCATGGCTGGCTCTGAGCTCCAACTAGCTTTAGCCGCTCTGCTAATGTAACCGTCTTAACCTGGTATATTCCCCGGGGTAATGAAATTTGAAGTGTGTAATTAAGTTTGTTGTGCCAAACGTTTTCGGTGTTGCTCCTCCACAGCTTATTTTGTCCTAACTGATGTTATAAATTAAATGTATTATTATTATTATTATTACACATGGCAAGCTTTGTTGTGAGATTTTAGGAGCCTTGGTAGCTCAAGCTTGCGTGCGTGTACGGTACTTGCGTTTAACTGGCATGTAACCGACCCTGAGTCAGGCTTCAGCCGATTGCCGATATCATCAAACTACGCCGATGGCTGCATCTCTATTACGAAGACTTTATGACCCCAAGATTCTGCTGATGTCTGCAATTCTCTAGATGCAATCCTTCCATCCAAGAGATTTCCTTGTATCATTGCCAGATTTGTATCGCTCTAAAACTTTTTGCATGCATCATTGCAGTGTTCGCTGGTCTTTCCCATTGTGAAGAATGAATAAAGAGAATTAGGCCTATGTCACCTCATATTTATAGCTAAGTAAAATAGGAAGTTATTGTTCACCACTTCAGAATTCCTACTCAAACCGGTGGACCTAAAAGTATAATATAGGAAATTTTTATAATATGTAATATATCAGTTGCCTTTCAATCACAGCATTTCAAAGTGGTGCCAATAATAGTGGCACATATGTTTTAGAGTAAAATATTTGTTTTATGTATTTTATTTCATTACTCAATTTAGAGGTTATACTTTTATAAATAATTTTAATTAAGGATCATGGGAATTGACAATAAAGGCATTTTTTTTTTATCTTACGGTTTTTAAGGTTACTTTATACCAGATCATACAAACAACCCATATTTCTGGCCTGGCTGTGCAAGGTTAGTTTACCAGTTTGGCATTTTGTGGTTACGGTCACATACTCTACATTGGCATACACTAACAATGGGCTGAGAATTTTTTGGTCACTGCTTGCAATCTTCTATTGGCGAGTTATGCTGCCTTCAAAAACCATGAGACGTAAATGTTTCACTGAGAATACCTACTACATACAGACAAATATGTTACCTTAGTTACGACTCTGTACATCACAAAGGTTTCGATGGCTGTGACTTGGCTCTCTGGATTATCCACTTTGATGAAGAGGTCTTTGGTGTTGGCATCCTGCTGCTGCTCCTCATCCTCATTGAGACTGTAATGGTTGGTCATAGAGCTGGGAGAGTTGGGCATGTTGCTGTCATCTGCCAGGGATGTATTCTGGACCATTGAAACAAGACTGATTGTAACTCCAAATAAAAACTTTAAATGATAGTCAATGCAGTTCTAGAGTTGCTCTGACCCAGTCTTCAAGACATCACAATTTGGTCTTTAGCAAAGTCGCTCTGATCCTTATGATTAGTCATTTTTAGGACTTCCAACACCTCAACTTATCAAATTCCTGAAACTAAACTGTTATGGTTGTACTATGTATGCCATGGTGTAACTTTTCATAATTAGAACCACTTAACAGCATGTGAATGCAGAAAAAGCTTTCAGAGTAAATAAACACTGATGATGGTGAAACGGCGCTTGAGAGCAGATCCATGTATCAGGATGAATAATAAAGAACCCATCATTCAGTAAAAAAAAAAAAAAACTTGACAGTCATTGTTTGTTTTTTTCTGGTATTCTATCCAAGCATGTTTAACTGGGCCGGTTCAGCGAGTTGTTGCAGAGTTACTGTGATAAAGGGAGATCATATACTCTTCCTGGCTGATCTTCTTCAATGATGATGAGTATGAAGAGTTACAGCACAATTACTGGCATGGACCTCATACCAAAGCATTATCAGTCATTTTGGAAAATCTGTGTGAATGACCATCGTTTGTAAACCGAAAACCTAACTTTCTATAAATGCAAATAGAAAACTTGTACATTTTAAGCTAAAACTGTGTCCTGTATGTAAAGCTATAGAGGGTGCATGTAACTGTCGTTTTCAGGACCAGCTTCAAAAGTTTTCATTTTCTGGTGGGGTGACTGTCAGGATAAATATATGAGTAACAGTCAGGCTAACAGTCAGGCTAACAGTCAGGCTAACAGTCAGGCTAACAGTCAGGCTAACAGTCAGGCTAACAGTCAGGCTAACAGTCAGGCTAACAGTCAGGCTAACAGTCAGGCTAACAGTCAGGCTAACAGTCAGGCTAACAGTCAGGCTAACAGGGGATTAGCCTTGGTTGTTGATAACTGTCAGACTGATTTTAAGGCTTACTGTTAGGCTAACTGTCAAGCCAACTGCCAGAATAACTGTCATGCTAATTGTGAGGCCAATTTAACAGTAATAAAATCAGACAAATAAACTATTTTTTTTCTAAGACAGTGTGATGTTTTATCATCCAAGTGTCTTAAAATGTACAAATGTAGATCAGGAAACTCCAGTCAAGCTTTTGGATCTGGTATTTTCAAAATCCTGGCTAGGGATCTCAAATGTATTAATCTCTTTAAGCTGTTGTTTTGTTTGTCATGAAATAATTTTAATCATAAATAGCAGACCTATCCAACGTACAGAGGATGAAACTATTAAAAATTCAGACTCTCCTGGACTCTAAGGCCTGGACCAGTAGATAAGACGTTTAGGAGACCACCAGGGTACAGTCTGAAGGTGATCACCTGACCCAGGAAGCGCGTGTCTCACCACACACCGAATCACACCTATGAGCTCCGCCCGGTACGGGTCTGTGGGTGCCGGGGTCAGATCCACGTAGCCAGAAGCCAGTGGACGGACCTGAGCTGAGACCGTGGTTCTCACCTCCAGGCGAGACGTGGTTACCTTGCTGAAAACCTCCAGGTCCTCGTCCTCGTCCAGGTCCAACATGAGTCCCGAGAAGTCCGTGGGGACGCCCTGCTGTCCGCTCATGCTCTCCCAAACTTTCCAGACGAGCTGGGCTCATGAGACAGACCCGAGCAGAACTTCAGCCAGCACCCAAAGCGACCTGAATCTTTTCCGCTAGTCTTTTTCAAAGTAAGAGTCCCGCACCCATTTATCCCATAATAAGGATGCGTTCATTCCCGTGGGAAACATGAACATCTCAATCTGGGAAAATGTATGAAATAAAGACGAGGGTTGTTTTATGTTGTTATGACTAATGTTTAATTATCATTATTATTATTAATAATAATAATAATAATAATAATACAATTATTATTAATAATATACATTTTTAAGCATTAATTTACTTGTTTTTTCCTTTTTTTGTAAATCACTACTCAACATTTATGAGACAACCATGAAAGGGAAAAGGTGGGGAACAGACGGTATATCAATTGAGGCACTTATGAGAAGTTCATAGTTTCTCTGGCAAGTTTTGACCTCATCTCACTCAGGGATTTGGTGGAGAACAGAAACTAATTATAGAAGCCTCTTATGTTGGGTGGAATCATTATAAATATACCCTAAAGGGGAAAATAAATTGTAATTGTAATTAAATATTTTTATACATAAATATTGCCTTCACTGTGATGCGATTTTTTTTCTCCAGTCTTTAATAAGTGTTAGAGAATTACATTACCATGGTCAAAATGTTTTATTTTGTCGGGCTTCCAATAATTTGGAAATAATAACGTGAATCTTATTTTGGTTAAAATTCCAGGCACATCCGGTATCGGGCTGATGCCCCTCGCTCTGACGCAGTGCAGAGCTGAGAGCGCAGATACGGAAGAGTCAGAGCAGAAGTTACAGACTGAGCAGCCGCTGCTGGTTAGTAGCGATACAGGAACTAGTAGAAATCTAAACATGTTGAAGAACTGGTACCGACGTCATATTTAATGGGAGAAATACAACAGAAATGATATGTGACATCTTTATAAAAGTCATGTAAGACAATCCTGCCCCCGGAACGAAATCGGAATTTAAGACTGTGGCTCCCATTCTACATTCTGAAACTCTAGAAATCACAACAATTGCATTCCGGGCAATATACAATCTATTGTATAAGAGACCTATGACCTCTTAAATTTTGTCATTCATTTCTTCACACGATGCAAAACATCCCCTTCCTGAAACTTCCATAAAGTATTATCTGTTTATTTAATTTTACACTTTTACTGACTAAATTCTCACGACTAAACAGCAGTTGTGAGCATAACTAGATTTGACAGATTTGAGCCTCTTAAATAGCACTTCGTTTACATGACACCCCTGTTTTGAATTAGAAATTAAAAATAATTAAAAAAAAAAAGTTATTTTCCATATACTGAATGCCAAGCTGTTAATGTTTGTATTTAACTCATTGTAAGAAATTTCAGTCATTAACAATAACACTGACTTTGATATATTATCTCTTTTTCAACATTAAAAAAAGCTTTTCAACACACTACAGGACGTAACACACCCCCTCCCCTTGCCATGACATATTATGATATATTACTTTAGACTTTTATTGACTTGATGCTCCTACCAACATCAGTCCTGATCGTGTCCATAAGTATTCATTTATTTTCAGGATTTCAATTCATTAAAATCTTGTTATAATGTGTCCATGTGAGTGAGAGAGACATGAGAGAAAGATTCTCAGAGTGAGGAATTATATATACTGCATTGAGTAAAATAATACTTCACTGTAAAAATTCTCCTTCTTAGAATTTACAATAAAAAAGCTGTCAATAGCCAACAGTGAAAGACTGTTGTTTACACACAATGTTAAAAAATAATAAAAAATTCTTGGATCTGAACCTAATCAGTCTTTACCAATCCAAGGGTCACCTCTATTCACATATTTAGAATATATGGAGGGGACTCCCATAACTGTCAGAAAACAGAGAGTTAGCAGGCCAACACTGAGTACACATGGAACAGCCATTTGCATAATGAGATCATAATTTCAGTTTGCGATGGGGTGGCTCTCTGTCAGGCTCTTCTGAAAGATAGAGGAACAACCGAGAGATGTCACTGTTGCACAAGCAATGCTGCTTGTCACATTGAGCCCGGCCTCGCATCCCGGTCTCTGTCACGGATTCAACGTACTGTCACCCCTCATAGAACACTGTTCCTGAAAAAAGAAGAAGAAAAGCATACAGCATATTCTTAGTATAAGATTTGAGGTCCATTTTCTTTATCAACGAGTCCATAGTCCTTAAACCTGCACACCATGAAGTTGCAGTGACAATTCAATCAGCTAGACAAAATATGTGTCCAGCTGATTGAATGGAATGCTGAAAAATTGAACTTAAGGACTTTGTTAGTTTTACATCAATGAAAAACCTTTTAAAGGAATTTGCCAAAGCTTTCCAGTGGAATATGACTCTCAAGTTGCCACGGTAACTAGTGGGTTTAAAGTTGGTGCAGCTGTTGAGCTATACAGAACATATTAACACACAATGTTAAAAAATAATAAAAAGTCTTGGATCTGAACCTA
This sequence comes from Lophius americanus, assembly GCA_037951165.1. NCBI lineage: Eukaryota > Metazoa > Chordata > Actinopteri > Lophiiformes > Lophiidae > Lophius > Lophius americanus. The sequence goes on along the minus strand of JBBDHG010000015.1, from coordinate 8,636,046 downwards.
ATCAGTCTTCACCAGTCCAAGGGTCACCTCTATTCACATATTCAGAATATTAAGTTATCTTTTAGCTGACTGACTGAGTAACTGCAGAGAAACCATAACCTCTTGGACAGACGTATAGATATAGGTGTGTGAAGAGGAGAAATAAAAACCCAGAATTTAATAAATGAATATATAGTTTGGATCATTATAACATCAAATGACTGATCCATAAACTATTTATCCTTCTATGTGCAATCACACTTACATCAGGTGCAATATGGACATTATGTTCAGAATTGATTTGCTTGACACGATACAGAAGCTCATTTATAGTTTTACGGTTTTTGTTGTTTATTGTGAGTTTGGGTAGACGTATGTGCAGGAGTGTGTGTGGTTCCGAACGCAATGTTCTTCTCAGTACTAACAGCTCTAAACCAATCCCCGATTTCAGGTTGGTTTTTTTCATGCTTATTAATACTTTTTACAGTTAGCTAATACTATTTATGCTGCTTTATTCTATCTTTTAGTTCAATTCTATTTTATTCTATTATTCTATTTATAATATTTTTTTGGATTTTACTAATTATAAGAATACTTATTATGTGTTGTATCTACCTTTTTTTTTTTTTATTCTGTTTTTTCCTCTTGTTTGTGTTCTCTTATTTATTTTTCATCGTCTCTTTCCTTAACTATCCATCTTTAATCCTTTTTATATATTCATTAGTTTCTGTCCATTCATTCATTAAATCTTGATCCCAAATTGACATCATTAATTTATATAATATATTTCCATTAACCAGTCCGAAAATCCAGTTATTCAGTTTGGTAACTTAACTTATTTGAATGTTTATCATGAATTTTTACTGTTAATTATAATTACTTATTCTGCTTTAATATTATTTTCAATATAATTTATTCCATTTTAGTATAGCAATTACCTTATATGTGCAGTACCTCATCATTCTATTCTCTGTTCATCATTTCTTCATTTAAGTTCTTTCACATTCAAACCTTCACTCAAAAAAAAATGAATGTTGGGAGTTGTTTCATTCAATAAATGAACTCATACACATTTAATTAATAGCCACGTGTTCGCTTTTTAAACCTAGCCTAGATTAGCAGCTTTAACTTAAAATGAAAACTTGTTGGACCAGAAAATATGATTGAATTAACAAAACTTGACATTTATGAGTGAATAACACAATCAAAGCGGTACAATTAGTAAATCCTGTATTAGTTACATACTTAAATACATTTAAGTAAAGCCAAAGATATTGCATTTTGTAAAAGTGATGTTACTCAGTTTAGTTAGCTGGATTACACAATTCAGTCATGTTGGTTTTTTCAAAAATTTTTCTATAATATCTTAATCATATTAATAAATGATATCTAACATAACTCAGTTTGGTTAAAATTGTTGACATATCTCGATCAAGTAAATTCAATAAATATTTATTTGAGTGTTCAGGAACCCATGTGAACACGGGGAGATCATTCTAACCCCACATGGGATGGCTCCAGGTTACCAGGGGAATTTGAACCCAGAAGCTTCTTGCTGTGGGGCCAAATGTAAATCTCCACATCCCTTTGCATTCATTTCTTCTTTCTGTTTCATTAACCGCTTGCAAAACTCCTTGGAAGACATGAGAATTGTATAGAGGTCCCATATAAATAAGTTTAGATTGATTGATTGACAAAAATAAAATAACATTTTTTTCATCTAATCTCATTTGCCCCAGACGTCCAGGCAGACAATCGGTCATCAATCTTTTTCTTCTGTAAGATCTGAATGTGAGCGTGGGAGATCTGTCTTACATGACATGACACAGCGTTTGACATGAGTAAGTCATAAAAAAGTGTAAGGTACATTACCTTCATGGTATTCATAATACAGTTAAGACCAAATGTGTCCTCAGATAATTGTCAGATTTTTTTTATTCAATACAATTCTACATGTACAACTATGTACAAACATCCCGAGACAATTTTTTGGAATTGTTATATAAAAACCGGCAGAATATTTGATTGCTGAAACAAACAACAGAATCTTGCTTTTAAATTTCATGGTATTGTAAGTAAGTCATTTATTTGTTTCTAACACTGTATCATTCTTAGCTCACACTTATTTAGGTAGATCCACACAGTACACATTTTGTAGTCTTCCATAAAAAATGACATCATTTACAAATATATCTAATCTATAGAAAAGTGAGTCGTGACATTAAAATTATTCAGTGGTGGATAAAGTGCTAAAGTAAGTAAAAGTACTGATACCACAATATGAAAATTATGGACTACATGTAAAAGATCAACATTCAAAACTTTATTGTAGTAAAAGTATGTCGGGATTATCAGCAAAATGTACTCAAGTAAGACTTTGTAACTACTGCCATACTTGTTACAAGTTGGGGTATCTAACTACTTTATGCAGTTTTTTAATGAGATATGGGGTTTTCAGTATGCTGAGCACAGAGTAGAATATTACGTACAAACGAGCATGAATGGGATATAATTGAGCAGAGTACAAATACCTCCAATGGTAATTGAGTAAATGTACTTTAGTTACTGTCCACTAGTATAATTTATGACATAAAGGGTTTTCATAAGTATTATAGTGCTTACAGGGTTTTCACTGGATAAGACAACAGGAAATAATGATATCTGAAAAGTGATTAGTAACTACAGCTGTCTGACAAAAATACTTATACTAATATGTGTACTTAAGTAAAGTACCTGAGTAAAGTACCTGTACGTAATTTTATCCTAGGCTGAAATTACAATGTTATGACCTGCTGTGCAGTTCCCCTTTGTTTGGCCAGCGCTTTCATGTGTGTTCTAAAACCTTTCTCTCAGAACCAACGTTAGCTTTTCCAGTTATTTGTGCACGGACTAGCACTCCCTACGTGCATCAACAAGCCTTGGGCGCCTATGATCCTGACGCAAGTTCACCTGTACTCCTTTCTTAGACCACTTTGGTAGGTGCTAACCACTGCACCCCAGGTTCAACCAATAAGACCTGCAGTTCTAGGGATAATGTGATCAGATCATCTAACCGAAGGTCCCTGAGATCCTTACACTTGACATTTTCTCCAACACATTAACTTCAGGCCAAAACGTTGACTTGCTGCCTAATATTGGTGTATTGTTCATTTTGTATTGCTACATTGTATGATTGTATTACTGCTTTTGCATTATTACTATTGTTATAGTTTTTGCATTCCCCAAATACTGTGTTAATTTGTATTGATTCTACCGGACACCTGAATTTCATTCGGGATGAAAAAATTATCTGTCTGTCTGTTTGTCTCTCTGTCTGTCTGTCTTTGCGTTGGCCGGCCTGCCCATCCATCCATCCATCCATCCATCCATCCATCCATCCATCCATCCATCCATCCATCCATCCATCCATCCAACTATCTATCTATCTATCTATCTATCTATCTATCTATCTATCTATCTATCTATCTATCTATCTATCTATCTATCTATCTATCTATCTATCTATCTATCTATCTATCTATCTGTCTATCTATCTATCTATCTATCTATCTATCTATCTATCTATCTATCTATCTATCTATCTATCTATCTATCTGTCTGTCTGTCTGTCTGTCTGTCTGTCTGTCTGTCTGTCTGTCTATCTATCTTACTAATATATATCCCAGCCACAGACAGGTTCCATGGTAACCAGATAATCAATGCTATTCTGACATCATTTTTTGTTTCATTTTTTAACCATTTGCAAAATCTTTTATGCAATCACTAATATCTGCATACAAAAGAAGTAGAAGAAAACCCCTGGTCGGTTTCCAGCAGACAGACCTTGCCCATATTGACTCATCCCAATAAAGCAAAGCTGTAGATGATCAAATTGGGACTGCCCCCGACCCCCCGCCTACACTGCATCTCAAACTGTGCATTCTTTTTTAGAATCAATGTTTTACTCGCGGCTCACTTGTGTCGATGTGTCCTCACGTCGCTCGCCTGAACATGACCAATTATTCCTAATGGACAGAAGATAATCAATACCTTATTGATCCGCTCTCTACAGTAACAATTACTGCTTGTCTTCTATTTGCCTGTGTCAGTCTGCAATAAGCGCACGTCCACACTCACCTATGCACACGCACAGCGCCGCACATAATTATCTATTCAAACACTCCACTGGATACGTTCTCTGTATTTTCTCTGGCTGCAGAACGCCAATGGCATTACAAACAATGTTTAGTTCCACTTTTGGCATTTTGCAATTCAAAACGATGCAAGTGTTGCCTGAGCTGAATACTGAGGAGCAGGGAGAGGCGTTGCTTTTGGCTGCATTAACATACAGGAAGCCATTATCGCATTTCGCCCCTGCAGCAGACGGGAAGGCTGTGTGTGTGTGTGTGCGTGTGTGTGTGAGTGTATGCGTTCGTGTTTTAGTTTGATTGCATGTTTTGTACCTTGTGTGTGAGTATTAATTGTTTTGATTCATGCATATGTGTGTGCGCGAATGTAAATATAGTCATCTACACGGGCGCAGGCTGTGTGTGTATGTCATTATTTGTACATGAATCAGATGCAAAATGCATATAGTGTGTGTCCCGATGCAAATCGCATACGTGTATCTGGCGTACCCCCACCTTTCAGATTAGAGGCCTCTGTAATGGTTCTACAAAGGTCAGGGTATTTCGGTGGTTGGGGTGTAGCGGCAGACTGTGTTTAAAGGTCACCACACCACACCGTTGCATTATCTCTCTGCCATTTCATACCAGCTTGTCTGTCTGATTGATTTTTAAAAATAAAGCTTCACCTCCTCAGAGGCTCTGTGTGGCTGCTTTTTCTTCCAGAGTGAAAGCTTGGGGGAGCAGAGGAAAGAGGGGGCGTGTTGTTAGACATTTGTGAGTGTTTTGAGAAATGTTCCCGCCTCTTATTGCGACCGTGACAGAGCCCGCAGCTGTGCAGGTGACTCGGTTTTGTTCGGGATCACCATGAAGCCAGATGAACTGTCTGAGCAGTCCTTGATGTGGCTTTAACATGGGAGTGCAAAAAGAGCGTGGCTGCCTGATAGCAGACAGGAAGGAGATCAATTTATTTATTAAACAAGGAAGTTTTGATTTGCTTTTTACTTTCTAAACAAACAGAATATATATATGTTTTTTCTGTTTATCTATCGCTTAATCACAACTAATGCAATATCAAGGCACGTTCCCAAATGTGCAGGTCTTGACCGTATTCTTCAGTCAACCCAGACCCAACTATTCAAGACAGGAGCAAGAACATGGAGACAGTGTTGAGAAAAAAAAAGCCTTTTAACAGGCAGAAACCAGGAGCATATCTCGGCTCAGGGGTCATGGCTATCTGCTTTGACCGGTTGGATTGAGGTAGCGACAGAGAGAGAGAGAAAGAGAAAGAGGGAGCAGCAATGACTGAATACACCCTGTTGAACATTTTTGGTCAGAATGTGTGCGTTATCAATATCAAAACTGATTTGGACCATGTCTTCTGATTTGTCATGTTTGAAACTCTCACGCTCAAAAAAGACTGAATATAAAAACATGGACAGTATTATCACATGATAAAAGGGAACCTTTCGGCATTAAGCAATTATGTTGACCGAACTAAATACACTGGGGTTTAATCAATATACTGAAATTCATTAGGCTTGGTTCAGCTTTATTACTTAGGTTATGTCCAACCTTATTTAAAAGGGCTGGTCCAACTAAATGCAGAAGTAAAATGGCCCCAGTAAAGTAAGTTTACGTAAAAGTTAATAAATTGAGTTGTCCCAACAAAATTGCTTAATGCTGTGGGAAAGCCACTTAATCAAGTTGAAATACTTGAAATTACTTAATCAAATTCGAAAAACATGAGCATTATTGCAGAAGTTTCACTAAAACTTATATCAAACGTTCAGGTCAAGTTGATTGAATCCTTTAAAATGTACATTCATGTCCCACATGTTGTAATATGTTAATTTTGTAATTATGATTTTCATACTTTCAAATCCCACCTGAAATATCATCTTTTTAGACTTGCGTAGTTTGTTTGATCATTTTTGTTTCACCCTGTATTTATTATAGCTTATTGATTTGATTTTATTATGTTTGACTTATGCCTCGATATCTGTTGTATTCATCGTATCTGTAATGTGACCTGGAGTGTCTTGAAAGTCGCCCATAAATAAAAATGTATCATTATTATTATATTAAAACAAAAACATGTTACATTGAAGTGGATGCAACATCAGGTGAGTTTGTTTATTTTTTCTTTTTTTTTACAAAAAATTACAGAACAAACGATGAAAACGGTCAACACTAACTACTGGGCTGTTCTAGCATGAGTTTATATGTGGTAAACCTCCCAAAGGGAGGTATATTCACATGGATATAATATATTGCAGCAATAATAAAGTTATTGACCACATATCGATATGGTAGAACCGCATCTGGTGAGAGGTGGATTGTATTACGGCTAATTCTTAATAAAAGGCCTGTATTGACCAATGGCTAGTATTTGTATAAGATGCTCCCCTATTGTATGTTCCCCACACAGCAGATAGCTAGCACCATCATGATGTACAGCACCAGCAGCATAATAATAAAATCAGACAATCCCCCGGATTCCTTCAACAATGGCTTACATATATCACCGCTGTCAAACTGCTTTCACACACTGTCACGACCATTAGCCCGCGCGAGCCTGAACAGCTTTTCGCTGAGACAAAATGCAAAAAATCAAACCGAATGGAATGGAGCCACAGTGACTGTTCGGCCTGTACCACATACAGAATGACTTAAGTAAAAAAGCATTACTCACAACTATGGCCAAACTCTGGTGTTTGTCAGTTTCCAATGTTTTTTTACCCCTCCTTTCCATCTCTTTCCGTCTAATGCTGAATGAATTGCTCTTGTTCTGGAAATTACCGCTAACAGTGGCAGGCGGTTCCAAACATGTTCCACTTAAAGGGAGGGAGAGAGATACATCCAAATACACACGCACACACAGAGAGGGAGAGATTAAATGGGTGAACTTGGCAACCTGGATGAATGCTGGGAAGGAACAATTAAAAATCAATTTGCCGTCAAAAAGGCTTGCCTTCTAATTAGGACCGCATGCAGGCCAGAGGGGTTTTTCTGGTGAAGGGCACCGCTTTTTTTCTCGCTCGCACTTCTTTTTGTATTTCTGCTAACATTTCCCCCATAACTATCCCATTGTTTTTCATCCTCTTATTACATACCCACATAATGATAATGTACTGGTAAATAGTGCATTATTCAGTCACGGGCACAATGGCACAATAAGCCAAAATGCCTATAAAAAAATGGATGGACTTTGTTTTAATTCTCAGCAGGTGTGCAGCAGCAGCAAGGGTCTTTATTTCCTTTGAATAAAGACTCTTGTTGGAGGGTTTATTCTCTCCAGCAAGAGCAAGATCTGTTGGGCCTTACCAACGGATACATGCATTTCGCAGGAAAACAAGTAGTAGTTCAGTCAGTGTGTTATGCAACCCATGAGACCTGAAGATCAGGCTTGTTTTTCTGGCAGTAGAGGTTGCACAGTAGCAATGATGATGATCCTCTCACTGCACTGGACTGGAGAGGTCCGTGCAATAATAATAATAATAATACATTTAATTTATAACGCACTTTACATTTGGATCAAATCTCAAAGTGCTACAAAGTAAAAGCAGATAAAAGCATCAATAAAAAATAATATAATAGCTATATTAAAATAGGTATATATAGGTTCTGATAAAAAGGAAAGCCTTAAGTCCTTTTTTAAATGTGTCAGTCGTCTGTGGAGCCCTCAGATGGTCAGGGAGGGCATTCCACAGACGAGGGGCAGCAGAACAGAAGGCCCGATCACCCATGGTGCTGAGCTTAGTCCGGGGAAGGAGGAGGCAGTATGAGTGGGTAGAACGGAGGGATCGTGTTGAGGTCAGTGGGGTGAGTAGTTCTTTTACATCCATTGCCATGGATGCACTGGTGAGTGAGGAGAGAGATCTTATAATCAAATCCTGGTGGAGATGGGAAGCCAATGAAGGGAATGAAGAACAGGGGTGATGTGTTTGTGTTTACACTCTCATCAGGATCCTTGCAGCACTGTTTTGAACATACTGAAGTCTTTAAAGACTTTTATCAGGGATCCCGATGAGAAGTGCGTTACAGTAATCCAGTCTGGAGGAGACAAACGCGTGGACCAGCTTTTCAGCATCACTCAAGGTGAGTGACGAACAGAGTTTGTAAATAAAAACAAGTTAAATAAAAAAAATAAATAAATAAGATATTACTTATGTATTTATATTATTTATTTATATTATTAATACAATAAGATATTACCTTAATAAGATAAGATAAATAAAACAGTGCAGTGGTTCATCCACACCAAACCGCTTTAAAGAAAGACAAAATTTGAACTGCTAACATTGTTATAGGCGCCGAAGGCTACACAATGTTCATAGGGAATGATGGCTAGCCCATGTATTTATTAATTTGGACTCCCATTATTCACTACAAATGTAGCAACTAGTCTTCTTGGGGTCCACACAAGTCAAGACTGCATCATATGGAAAACAAAAAACAACAAAACAATAGTGTCATTATAATCCAAGGCACAATGCAAATAAAAACAACAGTCAAGTTACAAAAGCAATTAAAATTATGCATTAAAATGCAATTAAAACACCATTGAACCATCAATAAAATTGCTAGTAATGATGCAACTGAGACATAGTATGTAAACATCTATTCTGCAATCTCAGAAATGATGACGAGGATTTCGTTTGCATAATGTATATTAAGTATTTTGAAAGGACTAGGTAGTTGCATCATTTGCAAATAAATAATGTAGTTTAATTCTAGTGCCGGTCCAAAGCCCGGATATGTGCGGAGGGTCGTGTCAGGAAGGGCATCCGGCATAAAACCAATGCCAAATAAATATGCAGAATACGAAAATGATTTCCAAACCAGATTGGTCGGGGCTTGGGACAATAAATACTAACAGGGGTACTGTTAGCCGAAAGGGTACCAACTCATGGATGAAAGCAGTTGTGCACTGTGGCGACCCTGAAAGAGAACAGCTAAAAGACGAAGAAGAACCCTTTTTCTGTATATCAGCATTGACAATAAATGTACCATATTTTACCACCAGATGGCTACAATGGGGTAGACAGTCTTATGCTAAAGGTAAATACAGCACTTGTTTGTCCCACTCCCGAAAGAAAAAAAAAAAACCCCAGAGGAGGGTTTATTGGAAAAGTAATTATTGGAATAATTGCTCATAATATTTTTCCTACCCCTAAGTATAATTCTTTCAGGTTCTGCTGGTGTGCTCAAGAGCCCTGAAAAATGAAATGCACCCTTTTGATAAGACAACATCATGACCTCTCTTGTAACATGTTTAACTCTAGAACATCATGATCATTACTATTTTCCGTCTTTCAAATAATATGACGAATCCTGCAGTCTCCATGGGCCACCAGGGAGGCTTTTAGCCTTTTTTATTTAATACATGATAATTTATGATAAGTGGTCTTTTCCTTTCATTTTTTTCATCGAAATGCTGCAGTGAGCACAGTCGCTTTGGCTTCAGGGTTTTTGTGGTGTGCAGAACTTACGCATCGCACACCACAATGACTCCAACACAAGTCTATCTGGCAGACAACAATGAAACTTCCTGAGCTGACGGTATTGTCTCCCACTTGCTGCATCTTACAATGTACTGAGGATATGGAATACAGTTCCAAAAAATGGAAAAATTTGCTTATCAGTTTTTTTTCTTTTCAACATGGTATTATTACCCATTCGGACATTGTGTACCTTGTAGGTGTAGGCATTCCTCTCCAGGATTAAAGCCAAAGATCTATTCTCATACAGTACTTAAATGGCAATATGTCTATAAATCCCTGGGGGTATCTACCCTTTAGAGTGAGGCTTTAGTACATGCGAATCTCAATTCAATATCTTCCAATGGTAGAGTTTGTTTCTTTTTGTTGTGGTGCCCGCCTTTCTTTTCATGTATACCTCTGTATATTTGTCTCTGTATATCTAGAATTTCATACTGCTGTTCAAAACCTCTACTTATCTGTTTTTTTCTCTTTGTGCCTCAGAGATCTGGTTTTCTGATTTGCTACCTTGCCAGTCGTCCCTGCCATCCAGCCCAGCCATTCATCCTGATCTTGGAGTAGAATAATTTCATTCCGCCAGCAGTGACTCAATAAATCAGCTTCAAACATTTCCTGAGTCTGAGTTTTGCTCTTGGTCCACGGTGTCATAATCTTAATAAGTTTTATCTGTTTATTTCTAAATTGAGATTACTAATCTCCTTTGCTGAGGAACAACAGCTATTCAAAGACATCGGAAAAAGAAAAACAACCTTGTGCCTCCTTCACATTCCTATAGAAATTCTAACTTCATCAGTGGTCTTGAAAATGTTACAATGTAGGTCTTTTTTGAAGGAGCTGAACAGAGACGGATGTGTCATTGTTATTCTACTGTTTTTAGATTTTCTCGATATTGGGCAAAAACCATTGCATGCTGGTCACACTATCTCTCATAAAACTCTCGTAATGCATTGTGCAAACAGGAGAAAAAAGAATGTAGTAGGTTACATACAACGTCACACTTTGAAGTAGTGTGATTGACAAAGGAGCATGAGAGACTAACTTTGATGATGTATGAGGGGGATAATTATTTGACTTTATATGATAAGTTGTGTAACTTTCATTTTTTAAATTTGAAATTTATGATGTCAGTAACCAGAGAATATTGTTGCTATCAAGCCTGATTAAGTCAAACCAAGAAGGCTGCATTACCCCATGTCTCAGCATAGGCACTGGGTTCACCAGATCTTGCTAATCTTTAAAACTGTCCATCAACAGTGTCATCTCTATTCTGCAGAAGTGGCATTTCTTGTAGCAAATTCTAGACCATGCTTGTCATTGGACTCAAGAATACTGAAGCCACGATGGAAAAGTCTCTTGCCATAAATACTAATCATATTATAACAATTTACCAGGAGAGTGGGTGATAATTTTGTTAGAATCGCACTTGTCACTGGGTGTAATATATAAGCCTTCAAGTGAACATTTTGTTCTAAAGTTGGTGTGTTGGAAGGAGGCAAATTTTGTAAGCATATAGATCTTAACAATTTTGAAAATAATCTAATTGTCTGTGCTAGACAACGGGTTCACAGCATCTTCAGAACTGCAGGTGTTGTTGAGTATTCCGGGTCTGCATTGGTAAGTACTTACCAAGGTGATCTCGGAAAGGACAACTGGTGAACCAGTGACATCGGACCAAAGGATCAATAATACATGGGAGGACTAGAGGCCAGATTGTGCAATCTGATCCCACAGAACGGCTTGTGTAGTAGACCGTTTAGAATACCCATTCTGACCCTTATCCACAGGGAAACATTGGGTCATGCCAAAGATGTTACTTTGACATGTGCCACCTCCCTATGTGCCGACCAAATACTCCCTTTCATAAAAATGGCATCTCCTTATGGCAGTATTGTCTTTCAGCAGAATACAGCCTGCTGAATTTCTAAAACGGTTCAGGTACCCTATAGCGAGTTTAAAGAAATTAACTTGGCCTCCAATTCCCCAAATTTCAATTGAAATTTGTTTCCTTCCTGAAGTTTATTGAAAAAATGAATGAAAATTTCTTCCACTCAAACTGAGATAGACTTAGTGGGCAGAAGACAACTGGACCCAACAATACAGGATCAATATCGGAATATGGTCTCTCCATATTCAGAATAATTAGGATTTGAGTCAGTTTTGATTTATACGAACAGAAATTTGCAACCACAGATCTGGAAGTATTACACAGTATAATCAAAGTTTGTGTACATGCTGAACATGGGAGAACATTTCATCCACAGAGAGGGGATTAATAAAGCAGCACAACAGCCGGGGGATTAGGAGTGCTTCCTCTGCTGCCTCCCTAATGAGACCCAGCCCATCCACCCCCACTCCTTCCATTAGCTTTGGGCTTGAAAGCCTCCAAAGCTGAGCCACTTGTCCACCTGCTACCTGTGTATCCACTTGTACTCCGTCACATTCCCTCTTCTTCATCTATCATTTCTCTCTCTACCCCCTACCCACTTTCTCCATCTGTCTGTTTCTCAGTGTTCAGATCTCACTCCCGCTTCGGTTCTTCCAGCACAAGCAGTGTTTATCTTAACATATATTTCATAGTTTTCATGTCATTGTATTTATTCCAGTCTCCTGGTACTCTACAGGTTCTGTAGAATACTAGGAGATTTCTTTTTTGATCTTTATCTGTCTTCATTCACGTTTAACAAAATCTCCTTCCCCAGACATGTCTGCTGCTGTTTTTTTTCTTTTACTTTAATATCCCAATTTTTGCCTCCAATGTATTGTGTTTAACTATTCTGCCTTCTTGCTTTTAGCTCAACATAACTGAGATTTTGTAGGCTGATCGAAATATATATTTCTTTATTAGAAAACATAATTCTTGGCTACACCCATTTAAAATAATGCTTTTCTGCCAAATCTATTTTATTTATTTATGTATTTATTTATTTATTTCCGGCCATAAAAACAAGAGATCGAAAAGGTAAGTGTGAGGGCATTGTAGAAACCTATTTAGCTTTTTATAAAAACCAGGCCAAAAAGAAGAAGAATTACATATGAATAATTCAAGATAACCAGTATGTTTCAAAAGATGGCATACTAAAATTTCACATGAAAATAAATGCAAAGATATAATTGCAGTTAATAAATCACAGCAGATGTTTTGATAGAAGGATACATTTAAGTATTTTCTTATGTACAGACAGAGATGTAGCAGAATCCGTTGCATTAATATTTTCATTCCATAAAATTACACCACGATATCTGATAAAATTGCCAGCTTTTGTTGCTTCATTCACTCTGTCATCCCAGGCAGCACAGGTATATCTCTGAAAAGCCCCCAATCCCTGCTTTGGACAAGCAATTCCCCTGATTGAAATTGAAATTGATTCAAATTAAATAATCTGAGTCCATATGGACTAACTATTACTATTTCTATGAAGTCAGCAATATGGTCTAAGATAAGATCCCATATTTGTAAGTAATAAAACACGTCACATTTCCTTGTGTCATTTCCTAGGAGCTAAATATGATAGTAATAATAGTAATAGTAATAATAATATAATAATACTTCCTTGTGCAGATTCAAATGAGCAAATTGGGACATAATCAGACTTATATTTGGGAGTTAATGGTGAAATAAGAGCTCTTTGGGTTTTTTTTGGCAATTTTGTAACATTAGGAAATGGGTAGGTTAACAGCACCTGCCAACTTCCTCAGATCTTTCTAATCATGATACATGGACCCTCTGGATAACCCTAAGTCTAACCCTAACTTTACATATTTTTTTGGGTTCCCTATCCTAATATGCAATTGTCTGACAGATCATATTAGGTGATGTGCAAAAAAACAAACCAGAAATTGGCATGTTGAAAATGATTTAATGGGGTTTATTTAAGGTTAGGGTTAGGGTTTATGTCAAAATGGCGTCTTTCTCCAGAGGCTTATAAGTGGAGTTGAACAAAAATTAATTTATTAATCAGGCCATCAAATACTCACACAAGAAAGATAATTAAACATTGCATCTAGAGGTAATTGTTGCCAGAACTTAAGTAACATCAACTCTGCTTTGTGGTGGACATTTTCTAGGTAGCAGGTAAACACTGCGGTAACAGCAATCAGCCATATCCTTAAAATACTCTTTTCCATACCATAGACCTTGTTCCTACACTGGTACAATATAGGTTAAGGAAAAAAATCAATAATTTGTGCGAGTAACACACCCTCAAATCAACCAGAGACATGACCAGACCTATGAAAGCTCTCAACTGAGAAAAAGAGTGGTCGCTACATTTGGCAGAAGAAAGATAACTTAATAAAGTTCTCAAAAGTTCTCAAACAGGTATTCGCTCTAAATATTAAATTTTCCCTTTAAACACAAAAATGGACAAAAAAGGCTCTTGCATTTCACACGTCCTGACCAAGGGCAAGAGTTATAGGTGCTTGGAGAAGCACTCAAAGGTGATAATGAGGGTGTACCCATGTTCCCATGTAGGCCAACACAGAGTGGGATGCATAAGTCTCTACTCATGAAGTGCATTGTAAGAGTGGATAAGCTCCAGGCATTGAAAGCCTTTCCGCAGACTTCTGTAGGTTTTGTGGCATATGAATGATAGGCCAGGATTTGCTGGAGGTGCCCACAGATATTCTCAATAAGTGACTGACTTAACAGCAGGAAACTGGTCCTCACCCTTCTCAAGTGAAGGGATCTGTAGGAATACTGGAACTGGTATATATGTTCAACAAATCACATGCGTTGGTGGTGTTCCTTCCTTTTCACTTCAGTTATAGAGAGTGGAATGGATTTAAAAAATACGCTCGTAGAGGTTTTGCCAATGGTGGTGTCCTCCTCCTGGATCAACTTCTTTGATGTCCCTTATTTTATTCTCTAAGGTATGCTAGACAAACTTGAGCCCTTTTGAAATCTGCAGGTGTCCCTTAATTTTGAGTCAGGACTGTGAAGTCAGCGCTAAAATGGTGAATGTTCAGTTTCTGAGGTGACAGGTGGTTTTGCTTCTTTTGTCCTTTTCAACCCAACCGTTCAAAGCAGAAGTGACGCCCACATAAAGATGGGATCTGCTCGAGGTTTCTGCATATTAAAGACAGTTGTTCTTGCCTCTGTCACCAAGTGCTTGCTCATGGTGGAATTACTGGGTCTCTCCAGAATAAGGAAAGATCAGAACCATAACCCTCTCTTTTTGGACAGTGCCTTCAGATAACATTTGTTGTAAATTAGTGCTATTTAACGAAATTGATTTGATTTGATTTGACTTTTCACTCAGGTTTCGTGCAACAGGAACAGAAGATAAGGAGATCCCAGAAAGTTGTGGAGTCTTACCAAATTGAAAAACGTTTTATACATTTTCTTCATTTTTGTAGTTGGCAAGCTATCTTTAAGACTTCTGGTTGTAAGCTGTATCTGTGACTACCTTGCTGCTGTCTCAGAGACGTATAAACTTGGACACCATTATACCTCCTCTGCAAATATACAGAATAGAGTAAAGATTGGACCAGGTCCACTTTGAAAAGGCAGTGTAAAAGAAGTTTTGGCCTCAAACAATGGAGGGTTCTTTCCATGTTCTGGGAGTTGGAAGTGTTTTGATACGGGAGATGTGGGTCAGAAGTGAGATGCTTGTTGACCACACTCAACACACGATGGTCCTCGCATCTGCAGACTCTAGTGTCTTTGGCTCCGCCTCTTGGACGCTGATGTTGGCAGTTCGGTGTCGAAAGACAGTTTAGCAGAAAAGGTTGAGGCGGAAGCTGTGGTCAGGACATCAGAACAGAATGTGGTGTGGTCTGCTGGATGGAGGCTGAGCTTCTGCTGGGAAGAATGGACAGTGAGGCGGCAGAAGAAGAGAATGAAGACTGCTGTTTCTAATCTGAAGGTGACTGACTTGGACATGGATTTTGACTCTGATCGTGTTTCCTGACGCCGAGGTGTCTCTTGATGATCAGAACTCTGATTAGACATGGTGTGACCATTTTCTGGCTCTGACTCCATCTCTCCTTTTCCTCTCTATCTTTAAATCTGACTCCTTCTCCTCCTCACAAATATTATGCTCCTCCTCTTCTTAGTGCCCACCTCTTCTTCCTCTTTTCTCTCTTTTATCTATGAGTGTGTGCCTATCTTTCTGGCGGCCTCTTTCCATTTGGCAGCCATCCATCTCCTCCTCCATCTTCAGCGTGACCTCCCTCTGTCATCTCCTTTTTCTTCTCTTCTTTGTTTTCCTCCTTCTCCCACTTCTCTGCCAGTGTCCCATCAGACGATGTTAGCCTAATTAGGAGTGTTGTGCCTCAAACACCACTCCTGTTTATTGCAATTAACACGGCCATTAACTAACACTTCACAACACAGGGGGGCTTCGCTCTCTGCATTATTTATAAAGTGGGAAGGCGGGAGGTTAGATGGAGGAAAGATGAGGCGGGAAGAGCTGGCTTTAACTTCTGCCTTCCTTTTTCTCCTTCTCCTTCCCATCTGACTTTGCGCCCCTCTTCTTATACCCTCCCATGTTCTCTTTTTTCTCCCACCCCAACTACCTACCATGACACAGAGAACCATTAGTTTTCTCACAGTTTGGAGCATTTTTCCTCCCACAGAAACAGGCAGTAAGTCTTCCCCTTTATCATGATCTGGAGAATCTGGTAGTGTTGTATGTATTTAGATAAGTGAATCCTTATTGTAGCCAATAAGAGAATAAAATCATTGAGATAGTATTCACAGCATCTCACGAGGAGCGTTGAGCAGTGGCCCAGTTTTATACGTTGGGTTACTACAAGGACACTACAAGATAAAGACTGCAGGGGCCTGGGATAGAACCACCCACACTCTGATATGTGTACAGCTGCTCTAACATGCACCTATACTTGTCATATTTCTAATCTTGATATGTATAGTGTGAGAAAATATGAAAATATTCCCTTTTTTTTGGAGGCTGCTAAACAAATAATGGCTATTGATTATGTCACCTGATTTTGAGCAGCTCTTAGTTTCCTCAGTGTTTCGTTTATGATAGTTTCGCTTGGCAAGAATTCCTGAAACCTGGGAAAAAAAAAACAGCCAACAAAAGACTAATGGAACTTAAAAGTAGACGAAAATACCAAAAAAATTAATTAGTTGTGTTTATAATAAGCAATAAAAACGTTTTTAAAAGTTATTTAAGTCAGTGTAGAGTAGGGCAGATCGACTCAAATGCTGAAGACGGTGACAAGTTGGCTTATTAAGCAAACAACTGGCTTTCCAAAGGTGGATTGTTTTTTTATTTAGAGTCTTCACCCTTATATGGATAACACAGTGGAAAATAGAAAAACAAAAACTTATTTGCATAACGTCATACTTAAGACACGTGTTCATGGAAGCACACCCTCATCTTCTCTCCCTCTAGATGCTAAAACTTAAATAGGGTGTTCAATTCACACCTGAAACTATTCCAGTCAACAGCTAGATATATCTTCTAACCAGCCGCCAGAAAACCTCGGAGGAATATCCCATTCAGAAATCTCCTACAAACAACACATAAAACCGTTGTCTAGTCCTGCTTTCTTCATTTACGCATCACTTCCGAAATTAGCTCAAAGCTATAGAACAGATCTGAAATGCCGTCTGAATTAGTCACCCCCTTTAAGTCAATCTGATGCCAAACAGCCTTTTCCCTTGTTTCTGTTGCTTTAAGTCGACCTGTGGGAAGCTATCTTTTTTTACTCCTTTGTCTTATTGCTTCATGCAAGTTATCTTGCTTAAACTTACTTTCATCCCTGTCTATTATTCACTTTATCTTTCCATCCTCTTTCAATCATTAAGTCCCTTTGCATTTTAGTTGATCCCAGCTTCGGGATCTTTTTTTAAATAATATATTTATTTTTCTTGGTATTTATTTTTTTACGTTTTTGTGCTTCACTGCCTCTTCTGTATTTATTGGCTGTTGACTTCCTCTTATCTCTTTTTTCGTGTTTCACACTAACAGACTTTAACTGTATGTAATTAAGGAAAGGTAAGAAGGGTGGAAAGAAGGAAAGAAGGAAGGAAGGAAGAATAGGAGGAATGTTTATCTATTTTATAGTAAATAAGGAATGTGAAAAGTGCATTTTGTTCACTTCCTGATAGTGGCCATAGCTGTCGCAATCGCACAGCAGATAAGGTGGGGTCTGCACTCTGCCAGAATACTAAAATTGAGCTGGACTGGATAGATGGAAGTTTATCAGGCAGCTCTGAGGGCTCTGGCTCCACCTGACTCTTCTCTGGGAGATCAGGGGGCAATGGAGCATCCAGCAGGACTGGAGCTCCAGTTACAGGGGATCATGGAGAGCAGCAATTCCGGAATCACTCCCAAAAATGACTCTGCCCTTCCCTACTTATCAGCATATAAATTGTCCTGATAACAATGGAAAGGCCCAGTGACTGAATGGGATTCATGGATTGAGTGATTCCACTAAAGACGGGTCTTGATCAGATTCCAGGAAGAAAGTAACCACTGTTCAAAGTGGTGCAGGTTTTATTTCTTTATATCTCTCATGTGTCATTTTTCCTTGTGATTCTTGTTCCTTTCCTGTGTTTTTAATTTCATCGATTTCTAATTAGCTTTCTGAGTATTCAGTCCATGTGCCAGCCCTCTGTGACCTTATATGTTGTCAGTATGTATTTATTCTATATATTTATCTATTTAGATTTTTAAGTAAATTTTAATAATGTCCCTGGAATGATGATTTTTAAATTGAATGTTATGTGTTTTTCTTACTTGTTTTATATCAGTTTATTCAAAATATGTGGCCACGGCTTCTGAAATGTACCAAAATTGTTAAATAGATACAATAGACAATAGATAATAAAGTAAAACAATCTGAAAATGAGCCCTTACAGACTCTTTGAGTTAAAAATCACAGATATCCTCCCTATTGAAGTTTGTGGCACCATAGACACACTTGTCTCACAATCAATCCGACTTTTACTCAGTGTTTGTGTTTACGTCTTATCCAAAGCTCAATAAATGTGATAATTATGATCACTGTCATCTTTGTGATTGAAGGTAACATTTAGTAGGAGCTTAAGTTTCGATATAACAAATGTTTTTCTGCCAATATTTGAGATGTCAGGAGTATCTCATTCAGAGCATCCTGCCAAGATCTGTCACTGTGTTATATTTTGGATTTAATATTTGGGATAAAAAGAATGCCAAACCTTCATTTATGATTATTTGAAGAGAATAGGTAAAAATTCATGTTTTTTTTCTTCAGGAATTGGAACGTTGGATTGACTCCTTTAATAGTTTGTTTTGAGCCCCAGCTCTACATTTGCTCTCCGCTAATTATATCTCCGAAAAGTCAAAAAACTCTTGGAATGGATACATTCTGATATTGTACCCACACAGACTTTGGTGCGGGGAAGAGCAGGATTGATTTTGGGAAAGATTGAATGTATATTTTTGATGCAATGGGAATTGTTGCATCTCCAGTGCACAGGTCATAATTTCCCATACTTTGGTCTGATTGTAGATTTGATGCAAATGAATTGCGTAAACTCGAGTGAAAACACAGTGTTTATCCTGTATACATGGTGTTTAACTCTTATAGTTAAGATAATACTCAATAGGGGGAGTTTTTCACTAATAATACAGATTTTCAGACATTACTTTCCACCGTTCATCCGATTTAGTCCAAATTTGGTGAATATGAACCGACTCAAGGAGATCTATCTTGTAAAACTGATAATATCCAATGGTAGTTCATATTTTACACAGCATGGGGAGCTTTTTGTTAATGAAAACCAATTATAAATATATACAATCAACAGAACAGAACATGGTTCTGGGGCTTTAAGGTCTAGAATTCAAGATCTTTTATGGGACCACATTTAGTTATTTTGATTTCATCATGCAGTGATCAAATAAATGCAAGCAATCAGAAATATACTTCTAACAAAGTATGCCGTGTAATTCTAACATGAATCACATTATGACGGTGAAGATGCTTGAACTGACATGTTTGCGTCTTCAAAATGAGTCTGCTAGTTATTGCTCCTCTGCTCACTGTTGGACCATTCGTGATCCTCCTCCCTCTCCCGTGTTTCTCCCACAGTGTGTGGGTGGCAGAGGGGGAGGTTGTAGCCACTTGGCTGAGAATACACAGACTCACGCTGTGCAAGTTCCCTCCTGGATCCAACTCTGCCATGTTTGAGTCGTGCATCTCAGTGCAGCAGCTCCTACGTGTGTTTAAATATGTACCCACATCTTAGTCTGGGCTTCATGCATGAGTGTAATGTGTATAGATTGTTCATGGTGATGTATATATTTTCTACTTTAGTTTAAGTTTTAAAGTATCACAATTCAATACCTGAACCTGCTCTACCCATTTTTATTTTTTTTAAATTAATCCTTGCCTTAATTACATACCCTTAATTCAACTTAAATTCGCTGTACAACTATCAGGTATATTTGAATAAGCGGGGTGTCTGTAGAAAGATTAGAACAAAAAATATTAATTGTTTGTGTTAGTAACATTCTAATTGTTATTATCAATGAGTTGTGTTTTATTATAAAACATACATTAATATTTTTAGCCCCGTCTGAAACACCTTGAAACAAAACAATTAGTTAATTTAGCTCAGGAACTCTTAAATAAATACTGCATCAAATTGATAGAAATACCACAAAGTTCAAGTTATTTACACAGTTTTTGTGGGATAAGACCAGGAGGACTCTCCATTTAGAACAGTTGGATAGCCAACATGCCCAAAATGGGATTTTGACCCCAGAAAAGGATTTTGGCATCAGCGGGCTCCTGTAAGCTAAGAGTGTTGGAATACCACAGTCACCATTGAGAGAAAGCAGGAGGGGATCCAGACTAAGTGCCTGAGGCGTATCCTTAAGGTCGTTTGGCCAAAGTACATCTCAAATAAGGATTTTCAGAGGAGGTCGGGATTGGTGACCTTAGCGGAGACCATGCATCGATGGAGATGGCCTGAATATGTTCTGTGCATATCGGCCATCTCACTGCCCAGAAAAGAACTTTGCTTGAAACCTCAGGGGAAAAGAAAGCGTGAGGGCCCATAGAAACTTGGTGCAGAGCAGCCGGGAAAGAGCTGAAATGCAGAGGACTAACTCCCCAGAGATCCCCCAGAACAGGAGCAGACAGAGTCAAGTGGAGATCCCTTGCCATCCCCTCAAGTGCCAGTCTGCACAGAGGGGATGAGTAAGTGAGTGAAAGATTTGTCTGTAAAATACCGCCTATATCCACCTCAGAGAGCTATATGCACATACTACAACCTTTCACCAAAATCCAGTATTGTGCAAAGTAAAAGCAAAATTGCAAAATTAGGTAGAATCTAGATTCTGAGCCTTCAGAAGAGAAAGCCAACTAGCGGTGAGAAAGACTGAGTCTTGCCTTTCTCACGCCTTCCTTCTGTCGAACTTCAAATGATTTGTTCAGAGAATTTCTCAGCTCAGGATCTTCAAACCAACCGGTCATGGCAGTAGGATCTGATCGAGATTTCTACCAATTAAAAGGCATTTTTTTTCTCGCCACTGTCACCAAGTGCTTGCTCATGGAGGAATTTGTTGGGTCTCGGTAGGATAAGACTTTAAGCTGGACGTACTCCTTTCGGAAAGCACCTTATGACAACAATTGTGAATCCGCACTCTTCACAACGGCTTTAGCCCGGAGGGTAGAGCAGTTGTCCCTCAACTGGGAGGTCAGGGACCCAGCTCCCTGGGCGCTTCACAGGGAGCCCAGTGCTCAGTTAGGGATGGGTGAAATGCAGAGGTAAATGTCACAATGTTGTACTGTATGTGTGAAGTGCGTAACGTGATTAATAAAGGAATGAGTATTAATATTACTACATATATAACATTTGATTGGTTGGTTGATTGATGATGCATGGGTTGTTTGGGAAAAGCTTTATTTATGTACCCATTGTCACATATTAAGCTGTTGTTGTGAAGATGCAGATCCATTACAGATGAGGTGGACTATGGCGATTCCAACATGTTCTGGCTTAAAGTAAAAACAGGGTTGACCTATTAGAGCGGTGCGATGTTCCTAGCACTTGCTAACCTCTGGTTTTAAAATCCTAATAAGAGGAGGCAATCCGCTGCCTCGCCACACACATATCCGACATTGGTACTGTGCACTCGGAACAAATAGGTTGATCACACAAACAGACACACATATACAAACACACAAACAGTTACAGGCAATCTGACCGGCCTCTCGTTGCAACTGGTGCTTCCTTGACGGAAATTAGAGTTTGGACAGCAGGGTAATGATCAATAGGCAGACCCACTGGAAGGCCACCACTGGGGCTCATTAGAAGCTACATGTGGCCACACTGTCACACACAGGCTCGCATCCCCGGAGAGAGATGCTCATCAAACGTTAAACCAAAGCACATGTTTTCTCCCACAGTAAGACAAAGTGGGAACAGGGAGGAGTATGGGACATTTACTCATCTGCATTTCTGAATAAGAACAGCAGGAGAAGGTAAATACTGGCAATGCTTCACTACTCATTACAGTTCACATAGCGGGAATGAAGTCTCCAGAGCAGCTGAAACATCTAGTAGATGACAGATGGGAAGTAGTCAAAATTTATATATTTTTGCTAGAAATAAATAATTATGTGGCAGGAATGACTGTTTTTGAAAAACTGCAAAATGAATTCAAAGATGTATTTAAAACAAATAATTGAAGTAAGTTCAGACAATGCAAATTGTAAAAAAGCAAAATATCATATTATATTAGTTAAGACAAGCCATATTCCACGGATACCATGGTGGTATCCGTGACTAGTTACATTTTTAACCAAAGTTTGATGCCAGATTTTGAATTACTAACCTGCTGAAGAACAAATAGACTTGTGAATATTGTAAAGAAAATGGATATACAATACAATTATGACTCCTTACACAGACTGACTGACACTGACTGTGGGTTGCCTGTACCTGCAAAGAAGGCAATTTCCTATGTGTGCATTCCTTCTGCATAGCAGGCTTGTTGCTCAGCTGCTACTGAAGAAACTCAGGGCGGTGGGTTGGTACAGATCATTACAAACAAGTACCAATTGACCTGTTGAATTCAACCCCTTTCTTCTTGTGCTTTGGATTCATGACCAGATTTTGTGTTGGAATCTATAAAAATACACCACAGACATAAGACCATGTATTGTACTTCAAAATGTTTGCATAGATGTTGTTCAACAGTGTCTCATCCCCACAACAAGATGAAGTGCAGGTAGGAAGCTTCCTATGTTGTCCTTAACTTATGGTGAGTGGTACAGATGTTTATCATAGGTTTCACACATTCTGCTATTCTGTCATTACTTCAGGCTGCAGCAGTCCGGACTGTCTAGATATAGCGCCATGGTATAACAGTACCAAAGCTAGACCTCACGTTGTGAGATCATGATTTAACGTCACCAAAATGTAGTCATCTTTAAGATATGCCCAACCCTACATCTTGGTAAAAATTTCATTAAATCTGACATTTAGATTATGAGTTACTGCAAAGAAACCTCAGAAATTGCCCTAAGTCGCTACGAGGTTATGATGTGAGTTTACCAACATTTGGTCATATCTTATCTATGCCCAAACCTAATCCAAATCCATCCATTATTTTATAAATTACTGCAAAACACCTCAAAAAGTGCCCGATCTCACATTGGTTAGGAAATAGTTATAATGATGTCACATCATGAGATCATGACGTAACATTACCAAAATCTTATCATTTGTAGCATATACCTAAGCCTACCTCTGCGTAATATTTCATGTGAATCAGCTAATCACTCTTTGTTTAGTCTTGCCAACAAACAGACAAACAAAGGCTCAAAAAACTTCATTGGCGGAGGTAACTATGGAGCAGGAACAACATTCAACACCTACTGATGTGTTACATTAACACACTGTGCCGGACTACTTCCAACACACTGGAGGTGCTCTTGTCTCAGCCGGCAGAACTTGGACATCTGAATATTTGCAAATCTTTTTTATTTCTTATTTTGTGCTAAGTCTGGCACAAATGTACTACCTTGTATACATGCATGTATGCATGTATATCGGTTTGTGTGACAATGTTTATATAAAAATATATATATATATATATATTTATGTGTGCATTTATACATATATATTTATATAAGTACTGGCATACCTAGCACATCCTGCTGCATATCCTCATCTTATTTTTGATACACTATTTTTTATTGACGATTAGATTTTTTCTTGAATGAATGTTTTGCACTCCACAAAATACCAGGTAAACCTCTTTGAGAGTGCAACTTACTGTGGTAATAAACCATTTTCTGATTCTGATAACATGCTGGGTTGATATTAAGTGAATTGGCGAAAAACCTATTACTGATAGGACGCCAAGAATATTTACCTACAGGAAGGCTACACACCGAAAGAGATGACATGACTTAGAATACAGAAGTAGACCTCCATGCTCACCTGTCCCTCTGCTATCACCACATATAATGAAGATACTCACTATAGTGCTTCTGGATTATGAAGTCTCCCAACCACACACATCTACCTATCACCTCATTCATCGTCTTCACACACACATGCACACACACACCAGAGATCCGTATTTAGGCAGGACTTGGGATTACCGTTGCCCTTTGTGGATCTGACATTCACCAATTGGACTTAATTAGCAGTGCTGAGCCTGTAGCTGACCTTTTTTCATTCTAGCTGTCATTGAAAACCTTTCTGTTGACTTGAATAAGGAATGATATTTGTTAACGTAATCAGAAACCAACGGGCCGATGCTCACCGCAGAGGTTGTCTGTCTACACATAGGACGGGTTTATCATATAGATAACATCATCAACCAATAGATAATAAATGTTATATTGTTAATAAACAACTTGAAGACTGATGGAGTCATTCACAATTCACATGTATGGCATTGGCGTTGATATTTTTAGTTTGTAAAATGATAAACCCGATATTTTCGCAATTTGCCCCCATGTTGCTATCTTTGTAGAGAGAATAGAATGACAGACAGAATGAATGTTTCAGTTTTAGGACAAGCAGAATGTTGATGAATTATTGCTTATTTCATGCACCTGTGGATGTGTTGGTCTCACAATGACATCTGGCCATGAGGCGCCATCAACAACAACCATAACAAAAATTGTCTTAAGTCAATACAACAATATTTCCCGTCCGAATTAAGGGATGCCTCACCTCAATTATAACCACTAATAGGCAAAGAGAATAACGTTGCTTGTAATGTTGTCATGGCAATTGTCAAGGATGTCATGGATGTGTAAACATGGATGCTAATTGACTCCAAATCTGCCCGTAGCATGAATGGTTATTTGTATATGCGTTGGCCCTGAACTGATGAAATCTCCATCGCAAACGCTGTCTCTCGACTATTATAAATTGGGATTGGCTCCAGTCCAACCTATTACTCTGCATATGATAGGTGGTTGTAGAGGATGAATGTCTAATGTGTCCCCTTCTATACAATTTTCTATTTCATACAATCTCAAAATAAATGTTATTATTGATTAAATTAGGAGAAAAGACATGCTTATATAATGGTACCTACAGGAGAATTAACAAACATAAGTTATAGATATATAGATAATTCTATATCTGTACTTGATAGTTATGTTTATGTATGTTTAACTGGAAATGGTAATTTTATACAACTTACAATCCATTTATAGCAACAAATAAATAACCAAATTTAGAAATGCCATTGTCAACTTGAATAGGCCAAAGCCATACGATTTAGGTTCTATGTTAATTCAACTTAACCCAGTGGTTCTCAAACTATGGTATGCGTACCATTGGTGTTACGAAGGCTCACACTAGTGGTATGCGGTGGAATCTCTGCAAGTGCCTTCTTTTACTAAATTAAATAAGATTCATTTAAAAAGTTATAATACTATCACAATACTATAATGAATGACATGAAAATATTGTAACCATGAGATAAATTAAATGGGCTTTAAAATAAGTTCAGCCTTTCCTGTAGTTTTTTTGTTCAGACTTCCATCAGCCTGCTACGTAGTCGGGTTGTAACAGCTTGGCTGTTACAAGCTAAACTTTGAGAACTAGAAGACAGTAAGAAGAGGAAGCTAAAATTACGAGTGGTTTAATAAAAGTGCAATCATGGCTTCAAACGGGAATTTTTAGGAAAAGAATTGTGGATCAGGAGGAGAATATTGTTAGCAGCATCATAGAAACTGCAGTGGAAGACAGTGAACATAGCAGCATCCCTGAATCAACAGCATCAACCGGCATCAAACGGCGAAAAACAGTTAGGAGCCATGACTCAGGTTACATCAAATTTAAAATGTGCATTCACAGGGACTAACAGTTGTTATTGTTAATGTTATAACCTGTTATGTGCTCTTCATACTGTATGTGTGTGTACTGTATGTGTGTGCACTTTATGTGTGCGTACTGTATGTGTGCGTAGTGTATATGTGTGAGGGGTTCTTTGCATTATAATCATGTGAAAGAGTTTAAGTGCCAGTTCCAGTGTTACTCCTTTGCACTTTGTGTGGTTGTGGCCAACTAGTCATCAATAAATAATATTCTTATTGGGAGTAAAAAACTACATCTACTAAGATATTCTTACATGGGTCATAATGTTGGATATATTCTAAGGTGGCACGCGATGCCACTGAATGAACCACAAATCAATACTAAGTTGGTTTAAACTAAGTTTTAACGAGTTTCCACTTGATTTCTTAGTAAAGTCGACAAATTCAGAATAAGACTGAGGACCATAATAGGTATTAAAGAAATTTTTTTTTCCTGAAGTTGATATGTTGGGAGCCGGAAAAAATGGGCAAATGTTGGGATTTGAACGACTTTGGCAAGGGCAAAATAATGAGGGCTAGACGACTGGGTCAGAACCTCCAAAACGTAATGTCTTGTACGGTCTTCCTTGTGTGGTTAATACCTACCTTTAGGGCATTGCTTGAAACTTAAATAATGATCAACTGTTTGTTGTGCCTAAATACCGCAGATGGCAGAGACACAATTGTTTCTTCTGCTGAAGGAATATTGCAGGCACCAATATTTATATTAAATTAATTAATAATGGATTATACACATACACCCAACCCATCAACTATTAATTACAATGACATTTTTAATGGTCTGTCCCACCTGACACTAATGAGCAGCAGTCAATTTCCTCCCTATCATTATAGTGCATTTGCTCACACACAGCGAAACAAAGTTGTTGACTTGGGAATAGGGAGAATTAGGACCAACCAACGACATGTCCCACAGTGAGGACTAGTTATGCTGTTTCAGTAATAATCCACAATAGAGCTGACACTGTTAGCTCAAAAGCACACCCATACAAGCTCTACATCTTAACTTGTTCACTGATATGCACCACTGCAACAGAAACATGAAATCGTTTGTATAAATTCTAGTTACTTCTGAAAGAAAAATAATGTAACCTATGATTAACATGCCTACTGCTAGCACATATATCAAAAACTATGAAAAAACAATGAAGTGCAGAACAAGCTAAATTGACCCAATCCCATCTATCCCCACAGCACTACGTGGGAAAACACAATGTACCTCTTTATTTGGGCTTCATCTCTCTCTCTCTCTCTCTCTCTCTCTCGTTCTCTCTCTCTCTCTCTCTCTCTCTCTCTCTCTCTCGCTCTCTCTCACACAAACACACACACATGCAAAGTGAGATTCTCATAAAGCCACAATGTAATCTGCACCCTCCAACAACAAAGAAAGAAATGTTGACTCAATGTTCTTACCGCTTAAATACAATTCCTCCCTCCCTCTTAAGCTGCTATTCCTATTGCCATTGAATTATTTTGCTTCTGTTGACAATTGTTCGCTGCATCACAGCGGCCCCTTCCACAAAATCAATTCTGCATGCTTACCAGAAGTAATTCTACAATTTAGAGGGAAAAAAAAATTCCAAATCTCTATTAACTGCAGTATTGTCCTCTCGGTTTAGTTGAATGCTGTGCTCCTCATATCTTCTAGTCAGAGGTTGGCATTGGACTGTGGAGTACGTTTAAGAGTTTATGTACACTTTGGTTGAGTGTGTGAATTAACAGCGCAGGGGATTAATTGGACTGGGATAGATGCTCTCTGGAAAATGGCACTGTATACGAGAGCTTGCATATCACTAATATCCGCTATTAATTTAATTTTGGTTCTAATAATCATTGCCATAATGGCTGCATACTGGAGGAGTCTGGAAAGCAAAATGGCTTCTACCTTGCCTCAATCTGAATGTAAAAACAGGTTGACATGCATAGTTGAAAGCAGGGATGCTTGTAGATGAAGATCAGGGGTCAGATACTGACATACAAATCCTTCTAGTTTATTAGGACAAATTTCAATGACAGCTATTCCCTGGAACCAAAGAAAGAATAATTTGTTGATCTGTGGAGCTTTCATCCTCACCTCTTCGATCCAGACTTTTCTGCTTTTCAGTTTGGTCCAGACCAAACTAGCAGGTTTGGAAGCTCTGCGCTTTTATTTTGGAGACTAAGCCACTGTAGATGGTCAAGGTTTTTTCAGAACCATTGTCGTGAAGTCGGCTAATAGTAACAATTAAAACATATAGGACTCTCATCTCAGCTATTTTTTAAGTTATATCTTTTAGTATAGATATTGTGAACAAACCACTAAACATAAGAAAACAAATATTCTTGATGTTATTTAGAGCAAAGTGAAATGCAATTGCACTTTTGAATATTATTTTCTCTACTGTCTTATTTTAGGTTATTTTCTGATTCAGACCTTGATGTAATTTCTGTAAATTTAAACTCAGCTTAATTTGGTACAATTTTGTAGGGTTGATGGGGTACAAGTGGGTCTTGAAATTTCCATCCCCTCCAAAGACGGGCTTGAGAGAAAATGTTTGAGAACTAACGCCGGTCCTCCTGGAATATTAAATATAGTGAAAACCGGCATTCTTCTGCCAGTCCAGTGGTAAATGGATGTGTAATATTTCTAAATATTATTATAATTGACTATATTGATATGATGGAGTTTAGTGATTGCAAAATACTCCACGTTGAAAATAGAAGTGCAGCGATCACCCTGTCTTCCACTAATCAGTTCAGGCACAGTGCATGTTATTTATATTAGTGTGATAGTGACATTGGAGAGTGAGGCGTGCTGCCTGTACCAGCCGGTTTGTTTAAATATTTTTTTGTGGCATCTGCCCATATTATCTGAGAATAATCCAGCTGAGAGAGAACAAGGGTATTTACTAAAAGTTTAACTAAATCAGGCGATAAATACGTTCTGCATCGCCCTAAAACAGTCAATGCCTTTCCTATTATGTTGAAATTCTTATCAATGTGTTTTGACCAGGACAGTTTGTGGTCAAGGGTGATTGACAAAAGTTTTGTCTGGCAGCAAGTTAACATTTATTCTATAGATGATGGTTTTGAAAAATGGGAAAGTATAAGGATCTGAGAGACTTTGACAAGGAGCTAGAACCGTAGGTTTTGTTGGGTGTTCTTTGTCTACAGTGGTAAGTACATAAATACCAATGTTTTCCAAGGAAAGACATTTCATGAAATGGTGACAAGGTATTTGGTGTCCAAGACTCAAGTGCATCGGGAGCAAAGGCTAGCTTGTTCTTTAATAATTGTACGGAGGATACCCCCACTTACAACTTGTTGAAAATGCAGCAGCTCAGATTGTTTACGAACACTCAAAGACAACAGGACACCAGTCCTATTTTATCCTCTCTTCACTGGTTACCAATTATTTTTAGAATTGATTTTATGATCTTTCTGGTCACACATTTATAGCACATCTAATTCAGCAGCTCAGTCATAGTCCTGAGTCCATTTTTTTAAATCCTGTATAGCACTTTTTAACTTTGTTTTGAAAAGTGTTATATATTCATTCATTCATTCATTCATTATCGGTAACCACTTATTCTGTTCAGGGTCGAAGGGGCTAGAGCCTATCCCAGCTGACACTGGGCGAGAGACGGGGTACACTCTGGACGAGTCTCCAGTACATCACAGGGCTTACAGATAGAGACGGACAACCACTCACGCTCACATTCACTCCTACGGAAAACTTAGAGTCACAAATACACCTTTATTGCATGTATTAGGACGCAGACACGCAGACATGGGGAGAACATGCAAACTCCACAAAGAATTGCAGGCAAAGGTGGAATCAAACCCAATTAAATTATTATTATTATAATAATAATAATAATAATAATAATAATAATTATTATTATTATTATTATTATTATTATTATTATTATTATTATTATTATTATTATTTGTTTCCGCGTTGGGAAACAAATCTGTAACTGTCTTTATGACTTGACATTGAGAAGTGGAATCTACTTAAGCTGTAAAGCACTAAAAACCCGATCATATAGTGGGTCCATCAAGCCAGTGAATATTGTGTTAGTAACAACATGAGCCCCACACAAGGGTTGAGAGTCTGCCATTTACTCCATAAAGGCCAAGTGGCCTGTCTTGCCATGCTAACAAAGGTGGAAAATAATGAGTGTATGTATGTGTGTGTTAGTTTTTTTGGTCTATCCAGATAATGTTGTCATCCCAACAGCAGTATATTTCAGAAACTGTCAGAGTAATGGTCACAATCTGAGCTCGTGGGCACGTGGTTCTTGACCCATGATATTTCCTGTCTGCTTCCTGTAAAAATGTGCAGACATTGTAGGATCATGCTGTTGTTTGATGGATTGCAACGCTCCACTCTCATTGCTGTAATGTTGTTAAGCAGGGAGTATAACCAATCAGGTGGCCAATTCCCATCCATCCCCTTACATCGGAGGATTTGTCTTGTTAATGTTCCAGGGCAGCTGGTTTAACCAGAAGAGATTCCTCAGACAATGAGACATGGTGAGTCCAAACACACAGACACATACATAAACAAAAACACACAATCACACAAACACACAATCACACACTTTTTTAATGGTTAAAGGTTTACAGTCATGGTTGAGATGCAGAAGCCATCACTTCTATAAAGAGGCCACTCCTCCTATGAAACCAGTGTCAAGTGAAGCTACAGATATTGTCATCCCATAATACACATAATTGTATAGCTGTACTGTATATAAAAGCTTTACCAACTCAAGTAAAGGAGAAACAGGGGAGTTTGTGACACATGGTCACTATGTGTCAGCACCATATTTTATTGTCTATTGTATTTGCCACCATCACAAGCTAGAATTCATAGAGGCGTTGGTCTCCAGCAGACCTCTGAAGATTTAATGTGGGGTCAGTAGCAGCAGATCCTTCAAATTCCTCATACAACAACCTCATTCCAAACGAGGTAGTGAGGTGCAGCCTCCATAAATTAGACTTGTTTCTTACAACTCATGCCACAGATTATTTGCTGATATTGCTGGTTGAATAGTCTGACTGCTGCAGGAGGGAAAGATCGGCGATATTGCTCCTTCACACACTTGGGGTGAAGGAGCCTGTTGTTGAAGGAGCTCTCCAGTGTAGAGACGGTGTCCTGCATGGAGTGGGAGATATTGTCCCGGAGAGATGACAGCTTGGCCATCATTCTCTTGTCTCTCTACTGGGATGTCTCTCTACCAGAGGACATCCCAGGACCGAGCTGGCCTTCCTGATAAGTTTGTCCAGTTTCCTCCTGTCAGCAGCCGAGATGCTGCTGCTCCAGCAGACCACTCCGTAAAAGATGGCCGACACCACCAGAGAGTCATAGAAGGTCTTCAGGAGCGCCCCCTGCACTCAGAAAGACCTCAGTCTCCTCAGCAGATAGAGTCGGCTCTGTCCCTTTTTATAAGGTGCCGTGGAGTTGTGAGTCCAGTCCAGTTTATTGTTCAGTGAACACCAAGGTACTTGTAGGAAGTGACCATCTCAAGCTGGGCACTGAGGGGGGTAAGAGGGATTCCAGCTGTGGGAGTCGGGCTGGAGGAGTCGGGGCAGGACACTGTTGGTCCCCTGCAGCTTGGGAGTTTGGCCCCTTGAAGCCTGAGATGGTTTTCAGGCCTCTCCATTGAGGTCAGCATGGTCAGCCATGTTTCCGTAAACACCATGAAGCTGCACTCCCGATAGGTCCGCTGGTGCCGCGTGAGTGCCGCTAACTCGTCCATCTTATTGGGGAGATATCTCACGTTCCCCATGACTACGGATGGAAGGACGGGTCTGTAGTGTTTCCTCCTCGCGCGACGCTGTAATCCAGCACGTATCCCCTGTCTACTCCTCTTCAGTTCACGGAGAACCTCGGGCCCCTCCTCTGGCAGCACCGCGGTGCTACATAGCACTAACAGCTGATCCCTACAGTAAACAATAGGCGGAGTGTTGCTGAGTACGGAGTCCCCGGAGACGGACACAAACAAAGTTGAAAAAGCAGGCAGAACAGCGCAAAAACAGCGGCTCTTCTCTCCATGCCTCGTGGGTTGTGTTCAAAAAGTACAAAAAAATTTAAATACAAATAACGAAAAAAGACAAGCAAGTTTGAAAAAATGCTCAAGGAGAGCGGGAACTGCCGTAACAAGCGGCCACACACGAGGGGCGCCATATAGTATTATCTATTATTTAACTCTGTTAATGGAAGGTAGAGGAGGTTATGTGATTGGTTCCATGCGTGCTGTGAGTGCGTAAAATAAGGGCCTTATTGGTGCCATTAACCCTTACAACTCTATTACCTTTTAATATTCTCTTGATCAAATTCAAGAATTTCCCTCGCCTGTACACCTCTTCGTAAATCCATAAGTCATTATTTTAAAAGGTTAACAAGTGGGGTACTGAGAGCTTCCACTATTCCTGCACTATAGAGGTGGAGAGCACGCATGAATGTAATGTCAGGGGGTTCAAACCTGTGTTCTTATACAACCTCGTCTTTTTCTTTCCTTTTTATCTCAACAAATACTTATTTCTTCTTTTACCTATCCTCCGTCCTGACAACAACCAAGGCTGAATTTGGTCAAATTGCCAACCTCCCCTTACAGTGACTGTAAATAGCCCCGCTTCGGGTGCCAATAACATTTATTCATTGGTTTGAGCTAGTTCTGAATCTAGGAGCTTTTGTCTTCATTTTATTGAGTGAAACCAGTGGACAATGGGGTACAAATATTAACAAATAACTCTCATTATGGAGCTACGGCTTGTATTATCAACTTCTAAAGTTTTGGTTTTATTGCTGCAAAACTTAGGGATTATCAGATTAACCAAAACATTAAAACAACCTGCCTAGTATTATGGATGTCAGCAAAATACGCATGGTGGCTCTACTGTGGGCCATACAGGAATGCATTTGCCCCCATGTGCATCAGTAAACTATAAGTTCCAACCACCAGTTATCCTTAGTTAGACCATCAATGATATTCTGCCCTCACCTGTCAGATGTTAGAAGGTCTGCATTCTGTAAATACAATGAGAAATATCTTGTCACTAACTTAATACCGTTTCTTTCTTTTTTGGTCAATGGTTAAGTTGTCAGGTGCCATTGCAACTAGATAATTAATGTTAATTTGTCTTCACCTGTCAGTGGTTATAATGTTATTACTGATCATGGATATGCATGCATTCAAATACACATTTTGGGATGTCTTCTGCAGCCTGGGACAATAAAAACACCCAAAATTAGTTACAGAGAATGAAAAATCCAAACATTTATCATAACCATGAGATTCAGCAAATATGGTTTTCATGAGAAAAGTAGAGGTTCACTCTGAAAAATAAAAGTTTCTGAAAGTGGAGAAAACAACCACTGAAACAAACTATATTTTAGCAAATCTTCCAGCTCAGAAAAGGACACAGTGGTTAACAGTCTGATCATGCCCTTTGCATTTACATCTGGCCTTTCTCCTCTGCATTGTCATCTGATCTCATTTGTTCTGTGCGGTATGCAAAGCAGGCAAGTAGTTGGAAATGTGGCATTATCTCCACAAGCATGGCAGGTGTAGTTTCACCAGGCGAGGTGCTGCATAGCCTGAATTTATATTTTAATTCATGCAGCAATGTAAAGTGTGGCATTTCTTTCACAGCAGATGATGGGGTGGAAACCCGATTAAATTCCCAAGATGTGGATGATTGGAAAGTGTTCTGAACGTCTCCTTCGACGGCTCAATTCTCCGTTTCTTACTTGCTTTTCCTCCTCTCCTTGTTTATGTGTCTGTGCTCATCCTTGGATGTCATGGTCTTCCGTCAGTACGGGTTGCAGCAGTCACCCCTATACTTAACCTCACTCTCAACCCACGCTCTTCACCTGATCATTCAGTCTGCTCCAATGGTGGAGTGGCATGAAGGCTATGAAAAGTTTCTGGTGTGAGATCTCATCGAACTGCTCACATCTTAATAAATTAAAAAAATTGATTGTAGCACTCTTAATCAATTAAAAAATTAATTGTATCACGTTGAGATTTGATCCAAATGTAAAGTGCATTATAAATTACATGTATTATTATTATTATTATCTTTAGTTTTTTGTGCATTGTATGATCCTTGGACCCAGTTCCCTATTTCGCTCACGTTTAACCAAGCAACCCCCCCTCATCCAAGATCCAGTGGGGCCCCAGACTGCAATACTTTAACCGCCTGTATAAAGAAACCCATCAACTAAATAAAAATGGTGCACTGATTAGTTAGTGCTCTGCTAAAGCTACTACATATCAAGTGGTAAGACACAAGTTTGGTACGCAAATCAACTAATTGTTAGATGAAAGCCAAAATTCACTGAAATTATTGCATATTTGAGTGAAGAGTTGTCACGCTGCCAAAGTCACGGATTGTTTCCCAAATTCTTTTTAAATTTTTTGCGACTTTGTAAAACATATTTTGCAACTTGCCACTAAAACTCCTAGCAAAGTAGTACCGATCAAGATGCATTTTGATATATAATTTGCATGCACACTGTAGAGGCTACGAAACTAGATAAACATTAAGAATAGTACACAAGAAGGGAAGAAGGAGAGATTTCAGAGGGACTAAAATTGGTTTTGACATTAGATTGATCATTTGAAACATTTTCAACATAATTTTGTCTTTTTTTAATTTTATAGTACTCAGCTGAATTCCTTCCTTCCAATCCTTATTTCAGATAAAAGACGCTTTAAGACACTCTGGATGTCACAAGACATTGGTGTCACTTGAATTTATAACAAAAACACACCTCAACCCCTCGACCCAGAGGATTTCAGAGGCTCAGTCGTTGTTTTGTTACACCCCTCCAACCCCTATCAAGGAATTGTCAAAAAATTAGTTCCACCTCGATTCACTCATCCTCCTCCTCTTCCTCCCAGCAATCTCCCCGATACCTGGTCTCTCCTCTGCTTTGTGCGATAGCCAATCACTCATGGATAAACACCGCTAATATGTGCCAGTAAGTAATGAGGGGCCAATTGAGCTCCGTCACACTTCTGAGACATAGCAGAGAGAGATACAGAGAAGTTGATAGAGAAAGAAAAGAAGGAGAGTGTGTGTGTGTGTGTGTGTGTGTGTGTGTGTGTGTGTGTGCGTGCGTGCGTGCGTGCGTGCGCGTGTGTGTGTGTGTGTGTGTGTGTGTGTTTGTGTGTGTGGGGGGGGCATGAGAACCTTGACAGTTAATTATCTGGAGTATATGGCAATCAGAGCAACAATGAGTGTTTCTGAGCACCTCTCTGTTATTTGGTCCTTGGGGACGTGTTGTCGAATTCATTCGACAGACAATCTGCTGAAGACTGAAGGCCTCTCAGCTCTTCTCTGCTCAGCTGTGTCTATTGCCAAACCATTCTACTTTATTTGATTATTCACCTTGACAGAAATGTTTTCTCCTGCTGCCAGAAGAACACTTTTACACAGAAGCATTGAGTTTTGTGTGTCATGATGGGGGACTAACACAAGAAATGAAAGACAGTCATTGGTTATGCATCAAGTCAAAAATAATAAGAATAAGTGAAAAAAAATTAATTATTATTTCTTTCAAAGTAGTTGCTTTTTTTATTCATTTAACAGTTAATTACATTTTCCAAAGGAATGGCATCTTTCCACCTGTAGAATGCCATGATGGTACCCAATTTTCGGTCTCTTTTATATCTGTTTATGGGGCTTCCGCTCCTGAGCTCTATTTCCACTCTCACGCTTGAATATAATAAGAAACATGTGGAAAATAAAACTTACCAGGGTCGGTTGGACTTATAGTAGTAGTCTATCGTCCACCGGTGTGTCCGGCTGTTGCTGAGTTACCCTGAATCGTGATCTTTCAGCGAGGAACATGTTCAAAACATTGGAAGCTCTACCGAATTTTGTCGCATTGCTGGTTGTCCACTTTTGGTTTGGTACTCATTTTCAACATTTTAGTTGGTTGTTTAGCCATTTGGCGATCAAAAAGTGACCTGCTGTAGCTATGTTGTGCTGTATTTTCTTCAACGCCTTTGAAACAAGGGCAGACTCTGGGTTTTCTACTCACGCCTCACTGCTGCCTTGATTTCACGTCCAAAAAGAAGCTTTTCATTATAAAGTTACACAATTCTTATTTAACAGGTAGACACAGAGTTGGCGCATCTCATTCTTAAACATGATTATTTTATCTCGTCCCCTGCCCTTGGCGTAACTGGTTCATCTTTCTAGATCAGCATGCTTATGGTTCCACTCTGGTACCTGTTTTTCTGGACCAGGGCCAGTTCTTCTGCAGTGGAAAAGTTAAGAACTGGTTCAAAATTACGCGCTGGCGTAAAAATACTGTATTTCAGGAGCTGCCTGTGCAGAAAAGGGCCATATTACAGCCTCAAACCTGGTATGTACATCTGTAATGGGTAATCTAATGACACAAGGTCAACTTAATATCTGGCTTTTCACGCCTGTTGTGGTAGAGCATCATATACATCTCACATATGCACCTCTTATAACCATTTGTATCTCAATTCGCTAATCTACTGTATATGCACTGAGCAGCAGCCAGGATCCCTCACCATATATGGATTAATTTAAGAAAGAAAGGATGAAAGAAGGTGACCCCCTTCTCTGATGCATCATCTGTCCCTTTGTCATGATCTTAGTCCAGCCAACATATATATTTATATATACATAAAATGTATATTCCTCTTTATACTTACAGTATAGGAGCTCTATTACCGAAAAAAAACATATTTTAAATGATTTAACAGCGAGCTAATCACATTGATTGTCTTTGAAAACCTTTTGCTGTCACTAAAACTGTCACATAATTCACTCTCAGATCCGGCCATGATAACCTCCCCCTCCCCCGCATCCCCCTTTGTGCTCACCTCTGAAACCTCAAGAAGCATCAGAAGCCCAGATGGGCTCCTAGTTATGCAAAGCTCAGTATCAAGGCCAGAGATCAGCAACTGACAACCCGCAGTGGAGCAGCTCTGCCTCGTTAGCGTAACATAACGTTCATCACAGTTACAGGATGTTCCGCTGTTACTCATTCCAGGAACATCTGAAGAACCGAGGAGTGGCACTGATACTGCCTTACTGACAAGCCAACGCCAACTGATGCCACAATTACGCATGTAGCTTCCATTTAATCTCCATTCTCGAGCACATATAGTATTTTGGGGTAAAATATATAATTATACTTATAGTATTTTTAATTTAATAGTGTGGGTATTATTATTCATTATTATTATTAAGTATTTCGTCTTTTACTTAAAATGTTTCACAGTATATAGTTAGCATACAGGTGCAGTACACACATACCATCTCTCTGTTTACCATATGCAAAAGTTGTTTTAGAGAGTAGTTGAATAGATGAAATCTCTCCTGCTGAAGAAAACCTGGCCATGGCCCCGTGACGCCATGGGGACCCTTTAGCTCTGACTCTTTCTTCCCGCTTAGGCATGAATGTTGTTTGTCGTAAAAGCTCACCACCTATAAAGACCAGTATTTCCTCCGAGCGTTGGTGTCGTCTGAATGTTTTAAAAGCCAGTCTAGATCTCACATTGATGTTGATAGCGAATGTTTTGTGTCAGAGTGCTTAAACATTTCAGTTCCCAGAAAAAAAAATGATGATGTTTTTCCTTGAATGGAAAATCCTCTGATAGCCCATCAGGAGAAAAATGTGTTCCTGCTCTATAGATATCAGCGCTATAAAGCAGTTTATTGCTGTTTCTGTGTTCATTTTTTAATCTGTCTGTTTGTTTGGTGTAGAGGTCAGACAGACTGCAACTAAGTACATTTATTCAAGTATTACATTTGAGCATATGTGTAACTTTTTCATCAAACCAAATATGATTTTAAGCTGTGTTGAAACAAGATTTTAGTCATATATTTTCTTGTAAGCCTTTACATCAATCAGCCATAACATTAGAACCTCCTGTCGAGTGTTTTATCAGTTATTATTGTCCCCAGAACAGCTCTGTGGTTTCATTCTGTCTGCTGTCATCTTTCTATCAGAATCTGATCTAGCCTTCGCGTCCCACATGCATCAGTGAGACTTGGGTAACTGTAACCATGTTGTTCACCACACCATCCCATAGGTCCCTTGTCAAAATTGTTTAGATTCTTCTTCTTCTGTGTGCATAGTTCCTTATTATGAGTGTGGCGTGTGAATTTCTGTGCCCTGAAAAATATTTTTATTTGCAAAATCATAAACTCTCTTGAGTACCAGATAGTTTACAAGAGAGGCAACCCATAATTTTATCTGGACAGAAAAAAAAAATGTTTGTAATAAGATTATCATTGTTATTCGGACATATGTTGTGGCTGCTCAGTGTACACAGACAGACATACACGTTATTAGACACCCCCGCCAAAGTTTTAGATAATGTGAATCACAGGTCATGCAAATTTTCCTTGAATGACATGAAAATCTCGTGTCTCACCACACACAACGAATATTTACATTTTTAACACTGAGAGATGCCCAGGGGCCGGAACCGCTGGTCCATCGGTCCTGTGGGCTACATGAGTGCGCTACCGGCTGATGTGTTTTCATTTTTCAAATACAAGTATTAAACATGAGCTTCTAGTGTGGTTGAAATCTTTGACCGCGGGTCTGATGTTTTTATTTTTGGAACGCTGTGTTTGGTTTAGACCAGATGTAGCGAGACCACTGTCTTCAAACTTTTCAAAAGTTCCACACCAAAGCCTTTGACAGCTCTGAAATTCAGAGGAAATATAATGGTTTTCTTGGTTAGTAGTGGCTATCTCCTCACCACTCTCCGATGATGCTATTTTTGCTCAATGTCTTAGCAGAGCACCTGCACTCTCACCTTTACTGACCTGAGAGGCTTGCAGTTCTCTGGAGTTCTCTGCAGTTTTCTTCGAATCTTTTGTGACTTCCTGAAAGAGACTGTATCTACCCTCTCGAAAGGAATTTGAGAAGGTGGTCCACTTTTGTGAAGGTTCACTATTGTTCTAGGTCTTCTCTATTTGTAGATAATGTGTCTCACTAAGGATTTGTGGAGTCCTAGAACCTTATAAATGTGGAAGCCTTCTGAGACTTTCAATTAATTTCTGATGATGATTCTTTTAATTTAGGAATAGTGTGCTACTGGTGGGACCTACGAGGCAACTTCCTGCTTCTGAAGATGTGTCTATTGAAGCCACAATGTGATTGATCAGGTCAGTGTGGGACTAGTCCAGCTTGAACCAGTTATTAATACAGTTTGGTTGTGGGTTTTAGGATTTAGTTTCTATGGGGGCCAAGAAGTTTTTACACAGGTCCAATGATTCTTTTTTGTGGAAAGATCTCACACAGTTTAGTCTGAAACAAACTCTAAATATACTGTATACGTGCATATACTTTATACATTTTTACTGTATGATATCACAATGCTTAACTGAGACTTTTGCTCTCCCACTGTATACGTGCATATACTTTATACATTTTTACTGTATGATATCACAATGCTTAACTGTTTGCTTATTACAGGTTCAGAATGAATATGTATTTTCTAAGGAACAGTGAAATACTATGATCACACAGAGATACAAGCAAATAACAAGGCAGCAGTACCCATGATGCGGTCTAAGCTTCAGGTGTGCGCTCTCTGAGGCTCCTGCAATTATGCAGGCATTTTTCTTTTGTTCTCTTGAATCTTTTCATGCAACAGAAAGCAGCCTATTTCATTGTATAAGAAGGGAATGACATGCCAAGCTGGTATTTAAAAATAGATAGAATAGATCATCATTCTCTGTATTCCGTTCTATTATCTGCTTCTTCAAACACACTGATCAATGATGTGTAGATAAACATACGGTCATTGCCTCCACAATACCTTTTTTTCCTACCTTTATCTTGCTTTTTTAACTCCAAAGGCGCCAACTGTGGCCGAGCAATGAGCAAACAGCGTCGGCCAACACCTGCCGATCCGCCACCAGCCACTAGGGGGCAGTGCACTACCATGAAATTCCACGGCTGCTCCTCAATCTCAGCTCCTTTGTCTTCTATAAAATTAAGGCATCTCCAAACCTTGTATGATTATTTTACCCCCCTCAAAGGCGGTGACGGTGGCCGTCAAATCCATGAGACATTTTTTATTTCCTTTCAATCAAGAGCATCAGGCGTGTCCGAGGAAGAAACAGTAGCAGAAATGTGTATGTAATTGCTCTCCTGCTCCGCAGAAATGAAGATGCTGCTGCAATGAAGCATTTGGTCCTTGTCCGCTTGTGGTCGACTTTGTTCGACTGTGAAAATGGGAAAAAATAGAATCATTACCGCAGACAAATTGTTCGATTACATCCCATCATTGAGAGAGATTTCCTGTGTGACGTGTCAGGCTTGTGGCCTTTCAGCGCAGCAAAAGTAAAGGAAGAGGGACATGAACGATTGCCTGATATGAGTCCTTTCCTGCTGTAAAAAAGAATAGCTCTCTCTCTATCTATGGGATCAGTACTCCAACAGGGAATCTTCCAACATCCAACCATTATACGCCGTTAAAGAACAGCATGTCTCATCCTTTCTTCTCAAATAATTTTAAGCCTCGCTAATTGAAAATGTCCTCCTGAAAAGTCACGGCCTGTTGCTGCGACTTAAGAGACCAGTTGGCATTAACGAGACCTTAAATCACCCCCGAGGAAAATGGTTTAAATTCCTTTTCCTGTGATTTTTTCCTTTCCTTTCTCGAAAGTCCTCTTTGCATTTCATGAAAGCTCTACAGGTGGCAGCATCCCTCCCTTGATACGTTTCTATGTCGATTCTAGCTTTTCCTTGCAAGTACGATCTGCTTATTCCAAAAAAAAATCCCCAAAAACTCTTCTTGATCCTTGTTGGTGGTATAAGTGTTTAATATCCAGATCATAAAGCAAAAAAAGAAAAATAAATTGCATTTGAGGACTTGTGAGTTGATTTCAGTACTGACTGTCTTTTTGACTGGCATGATTTTGTTGTTCTAAAAAGACAAAAAGAAGACATTTTCTTGCCATTTTAAAAATTCCAATAGAAAATGAAAATCGGCCTTCTTCATGTTGCTTTTTTTTCTTATTAATCTTGCCCTGAAAGAAAGCATACATGGCTTGGGCCCCGTTGTTATTTCTTGTAGCACCTTATCGCCTTCCCCTGTCTTCTTTCTTTTTCAACTAAGAGGGAAAAAAATATATTACACTTGAATCCC
Source organism: Lophius americanus (assembly GCA_037951165.1). Lineage (NCBI taxonomy): Eukaryota > Metazoa > Chordata > Actinopteri > Lophiiformes > Lophiidae > Lophius > Lophius americanus. The sequence goes on along the minus strand of JBBDHG010000015.1, from coordinate 8,594,997 downwards.
CCCTCTCCGTACACACATTTCATGTCCTCACACCAACTCTGATGTCTGTGTCTGTGTGTGTGTGTGTGTGTTAATGCCTATGATTTTTTAACATATTAGGCTGGGTGTTGATGGAGGTGTTGTGTGCGGCCCCGGACGCACTCAGCAAATCAATTAATGCATAGCTACTAGGTGCCAAGGTGTGTTAGGAAAAGGAAGGAGAGAATGAGTGTGTATTCGTATGTGTGTGTGTGTGTGTGTGTGTGTGAAGCTCAAATCTAATTATTCTTTGGCTCTCCTCATAGCAGAAACAGTCCGTTAGAGAGACTGCTGGTGGCTAAAGGTTTTCATTGCTGCAATACCTCTCTCTCCCTCTCTCTCTCCCTCTCTGTGTTTCTTTGCATCCATCTCTTTATTCCCTTCTCTCTTCTGCATCCTGCCTCACCCCACCTTCTCTCTCTCCATCTCTCTTTCCCTCCTCCTCCTCCTTCGTCCATCCTCCCGCCCCCAAGTCCATCTCTACCTCAGTATCCATCTCGCTCCTCTCTATCACTCTCTCACAGATGCCACATCACACCACACACTCTCCCTTTTCTCTCTCTCTCCTTCTCTCTCTCTCTCCCCATCTCTCTCTCTCTTTCTCTCATCCCCACTCTCTCCAGTCCGTCCGCTCTCTCATTTGGTCTGCCGGCTCATCTCCGGCTGTCAGTACATTTGCCGCGGCGTAGCAACAACTGGCTTCTTTCAGCACTGGGAGAGCAAAAGGGTGAGGTGAAGAGAAGAGGTGGAAGAAGAAAAGTGGATGAGGATGATGGAAAGAAGAGAAAAGAGGAAGATCTTTTGTTGAGCATCCCTGCATCCAGCATCCATCAGCATCAGCACAACTGCCACGGACGCCAGCCGCTGCTGGGTCCTCCGTCACTTGCCGGAATTTGCCTCCTTCTCCTCCTCAGGGAGCTTTTTCTGGAACTGTGAGGAGGGAGGGGAAGGCGATCAGCACCCTCCAGCTTGCCGCGGACCCTCTGCAAGGCATCAGGACTGGAACGAAGACGGTACAGAATTCCGAGCGAAGGAGAGCCAACACCCTGCTTTTCAGGAGAGCAGTGAATAGAGGAAAAAAAGAGGGTAAGAGGCCAGCACGGCGCACAGAGCGGACCTGTTGTCACACCCTTCTTAATTAGATTTTTCCACTCCTCTCTCCTCTGGTGGAAAATTTTTTGAAAATTGTTTTCTTTCTTCTCTCTGAATGGAAGATTTTCATTTCTACTTTTCAGCAAAATTATCCTTCTCCAAGTGTTTCCCATCCTTTTTTTTTTCTTTTTTCTACCCCGTCCACAATTCCATCTGTATGACCTGTGGATGTCAGATTAGAAGAAAGAGTGGTGGCGAGGAGTGTGATCGCACACTCAAATAAGTTAGGAGAGAATAAGGTGAGGGTAAGCAGGTGTAAAAATTAAATAAAATGAAAAAAAGAAATGAAGAATATATTTTTTTACTTTGTGTTTGAGGAAATTTGAAGGGAAAAGATGATTCCCCCTGTTTGATTTTAGCTGTTGCCCCTGCTCTTAGAGTAATCCAATGAGTCTCCGGGGTGCTTCCACTGAACAATCAATGATACTTGTGCTAGACCTCTCCCTCTCTCTCTCCCTCCCTCCCTCTCTCTCTCTCTCTCTCTCTCTCTCATTTTATCTCTCTCTCTCTCGCTCTGTGTGTGTGAGATGATCTCTTGCTGAAGCCTTCAGGTTCTCTTTTCTCTCCCTCCTAACAGATGGCCTGGGGATCTCTGTGGGTGAGAGAGAGTGTGTTTGGTTGCGGGTGGTAAATCCCAGCTCTTTACAGCTGGGAGGTGGCTGCATCGGTGGACGGGTGGGGGGCTTCCTTCTTTGGCTGTGTATTTGTGTGTGTGTGTGTCTGTTTGTCTCTGTGTATCCAAGCCAACCAGCTGATTGCAGGATGATAAGGAAGTCAACTAGAGACTTTCTTCTTCTTTTCCACCTGCTTCATCAGTTTTCTTTGTTTTACTCATTCTCCGTTCTGCCTCCACATCTCATGTTCTCCTCTCTGTCCACCCCTCCACCCTGCTGAGGGATGCTGATTCTTTCCATCAATGCCTTAGGTCCATTACAGAGTATGAATTTTTCATCCGGAAGAATGAACTGGTGTTTCCTGTGAATACTCAGATTGATTTTCTTTTTTAATTTTGCATGATAAAACTGCAGCAAAATTACACTTTCTATTCCTCAGTTTCGATGAAAACACAGCTTTTATTTAGCAACAGTCGATCACTCGCTGTCGAGGATAAACACATCCATTCCTATTCCCTTTATCAAGCCACCCAGAGAGTAATTGTAAATATTGAACGGGGGCAGCGGATCAATGGAATGATTTTGGATTGGCTTAGCCGGAGCTTGCTCTTTGTATTCAGCCCACTCGTTCAATTAGAACGGAATCGAATAAATTTGCTTGAACTTTCTATGCATTATTCATGGCCTCGTTCAACAATTTAAACTCATTGCTTTGAATTCAAAATAAAGGAGAAGGAAGAATCATTATGATGATTACTAAATTACCATTTGGAAATTTTAAATATGGTGATAAATGGCTGTGTTTTTTACACACAGTAGCGAAGCCACTGGTGTGCTGCTACAAAATCAGCCCTATTTATAAAATCAAACTCATCAGTTCTCTGCATGTGTTGCACCCTCCCTCCTGTGGTATAATTCATGTGTTGATTTTTCTCCTTGTGTTGCGGGGGTGGGGGAGATTGTGGTAAGGGTTGGCGGGGGTATATTGGTGGTAATGGAGTGTGCGGCGTTATTGTCACCACGCAGCAGATACTGGCCTGACCTCCCTAACACTGCATCTCCCCTGTGTGTCTCATCCCCCTACCCCTCCATACCCTTTCCAGATCTCATTATGTCCAGGTAGTGCTGAGCGGGAGCAGCGATGGCAGTGGGGAAAACCAAATGTCACCATGGATGGGGGCTTCCAGAGGGCAGGGGAAGAAGGCCAGGTAAGAGGCTCACCTTGGGCGTTAGGGCTTCCTGTTACCTCCTTCGTGTAGAGAACAAGGGGATAGGGTAGGTTTAGGGGGTCATAGTTTTGGGTTAGGATAGTGAAAGCTCTCTCAATGACTCTCCCTACCTCCTCAGCTGAAATCAGAGGGGATGCACCGACCAAAGCAAATAAGCTGCAGCTCTTCATCCCATTCTGCTTAAGAAAGGATAATAAAGTAGTTTCTTGGCACTCTGGGGTCTTCATTTTAAATTTACCTCTTTAATCCCCTTGCAGACAACATAATGACTCAACATTTGCAGCACAAAGTTAGATTTCAAGATGAGGATACCATCTCAGATAATTTTTCCCAAACCGGAATAACCTTAACGTTGTTATTAAATTCTTCAAATTTAGTGTGAAAATAACCCAGTAACACACGTGAGCAAAAATATTTCCGTCCTTTTACAGTCAGAAGCAGTGAAATATCTAATTACAATAGTAATAAATGTTTTATAAGCGGATTACTTTTTTTTTTTTTCTGTTATGTACATTCAATTAAATTTAAATTTTTTGAGGGTGAGCTGTCTTAGGTTAAGAATGTGAAAATTGTACAGCCATATTTAAGCAACATTTCTTTACTGTTACAAAGATAGTGATAGTCCTCAGAGGGTTTTAGGTGTCTCAGATCTTTAGATCTTTAGTTTCTTGTCTCCAGAGGTTTAAGCCAGGATGAGTAGTTGGTCCTCAGAATAGAACTCTAGTGTATCAGATTGGGTTTATGAAGGCTAGGAAGCAAGAACACTAGCCAGGGATCATCATCCTCAGTTACCTATTAACAATGAGGGCTACATAATTCCCAAATTTCGAATAAATATTTCCAGCAAAATCCGAGATTTTTAGAAGTAAAGGATCCAATTTAAGATCGTTTGGCCTAAAACATCATAAAAAGTTAACATTGCAAAAACACACCTTCACACATGAAAAAAAATGTTTTGGTGCTCGGAAAGGGTTTACCAAAGCGATAAGCAGAGGAATATCAGCATACAATAGGAGTAAGTGTTAAATATTGGCTAAAAAGAATGTAATCTGTCACCAAATTCAACAATGTTTAGTGGAAATCGAGCTGGAGCTCAAGCCATAGCTGCTCTCTATTTGTGTTACACAAGTAGAACTATACAATACAATGTAATGGCCAACTTTTACCTTAATGTTCAGAGAACAATCTCAGATATCTATAAGATGAGGAAGAGGATACTCAGCAGACTGTTAACGGATTCAAGCAACATCTCTTTGAATGATAAAAGACAATCATGCAATACCTACAGAATGGGAATGTTTCTGTGGGGTGGGTGTTTTTTTTACTTCCTTTTAGATTACATTTTTTGATATGTATTATGTATTGTTTATGTGCACCTTGAAAGAATTGCAACTCAATTTCGTTGTACTTTTACAATGACAATAAAGATATTCTATTCTATTTCCAAAAGTTAGCGTCAGGATGAAGAGTTTAAGAATGGAATACAAGTATGCATTAGAATACGTTTAGGAAGGTTGGACTAGCCAAATCCCATCATCCTCCATTACCTCTTCCTGTAGGAACACAATAATGGCTATAAAGTGTCACAAGAGCCTTTGGATGTCTGACTGTAACTTCACAGGAGGTTAAGGAGAGACTGATAGTGTGTTCACAGGTTGGAAACGGAGGTTGGGTCAAAGTTACCAATAGTGAAAGCTAAGCTCAGCTTTTACCCACCCTCAACTGTTGTTTTCCTGTTTTTTTCCCCTTCACACACACTCTGATGGCTCTGATTGAAAATGCCACCGTTGTCAATTTTCTCCTTTGCAGAAGAGCCATTGATGGAACCTTGCCTCAGGCTGCAGCAAGGTGTCTTCAATCAATGTGACTGGCCTAATTTCTCTTTACATGTATGTGTCTGTTTGCCGCTGGAGCCTGGAGGGAGGGCCGCTGATGGTAGAGGGGATAACCACAGTGGTGATGGTGGTGATGATGATGATGATGATGATGATGAGGTGGCTGACGTGCTTTCTGGCTTAGTTCCCCATGTTTACTGAAAGACTCTCTTCGGTGACGGGTATTCTTGGGTGGATAATACGGATCACGTTGTTATTGCTTAAGAATACGCGTAGTTGAGGAGAGTCCGCTCTTCGCCCAACACCAGCAACCTCCCCAATCCCCCAGCATCCACCACACCTCACCTCACCTCACCCCTCTTCTACACCCATGGAGGACTGTCAGGATGGGTGGAGCCAAACCCTCACTCTTCCCCCAAAAAATAATACCCACCAGGTCTTCTTTGACGCAATGTTTGACCACCACCTGTTTGCTCAGGTCTGTCACGTTTTGTCCCGTTGTCTCCGTCTCCATGGCGATGGACAGCATAGTGTATGTTTTGTATGTGTGTGTTGTTGGAAATTTTGCTCCGAGATTGATTATACAGAGAAAACTTGTCTTTTAGTCTTGTTTGACTTCAGATTGTGTAACAGAACAGTAATCCCACGATGCAAAGCGAGAATTATGGCCTTCATTCTAACGTAAGTGAAGCATTTGAGGCCTTGTGGCTTCATTTTAATTTTAATCACTGCGCTGAGGGAAGAACCGCCACTCTCCCGCTGTAAAATGCATAATAGTACCGACTGGTCCAATAATTTAGCGGACAGGAATTTGATTGACAAAAGCATTATGTAATTTCAAAACAATAGGACCCTTTTCAAAGCGGGCCTCAGAAAATAAAGCTGGCCACCCTTGAGGTCTCTATCATGTCAGATAATAATTTTCGGCCACCACAACAGCTGAACAATCTACGACGTTTTGTGGAATTCTATCCGATTTGGCATAATCCTGTTAACAAGCTCCATCTGAGGCCTTGGGCCCAATTTGTGGTCCAAACAAGAATTTCACTAGGATTCATTGTTCATTAGGCTCAGAAAAAAATACAATTTCATTATTATATAAAGGCTAGCTACTAAATAAAAAAAAATAGAAATCCCTTATCCCTCTTTTGCATGAATGATTTAATGATTTTTAAAATGTTAAACATTATTGAAATATTTGATTTATTTGTTTACTTAAATTATAAAAGGGAGTTAGTTGGTAAAATTTGCAATTGTGGAAATACCATGACATTAAACTTTCTTTTATTGAAATCAAAATGTAAGTCAAGTAACCAATTCCCATAATTGTTGAAATACTTAACTTTATTTTTGACCCAGTTAGATTTATAGAATCCAAATGTTACGTGGAATGCCTGGAATTAACAAAAAGACAAGAGGGCAGTGTTCTGTTTCTTCATTTATTTACAGGAGTTTTCTGATCATGTGATGTGGTATGCATTTATACTATACTATACTATATCTAAAATAAAAGCCTTCCTTTTTAAAACTTAACAGGTAATATGCACATTTCTTATAACTTTTATTTGGTAAAATTGAGTCAGCATAGTTGATGCCATTTGGAACTATGGAACTGTTTTGTTATATTTCATTTAATTATTGTTTCTGAGACAAAGATGATATTTACATTGGTGTGCTGCTAATATTTGTTTTATTATTAATTATTTGCTGATCCTTTAAACAATTGACAATGTTACTTAATTGTGTTTCTCTCATGTCAAAAACTCCAAGATGATATTTGACATTGTTTGGTGGATTGCTGACTTACATTGACTTTAGTTATTTTTGAAATTGTTGCTAATGATATTTCTGACAATCAATAAATCCATTCATTCAATCAACTTTTTTAAGGTCATACGAATATGAGCACTTATTTCATCTTGGGCAGTGACAATTTAAAAGTCTTTTGGCCTCTACCTTTAATGGTTTATAATCTGACACAATAAGAAATAAAACATCACATTTACTGAATAAGTTGTCTCAATTGGTCCCAAAAAAGTCGGTTGATTCGATTTGAAAAAGATTACAAAAGTAATTAGGACTATACGTTTTTAAGCAAATGTCACAAAATTATCTTCAGTAAGTGCTACATCATACAGTTGATGAGTTTAGTAAACAAAGTTATGCTTCACGTACTCAACACATACCTTGTTTACCTTGTTTTAATTGTCAAAGATTCAAAAATGTAGTTCTTTCAACAGAATAACATCATGTAATGTCTTCAATATCCATGTTCCATTTACCGAACACAATCATGTTGCATGAACTAAACACAGTTGTATTGAAAAGATGTAACCATTGTTAGGCTGACTTCACTAAACACAATTATGTGATTCCAAAGTCTTTAAATATTTCATTTGCGCAATTTAACTCCTTTGTTTCAATTTTCAAAGATTTAAATTATTTAGTTATTTCAACATAGAAAAATCTAATAATAAGTATATTGTATTTTACACTTGAGTGTTGAAATAAATACAGCTATGGAATTGAACTCCTGTTTTAATTATTACAGACTCAATTATTTAGTACTTTCCACATCAAAACGTGATGTTCTGCAAACAATATCCATGCCTCATTTCATACAGCGTAACGTAGGACCTGGAAGCTTCTGTAGTAAAACCTTTTATTCTGCTCAGTTTATGATATTTATCCCTGCCGGTATATGAGGTATTAGCAGGTCTGTAATATTTGATGAGCTAGCAGCATACTGCATTGTGCCGTATTTCCTCCGGCTGTGATTATAGACTGGAACCTCATCTTATTCAACTCAGTGCAATGCATTTATGCATTTTACCCTCCTGCGCGTCCCCTGCCCCACCCCCTTTATACACACCTTTTTCATGCAAATGCAAGCTCAAATGACATTTATCGCAGCAAGTTTTATACCGCATGTAATAATAGTGCTGCTGCTGAGCCTTTCACACACACCCACACACTAAAACGCACACACACACACACACGCACCGAGGAAACAAAATGTCCACCATAAGCTCACAACTTATGCGTCGAGAGGAGAGGCGTCTGGATCAACAATAACCCCTGGCTCCGTCGGTCTATAACCAGCTTCTGCTGTGACGATGCGCCATGAATATGGATTCCACTCCCCCCACCAACGTGTGAAGTCACATTCTCAACCTTAACACCCATGTAAAATCCATTTAAACACCTAATAGGATAAACTCGATTCATGCAGCCATGTCTTCACACATGTCACCTCCCGTGATCATACACTGAAGATTTCCTTCTGCTACCAGGCTACTGGGAATCTTTTCTGTTTTTACACGCCTTCTTGTAGCTCCTATTGAAAATCGAAAATGATCCCCCTGCACAAGTGAGCTCATGGTTGTAATTATACAAATCATCCCAGTCATTAGTACTGCTAATTATTAGATTAATTCAATGATATGTTTAATCGGCTTGGCTGATTATTACTGATCCTATTCCAACAGAATGAGATTCAAAGTTGAGCAGGAGAATGGTGTAAATCATCAGAAATGCATAAAAACCAAACACATTTCCTCTCCTGTTGATTGTTAGAGATGTTGTGGCGTCCTGCTGTTTGTTACCTTGCATTCTCTGAGCTGTTTGTTGTTGTCGGTGTTCCTGCTGTTGCAGGACCCCAGCTAAATGACATCTTGTAATCTAGTCACGTGAAGACCTTATGCTCATATAGCCCCTGACGATTTATAAGTTCTTGAAACATGCAAAAATCGTCCTGTTTTAACCATAATTTATTTGCAATTAAAAAATAAAATTAAAAATACTAGTTGTAGAAAATGCTTCTCATAGCTTAACCCATTAGGAACTCAGAACAATTCCGCCTTTTCTTTTAAAATTCTTGCAAAACTTACCCTCTCAAAAATCTAGAATGCCTCATACATGCATATAAATGTTTTCTTAATGTATTGTTTTGTACCTAAATTGAATTATTATTAATTATTTTAACATATCTCTATTTTATTTTATTTACAACACAGTTTCTTTTTTTGTATTCATTTTTTTCAAAATGTTTTGTTTAAACTGGTTAAATGTAATAGAGAAGCTGCTATTAAATCAACGGAATAATTAATTAAATTTAGTTAAATTATTTGAAAATTAACTTAAATAGCAAGGGAGGGAAAAAACCAAGAGGAAAATTAATTAAAAAATCCATGGAAATCAAAAATGAAACTATATTATTCGCATGACATTTCCTGATTTAATAAATAAATCAAATTCAATTAAAATATAAAGGAAACATTCCATGTTGCCATGGTTTCTTATGGGTTGAGCTAGTTTAGATTTCTTTGGAAAAATAAAAAAATCCCACCAAAACAGTGAAAAGCTCTTTCAGTGACAATATAGTTATAGCCTGTCCTACAAACTAATTTGTAATGGTAGACATATTTAATCATACAATGACAATTTATCATATAAGAAAAATTAATGATTTGGAAAAGAAATGAAATAATTTTGTTCTCTATCAACCTTTCTTTTTTTTCTTTTTTTTTTTACATATTTTCATTGAGTCTTGATGTCCATGTCTGCTGGACCCGGATTTTAAAAATTATGGAAAGGAAACAGATTTCTGCAACCTGGCCTTTGCTTATTACCTATTAATAACATGGTAATAAATTGATTTTCCTTAAGTGGATTCTCTGCCACCCCTTATACATTTATATTAAAGTTAAAATCGTAATTTTGGCACAAATTGTGTTTTAAAATAAGTACGACTGGTAAATAAATGAAACATATTTTTAGCTCTTTTAGTAATTTTTAAGGACTGAGCAGAGTATAAACATTTATGACCCTGCAGCTTTTTTATCATCCGAAAAACATTGTTTATTCAAGATAAACATTTATGACAGCCATGTCAGGATTGTTTTTACAGAAGTAACATTACAATTTATATTCATTCATAATACCTTTTAAACAATAATTACTCTATTTTGGAAATATAATCTTGCAGAGACAAAAACAATTAAGCATATACTGTGTCTAAGTTTAATATGATTGTGAGGTCTGCACTAGTTGTTTTAAAATAATTTTGTGGTTCCACTAGGCTATGAACACCTGATGAGTAACACAAATGCCAACCATGGGTGCAAAACATCCTAAGCATGTGTTTGCACCATAAACATATTTGGTGTGTTTTTTTAATAATATGGAAATTAGTTATATGAATGCTGTTTTATAAGTAGTCAGCCTAAGTCACTGTGTGCACGTGTACATGGATTTGGGGAGCTGCAATGCTTGAAACACAAATCATAAAAGACCCGGGACATTTCCTGTGATTTTATGAATTGAATAGTATTATAGCTGCAAATTGTCACACTGGGATATCTAAACTGCTGTCCAGTTCATCTGGACACTAGGTTTTGCTCTGGTTGTGCACTAATATCTGCTGCTCTGTACTAACTCCATACTGCTGCTGCTGATTGTTTCAAAGCTAACCAAGAATGAGCTGCAAGCTGCTTGTATTTCAATCATTACATTTCTCCTGTAAGTGCCTTAATTTTGTCGATTAAATGTGATTGCAAATATGAATAAAGAATATAAATAAATCCCCCCCTTTTTTAATGTTATCAAGATTTATTTAACATTATATAAAGATGTAAGGGAAAGGGGTGTTTCTTTCAGAAAATGAGGCCTGAGGTTTTGGTAATTCCAAGTGCTTTTGATGAATTCAAGAATTTTATCAGAGGTTACAATCCTTTGTCTTTTTCAAACAAACACCTATTGACATCCACTCTGCCAGAGGGTCAGCTATGAACTGCTGCCAAACGATTTTTGAATTTCTGCAATTTAAAATCCTCCCAGATCTCAAACCAGAGGCCTTTTCCAGTGAACCCGAAGATTAAAAAGCCATTTCCTCCTGTGCTTCCTCAATGGAACCAGTACCAGCACAATAAGGATGAGGAAGAGGAAACATGATCTATTCAGGATCATATTGAAAAAATAAATAATTGAAGCTATTAAAGTGCAATTATAATATACACATCTGAATAAAAGTTCAAATTTTGAAATAAATTAACAAATACAATGATTAATAATTCCCATAATAGCAGCAGGCATCCTAGCAGTATTGATAAGCTTTTGATTTATGCCCCTGAACCCTCCTCTAATACAAATCCCACTCAGGTCAACTTGTAACCATGGAAACTAAAAACATGGAGAAACAAAAGGTATATTATTAGAAATTAGTAAAAAAGCCCGATCTCAATATTTGTAGTTTGTAAAGCCTTGTTAAAGAAATATTGAGTTGTATTCGAGATCTGCTAGAAAAATCAACCTCTAGAATGAGTCAACGTTTCCTTTTTTTATCTGAGTTATGCCCCTAAACATAAGTAAGTTGGCCTTAAGCGCTTTCCTTCCCCTTCATCGAAGGAGCCTGAGGTTAACCTGGACCATGAAAAGTTCCTAAATCGTAAAACGGTACCGTCTCAGTAACTGAAGAGAGTTTTGTCATAAAATATTGAATAGTAGGCCAACCACCAGAATGAGTCAACCTGTAACAATGGAGACATAAACAATAAAAAATACATAAGTTCTTAAATAGTAACAAGTACCTCTTCAGTAGTTGATTATTGCGGTTGGAATGTGTCACGAAAAAATACTTAATGGTTTATGAGTTATGCCCCAGAATCCCTCAACAGAGCTAAAACCCCTTCAGGAAATCTGCCTAAAGACAGTCGGTAACCATGCACACACAAACTTATTCAAATTATAAAAGTTTTTGGATAGTAAAAGCAACACTTCAGTACGTTTTCAGATATTTTACAGGTCGTTTCAGGAGCGATAAAATTCATACTTTCCCTTTTCTTTAAAAGTGAGGAACTCCGACATTTTGAGGCTTCTATTAAAAAATGTCCTTGAATAAGGGAAATTGTATATAAAAGATTATTTTAAACATTTATAAAATACTTTGCATGCACAGAATAACTTGCTTTACATCTCACTGATATTTGTGTACATGTATATAAAATGAAATGAAACAATGAAACAGTCCAAGCAGACATATGTGAATAACTGTTTTCACTAGTTATTTTATGCCTTTTGTACCAGTTTTTTTTATATATGGGTTATTTTCATGAATTCTTTAAGCGGTTGCCTCAAAGCTTGTTGGCCGGAGAAAGCAGGACTAAGCAAATACAATACAAACTCCTATATTTTATTCCTCATCTATCATCAGGAATTGTTCCTGAAATGCTGAAGAGAAACTCACTAGTTGGTGGAACTAAGGTCCTTCCTCTAACTGAACAGAACCCCAGGTTGTTTAGGCAGTTTGATTTCCACCATTAAAAGTAGCTCCATCAAATTTATTAGAAGGTCTGTCAGTATATAAAATCCACCATTTTTTATAACTCAGTTGAAATCATTTAGAGCGGGTTGAGATGTATTTGTAAATTAAATTATTCTCAGCAGCAAATATCCTCTGCACCCAAAAAAGTCAAGTTGGTGAGTTGTTTGATTATAAAATAAGTACCGATACCCAATCTAGTTATTAAATCAGTATTAGCTTTTTAAAATAAATCCACTTTAGCAGTTGAACCAATTAAAGCTGAATTATTCAACACCACTTATCAGTAATCAGAACGGCACATTGAGAATGTCCTACGTTATATCTTGTATGTAAAAGAAAAGATAAAATAAAACAAACGGCATATAGTTGAATTCATGCGTTGCTTAGTTCACTGGACACTAACTATTCCTGTGCTGTCGTCCCCAACATCAAAGGTTATATTCCCGAAAAGTCCCCAATCCCCTGCGTTATACAAGCAATCCCATGATTGAGGTCCTCAAATTAAATGTGACTCATTAATAAATTCAAGTATTACAATTATTAAAAATATTATTATTGAATCGTCCTTAAAAACACAGATTAATACAGTTCAACAGCTTTTCTGAGCTTGGGGATAAAACATAATGGATTTCCTTGTCAACCTATATGAGCTAAATTTAGACACAATTGGACTCGTGATTGGGAAGTTACTGGCAAGAAACTGTGCTTCAAAAACGCTCCCTCTAATGAGTAAAATATGAATTACTATAGATTAATGACAAACAGTAGTTCTATATACATAATAAGATCTCTTTTTGTAGATTAATTAGAGTTTATTTAAACAAAATCGGACAGAAGACCGGTAAGTAAAGCCATATGTCCGATATTTGCAAAAAAAAAAAAAAACCCTAGTGAAGGAAATATGAACAATTATGGTAAAATATGACAAATACAAGTTAGATCTCCTTGAGAAGGTTCATCGAACCAATGGTTGAGAAATTATGACCTGGAAACCTTTGGAGTTAAAGCTCCCTTTAGCGCTATATTAAATGTCAAACTGACATTTCCCAAAACCAACCTACCTCCTCCTTGCAACAAAATCTGTGGGAGCGTAAAATTTGAAAATGATCCATGAAATAGTTATTGAATTAATATGGCGGATCTTTGGCGGTCGCTGCAGCAGTAATGATGATTGTCTTCCGTGTCCATGATGACAATATTACCATAATATTCCAAACTTTTCGGGGATATAACTAATCCAAGTTCACCAGATTATGTTAAATTTGCTGAATCCAATCATGTTGCTCGCACATGATCCATTGTGATACATCCTAATAAGGTTATTCAATTTTAATTAACAAAGCTTAGTTTGGTGGAAATCAATGACGCGACAGGATTGAGCTAACCTGACAAATTATTTTCTAAGGGTTCTGCATATTCGTTTTTCATATAGTCTTACTGACATATTTTGTCTAGTTGCATTATAAGCAGTTGGGGCAACCGCAATACCGTACGGAAGCACTTTGTCTTCACATTGTGTTCACATCATTTAAAAAAATGCAGAAACCTCTTATCGTAATTACGAGAAAATATCTCATAATTATCAGATAATGGTCTCGTTATTATGAGATTGCGACCTCGTATTCACCAGGAAAGACACACAGTCGTGTTCGGCTACATAGTGATGTTTCATTAGTGTTTTCCATCGTGAGAACATGTACTCCTCTTATTATGTTGGGAAACCGGCGAATATTTATTTGCCGTTTTTTTATTCGCCGGTATTCGCTGGTTATATTTAACCGGCAAATGAAATATAATTAATTATATTTAATCAAAAACTTGAACATACACATGCACCAGCAACCCGACATTTATAAATGTCTCAGAATTCTCATAATATGAGAAAATATTTATCACTTGTCAATCAGTCCTTCTCATGGTCCCCTGGTTTCCCTTTGAGGTAAACCAGGATACGATGTTCCCGACTCCCCTCCTCTGTTATAGACTAGAGTTAAAGGAGCCTTCCAACCCCCAGGAATCGAGAGAGGACACCCTGAGCTTCACAAAATTGTTATTCATACCAGATAGCTGATACACTGTTGCCGCCTGTTTGCATGCTCTTATCACCACGCAGCACACCACCGTATTACATCCTGTTTAATTTAGCCCCGCAAACACCCCCAGCATCTTAATACACTTTATCTCTCATAATCCTGTTAAAACCGCAGTAATTAGAATACCAAAACAAATCCGGGTTCGTACAAAATGTAGCCCAACACATCTGTTTTCATTCATCTTTTTTAAATTTTGCTATTATTTCACATTATTCTTTTAGGCCTGGGTCCAGTTTTGCTAAATTCAACTTGACACAACATTTTAGCGCCAGTAAGTTCACATGAGTCTTAAACCTGACAAATGCTGTGCTTCGGATATTGGTTTCCAGGCCACTCATTACTTATTAAGCACACTATTAAAGGAAATTGACGATAATGATGGGAGAGATAGGACCCGGGCTCATTTGGCAGAAACGCCACAGGAAATATTCCGCTTTTGTACCAATTAATTATTTATCATCTTTACTTTGCTCTCTCAGTAGACTGATCTGGGTGTGAAGAGGCCCGACACGCTTCAGTAAGTAGAAAAAAAATAAACACTATGAGAAATATGAATAAATATAATGCGCGCATCTTCTTTATGTGAGATGTATGAATGCATTTAATCTGGACTAGTCATATATCTGAAAGAAGGTACACATTTTAATCACATATATGCCGGGGAGGACAACTCTACAAGTGTATTTTGCAATTTTAGCCCCTAACAACATGCTATAATGTGTTTTCAGTTATTTCATGTTACTTAAGTTAGAATAATTATGTTAATTTCCTACAAAATGGGTTTATTTATCTGTTTGTTTTAACTGAAATTTACCGTTTCTTACAGATGTTCAAGCTTTACCCCTGATGTATTTTTTTGCTGTTTTATTTTATTTATTTATTTTTTTTACAGTTTTTATTAATTTGTTTTACTGTGACTTAACTCACTAAAGAAAAACTTTAAAATACGTATTAAAAATGGTTATACATGTGTAAACTGCAAAACTGAATCATTACATATTAATTTGTTAAATTATTAATTATACTTTATTAATTTTTTAAATTATTTCTATTTAAGATGTCATTCATTATTTTAATATATATATATATATATATATATATATATATATATATACACACACACATATATATATATATATATATATATATATATATATATATATATATGACAATGGTGGCAATACTATGTAAATATATTCTGTATTTTGCAATGATCGTATGAAGCTTTGGTCATGAAACAGGAAGACTTCAATAAGTTTTGTCCTGGATCCAAATAAAAGAGCGGAGTCAGGGTTTATATATATTTTTCTAATTATATATTATGTATTGTAAATATGTCCATGTATCTGTATGGAAATGTGGGACGGGATGGTGGTGATGGGAATGTAATTCTAGGGGAAGGTTTTCAGGCTGAAGGAGTCACATGTTGGGGGTCAAACAATGATGGGAGTGATAACAATAGGTGTGATGACATCATTGGTAAACAGAGCTGCTCGCTAAAGCTTTGTTCCCTCTGAATTTCAAGACTTTCCAAATTGACAAAATAATTCCCTTTTCACTCAAGGTTCCAGATCCTGATTTAGATCGGTTGGCCCCGGCTCAACTCCTCCATTTGTGGTAAAAAATGTCCAATCACTTCTTATTGTCATTGAAGCCCCTCAGTGCCGTTATACTAATACACTGTATGATGAGGTGATCATGTCGAGATTTTTTTTTTTTCAGCATTAATATTTATTGTATTATTTTCTTGGGATGAGATCATTTAATATGAGCTGTTAGGAAAGCTTTGCATCACCGGACTGAAGACAGTCGGAGGCATCCAAACTGGAACACTGAGCCGCTCCCTGAGTCATGATAACAATCCTGCAAAAACTAGCCC
The DNA here is from genome assembly GCA_037951165.1 of Lophius americanus. Taxonomy (NCBI): domain Eukaryota; kingdom Metazoa; phylum Chordata; class Actinopteri; order Lophiiformes; family Lophiidae; genus Lophius; species Lophius americanus. The sequence continues at coordinate 8,578,856 of JBBDHG010000015.1, read as the reverse complement.
AACCCACCCACCATCCACCATCCACCATCCACCATCCACCATCCACCATCCAGCAGCAGAATGTGGTTTCCAACAACACGCCCTTTCTTCGGCATTAATCGACTAGCAATGTGCTGCATTTCCTCTCTTCCTGAAACAAAAGCACGCCGACGTCTTCCTCCTCTGTCCCTCCTCTCATTCCTACCTCCAGCATAACATTGACTCTAATGAAGGACTCCATGGAGCTTCTGCACACACACACCTCACAATTACTGTATTGCTCCCATTCAGTGAAGGATGCCCTCAGCTCCTCCCCAAATATGTCTGTAATGTGTCTCTTCAGCTCTCGTCTCCCATTTGTTTTTTTGGAGTCCAAAAAGAAGATAAGGGCTATACTAATGGTATTGTAGCCTTAACAGCAGCAGGGTAAGTGGCTCTGCTATCAAATTCGCCGGTACTCATTTAATACAAGGGCCGCTATGAAATGTATCCACATCAATGGCTCCAAGATAGGGAGCTAAGCAATCTATTTAAAAAGCAATCTATTTCTCGCTGTCGTGGAGATTGCATAGATTGAATGGGGGAGTCCGATCCTCAGTGGACAGCCCTCTCTATGCCACCCTCCACTCCTCCTCTATCTCACAGCTCCTTTCATATTCTTCTGCTCTGGGCTGCTCATAGAGAAAATAAAAAATTATCGGGAATATGATAAGCACTCTTTTCTTAAATAATACCAATGTTAGCTTGAAAAACCTTCTGGCTGAAGTAGTGGTGCAATGGACCTTAACTTGTTCACAACCGCAGGTCAGACGCAAAGAATAACGAAAATGGTATGAAATATAGTTTTATTGTCATTTCTGCTTTTTAAAGTACATTGAAATCTGCTTTAAGTCTTCTCTACAGGCACATAATTGGGCTTGTAATTAGTGAGGCATTGATAGATTTATTATAAATATTGATTTATGTCAAAGCCAAAGGTTGTTGACTATGCATATAGCTCCACCCGCTAGAGGACATAGGCGCAGCCAATCCCTCTTTGAGGTCAAATTCCTATTTCTGACACCTTTTTGGTACATTAGCTATCCAACTGTGCGAAATGGAGAGTCCAACTGGTCCTACAAAAACTGTGTAAAAACTAGGCCTAAACTGTCGTCCTCAACAGCAAGGATATATCCCCGAAAAGTCCCCAATACCTTTTCATTGTTTATGGAATCCCCCTGAAAGTCATTTCCACAGTTTTTCTAGATAAAAACAACAACAACAAACAGAATCCCTAGTAAGTAAAATGGTGGGAGCTCTATCTTCAAATTTTTTTTGCTCATAATTTCTCAATTGTGGTCGGATTCAGTCCAAATTTGGTGCATATGAACGGCCTCCTGTACATAAATTATATTATTATTATTTCATTTATTTTCTATTTTACTTCTTCTTTTTTTTTCTATTTTACTCTGTAGGGCAGCTTTTTGTGGAAAGTTTCTGATTATTAATTTCCCAACCATATGGCCAATCGTGTGTACATCTAAAGGAAATCTGTCTTGTTTTATTACTGAACTCAGAAAGTATAGTCAATCATGAGTACATTGAACCTTTCATAGAAATAGTTAGGTTGAGTCAATATGAACTTTTTGAAATTATTGATGATTCACATTTCATTTGAGAAGTTCATTCCGGGGAATTTGGGATTGGAGGATTTTCCCTGGTTGGAAATTCATTACGGGATCAAGACATACTCACATACACACTTTACATACACGAGTTAGATTCACCTATACGGCGTGTTTTTGGACTGTGGGAGGAAGCTGGAGTACCTGGGGGCAATCCACACAAAGATGTGGGAGAACATTCAAACTCCACATAGAAAGACCCTAAGGCCAGAAGTGAATTTGGACCCAGAACATTCTTGCTAAGAAGAATCTGTGCTAGTGTGCCACCCTGCTGCCAAGCAAAAAACATCCTGCCATTCTGCAACATAAAATTGAACATTCAAGCATATAAAAAACTTTTGAAATTGCATACAAATACATTAAAATTACCTTTAATTTCATGTTTGTCCCCCCAAAACTCTCTTTAGAAAAATAATAAAACATTTTATATTTTTAAAAGTTGTTTTCAATCATGTCAATGAAGTAATAAGTCAACAGTAAAAAAAACTCCTTCACTTAACATGTCATGACGACTTAGGCCATTGAACCAAGGTTGAACCTAATCTTAAATCTTGGAGGCCTTTCTATCTCCTACCACATCACTTACTAAAAAAAAGAAGAAGAAGAAGAGCTACTGTTTTAACATCTTAAGTCACTACTAAACCACAGTTATGCAAATTACATGAACATAAAAGTTAAATTTGGGTCAAAGTTTAATCTGCCAGTGCCTGTTAGCTGTGGTAAAAACCTGTATCAATCCTCTTTGCCTGCTCTGATTGAGTGGTTTGGCCATAATGCATTGTAGGTTGGATTCAAACGATATAGTGGTCTGTCTAATTTGTTTGTTTTGTGTGTGTGTGGTTTGTGGATCACTAACAAAAACACTGTGTCAAAAAGTCATAACCTTTATTGCCCTTCCATTTAGATGTGGATCACTACTTTTAGATGTTGGCTCATAGGCACAATCAAATCCACACCTTATCCTCCCTATGCTTTTATACAGAGCAGCGAGATGCCAAAAACAGTCCTGTCCGCCCCCTTAGAAAAAAAACAAAAGACTGCAAAGAACAACCAAACTGAATTAATTACTGGTCCCAGCTGGACCGGACCCACCCAGACCTGATCACGACCAAAGGCAGGAAGTTGGCTTAGATCACACAAGTAACACATTATGCCCAAATCAAAAGAAATTCCCGACGGTGATTGAAATCAATCAGACTTAGAAGGGATATAATACTATGAGATGCAAAACTGATTTTGGACAACTTGTCATTTGTGGTGTTCTCTATTGAGTGGCATTTGAATCTTTATTATTAATTAACTTGTCTCATTTTTTCCCCCTCTATTTGACAGCGATGCTCTCCCAGTACTCTTATCCCAACACCCTCAGATTGTACAATAGAAACCCTGGCAAAAAGTCAAAGCCAGCTGATTGAAATTTGTTGACTCTGAAGGTTGGACCAGGCCACCTTCTTCCATTGCTCCTTGGTTCTGTTCTGATGCCAACCTGACAATTATAGGTGCTTTCGGATTTGGACGGGAGTCAGCGTGGTCACAGTGACCCGATTGTGGTAACACAGCCCCATAGGCAGCAGGTTGTGATGTCATGTTGTGTTCTTTGACCTGTCTCTCAGAATAAGTATTGCATTTTTCAGAAATTCGTGCAGTTTGGCATCTTGGCTCCCTCGATCCATACAGGGTGGAGAAAAGAATAAAGTCGACAAACTTGGCCTGATATCAGGTTTCACGTTTTACCTTGACTTGTTAAGCATAGGTGAATTTCATCTCAGGATGAATAAAATAACTGTTTATCTATGTATCTAGAAATATTGCATACGTATTTTCTGTGATGCACAACACCATACTTCAAGTGGAGGTGCTCCTTTTGCTCTTCCTCTTACACCCTCAGTGCATGATCAGAGAGAGCCTCTTGCATGAGTGTTGGCAGTGTTTGACAGGAAACACTTGTGACTTCCCCATTCAGCTAAATGCTGTGGTATAAACACTTTTATGGCGTTTCAGAGGTCTACCAAGGTTGCTCACATTATTGAAAGAGGCCTCAGTCTGTTTGAATGCTGCATGCATTCGGTTCGCATCCATTTTTCTGAATCTTCTGCCCGTGTGGGCAGATGGTGGACTGGATCCAGTTTGGGTGGGCAGTTTCTAAGATGATGTTCATAAATTCCAGGTTATATACATGATTTCTCGTGTCACTATAACAAGAGAGTGTGTGACCTAGGATGTGTGGAACAACACATTATTTTTGATCTAGTCACTATGTAGGGAGATGTTAATAATTAATTACTTTAATCCTTTTTCGTAAATGGCACAGACGTTGATGGACTTATTGATCCTGCTGAAGGGAAGTAATTCATATCTTCCTCATTATTTCACCTCCTACATTCCATCACTTATTCATCAGGGGGCTACTTTTTGTGACTGCCTGATATGCAGACTGCGACCCATCTGCATCACCAGGACGATGAAGCCCACAGGGAACGAGCTTCATGCTCTTCCGTCAAACAACTGTGCATTTTCTTGCATGCGTTCGAACTAAGTGGTGATGCGAGAGAACATTGGGAATGTGGTCATATTGGAAGTAATATAAATACAGTTTAATAAAAGAAAATAATACTTTTGTCACCATCATCATCATCACCATCATTTGGATAATTTGTTTAAATCTTTGTTTCGATAACATCATTATTAGGAAGTGCATTTCTACACTGAAAGAAGAAACAGCCCACATGACGTAAACAGCTACGCTCAGTATAAGCCTAATGTCCTCATTGTTTCCTGCTATATTCGATGTTGTGCAGGTGTAAACAGTTGAAGCGAGGCGCCCACGAGTGCACCGAGCCAGGAACGTGATATATTTGTGAAGACGGGGACAGCTGCCGCGTGTGGATCTTTCTGTTAACACTTAGCCGTTAACTCCAACAAGACAAAAACTGCATAATGCTTCTGCTGTTTCTCTGGGGAATATATTTTGAAATGATGTGCTGGATAAATAACAGCAGGGAACTTTAATGATAGCCTCCCACAAAACGATGGCTTGGCAGTGAATAGAATACGTGTCACCACATCTCTGCAGAATTTAGCTGCTCCACATTAAAATAGACTCCAGAAAAGGGAACCAGCCTGGTTTCTTCATTGCTTAAGACTTTCTTGCAAAGCTACTGATCGTTGTAGCTACAGGTATCAGGTATCGTGAAAAAAAGTTTGTACATTGTACACCAAAATGCCCAAAATGAAATGAGTCTGCTTTTAATTTGTACCTAATCAAGAATGTTTTGAGTGATATAACCTTGTGTGCAAATTGTGTAACTACTCTGTAAAATTATAAATTCAAATTTACTTAAAAATATAGTTTGACCTTAAAATTAATGCTGAAATTAATTAATTGGAATACATTGGGAGAACTTTAATATCCGTTTAGAATTACAACTAATTTGAGAAATATTGAGTGCCGGGAAAGTCCTACTTGCTTCTAAAACATCATTTTGATTAATATGAACTTGCTTGCAAATTATGTAACCTATACTTAAAATATAAATTCCAAGATAAATGAAAAGAACTTGAAACGGAATGCTCAAATTTAATTTATTAGAATGGGTCTTGAAAACTAGTAGGCTGCTTATAATTCTCACACATTTTGAAGAACATAATTCGAAATTATGTTACATGCATTTAAAATAATTAAATCAAATACGATTAAGACTGTTCTGTTTTGAGAACTTAAAAATGTATTAAAATTTGTTTGGAATTTCCAATAATAAAAGAAATGTTACATTCTGATACCTTTTTGCTTTCCTTTGTGTTCCTCAGTCATAATTTCGGAGTTATTTAAAAACATGTTAAATGGGGATCTAGCGGAAGTTCAGTCAGAGAGACTATCCTCCGGTACAGAAAGGCCACAGTTACTGCTCATAACTGTTTTCTCTGTTATCCTCACCATTCAAACATGCTTGGTATCACACCTGCAGGCCCGTCACCATCTGCTGCTGTCTTTTGATACAAGTCTCTCTCCATTCATCTAGTTCTTGCATGCTGCTGCTTCGCGTGCCCCACCTCTCCATCTTCACCTGGTCGTCGCAGATCCATCAGTCTAATCGTATATCAGCCTCAGCAGAGACATCAGCCACCACCACCAGTATCCAGACTCCAGAGGGGGGATATAGCATGCTGCTGTTCAGAGCACAGACCCTTCGATCACAATATCTCCAAAGAGTCTGGGCGCTAAAGACTTTCTAATAGACTCACCATCACACAACTGCAGCTGTAATAAGTCATTCATCTTTTCAACATTTCGTCTTCTCTGATTGAATTACAATTACTTTACTTTCTTAAAATTATCCATTCAAAGATAATTAAACTCTGGATGTTTTTACAACTTAAAACTGAGTCCTCAAATTAATTAATTGGAATAAATTGTGAAAACCTTCTTTAGAATAACTTCTAACGTCTGCTTTCTTTGTTGTTCATAAACAAATACGATATGATGAACATAAACTATTTTCAAATTACGTATTGTGTTGCAAAATCTCCATTGCTCTGTTTTGACAAAATAAATATAAATATTGTAATCATAGAATCTACTCTTAATACTCTAGGGACTTTTTGTGTGGAGTTTGCATGTTCTCCCTGTGTCTGCGTAGGTTCTCTCAGGCTTCTCCAGCTCTTCCAACAGTCTTAAAACATGCAGTATAGGTCAACTGGTGATTCAAATTGTCTGTAGGTGTCTCCGTGCTCGTCCTCATATAAATTAATGATTTGATGATGGCTCATCAAACTCATATAGGATAAGGCTGGTTACCCACACCAGGATAAATTGTTCCAGAAAATGAATGAATGAATAAACAAAAACTACACTAATTCTGAATATTTAACCCTTGTATGGGGTTCGGGTCTTCGGGACCTGTTTTCCTTTTTTATAAAAATAAAAATGAAACGATTAATTATTTTTTGAAAAAATCAGACTAATTGGCTTTGGCTCCTTTTCTGTGAGGAACCTATATCAGAACACTCATTCAATGACCAAACACTGTGCAACCCCCTACACATTTATATTACAAGCAAGATGTTCCACTGGACCCGGGGCTAATAAAAGGGTAGAAATGTTAGCTCCTGTGGACTTTCTCTCTGTCCTCCTTCTTTCTGGGCCTGCTGTAAGTATGCGTGTGTGTGTGTGTGTGTCGGTTTGTTTGTGTGTTTGTGAGAATGTGAGTGTACGTTTTTTACAACCGTAATTTCACCATTGATGAGCAGCTGATGCCATTTAGGGGTCGCTGCCCCTTTAGTCAGTATTTACCATCTAAACCTGCAAAATATGGTATAAAAATCTGAGCTGCCTGTGATACCACTTCCTCATATGCTTGGAACTTACAAATCTACACAGGGAAACCGGATGCAGGAGCCCAAGGACTGAGAGTTGCCCTGGACATGACTCAGGGACTCGGTGGACACAACATCACATGCATCAATTTTTTACCTGGCACAAGCTAGGACCGGAGCTCTTGAGCTGACCATAAGAGGAAGCTGACCATGGTGGCAACGATACAGAACAAGTATGAGCTCCCACCCCAACTGCTGAATACAAAGAACAGGCCTGTCAAGTCTTCCAAGTTTGTGTACATGGCTGGCATTACCCTGGTATCCTATGTGCCAAAGAAAGGCCAGAATGATGTACTCATGAGTACACTGCACAGGGATGGGAGAATCTGTGGCCAGATGCATCAAAAACCAGAGATCATCATGGTTATAATGCCACAAAAGGAGGGTGGACAACATGGACAAGCTGGTGACTTCAAAAGGAGGACCCTATGCTGGCCACATCATGAGAAAGATTCAGGAGGAGAATGTTGGTTCCCTATCCACTCGACCTACAGAACCATCATCTGCAGAGCCTGAAGTAGGTGTGTGAGGATGTTGCAGTATTTGTCTGACACTCATACCTTTAGAGAGAGAGAGGCATTAGTACAATTTCTGATCTTTTCATTATTCTAGTTTGCGACCAGCAGCATAAAAAGAAGCGCATTGAAGTGTTTGGACCCAAGATGGACAGAAAAACAAATATAATGCATATAAGTGCTTCAAGCGCAAGAAGTTCATATGCATAATAATAATAATAATACATTTAATTTATAATGCACTTTACATTTGGATCAAATCTCAAAGTGCTACAAAGCAAAAGCAGATAAAAGCATCTATAAAAAAATAAAATAATAACTATATAAAAGCCTGACCAAAAAGCAGCAATGTTTATTAAAGTTATAGGTTCTGCTAAAAAGGAAAGTTTTAAGTCCTTTTTTAAATCTGTCAGTCGTCTGTGGAGCCCTCAGATGGTCAGGGAGGGCATTCCACAGACGAGGGGCAGCAGAACAGAAGGCCCGATCACCCATGGTGCTGAGCTAAGTCCGGGGAAGGAGGAGGCGGAATGAGTGGGTAGAACGGAGGGATCGTGTAGAGGTCAGTGGGGTGAGTATGGCTTTTAGGTAGGGGGGTGCGTTACCATGGATGCACTGGTGAGTGAGGAGAGGGATCTTATAATCAATCCTGGTGGAGATGGGAAGCCAATGAAGGGAATGAAGAACGGGGGTGATGTGTTCGTGTTTACGCACTCTCATCAGGATCCTTGCAGCACTGTTTTGAACATACTGAAGTCTTTGAAGACTTTTATCAGGGATGCGGATGAGAAGTGCGTTACAGTAATCCCGTCTGGAGGAGACAAACATGTGGACCAGCTTTTCAGCATCACTCAAGGTTAGTGAAGAACGGAGTTTCGAAATATTTCTGAGATGGTGAAAGCAGATCTTGCAGATGTGTTTGATGTGGGATTCAAAAGTGAGTTTTGGGTCAAATCTTACAACGAGGTTGGGGACTGATGAAGAGAGGGGAATGTCGTGACCAGATAAGGTAATCCTGGTTATGGGAGAAGACTGGGTCTGATGTGGGGTGCCAATTGAAATAGCTTCGGTTTGTGTGTGTGTGCATCACACACACACATTAAAGCCCCTGATGGCTGGTTCTGGGCTGGTATGGTTACTGTATGCATTCCGCTTGTGTCGTGTAAACTGACCTGAATGGCTTAAATTTCTAATGAAGTTCAAATAAATAAAAATTAATAGTTATGAAAAACCATGCTTCATTTGTAAATTTGTTCAGTTTTTTACTCATATCTTGATAATAATTTTTAATACATTTTATTAAAAAACAAACAAAGAACGAGTAGCACTTTAATTCATAAATGTGATCTAACAAATGTAAAGGGCAAATATTAACCATATATGCTGTTTTATATTGCTGGTAATTTGGATGAAGTAAACATCTGTTGGGTATTTTAACATAAAATTGTTCGATTGTGTTGAAATAAAAATCAAAAAATGCAGTGGGTCCACCAGACCCACAAACACTGGCTGAATAACAGAAATATGAACACCACACAAGAGTTAAACTGTAAAAGTTTAAGACTTTTGAGTTTATGAAATCTGGCAATACATGGCCTAAATTTATTGAGTTTTGATAACAGTGTGGTGACCACAAATAGGAAACTTTTAACCAAGCAGCTGACCAATGGGACTACCTCTCACTATCGTAAGTAATACCTACTTTATCTCTGCAAATATTTATAACATTGTGGTTTCCATTCATCTTCAGTGTATGTTTTTTTTAGTATTTTGGATTTTCCTTTATTTGTTTTGCTAACAACTTTCTCCAGATTCTTGGTTTCCATTATTGAAGCAAATTTTTTCTGATTCCTGGTGAATTGCTGTCTTTTTTTCTTTTAGTTTTGGACTCCTAAAGCTTGACGGTAAGATTATTATACTTCAACTACTGTATAATAACAGAAAAAAAACAATGCAAAAACAACACTTGTAAAGGTCTCTGATGTTTCATATAGATGACAGGTATGTTTTTGTAAAAAGTTATTGGCTAAACCAAAGGCACTAACGAGGAAGATTTAAATGAGTTTATTTTGACGTAGGCAGGAGGATGTGGTTGGATATGTTGAGGTTGACAGTTGCTCTGAGGTTTGAGGCTGGGCAGACTCAGACGAGTGCAGACTGTGTGAATTGCTGGGTGTGTTGAGTCAGATGGCTGGAGGAGGCTGGCAATCTGTATAGCATCTAGGGGGAAGAGAAGATCTGATTATTTGCAGGGGAATGACAATCTAATAAGGTAAAAGGTTGAACATGAATGTAAGAACCTCTAGTGGAGATAGCGGTACAATTAAGGAGCGTAGATTAAATAATCTTGAGTGTAGGTGTGTGAAGGATGTGATGAAGCCAGCTTGCTCCACCAGATTCAACCATGTCCTGATAAAAACAAAGAAGAGAGGGCCAGAGGGAGATACACCAAAAAAATTTATTTCAGCAGCTAAATAATCTTTCAGCATACATAAGATGTTGGAGGAACCAGATGCAGACACTGTAGTAAAAATTCAGTGATTGAATGGCCATCAAACTAATTCAAATGAACAAAAGGACTACTTATTCGAGGTGCAGATGCTCAAGGGTTAAACATTCCAAACAAGTTCAAAATATTCAGAAGACTATTCAGAAGACTATTCAGAAAACTATTCAGAAGATGTATGCAATACATACAAACTGGAGGAACAGGAAGGGTCATAAAAATCTATTTTTTAAAATCACACTGTAAAGCAAGAACGCTATTTTCAATCTTTGATTAAAACCAGGCAAAAACTGAAATGGACACTATCTCCTTGAGAAGACTTTGAAAAACCCTCAGTCACTGAAGACTGAAGGTGGATCTCAACTTCTCAATTAAGATGACTTATTTTTTATAGTTTTACTACACTACTTCTCTTATTACTACTATCCACATTCCATCCTTTACTACCACTACTCATACTATGCAGCTTTTATTACATTTCCAACCACCATTAATCATCAATTAATCAACTTCTGCTGTAAAAGATCTTTACTCGCAATCTCCATCATCACCACCTTCTACAGAGCAGCCATCGACACCATCCTGAACAGCTCCATGGTTCTGGAATGGCACCATCTGCACTGGTGGAATGACTTTTAAGAAGATTCTTGGAGGCTCTCCTCCATCCACCATGGATACCTAAAACCTACACTACGTACAAAATGCCAGGAGTAATGTGGACGACCCCACACGTCTGCCATCTGCTAAGATCTACCGAAGCATCGAGGTCCACTATACCACAGTTTTCTGACCGTTTTTCCCCCAACGCACCAGACCCTAAATCACCATACACACACACACACACACACACAGTTATAATGTTATTGTATATTGGTGGGTCTCCTGCTGCTCAGTTTAGATGTACTTCAATCCCAATCGCCTTGATGAGATTGGGACACCAAATCTCATCAAGTACACCAAATACTTTCTGACAAACTAATCATTTGTGAATAAACAATCTTGACTTCATTCACCTGCCTCTCGTGATTGAAATAAAGTTACTCCAAAACAAGTTACAGATGTGATGTTTCTCATTTCGGGAGGACAAGACACAGACATGGCGGGTCGATTAATGATTGGTCGAACAGGCACGAGGAGGGTAAAAAGGTAACCAGTCCTGTGCAAGGCTCTAAAACCCATCATTCCAAGCCAGCAGTTCAGATAATGTAAACCAAGCAAAGTGATCATAATCTCAGATCTAATGCCGCTGTGATCATCTTAAAAGAAGGATATTTACTTTGTAACACCAAAACAGCTCTGACCCATCGAAGCATAGACGCCACCAGGCCTGCGAAGGAGTGCTGTGGTATTGTTAACAGCAGATCCTCTAAGTCTTGGATGTTCTGAGGTGTGACTGCGCTGGACCAGACTTCATCCCACATATGCTGGATTGGATTGAGATCTGGGGTAATTCGAAGCCATTCTAACTATAGTTATTTTCCTTAAACCATTCCTGAACTACTTCTGCAGTGTGGTACGAAGCGATATCCTGCTGGAGGAGTACTAACGAATACCAACTCCCCTTCTCTGAGTATAATATCAATATTCCCAGAAGTGCTCTTCGTCTGTAAGAACATTTAGTCAAGTCAGGGTAGTTCTATTCGTACAGCACCAAATAACATCAAATCATGTCTGAAGACTCTTTTTTTCTGTAAACAGCATGTCTCAAGACCCAGAAATGCCGACTTGAGCAAGAACTTTGCAGCAGTGGGGAAGGTAGAAAACTTCTGCTTTGACTGGTTGTCTTGAGAGGTAGATGGAGGTAGGTAGGTAGGTAGATAGGTGGTACGTGTCAAAGTAACATCCACATGAATGGCAGGCCGTAAAGTTTCAGCGGAACACTGCTAAAAGCATAAAACAACCTTCCCTGGTCCCCATGTGGATACAGCTCTGATTCTGACAAACCTTTTAATGGGACTTATTTTAGCGGCCAACCGGGGACAGAAGGGCCAGCCTATGGGTACACAATCTCCTGCACCATCCAATCAGAACCAGCAGTAACCTTTTCCAAAATTTGTAAAACAGTAGCTTTTGTATGTGGAAACAGATAGCAGAGGCTAGCCTTCACTAACCACCATCATCAAAAAGACTTCGGCAACAATGAACAGTTGTCCTTCTTTAGACCATGTTTGGTAGGTACTAATTTAGACGTGACTCACATCCTTTTCCTGTCTGACCTTCTTCCTGCTTTCTACGAATAAACTCCAGGACCAACGATTTATTTACTACCTAGTATATCCCATCCACTGACATGATAACAAGATAATCATTGTTATTCACTTAGCTAGTCAGTAGTCAGAATGTATGATTGGTCTGTTAAGACATGCAAGACAAACCAATACTCCAGTACACAAAGTACAATGGAGAATGATATTCCGACATTGCTAGAGATTTCAAGAAGTTTCATCATGTTGTCAGAAAACAATAAAGTGCTCGGTGTTGTAGTGTTTATTTCAATCCTGACTCTTCTTCCTTGTGTTTTCGAAGTCAAGGTTGTATGTGGGTGCAGTATGAGAACTGGAGAACACTGCTTTCATAAGTCTTATACATTTGATATTTACTCCTTCTCCTTCATTCAATCTTTGAGTGCTTAAGGACACAAACTTAACAAACAGATCCCCCAATCCAGTAAAATTCATCCTACTTGATACTGATGGATTCAACTTAATGAGACCTGTGCTGTCTGCATTTTGATACTATGTGAACTTGTTACCCAGTATCTCGTTGCCTTTCACTGAAAAAATAATAAATATGTGAACCGTATTCTATCATTCAAAAACCATACAATAAAGCCAGTCTGTTAAGACTGAAACTTCAGAGAAGGTACCAAACATAAATCGTTCATAGTTGTTGCCATGGCCACCGTTAAAAACCCTTTTATAATATACAGTGTCCAATGTATGAATTATAAATGGATTGGCTGTTATTGGAATTTTTAAGCCTAGATATTATAGATTTAGGCTAGTAAAAACAGGACATATAAATTTAAATTATAGGCTATACTGTATATTTGGCGACCATGGTTTGTAACAATGAATGTGAAAACTCCCATAATCCCAAACTACGTATACCTTCTGTGTAAACCTTAGAAACCGCATAGTAAACACTAAATTGTGATGTCACTCAACCAGGCCAAAATGATATCCAATACCTTAATCAACAGCTAGAAAAACTATTGTCCCCCAATTTTAATATCTTGCTGTTCCATCTTAGGCAGCAGCAAGTGCAACCAAACGCTTTTAATTGCTGTACATCAGACTTTGAGGTCGCTGTGGTAGAATATTGGCCCACTCTCTTCTTTACAGAACTACTGCCTGTATTTTTAATCTTGTTCATCTTGTTTCTTCCCTGTGTTTCACACAACGTGGTTCAGGACCTCTCACACACTCACACACGGGGGGGAAAAAAACACTTATGTGCTGCAAAATCAAACTGTATGTACTTTTGAGAAATGGTTTATACCAGTCTTGGTAGAAACTATATGTATACATGAAGGAGAAAAAAATGAAAAAAAGACATAGATACGTTCCCAGAGGTTAGTTTGACCACATGGATGGGGTTGATATTTCAATCAATCAATCAATCTTTATTTATATAGCACCAATTCGCAACAACTGTTGTCCGAAGGTGCTTTCCAGAAAGAGCAGGTCTAGCCCGAACTCTTTATGTAATAAGCTGAGGATGCTTTAGTTATTTATTTGGATTTTAAGAGTACCACACTTAAAAGAACGTCTTTATTCTCACTATCAACACCACTCATTTTTCTACTGAACCAGCAGATAGTATTGTAAAGGATGGTTCTCATTTGGACTTCAGACAGTTATTAAGTCATAGCTTATGGAAGACAATATGCCCTGCATATTCAATATCATCATTAAAAAATTAGTGTGCCTGTCTTAAATTGGTTGGCCAGCTAATCTTGTTAAGCTTTTTGCCTGAGGCCTAATTCAATGGAAAGTGATATAGTGACCGTGCAACTATTTAGAAGCCTCCTTCCAGCTTTCATAAGTGGCATTATGTTTGTAGTAGGAGGGAAACATCAATAAAATGTAATGCGGAGGTAGAGGAAATATTATATAATAGGTCTATCTATTCTTCTGATCTATTAGAGGACTCTAAAGGGGGATTAGGCCATGTTGTTCTGTTTTTAACTTGTATGAGTGTGTGATTAATAAAGTATAGTGGTACTTCGGTTTACGAGTGCCTTGCTTTAAGATTATTTTGATATACGAGCAAAAGACTCTCACAGAAAAATTTGCCATGCTTTATGAGAGGGGATTTCATTTGCAAACGTTTTTTTTTTGGCTCGTAACACTGATTTTTCCCGGTACGAGCGAGTACCTGTATCTCGTAAGATACTTGCTTGGTATACGAGTGCTCTGCTTTGGTTCACAAGCATCCTGTTTGAAGAAGTCAAAGACACAAGCGTAGTTTTTCCTTTCTGCGCCCAAAGAATAGAGCGAAACACAAATGGACCTCAGGTCAGCCTCCCAAGCGCTCGCTCTCAGATAACGTTATTCACTCACAGGAAATATCCGCGCTCATGCCTGCTTACGTTCGGAAGGAATCGAGTGAGACGAAGTTCAGTGACCCAGAATCTGTAATAAATGAGGCTTTTATATCATTTATTATTGCTATTTGTTAGTAAAATTACTTTTAGTCTGTATAAATTAACGTGGAAAATGATTTTCATAAGAATATTTTTGGGTTATCGAACGAACTAATGGGATTTCCATTCATTTGAATGTGGATATTCTTTCGGTTTACGAGTTTTTTGGTTTGCGAGCAAGGTCTCGGAACGAATTAAGCTTGTAAACGGAGGTACAACTGTATACATTATAATTAGTAACTTATAAGTATTTTTGCTTAATGACGCTTGCAGACATTAAGCCAAGTTTTCTCCAAAGGGGAAAAACAGAATTCCATCCATCCATAGAAGATATTTCTCCACTCTCTATAATGTGAATGTTGTAGACAGTCTCATTTGGCATTCCCACTGCATCCAAGGCGAAGGAGAGTAGACCGATCATCCATAACATTCTAACCGGTCAGCAGGGGAAGTCATCAGAATAATGCTCCCCGCCACACTGCAGAAATGGTTCGGGGATGGTTTGAGGAACACAACAATGAGTTTAAGGTGTTGACTTGACCAACATATTTCCCTGCTATCAGTCCAATCTAGCATCTTTAAGATGTTTTGGACAAACAAGTCTGATTGACTGAGGCCTCACCTTGAAGCTTAATGGACTTAAAGGATCTGCTGCCAACATCTTGGTGCCAGATACCACACCACACCTTCAGAGGTCTGCTGGAGTCCATGTCTCCACGGGTCAAGCTGTTTCGGTGACCAAAAGGGGACTAAATATTTTTATAGCTCATCTGGTTTACTAATGGGCAATATTTTGGCTGAAAGTCGGGGCACACTCTGGACATTTCACCTGTTCTCCACTGGACTGGCAGATAGAGACAAGCACCATTCACGCTCATATTCAACATCTATGACAAAAAAAAGTTAAATAAAAATAATCAATTCACTTCTTTTGCATGTATTTTTGACTGTGGAGGAGAACCCGGTAGCCCAGCAGGATCCCAAACAAAAAAGTAGAGAACATGCAAACTCCAAAAAAGAAAGGCTCCAAGTGGATTTAAACCAGAACTTCCTGCTGTGAGGCAGCTGTACTCCGCAATGACTTGTTGACCAAATATGACAAGTCAGTGCGTTTATGCAGTTCTCCTGTAGTTTTTGTTTCCTCCTCGCACTTTAGACATTTTCAGTTAAATAAGTTTTCCCTTACCACTTAATATTTCACGCCTTCATCGTTCCCCTCTCTGACAAGTTTGTCAGTTATGTAGTGTTTGTTATTTCTGTGAGGTTACATTGCACGTACTGAAATGAGACAGAAATGAGACATTTTAAACTGGAAAATACCATACCTATGTGAAATAATATATTCTCATATATATATATATATATATATATATATATATATATATATACTGTATATATCAGGCTTTATATAAAAAAAGCAATCAAATATTGTTTGGTAACCAAATGATCTGGTAATGAAAAATATTATCTGTAAAATTATCATGTCTGGAGTCCCGGCACCAGCCGCCACAAAGTTTTCCCTTGTAGCTTTTTCTATAACACAACAACAGGGAAAATTAAACTTACTTGTTTGATATTGCTGTTGTAGCATGATATCCAAAGTTCTGCATCTTATCTTATTGTGAGTATTGGGTATAAACAATATGAACATCAATAATATACATCATAAATCACTGTGCATAAGCGGCACAAATAAACTGGAACCAAATTTAAATTCTTTCTTATTTTGCTGGAGATCCTCTGACCCCACTTAGCAGCCCCCTTGTGTCCCCAGCCTCCTGTCTGAGGAGCAGCAGCTACAGATAACAGAGATGGAACACCTTACATCAGAGTGCTCTTAGTAGGAGAAGAGTTTCTGTACATGTCAGAATCACCAGGAAACCGTTTTCTAATCGGTCTGCCATTAAAACACCATCCAACCACACATACAAAAATACACCGTAGCTCACACTGATGAGGGTTTCTGGCCTGACTCTGTGATCGACCCATTTATCATGTAATTAGTTGGGCAGAACACTGAACTGAATACACACCACCTGACACAACATTGGTGACCAACAGAAAAGGGTTCAATGAGAAATAAAACTGTTTGCATCATGTGACACAAATAGTTTTATCTGTGCTACTTTGTCTTTTGGATTAACCATGATTGGTGCTTTCAGTGGCAGAGACACATTACTTTTAGTGTTTGTGGAACACTGGTATGCATATTCATTGTTGTCCTGTTCCTTGCCCTTGCAATAAGAGGAAGTGCATCATCACTGGCTGAAATGCCAAGTCACTCAGTCGCCCACAACAGCTTCTTGTGGCGGCTGGAAACAGAGATGAGCAGACACACTCGTGACGAAAGGCTGGTAAGCCCTTTTTAATCTGAAAAATTATTAGCATTTTATAGTTGTGGCATTATTACAACTAGATAGAGTGCAGACATCTGCCAAGCATATTTACAAATCGTCCAAACTTTCTCACATAGCCCCTGACTGAAAGAACTTTGACTCTGTGAGAAACATTTAAGTCAGGTCCCCTTCTTCTTCTTTGACAGTTCCCTTTGGGGGCTGCAACAGGGGATCATCTGTATGCATTTTAACCTTTCCTCTGCATATTCTTCTGTTATACCAACCAACTGCATATCCTCTCACCACATCCCAAAACCCCATCTTCGGTCTGCCACTTTCTCTCCTGCCTATCCCTCCTTTGTATGTGACCAAAACAATCTCTTTCTGGCCTCTCTTTCTTTGTCTCAAACAAAGTCTCCAACAAAGAACCAAAAAGTAATTATAACAATATTGTAAACTTTATTGATCACATACAGCCAACATAGTGAAAACGATTTCTTTGTATTTGACCCGTCCCTGAGGGAGCAATGGGCAGCTTTTTTATTGAGGGTTTCAGGGTCTTGCTCAAGGACCCTACGTCTTGTAGACCTGCTGGGGCTTGACTCGGCTACCTTCCGATTGGGAGAAGGCCGCTCTACGCACTGTGCTACAGCCACCCCATGTGGACCCGTATTTGTTGATGTACTAGATGAGAGTTCTCATATGGGCTCAACAACACGATTGTGGGACTAGCAACGAGCTGCGTACTTATAGTCTATTTAGAAAATAAAACACAAAAATTCAAAGTTATTAAGATGATGAAAGATAAATTAGCCAAACAAACTTAATGATCTGGCTATAATGTGATTTTCCTAAACTCATACAAGACTGAGCCAAAACGTAAGAAATTAAATATCGAGTGCAATAAGTTACGTTGAATTTTTGAGTTTCCATAACATTTTAATTTTAATAGATTTACACAAAACATTTTTTGGAGGTGGATCTCAATGCAGAGAAAATCTTGATCATGAAACGGATATTTTAGATAAATTATCATCTCTGTTTCCTCTTCGAGATAAATTTGACATATCTAAAGCTGTGTACTTGCTCCTCAGTCTAAAAGCAATTTCCCCCAAATCTCAGGAATCAATAAAAGAAACAGTATTTGATGGATGAATGATGATAATAAGATTTATGCTGGGGACTTCATTGTGGTTCACCTTTTTTACAAAATCGGAATCATGCTTCTGTTCATATATGTCAGCCTCTTGGTGATTAAAAAGCTGAGCTAAAATGGATGAAAGTGAATATTATTCACCAGTGAAGGCGGGGTGGGGGTGGGGTGAGGGTCTTTATGGAGCTTCTGGGCCACAAAACAAACGTCAAACCTTGCATTAGTGTCTTCATTTGGGGTCTGGTGACAACAGTGGCGTGACCTTTGCTAGCTGAACATTGGGCACTTAAGAGTGGTGGGTGGTGAGGGGGGTGCTCGGATGTCTGGTTGCTGCTGCCCTGGAAATAGCTTTTGCAGTCTCATAATAATAGCCATCTTTGGTGCAATTAAATCATCCATTTTTCCCCCTTATGGCCTTCATCTCCTGTCACTTACATGCCTCGGTTTTAATATCCACTATAGACTGGGGGAGGGAAGAGGGAGAAAGGAAGGAAGGAAGAAAGCAGGAGTTAGAGTGCATGGAGGTAGGAGAGAGAGAGAGGGTGGGGGAGGGGGTGGGGGTGCGGGACAAGACAGACCTTTTGTGTGAGCACAGATTAATTAGAATCCTTCTGGACTGTCATTAGAGCTCATTAAAAGGAGCCACAGTCATACAGGCATCAAACAAAGAGCCGGGACTCAACCCTCATCCAACCCCCACCACTGTCTGCTCATCTCACAATAGCTTCCGATGAGTGTGTATGTGTGTGTGTTCTTAGGTGTGTGTGTGTACGCATTTGCATGGTCATATGTGTTTTATTTGTGTGTGCAATGTTGGCCAGTTAGCATAAATCCATGCATGACTCCTAGTGTGTGTTTAGTAAGAACGACTACTTCCTTTGCTATGGCAAAGTGTGTGTGTGTGTGTGTCTTTGTGTGGCTCCAAGCTCGGATTGGTATGTAGATGAAGCATTATGTTAATGATATTTTCCCCCTTTTTTTTCCACTGAGTCTCCACAGGCCCTGTTAGCATAAATGATGCTCCCCCAGCAAGCCAGCCGAGGTTCGCCCATCACCACTAAAGGGATGAATTAGGCTTCCGAATCCCAGATCAGATTCTTGTTCATTTTCAATAAGGAATGGTCTGGGGTTCCACATGCATTATGATGAGAGTGTTTATGGGTGCTTATTACTGGGTGCCCATGGTGGCAACCAAATGATAATGTACTGGAGTTATTACCTCGCCGTGCTGAAAAAGCCAGTGGCTTTGACAATTACGTTAACGACTTGCAAAGCTTTGGATTTGAGAGAATCACTAGTTTCATGAATATTGGAGTACATAAAAATTTAGCACTAGAAATTTTAACATTTCCGTAACCCTCTGAGCCACCTTCTTGAATAACATACGTTAATATTAATTTACTATGATTGGATACAGGTTCATTACCCCATAAAGCACCTTTAAGAATTGTCACTATTGCCTGAGAGCAAGAGGGTTTTGGGCTCAAATCCTTTCTGTGTGGAGTTTGCACATTTTCTCAGCATTCACGTAGCTTAACCTTAGGGAGCAAGTCTTACTCCTACAGTCCAAAAACATGGTTGATTGGTGACTAAATTCTGAGGAATGGTTGTTTTCCTTGATATGATGGACTGACAATATGTCAGTCCATCATATCGGTGTATCAGTGTACCCACCTTTTTTACAATGTCAGCAGTGATAGGCTCAAGCCCCTCATGAACGCTGAAATGGCTACAGAATGATAGAAAGATAGTTTATGACCTCTGCCAAGAATGACGTAATGTTTTCACCTGAATCTGTTGGTTGGTTGTTGTGTCAGCAAGATTCCAGAAAAATTATCAACCAAATTTCACTTAAATGTGTATTTTTGTACATTTCTATGATATGATCTGATGTACTCTCCTTCTTGTCACTTTGCTAAACTGTTAGGGCCACAGCCGGTACCACTTGTGCTTCTTGTATATTTCATCAAGTTGTTCATCTGTTAACCAGCAGGGTACAGGCAGTAACCCTGGATAGAAACAGATAATCAGCGGTAGAGACCCCAAAAGGGCATAGCCGCAAGAAAATGAAGAAGAAATTCGGATTTCGTAGGATCATCGGATGTATATATTCTCTTGCCCGTAACTGGCACCCGTTACTGGAGGCGTCTCCTGATCCTTCACTATTGTGTGTTCTGTGTTCTTGGAACAAAAGATCACACAATAGTTGTGTGTTCTTCCAATCCTTTGCCTGGGACCAATTCCAACCCACGAATCCGGTTGAATAAGCCACCAAAACTAAGAATCAAAATCAATTTCTACCAGATGTCTAGCGCGGCTGGTTTTGTTGTGCAGCTCACTGTGTCACTCGTTGTATTTGTTATTTATGTATTGGAGCGATACTTGTAGAATGCGACATTATTGTGATTGCAATTCAATAAAGACATTAGACATCTGGGGTTTATGTTTTGGTTTTGGTTTATTGTGGTTAAAACATATTGCACACATTTAGATCAGTGCTGTTGTATCTATTTTAGGTTAAACCTCAGATCCCAGTTTAAATAGAGAGGATTTAATTTCAAATCATTTTGTTCACAAGCTAGCTTAAGGTTTGTTAGATTCCTCATTTGGCTTTATTACTTTAATTGCTTAAAAGAAAAGATGTTTGAATGTTTCCTAATATATTGAATCCACTTTTATTTAACTAAGTCTATTAAACAACTTAATTTCACCATCAACAACTGGTGTTTGTGTTGCTTCCCTTTCCCCTAAAGACCTGGGTAACTGCAAAATTGTCAAACTAGTCTGCATTTGAACAACCCCTGACGAGAATTGGCCTGCCACTGTGAAGCGCCAGGCAGATTGAGGTTCAGGGTCTTTCTCATTGACCCTTTGACACGTGGATAGCAGGGGCATCCCAGGGATTGAAGTGTTGACCTTCGGATTTGCGAATGACTGCTCTCCCTCCCAAGCCACAGCTTGCTTATAGGTATATATACAAGCTAACATTAAAATGACTGTGGTGGCAGAATACACGTCAACAAAATGTACATTGACTTACTTTATAGGTTTATGAGGTTTATAACTTGGGGTGTGGCAATGTTTTTACCTGATTCTGTTTGTTGTTTGCTTGATTGATGGGATTGTTAAACTTTTTGGCTTGGCTCCACACCTACCGTACCTCCCATGTTGTAATTAGCGTGCTGAAAAGAAAACCTGCCAACCATTCCTGGCCAGAATATATAACTGCCAATGTGGTCGATACATATCGGTTGCACATTTAAGATGACTACTATTCCTATGTAGTAGTAATATGTGACTCAGGATCCTCGCATCCATATATTTATGAATGAAGATGGCATTTTACAGATGACTGATTGATCAGTTCGCAAAGCTGTAATACCTTTTTGGACCTTTTGATGTAGTCATAGGAAGTAAACCAGTAAAGTAAAACCCAGTTTTAAGCCTGAAAGGACCTCACTAACCACAAATCTTGTCATCATATACGACACTGATGTGCTGATTTCCACCAATAACACCATTCCACTTTTTATTGAATCCATGAAGACGTGATTGATGCCTTTGAGGAAGAAACTCAGTTATCAAGCACTGCATAGCGTCACAATTTGAACTCCATCTTGGAAAATTTGGAAGAAATGGAAAAATTTTACTCTAATATCATCCACAGCAATGCCGCTATTAGTGATAAGTTTGCTCCATTGCTTTAAGTTTGAGCACCCAGCCAGAGCTGGATCAAAAATGTCTTTCTCTCGTCTGAGAGCTGTGGCAAAGTTCAAATCATTTCTCACTCCAGTGAACACTAAAAATGTAATGCATGCTTTTATCCCCCAGCAGACACTACATTATTCTTCTTTCAGGTCTCCCAACAAAATTGGGACCTTCTTCTTAAATGCTGCTCTGACAGTTTGAGCAAGGACAAGAAAGCCCCTTGCATCCTTTTTTAAAGTCTGAAATAAAGAACTCTCAACCTAAACCTAGGCAAATGTTCAATTAGGATGGCCTTTTTTTATTTACATTTACGTTCTCTCTCCCATTCTTTGCTCACTCCCCAGATCGGTTCCCAGACAGAGGGCAATCACCCTTTAAGGCAAACCAATTTGATTTTGCAACAACCTCAGTGAGCCAATCATCTTGTTCCTGTCAAACTCGATCTCTTTCTGCCGCTGTCTGCTGTCGTTTAAGTGAGCGATCGATGCATTCCTCCTCCACCTCATCACTACTTTAACTTTTATGAGAAACAGTGTCCACCAAGTTCTTCGGAGTCCCCCCTCATAGCCATCTCACTAGGTCTTATTCAATCTTCAACTTCACTAGAACTTCAGATCCTTTGAGGGAATATTTTATTATTAGGGGCTGTAATCATCATGTACACTTTCTCAAAAGTTTCTTCACCTTTACCGAAGATGAATATGTCGTGCATTGCGTTTAAACACATATATTTAATTACTGTTTCAACCGATTTTTAAATTTTAATTTCTCTTGATTATTGGGTTACGCTAATGTTGCTCCGTGGACTTCAAGTGAAACATCATGAAAGATATTAGCTCCATGAATAATCATAGAATTTGATTTTGACTTTCATACTTGATAAGTTTTCCAGAATGCCTGTCAAATGGATTTTTACAGTCCCAAAGGAAATTCAACAGATTTCTTATGGGGAAATACATGAACCTCCCACAGTTTGAAGGGAATATTGAGATTAAGATGCCACTTTAAAATGAGACTACACTTATCAAGGATTTATGAATGTTTTTTTAATTAAGTTATAAATTAAGACGTAGATACCTTATTAATCATTAATAAACTATTATAAACAAATAATAATACATGTTTCAACGATCAATACAGTTTCACTATTTGGCAAGGGACAAGTCACTGGCACCTAATGAGTTATAGCTGTTTATCAAAGATTTTTACTGTACACTCCTTATAAAATATATTAATATTTGACGATATCATGAAGTTTAAACTTTTCCGCGAGTATTTTTAAATTTTAATTTTCCATTCAGATGAGCATCTGAGTTTCACCTGTATTTTTTTTTTTGGCCCCAACATCAGTTCTAGCAACAGACCTGATCAAATGATCAACTGTTTTCATAGCCACAGGCAGAGCTTAATTAGATGCTTGTTTAGAAGTTTAGATAATGCAGTGAGGAGCTGCCTTTTCACTGAAGAAGTCTACAGAAAGTTTGATTTATAATCTATGTTAGTACTCGCAATACGATCCTGGCAACAGGGAGTCTACCATTGCTACAGATTCCCTGTATTACAAATCATAATTGTCTTCTTCCCTTCATAATGGATTACAATTAAGGGATCCTATATATCATAGTACTCCTTGGGCGGTCCAAATTCACTCAACTTCAAAAAATCAATTAACCGGATTTATTTCTACTCCTACTCCTACTGATTGACTCAACAGTTGATGCATAGACCTGTGGAGCCAGTGTGAAATTTGATATAGTGTCTCAATGAAGGTGACATTCTTGATTTCACTGAAAGGACTACTACCATCCCATTTTAAAATGGATACCATGGATTTAGTTAAGCGCTGTTGATTTATATGGAGCCATGTTCGACCATTTTCATGAAAGTGTTAGAGAATGATTTAGACTTGGACTGTGTGTGTGTTTGTGATGAAAGAGAGCTATTGCCAGCTTACCTCACTAAGCAGCACAGTTAGCAGGAGCTGAAGCAGAGCTACATTCCCACAGATAATCTTTAACATCTTGCTGAGTCCATTGCACTACAGCCCTTCTCTCTCTTTTCCCTCTCTCTCTCTCACACCGACAAGTGTGACAGTGGATCCAGTGGACCGCTTATCACTCCCCTGGCCGACATCATTCAAAGTGGACTTTTAATTTGTCAACAACAGTAATCCCTGGACCTATCTGCATTTGTGTGTGTTTGTGTGTGTGTGTGTGTGTGTGTGTGTGTGTGTGTGTGTGTGTGTGTGTGTGTGTGTGTGTTTGGTTTGTAGGATAACTAATGCTCCTGTATCCAGCCTGAGTTAATGCACAGCTTGTTGAGCAGCTCGCGCTCTTTCTTCAGCTTCAGCCTTTGCGCTTCCTATTTCAAGGTCGTAATGTTTCTATAACCTCCGAGCGTAATTTTACTCAGGCTTTCTTACTAATTGTTTTCTATTTTTTCTCAAGAGAGCCTTAATCCAGAGAACAAATTAATATCTGGAACAAAGGAGACAAATGGTTCCCTCTCGTCAGTGGAGTTAGGTGGAGGTCTTGTGATGTGTTTTTTTTTGCTGTCAATGGTTTGTTCGTCTGTTGTTATGCCTGCAAGTGACTCAAATAATAACTCTCATTTAATAAAATGTTATAGATGACATTTATTTCCACTATTTTCCCCCATTATCAACTACGACTGAAGTAATCTCTATTACTGCTTAGCATTAATTAAATGTTATATTTTCCAGTGTGATTTCTCAGAGCATCCATCAGGTCAAAGGTCTTCTGGAATAAGATTCCAATGCCTTTTCACGGCAAGTGTGGGAGCTTTGACAGGTGTCCTTGGTAAGGTATTTTGGTAATTCAACACAAATGTAGACAGTTAGACACACATTATTTCAAAAAAAGAGGTCATGTTGAGGATGTTGTGTTCTTTAAAATGTGTTTACTGTTCCAACCCTTCGCAGGAATATATTCATTTACATTATTTTACCTTCATTGTGTATTCCCAGTCTCATTCCATGACATGTTGTCCATCCCCTTAATCGGTCACAGTCCCCCCCCCGCCTGAGTATGGAATATCGGGTGATAGGGTCCTGTGACATATTCGTGCATCTGTCAGTAGGGTGAATGGTGCCAAGGGCTGCTTTGGAATTCTGAGAGTTAAAAGTGAATGCAAACATCACTGAGAGATGACAGTATGTTTACTCGTGCCACCTCTGCCCAAAATGAAAACTCACCATTTCACCAAACCCTTTCAGTGACCCCAGAGTGTCCCCAACAAATGAAAAAAGGCATTCACGATTTAATTTGGAAAGATTTTTTTTCAACCTTTTTTTTTACCTAAATGTATAGCTGAGGTGGGGCCATTAGCAGGAAGCTCATTTGAGAAAAAACGCACATCCTTGAAAGTGTCACGAGACAAGTGGATGAGAACATGTGATCTCTGCTTAGTTGAATGTTCACCAGTTCCCAGGAAGTTACCCAGACTCGGTTCACCCTCACACTTTTAAATTAGAGGGTACAAAAAAAAACTTTTCTCATTACACCTAAATTTGGGTTGTGCGGATTTGGATTACCATTCGAGCAGGATAAAGTTGTTTTCATTTTTGTTTCCATTTCTTCTGTAGTTTTGAATAGTGCTGCAAAACTGTTTTGCTGTGAAGCTCCAGATGTGCTTTGCAGACTCAGAAACGTCTGTCTTATTTCCAGTCACATATTGTTGAGTAGATGATCTGCGAGACTTCATCCATTTGACCCTTCCATTCTCAAATGTAGCCCATTCTCAGAGCAGTGTGAAAATCAGCATGAGCTACAGGTGCAGCAACGACGAGCATGGCGGCAGCGGCGCTGCTACAGGCTATAGTGTCATAGAGGTGTTGACTTCCTGTGTGAGAGCCAGCAGTGTTTGACACAAAGATCACGGTGTCCTGTGTGCTGCAGAGCGACATGAATACATGCATGACTTAGTGTCCATTATGCCCAAGCAGGTCCCATAGCTCCCCCTGATCCTACAGTGTGTGCGTGTGTGTGTGTGTGTGTGTGGACCCTAACCGAACACACACACAGCAAGCATGCTGCTAACATTATGAAAATGTTATGGATGATATGGGAATGTCTCTGTTGTTGAAGGTTTTATTGTGTTATGCATGAGAGCTGTATGCCTGTATAATATATAAAGGCTGCTGTCCAGCCTTGGGTCGTAAAGGGTGCAGGTTAGTACAGATCCTGGATCAGGTAATGTACTGCTTGTTTACAATTGCAGCATAACAATCAACACTGGTGAAAGCTGCAGTTAAAATCTGTAAACAATTACATGATCATCCTCTTGCTGTTTCACCTGTTGCGATAAATTTGGCTTTCACTGTTGTATTTCTGATTTAACTTTAGCCAAAGTGTACTGTCTGAAATACAGGATGAATTTCGGGCTTTCATTGCTTTTTTAAAATAATATTAATGAGATACGATACTTAGTTAGTGGAATTCAACATTTTTAAGTTAAATGAAACTTCAAGAAATTCAGAGTTTTTACTGCTCAATCTGATTGTATATTGTAAGCATTTGGGTTGACGGTGAAAGAGTTGAATTTGGCGAAATACTTTTAAGACGTTTTAAGAAGGATTTGGCAGCCCTCAAATTAAATCAGACGCATCAGCGTCCTCTGCAGATCCTTTGTGTTAGCGCGATAACTCAAACTGTTTCATGGATCATTTTCAAAATGTATACCCGCATAGACGTCAGTGCGAGGAAGAACTGGACTGATTTTGATAGTTCATATTTCTTTCACCAGGTAGCCTTTTTTTTTTTTTTTCAACAAAAATACTGTGGACGTAACTTCACATTTAACTTGAAGAGTTCAATCCGGGGAATTTCTTGCACAACATAGGGAACTGGGGACTTTTCGGGGATATAGCCTTGCTGTTGGGGACAAGAGCGTAGGCCTAGTTTATATGTTTGCAGTTATGTCGACAAAGTCTAAATTTATCAGCCTCACTTCAGACCAAAATGTAGGCACTTTAAGATCTCAATATTTATATAGTAACAATGCCGGCAATCATTTTACTGTCATCAGCCTCGGTACCATGAGGTGTGTCCATACACTTGGTCCAATGATAGCACCATAAAATGACCTGGGAGTGTTCAATTGTAGCTGAGGTTTCAAGAAAGCTGCTTGTACTTGGCAAACTACAAAATACAAAAGTGCAAATGATGTAGTGTAAATCAAGGAAGAAGCTACATTAAATCATCGAGACGGAACACAATTTATCTTCTGCGCCTCTCTTTCAAAGTAGGAGCATTTCAAATCCACTGCTCAGCAAAATGAGACATAAAACCACCCAAAGCATTTATGTATTCCATAAACATAAAAATAGTTAACAAATTCCAACAGTGTTCAAAAAGCTTCAACATTAAAATTTAAAAACAGAAAAATATATGTTCAATTGTTTAGGGTAGGATAGCTGTATCAGTGGGTATTGCCTCCCACAATGACCAAGTTATTTCCAGACAGAATGCAGTTTGTTTGAGTTGCATTTATTTATTTCATAATGGAAGGAGACTTCTGACAGAGGAATAATCTGCTGGCTGAGGTTTTCCTAAGGAAACTGCACTATTTCTGAAGCTTTCTGTATCTTGATTGGGCAGCTGTAGCTCAGTGGGTAGAGATGCTGTCTCCACATCGGCAGGTAGCCAGTTTGAGTCCCGGGAGGGTCTACTTGTCGTAGGGTTCTTTTTTTCCGGTGTACTGAGATCAATCCCGCATCCCTTGTCAAAGGGCAAGATCTTATACACGCCATGAAACCATCTGTAAATATGTGTAAATAAGCATGTATGCACTGTATGCAGAGGAAACATTTACTATCGCTACAAATCACTATGCCAAATGCAATCTGTTATTTCTTAACACATTTCAGGACAATGTGTCACGCTACCAAGCCAGTTATGGGATTTTCATTTACTAGGTGTCAGAACCCCCCAATCCACATGGACTGCAGTGTTTCAAACTGAACTAAATCTGCTTTCCTGACACTGCAGCACATATCAGAAAGAGCTACGTCTGCAGTAAAAATGCTAAATGTCTCAGAGAGAGACAGTTGTCTCAGCTTAACGTTCCGACCTGGAGGGAAAAATCTGCACAACTGCTCCATATCTTATGGAGGAGTATTGATCTTAACATTTGAAGGAATACATTGCTCAACCCACAGGGTCGATTTTATTTGGACACCCAGTAGAAACATTTGAATAACACTTGTACATGCAGTTGGGAATCTATATTGAAAGCGTATGCATTTGATCACTTTTGCCATGTGTTGATGTTGTTTTTTGAAATTCTGAACAGAAATTGCCTTGAAAATTGACCTGAAAATTGAAGAATAAGACAACCAAACTTTTTCCACCAAACATGGACTGTTTCCCCCTTATGAACCTGGACTTGTTCACTGTATGAACCTGAATTGTTTCACAGTGTGAACCTGGTCTGTGTCACTGAATGAACCTGGACTGTTTCACTTCGTGAACCTGGACTGTTTCATTGCATTAAACTGCAATGTTTGTCCTGGACTTCATCGCTACTGGAGCTGGTTTATTTTCAGTTCTTGATACGTGACTCTTATTCCTTCTTTACTGTACTTGTGTGTGTTTTGTGGATTTCATTCACAGCAGTTACTGATTAACTTTGATGAGTAATTTAATGAAAAGCCAACCTTTGCTGCTTCTTGATAAGCAGTTTGTGTTTTAATTGAGATGATCATGAATGTCCCTGGTCCAACGTCCAATAAGTGAAAAGTTACGAACCTTACGTGTATATAAGACTACCTGAGTTTGGCGTAACTCTGGACTCCACTTGATCTGTTGTCTGCTCTTTCCTCACTGAAGGAATGAATGCCCTTCTATTAAGGTTTAGTACCAACACACACTGTTTTTATCCTTCCATATAATAAATCTACTCTGAGTGAATTCCAGGCCTTTGGATGTTTGCTTTTGGCTTTGTCTTTAATCCTATTTTGCACAGATGCATTCATGGCTTCTCTGCTGCCGCCATAGCAGCTAATCTGGCTCCAACTAATCTGGCTGGCCTTGTTGTTTTAGTCTGTTTGCTTATTAATAATTGGATATTTACACTAACCAAGCCATTGCATACTGTTTTAGTCTTTGGGTACTATTTTTCATTCTACAAAACTTGATAAAATTCTCTACAGGGACTCCTTCCTGTGGCAGAAATTGGACAGAGCAGCGGCCCTTACAATAACTTTCTTGGGTGGAAACATGGTTACCTGACCGTCTGGCTTCAGAGAACACAATTAAAAAATTGCCCACTAGTGTGCCCTTCCACTGGACAAAACATAATATCATGACTTCCATTGTTGCCCTTGAGAGGAAGAATACTCTAATATGCTTTTCAGGGTGCCCCTCCAATGGATAAAATGTGATAAAATATCCTAAAGGGTATCCTACCCATGGACAAGACATGCTAACGTGCCCTCCAGTTACCCTGCCCAATGCACAAATTTGTCTGAAATTCCTGGGTCCCGTTGCTCTGGACAAAACTCGAAGAAAATCTTTAAAAGGATCCTCCCTTTGTTCAAAATTGGACAAAGAGCCCTTTCTTGTACCTTTCTTGGGTACTAAACACAGTTAAATTCCCTTCCAGCTCCCTTTCCAGCATAGATAACTTGAAAAAATGCCCACTAGAAGTCCTTCAAGTGTAAAAAACCTGATCGTGTTCAATCTCCAGTGGACAAAATGTAATAATGTTCCATCTGGAGTGCACTTTCTGTGGACAAAAGTTGATAAAGAACCCTCTAAGATACTTTTCCAGCAGGGATACAGTATAGGCTGCCATATATTCTGGAAAATATGTTGGCCTCTGTGAGCCTCTCAAAGGTTTAATATTACCTCAACACCTTCCGTTTGTTTCTGCCCATCCTCATACTACTGGACTCATTCTTATTTCTTTTGGCCCTTGCTACTTGAACAGTCTGCCACGGTGCGAAACGATTGACTTACAATGAGCACGTCCCATTTACTGACTGCCTGGCAGTGCTTGTTCTTAACACAATGCACAAAGCCTTACTACTTTACTCCCAAGTAAACGTTCTCTTGACATTTGCATCCTTCCAGCAATATAATCTCGCTACATTCAGTTATCAGCCTGGAGAGTTCTATTTCAAACGTCAATGAACACAGCAGAAAAAAAACTCAGTGCCACATCTCTAGTCAGAAAATCAAAACAAAATCCAACACAACCAGTATAGTTTCATTGTTGCAGGTTGGACATCATGCTGTGCCCTCCAGTTACACTTTATTACCTGTGAAATAGGAGAATTAATAGGGTGACGATGACAGGTGCGGCGTAAAGAAGGACTAGAAATTCTAACCGACCGGGCCCAACCACTCTTGTTGAAATTCCTGTTTGTCACAGACCCACATACTGTCAGAAAATCATCATTTCCCTCCCTCTACCACTGTGAACAGATTAAAACAGGTGGCTTTTTATTTTTCCACATAGCCTGTGGGATATTAATTGAGGTGGGCTACTAATAAAACAGCTGAAAATGGTCCTGCCAGGGTATAAACAAAACACTGCTTAAGGAAGCTTTGTTGGTCTTTTACGTG
This sequence comes from Lophius americanus, assembly GCA_037951165.1. Classification (NCBI taxonomy): domain Eukaryota; kingdom Metazoa; phylum Chordata; class Actinopteri; order Lophiiformes; family Lophiidae; genus Lophius; species Lophius americanus. The sequence continues at coordinate 8,548,389 of JBBDHG010000015.1, read as the reverse complement.
TTTTTGTTTATTTGTCTGTACCGAGACTATAGGGAAATATCCTCTCCTATTGTTCTCAACAGCAGTGCAAAAAAGATGATTGCAAGAGGCAGGCAGAGTACCACAGGGAGGGAACTGCAGCTTTTCTCTTTAGCATTAAGAAGAAGGGAAGAACAAAATGCATAGAAAGCATCTTTTGAAAGAGGCACAGTTGCAATCATAGGGAACAAGACAGTGGGTGTCTATATGTTTCTGAGGGTTGGGGGTGGTGTGGGCTACCATGGCTAGCTTCTCTAGAGCTTAATGCATCCTCAATTAAGTAAACTCTTGAATTAGATGAAAAAGATGTAACAGATCATGAGACTTATGGTCCTGGTTGTGGTGATGAAGCTGTGACCGGCCCTGCTATGTTCTCAGTAAAGTTAAAACCCCATGATACCCACATGTTCTATCAAATTGTATGGCCTTAACTGGGGGGCTACAACCCAGCCACGAAGGTGTCGCTAATGTCAATATACTTCTTGTGCAAGTCCGAATAGGGAGGGTTGAGTCAGGAGGGACATCCAGCATAAACCTATGCCAAATATTACGGAACTGATTTCAAAATGAAATCTGCAGGGGCTTGGGTTAACAAATACCTTCAGAGGTACAGTTAGTCAGCAGAATGCTGGTGGTAACTATGGATGGATGACGATCTGTCCATGGATGGACATATGGTCCGATGTGGTGATCCCAAAAGAGGAAATCCAAAAGAAGAAGATGAGTCAAAGTGAAACCCTGAAATACGCTATATACTCCACAACTATAGCTACAGAATTCTTAGGGAAAATTCCACCATTAGAAAGCAACACAAACTCCACAACATATAATTATAAGTGGCAAATACTTTCTTTATGGCCTAATTTCAAATGGGTAAATTTTCAAAAGACTTGACAACTTTATTTAGCAATATATCATTCTTAATACTTTTTTTAACCAGCACTGCTAATAACACACACACACACACACACACACACACACACACACACACACACACACACACACACACACACACACACGCCTCACTTGCACTTTACACTACTCATCATGTCCACAACTGCACATTTAATTTCATTTAATTTAATTGTACATAATGTTATTCTGTAATATGCTCTTGCTGCTGTAACACTGCAATTTCCCCGTTGTGGGACTAATAAAGGTTTATCTTATCTTATCTTCTTTCTTGGAAAAGTCAGAATTAAAACGATGCCCACTGAGCTTTCTCTATAATTTTAGAACAGATAGCAGTCACAGGCGAATCGGGTAGGTATTTGATGAGTTCCAATCTGCATTGGTGGATGGCATTCATCGCAAAACTGGACCTATGAGCTGGTACCACCACAGGATTACAATGATCATATTTTGATGAAAATAATCATACCAGTCCGGTTTGCATCGCAGTTCCATGCTGATATTTTATTATTTTTTATAATTTTCTAAAATAAGCAATTATTCTCAATTTTATGTGGATACAGAATGAACTGTAAAAATCAAACTACTCATAACAAAAAGCTGTGCCTTGAGGATATAATATAGGATATAATTCTCTCTTCTCTTCTTTTTTTTTCTGAGAAATTGAGGGAGATAGTTTCAATTATTTTTTTGTCTATGCAAACGTTGCAAGTCTTGTGTGTACTACTCTTGTGTGTTGTGCTGTTTTTTGTGCTTTGCATTATTGTAATTCCTCTGACAAGGAGGTAATGCTTTTGGCTAAACTTGTTTGTCTGTTTATCAACAGAACAGATAGCGTTTTTAGACGCTGAAATGTAAAAGCGCTTTAGTCTAATACATATGACTATTTGAGAGTATGTGTGTGTGTTTGTCTGCGTGTGTTTATGTGTGTGTGTGTGAGAGGGTATTTCTTTGCCAGCCACTGTGGAGTGGAGAAGCCAGTGATTGCTGCTGATCAGCATTAAGCTAATACTAGCCTAGAATTCCAGCTTGTCTTCCAAGCTGACTGGCCCCTGCTGATTGTAATGGAGGGCTTTGGTTCTCAACACTCTGTTTTTAAAAGTGGATGACGCGAATCTGGTGTTTTGCAAAACTTCACACTCAGGCAAGAGAGTATATTTACATTTACATGCACAGGAAACATGATTAAGAAAGAAAGTGGTGCTCTTTGCTCCACTGTTTTGTGATCAACCTCAGAGATTATTCTCTACCACAACTATTACTATCAAAACTTAATATTTAGTTGTCTTTATTAAAGCTAAAGTATTTTTTGCAATAAATCTAGCTTTTTTGGAGAAGAACACTATTTGAAAATGCTGCAGAGACATTCTGAAGACCGCTGTGAGCCATTGTCTCTTATTTTTTCCCTTTTTTGAGATGGTTCAGAGTCAGGGTCAAAAATTATAAAAAATGATAGCCTCAAAATTATAGCTCTAAGCAGAAGGACACATGAAGAGCACTTACCTCCAACAAGGCTGCACATTAGTCAGTAAACACTTAAGGGTCTAAACTCCTTAAATGCTTCATTATCTGCATGAAAAATCCATGTAATCATTCTATTTAAATGCAACTTATAACCCAGGTAAAACATCTTTTCTATAGAAAGAAAAGGTATTATATAACCATAGTTTGTGACATGACAAGGTTTTATCAAATGATACAAATGTTGATTGAAATTGAGAACTCATTTATTGTGTTTTGTGTCAGCCTTGTTGATAGTTGAACCAGTGATAGCAAAAATACCATCCCGATATTCGCCTTCAAAGTCAGCTAGGAAAAAGTATTATACTTTCAAATGGGAACCAGTGAATATAGGGTTTCGACGTATGAAGAGGAAGCTAAGTTGGGGAAGGAATCCACAATGAAACTATCCAAATCAGAAGGGGATAGGGTTGTTCCGTAGGAAATAAATAAATGTTTGCAAATGTGATGGGATAAAGCAACAAATGGAAGACACCGACACTTGAGATACAAAATAAAGTAGGAGAATCAAAAAGAAGAGAGACTGAACCAAGGTTTTACATTCCATGTAGATCTATGTTTCCTTGGCCTGGACATCCTGATGTTGGGAGTCAACATTGACCATCAGAGGGTCTTGATTAGAGAACATCATCAATTTGTTGATCAGACCTGGCTGTATATCCCAAATCTCCATTATGGCCTCTTGGGGTGGTCAGCCTTTTGCCAAGGGGGGGTCTTTCTTTTCAGCAACAGCCAGTGGCTACTACTCTCGGAAGTTTCTGTAAGTGCTGTTAAAGTTCTCCTGCTGGTGTATCTCCTGACTATCTTTCAGTAGTTCTCCTTGCATCCTACCTCAACTGGACGCACTTTGACGTTCCATCCTGCTGGGCCTCAGCTGCTAGTTCGGCATGTCGCAGCTATTTCGGGTCATGTGCACCACCTACAGACTCCTCCCCATGGCCTGTCAGTTCCATGATGGAGACACGTCGTTGAGCGTCCAACGTCGGATGTCTGGCCACAGGCTGGAGATGACGATTTCCCAGGGGTAAGCTGAGTCCACGAGCATTCTCATAATGGTATTGCCATTGCCATTCAACGCATCTTATTTAAACCCCACAGAACATATGTATCTGTGTGTGTGGCTTGTCACCAATGACTAGTTTGTGCTTGAGGTCTGCAAAAACTTAGTAGAGGGGACTGACAGAGGGTAAGAATAGGACACAGCAACCTTTAAGCACACTTAATAATAGTGGGAAACATTGATACAGCCATTGTAATCAATGTTAAGAGCAGGAAACAGTGGAACATGTTCTGATTTCCTGAAGAAAATATGTACATGCGAGAGGCAATGTTTTGACAAGTATGCAAATATGGTGGGGGCACGCTGAACAGGGAAATTTTTTTAAAATTTGGGGTCTCAGTGGAGAGAAGACAGTTCTTAATTGTTATTTTAGGATTTACAAATGTGTTTATGAACAAGCTTATGCTCATCATTTACTATGACAAATGACAAGCCTATGATCAAGCCATGTTGACTAAAGTCAGAAGGAGAGTTGTTTCAGTGTATTTAAGCGGTTTAGTTTGGAGGATTTGATATTTTTGTATGACTGAGTATGTGGAGGAGCCTCTTCTCTTTTGTAATATATCCCTCATCCATCATATCTCTCCATCCTTAATCAGAACATTTTGTTTCAGAGTGTTCCGGCCTTGAACCTGCAAGCTTATAGCTACACAAAGCTCCACTTAACACACAACAACACTGGCAGCTGAGTTGAGAAGATTCACTGGAGATGAGTTGAGACGAAACTCTTTATGTGTGTACAGTGAGTTGCGAATACTCTCTAACTTATTCTCTATTCTCAGGAGTTGTGTGGCTGGTCTGGGTGAACAGCTGAAAGGTGCTGTTGGCAATAATTATATCAGAAAGTGTCCTGTCCAAACTGTCCTCCAGCTTCTACAGTGACGATTAGGGTATTTAACTCATACTGTAATACTTTCAACAAAAAGTTAAAGGAGCTACCAACCTTTCATATTAAATGGATTTTATGGCTTCACAGACATACATACTTATGACAGTTTCAGACTACATGTTACTTTCATATTCCACCATTGTCTTTCAAGATTCATCAATCAGATCACAGCCAATCACAGTGCCATAAATTACATTTTGCAACCGCCCTATTGAACTTTTCCTGTATCCTATCTTCCTCATCACCTTGGACTCTAATCCAATTCTTTATTAAATGGCTTATTGACTGGGATCCATATACATTTGCCCTCCCCGACTCTCACATTCCCTTTTTTCTCATCCTTGCAAAAAAGTGAGTAATTTTTTTTGTTTCGAATTGTATTTTTATTTCTTCATTTGACCATATCGCTATTTTATACTTCAATCCTTTGTCTCCCCATATTCTACCGAGGCTCACTTTTTAACTTCTACCTTCTTTTTGTTTTTATATTTCTGATAGTTATTATGGAAACTAGGCCTATTCTGCCATCTCTGACAAAAATGATAAATACATTATAGAATATGATGTATATATAGTAGCTATCCTTAAGTTGATTATGCATGGAATTTTGACTAAATTGGACGGATAGTTAAGAAGTTATGGCTCAAAAACTGTGTTGGAAGCAGCACAACTCAGGAGGTAGGTTCAGGAGAAAGGAGCCAAGATGCTGAGCAGGAGAGATACGAGAAGGACTCTTCTAGCTTATCTCTCTGTCTTGATACGTCTCCCCTCTGCTGATTTTTGATAAATTGATTGTTTAAATAAAGAGTATTAAAACAATAGAAACAATGGTAAGAAAGGATTTATTCTCAATTCTCAAAATTCTCATTGTAAATTATCTTGCAGTGAGGCTTGAAGATGTTTTCTGTCTCGTGATGGGGATGAACTAATCCCAGATCAGGAAAAATCCCATTCTATGTTTAGCATCATTACAAGTCTGATCTCTGATCAAGCACAGTGTTTCCAGATTTCAATGCAGTAATGCAGAAAAGGAATGAACTTTGCACATTAGGTACGACATAAGATGAAACCCCTAGAATTCATTCCGTAAATGAAGCGTTAGAATACACTTGAGATGTAACGTGATGTCTCCCGTCCTTCTCGTGTCAAATAAGGAAATATAAAATCTAGTGAGCCGCTCAACTTCAAAGTGTAAAAAAAGCGCTTCTCTCTTGTTGGTGTGTGTATACCGACTTTTATATCCTAAAGTGTTCAATCTGCTGCTGACTGAGCACACTGTGTGCAGAGCTACACTCTTACAAGTGTTCTGACAGTGGTTATAGCCCAATTCAATCAACGTACTTACACACTAAAGGAAATAGAGCTGAGCGGAGGCACTAAATGGACACGACTTTACACCTGAGATCAAAGCAGCTGTGTCACCAGAGGACATTGGTGATGATTAGAATACTCAGACAGATGAATTAATTATTGTAGGTCACTTTCACATTCACGTCGACAGAGATAATGACAAACCCAGACACAAAGATGTCACAAGCCAGAGCTCCTCTAGTGTCGGTCCCATGCATGGATAAATGGGTAGGGTTATGTCTCGATGCCACCCGGCGTAAAATCTATGCCAAATCCATATAGGGAAAACAAAACTGATTTCCAAACCAGATCGGTCGGGCCGGATAATAAATACCATTACTTGTACAGTTAGCCAGCAGAGTACTGACCTATGGATGGAAACAGCTGATATGGCCGCGTAAAAAATCCAAAAGGGAGCAGCCAAAACAAAAAGAAGAAGAAGTAGACAAACAAAATGACAATCTTTCCACCATGTTTCACTCAAGATTAGACTCTGTTTGTTTGAGTCAATGTGTTCAGGAGTCCACTCACTGTTTCAATCACACCCTGGATCTAGTCTGGACATATGTTATTGATATTTAACAGTCTTTCCAAAAAATCTACTTCTAACAGACCACTGTTTAATAACATTTGAATGTTACTCCACAATTACTTGCTGCTGGAAAATTCATTCTACACAATAAATAAATCTCAACAAGCGGTAGCAAAATTTAAAGAAGCTTTGAAGAAGCTTCATCGATTTGTTCAGTAGCATGACTCAATTTAACAGAAGAATTTTCCGCATTAACGTTATTCCTGCACAAATTGGTTACCTTGATGAAAATGCTGCAGGCTCACAAGGAGTAAAAATCGACTACAAAAGACAAGTATAAGACATGGGAGAGGAGCTCCATGTTTGGAAAAACATCCGTATGCTTGCACACAAAAACAAGACATAAAACGGCTTCACAGTAAACTTGAAAAGACTCACTTGGCCTGGCAAGACAGCATTAAATTCTATTTAAAGAGATTTTGTCTTATTATAAGCTTTTTTCTCCTAATTATTAATCCTGGATGAAGGTAAATAATCTTAAAATACTAAAATAGATTAAAATATTGATTTTAAGTAAATCCTCAGTCTTAAACTAGGTCAACGCCATCATTCCCGACAAGGCTATGGTCCCGAAAAGTGTCCAATCTCCCGCATTGCACAAGCCATACCCCTTATTGAACAACTAGAGTAAAATATGATATATACTAGATAGATCCCTTTGAGTCAATTCATTTGCACTAAATTTGGATTAAATCGGACCAATGTTTGCAAAATGATGGCCCATATACTTTAGATATATAGCCCCCCCTAGTGTTAAAAAGAAAACCCAATTTCCCCAAATCAATTTAGTTCTTCTTTGCACTAAGATCTACATCAGTATGATATGAGGTAGTCAAAATCCTTTCAGAAAGTCGCTGCATGTAAACACTCTTTCGGAAGGTTTTGTGTTTGAGTTGTATCTGCGCATATCTAGCGTCGCGACTAAATGCTCCGCTAAGTTTTTTCAGCGCTGCAACGCATTTTAAATACGACGACTTTAAAACAGTACCGTTCTGCATCGTGAAGTGATTTTTTCACTGCAACTTTTAAATATTTTAAACTATTTGGACGGTAGGTTGGGCGAAAAGTCACTTCCGCACATGCACTCTTTTTCGTATTCTTCTTCTGGACGCTTGTTGGCGGTCGGCACCCAACTCACCGAAGCATTATCGCCACCTTAAGTAAAGTATTTCCGATTAGACAAGTCAACGCATCTAAACACCGGCTCGGAAAAAACACAAGTCATGTAAATAGGCGACCGTCGTGCAACTTGGAAAGGTTTAATTCGGAAAACAGAAAAGTGTCCCATGTAAACCCACCATGTGACCCAGTAACAGCATATCAGCGCATCCTTGCCACGGAGATGGCAGCCCATTTACACGTGCTGACCAAACCAAAACACACACACACACGCTACACTGACACAACAACATAAAGCGCTCACTCAGAGTTGCGTGGGTGTTGTGTCATTAAGTGTTTGAGACAATGTTAAATAGTTTTTCATTGCACTTTGATTGCTGAGATCTTGATATATTTGTTTACCACAGCATTCCATGGAGGTTTTTTTATTATTTGAGTATTTATTTGAATTTATGTCAAAATGTAAATGACATTTTATTTTATTTTAGTATGTATCTTTGTTGTTTTTTTGAATGAAAAGGACATTTCGCTTTGAATGTTACAGTATTATGGCTTGTGGCTTTACCGACTATAATAAATAGACCTTTGACTGGTTGAAAAATCTTTTTGTGTATCTTTAAGAGTTGTATTTGAGTAAAGGATGTGCGGCAGCCATGATGATTCCATAATATACCTGACTTTTCGGGGGTATAATGGATTACTTTTCATTGATTCTAATTAGTCAAACTTGATTCCATGTGAGAATTTATTTTGTAATTTTAAGGCCCATTTTGCATTTTCAGTGCCTAGATTTTATGCTGGTTTAAGAATTTTCGCTAAATTGTAAAGAATGAATAGTTGTACAACTTATTTTCCTAATTTAATTGGGTCACCAATCTAATGTGTGCCAAGATTTTATTCAGCCTTTATTTTCTAGAATAAAACAGTCAGAACATCTGGCACGCCGCCTCTCTCTATCAAAGCCCATCTAATCGGCCGTTGAGGTGGAAGATGAAAGGATAAATTCTCTGAAAGCATATGTGTGGAGTTTGTTCCAGTTTGACAAATTGTATTCTTAAATTATAATTCAGAGAGGTGTTTTAGAGTCAAGGTTTGCTTATAAAGCTGGGAAAAGTTGAAAAGTTTTCATTTAAACAGACTGAATGTCTTCAATGTCAGAATTTTGTAATCTAACGTTAATTTGTTATTAAGTACATAAACGGTTTGGGTTAGATTGAGAGGGTGAACAGGAGGTGCTGGTATGGTTAGGCCCCGGCATTAGGCAATATCTTGTGGGATAATTTTGTCATTAGAAGGTCATGATCGGCGGCTTCTGTTTCACACATTGGGGAATAACTCCATCAGCTGCTCATGTGCAGCAGAAGGCTTAAGAATGGAATTGGATAACCAAACCCACTCCCCAACAAAATAGCTATTTTAGGATAAGACTCGCCGAGTCACTCCTCAGCTGTGTTTCATTGTGGGAATAGTCTTCTCGACAGCGGTGATTATTTTTCAGGCCCTTTGAGTAACACACACAGACACAAATGCTGAATTCTCCCAGTAGAAGCTGAAACCTAATCTGACAAAGGTAACAAGTCCTAAGTTATAGTTAGATGTTTTTATCTCATTCCGGCCCTTTTTCATGCCTTCGTGCAACACAGGATATCCTTCAGTGGCTGCAGCGGACACGCACAGCCTTACTGCCACACAACCTTTAAAACACCTGCTTAATATCAGCACTTTTTGTTGCTCTATTTGCACCACTCTACTCGTGTAGGTCATTTCTGACAACTACACGAATGTCACCGTGAGTCAGTCGTGTCACTCTTGTGATTGTCGACTTGGGTCAGTCTTGACACTTGCATCAATGTCACCTCAGATCGTTCCCTACACTCGCACAAATGTCACCGGGGGTCTTTCACACTAATGTCAACTTGGATAATGCAAACTCACAAACATTCTATAAACATATCTTTCAACTGTTTCACTGTATTCTCAAACCTAACCCACATAAACACAAGTGCTGTTTGGACATTGAAGTACATGGAGCTTATCAGAGCTATCTGTCTCCCGCATGGTAATGCTGTGGACTCTGAGATGTTTGGCTTAAGAGCTGCTGTCATCTTTCATTTTTTTTGTATTTGTAAGTTATAGTTTATTCTGAGCAATATCTGTGAGCATGGCAGAGGAAGGAAACCAGAGGAATATGATTATAAAACTAAATTTTATATTTTTGGTACTTTGCAGAAAGCACTAAATTTAATATCTTAATATCTTTTAATTGGGTAGAAGAACTCTTGGGTCTTTCCCGCTTTCTAAAATATGTGCAGTTCCTCTGATCGTCGCATATCGACTAATTCAGCAGCTGAAACATTGAACTGGAATAATGGGGCCCTTGTTAGAGATTTTATTTTTAATCTTCTCGCATGAAATAATAATTCCCTCCATCATTCAACAATGTGGATGAGATCCCATTAAGGAGCGTGCCAGGTTTACGTGTTACCAATGAAGCAATATGAAAGGAGCTGGACGAGGAACAAATGCACCACTCCATCACCGCCAGATTAAAGTAAATAGATCATGCCTCTAATACTGTCTGCTTAACGACAGATTGCATGTTAGATTTAATGTTGGAAAGGGGAAGAAAGAGACAGAGACAATTAGTCTTTTTCTTAATATGACAATGCCAAAACAAACTAGTTTTTAATTAGTTTTCAATCAAGACTACCGTCTTTGACTTCTGTGGATGATAACATTTGAGAACATTGAACATTTATTGTCTACAGGGAAATGGAAGCAGGTCCTCCTATGAATTTGGTGCTTCCAACATGACAGAGGCTTCATTTCTGACCTGAGACACAGGTGATGGACCGGAGGAATGTAGCTCAATGTTGGGATGACTGATCGGAATATCGATTTCTGATTGCAAGGTGTTCTTCAGTCAAGGTGCAGCCTGTAAAATAAACTTGTATCTAGTGTTGGTGTCCCAGCTGCTAAGCTACATTGCACATAAACTCACCCACTACATCCAAGAATCTACACTGCAAAAAATAAATTCCAAGGGTATGAAAACACCTTGTTTCTAGAAAATGTTTTACTATTTTTGTAACTTACTTACAAAACTTGTAACTTACTTTTTCTTTGAGAGAAATTCCAGCAAATAATGAGCTAGTTTTAGCCAGTAACAAGGTACAACAATGGTTTGCATAACATCCCTGTGGGGAAACAAGGATTTTGACGTGACTTTAAGAATGAGCTAATTCCATTTAAAAATCTTATCAAAATTATACATTTTAAGTAAGTAAATCAATCGTTACGAAATCAATCGTAAATACATTTCACTTTTAATTAATCGTAATCAGTCAAATTTGCTTAAATTTCATTGTTTTTGTTTAGTTTGTAGGTCCATTAAGGGATTTCAGTGACTAGATGTTTATGCTAGTTTTAAGAATGGTAGCTAAGCAAAACTGTCTCACCCCATTCATAGTTTTTATTTTTGCTAATTTCAAGGCAGTTTTATTATGATTTACGAATATTTGGCTTCTCTCTAGTATGGCTATTAATATAGCCTTTCAGGTTCTGAGTTTACTTTAGATAAGCAAATTTAGAAATTATTCTTTTTGTTATTTATTCCGTAAAACTAAAGAACAAAGCTCTGATGTAAGGTAAAAAATATCATTATTTCTTTATGAGGCAAACAAAGCGAGCGGCGCAAATTCGCGACTACTCACACATACTTGCGGCTTTGAATCGACTTTGTTCATAATCAGGCTGCACATATGTGCGTTTGGTGTGGACACAGCATTACAATTAAAGCTCACCATTATTATATAGAAAAAAGATATTCCTATTTCATTATACATCGAAATATGGGTTATTTAGTTTCCTTTCAGTCTGCCTCTACCATGAACCTCCACTTGATACATTTCTTACAGCTTTCCGACTCACAACTTAATCGTGTTTGTTTTGGCTCATCTGTCCAATGTGACATCTGTAAAATAAGATAACACATGACTGCTGCAAAGAACAACCACTGTCTCTATTTGGTATCTGTTTGAGTTTCTGAAAGAAGTAGGAAAGGGGTAGATTTAAACTTTACTTCCTTCTCTACTTTACTAATGTTGAATATAAGATGGTACGCCAGCTCAATTTATGTGAAATACTAAGGCGGCACTCAGGAGAGTGCATAACTCTGCCAATGCCCAATAGTCCCATCTAAAGTAATGAGACCCTCAACCAGATTTAAATAATTGATAAAAATGATGAACAAATGCCCAATCAGTCTAAAAATGCACGGAGTCAGCCAATTATCTGGATCCACTCCAAAAGTGGATAGTTTCTTACTTGGCACATGAGCCAACTTTCCATCCCTTTACAGTGTACAAATAGTGAAAAAAAGTCATAATTTGTCCCTTTTTACCCAACTCCGCTCTCTGCACAACTGTGGCTACCTGCTGCATGTCAAACCCTTGTATAATTGCACACACAAAACAAGAAAGAATCTTCAAGATAGTAAAAAAGCCTTGTTCCTGCGAACGTAGTTTAATTTTTATGTAAATGAATCATTAATCTTGTCAGCTATGACCAATCAAAAAGTAGTATAATTTCAAGAAAAAAAACCTGTGAGAAGAAGATATCCCGCTTAATGCTGACCAAGATGAATAAGGTCTAACAAAAGTTTGTATGATATCCCAGCACAGGAACAAGAAATTTCTCCCCACTTTAAAAGTGAGAACCCTCACAAAACCTCTCTCTAACCTCTAATGACCGCCTCACTACCATTACCCTTGAGCATTTGAAATATGAATACAATGTAGAGTTTTTTTTCTTGTCTTAGTAAAAAATTCAAAAAAGAGAACAATTCTGGTGCCTTAATTATATCCCGAAAAAGTCGGGGATATTATGGAATCACCATTGCTGCCATTCCAGCATATCCTTTGTATTAGTGCAAAAACTCCAAAATGATTTCATGGATCATTTCCATACTTAATATCAACATTGACCTTAATGGGAGATGGACTGGATTGATTTTGGGAAAGGTTGTTTGCCCATTTCTGAGACTAGGGGGGACTTATCCCCCAAAGTTTTTGGTCAATGATTTGTCAACTATCGATCCAATTCAATCCAAATTTGGTGCATATAAATCGACTCGAGGAGATTTATCTTGAATACATTGTTGTTTTACTGTAATTCTTCATATTTTACTTACTAATGGGAACTTTTACAAAAGTTCTTAACCATCGGCCTGATTTAGACCAAATTTGGTGCATATGATTCAACTCAAGGAGATGTCTATGTAGATTCTCCCTCATGTAGTTCATGTGGGTTGCATCCAAAGCAACTGGACTTCTGTTTTGGCTTGAAAACATTTTACTTCTCATCCAAGAGGCTTCTTCAGTTCTAACTTACTGGTGGGGAGTCAGGAATTTTATACTTCCAGTACATGTTGGCACATTGACTCTCTATGTACCAACATCTACTGGTTTAAAGCTTCTTCTTCTCTTCTTCTCGTTTAAAGCTTCTCTTCTCTTCTTCTAACTTCATATTTAATTTCAATGTTCAAAGTTCAATTAGGGGTATTGCTTGTATAACATAAGGGATTATGGACTTCTCGGGGATATACGCTTGATGTCTGGGACGACCGCATAGACCTAGCTTTAATGATAAATTGACTAGTTCCTTTAAAGTCAGTTAGATTAAAAAGATTCAAATACTATCTTTAATAGTACATCTATATTAAACGTAAAAAGTATTTTTATTGCTTGTAATCAGCACAATTTCATTAGAGTACGGCATTGTATATGTAGTTTTAAGTCTCATTATGCTCTTTCAGTGGTTCCTATTATAATATATTTAAAAAAAATTTAGTCAAGCAACATTCGCAGTTGTTTTGCTTAATACAAGAGAAAATTTATTTAATTGAGAAAGTCCTACATGATGCATCATGTTCTCACATCTCACACACATTAAACTATTTAATCAAAATTTCATGTTTGCAATACAGTAAATTTAACAGCAAGACAATTTTCATTAATATGAATTTAATGAGAAAATTCCATAAATGTCAAAAGCCGATTGAAAATGCGCCAAAAGGCACACTCATTATTTCTGTGAATGCCAGTGACATTGATACCGGTTCCAACGGAAAAATAAGATAATTATTATTTTTCTTTTTGATATGTTTAAATTTACAATAAAATATGTAAACATTCAAAAAGTCTATGGAATCAAAATTGAGGAATAGTGGAGCCATTTGTATAGATTAGTAAAAAAGTTGCATTTCAGTATTTTTATTCATTCATTCATTATTCAATAATGGGGTCCATAAACCAAACAGGAAAAACACTAGAAGTAAGTAAGAAATACAAGAGTGAAAAAAGAAAGAAAGGGAAGAAAAAAAATGTCAAGAAGTGAGAAGAAAGATAATTTTTAAAAATACAACAGGAGACACGAATAGCGTAGAAAAAAACTAGAAGCAACAACCTAAAAAATTCACCGGGAGAGAAGTAACTCGTAATAGTCATAACATAAAGATATTCTTTTGTTTTTGTGGAACCACGATGCAAAAGATGGCATGTATTTGTTAGATAATGGTATACAAGAACCATCAATATATGGAGGGTTTCGTGATGTAAAAGACATACACATGATTAATTAAGGAGATCTAACACGTAATTACAACGTTGTAATTCTTGTGGAATATCAGCAGTTTGTTGTCGTTGCTATGGTATAATTAAACCAGTTTACGTTATAAAGGTTAACAATATATCTTTTTATATAAATTATCCTAAATGCACAATATTACATATTTGTTGCAGTGGGATTTTGTTGAACAATACAGTATTTCAGTTATGAAGTTAATCCCGGTTTGATTATAATGGTAATAAGGGATTTGTATAGCCCTCAGAGAAATCTGGTTATTCATAACTCTGTACAAATGATAAATGACTAATATCCTGGTTACTGGTTAGTTAAGTTTGCTGTTTCTAAGGTACCTGGGATGTTTACAACATGGCAATTTAATCTGACATTTTAGCAACTGATGGCCTGAGTTTAAGTTAATTTGACTTTGAATAAAATGAATGAGGACATTTTTGTGTAAATACGGCGTAGTACTTGAACAAAGCCTTAAGTGCGTTTCTGATATAGAATTTTATTACAATTCTGTAACTGGAGGTAGAGGCTCATCATGACTGAGTTAGGTGAGTGAACATGAACATTTCTATATGAGTTTGCTAAAGTTTACCAGCTTTCACACGTTCATCAGAGCAGGGGTAAAACCGAAATGAACAGAAGCTCCGTTACACATGAGCGTTGTTACTGAGTCATAAAAACTTGTTGTGAGAAAGCAACCCCATGGTTGCTACCAGTTTGAGGCTGTTCATATAATTCTGTTGCAGGATGATGGATAAAACAATGAGCCGCTTTCGTCATTGCGTGATTTCCTGTGCCTCCACTCTGCACCTGGGCAATAATCCACGGCTGTCAGAAACCAGTATAAGACGTATACAGGTAACAGTATCCTGGTTTCTTTTGGAGTACTATAGCCAAAATATACGGGTTTGGTATGGTCTTATCCCGGATACTGAGATCAGGATGTGATGTTTACATGCACAAATAAAAACAAGGTATACTTCAAACCCTGGTGTGACACTGGTGTGAATGGAAACACAGACATTGTGAATGTGGTCCAGGAATCGATGTCAGGAAAAGAGAGTTTAAGGCTACGTTCACACTGCCAGTCTGAAGGCTCAATTCAGATTTTTTTCTTCGTCCAGATTTTTTTATACAGCTGTTCACATTTCTCTTAAAATGTGTCCTATATCAGACTCCAGTTGGTTGCGTGAATCCTCAACGGTTCAAACTTGGGTCGCATTGCAAAAAGTTCTACCCGTGTCTTATTTAGGACTATATATGAAAATGACCCAAATCTGAACTTGAAAAGATCAGATTCCATATGATTTGTGCTGTTCACGGTGCCATGAAAATATCCCATATGACAGAAAAATCCGACCTGGGACACATTTTTCCTGTAGTAGTGAACATGGTCTAATTGGGGCAGGTGTCATGAGTTGAAATGATTTCTCCTTATTTGTAGTAGCGTGCTGGACCTGAGGTAGATAGTCTGGGAGTGACTGACAGACGCAAAAAGCCAACTTATAACGTGTGCGCAAAGATAAAAATAAAAACTATTACCTGCCGTCGTCTGCTAGATCACTGAGGGAACCCACAGTTAGCTGGATGCATTGCTGCATCCTGGTACTTTGTCACCATAGATTCAAAGTCCGCCTACGCACACATGAAACACAATTATTTCATGGAGTGCACACATTTGGCAATGTCTAGATAGTATTTATGATTATAGATTTCATGCACAAAAAGTTTGGACCCCGCTTCCCTCATCCGATAGGTAAATCCAGCATGCATACCACAGTGAGCAGATAACATTGCGTTTTTTTCCCAGTGACTTAGTGATTAACGTCATGGTGTTATAAGTTTTTTCATTTTTTGGTGGAATTTGCCAACACTGCTCCAAGTGTCTTTGTTTTCAAGCTGGGAAGAGAGATCAGATGTGCCATTCAAGAATTCAGAGCATTGGGCTTTCGGTGCTTTACATGCCGTTCAAGAGTAATTGTGGTTACTCTATATTGAGAGTGGGGTGACGGTAACAGTCCTCGATGTAAAACCTCTAAGCAGCTCTCATGGTTTGAATGGAAATTTGAAAAAAAAAATAAAGCATCCACTTTGCTGTGGCATTTGTTATTAAGACCAAGTCTTGACCTCAGCAGTGGGAATGTGAATGCCTGCAATCAAGCACTGGAAAACCAGTCATTATCTCCCAGCTTCATCTCCAGCATCTGCTTTCAACTTTTAATGGGCCTCTCTCTTCCCAGCCAATGGAGCTCCATTCAGATGATGTCACGCCAGAACTTGGAGAATGAAGCTCATGTAATGACTTCACATTTCTCCTCTGCATGTACATACAGTAATTAATGATTCATGTTCAGTTCCAAAATTTAGTGCAATTGAGAGATGTGAAATCAGGTTATGTATTGTTTTAGGTGAAATAACTGTGTAGAGGTTTTGGTGGTACTAGAGTGGTCCACATCGTAATGTCATTCCTTTTGAGCCAATCACAGGTTGTACAATTCTTCTGCTTGGATTTTGTCTTGCTACATGACCCCGTCGCGCCTGAGCTTCAACTCAGTGGCTGATGACCTGACATTCTACCACAGACTTTTTTGGTAGAGAGCAAGCCAAACTGGTGCCACCATCATGCTTGACTGTCGGTCTCTTGTTTATTTTTTGGATTGCTGTGTTTGGGTTACACCAGATGTAACAGGATCTCTGTCCACACTTAAAACAACGAATCCTTGCATACTTTAAGTTGAAGTACTTGCATCGTTTTGATTTGATTTAAATAATCATGAATTGAAAGTGCATTTATTCAAATTTCATAGACAGCATACAGCATACATCTTATAATTATGAAAACAATGACATTTAATCAGCTAAAAAATATGAAGAGGGTTCAAACATGTCTTACTACAGAACAATCTGGATTCAATTGGCTAAAATTTCTGAGATTGGCTCACATATAATTTCAGGAAATTGTATTGTTTTCAAGGGGAAATAGATTCAGAAAACAAACAATTTATTAGGAATATTACATAAATATTCATACTTGTTACATGTTTTAGTGACAAATATGCACCAAATTAAATGTGATGTGTTAAAATGTAAACTAAATGTGTGGCAATTTTAAATCTAATTAAAATACATAAATATTAAATATTAGGCTTACATATTTTTTTGAGTGTATGGGCTAATCAGTCCAAAGAAAATTCTTCCAAAAACTCTGGGGGTCATTCAGGTTGTTTCGTCTGGGTCAGCAGTGGCTTTCTCCTCAGCACTTTCCCATGATGCCATTTTTGCTCTTGTCTTTGGAATAGAGCATCCTAGAACTATGACCTTTATTGAGCCGAGGGACGGCTGCAGTTCCTTGGAGATTTTCTGTGGATCTCTCGTAACCTCCTCATGTGTGACGAACCCTTCATGACATTTTGTGTTTTACACATGCAGTACACACAGGTAGATTTCCATTACAAAATGAGGGCCATATGGTGGCGTAGTGAGTAGCACTGTTGCCTTATAGTAAGAAAATTCTGGTTTTAAATCCACATTGAGGCCTTCTTTAGAAGTTTACATGCTTTTGCATGTTCCCTCCATCTACTCCAGCTTCCTCCCACAGTCCAAAAACATGTAATATAGATGAGTTAGTGACTCTAGATTGCCAGTTTGGTGTGAATCCGAGGTTGGTGTACGCTGCCTCTTGTCCAGTGTCAGTTGGGATAGGTCCCAGTCCTTCCTAGTGTGTTTTGTAGCTCGTGTGAGTTAGAAGATAGATTCATTTGAGATGATGGCCTACAGTCTTTTGGATGGTGCAGACTAGAGCTTAATTATTTATGAATGATGTCAGTTTCCAGCTGTGTATGAGGTGCTTACCAGCAGTTACCATGCAGATGAAATTGCTTAATTTTGCAGCTGCTACTGTATTCCATATTGAGACCAAGAGACAAAAAAATTCCTAAAACTAAATGGGAGTTAGAGCTTAAAATTCCACCCTTAATGGATTGTCGGTATTGTCTCTAAACCATACAGACTGAGAGAAGATGAAATGGCATTGAGTTTAGACGGAGTGGTTGTGAAGGCCTCGCGATGAATACATTTACCTCAAATCCATAACCGACTAATATCAAATCCAGAAAAATTAAAAAATGTAATTGTAAAAGTAACAAAACTTAATATTGTCAAATCAAGGGACCCCAGAGGAAGTCAAATTAGGGTCACCTGAATTTAAATAATTCTGATTATCCATCTTATATGTTGACATTACAAAACTAAGATAAGGATTAACCCTGACCCTAACCTACCATAGAGTACATGAAACTGCCGTTGAATAACACTAATTCGAATGCATTCTTACATTATGTTTAATAAAAGGACAAAAAAAAGACCTTTCACCAACATTAAAGGTGAAAAGTGTTCCCTTTCTGAAACTGCCATGACATATATCAATTATTATGGCATTATGTATTATGTTAATACTTTATTGACTGAATGTTTTTAACAAACATCATTCCTGATCGTATCTATCAAATATTAATTTATTTCCATGCATTATTACATCCTGTGCAACAAACTCATTGCAGGAAATAAATTAAAAATATTGCACATTTTCCCGTTGTTCCAAATATTCGAAATTGCAACCTTGAGATAGTTAAAAAACAACAATTTTGAAGCCAGAATTCCAGACTGAAAGCCAAACAATATGGAATGTGCTATTGCTTTCATTTTCTAAAGCCTGTTAGATCAAAAATGTCAATTGTAATGCGTTTCAGTGGGACATGTTTTTCCTAACCTGCTATGAAGATAAATCTATAGAATTCCCCCAAAAATGCACAACCTTTCCAAAACTCAAAACTATTACATTATCAAATCCAATACTATCAAAACTGGATACACAGAAATGTCCCTATAGTGAGGCAGAAAGAAAGATTTATGGGCAGTATGTTCGAGGTCTTCACAATCTTCAGTAATATAAAATGTTTAAGATGGACACATTACTGGAGGAATCCAAACCCCAAAAACCTGATGATAAACGTAACGCATCTGCATTGGAGTCTACAAACACTTTTATAGGTGCCCCTCCATCAGTTCTTGCAGAGGAAGTAGGAAGCAGAAGATGAAAAGGACGAAGCTACACACTGCCAGAAAGTGTGAGAAGGTTGTGAGCTTGATGGCGATCAATGCTTTTTATCAGCAGGAGAACACACGCCCGCCATATCTCTGACCCCCGGCCGCCGCTCACGCTTAGTGCAGGACTAGTCACTGGATACGTGGATTATCACAGACACAAGTACGCAAGTCTACGCACACATAAAAACACTTTTTGGCGTCCTTCCTCCCTAATCCGCTTCTTACTCCTCCCAGAAGGTGGTGTGTGTGTGTGTGTGTGTGTGTGTGTCATGGGGGATTTTCCTGAATATAGTTGAGAATTGATGTCAACAGGAACTCTTTATAATTCTCCCTCTTGCCCTCGGAGCACATTTCCATGCTGATTAACGTACAATGGGAATCACAGGGAGGCTCGTCTCCATGCCTGCAGAGCGCAGAGATTATAGTACAGGCTTGTAATCTATTCTGCTACTGTATGATGTTAAACGGCTATAAATGCTGCTGTTAAGTAGATTAGTGTACGTGATTGTGTGTGTATGTGTGAGTTTGTGTGTGTGTGTGTGTGTGTACATGTTGATGCTCACATAAAGATAATCAATGAATGGGAAAAAGATGAGATGATAGGAGGAGAATTTATGATTAGAGCTGGAGGTTTTTGAGCATGTTCCTGGCTGCAATGGTTAGAAACAACCAAAGCTGTGTAAGGACGGACAACCAGTAAAATCTACAAGGGGAGGCTAGTTTATGTTGTCCGATCCCACTTTGAAAAAATCCCCGCTTAGAATTACTTTAGAAACACCTTTTGATAGTTTCCCTCAAGTAAGATCAAGGATTTAGGTAAAATTTAAAATATGGATTCACTATCAGTCAAAAACATTAATAGATTTTTTCAATTTTTTTTATTTTATAAAGCATACACTATTTTGTTGCTTTTGTTCAAATTGTTAAATTATGTTTAAGACATCATATTCTATCCCATAACAGTTTTAACTTTTTGAAAGAGTAATCAGATCAGATTATCAGAATGAGAAATTTCTCAAGTTAAACTTCTGATTATGAACAAACAGTATTTTTTAAATTAAACTTTTATCAATATGTTTTATTTAGCCATTAGCCAAAATTTAAATTAACATGGATGAAGACTGCATAATAACCCTGTTTGTTTTTTTATACTTATTCTTTTCCTTTTCCTTTCCTTTTTTTCTTTTCTGGTGGACGTCCAGCTGTTTACCTGATGTAAGAGGGTAAGGCCCCAGAATGTGTTTTCAGAAGAAGGCAGGGGAGGCAATGTGATGCTGGGAAATCTTGGATCCTGCCATTCATTTTGATGTTACCTTGAGATGTAAGAGCACACAACTTTTTATTATCCTTGCCACACCAATAGGTCAGCTCTCGTCAAAACTATGAAAAGTTGTGGGAGAGGTGAATTGAGAAATTCATGGTAGGAAAAAATTATGGTAGGAAACATTTTCAGTCGCTTGATGGTTAAGATGTTTCAACCTTAAATTGCTTAAAAATTATATTAAACTTTGAATAAGCCTTGATTCAATTAAATGTTATTGCTCAATCAATAGTTAAGAAATTTCAGCATACTGTATATGATGCTGACTTATATTCTTCTATTTCATATCAGCTCTGCCACATTCTTGGCTCAACCAAGAACTCTAATTGTTGGTGTTAGGGGATTAAAGAGGAGAGAAGAAGAACCAAAAGATGCAATCAAACCTCTACTGTAGCTGCTTTTCTCTATTTCCAGTCTTTGTCTCTGGTTTTGTCTGTCAAAGCCGTGATGCCCTGTTTTTCATTATTCAATACATTTCTAGCAGTCAGTTCTGCTCAGTGGCATGAACATCATGCTGTTTGCTACAGCGGATTGACTCTTCATGTTTGATCCCTCAGGCTGCTGGAGAACAGCATGCACACACTCTTATCTTCCCTATCTGACCCTGGATAGAATTAGTGTGCTTGCGTGGGCTTGAACTGACCTTTATGGGACCGATTTAGCCTGGACTGATTTGTTAAGTTCATTCGAGTCAGATGTTGGACTTAAATCCCTGCTTTTTAAAGCACAGTTCATGGAACTCGCCCATACAAGCTTTTGGTAGGACAATAAAATCTCAAACACAAACAAACACAAACACAGATAAAAGATGTTGACTGGTTTTATTCTATTGACTTCCAGAGGAGGTACCTTTTCATTTCATCCATTTTATTTAGGTGTCTCTTATTTGAGACACTGTGGTGGCCCTTGATATGACAATTTTATGTTGTGTTACTTTTACAATTTCATTTTTTTGTGCAAAGAAATTAATAAAAATGTATTCATCACGAGACCTTCACACCCATTCCTCCTAAACTGCAATGCCATTTCATCTTCTCTCCATCTGTGTTGTTTACATACAATACAGGCAATACAGTGAGTGTGGAATTTAAGCTCTGACTCCCATTCTGTTTTCCTCTTTGTCTCAATAAGGAATGTATTATCAGCGGCAAAATTAAGCGATTTCCTCTGCATTTTAACTGCTGACAAGCACCTCCTGCATAGCTGGAAACTGACGTCATTCATTTATTTTTAACACATTAACTTCCTCAGTGTCTAACAGCTTTATTTAGAAAAAATAAAATTACAATTAGGAGTTATCTCGCTTACATCGAGTTTTTATACTATATTTGTATACATACAAAGATATTACAACAAAAGGAGTAGTTTTTTTAAAAATCATTCAGAATTGAAAAAAATACAATTAAAAACATTTCAAGGAAAGAAATTCAGGTTTCTAAATGTAGGAAAAACTCTAATGGTCCGTTATACCCTGCAGTATATTTTAAAATTGTTTTTGTTCTTAAATTTTATTTAATAAAGTTTAGATTAAGTTTATATCTCACATACCACCTACAGTACCCCAAAGTGCCAATAGGGGTATGCGTACCCCCATTCTACAAACACTGTAACAGAGGCGCAAGTGGACTAAACAAGCCACGATACTTTTCAATATTGTTAAACATAGAGTTATACAGTATGTTTCTTAGGGGACAGGAAGTCCTTGATGAAACAGTCAAGCTCAACATAAAGAAAGTTGAAGCAAATCAGTGGGCACAATAGCTCATTTAATTACAGTTATTTCAAACAAAAATTCATAAATCTTGCATGACAATCTAATCTTTGATTTCCACTCAGTGGGGTATTATCCCCGAGCTAATACGGGCCATATGAAACATTTACCGCTCCTTACATGCACATCATACTACTTATGATCAAGCAAAACAGTCACAGTGAGCACAGCAGCGCTGAGCAAGTGCTCCCTGGTGAGTATATCCGTCACCCTTGTGAGCCAATCAGGAGCTGAAAATTCGCTTTGCCGGGCAGCAGTGGCTGAATATGTGCAAGTATCTTAGTGTCGGTAGTGGTAGTAGTAGAAGTGGTAGTTACAGCGGTAGCAAAAGTAATATTGGTCGAAGTAGTAGCAGCAGTGGCACTATTGGTAATAATAGTGGTAGTAGAATCTTTGGTGGTAATTGTGATCAAAGTAGGAGAAGTAGGGCTACCAATGGTAGGAAAGGTAATGGGAGGAGTAGTAGTGGACCTTTTGGTAGTAGTAGTGGTAGTACTCTCAGTGGTAGTATAAAGCAATTAGAATAGATTAGAAAGAACTTTATTAATCCCCAACATGGAAACTTGAGCGTTACAGCAGCTCCAACGTTGTAATTCACAATAGAAAAACTAGACATATAAACCTTTGTATGTGTAAACATACAAATATATATACATAGATAAATAAGGTATAAATATTACAAAAAAGTCATGGTAGTGTAAGCGGTATTCCACGCAATGTTGTTGGTGGTATCAGTGGTAATAAAAGTAATTGTGGTCAAAGTAGTAGTAGTAGTAGTAGTGGTAGTAGAAATGGCCTGCTGTAAAGGTAATAGACCATTGAAAAACATTTATTTTTTTTAAAATTTGAATTTATTCATTGATTTCTTGTAATTACTCCAACCTGAGCCACATTTGGCTTCCACCCAGGGACTACAGATGAAAAATAGACCTCAGCTATATATAATATAGTAATATAATATAATCCCTGCTAAATAAACAATTAAAAGAAACACAAAAAAACAAACAAAGCAGTACAATAACTAGTGTTCAAGAGTGAGTTCTATCTAACTGTTGAACCAATAAAAGATATCAAGCACAATTAAAAGAAACCTAACAACAGATCAACCAGCATGACTCCAGCTAATGAACGGAGTATTTCATCCGCTTGAAAAGTTAACATAACTGACAAGAAGTATGGTAGATGAAGTGTGCAAAAGTGTCGGAGAAAGAAGTTCCACTTCTGTACGGGAGCAACTGACAGATTTCATGGAAGATCCCACCCTAGAAATTGAATTTGAAAGACACTGTTTACCGGTTTGGGATTTCTTCCAAGAAGTAAGTGGTTTATGTAACGCCATTTTGATTCTGCCAACATTCTCAACATTATAATTGTATTGGAGTATCCTTAAATCAAGAATGCGCAGGGAAGTGCAGGGACTGAGGTAGTGTACTAGGAGCACAGTGTTTTCCTCCAATACACCCCCACCAGAAAAGATGCAGGCGTGTGTATCCCCCTCTGTAAATTGTATGATTTTAAACACTTTGCTTTGAAGGGATTCTGTGACTGGATCAAGGTTTAGAGACGCTGTCTTATGTATTTGGGATTTATGATGTTCTGCAGTAATGACTGTGTTACTGCTACCATTTGCATATCCTAGACTGTCAGATCGTCCTCAACAACGTGACATCAGGTCAACTCACAGCGACATAAATTAACATCCAACCCCCAACCTCAACCATTAACGTCTTATTGCAAATTTCCAGCTTACAAACCTAATACTGCAGCGTTTCAATCTCACATTGCTGCTGACCCATCTAAATGATCTGAGGGGGGAAAGGCAATATGAAGCGAGTGCTTTGTGAGAGATGTCCTCATTTCTTCTAGAATATTCAGTAAAGCCATGTCCCTTCAAAGCTGTGTGTATGCAGAATAATTATCAATTTCCATATCATTAGGATATTAGGGTCGGATACGGCATATCAGAAAACATTTGTTGATGCACTGTGATTAGATCAAGTCTGCGGAGTTCAGTATTACGAGAATTCAATTTCAAATCCAGCGTCTTGGCTGCAATTATGACAATCTGATGAGAATTGGGAGGCATTCTCCATTATTATGTAAGATGAGTACAAGAAAGTGTGCACATAAAAAAACTGAGAACTGTACTTGCAGAGAAAAAAAAATATTGTAATCAATGGCAGCTAAGGCCCTGGAGTGAGATAAACATCAGCTTCCAGAAAGGCTCCGTTCTTGTAAATGCTTTATTTACAAATAGCTCATGGATGCCTCCTGCATTAGATATTGATGTCGTAGTGGAAGCGCGATTAGAATAATGAGACGTTATAGCATGTAACCTTTGCCTGATGCTTTATTGAAGTGCTTTCCAGGATTATCAGTCTGCATTATTCATGCAAAGCAAACACAACACTCCAATTACTTTGACAGTATAGGCTGTTACGTTTTTACTATCGTCCTCAGGGTGTCAACTAAATCAGGAGTCCACAGGAAATGTATATTATCATTATTACAATGATATTTTATGTGCGTGTTAATATATTTACATTTTGTTTTACTAGCAGTGGGACTTAAGGGACGCAGGTTCGGAGGAAGCCACTCGCAATGTTATTTTTTTTAAAAAGGATAAAAGTATCATTGTACACTGAAAAGACAATTTTTTCCTGCATTTAATCAGTCATTGGGGAGCGGGGCTCTGACACTGCATAAAATGAGATTACATCATTATTAGTTTTGATTTAACCTAAGATAGATAGACCACATCAGAGCACCCTGATCGAAGCTTTAGGAGGAAATGAAAACTCCTCACAGAATCTTCTTTGTTCACCTGGCAAACGGGACCCCTCTTGCTCTAAGGCAACATTGCTACTCCACCATCCTGCGATCCATGGCAGGTGTTTGACTATTGGGATAATTTTGGGTGGATTGATATGGTTTTCAGTCTCGATGATGGCCACCTAAAATTTCCCCTGGTGGTTCCATAGATTTTACAATTGAAGGTAGGCTCTTATTCCCCCCTACAACCATGCACAAGATAAGGGGTTACAGAAATGGATTAATGGATGAGAAGTCTTAAACAAATTTCTCCCACAAATCCACCCAACAGTTCCAAAAATTATTCCAAATTCATTGTGACAAGTGAGTAAAATCACCACCAAACAAACACATGGAGACTTAGGTGTCAGCATATTAGATGGGCTTGTTGTTTTTCTCAATAAAAGCACCGTGATGTCATACCGAGCTTACAGGCGTATGTGAAAAGATCAAATTGAGACTTGGTTATCCCTTTAACTCAGCAAGAAGAAAAAAGCCATGAGAAAAAATGTCTTTTCATATTTTATTTTTGAGGGATATTTAAAAAGAAGAAATCCTTTATTGATCACAGACAGTCATACACACTACAACATAGTGAAATTATTTATCTGCATTTGACCCATCCCTGAGGTAGCATGGGCAGCACCTTTGTAGCACCCAGGGAGCTAGGGTTTCAGGGTCTTGCTTATGGTCCCTACGACATGTAGAACCTAGTGGGACTTGAACTGGCAACCTTCTCATTTTCCAAGTGGGAGACAGCCGCTCCACCAACTGAGCTATAGTCCTCCTAAATTTATTCATTTAATACCTCCGACTCTCTAAATTTACCATAAAATGACTTATTGTTTTTTAAACTGTTTTAAACAAAATATCCGAAATATAAAATTATTTCATAATGAAATTTTCTATTTTGGTGAAATTTTCTATTTTAGTAAATTTTAATTAGAATAGCTTAGACTTCTTGTAGTTGTATTATGTTTTTAAATATATAAATGGCTTTTTCCAAACGAACCCTTTAAAACATTTTCCACTGACTATACACAAAAAGAACATACCAATAAGATAAGATATACCTTTATAAGTCCCACAACAGCAAATGTAATTAAAAATCAGGTCAAGTAAATTGGAGCAATAAAACCAGCAAACAATAAGGTACAAAAACTTTAAAGAAAAACATTTATGATCATTATGTTGCATTTATATAAACAGATGCGACATCTCTAAAATGTATGCTCTGCACCTTTAAGGGTGTCCTTTCATTTGTATTTGTTATCAAGGACATTTATAATTTCAGAAATAGATGATAGGGGTCAGCTTCTCTCATTGATTCATAAAAAGACCAATATTGGCTCAACATATCAGTCTGTACCCAGTACTTCCAATAGCACATAATTGTGTGTGTGTGTGTGTGTGTGTGTGTGTGTGTGTGTGTGTGTGTGTGTGTGTGTGTGAGGGGGGGGGGGGGGGGGGGGGGATCTGTTAATCTCATTAGCTTCATTAAACCCGATAGAGGCGGATTAGCAGGAGGTGCATGTAAATGAGCATAATTCCAGGAGAAATTGAAACAGCAGCAGAGATAAATATGTCACCAGGGAGGGGGAAATATAATTAAAATAGCAATTAATTGAATTCCCCGTATGAGCCAGCCCCTGTTATTTGGCAGAATTACAGGCAGCTACTGTACACTGAGCTGTTGGATGAGGAGGATAGTCCGGATTAGCGTTGTGTGTCGTTTTCTTACTCATGTTTTCGCTCATGTGTGTTTTGTATCATTGATCGTCCCTCACATCAATGATTTCTTTCTAGAGATCCTACAGGCTTCTTATCACCTCTCTTTTCTTTTATGTAAACACTGATGGTTATGTCAGCCATTTATCATATGTAGGGGACTTTGTAAAACTTTAATGAAGACGGTCAAGAAAAAAAATCAATGGCATTTCTCAAATCCCTTAAGCAATAGCCAAAACATTATAATAGCCTTCAGCAGTCAGATCTACATCTAGCACCCATGACACTATTGCCAGTACACTGGTTATCCTCCCTTAGACCACTTTGGTAGGAACAAACCGCTGCAGACCTGGGAAACCCAACAAGACGTGCATATCTGGGGATGATCTGACCCAGTTGTCTAGCCAACAAAATCTGGTCCTTGCCAAAATTGTTCAGATCCTTACAATTGTCCAGTTTGTATTGTGTTTGTGGGGTGGCTTTCGCTCAGTAGGTAGAGCAGTCGTTCCGCATTGAAAGATTGGGTCTTTAATCCCAGCCCCTGATGCTACAGGCCACGGGAATCTTTAAGCAGGACCCTGAAACCCACATAGCTCCCTGGGCTTCCCAAACGTAACCCCAATTATGCACTACATTACTTTCAGGATTGTCACCTGGGATCATTCACGTCCCTCATGCAAGCAATGCAGATGTACTTGAACCATATGGACATTCCACTATTTTAACCATCGGCCACAATCAAAGTAAACACAGTTGCAGGTTTGTGTTTCCAAAAGCAAACACAAGCATGTATGATTTCACAATAATTTCTGGAGGCAGCTCCAGGCAGCTTACCTTCCTCCACTCCCACATTTGCATCCTACTGACGTCCAGATGTGACGTTTGGAGAATCTCAATGCTGATAGGCTTTTGTTTCAACAAAGTTGAATATTTTCAATTAGAGTGAAAGACGCGGATAACTGAGGAATTTTAATCATTTGATATTCACAACTACTCAATTCACTTTGGGGATTGCATTGACTTATGATGTATTGTGCTGTGTGAAAAAGTCACCTTGCAGAAGCCGTCCAGCACCAGGGTAAGAGGTCCCGCAAGGCGATCTTCCGTACCATGTCGACATTCTTCATCCTTCTACTTTAAAATAGTTAGCCGACAACATCAACAAATGGAGATCTGTCGAAATATCTATCAGAAAGACCATCCTTTTGCATGCTCAAGCCACAATAACTGCTCTTACCTATCTATTGTCCTCACCTTTCACAGATGCTCAGTCTCAATTACCTGCTTCATTGTCTGGGACATTAATCGATATCAGCTGCACCCATTCAGGTAGTGACATCCTTCCAATCACTGTGTCACACCTGCATGCTTGGCCCATCACCATCAACTGCTGCATTTAAATATGACTCTCCATTCAGCTAGTTATTTCATGCTGTTTGTCTAGTCCTTGCGGATCCATCAGCCACCTCGTTCTTCAGCCACTGCAGAGTCCTCAGCCCCTTCCACCATTATCCAGACTTCAAAGGGGGGTATCCAATGCTGCTGCTCCAATGACCCTTCCATCACAATCTCCTAAAGAGCCTGAGTACCGAAGACTGCGACTTTCAAATGGATTAATAATCACATATATTAAGATGAAATATTCATCTTTTCTTCAGTCTATCTTTTCTAATTGAACTAGTATTCATTTTTCTGAGTCTTGTATGATGTTTTTTTAAATTTTTTATTATTACTTTAACCTGCACATCATTTGGTCCCTGCCCATGGACTACAGTTGAAAATCAGTTCTTAGCTTTATCTGGTACTATATATATTGTCCATTGTCCCTACTAAATAAATAATAAAATAAAAAACGAGACAACCTTTCATTATCTTTAGTGTCTTCTTCATTGGTTTGTAGAGATGGGGTATTTCTTCATTGTCTTTCTGCCACTTAAAACGTGAAAGGCCATCTAGAGCCAGAGTTCAGTTTATCTATTTGAGGTTACTGTACAAACATTGCATTGAAGTTGATGGACTCCCTGTGGAGTCATACCGGGTTTTTTCTAAGCTATGTAACGGCTGTATGCTTTGCCTGTGTTGTCTGTCCCTCTTTGCTTTCAGGCTCTGCTCAGGTATTCTGGAACATCATGGCTCATGAGGTTCAGCTAGGCTTAAGAACGGTTTAAAAGCTCCTGTTCCGGCATCAGAGGCTTCTGGAGTAGGGACTGCTGGTTTTGATGCCTCTCAGGCTGGGATTTGAACTGTGGTTGATTTAGTACATTTTGGTAATATTTGGTTGATTTATTAATTGATTTTTTTTTGTTAATTTGTTATTTGATTGTTTTCGTTAATATATCCCCTGTATTTGGTTTTTACAGGTGTCTTTCTGTGGCTGATTTTGTGTCAGAGACGGAGTATTGTAAGTCCCATAGGGCTATTCAAGTTTGGCGAGTAACAGCAACATTGAAAAACTCAATTCTAATATTCAGCTGATTATACAGATATAACGGAAACAGATTATTATTCCATTTAAAAACACACTGCACCCTTAAACATGTACAATAATATCTGTGAAAAATGTATGCATGATGAAGTCGCAGCAGTATTCAGAAGTACTATGGAAACAAAATCTAGTTCAACATGTCTATTGAAAGGAATACGAAATCCCTATCCTCCTGTTTTATCCTTTTGTTACCCTTTACTCTTCTTTATTCTTCACTTTTTTCCCCGGCTTTGTTAATGCACAAAGCTTCAGAAGTTACTTGGTTGATATCGGCTACCGCTCCCCCCCTGCCTCCCCACGGCGCTCTGTGCTGTGCATTGATCGTCATGCCTGACTAAACGGCCCCCCGCAGAGGGTGCCAGCACACTTTTATGGAAGATGCAGCGTTTCCTAAAAGCTAATCATGTTAGACATCAAAAAGTGTGGCTGCTGCCGGCACATCTGAAGACGCTGCCTGGTGCTCTGCTGGCGCTCCTTGGGATTAGGCCTGTATGTCTGCATGTGTCTGTGAGTCTGCAGCCGGCATGGAGGGAGTGGAAGTGGAAATATATGACGGTGCCAGGGTCGAAAAAGGAAAGCCTTTGATGAACCCTTGGTGGATTTATTCCACAATCTAGACAAATGATCGATTTTTGAGTATCTATTATATAAATGAGCATACGATACATTTAACCTTTTCGAGACAATTCCACACAATAGATTGGCAATGATTGGTTTTATGCCAGGCAGCAAAGATTGGTTTGCCAGATCATTTTGTCCGACTGGGAAGAACAAATTTCTTAGCCACAGATATTAAGAGAAACTATCAATATTAGCTAAATTATGAGAATAAATAGAGTTATGACTCATAGTTCATATGGGTGGCTGTCGTCAGCCTTACAGATACATTTCGGAGCTTGGACATCTGGATGTAGCTGGAGTGGAGAAGCTGCTTAATCCGATATTGTTGCGTAAAACAATTGATTGTAAGATACTCCAGCTATGCTGGGCACACCCCTATCCTATATAGGCACGCGTGTGTGCCTGTCACTATGATTTTCAAGATTGATGATTGCAACTTGGTTCTGAGAGAAAAAGCGGTGGAGAGATAGTCTCTTCTTTAGAGAACAACGGTTACCAAGTAGCCTTATCGCTCCTCTCAAATACGTATTTATACATATGGGAACCACTGTAAGACACCCTGCAAAGAAGCAGTGCAGACCCAGGACTCCAAACCCAGCACCAATTACAGATAAAATATATATATATATTGCGAGGTGGCAACACCACCCAGAGTGGTTCACGTGTTTGCACACAAAATTGTTAGCATCGTTAGTATCTGCGACCACATTAGCCTATGATTCCTTGTGATTATGGATGGTGTAACTGTACAGATGTACAGAATAATGCCCAGGCATGAGCTGCAACACCCCAATTGAAGCAAGCTTGTCGATCCTGGGGTACGGAAACAGCCACTGTTAGCGGACTGAATCATGTCCATGACCCAGTGAGGGAGTCTCCTTGGATTGTGGCCTACCAAGGTATGCTGACTTGAAGCAACAGAGGAGGTGGTCTGTACACCTATAGTCCTGCATCCCTCGAATACCTTAACTTGGAAGCGCGGAGACAGCTAACTTTCCAATTGGTCCTTTCCTTGAACTGCAGTCAGCTTTGACCAACATTGGTTCTAAACCTCTACCAGTCTCACTGACAGGGCCTGACTTCCCCTTGCTCCTCAACCAGACGCGATGACCAGGAGAAAGGCTGTTCTAAGGTACAACCACTAAACAGTAGCCAAAGGCCCAAAATGGGGCCTGCTGCAGGGAGCAGAGCACGAACTTCCAGTCCATCAGTGGAACTGCCATTGCCACAGTACATCCGTGTGCCCCTCAAACTGTGACTTGAAGGCAAAACAACCTCAAGAGTATTTTAGTTGTCGCACAAGCCTAACTAATGGGTGCCGACCTACCCCTCAGGATGGTTAGGACCTTTCCATTTCAAGCTGGACCTGTTCTGTGCACTGCACATTCAGGTTAGCTGTATTTTTCCTTTGACCCTTGACTGAGGTGTTGCCTCCATGGATCAAACCATTTCGGACCCTGTTTTAAGTGTGTCAGGGCGTATTATTCTGCAGAAAGAAGGATATTGCTTCCATGAAGGGGTGTCCTCTGTCCGCAACAACAACTAGAAAGGTAGCACTTCCCAAAGGAAGATCCAAATATAAGGCAGGATTCAAGTTTTTGCCATCGGTTCAGTGCCACCTTCATCACATCCAGTCGTCCATATGGTGTAAAAGAAAACATGATCCATCAGACCAGACGTTCTTCCATTTTTCCGTGGTCCAGTTTTGATAATGACCTGCCTATTGTTGGCACTTCTGGGATGATCACTCTTATTGGTCTGCAGCTGCACAGCCCTGAAACAAGCTGTGATGTCACTTTTTTCTGATATTTTTCTTTCCGAACCAGCATGAACTGTTAGAAGAGTTTATATTGCAGCAGCTCTTCTGTTCGATCAGACAACACTGGCTAGCCTTCAAACCCTACACACATCAGCGAACCTTGGGCGATCATGACCCTTGCCACTGATTCACCAGAATTTTCAATTGTTAAACTTGCTGTCATATTATTTTGACATCACCTGACCGTGCTTATAATGTTATTGAATATCAATATTTACAAATGCATCATCTATAAATCAGGCACAAACTAATGTCCTGATCTCAGAGCAATTTCTAGCTGCACAGCCCTGTGAAATAAACTCCGCTTACGGCTTTTGTTCTCAAAGTAAAGCTATGCTTGCTTTCCCTCCATTACTGCCTCATCATGTTAAATTGCTTCAGTATGTTTAACTGAAAATTAAAGTGATTGCTGTACCATTTTAGTAGAAATGGGACTTGTGTCTTAACTCCCCAGAGGTAAAAAAAAGATTCCAAATGAATGGGAACTGAAACACACACAGAAAATGACGAGCATAATCTCAGGTGACACTAATCTGAATCCCATTAAAATGTCTGTGGTTATTATTGTCATTTGATTGGACTGTATTTTGACACAAGCATAATAAAGCTAACAGCACATTTCGTCCGCAGCCCTCAGAGATAATGCTAAATGAGTTGAGGGAGATTCTGCTGACAGTCCTTGACTCGCCTTGTTTGCCTCGCATATTGCCAGTATTAATCAAGAGTGTCTATAAACACATTCCATTAACACTGGAGTACTTTTCCGTCAAACATAAAACCTATGAACTGTCTCCAGTGATGAACAAAAGAAGGCTTAATCCTATCCAGTCATACATGTATGCAAATTTCTGCTCTTTACATACATTTTTATACATTTTTTTTTTACATGTTACACATTTTACGATGTGCTTGTTTTGGATAAACAGGATAACTGTAATTCCCAAATCAGATATAATCAGAATATCTGAAATTTGAATTCCTTAAGGTTTTATTGAACCCTGGCTGGAATCTTGGACAGTCCCATTCCTCTAGTATCTATAGACAAATTCTAAGGAGAAGGATGAAGTGGAATTAAAGATGAGTGACACACATGTGGTGAGATGAGCTGAGAGGAGTGGTGAGTGATCAGTTACATACTGCTTGTGATTGAGGCAGAGATTGAATGGAACATTTAATGAGCTAGCAACTTGAACTTAATAATAATAATAGTAATACATTTAATTTATAATGCACTTTACATAGAGTGTATTTACCAAATTTTCAAACCAACAAAGCAACACTGGGAATTTTACCCAGAACATATTATTTTAAACAGGTCGGACGGAAAATGAAGAAAACATTAACTGTCATCTTAGCCTTTGGAGTCTGGATGCTGATTGTATTGGTGGCTGATGATTCTGTTGACTTATGGCCCAAATGATGGCCCAAATATAAAAATGTCCAGATCCAGAAAGCATATCCAATAAAAGAATGACTACATGTTAATTATGAGGGGTCAAACACATTTTACGATAATTAATACAAAGAATATTAGATCTAATGTTTCAAGGCCAATATATAATACCCATGTCATACCAGAATATTTCTTCTTGCATCTCTCACTCTTCCCCTTTGTGGCCACGCCCACAACCACACACAACTGACAATGAGTCTGGAACCGCTCGTCCCTCCTATTTCTTCATCTCCTGTTTAAGAACACCAATTTCTCCAATTTTCCCTCAACAGATTATTATATCCTTCAAAAAAGGGATTTTATGTAATCATCACTTCTCCTACATCCGCCAGAAATCCTTCGTGTCCACAAGATTACTCAAAAACAGTCTCCTGGATCATTTTCAAACTTTATAACCACATAGACTTTAGTGTGAGGAACAACTGGATTGATTTTGGGAAATGTCAGTTGGAAGTTTTTTCTAGATCTGTTTCCACATTGGGCTGATTAAGACCTAATTCACCTCATATGAAACACCTCAAAGAGATCTTATTTGTGTTGTTTTTTTATTCAAATTTTTCATATTTGGTCAAATATACGACAAAAGGCTGTTTGAGATTATTAATGACTCACATTTCCTTCAAGGAATTCAATCAGGGGGATTACTTGTACAACGTAGGGGATTTGGGGCTTTGCGGGGATATACCTTTGTCATCGGTGTCAAACGCAGGCATAGTTCTGCCAGTGGTAGCTATACTGACTGCTCTAATCACAGATACTATATACATTACAAGGAATTTTCCTCATGAGATAGTTTTGCTTGTACTTTTAGCCTTGTGCTCATGAGACCAGCATCTCCTCCATGTCTGTCTTTGCCACTACAATCCCTCCACAACCCACAATGTTGACTTTGTGTGTTATTGTGCAGCGGAAATTTTAAGTGTCCTGTAAGCTCAACAGTATTATGGATGTTCATACATGAGTTCATTCAATTGATTGTGTCGCAGCATTGAGTGTACATTGTGCTAATGCTCTTGCATTTCTGTATTCCCCGAAAGACCATTAGAGGGGAATATTAATTTTATGCACACCTGGAATTGTCTTTGTGTACACATATACAACAATAAGATAACCTTTCTGTGAATATAACCAACATACATGCTCGTTCCTTTCGTTGCTTAGACTAAAACCTGGATACATAGTGTTAAATCAGTCGTTTTTAAAATCTCTTCTCTTCTCTGCTCTCATACTGTTTTGTCAGTGTGTTGAGTCTACAGCAGAGGTCAACAAGTCCTCAACCTTGGGTGCTGTGCCAGGGACAGGCCAGCCTTATCAGAATAAACACACTGATTTGCCAGACTGTGTCATATTACAATGATTGATTCATTCTGAATGAGTCATTCTAATGAAGGAAACATCCTTCAAAGTCTTACGCTCTGGTGCGACAGTGGGAATAATAAAAGGCTCTCCTGTACTACTCACCTGTCCTGCAAAGAATTTGTATAAGTAATTATCGCAGTAATTTACGAACCACCACTGTTTCCAGCAACAGCTGTACTGGCAGATCTCTGAAAATAATTGAACCCGGGTTTGCCCGATGGACGATGCCATCATCAATCGCTGAAAGCAAAATTTACAAACCCCTGGCCATTAAAACAGATGTTGAGTTACACGTCCGAAATCTCCTAACTTAGTGAAAGATGTTGTGAAAAATCTTTATTTCTACAAAGAAAGTGGATCCTCTTCCATGCTATATTCCAAAAAGGAGGACGATGATATATTAACTGTTGCTGGATAACTGTTTTTGTGTTTTGATAAAACATGAGAGAATCATGCTTATTATTTAGCACAAGAAAAAGCAACAGAGCCCTCAAAGGAAAGCATTGAGAGGCAAACACTCACGTAATGCTCCTATGTTAGGCCCACTTGATCACACACACATCTAGCAATAACAGATATATATAACCTCAGTGGGATCACCGATCACTGGTTGAGGACTTGTTGATCTCTGATATAAGGTTTGATTTAAAATCAATCATTCCTGATGCCCTACCTATCTGCACTGCTTTGTTTCTCGTTTGGTAAGTCTTAATAATGCCTGTTGTCGTATTCAACTCATTGTCAGCCTTTTGTGATGTTGCAGGAAAGGGGTCTATCGGAGGGTTGTGGTTCGATCCCCAGCCAGAAATCCACCATTATACGATTGTCCATTTATCAATTCTATATAAGATAAGATAAGATAAGATAAACCTTTATTAATCCCACAATGGGGAATAAATAGAATGCATTTTACCATTTATCTATACATCATAAGATTTTAACTAAACTGTATAAAATATCTAAACGTAAGTAAAATATACATGACTAAATGTGTATTAAAAAAAAACAACGTATAATTAGAGTACAAATAATATTTCCTTCTGTCCTATTTAACGTCTTTCTGTAACCACTAATATCCTATAATAGCCCGGTCTAGTGTACTACCATCAACGGTGAGCTAGATTTTCCATCGCTCATTTGTATTTCCTCCACGCCTTTCATAATAGCCTGGATATGTGTGTATGACAGGACTTTAATTGCCTGAGTTAACAAGGTGAGCGCTGCTCAGCCACCTTTGTGTAGTGCAAATCATAGTAGGGATATTCAAATCCAATCCCCCATCAACTATTCACCCAAATGGGAAGTGCAAGAGCATAAATCAAGGCAATAACAGCAATATGTGGTGGGATCTAAAGTGGCAAATCCTTAAATGATGTTCTAATACTGAGCGAGTGACTTCATTGGGTGAGGTGACCTCACTCGTCAGAGCCTGAGAGGAAGAGACAGGAAAGGATTGAAGAGGAAAAAATGAGAATGGCAAGCAATAGGTTTTGTAAATTGTCATATCAAAGCAGGGAATAGAATGGAAATGGAGGAAGAACATTTGTTAGGGCTTTATGCAGCTGATGATTCGTAAGTGAAGTCTATGTAAAAGCTTTTCACACCAAATATTTATATGAAATTACATTTCCTATTCTACTTTATTCTACACTTTCTACTTTATTTTCGTTAGAATTCTTGCATTGTTTTTGAATTTTGGCTTTGTCATGAGCTTATTGCAGACATAGAACATGGACCATCAGAAAACAACTTAGAACATAAAAGGTCTTACTCTTGTAGCAGTGTGACAAAAAAATACATTATGGGGAATTAATTTGGATTATGATGGATCAACATGGTGTCGCGCAGCAGCTTGGAGCTCTCCAAGTCCCTGTAGCTTTGTTATTTCCCCTGTTGACTTGTATACTATTTCACACAGCTATCAATTGGTACAACAGTACAGCTGTGCCAAACTACTAGAAATAAATCAGGGATCAATACACCGACTGTCAGCGGATATTTTCTTCCCTTCCGAGATCTTCAAAACACCAGGGCAATCCGGTACCCCGGCAGCAGTGAGGAGCCGGAGGACACGCTACGAGCAGAGACAGAAGAGAGGCAGTAGGGCTGGTGTATGTGCTAGGCTCAACCTTAGTTATTTCAAGGCACCCTTTCCTATTATCTTGCTTAAAATGCAAGAATGATCTGCAACAAGATGGATGAAATCTGACTGCGATTTTCAACACAGAGGAACCTAGCCAACCGCTGCAGCAGGATCTTCCGTGTTGAGCTAAATGCTATTCCCCGTCTACCGGGTCGACAGGACTGCAGACTCTGGTAAGTAGGCTGTTGGCGACCTGTGCTTCTACATTTACTACTCTTGGTGCACAAATTACCCCATAGTAGACAAACGCTTTTGCTATGATGTGGAATTCATGTTGCACAAATTCGGGCAATTCTACTTACTGAGATAAATCACAGCTCTATACATCTGCGCTGTGTACACCAGACGCAAATGTTAATCTAGCAATAGCAAAGCGGCATCCCAGCATAAACAGCAGCCTCGTTGCACATCCAGACAGTGTCATAGCAGGATTTCAATCATGCTGATCTCAAGAAAAAAATCTGTCCTAAAAAAAATCCTTCATAATGTAGGGAAATAAAACTCTGGATCCGGTGTACAACAATATTACAAATGCATACAAGGCACAGGTGGATCCCCAACCGGGCTTGTGAGATCATCTCTCACCCAATTCTATATCCGTGGTACAAACAAAAATGAAAACTGTTGAGCCCATAGACAAGTCAGTAAGGATAAGGCCTGAGGATACTGTTCGTAAGCTATAGGATTGTTTCTATTCCACAGACTTGGATATATTCGCAGTCCAAGGAATGAAAGTGGATTCAAGAATGGCTATGGACAAATAGACTACCACAGTATTTAATTATATAAGTTATTGTGTGCACAATGTTACATGTGGAAGGAGATCCGTGTATGGATGTCATGGAACCCATGGATGTCACATGAGGTACGCCTATTAATCAAAGCCTGACATTCAGCCTATCCACTAGGGGAGAACAACATATATGGCATAGCCAGGTCTGCCCTTAGGAGAGGAATCAAATATGCCAAACTCAAACACAAATGGCGGATTGGAGAACATTTTACCAACTCCAAAAACATCTTACAGGTGTGAGAGTGAATCAGGGCATCACTAATTTTAAGGGTACATCATCTTCCCCCGGGAACAGTAGTGTCACACTAGCCAAGGACCTCCATTATTTTAATGTCCGGTTCAATAGGCAAAATGAGGACCCAATATTGCCAACCCCCCCTCCAGCAATCCTGCCCCATCCTGAGCACTCATGAGGTTAGACTCGGTCTGTGCAACATCAATCCCAGGAAAGCGGTCGGACCAGATGGTGTGCTGGGACAACATCTTAGGTTCAAGCATGCTTCAAAAAGGCCATAATAGTTCCAGTACCTAAGCAGTCAAAAGTCACATTCCTGAATGACTATAGGCAGGTGGCATTCATCCCCATACCCACTAAATGTTTGAGAGACTGGTTATTAAACATATAAAAAACGTCATACTAGCCATACTTGACTAGTACCAGTTTGAATACAGAGAGTACAGATCAACAGAAAACACTATTGCTAATGTGGTCCAAGCCTTGCTAGAACACCTGGAGTACAAGACGGCAAGACTGCTCTTCAACAAATTAATTTTGGCTTTTAACACAATCCGGCCAAACAGACTTTTAGTCAAAGTACATGACCTTGGACTGAACACCCCAGTATGTAACTGGATTCTTGACTTTTTAACCAACTTTTTATCCAACTGCTCACAGTTGGATCTGGCAAGCATAACCCATCCATTTTATCAGTAAAGACCGGAAAAACCCAAAGGTGTGCGTGCCCCTTTTACACATGACTGCTCCCTCTCCTGTCCTTCAAACTAAATTTTTAAGTTACGAACAGCAATGAGTCTGAAGAGGAACAAGGAAAGAGTTATAGGGAAGACCCACCAGGCCTATTTCACTTGTGGAAACTGAAAGAGCACAACTACCTCAGAGACTCATGGTGAACTTCTATCACTGCAATAAGATTCGTGCTGACCTGTTGTCTCTCAGTGTGGTTCACTAGAGGTACTAACGCGGGGCAACAGGCACTCAAGAGAGTGGTTTAAACTGCTAGAAAAATCGTCTGTACCAGCCTATCAGAATCTCCATTTTCTACACCCTGCTCTTTTCGCGATCACATAACGTCATACGAGAACGGTCACACCCAGCATACCACCTGTTCAACCTTCTTCCCTCTGGGAGAAGATACAGATTGATCTCTGCTAGAACCACCAGAATCGCAAACAGCTTTTCCCCCCAAGCAGAAGGCTGCTAAACAAACCCCCCCCATCACCCTGGCCAACTCTACTCTCCACCCACCACCTACCTCATAACTTCAAAAAGCACTATTAACTGGACCTTGCATCTATTGAAATACTCACATCAAACATCTAAAGCTTCCTGGTTCATTTCCCATTCCCTCTACATCCTCCACCCTTACGCTCATAGACAACAAGAACTCTGAACAGGGGAATTTGTATTTTGCAATTAACATAGCACTTTGAACAACCCTCAATAGCCCTTTCAAGTATTGCCTCTGTTTTCATAGCAAGTTTCCATCCTCTATTTATTTCTATTAATGACTATTTTTGTTGATGACGTGTGTACTACTGGATGAATAACTTAAATTTGCACTATTTTTGATTGCCTTACTGTACTGCTACGCTGAAGGTGATACTCTACTGTTATCTTGTTGTTTTAACAAACAATGACAAATAACGTCTTCCAACTTTCATTTGTGGAGGTAATCTCTTTACATCACATCAAAGGATTGGAGAACTTCAGCTATTCTTATAAAATATTCCGTCTTTTTGGCTATATTCAAGAACATAACAACTAAAACCTATGATTGTCCCTCTGATGATTATTATTATCCGTTATGTGGTTGGTGAAGGCTGGTTCAGAGCACTGAGGCTTTCTTGTTTGTTAAACACTGAACAAACCAGCAGTGGGAAAGCACTTTGCAAGTATTCAAAATGGTGAGCTAGAAAAAGCGTAAGGCGTTGCTCAGTGTTCCCAGAATCTGGTGTGATGTCAAACATATATGTTGAGGAGTGTTTCTTAAAAGATGGATAAACATTTTTTAAACAAAAAAGATAAAAAGATCATCTACCTTGATCTCGTTCTGTGGATGGTGGATAAGGACAAGAGCTATACACAGTGTGTCGTCAAAAAATCAGACCGTTACGGCATGCTGGTGCACTGCCTTCTGTCTGTTTCACGACTATAACTACATCCGCTGCTGTCTCAGCGGTGGGCCAATGCAGGCTAACGTGACTAATTCATAGTGTTTTTATAGATGGGAAGTGGAATAAGGGCCTACTAGGTTTTTAAATCTTTGAGAACTATTCATGTAACTACGAGAATGCTACAGCTTTTCATACTTGTCTTCTAGCTGCATTTATTGCATGGTGCATTATGCGTACTAGCTTGATACGTCAACCACTAAACTATCAGATCTGTTTTTAAATGTACAGGGTAAGAATACTGTGACTTCACTCTTCACTCTCCGGGCTTTGTCCTTTTGACTGTCCCCATTTGAAATGGTTCCCAAACATTTGACTCAAGAGCTGCTTTGAACTGAACCTTTCCACCACAGCCAACTGTAGTGATGTTGGAATTCGTAGTTGGTCTCCAAATTCCAACACCAGTCAAAGCCTACAAAAAGACCCTCTTCTTCGCAAGAACTAGCTTTCATTAAATTCATCACCCGGTCCTGTCATCTGTTCAGCATTAATTAATGCCAGTCTCTTTCCATCCTAAACATCAAAATGTGCCTCAATC
Source organism: Lophius americanus (assembly GCA_037951165.1). Taxonomy (NCBI): domain Eukaryota; kingdom Metazoa; phylum Chordata; class Actinopteri; order Lophiiformes; family Lophiidae; genus Lophius; species Lophius americanus. The sequence goes on along the minus strand of JBBDHG010000015.1, from coordinate 8,507,932 downwards.
ACTGCTTTTACTCAAGTTTGTCTGCAATGTTGAGGATTTAATATGGCTAATACTGAATAAAATCAACCAAACAGGTCATGGAAACAGCTCTTTCTTCTAAGAATCTTCTGCGATATCTTCATTAATAATAATAGCAACTTATCCAAACTATAAAGTGGGGTACAGAAAAAAAAATCAAAACAAACTTAGACAAACAGTAAAAAAAAAAAAAATCTCAAATACAATAAGAGAATAAGGAGGGAGTTCATATTAAATCAGGATATTCTTTCAGATAAAAATATGTAAAATATAATATATACATATCAAAATGAAATTGAAGAGAAAACACTGACACTGACTCAGACAGCCTTATCTCAGGCAGCCTTACCTCAGACAGGTTATTTGACCAGGCTCCCATGGTAAAAAAAAAATTACCATGGGAATTACCATTTTCAACCTCAAACCTGGCAGAGGCACAAGTCCACTCTCTGAGAATACATCACTATGCAGTGGTTCATGTTATATAAACATTCCAACAAGTTTTCGGAAAGTATATCACGATTTTTAAAAAGGTTGCTTTCCCACTCTGTTTGTTATGTGGGTTTGGAAAAGGCCTCCAACAATGACCCCCAAGGAGTCCTGTACAATAGGACTATGGGCTTGTTGCTATGAGTCATCCCATAAGTATTCCTAGCAGAGGTAATCATTGGACTCCACCAAAGTTGCCCAGTGTCTTCCATCATTTTTTTTGTATTATTCCTAAACAAGTAGTCAAGGCACAGTGGAAGAGATTAGGATATCCAGTTCGGGTATCTTAGAATTGTGTATCTGCAGATAAAGTGGATTAGTTTTCAGTCTGCGCCTTTAGCAACTTCTGGAGAAGTTTGCGGCTGAGTCTGGCATTAGAATCAGGTCCTCCAAATCTGATGCCAAGATTTTCTTGGAAAAGAACTGTCAACAACTGTGTGACAAGAACAAAAGCAACCAATAGATGACATGTTTTATGAGAAGATGGGCGCCTGTATTTGATCAGAAAAGCTGTAAGTTACTGTGATGCTTTAAAGAAGAGACAGCTTGATAATTACTTTGATTTACTCCTATAGCGTACTGGAGGCAGAAGGGATGGAAAAAGGAAATAGCGTTCACTAAAAAGCCTTGTTGGTACATTCAAGTGGTTTTGCTCCGACTAAGGTTACATCATTACTACGTTCTCCGACATCAATAGTTATAGTAATAGCGCTGCTGACTGGAAATCCACTGAATCAGGCTCATGAAACATTAGTGAAAGAGAAATGTAAAGCCTTTGCCATCTCGCTGAGGCTGGCATAACATCCAAATGCCCCTAAAATATTAAATTCAATTTCTTCTCTCCTCTGCTCTTTTTGTCGAGATTATTTTTAGTGAGTACGACTGCTTCGATCTGTCAGTTTTTCTGTTGGATCAGTCCTGTGATTCCTTAAAGCGGTTTTGTCAACATCTTTTGCTCTTGAATCTGCTCTGTAAATGAAATATCTTAAATCGGCTACTGTTACCTTGTGTTGTCTTTCTGGGAGCTTTGTCAGGCCTCGTAAAGGCCGGGACCGCTGCGATTCACGGTGACGAATGAACTGTCCAGCAGGAGACATCCCTGCCGAGACTCCGATTGCAAAAATAATTCCGACTCTGTTCAAACTCTGCAGGTGACCTTGAAGAAACTCTGTCAGTGTTCACATATTTTAAATTGCTCAATGTCTTGCAAACCAGCCCATCCATCCTCTCAAGTCAACTCCTCCTTTCTCTGTCCCACTTTGGCCGAATGATGATAAGATTAAAACATTTATAAACCTTCATTTTATTTAAAGCTTTGCCTTATGTTGTCATACGATGAGAATTGTCCTCTAGCTCAATAGGAAGTTTTCACTCGAACATATTGACAAGTTTAAAGAGCACTTTTTAATATCCTCACAATTATTTAACTCTCTAACGTATGTGCAAACGATTCTATGACACTTTTCTAGTAAAAAAATGTATTTAAAGATAAGCATGTAAATCTTACTGGTGAAACCGTTGAGAGGTTACGAGGTGCAAGCAATAAATATAAAGAGACCATGGAGAGCACACACATTCACACACTGTGCTCTGAACAAAGACGTGGAAGTGCAATGCACAAGAGAATGAGGAGTATTCGATACTGAGTTTGCTGGAGTTTTGGTTGATGTACAGGTCTGCAAAAACTCGTAAATGAATGGACCAATCTACATGAACTCTTCCTAAATAAACAGTCTTATTGATTCTGATGACAATAATTAAATAAATAATAAATATATTCAATCAATGAAAATATGAAAAATTTTCTCAAAAACCTTTTTTCATGGTTTTAACTTCAAAAATTATTTTATTGCTGCAGTGTTTTAAGACAAATATTAGACACTGTAAAAAAAAAGAGGAATTGTTGCTGGTTTACAAAAAGATTTCCACTCATGACCCAATTAAAATAATTATTTCAACTTAAATTTTAGGTTCATTAACACTTATTTTTATTGTGTGTTACCAGTGAATACATACCTTTTTACAGTGCAGACTGATACAACAACTGCATTACTGCTGATGTCGCCCCGGCCATCTCCTCCACAGTTTTGCTTCCATCCATAATGGCAAAACTTTTCTCAACCCTACAGACAGAAATTACTATGGTTGCCGGATTTGTATTTAAAAAATGCTGCAAAATGTAGTTGCAAATATTAGCAAATAGCAACATTTTTGGACTTGAAACCCCAATTCAAGCACAATATAAATCAGAAAGCTTTACATCAAATACAAGCTTTGTATTTTATTTTGCAGAAACTATACGCAACAAACAGATAATTGAGACATAAATTACAAATGAAACAGTCTACCCTTGGTCCACATTTGCTGTTCTGACTGTTCTACTGAACCTCCTTGGACTTAAGGGTAGTTTTATTGATAAATATGTCCAAAATCTCAGGATGCTTGTTCTCAGCTGCTTTAGAAGTCTAATGAAATAGATTGAAGTTGTTGCTGCAATCCCATCTCAGAAGGCCTGAGCAACCAAGTGAGGATCTACTGCTCCTGCCACAGACTCAGTCTTTCCTCTCCTGGTTCAAAGTGCTGCAGTGTCTCCAGGTAGTTGAGGGTTGTCTGCTCAACATTTAAGAACCTATACATTCTTTACCATTTGTAATGTCCCCGATCTTGCTTACATCACCTCTTTCTGATACCACACTGAACACATACAGGACGTTAATAGCCCAAAGTTCAAATTTTTTCATTTTTGTCTTTTATCATTTGTACTGTGTATTCCCTTTTGTCCATTTAGTGTCTCTGGCAGTGTTGTAAATTATTAAAATCTTTTTCCTGAATAAAAGTACTCATGGGTCTAGGTAAAGGATAAAGTAATCTAACTACTTCATGCTATCAAATAGTTTCAATAGTTTGTAGTAGTTTATGATCTTTATGCTCATCCTAGCATACATGACTATAAAAATTGTACATTTAGCAGATGAACCAAGACAAACTTCCAGTCTATGTGTGTGGAAATGAAAAGTAACATGAAATGGAAATAATCCGATACAGATGCCGCAAATTTGACCATAGGTTATTTATGATGGTAAATATACTTAGTTGATGTCCACCACTCCTCTCTGGTAATCGCTTTTGCTTTCCCCCTTCCTATTTTACTTATTTATTATTAAAACATAAATAATCAAGGTAATCATACAGTTTCATGGTTAAAATGATGGGAAATACCAACGTATGTACACCTGTAATCATCTACACATATATTAACATTAATAAGTGGTTGTGCCATTTGACTTTTTGAATTACCTAAAATTGTAAAAATTGTTTGTTGTTACCATGGAAATATGATTTTTATCTTGAGTCTGAAGGCCGCAGTCTTGTCTGAAGCATATGAGGTAAACTAGACATTCTAGTTGTCAATGATAAGTTACAGTTTTTTTATTATTTTGTTTTCCTTGGAAAAAAGGTATTAAGGTGGCTCTGAAGGTTGGTTATCTTGCCCGTGGCATATAACCAAACTCTTGATGTCATATACTGATGAATTTGTTGTTCATTTGGAGGATGACTTGGGATGTCTAAGGTCAGACTAGGGTTGAAGTTAGGGTCAACTCTAAGTCTTTACAGATCGGGTTTTGCTCCGACTAAGGTTACATCATTACTACGTTGTCAAACATCAAGTTATTGCTGAGGCTGTGATGTTTGGTAAACTCACCAAAAATATTTCATTAACAGGAAGTATATCAAAACATTGTATACATGCTGTGTTTGCCTTTACGATCATCATTGGAAATGTTGATTCTACCCCTATGGAAAGGAATTAAATCTCATTTGGAAACGGGTGTTACGTGCACCACCTATAGTGCCGCTGACTCTGAAAATTGTAAAAATTGTTTGTTGTTACTATGGAAATATGATTTTTATGGTGAGTCTGTAGGCCGTAGTCTTGTCTGGAGCATATGAGGTAAACTAGATTCTCTCTTTCAACTCTATGTCTTTAAAGATCGGGTACCGATGACATCAAGATGGAATCTCTAGTTCTTTTACTGGTTAAAGGGACTGGAAACCTCCTCTTCTGGTTTGTGTTGTGGTGTTTGCAGAGGAGACATGCATTGTGACTTATCGTTTCTCCTTTCTGGTTCCCACTCAGTTTTTATATCTGTTGAGTTGATTTTTACAGATCCAGCAACAGAAGTTGGACGAGCTTGGCACCTAATTATAAAAGTGCATTGAATGTGTCTTTTGGATTAGATGATGACCTCTCTGACTTTTCAAAGAGGAACAGGGAGGTATAGGCCTAGGCTGGTACCAGACAATTTGCACAAAGTCACGTATAGCTACTGTATTGGGGTATGGTAGAATGGTAAATGGACCACAGGGCGGGAGCACATGCAGCACTGGTGGGAGCGGTGGATGTGTTTCAGCTGTGCCGGACGGCAGGCTGCTTCATGGACTTCAGGTGAGCGGGTGAGCAGGAAAGTACGTTAACCAAGCCGGGATTCGCAGGGAGAGAATGTGAGAGACATTGACAAAGTAGAGGAGAAATAGAAACATAAGAGACAGGGAAACATTGGACAAAATAGGAATGAAGTTGAGGAAAGAGTTGTTTTGAAGTGTGCTTGCTGGAACTCTCGCAATCCTTCTCTGAACTCTTTCCCGAAGTAAATGTATTCTTCTTTAGTCTTAACTGCATTCCATGGAGAAATTCTTTCACTCAGGCCTCATAAATAGGTTTCATTTTGCCCATGATGTTCTTTGTTTTCACGGTATTCTTGAAAAAGGTAAAACTAAATACATCACTCCATCACTCACCCCAACCCGTCAACCTCAGACCGAACAAGTGAAACTAATTGGGGCCGTTGATTTTAAAGTGATTTTTAAAGAAAAGGTTGCTATTATCTGAGCAAATGAGCCAACCTATACACCACTGAGGTCATAGCGAACTATTAGCTAAACTATTATTACAACCCCTCCCCATTGCTGTACTCTTGCCTTTTTATTTCTCACATCTGCATGCGTTTTGATAACAAATAAATAAATAAATCTAGCTGTGTATGAACTTTGATCATATTCAAAAGTTAAGCCCGTGAAGAATTTTAACACAAGTAGAATACTAAGAGCCCTGGAGATTACCAGAGTGTTCCACGTCTAGTGACACAGAGTGGCAATTATGGTTTCCCATTTCCCTGTTAAATTACCAAACCGGCAGAGATAAGTGCAGGGAAAAAGAAGAAAGTGTGGATGCGAGGTGGGGAAGTGGCCAAAGAGGAAGCTGTCAGTGTAGCCCGGTGGAGGTTACAAGGTATGAGTCCCTTTTTACACTTTTACCTGTCATCTTAATTGCCATAACTGTCAAAGTTATGGCCCAATTAGACAAGGCTCTTAAATGGCTCTGCCGGGAGGAAGACAAAGGGAAGTGAGACTTCCTATTCAATCATTTATTCAAATATTAAAAATCAAACGTTGTGACAATGGCATGAAATATCAAAAATAACTGCTATAGGGGTGTGAAAAAAACAATTCAGGGGTGTCAATTAGCGGATTAAGGTGTGATACGTGAGCTGGATATGTGTATCCATATGAAGTCGAAGAACTAAAGATGGAAACGAATATTCGTTTATAAATATTCAAAGAGGTGCAGCGACGACCATGGAAGCTCCATTCAGTGACAAACATCCCCACAAAGGGATCTACTCTCAAGCTCATTGGATTGAATATCAACACCAGTATGAAAATCCAGTATGGATCATCATAAATGGTTCAACTGTATTACTTTATCAGCTAAAATTATGCAGCCATATTGGTAACTCAAACTAAGGCCTGTTTTCCTTTTTATTTTGTATAAATGTTTTAATTTTTCAAATCTATATTTTTTTCTTTTTCATAACAAATTTCCCTTGAGGGACAATGATAGAATATCTGAGCTTATCTTATATAAACCCTTAAATCACATCAGATCTTAATAAAAGAAATAAGTAAACAATCTTTATTGATAAACATTGTGTATGATGTGATGCTGAATCACACCTGAAAGTCAAAGTGAGAAACTAAAATCACAGGCTTATCCAACTGGCATGGATTTGATCACAACCCATAATGTGTCTCAGTAACATGTTTGACCCCCATATGCCTCTCGGCACTCCTGGCAACATCTGGGCATGCTCCTAATGACTTGGTAGATGGTGTCCTGGGGGATCTCCTCCCAGAAATTGATCATGGTATCAGTGAGTTCCTGGACGGTCTGTGGTGCACTGTGGTGGCGTCCGATGCACCGATACATAACGTCCCAGAGGTTACTAGTTGGATTCAGGTCATGGGAAGGTTAGGGCCAGTCAAGGAATTGTCCTCACCAGGAGAAACCTGGGATCAACTGCACTAGCATTAGGTCTGAAAACAGGTCTAAGAATTTCCTCATGGTACCTAACAGCAGTCAGGGTACCATTGGCTAATACGTGTAGGTGTTAAAGATCCTCCAAGTATCCGACATCCCAGACCATCCGTGAACCACCACCATACCCATCCTGCTTGATGATGTAACAGGTAGCATAACATCCTCCAAACATCTGAACATGGTCCCATCTGAGAGGAGAATGGGGCACCAGTGGAGAAGCTGCCAATTCTGTGAGCACAGATTCCACTAGAAGAAGTTGGGCCCTCGTGCCAGCCTCATGGAGACTCTTTCTGACAGTTTGGGCAGAATCATCACACAAGTAGCCCATTGGAGGTTGTTTTGTAGCGCTCTGGTAGTGAGTATCCGGATCTCAGACAACCAGAGGGAGCTCAGAATGGAGAGGTTGCTTGTTCACGTTAAATAAGTATAAAGTTAAGGTTACAGAGGATACAGTTGAGGTTGTTCGGGTGTCTGATTAGATTGCCCTAGTACAAATCCCTTTTGAAGTTTTCCAGGTACGGGCGTAGACCCAGAATTCTGGAAGGACTACGTATCTCATCTGACCTAGGAACACCTCAGGACCCCTAGTAAGAGCTGGAGAGCATTGCTGAGGAAAGGAATGTCATGAATACCAGTCTTAGCCTCCTGCTCCCGCAACCCAACTGCAGAGAAGATTAGGAAAATTAAATAGATGTTTGATATTCCTCTATTTTTGTCTTTCTAAGTTGCGGTCACTTTCAATTGTTAGGGGACTACATGAATATTTCCTTTGCAATATATTCAAAATAGATCTGCAGAACACGGTCTAAAATGTATGGTGGAAGAGCATGTAGACCACATGTGCTGCATGGCTCAGAACTTCTTGCATCTGAATATTAAGAGGTCTTAGTTAATCATTATTTGTTAAATTCCCAGACTGACGCTGTAGTCTACGTGTCACAGGATCCATGAGCAAAACCCTGAACCCCAGTTTGCTCCCCAGGGGCTTCTCACTTCACCTCAGGGCCTAATTTCATAATGTAGTCCTGTGTGATTAAAGTGATAATGAAGAGTATACCAACACACTCATTGGCACACAGATGGTCGTAAAAATTGAGCACTGAGAGTGAAAATGAAACTAGCAACAACAACTTCATCATGGGGTAGGTTTTTGAAATTTATGGAGAAATCATTATTAGAAATCAGAGATGTTTTTTTCTTCCTATGCGAGTATAACGTTAGGAAAACACCAGTACAAAGAGAACATGGAGAAGTGGTGTGGATATTTGGATGAGGACAAAATAAACACAATGAAAGAGGGAGATGAAGCAAGGCAGGGCAATCATTCAAATGAAGGCCCCTCGGTGGTGTTTGCTTTATTGAATTCACTCCTCCTTTTTTTCTATTGCTACCTCATCTGCAGCAGCAATAATAGAGAAAATGTTTTAGTTGATTAGCTACCTGCCGCAGAATGGTGATACATAATGCAGAGGAATACGCTCATCAAAACATCAAAATGGAAGTGATTATTAGAGAGAAAATACTGAAGATTTGTGAACGATAGAAAAAAAAAAAAAATTGTCGAGATGAGGTTTGCTGGAAAACACTAGGTGGATATTTATTTGTTTCTTTGCAGCAAACAGAAGTGGAGAGAGAGAAGATGAAATGAAGAGGGAATTACCAGGAATGGAGAGTAAAAAGTCGAAAAACGAAACCGAAGGGGAACAGCCCGTCTTTCTTTGTAGTTCTGTATTGGTGGCTCTTCTCCCCCAGCATTGCCTGGCTGAATTGCAGTGACCTAGAGCGATTCTTGAACAAATAAGATTGCTTTTGCGTGTGCATTATTTTCTGTTGACATTTGCTAAGCACTAGAGCTCCTGGCCATGGGAGATAGATGAGGGCCCTAAAATGTCTCTGTATCTGCCAGAGCCTTTCATGTTACCTTGAGAGCAGCAGTTATATGTATGTGTGTGTGTGTGTGTGTGTGTGTGTGAGCGTGTGTGTGTGTGGGAATAAGGAAAAAGAAGAAATAAGGAAAAAGCGATTGTGATTGCCGTTCAGTAGAAATCCACCAGAGCTGTGTTTGACAGGTGAAGGTAAAGGTTATTGTGCTGCTTTTTTCCGATGCTTTTGTCTGTTGTTTTGGTGAAAAATAGGCATAGAAATACTGTATTATTCTTGCTGGCAGCCCATTTAAAGTGACCTTACCCTAACTTCCATTCATCAGCTTGATACGCGGGCTTGATCTCATGTGTATTCATAAAAACGTTTAAGTTTGAAAGTGAAATGCTATATGAGGGAAAACAATAAAACACGAACACTGTGCTCAGACTGGTCCCTTCCGTTGCCTGCCACCTTCAATTTAGAGTTATTAATTCTCCTTTATTTCATATTTTTAGACTGTGGTGAGATGCAGGAGTACATACTCCACATATAAAGGCTACAAATTAGGAGAGGTGGAAGAATCTCTTTACTGTGAAGCAACTGTGTGACACAATGCTGCCTAAGAAAATGTGATAGAACTACTTAACTGTTAAACCTCTGACCACTTTTTCATGGCAGTGGATTGGTCCAAAAACATTATGAATGTTAATATGTTGTGAGAAAGATGCAGGGGAAAGGGCAAGATGGAAACCGATTATCCGCTGTGGCGCCCCCTAAAGGGAACAGCCAATAGAGGTGGAATAATATGGCAGACTTTGGGTCCTGCTTTGAACTGAAATGCAAAAAAAAAATAAACCCGCTAATATTTTGTAGTTCTCTTTTTTGCTTCAAAACATCTCATCAGAGAGATGTTGAGCGTTTGGACTCATTTTTGTTTAATTAGAGCCAGCATGAACTTTTTCATCAATTCATTTTAACAGTTCTTCTGTGGGTAATGGACAATACAGGCAGGCCTTCGTACCATACACCTTCATGAGTCTTGAGAGCCAATGACCCAGTCCCCAGTTTAGGAGGAACCCTTTTCTAGACCACTTTGGTAGGTACTAACCTTGTTAGTACCAAACTTACCAGTTTGGTAAGTGTTATTAATGGGACAGCATTACTAGAAAGAAGAACCTTCTGGACTCCTCCGGGACAGTTGAGGCGCCCGGCTGTCCTCTGAATTTTTAATCATACATCTACTCTTATGTTTCATATTGTCCCGTCAACTTTGTCCATACGTTTTTTTAACTTATTCTGTTTTTCTTCCTTTCATCCCGTCCTCGTTGTTTTGCATGCTCAAAATGTAATATATTCATTACTTTCACACTTCTTACTACTCACTAGCATCCCTTAGCAACGTTTCTAACTGCTCCTCTTCATCCTGTCACTCCAGTTTTCCATACCCTCTCAAACAGGTGTTTCTCACACACACACACACACACACACTACTGTTCTCTCATTACAAGGAAGCACATCCATTTTGACCAAACATGGATATGTAATTGCCTTGCTTTCTCTATTCACCCAATTTATCATGGCATATTGGGCTGTAAGTGGTTACCAGTATGGCGCCTCTATTAGCCCCATACACCCATTAGGGATTCAGCCAGAACTGTCACATAGCATCACTGGAGGATAGACATTTGATTTTGATCTTTAACCCACTTCTTTCCCCCTGAAACATGTGTCAGGGGGAAAGAACCAGCGGCTGATCCCTGCTTACCTGCAGGCTCACAGTTATGGTTATGGTTTCGAGATTTTTTTACTTCCTGTTTGATTTGCAGCGTTTATTCACTGGTATTGAGTTTTCATCATTTACTTCTTGTCATTGTTTTTTATCATGATCATCCTGGAAGTATTCCCAGTTTGTTTTCAGACTCCTGTGGTTTCTGATTATTTCACTCGTTGGACTTCTTTCATGGTTTTGGCTCTCACTGGATACATCTCAACTTAACTTTATTTATATATATCAACCTAATAAAAACCCAACATTGTAAGGGTTTAAGGAAAGCATAAGACCACAAGAAATATATGCAAAACTCATCCTAAGTTAAAAGCCCAGGAATAAAAATCAGTTTCAAAGTGTGATTTAAAAACAGGTGTATGGGCTGACCTTACATAGGGGGGGCAACTTATTGTGCAGTTTGGGGGCTGCACGAGAGAAAGCTCGATCCACCCAAATTTTCAGTTTTGTCTTAGGGATGAGCAGAGGCGGTTGGTCAGCAGACCTAAGTGACGTCGAGGGGGTCCACATGGACATTGTTTGCTGAATTATCCAAACAAACTTTCCTCAAAGAAGTTTATACACTGTAAAATTATAATTAAATAAAAGTGAGGAAATAAACTGCTTTCAAATTTCAAAGCAGAAGAAGAAGCTTGTTAATTTTAAGTTTTAAAATTCTTGTCTTTATTTGTTTGTCTGACATCAGGACTAACTACTGAACTGATTTCCACAGGGCTTGGTGCTCAGAATCGGGCAGATCCTGCCTATCATCTGTAATTTTTTTTATTTTCCACATATTGTATGTGAAAATATTTTTCATTAGTATTATTATATAAAACATTTCATTAGTTATGTACATGGGTTAACCTTCAATTCCAATGTGCAACAATAAGCCTTAGGGGCCCACGACACTGTCCCCATGCACCAGCTGTCCTTTAGGCAAGCGTTTGCAAAAATGTCAAAAAAATCCCAGAATGTGGGTGGCTGTGATGTGAAATACTGAAATGAGATAGGCCAATGAGAATGTGTCAGTCCCTTTGACGTGGGGAGGGGATAGGTGGACCAGGTGTCCCGTTTTGTGCGGAACTGCAAAACATTTTCATTTCTTGTCCTACATCCCACATATTGAGATGATATGCCACATTTTTCATTGTCTCTAGTTTTTATGAATCAACTATGCAGCAGAATACAGAAGCTTGTCTAAAATTTTATATTATATATATATATTATATATATATATATATATATATATATATATATAAATATAAATATATATTATATTTTATTTTAGCCAATGGCAGTGAAGAAAACTGGGTTAACACTGTTTATCCGGGTATTTGTGTGTAATGTCAATCAAACTGGACACAGGTTAAGCGCATGTAAACCTCAATAAGAATCGATGAAGCTACGCAGATTTCTCCAGAACATCGTGGAACGAAAGAGACTAAAATGAGATCCATGCTCTTCTTAATTTCAAAAGGAGGGGAAAACTTTAATTTTGTAAACTGGTCAAATTCAGAAAGGGACACATTTCATGTGTCTTAGTACCGGAATAAGAGTTGTGGGGGAGGTCTGCGGAGGAATGTTTGGTCCTGATTAAAGGTTAAAACGCGAGATATCCTGCTGGACGGAAACCTTTGGCTTACCCTGGTGTTGCTAGCACAGCCTCCTGAGACGTTACAGCATGACATTTTGTCGAAATGAAAGTGTGGATGGTGTGGCGTGAAGCCTGACAGCTCGCTGATGCTGCTGCTGCCGCTGGACTTACCATCCCCCACTGATATTGGGTGTGATACTTATCAATATGAGCAGATAGGATCAGTCATTTCATCGACCATACAGACGAAAGCGGTGCAGAGATAAGTCACTAAAGACTGCATTATTACTGTGGAAGAAAACAACAAACATGAAAGAGGCCTTTTTCAGTTTTTATGATGCAGACCTTCTGCCTGTATTTCATTAATGCACTATGAAGCTTCCAATATTGTTTGTGAAAGCCAATATTTAAATGGTGCATGTATGCAATAAATCCAGTAGTGTCTGCACAAATATTAATAATAATTGCACCTCATTTCTCTGTGTCTGTCTTTTTCTCTCGCAGACCCGTTCACCTCCCCCATGTGTTATTTCTTCTGGGAAGAAATTGAAAATCACTGGGTTTAAAAGTGAGGAAAAGTATCTCTTTCTGTGCCACAGCCTCATGCATGCCTGTTAATTTACCGTGCAGGGTAACATTATAGGGCCATTAGAGGCTCTTAAATTGGATTCAAGCAGGAAAGTCATTACCATCCACATAAGGAACATTTCAATTGAGAGTGCTTCATCTGATATTTAATATGACTCCCATATTAGAGAGAAATGTTGGACCGGATTCTCGGGCAAAGATAATTCTCTGCAGTGTTGCTGGATTAACTTTATTTCACTGTAATAACTGTTGTGGATTCATTCAGATCTTATTTCCCCTGCTGAAAATGTGTCCATATATTTGTGTCCTTTCAGCAATAAAATTAGACTTGTTCTATAATGCCTTAGGCATTTATCACTCTGTTTATTTATTCATTTTTTTTACTATAATGAGGGCAGGTTTTTTAATGAATTATTTGAACTGGATTACAACTCTTTGATCTCCAGATCCTGGTTAAACTGTTTGGAGAAGCATAGACTGAAATCAAATCTCACTAGGGCGGTGAGAGAAGAGCTGAACATGAAGAATATAGAATGTCTGAGGAGTACAGAATTATTTGACCGTCTTGTTAAATAAACCATTCTGTTCCATTTTCTTCCACTTATCTGGGATGGGTTCACACGAGCATACATTGGAGGCAGGAGCAGTAAGCATTGACACCATCCACACCCATGAAATGAATGAAAATTGCTCTAGGCGCTTTTGTCAGTCAGACTGCAGGGGCTAGGTATCAAGTCTACAAACTCCCCATAAGTAGATGAATGGCCTGCCTCCTGAGCCACCGCCATCCCATACAGTAACAGGAAATATTATGAAAAACATTCTTTAATTGTCCTCAATGACTTGAAGCTTCGAGACGGCTCATGAAAAGTGAAAGATGCATGTATAATAGTAATAATATAGCATAATTGTTTAATAGTACTAAATAATGGTACAAATAGCACTGCTGCTTGAATGTATATGATATTATATCTGTGTCATTAAAGGTTAATTTTAAAGTTAAATTGAACGTCAGCGAGGCATCCCTATATAATCTGCATTGACAGTTTCTATTATCTCCAAAAAGTTCATACAGGTGTGTATTTTCTTCCATCGTGTTTGTTTTTATAGATCAACCAATTTTGCATTTATACTACTGTAGCTCAATTTAGTTCAGTTTGTACAATTTTAAAATACACAGAAAACCAAGAGTATCAAAAAAAAATTTTTAGGAACATAAATACAGAAAATACAGGAATATGGTTTATGGAAGACAAATAATAACATATCATATAATATTCAATGAAACTTTGGAGAACTGATGCATGAAGAAAAATGAGAGAGAGAAAAGGTTGGAAGATGTAAGAATTGGAAGGATGTTTGGACCTTATGACATACTAGTGGAAGTATGAACGTGTCTAGCAGGGGGGTTGGTTGAGTATTTACCTTGTTCAACATGATGTTGGAGAGGGAGCGGATGCCTTGGTAATGGAGGAAAAGTGTACTGGTGCAGATTTTGAGGAACAAGGCTGATGTTCCGAGCTGTAACAACTACAGAGGTATAAAGCTGCACGATCTAATATCACCAAGTAAGTCTTGTCCCTGGATAGACGACACATTTGATTGTCCAGGATTCACATTACAACCAACCACCCAGCATCACTCCGGGATTGTGATGTCACTCATAGTGAGACGTTCAGACAACCGACCAGGAGAGATAAAACCCGCCCATTACAAAGCCATTCAAGCAAGAACAGCTCATTTCAGCATTTGTAATGCGGAAAAGGAAGATTTGCTTTGATTTTAACACAATTTTGGGGGTGGGAAAAAATACATTTATATTTGACCTCTTTTGGCTCTATTTAATGGGAGAGACATCTATGTGAAAAAATATATCTAAATGACCCATTTGGTTTGGTATTACGGTAAAAAACGTTCTTTTGCCTCTATTGTGTAATTTTGAGTTAAGACAATGTTATTTCCGGTTTTGTATAACATGCTTTTATTTTGGAAGAGACTTTCCAGAACTGACGCTGAGTTCCTTTGTTACTAAAAAAAACCTTTGATTGTGTTGCATTGCTAACCCTTGTTTTTGGCCCAATTGTGCATTTTCTCCATGGATTCCATCCGGAGCTGATCATGGATCATGCTGGATAGCTCTTTTCCTATAATTCTTGTAAACCATGTCATATTTGTTGCATTTTTAAATGTGTGATCTAGTTGTAAAAGAATAGAATTAAAAAAAGAATAGAATTTAAAAAAAAGACAATAAATAGTAAAAGTTCCTACAGATTCTGTGCCATGGTATAAGTACATCTTGTGAAAAGGTGTTAGCTATTGAAATCATGTTTTCTTTTCTGTATTACCAGTAACTTACAAACACAGGTCTGCAGAGGATTTGTAACTTACTCAATTTGTCGCTAATGACTTATGTCAAGATGTGATTTTTCTCCCGGACGGCAGTGTTCAGGCAATGTTGGGAGAAACTCTTTGACCGTGAAAAGGATGAGCTAATGGTACACCTCTAGTCCTTGTTATGCTTGTAGGTGGGTTGGGGGGAAGGGGACTTGGGGAGCTGATCCTGGGGAGGTTGAGAGGCTGTACACGGCCAAAAAACAGTGGAAAGAGTTCCTCTTTTTTTTTCCTGGTGGTGTGTTGCTATCACAGAGCATCTGTACACTTCCAAAGGGGCTACCCTTCACATGCCAAGACTGTTATCGCTAATGGCAGCTTCTTGGTGTAAGGCTACATCTTTTTGAACTGTTTCAAGCTGCACTTTGTTTGATCATCCACTGATTTTGTTACCAGACGGCCATGTCTAAAGATGTGTGTCAGTGTTTGTGCGTGCCTCTATTTGCAGCATGGAGAAATAACCCGGCTAGCTTCCTGCCAGGCTGCTTGGAAGCTTTGTTTAGAGACATAGTTACAGTGAATTAAATGAAAATGTCAAACGTGGTGCACTTTTAATTTGTGTATGAATAAATTTGTTTAATTTGTATCTTGTTTCTGTTTATAATGTAGTTTAAGGTTCTGTCTCCTGTTTTGTTTTCAAAGTCTAGTCCAACGGCTCTCAATAGGCAGCCCGTGGTCCGTGTCCGGCTCGCGAGCTGCCTATCTGCTTACACTAAGCTGAATGTGTGACAGGTGGGTTTAATTACGATTAATTAGGATTAATTCCTAATTACGATTAGATTCGTGAAAAGACTTCCTATCGGAAAGAAAATGCTGCATGTATCCGAATTATACTTCAATCCTTGGGAAGGAATAAGTCTCAATCCTTTCGGAAAGCCTTTCCGATAGCCAGTCGCTGCATGTAAACGCTGTTTAAAGCTTTCTGTTTGAGTTGTATCTGCGCATGCCCAGGTTTCTTTTCCGTTTTGACTCAATATTTTCAGTTCTGTGTGTGAACATGTGTGCGTGAATTCTGTTTCCCAGGGTCTCCGCCCTAATTGTTGAATGTTGTCACCTGTCCCCAGCCCTCACCTGTTGCCCATTTGTCTCGTTACTCTTTGTATTTAAGTCTGTCCTGCGCTATGTCTTTGTCAGATCTTCTGTGTTCCTTACCTGCGTTACTTTCCTGGTTCTCATGCCCATGGTCTCGTTTTTGCTCGTTCTCGCCTGTCTCCTGTCCGGCTCCCATGTGCTTCCAAGCATCCATCTGTTTAATTTTTTGTTTCCATCATGTACTAATTATTTTGATTAGGGTTTTGAATGAACAATATTTTGCCTCTTACTTATAGTTTATCTGTTTTTTGTAAATCAGAAAATTAAAAATACAGTAAATACCGTAAACTATTTCTGAATGTTTACTTTTTGTGTTTGCAATTAGGTCCTGTAAAAAAACAAAACATAACAATTAGGTGCTTTGACACCTCGAGGTGGTATCCTCTCATCATTTGTATGGAAGATTCTCCAGTCACCAACAACTCTGAGAAGGGAATTCAACGAGCTGCATACAAATCACAACACTAATTCGTGAAAATCTGACCTCTACCAAAGTCCTGCTTTCACTAAACGGGCGTCAGAGATATGATAATTTAGTAGGTCAATTATAAGAAACAAATTATTGCAGAATATGACCACGATTAGATTAACTATTGTCCAATGTCCATGTCTTCTATGTGTTGTGTATGTCTTTGTAGGAACCTTGTAGGCACACTGACCTTGCTTTAATGTGCCTTACTGTAAAACCTGGGCAAGATACATTAGGACTCTATTCTTTCAAGCTGACAACACATTCCTTCAGTGTCACAGCGACTGTTTTTCTAACTGCTTTCCACTTTTGCCAGATTATTTCTGAGTTCTATTCCAGGTACAGTTGCAGCTATTTGAGATTCTCTCTTTCCTGTGCACGGTCCACCTTAGTTTCATAAGGATATTAAGCAGGATTTTGCTGACTTCTTTGCCGAGATCATTTTAAAGTATGATCGTATTCTAATTGTTGTTGATTTTAATATACATGTTTAATGTGAAACCAGACTTTAAATCCTATTGAGTCTTTTAATTGCATTAAATCTGTCTATGGGCCCATACACAAGGGGCAAACACTGGACCTGCTGTTATTTTATGGTTTACGTGTGAATAGTACTGAAATCTGTGACACATTTACATCAGATCACTTGCCAGTGGTTTTCACGGTTAATCCCTTGTTCCCGGGTTACACCCTGTGGTCATACTCCCTGCCTGAGGACAATAAACCCACAACTCCTTTTTGTCTCAACTTGCACTTCCATTTCCACACTCCATCCACACTCCCGCACACCTCTCAGTAAGCGTTCCAATCCTGTCTCAGGGCCGTGGTTGACAGATACCAACCGAGTCTCTTCATGCAGACCTACTGAGAGAAATGCAAGATGGAAAAGCTCCAATTTTATTAGGGAGTTTTACAGGACTGCCTCTCAGATTATCAGCGAGCTGTTAAATCTGCAAAAATGAAGTACATTTCCAACCTTTGTATTGTTTCAACACCCACACTCTGTGAGAAACTTCTTACATTTTATTGAATAGGTCTCTATTGGTTCCAAACCTACTCCAGACATGGACCCCTCTGCTTCTCCGGAGTGTCAGACTGTGTTCTGTCTTTTTGAACCCCTATCACTTGGAGCATTATCTGATGTCGTACAACATTTGCGGCCAGCAAATAGCCTCCTAGACAGCATTCCTCCTAGTTTGTTAAAAACACTTTTAATACAGTTGGTCCATTTGTTCCCGCTCTGATTAATGGCTATCTCCATTCTGGGCATATTCCAGCAACTTTTAAACACTATTATCAAGAAAAAAAAATCTGAACCTTCCTTTCCTCTCTAACATTAGACCAATCTCTAAGTTAACCTTTTTGTCAAATGTTTTTGAAAAAGTTGTCTATACTCAACAGTAAACTCATCTTGATCATTGCATTTCTGAAAGTTTCAGTCTGGGTTTAAACAACGCCATAGTATGGAAACGGCTCTTTAAGAGTTTTTAATTTACCTTCTTCTGGTTGTCGTCTCAGGAAATTCTGCCATTCTGGTGCTTAATCCGCCCATCCTCCTAGCTTTCTGAAAAGATCTTGACCGCAAAGTTTATTGTCTTCTTTGTACGACGCATCGACTCTACTCAATTCATCTTCTCACTGATTCCCAGGACTGCAGTGTTGTAGTTTTTTCCTCTTATATTTTTTTTTTACCCATTTGGTACATTGTCCTTCACACGACATCCCTGACATTCCAATAGCGATACTCCAGTTTGATGTTTCAGTTGCTATATAACTTTTCAACTTATCACTTAATGTGTACGAATTATATTTTTTACCAATTTAAATTCATTTTTATGAAGTTCAAATTTAGGATCTAATTTTAAATTGGGAGCATTTCCATTTCATCCCTACATAAACCGAATATCTGATTTTTCTTGAGTGATCACCAAGGGTTTTGTACCTTTTTGATTTTAGTTGTACTATAATTTAACATATACTAGGAGGGCGAGCCAATGCAGAACTGGTTTGTTTATTGGTTTATAGTGTCGTGGACAATTCCCATAGAATATACTTTAACATTAGTTAGGCAGCTTTAGCCTCTATGGCTAATTTCTAGCAGTAGTACACGGCCAGTTGACAGTGACAACCCTTAAAATGAAGACATTATATCAAAATACTTTATTAAAAAATAAAGAAAGGAGACAAGAAGACAGGGATTAAGTAAACCGCACAATTGTCTCAGGCAATTAATAAGAGGAATATTACAGCATGTTGCATCACCGCAGTTCATGAGTTTAAAAGGACATAAACAATAAACACATTAAAATCACTTAAACACATATACGCAGTTAGGGAAGATTGAGGAGCAGAATCTATGATCATGTCACATATAACAGAAATTAATGTGTGCAGTTGTAATTGTCATCAAGCCATTTCTTTTAAAGTGTTTTGTAAATATACTGTATGTGTGTATATTTTAGATGTGGCTGGGAAGGGAGTTCCAGTTTTGTGTTGCTGTAACTAAAAATTCCAGGGGTATACATGAATGGTTGCGTTGAAGCACCATGGAAAAAGTGCGGTTAATGGTGCACATCCAGCACCTAGAAGTGGACACCTAGACAACACCTAGACAACACCTAGACCTGCTGTCCCTCATGCAGAGCTGATGTACAGCTTGGGCTTCACCAGTTTACCTCTCAATGGTTTTGCAAGTCAGGCCTTAATATTAACCTTCTGCAATGGTGAAGTTTCATGCTTTGTTTGTTTTTCATTTGTTAAATAATAAATATGACCATTTGTTGTGACGCGTTTCTTCATCATCTCTCAGTTAATTTAACAAGAAAATGCAGAAATACTTATGTAGTTTATGGTATGGAGTTATGGAGTGTCATGGTAATCTATTGTGCAGTTTACGCAGAATTTAGACCAAGGTTCAAACAACCCCATTTACAATGTATGTAAAGTAGATAAAATGCTGGATTATGCCTCACACCTAATGCCTGAATTTTCCTCAGAGTTTCACGAAAATCCGTTGATTTGAAAAAAATAAAGTAGATTGTGTAATCTTCTTAACAGACGCCAACAAACACCTGCAAAACCATAGCCTTGGAAGTAAAACTTTAGAAGATGAAAGACAGAAAATAGATGATATACCGGAAAATAGAAAAATGGGGTAAAATAAGATCAGTGAACAGTGGCTCTCCAATGGATAAAAAGGCACATTTACCAAAAGGCCGTGTAGTCAGACCTGTTTTCACTGTTATTTCAGTACCTCTCCCGAGCCCCCCATCTTCCAGTTGTTATTATCCAGCTCTATCAGGATGGCAGCGCTTTCCTCTGTCCAGCCTGAATGTGAAAGGTCAGAGCGGTGATCAAGCCCTTAATTAGACAGACCTGGGAAGAGGAACTAGATCACAAGGTGTCACCGTCTTCAAATGAAAAACCAGTGACGCCTTCCCACCGAGCCGTAGATGAAGCCTGTGCCTCTTTTGATTTAACAGGAAAACAAGATGAGCACACAGCGATGTGGCTCGCCTTTTCTTTGGCTGCCCTTAATCCTCTGCTAGTGGCTCATAGTCTGAGAACTTTCAGACGGAGAATTAGTTTAAAAAAAAAAGCTTTTAAGGCTGGGTGAGGGGTATATGAACATACTCTTTTAAACAAATAGGGCCGATGTAGTAACTTAAACACAGCAAATTTAATGCAGTTACCCCCATAACTTTAAAACAACCTGTCTAATATTGTCCCCATTTAACGGCCAAAACAGCTCTGTGATGCACACTAATGAGCCTTGGCTGCCGATGACCCTGCCACCGTTTCAACAGTCTTCCTTTCTTTACACCACTTTGGGACTAACCACCACCGAACAAGAACTGCTGTTGTGGAGATGCTCTGTGCTAGTCGTCCAGTCAGCACAGTTTAACCATTACATTACCTGCTTTTTAGATCTTCTAATTGTGGGTCGTCCTCATCTTATTGCCTCGCATTAATATACACTATATTTTCAATTAGGATCTGTAACCTCTTCTGCCACGTCGAGAGTTGCAACTGCTGTGAAGGAATTTTCAACTGTATGTCTCCTTAAGTTTCCATAATAACATAAACAGTATTTATATTTTTTTGACAAAATTTTCCATCCTCCCATACAACCCAGAGTTTGTCCATTACAGACAAGACTATGTGTCCCATCAACAAGACATACCTTTATGAGCTATTTTAAAGAGCAACATTTGACATGGTAGACAGGAGTCAATGGAAGTATAAGTCAGTATGAAGATTAAATAGAAAAAGTTCTTCCCGACAGGCCCCATAATTAGGCTTCTACCTAGTTTACCAATGCCAGATTTTGATAGAAACATTCATGGATGTCACAGCTAAAGGTTGTAGTATGTGCTTATAGCTCGCCCTGGTGGATATAGGTGGTAATTTGAAGGCAAAAATCCCTCTGCGGTCAAAATCTCATTTTTGGGTACATTGACGATCCAACTGTGCCAAATGCAGAGTCCTCCTTGTCAAAAAACAAAAAGGCCCAAGGACCAAGGAACTAATCTGACCAGTGCCACTAGAGTGCAAAGGCATACCACCGGGGGCACGTGCCAATGTCATCCACAAATATCATGGACATTATAGACTCCTTCCTGACCTCATCTGTCCCTCACTATTGCAAACAAGAATGGGCTCATAGCCAGTCCTTGTTGTAGTCCCACCTCCACCTTGAACCCATCCATTTCTTCTATTGCACACATCACAGCTGTTATACTGCACATATACATATCCTGTACCACTCTAACATATATCTCTGCCACTCCTGACTTCCTCATGCATAGGCCTGACATAGGTCCTCCCTCACCAATTTGTCGTAAGTTTTTGTTCTAAATCCACAAAGACACAGTGTGACTGTCTTACCTGTCCATAGACAGGAAGGTGAGGGAAATGCACCCGGTAGTTGTGGCGCTATTTTAAGTTCACTTTGGGTACATAACAAGTTTGAGACCTGAAAGGGTCTGTCATGATTGGCATGACATCACACTTTCACTTTCTTTCACATGTATTATGTAAATGCTTCTTAAATAAATTATTATAAATAGTTCAGTATAAGCCATCAGGTCTCTGTAGCCCCCTCCGTCAAAAGGTATCTTGACCAAAGCAATTCCCGCCATGTATTTAACCATCCTGGTTATCACACATCTTCACCCAGATAGAGACTGCATAGAAATGACTTTAGAACGCCAGAAAAGCATCCAGACTGGAAATAGCAAAATTAGCCCGGTTTTTCTGCAGCCGAACCAGCAAAAACTAACCCACAATGTCTGAACATCAATGGTACCGATCTACCAAGGGGCAGTGAAACTGGAGAACTGAGGTCTCTGGGTTGTGCCCAAAGGAGACATAAGATAAGACTCCACCTTCATCCTGCTACTGTCTGACAGCAGAAACAGAAGATGCACCACCAGATGACAGCTCATTCCTCGCCACCATCGGTACAACAGTAACATGTTGTTACTTCTTTGCCTTGTTCCAAAATGCGTAGCCAAAAATCTTACAGAAGAACGATCTCTAATTTCTGTTTAAAATAACTCATTGTACTTGTTATAAGACACAGAGATCTCAGAACAATCAGATCAATTAACACGAAACATTTCAGACATTTCTTTAGACATCTCATATAGAATCTTTATAATATCTCAAATGCTCAAGATGAGTATGTCCAGCTAACGTAAAGACGTATTTTATAAAAAAAAAAGAAAATGCTAAAATATCACATATATATATTTCTCAGGTATGCTTTGGTCTTAAATCCACGAGAGTGTTGCCTGAATACAGCTTGGATTAAGTTCAATACACCTACAATAAAGAAGTTGAAATGTAAGGCAAAAACAAACAAAAGCTACTCGAGGGAAGAGCCATCATTTAATTACGTCTTTAATATGCTCTGCATAAAATAGTTTGAGTGATTGTCTGTGCAAAGAGGAGAGGAGGATAGGGAAGAAAGCGAAGAGAGTCAGGTGAAGGTGAAATATGATTAAAACAAAATGGTCATAGGGACCAATAGGGAGTGTTTAACACGAAGTCTGGTCCTTAAATTCCCCTGTATACATAACTGAGTCGGCTATAATTGGTAAAAATGCACTCAGAGCATTTTTCCCTTGAACAATCGTCCAGTTGCTACACTATAGCAGTGTAATGATGATGGAAGGTAGTTGATGTAATTGAATTTCACCAGACTGCCTGAAAGCACGTGAGACAATGATGAAGTGATGCATTAGGTCTGGAATGATACAGTATGTGTGCTATCGAATGCAGGATTAAAAATATTTGTGTGACGATCAGTCTCCTTAATAGGTTCATCTACATGCTCTGTTTAAGCCATCGCAGTACAAGTGCACCATTATGCCAGAGCAGCCGATGTTATAGGTAATGTTAATTAAGTCATTGATGGATTTAATCAGCTGTGAGCTCAGATTGCTATACAGCAGTGCACAGGCTATCCAGTTATTACCATAACACTAATATATAGGGTTCTAACTCCAAGCATGAACAAAGAACCTGACATTATAATCACTGACGTTAAGTGAATGCGATTGATTATCTGGTTTCCATGGCACCTGTCAGTGGGTGGGATGTACGTATTAGGCAGCAAGTGAGCAACTGAAGTTGATGTGTTGGAAGCAGGAAAAATCCATAGGTAGAAAATTGGTGACACTTACAAGGACCAAATCGTGGCAGCGGGACTGGTTCAGAGCATCTTTAGAACTGTAGGTTGCTGCCTGTGTTGTCTGATCCCACAGATGAGCAACTGTGGCGCAGATTGCTGAAAATTTCAAGCTGGTTCATATTGAAAGGTGTCCGAATATACATGACACCATAGAGCTGTTATAGTGGGAAAAAAGCAGGATTCAAGCAATATTGTGGTGTTTTTTGTTACTTTTAAGTTTAGGTTTGGACCCATACTCGGACATGGACAGAGTAGTTCAAAGGGGAATCTTAATGAAATCAGGCCGTTGGAAGTGCTTGAGCTATTTGAGGAGTGAGCAGCAAAAGCTGTGGTGGTATGGTGGTAGATACAGGCTTCCAGATGCGTTGTTGAATAATCTGGCAATGAAGGAGAAGCCAGGGCGGATATGCTGCAGCAGATGAGTAAAACGTTTTTGTACAGGATGATTCAGTTGTCGTATAGAGAGCCACTGAGAGATGAGGCAACGAGAGAGACAGAAGAACACAGGAAAACTCTGGGGAGCTGGGAGGGAGAAGTTACTAGGGAGCTGTAACTGCTCTATTGTTAAACTGGGTATTTTACACTATTGTTTTATTATTTATGTATCTTTAATTGTATTATCAGTCATGTTATAGTGTATGTGTTATCTGATAATTACATTATCTGATGGTTACATATATGAGGTTGTTATTAATATTTGTATATTATTTATACAGATTTACAATCTATCTATCTCTATCTGTCTCTATCTCTCTAAGTGTTATGACATGATGTACATCACAGGGAACGAACAACAGTGAAGATTGTTCTTCGCATTGACCCATCTCTGAGGAGTAGTGGGCCGCTCCTAAAAAAAGCGCCTGGTAATGAATTTAGGTTTGGTGTCTTACCTAAGGACCCTATGACATTTAGACCACAGGGGCAATCAGATAATCGAACCACCAACCTTCCAACTGGGGGAATGGGTGCCAAACAGGACTCAAATTGCCATCTTTATTCTGAGGTATTAGGGCAGTTTTATTCTTCTTTTATTTACTAATTCTATAGAATTCTGACAAAATAAAAAAATTACTCAATGGATCAGCAGAACTAATTTTTATATATCTATCAGCAGAGTTCCACAAAATAATTTCCCATGATTAATTCACATGCAACAACAAGAGCCAGAAAACTACATTTTTCGAGTTAAGTAAGTCTAAAATCTGTTGTTTTCTGATTAACAATACGAACAAAAAGAAACTTTAAATTTCACTTGATAAAGTGGCTGGGCCATTTCATCATTTACACTTCTACCACAGTAAAACAGCCAAAAATGAACTGTTGCTCCTCATATCTGTTTCTTCAGTAAGTTGAACGGCTGGAGGACGTGAATGCACTTTGCCAATTAATCAAACATGCGTTCGATTTACTAATACGCGCATCTGACTTACTAATACGTTTATCATATATCCTTCTTTTTTTTAAAAGTCTTATCTATATCTCCTCTTGGGCTCTATAGCATCTCCTCTAAGGATTAGCCTAATGTTTATTAGACTCACTGGATAAAGGCTGATATCTGAAAACTGAGGATCAAGGAGAAGCGCTGGCGATCTTGATTGACACCCTGGCTATCGCAGTGCATTCTGGGACCTGTAGTATCTGTTTTGTTTGTGCTGTTTACCAGCGGGTCAATTATTATCATAACTAGACATTGTCTAGCGAACATAATTTTTGAATTCAAACAATAAATAAAAATAATTCCGCAGCAGACCCCAAATATTGCAGTATTCCCTCATGGTTCCTGATATTTGTTAAGTTTGCATTCGCTCCAGTCACCTAAAACATCATGACGACACATTCAGAATGCATCTGTGCAAGAAAAATCTTGATGCTGTCTTGCGTGTTTCATTGAGTGTGGATGTGTCTGGTCTGTGTGCACGTGTAATTGATGACCTGATCCGAGAGGTGAACATTCAAAAGATGAATATTCACAATTAGAGCACTCTCATTAGAGCGGCTGACCTTCAAGCAGGCTCCATCTGTATCGATCGTCCCAAACGGGGCTGACACTGGCCTTTCAGCGGAGATTGCTCAGCACCGCCACAACAACAACAACCTAGCCGCTCACCTGAACCATAATCATCAAAAGAGCAGGACCGGAGCAATAATCGGTTCTGCTGGCAGGTGATGATGAGCAGAAAGCCATGTGAAGTGGTAACAGTGGTAAGCAAATCCGGCATCAAATTTAGAATATTAAAGAAAATGAGGGTTACACTGGGAGAGAAATGGGTTAATGATTCTTTTTTTGTGAGAATAATGTAAAAAATTTCAGGTGAAAGGTCTGCCTAACTTTATTGTTCTTTTAAAGAGGCAGATATGTCCACTCCAGGCAAGATCTCCATCTTCTATTTTTTAATAATCCTTCGTGCTTTTAGAATGCAGGAAATTCTCAAGTGCATGTATTTTGTAGGAAGGTTGACATAAAAAAGTAATTTCTACCGAGATGTCAGCAAAAGACAAATATACCTCTGAGCAACACTGAAGAAGATGCAGAAAAGATCAGGGATGGCAACACAGCAAAACATTTACTGTTGAAAATTAGCTACGGGGGCTTTTCTTGAGAAGAGAAAAGAAAGAAAATAAATTATTTTATTACAATATGTCATATTGTATTGGACTGAGATCCATCCTTTTCTTCTTCCTCGTTGAACCCACGAGGCAAGCACCTCCACATCTTTGACTCCATGACCTCCATGACCCAAATGCAAAAACATGGAAAAGCTTTCCTGATATCCAGTACTTGGCCCGTCCATCAAGGTCAATGCATAAACATGGCAAAGCAACATAGCTGCCGCCAATGAAGACGAGACTTATTGCCTAGAGAGACCCGATTCAAACTCCACATAGGCAAGTGGTGGATTTGAGCGCAGAACATTGTTGCAATAAGTGTAGTACTACTAACCACTACTCCACTGTGCTGAGCTATGATGGCAATAATTGGACCAAAATAAACATTGAGCAAAATATTATTTGGATAATGTAGACAATCTTTCATTCTAAAGCAGTTATCACCAACGAAAAATAACAACTACATTTAAATTCTGTACATAGTAATAGGAAGCCGAAGTTGCAGTTAGGTCAGTCAAAGACAAAAAAATTACTTCTTTATGTAGGTATCTAATACAACAATATTGCAATAGTGCATTACTTTGATGAAATGGGTGACTGAAATAGGGATTATTCTTATGTATTTTTGGGCATTTTCAATTGGGTGCTCCAGAAAATGCACTATTATATTTCTATACCTTCAATCATATTTGTTAAAACTAAATGCTCGCGGGCCATATCCGGACTGCGAGACAATATGTAATTTCTATATTATTTGGCCCGCTGGTAAACAGCGCAGACACAACCGATCACAAATCCCACAATGCACTGTGATAGAAGTCACTTCAACCCAGAGCGCCACTGTAAGATCCCGCTCTGCTCCTCCGTTGTCAGATATCAGCGTTTACCAAGTCACTCTAATAAACTCCAGGCTCATCTGAAGCCCTGGAAGGAATAATGAGGAAAGAACATTTAAAACACTAATCAATGAATGTATTAAGTCGCAAATACAGTTCAGCAAATACAACACATTAAAATTAACTGGAGAGTAAGTTCACACTTTCACCCATACTTAGAAGATCCACACTCCCTTTCATAAGGTGGCGATAATGCTTCGGTGCCGACCGCCAACAAGCACCCAGAAGAAGACTATGACAAAGAAGTGACTTTTCGCCCATCTAACCCTCCAAAAATGTTAAAATATTTCAAAGTTGCAATGAATAAATCTCTCTCCGATGCAGAGCGGTACTGTTTTGAAGCCGCCGTATTTAAAATGCATGGCGGCGCTGAAAAAAACATAGCGGAGCATTCCGTCACGACACTGGGCATGTGCAGATACAACTCAAACAGAAAGCTCTATACAGCATTTACATGCAGCGACTGGCTATCAGAGAGGCTTTCTGAAAGGATTTAGACCACCTCCTTGCAAGGGAATGAAATCTAATTCGGAAAACTTCTTTCTGTTCTGAAAGGGGTGTTTTCATGCAGCATTTTCTTTCCGATAAGATGTCTTTTCCGCACCAAATCAGAATTAGGCTGTCCCTGTAAACCCACTGGATTTATTGTATGGATGAGACCCCGAAGCTGCTAATTGATGACCTTTGAAGTCATTTGTCAAAATAATGGACAGACTACAGAGTTTTTGTCATGATTATAAAAAATACAACAACAGTAAAATTGTGGGAAAAATATTTAACGTGTTGCCCTAAAATGAGATTGTTGACGGACTTGAGATGCAAATAACTTTTGTTGCCAACCCATTTCAGTCTCATTCGTTTTTTTCTGGTCACGTAGGTCACTGTTGCTTTCTTTAAATTATTATTTATTTAAAAAATCTGCAAATAATTTATCACTCTCTGAGAGGAAGTATATGGCACAGAGGAAGAGAAAGCAAGTGGAGGGAATCAAAGATGAAATGAAAACAATAAATCTAAATGCAGATGCGGAGTGTGATACCGTGTTGATTCCCTGCCATTGAGAGGCAAATAACTGTTGGTGTTTTCTATTGATCTGAGAAAGAGGAGCGGTGTCTGTTGCTTGTTTCATTCAGCTGAGCTCAATGAAAGAGAGAGAGAGGGTGGAATAAAAGGAAATGGAAGGACTTCAAGAATCCATTGTTTCAAAAGAGTTGTGAGACTTTTGATAATGTTAATTATGCCCAGAGACGCTGACTTCAACCATTTTGATAATTCTTCCTTCCACAAAGAAATGTAAAGTAATTACAATTCCTGGGGTGAGCAGCATGTGTGGGGGAAGATAGGGGGAGTGTGTGTGTGTGTGTGTGAGTGTGCGTGCATTTCACATGAATGTGAACACGCTCTTCACAATTAATTTCAGTGATTTCCTACTAGTCCTTTTACAGGCTTTTTAAATGTCATCCGCTGCTATGATTGACATGCAAATTTGTGGCTGGCAGAGGGGCTAAATGGGAAGGCAGGTTTGAGAGAACCAGATAAGGGCATTGTTTTGCTGCTATAGGCTTAGCGAGGTAGAGCAGGGGTTCACTGGGTTTAAGGAGGAGGTTAGCCCCTGCTTTTCCACCAACAATCCACTTACAACACAGTAACTACTGGTCTTCAGTTGTCTCCATCACCGGGTTCCATCGGGATTCGTCCATGTTTCAGCCAACGGCTGCAGGTTTTTCAACCTGCATGAAACCTTTTGCTGCTCTCATAAGGTAAGTTTACATAAGATAAGATAACTTTATCGATTCTGAAGAAAATTCTTGTGCCTGAGAATACTCAAAATTACAATAGCAAAAAAATTCAGTAAGTTGGTTAGAGAAAAATAGAATATAAACATAAGTAGAAATGTAAAAATAAAGTGTAAAGGAGCTAAATGCAAACCAGTGCCTACAAATAACAGCATGACTGTGAGCGTAGTATTGCATATGATGATATTACTTTGAAGTAATATAATATTGCACATGATGCATTTGATAAACATATGAATAGAAGTAAATGTAACCCATGCCTACAAATAACATCATGATATTGAGCTTAATATTGTACTTAATAT
Source organism: Lophius americanus (assembly GCA_037951165.1). Taxonomy (NCBI): domain Eukaryota; kingdom Metazoa; phylum Chordata; class Actinopteri; order Lophiiformes; family Lophiidae; genus Lophius; species Lophius americanus. The sequence continues at coordinate 8,478,980 of JBBDHG010000015.1, read as the reverse complement.
TATACTAATATTGGATATATACCACTACTACTATTAATACATGATAATAATATGGATCCTGGTGAGCGTGTTCCCGGCGGTGCGACTAAGGTGGCTTAGATGTCAAAACTGTGTTTTCCATTTAAAAAAATCCCTCTGTTGTAAAATAAGTGAGTGAACTAGGATCTACTATAGTGAAGTGTGATATTTATACGACAGATCACCTTGAGTGGAATCATATGCACCAGATTTTTAATCAGTCCAAGGATTAGGAAGTTATCTCCAAAAGCTCTTACTCTTTTTCAGCTTCTACCAAAACAAAATAAAGTTAATTACCTCTGATTAAGAAATTCAAATAAATTAATTAGACCTTTCTATGTACGTAATCATTTGTAAATGTATCCCTTGACATTATACTTACTATATAATCATCATTGAACAATATAATTTAAACTTTTCTGCTGTTTCTCCAATAACATAATTTATTTAAATATCCCACTACTACTATTAAACATAATATTATGTTAAACATGATAATAAATAATAATTCACTTCTATATATTATATAATAATAATTGTATTAATCTGAGAGGGGTCGAAATGTGCCCCGCCCACTGTCTTTCCAAAAGGTCTCTCTGACAAGGCAAGGTTTCCGACAACTTTCTTCCTCTCCAAGCGAGTTTTCCGTCTCCGTGGCTGATGAGAAGTATCAACCTCGTCCGGTCTTTTCAATTCCTCCACTGTCATCTCTGGAAAGAATTTGTGTAACGTCTCTGCCTCGATACTTTAATGCACTTTGGCAATCTCATGCAGGCCATAGCAGACAAGCTCATGAACCGTCTCTATTCCTTTGGGAGTTTGATTCTGACTTTCAGGAGAAATATCTTAGTGTTAACCTTCATATTCATCCCACCCTCAATTTGCATGACTAAGGTTATGTTTCATAGACTCAGCCTGTCAGCAAATGTATAGGTAATGTAAAGTGTGTCTGATGCAAGATCGATCAGAGTCACAAAATTCTGGCCTGCATTTGAAGTGAGCTCTATCAGCATCATATGGACGGGAAGTCTACATGGGCTGGTCTCTACAAGCTCCGACTGGTTCTTTCCAAGGCTGCTTATACTTGCGGTTTTGTTAGTAAAAGGCCTCCCTGCATTTTTCTGCAAGGTCTTGGGAAAGTTCAGTCAAGAACTCCACCTGTTCTTCTGTCAGTCTGCTTTTGTCTATGCTACGTCTTTCACTTTTATCCTCGCTTCCGTTCATGATTTCCCCTTTTAGGGGGAAAAGGGCACAGAAAGTAGTGGTGATTTGAGGTGCTTCCTTTCTTGCAGTCCTTGTTCCTGCATAGGTAAGTGTCTCTGCAATATCCATCATCATAATGACATCCAAAACATTTCTTCTTTTCAACTTCTATCCCTCTAAACTTCTGACAGAAAAAAGATATTGTCATGGTAAACACGTACATCTCCTTTCTTTTTTTTGTCCTTGTAGAAGCATATTTCCTCTCAAATTAGTTTCTGAACATTCTGGTTTTTTCCATCTTCTCTCCAACCAGTTGTTCAAGCCTCTCAAGAATCTCTTTCAGATTTTTCAGAAATTACAGTAAAAATGATTGATCTGAAGTGACATCATTTATTGGATTGACCATGAAGACAAGCCAGTCTCATTTGATAAAATCAAGTAAATTATTTGAAATAGATTTGATTACAAATGGGTTCTTTATTGCACCAGCATTTCCCAGCTCTGGGAGAACTGCCAGACCTTTTTCCACGGACTGATTAAGATCAATGACTTTCGTTGGTTGGTTTACCTTTATAGGAGGCGGAGGAGGACCATCTTTACAGATGGTGGTGTTAGTAGTGCTCCCCCTCTCTCAATTCCTGAAGTTCTTGCAGTTTTTGCTTCTTCTGAAATATTCCTTGCAATGAAAAATGCAGCCTTCTTTAGCTCGAACCTTCTGTTTTCTGCTTTCAAATCCTTAATTCTATGCTTGAGGTTCTTTCTTTCTCCCATAGGGACCCATCACTCCCAGGCTGACATAACTACGTTGGCATCATTTATTCGCTTCTCCAGGAGTGTCAGGTGCCCTTCACATCCCTCTAGGTCAGCACCTTCAATGGCAATATCATTTGCTTTCTCACATGCTTTTTTCTGCCTCCAAGATTGCAATTCTGAGCTCATCTCTTGACCACAGGTTTGCTTGAACAATCTCTCTCACTTTTTCAAATTTCTCTAACATTCTTTGACAGTCCTCCATGTCACTCTCTAGCTACTCATTCAGAACTGCTTCTTCACCCTCTTCTTCCTTTGGACCCTCAGCCAGAACTCAATCTCTACAGTCATCATTGGCTTTTAAAATTTTCCTGAAACAGCTTTAGAGCTTATTTATCTCCTCCAAATGAGGAGGTTGGCTTGTCTGATGAAGCTTCTTTTGGCACTGGTCCTCTCTTTCTTAAGCTGTTTAACCGTCTTCTACATGTCTTCTTCCAACTTAATAGATTTCATTTGCATTGCTTTTGTTATTAGCATGAACAAACCTTTCTGGATGCTTGAGGCCCTTTATCCATAAATCCCTGATACTCTGCGTTATCAACTGTCGAGTTATTTGTTTTTTTCTGCTCAATGTTTGCCAAAACTCAAAGACTTGGAGAACAACAGAGGATGCTGGATAACTCAACTCCTTTTCATCAAATCTTCTTTTCTTGCTTTATTAATTTGGTCACAATCCAAAAATCAGATGACAATAGAGTTTGTCAGGTTACAAAGTTTTCATTACAATTCATAAATATTAAACATATTAAAACCAATAAGTGTTTTCAGACTACAGGAATTATAATGAAAAAATAAAAATAAATAATATAATATTTTTCAGCTTTTCTATTTTTGTAGTTATTTTTACTTTTCCTTAAACAAAGTCAAAACAAAGTTCATTATCTTTAATGAGCAACTAAAATAAATTAATCCAACCTTCCATGCATCCAAGTTATAATTCTTAAAATTATCCCTTGATATCATTCTTATTATATAATCATCATTAAACAATTTAATTTTCAAATCTGCTATTTCTCCACATTTCATATCAAATGCTGAATCTCAACAAAGCAATCACGCTGCGCCATCAAAAAATAATGAAATATTAATTAAATTTTGCACTCAGTTCTTCTTCAGTATTACGTAGATTTCATCAAATGTGGCTTACAAGTGAACAGTATATAAATAAATAAATATTCACCTACCACTAACATTTGTGAGGTCTCTTTCACATTGATGCACCCGTTTCAGTCTTTCAGCCCTTCTGCTCCATCGATTGGTTCCGACTTTGTCACACGCATGATTTCTGTTTAAAATTCTTTAATTCTAAGACGCAATGATTTAATTACTCCACTCTCTCAGCGCTGCGCTGCCCCCTGCAGCTTTTACAAATAAGGCTTTTATGAACAGATCAGTGTAAACAGGTGCATCTCTATCAGTTAAGGATCACAGAACATAATTAAAAATAAACAAATAAATGGACCAAGTCCGTCATTTTGACATATATTTTACAATTTGGTCATGTTTGTTACTGTCCTTCGTCTTCACAATATAATATATATAAATTTGTGTGAATCGGTGAATTGTGACTGTGTTGAGAACAATCTTATATTATGCTGATGTGTACATTCTATTTCCCATTAAACTTATGTTGAGGTAAGGATTCACACACAAGGATTGCAGCTTTAGTCATGCTAAATACAATATTGATGATGCAGCGACAAGTTTAATTGCAGGACCTATACTGTCCTATCGTCAAGCCTTTAGGCTTTTTTTCCCACTGAAATGGAAATCAATGCATTTAAGAAGGTAAGCGAATACATAACTTTGCCCACAAATCTGGAATCACATTCACACAAAAAGATATATGCTTTGGACTTTTGTTGGACACTTGTTCAATAGCAGATGTTGAGAGTGCAACTCGGCTAAGAGGCTTTTCATTTATCTGACTTTAGCTCCTTGGAAGAAAGCAGAAATGAATTGGTGTTATATTCAAAGGGGGAGAATACAAAAGGTATAATAAGCAGATATGGTCGTAGCAATGAGAGTAGACAGCAAGAGTCGGGCAATGGGCTTGATTCGTATGTTAATGAAATGTCAAGGGTGTCTTGTACAAGGAAATTGTTAACTGATCTGTTAACTGATTCCTGATTCTTAAAGCAAATCTATTGGGAATCATCTCAGTCCAACCATTGGAAGTGAAAGAAGAAGCAAATGATGAACACTAAAATAACCAGTTCTGTTAGAACCCATAAATAGTTTATAACTCATTAAATGTGGTGTCGTGTGTCCTGCAGCTGGGCAGCACAGTATTACAGTGAGTAGCAGGGCTGCCTCACAACAAGAAGAATAAGGTTTCAAAACCACCTTTGCTTCCCTGGAGGCTATCTGTGAGGAGTTGGTGTTAAGTTGAGTGGGAATGTTTGTCTGTCTCAATGTGTCGGCCCTGTGATGAACTCGTAACTCGTTAAGGGTCTGCTGAGATAGAATCCAGGCCCCCCTGAGACCCTGAAAAGCATAAGCATTTATAGTAAATGGGTGAATGGATCTCCTGCAACTGCTTGGCTGTTGGCCTGGTTCACTATTTAAAGCTACCCAAAAACCAATTAAGGAGAAGTTTGACCTTTGCCCCATAAAAAGAAAAAAAGAAAGTATTTTTAAAGTAAAATGTCAAATTTCCACCTAACATAATGAAGGTCAGAGGTATGTCATAACCAACAATGGCTAATACATTGATTGATTGGGTGTTAAAATGAAATAATTTGCACTGGCTGACCACTTGTCTCTCAGTGATAAAATGTGGGAAATATTATCCTTGCGTTAATATTGACAGGCTCAAAAATTATAGCATGTAACCAGTAACAACCTAATCTATTAACCTGGCGAACCAACGGGCCGATATAATTGCAAAGCTTTTACATCATAGCTCTGTGTTCTGACCCAGCCCAATATGGGAAAAGGAAGCCACATAAAACAAGTTTTTGATGGTAAAATTAAAGTTTCAATAAGGGAATTAAACATATAAGGGGGCGGAGTAACGTTTGGGAAAACAATAATGTTTAAATCAATGGAAATAACAAAACTGAAAGAGAAATCTAATAAACGTAACACTTGCTGGACATCAGTGTAATATAAAATCAATCATCTCCATCCAAACACTTACCTGCGATTTACCACAAATATATAAAACAGCAACCCTATCAGCATTGAAACAATACATCTTGAGATTTAAATGCATGAAATGTTTTATCAAAAACTAAGCCCAGTCCACATCCAAAGCCTCCGACGATCACAATTTCCCAATTCCCAATTCTACTAGTATCACCACGAGACGTTAACCGCTCTGGACATCAGACAGGCACATCTCTTGTCTTTTTCTACCTGTTGCTGTTTCGACTGGAGTCGTACCGATCCAATCAGGTGTCTGCAGATCTTTGAATGCTGAGGGCACATCAACGCCTCCAGCAGTGGGAGCAAGTCACACAAGAAGAGACTTCACTCTAGTTATCTTGCAAAATCTAGCAAATTATTGACACACCTGAGAGAGGTACCGGCTGTAACAATGTAGCATTTAATTGTACCTTCTATTGTCTGTTTCACACTAACTCACTCTGCGGACAGCCAGCTGCTCACAGAAACAGATGGTATCCGTTCAGCTGTTTTGATGAAAATGCCATTGTTGTTTATTGTCTAAGTCACTGCGGTACAAAATAAATGCCATTTGTGTGGTGAGAAAATTTTGTTCAGTAGTTTTTGGTCAAGGAAATTTGAATCTGTGAAAACTTTTTTATACCCAATTCATGACTGATTGACACTATAGGTCAGCTCCAATCAATTCCTGTCTACTGGACCTACCCCTTCAGTCACAAAAGCAGTTGGCAAATTTATTTTGAGATTTGTCACATTCATTCTCAAATACAACAATGTATTTTTTTTAACCTGTAATTTCATTTTGGCTTTGGTTATCTGTGCCAAAGTATGAGCTTGTCACTGTCATACAAAATATATCAGGATGTTGTACAGGTTTTTTTTTTTGACAAATGTTGAACAACTACTTAAAATAATACCCCGGTACCAATAAAATAACAGAAGTAAGTTGAAGCAATTTCTACACTAGAGCTGGAAAAAAAAACAACAAGATACGGAAAATGCAGTATGTTTACATGCCTGTGTCATCAACTTTTAATGAACAATATTGATTAAACATTGGCAACGCTCTAATCTAACTCAAGGCCGTGTAGTTATTCATTAGCATCATAAACAATATAATACGGTAGAGTACTTGATTGTTGATAAGAATAAGCTGAATGAAGACTCCTTTCAGGGCTGTGCAGCGTATTTTCTCCTATGTATGGGTTCAAAACATGATTAGTACTCTGTCTTCAACATTTAGAGGCAGAGCTTCCCCGTACACTGTGAGGCATTTAAAAGTCAATGTCATCTTGTCTTTGGATTGCGGCACTAACAAATACAAATGTGCACCATTATTAGCATTATCAAAACTGTGGAACTGCATGACTTGAATCTTTCTGTCGCCGATGTCCTCCACCTCGTGTGGGCGTTCGATTTTCCTTTGACATCTCCCTTTGGAGTTTTCCATCTCTCTCTCTGACGGGGTTAATGAGATGGTAGTGCAGAGGCCATCGCCTGCTCTACTTTTCCTTATTTATGCTAAATCTTATTGTACTCCGTGTGTCTGGGCATTATTTAACACCGTGCCCTTGGGCTGCTGCTCCGTCTTTATTCAACCCACCGAGGTGGCGGGAGGTTAGGGACTGCTCGCATCCTCCTTCTTTGCTTCTCCCTCCATTTTATGTATCTGTTCGTTTAGGTTAAATTAATGAGGGCGGGATCCTCGCCAACAACACATACATCTAGGATACAATTTTTTTCTTTTGTTGTTCGTGATCCAGCCAGCTCTGTTTCATGTTTCAGATCATTTACTGTCTTATCATGGACAGGACTATTATGGTTGTCTGATGTTGTAGTGCCGGCCGATTGTAACCTGTTTTTCAATGTGCAGCAGATAGATGTGTTGTTCCTAATGTGGGCAATTACATGTGTTGAACAAGGATGGTCTGTCATTGTCTTCTTCATAGCATATATGAATAATTGTGGAATGATGAGTCTTCATGGCATGATCCTGGTCATGTTGGTCAAGCCCTGGCATTCCAGCAGATGTCAACTCCTTTCCAAACATTTGTGCCCTCTTGCTACAGCAAGACATTATGTGTTTATATTTACCCATCGGTCTATTCATTCTTTTGGAGTTCCCTGGTAAGCGGAGATCATTAGCAGCCTTGGGTGCATTTGGCTAAACTCCAAGAATGCTTAAGATCTGGCGATCTTAGTTGAACTCTCTCTCCCCCACAGTCTCACCATGTCCAGGGTTATTTTCCATTAATAAAATGTTCCATTATTGGGTTTCACCATGTTTGTCCTGTGTCTTTGTCATGGCTCTGGAGCTGGTTGTGACAAATTGGTGAGTCTGAAAATGTGTGAAAGGGCTTGTTATAAATTTATGAATGATCAAATCCAGGAGCTTATGGTAGGCTAGGTATAATAGGAGAGATTTATGGTAAATTTGGTTATAGATCCGTTAATGTTTGGCGTGTTTGATTTTACGTGTTGCTGGTACTGCGTGGCCGTGGATGCTTTAAAGTTATGTGGATACTGAATAACCTGCTAGATATAACAGCGTAACCTCTTTGGGTTCACTGGTTTGTTTGTTATTTTACCTTAGTGGTGCTGCAATGAATCTGGTTGGAACTTGCTCAGGAACACTGGCAGATATCCACTTCGGTTGCCATTTCATTCCGAGCTGTATGAATGAAGTGCGTAAACTTCCAGCATTGGAACGGAAGGAAGACTCGCGATGAGTTTCATGCTACATTATTTTGGAGTAGGTAGGGACATTGTTATTATAGAAAGACAATGTTATGATAATTTTAAACACAAATTTGGATGAAAATGTAATTTTCGTTGTGTGTCAGGAGAGATCTCCTAGTCGAACTGTTGCTACTGGTTTGTCTCTGCTGGTTATTGTGACCATTGGTTTAAAAGGAAAAAATAATTGCTTCTGTTAAAGTTGGAGTGTGATAAAAAGAAACACAATGCAGAAATTGAAAAGAAATAGGCGGTGGAAATAATGAACTGTCAAACTGAACAGGCAAACTTTTCTGCAGGTCAGTAGACTCAATTTAATAAAAATTTGGTAAATTGATATCTAATGGTTTTGTGCGGCTGGGGAGTTTCTTGCTTAGCTCTGTGTCTGCTAAGGAGGTTTTTTTTATATGTTGGGTAATATACAATTGCTGCCAAGATTTAATGAAAGACAACCATGTGCATTTTTCACTTTGTTTTAGCTCGTTGCTAAGATAGTGGCCAGGATCCACATGTTCATTAATGCTGCAGCAGAAACTTGCTTGCCTTCTATATTGGCCAAAGTTCTGCTCAGTGAGTAACGTATACAACGTGATAACTTTCTGCTTTTGAACCTTCGTAGCTGCAGACTGGTCAAAGCGGCCATTGTGAACCCTGCCCACTGCTAAAAGTTCCTACATTTGGCACATCTGCTTGGTGTGTTATACTTTGGCCATTGTTGAGTTCTGCCATTCATGTAGATGTTAGTTTAACATTTACCACCTACCTAAAAATTGTTTCCATTGATCAAGTGAAGGAGAGGCTTTTCCATAATAAAAGTGGTCCCTTCCACAAAACAAAAATAGTTCTGGAATGGTTTGATGAACTCATTGAGTTTCCCAGTAATCAATCCAATCCAGTATCTATTGGATGTAATTTACAAGTTAATAGAGGCTCCATCCTGTAACCTCCATGAGGTCCATGACAGTACACCTTCAGAAGTCTAGTGGAGTCCATGACTCAACAGGTCAAAGCTGTTTTAATGAGGGACCTGCACATTCTAAGGTAGGTACTTCTAATTTTATGACTGATCGGCTGGTATCAATGTACAATAAGCTCACAAAAAGTGGGCGGGCGCTTTATCACATACTGCTTTTCTGATGCATTCATCCAGAAATGAACTATTTACTTTACCAGCATTGCCGGATCTCTAGAGTTGCTAAAACATGTTATCATGGTTTTCTGCAACAGAGATCTGTGGATTCTGTTGTCAACCACAGATGTGTTTTTCTATTATTGGACATAGTAGAGAATAATTTCCTGTTTTCCACTAACAGCCATGGCCACTGCAAGGTCCCATTCAGCTTTGTGTTTTTATTGCTTTGTATATGAAGCCACAGCCTATTCAGTCTTCAATAACATAAATTCTCTTTTGTATTTGCTGTTTTGTTTGTGTGGCCTTGAATCATAGTCAGCGAGTACCAACAGGTAATTTGTGGGCATGCTCGATCTAGATGCTGCAATCAGGAGCCTTTGCTTTTTTTCTTCCCAACAAAGCCGAGAATCTCCAAGCATGCAACGGCAGTAATTTTTCTTCTACAGTGCCTCACTGTAAGAATTGGCAAATTCCCTGTGCTTTAACTTGAAATGTCCCCTACTAGAAATGAGAGGCATAAATCACCGTGCGCGTTTGGCACCAACGTGCCGTGCCCGCTGTGTCGCATCAGCTTGAATTTTTTACAACATGGAAGGAAAGTGGCAGGCCTGTTGACACTTTCCAGCCTGGGAGCTACTGTTACTCAAGCACTCATATCCATTTTTAATGAGCTCTCAGCCATGATATAGTGTAATTTCACCTCCAGGACCCGGTGACGCTATTTACTGTTAACGAGAAACAGCACTGCACCGGCCAAATTCTTCCCGATTGGAACGTTTATGAAATTCACAGGTTTATGACTTGGACAGGGTGTTGAGAGTGTGTGTGTGTGCGTGTGTGTGTGTGTGTCCTAATATTCAGTGGAACTGTCATCCTGCCTATGAAGCTACATTTGTTTAAAGCTGTCCTACTTAAGAAATTATGCTGAAACAATGTAGACAGATGGCTAAAGATAAAATAAAACGCTAGATAAACTTTAAAGACAATGACTTATGAATTGAAAGAAATACTACCTACATTAATTTATTAGATAAATATATTAAAGATTACAACTATTATTTTTCCATTGTTAAAAGCCTAAATTTATAACAGGATCGAACAAAACATATTTTACGGCCTTTATTATTTACGCAGACACATGATGTCAGTGATTTTACACCATGTAGCCCCAACATTGTAAAAATTGTCAGCTACAGCTGCCCTTTTTTTTTTTTTTTTATTTCATGCTACTGCTTGTTAAGTACAGCAAGCTTGCATTGAGGTTTTACAGTGTACTTGAACAAAGCATTAATACTGGTTCCTTAGTTTGAGGAAGAACTGGAGTAATTTCAGAAAGGTTTGTTGCATGCTACAGGTTTTTAGGCCATAGTTTTTTAACAGTTGGTCCAATGTCGTCCACATTTAGTGCATATCATTTATAGAGATCTATCTTGTATATATATGAGCTATTAAAGTAAAATGCAATACTTTTAAAGTTCATATTTTAAAAATCTAGGGGCAGCTTTTTTTGTGTGAAACACTATTTTACAGACATAACTAAAGTATTTCATGGATAATTTTCAAATTTTATACCAAATTGAACTTAATGTTTATCTTTCGGTGCATAATTGCTCAACCATTGATCTGATTTAGTCCACATTTGTTGAATATGAATCGATTCAGGAGATCTTTCTTGTATTAATTGTGTTTGCGCTTTAATAGTTCATACTTTACTCACCTTTTTTTTTCTTCAAAAAACAGTTTTTTCAACATAACGTCTTAAATCCCAACCCAATTTTTTTTCTTCTTTTTAAAAAAGATAGCGTGGATATAACCTTACATTTAACATATAAGTCTTTATTTGCCACGTACAATCATACAAGCAGTAAAGCATAGCTGGGAGGAGTTCAATCATGGGTATTGGTTGCACAATGCATGGGAAAGGGGACTTTTCAGGGATATGACCTTGCTGTTGGGGAAGGCAACGAAGGCCTGGTTGGAATCCGCAGTCTGTAAATTATATACAGCCCACCTAAACACAGGAGGAGTAGTAATAGCAGTGACACAAAACAGTAAGAAAAAATCATGCTTATTGATTAATTTATATCTCATTACTGTCATGTAGCAGCATCAAGAGTGTCTATCCAAACCTCATTTCCTACCGCTTACTGGTTACCATCATGAACTGACAGCTGTCACGTTGTCAATCATACTCGCAGCTTCTCCCGAGGCAAAAAAATCCCATCTCTAAAGAGCCATAAAAAGAAGCAGGTCCTCCATAGCGTCAGTGATTTTCCTCTCAGGTAGGGACAGCCAGCAGGTGAATGCTCCCAACAGAGAGGAGATGTGATGGACTGCATGGTAAGGGGTGAGTAGGATGAATGGGGTGACTGCATGAACCATTAGGCGTAGCTGATGCAACATGTTGCCGTCGGTTACCAAGGAATTTACTCTGTGCTTTGTGTCTGCCGCAGAAAAACCTTGTGGAGGAAGTGGGTTGAGCAATTAAAAACACAAAGAAAGGAAAACTTTGAGTTACTTACATTCTCGAGAGCTTTACCGGTCTCCTTCACAACTGATAAAGCTCTCCTTCTGTTATGTTTAGTTTTAAAATTAAGACCCGATATGCAAACTGAAAAACAATATGCACAAAAATAAATTTTGATAAAAAGGTCTTATTTACAAAACTAACTGTAGACGCGACGTAAAATATAATCTTTATAAAATAACTAGGGCATAACATATGAAAATATTTAAGTAGTACGTAATAATATTATAAAAATAATAATAATCAACAGTAGAAAATATACATACATAGTAAATAATGATCAATAAATACAAAGTAACAAATGATGTTCTACAATTTGAGTGTACAAAATAAGAATTCACAAGAGAAACAAAACACAGAATTCAGGGAAAACAAGAAGCGCATGAGAGGGACAGCAGGCAAGTAACAGAGACAATCTGACAAAGAAGTAGAACAGGGCACTGACTCTAATACAAGAGAGTAACAAGACAAACAGGCAACAAGTGACTGCATTCAAGAAGTTGGATGGACACTCTAAATATCAGGATTCCCGAACACACGTACCAAAGAGGAGAAAGGAATTAAAACAGAGAAAGACAGAAGGAAAACACTGAGGAAAAGTACAAGGTCATGAATTTAGAACTAAACATTCAGAATCATACAGGAAACAAGCTTTAACACACAACAATCAAACTACAAAATAAAACGGATCCAACAGAACCATGATATCTTCATTTTGTGTCTGAAAGCTGACTGACCTCTAGGAAGGGTGGAGGGAGCTGGAAATTTATTTTTTTTACATTTTTTATGATTCCCTGATTTTGATGGTCTCGTGTGAAGTTCACAAACATGATTTAAATCCAGACAATAGTGGGGCAGTTCGCAGCTCAGTGATGATAAGAAGAATCCCCAAATAACTGGCAGCAGGTGTCTGTGAAAAAATGAAAAAAAAAACATTGGAGGGAACAAGCTAAGTGCAAAGGAAACTTCACAGTGTCAACAAACAAAGACTAGAAAAAAATGAAACCATCGAGAAACAAACTGAACTCTGCGAAGGAGGCTCAAGGACATGTGAAACAACAGAGGTATCAACAACGATCTGACAGAGATGGAGAGAAAGACATTTATAAAACATGGAGAAACAAAGAAAAATAGGGAACAGGTGAGGATTCAAAACAGGTGACAAACAAAAAAGAGGAAGACGGGTAAAAAACATGAGACAGAGAATCCAGAAAAGAAATGAAGGCGGATGTACAAACGGAAGTTAACACTAAATAGGAGTGGCACAAAAATGTGAAACTAGTTTTCTACATGTGACCCATCGCTGAGGAGCAGTGGCAGCCCCTGTGAAGCCCCCAGAAAGCATACGACATCCGAGCTGCAAGGGCCGGGATCCAACTTATTATCTTCCGATTGGCTGCGACCGCCCCAAATGTTGAAGCCATAACATTTTCTTGAATTTATTGTTAGTGTGTGTTTCATGTTTTTTAATTCATCCACAACTACCAAACAGATGTCTCAAATGATGATGACAGACACAATAGAGTGACGGTGAGTCTGGAGAAGCATAGCCACAATCTATGCAAAAGTCTGAGGTCATAATTTGTTAAGGCCAATTTTTTCTCATCTCTTAGAATACTTTTTCCCATAATCTGTATTAATTTTGTGCTTATTTGTGTACATTTTCACAGAGCTTACAAGTACAAACAAGACGGAAGAAATGGAACAGTACCATGACAAATGTTCCGACTAAGAAGAAATAATACATAGAACATGATTTAGAAAATACTGAAAATACTAAAAAATTTCACATGTTTTCCTCTGTTTTCCTGCCTTACAAGCTGAGAGGGAAGGGGGACATGGGGTATGTATCTGTGTAGTATTTCATGGCTCTACACACCTCTCCTGGCTGATGAAACCTTCTCATTTGTCTGTATGTCTGCTTCTTTTCCAGATTTAAACAAACAGTTAATGATTTTTACAATCTTAACACAAATGATCCCTTAAAGTGAGTCACATTTATTCAAAATTACGTGAGACTAGCATTATTACAAACTTTATAATAATGTGGTTACAATTTCACAAGCAGATGGAATCAGATATTGCAGGACAGTGAAGAGGATATCAGATATGAAAAATACTGACGCTTGAATTGGGTTGGAGGGCAGTGGGTACAGGAGTGGAACTGAGGAGATGGAGAGGTGAAGATCGAAATCAAAGGCAGCTGAATAAAGAGAAGGAGAGATGGAGGCTGACTGAGAGGGGTGGGGTGGTGGGCGGGTGTGACGGCACGGTAAGGGGGGGGAGAGGGTAAAGGACAAAAGGAGACGGATCATGGTGAGAGGGAGAGCTGAGGGCTCTTGTTACGTCCGAGTTATGTCTTGGACATGGGAGTGTAACATACACTGTTGTACCAGGATTTTCTAAAAGAAACACAAGTAGGTCTTTTGTTAATAAGGTCAAATCAAATGTATCCAAATTCAGCCCAAAATGTAACTATCAAAAAATCTATCTGCAAAATGAAGCCACTAAGCAATAAAGCAAAACACAAGGTTTAATCCAAGCAAGAGACACTAACACTACCTCTCTCAACGCGGGGGGTCTTCAAAACATGTTCAAATGTTGATGACATCATAAAATGGAAAAGATAGTTACGCAACCAATTGTGAAAATACAATTCAGTACCCAATTCACACGTCATCAAACCTGTGGTTGCCTTGCAATCAGGGTAGTAAAGGCCAGCAAAGAGAATAGTAAAAGCCTGCAGTAAGGGTAGTAGAGGCCAGCACAGAGAATAGTAAAGGTCAGCAGTAAGGGTAGTAGAGGCCAGCAGAGAGAATAGTAAGGGTCAGCAGTAAGGGTAATAGAGGCCAGAAGAGAGAATAGTAAAGGTCAGCAGTAAGGGTAGTAGAGGCCAGCACAGAGAATAGTAAAGGCCAGCAGTAAGGGTAGTAGAGGCCAGCAGAGAGAATAGTAAGGGTCAGCAGTAAGGGTAGTAGAGTCCAGAAGAGAGAATAGTAAAGGCCAGCAGTAAGGGTAGTAAAGGCCAGCACAGAGAATAGTAAGGGTCAGCAGTAAGGGTAGTAGAGTCCAGAAGAGAGAATAGTAAGGGTCAGCAGTAAGGGTAGTAGAGTCCAGAAGAGAGAATAGTAAGGGTCAGCAGTAAGGGTAGTAGAGGCCAGCAGAGAGAATAGTAAATGTCAGCAGTAAGGGTAGTAGAGGCCAGCAAAGAGAATAGTAAGGGTCAGCAGTAAGGGTAGTAGAGGCCAGCAAAGAGAATAGTAAGGGTCAGCAGTAAGGGTAGTAGAGGCCAGCAAAGAGAATAGTAAGGGTCAGCAGTAAGGGTAGTAGAGTCCAGAAGAGAGAATAGTAAGGGTCAGCAGTAAGGGTAGTAGAGTCCAGAAGAGAGAATAGTAAGGGTCAGCAGTAAGGGTAGTAGAGGCCAGCAGAGAGAATAGTAAATGTCAGCAGTAAGGGTAGTAGAGGCCAGCAAAGAGAATAGTAAGGGTCAGCAGTAAGGGTAGTAGAGGCCAGCAAAGAGAATAGTAAGGGTCAGCAGTAAGGGTAGTAGAGGCCAGCAAAGAGAATAGTAAGGGTCAGCAGTAAGGGTAGTAGAGGCCAGCAGAGAGAATAGTAAAGGCCAGCAGTAAGGGTAGTAGAGGCCAGCAGAGAGAATAGTAAGGGTCAGCAGTAAGGGTAGTAGAGTCCAGAAGAGAGAATAGTAAGGGTCAGCAGTAAGGGTAGTAGAGGCCAGCAGAGAGAATAGTAAATGTCAGCAGTAAGGGTAGTAGAGGCCAGCAGAGAGAATAGTAAATGTCAGCAGTAAGGGTAGTAGAGGCCAGAAGAGAGAATAGTAAGGGTCAGCAGTAAGGGTAGTAGAGGCCAGCAGAGAGAATAGTAAATGTCAGCAGTAAGGGTAGTAGAGGCCAGCAGAGAGAATAGTAAATGTCAGCAGCAAGCGTTGCAGAGATCAACCATGCGCTCTCCTTTTGTGCCTTGTATGTGGTAAAAAATCAACAGACCAAGTAATTGTTCTGCGGAAACTGAAAAGTCACTTGCCAACAAACCGTCTGGCACAAGCCAGCAAAGGGGAGGAGCATTGTATTTGCTTGAAATGTCAACACAAACTTAGTATTCCGCTTTAACCAAAAGAGTTAAAGCGTTGAGTTATTCTTCCATTTTTTTTCGCTTCAAATTTTAATTAATTGATTATTAAGTTATAATGCGACTACCACTTAAATGTTTTTTTTCTTTCCCACATTAGTCCCCCTCCTCATACCCACCCCCACCCCCACCACCACCACCAAACACACACACACACACACACACGCACACACACACACACACACACACACACTTAGGTCTCACCGGAGAAGCCCTCTCCTGGTTTGAATCTTATTTGAATCTTATCTTTCCAACAGAAAAACAATTCATGAGTGAGTGACTCCAGCTCCTCCCCAGCCCCAGTCAACCAAGGCATCCCTCAAGGTTCTGTGCTTGAGTCCCTTCTCTTCACCATCTACATGTTCCCCCTTAGACAGATTATCCGTCACCACGGTCTCAGTTTCCACTCCTACGCCGACGACACACAACTCTACATCAGCACAAAGCCATACACCCACCTCCCTCCCCAGTCCCTAGTCAAATCATACAAGAAATAAAAACATGGATGTCATCTTACCTCCTCAAACTAAACAGCAGCAAAACAGAACTCATGGTTGGGGCCCCCAAGGCACTACTCCGGAGGGTTGGAGATCTCCTCTTAGACGTGGCTGGTTGCTCCATCTGCCCATCCTCCGAGGTCCGCAACCTAGGCACCATCCTGGACTCCATCCTTTCATTTTAATCAAACATCAAATCCATCTCAAAATCCGCAAGAACATCTCTCGTATCCAGCCATCACTCTCTCCCTCTGTTGCAGAGTCTCTCATCCACACCTTCATCACGTCCCGTCTGGACTACGTAATGGAGTCCTGTCCCGGGTACACAGCAAAGCCCTGGACCGCCTCCACAACGTCCAAAACTCAGCTGACAGGGTTTTCACCCGCACCAGACTTGGCAGGACATTACCCTCAAACTCATCCATCTTCATTTGCTTCCTATCAAATCACGCATCAAGTATAAACTCCTCCTGCTCACTTACAAATCCCTCCATGCACTTGCCCCCAGTACCTCACCAACCTTCTCCACCCCTACTCTCATTATTTGCGGCTTCGCTCCTCCGACACTGGTCTGTCCTCCACCCCCCACACTAGGTTGCCAACGTTCGGTGACAGATCTTTCAGCATCGCAGGCCCCGCCCTTTGGAACTATCTGCCCCTTGAAATCAGGAATTCTGAAACCCTGGATATTTAAAAAAAAACTGCTCAAACACCACCTGTTTTTAAAGGCTTACGATCTCAATATCCCCTATACACATCCCTCGTTTTAATGTTTATTTATTAGTATGTTTTGACTACCCTCTTTGTTAAGCGTCCTTGGGTTCATAGAAAGGTGCTCTATAAGTCCAATTTATTATTATTATTTATATTATTATTAAAACATTTTTCTAAATATATGTATAATAATATTATAATATATAGGCTTTGTCTTGTTTGATTGTTAATCTTTGCTAATAAATCCAATGAATAATATATTTTGTTTTAAAAGCATTTACAGTTGGTAAAGGAATAACTTTGACTCTTTTGTCTAAAATGTTCATAGTTATAGAAAATCAAAGTTATTATAAAGTCAACCCCGCTGTATGAATGAGGAACAATATGAGATATGCATAAACCGCATTAACAGATCATAAGAGGATTGAAAGAAATAATAACAATGATTATTGTTTGAGAAATCAGACATCATAATTTGCCTTTTTGATTTAATATTTTACTCTTTCTGTATACCACTGTTGCACTTCATCCACAGCGCACATTGTGATTATGAAGTCAGTTGTGACTTGAGTAATTTAATGTTTCATTTACTCCAAACAAACAAACAAGCAGTATTTCTTATTGGATTCAACAATTAAGCAAAATTTATATGATACCAAAACTTCTGAAAAAAAAGGAATGTGTCAGCATAAAAGTAAGTTGATTAAAGCACTGAATACCGAATCCATTACACAAGTTTAAATTGTTTAAAGACAATTTTAAACTCTTACATACCTCCACGTAACTCACAGCAGGACTTTCCCGTGAATACATACTAAGTACAAAAGTCGTTTTGAGATCACAAGCCTTCATATCGTCTGCATTTTGATTATGTCTCCATGAGAACATGATAATAATTACTTAGAACTTTGGCAGAACGAAAACAGCTCTGCAAAAAGAGAAATATAAAACAGCTGATGAAAGTTAATGAAGAAAAAAATAAATGGTCGAACTACATTGTATCGGGTTATGGTACAGTTTTCTTTATTTGGGACGATGCTCTCTCTTCCAGAGGTCTTATTGTCATCTGTTGGCAACAGAAATGGTAAACAAACTCTACGAAGAAACTTAAGTGGCATTTAAACTGCTTCTCCCTCAGCTGTCATCCACGTACCTCACAGCATTCAGGTCAACAACAACAAACCATTTAAGCTTATGAACCGATAATCCACGCCTTCATCACCTCCCGCCTGGACTATTGCAATGAAGGCTTGGGTTCCTGGCAAAGCCCTAGACAGAGCCCTAGATGCATCCTCTGCAACTCTCTCCCCCGTGAAAACCACAATGCCTCATCACTGGAAACTTTCGAGAAACAACTCAAACACCAAGTGTTCGCCAAGGTCTGTAGCCTCAGCTAACTATATCAACTCTCCCATCCACTGAATTTTTATTTTCAGCTCTTTTCTCTATTGTTGTTATTATGGTTCTTTGGTGCCCAGATAAGTAAAGTGTCCCTCGGCCTCTTGAAAGGCACTATATACATTTTAGTTATTATTATTATTAAACGCTTTACTTTTAATGATTAACTTGATCTAAAGTTTAAAGAGAGTCAGTTACGCACACACACTTTCAACCATCAGCAACTTTTGTCACGCACCATGTCAACAGCTCACAAATGGCCGGCATGGCAACACTGAAAATAGCCTTCATTAACCGATATGAAAATGTAAGGTGATTATCAGCAGCTGTTTGCCTGTGGACACCCCACCCCCTTGGGACGGCTTGTAGTTAAGCAGAACATCACTTCCCACTAATTAAGTTTGTTTATACAGGATATTAAGTTTAGGAGGTGCGTAGGTGTTAGTAACCTTCACAAAGTAGCAGGCTCCCTGCTCACTACTGTGTGTAGCGTGTACGCTGATGTGGAATGAGGCGATGTGCGTAAACAGTGAAGGAAGCGAGGGCCAATTAAGAATGAACAACAGCAGCAGCAACACACCTCAGCTGCGTGAGAAAGCTCCATCATATAGAAATAAATCTTCTGAATGAAGATGGCAAACATTTTCCAAAGACGAGCCAGCCATCTGATTAGTCCGCCTAGTACATTAAGATTTGCAGTGTGTGAAGTACTTTTGACAGGAGAGAAGCAAATATACATTTCAGAAAGTATAATCACAAAAGCAAAAAAAAATTTATAAACAATAAAGTGTTTTATATTTACAATAAAACACTTTATTGTAAATTGGATTTTGCACTTCTGGGCCGTCCTTGATTTTGGTAGAGGTACTTTACATATTATAAATGTGTTTCTTTTACGATTTTCTTTTGTAGGGTGTGTATTTGTTTTGCTATTGGTGGGAGTGTTTTACATGTGGGCTTGTTTTGCACTTCAGTCTCATGGAACTAGAAAGACTAGCTTACATTTGTCGGAGATTAGTTTGTGTATTGTGTTATAAATTGAAATCAGACAGAACTGATGTTAGATGCGCTGTTTTTTATACTTAAGCTAGATTTTTGTTGACAGCATGTTTTGCAAAAAATACCAGATCAAATAGCTTGTGGGTATAACTTACTTTGTTATAAAATTAAAAGTTAAGCACCAGACATCTGTCCTCCTACTGAGTACAGGACCTGCTTGATGCCCCACACAGCTTTAAAACCACCGATGTTATGTGTCAGTATATAGTAATTTTGTTCAACTCTCAAACAGGCTGCCAACAAACCTTTCAGACAGTGGACTGGATAAGTTGGACCTTCTCCCAAACTCTGGTTCTTTCTGCTCTTCCAAGCTTTGCACTTGCAAAAATAAAATTGATTAAAACCAGAATTTTGCCTTTTTTCTGTGTGTACTTCGGTCCATAAACAAAAAGTGGCACAGAGAAAAACCTCTCCAAATGCCTCCACCCATCTCTGCAGCTAGTTATAAAGACCTACCAAGCGGGGACAGAACACCACTATATGCTCTACATCTTCTGTTTGGGAGCAGTATGAGCACCCAACCCCGGTTTTCGGGTCCAGGTAAGCTCTGTATCTTTTTGTAGCCACCGCTCAATGTATAATCCTCCGGCAGAGGTCATCTATCCGTTTTTCAACTGGAGACTTATACAGGAGCAGCTGCCTTTAGGGTAAAAGTTTGAGCCAAAGACCCCCGTCCACCTCGACTCCCTGACTCCTGTAAGAGATCGGAGGTTGAGTACTTTGAGACAGCTGGAATATAGCTGCTTCCCACCACAAGAGCTGAATGTACCAAGCAGAGGGGTCCCCAGAGTCAGTTTCCAGGTAGCTCTTCTCCACCAAGTCACCCACAGCAGGACCCACAGTCAGGGATGGGGAGAAATAACCTTACCTCCCGCTCCACTGATCTGACAAAGCCCGGCTCCGAGTAAAATCTCGGAGCGGAGAAGACAGCGACCGCCACACCTCATCCACAAGACCCTGTAAAACTCTTGTCGACCGGATACCCATCACCTAAGCCAGTCTGTCGTTTGAATTGATTGTGAGGTGTACCATTTTTGTGACACCAGCATCAATGAACTCGCTTCTTATGGTAGCCGAGGAAAACACTGTGTTGGACATGAATGTGTGGTGAAAAAAAGGCTCCTTGAATAACCACATTCAAGGCATGGGTTAGAGGGCCAGGAAATGTCCAGAGTCTTCCAGGCTTCAATCACAGAGCTGTAGAAAATTGTTATTCCAAAGAGGTCACATTCAGAGGACCTTATCAGGAATAGCTGTTTATCAAGTCGGAGGCTGGTTAGGGCTCCATAGCAGCAACCAGACTGCCTCCAGCCAAGAAACAGAGCAGCCATACAGCAGCCATTGACCTGCCTGCAGTCTGAACGCTGCAGTTGTGGAGGCAATGTCTTTGAGGCCCTGCCCCCCCATACCACAGGGAGGTACAGGACCGATGCCCACACCCAGTGATGACCAATCCAAAAAAGGTTCAAAAGCCACATCTGCAAACGTTCATTGGGGCCCGGTGATGAAACGAGAACTTTGAGTTTATGCCAAGGAGACGAGACGTTAATGTCATCAGCATATGCTGATACAACCACCCAAAGCCCATGACCTGGCACAGACAGATGAAGACCACTTTGCTGGATCCTCAGCCTGGGTCGCAGAGGCTCGATAGCCATGCTGTACAGCTGGCCTGAAATGGGGCAGCACTGCCTAATCCCTCTCCCCACTGGTATAGGACAGCTCAAGCCCGCCCTACCTTAGTCACACAACATGCATCGTTATACAGCTATTTTACCCATGACAGAAAACGCTCCCCAACCCCAAACGCCTGCAGTGTAACAGGAAGGAGTGGTCCACACAATAAAAAGCATTATCTTGGTCAATTGCGATGATACTTGTGTTGATAATGTACAGACTGCAGAGATTAAAAGTGTCTCTCATTAAGAACAGATTTTCAAACATTGACCTGCCGGGGACACAGTAGGCCTGATCAGCACCAATCCGCAGGTCAATAAAAATGTTAAGTCTATTGGATAGAATCTTGGACAGTATTTTTTAGACTATGCATAATAGAGCCACTGGTGTCCAGTTTTTAAGCAGTGTTAGGTTTCCCGTCTTAGAGGGAGATCGCTGCACACCAACAGGAAGCTGGAAGAGTTCCTTTGTTAAAACATTCTTTAAAAAACATCCAGCAAGTCATGTTGAAGAAGTCACTGAATAGTCCATCTAAACCTGGGGCTTTTGCCGAGGACATCTGACACACAGCAGTGGTCAGTTCTTCCAGAGAGAGATCAGAGACAAGTGTGTCACGCTCCACTGGACTCAACTGGGGGCAGACATCCACCTTAAACAGGTCGGTGTAGAAGTCCACAGCAAGCTTCCTCATCTCAGATGGTTCAGTGGTTAGTCTTCCATCCGGTAGACAGAGGCAGACCACATGTTTCCTCTGTGACTCTGACCTTTCCAAGCTAAAAAAGACGGTAGTCAGAGCATCCATGTCCTTTAGCATGATGAATGTTCAATAGCATGTTCAATTCTCCCAAAACAGTTTAACATTTTCACAGAAATTAATATCGTTTAAGAGTTTCACATTAAAATGCCTGAAAGACAGGGGTTTCACGGTTGGAGATAGAACCAGCTCTGCTAATCCCCAACAAGTCAACCATCCTAGCGCAGGAAGATGATCAGCTTGAATTGTATGAGTTGAGTTGCTGAACATTTCTGAACAAAGCAGGTTTTTGAAATGAATCTCCTCAAGTATCCATGACTACTATTTAGCATGACCCAGTCACATGACTTGCTGACATGACAATCCTTAGTGTGTGAAAAAAACCTTGAAAATCGAGTGTTTTTCCAGTCATTTTTTTTATGATTCATCAACAATTTTGAATGTTTCAACTGCAAACTTAAGTGCAAAGTCGAAATCTCCTGTCCTGACTTTGTTAGGATTTACTCTTATAATTGTTAGAAGATACTTGGCTGAGGGAGGGCTGAGAGTCACAGCACTAAATAACAACACCTGCATCTAAAATATCTCAAGAGCCCTTCTGTCATATGGAAGACAGCAACGCTCCCTTTAGTACCACCATCACACCGCTTCCTCACTCATCTTCATTTAGGCCATTTAGAAACTTACTTAGTCATCTTGTATTTCCATCATCCCTGCATTAGAGCGAGCTCAAGACCGAAGGAAGTTATGTTCTCGGGCTGGATTGTAAATGAGTGTCACTGATGAGAAGTTAATGTGTGTGAGCATACTGTATATGTGTGTGTGTGTATTCCAGCCGGCTATGGAGTCCATCACTGGTGCTAAGCTGTAAGGGAGCTTTGTGGTTCTAGCTTCAACTTGAGTAGCACACACATTTCAGAACTATAAGTTGCAGTAATATGGTGGATAGTAACCTCTGAATTCTTATAAATACGGTTTAATAATTTTTTCAAACAAGTAAAAAATATATCAGTTCTTGGATATGACAGCCACATGATGCTACGAGTTTGTGTGATAAGAAAATCATTATAAAAACACCTGGCCTGCTGACTGGGATTGAGTAAGAGGCTTGTGATAAAACTGTCAAATAAAGCGAATAAATCAGAAGAAAACAACACGGAATAGCTGAGCATCAATACTTCTAACCTTTTCTATTTTAGAAAACACACTCTTTACAGATGATTTAGTTGAAAAAATATATATTTCTATCAGTCATTAAAAAAAGCCTCACATTTTTGTCTGACTGCACCTGACAAAAATAAAAGGCCACTGAGGGGTGTTAATCAACATCCACAAATCCACAGACATGGAGGAGGATAGAGACTTCAATAAAAAGAGTAACAAAGACCAAAGAAAACAGGTAGGGGCAGTGTGAGATGAGAACATTCAAGAATCCAGAATCCATTTCTGCCTCGATTCAAAGTTTTTCAGCTGGTCCTTCCTCCATCAACTTCGTTGTTGTTGTTGTCATAAAGGATGTATGGATGTATGTTTGCATTGACGTATACATTCAAAATGGGCAGATCTTTTTCTGTATGGAGACATTATGAATTAAGTTCTTCCTCATAATTATCTTTAGTCTGTTTGCACACACATTCACCATTTAGGCCCACCTCCATTTGATCCTCTCTCTTTGTGTGCTGTATCGACTTTACTCATTAGATTGATGCTATTTTTTTTATATCTACAATTTTATTTTCACCTGTGTGATGAGACTTTTTTGTTCAAGATGCAGCCACATCAAAACCAAGAGATTAATCTCCACCACCATGTAATGTGCTGGTGTTAAAGAGGGAAACATCCATGACGGTCCCCAGCTTATGACCTGGACAAATCACACAGCTCAGCATTGTCTGCATCTAATTGATTCTCAAAAACTACTCAATGCATAATTTTTACATTTTATTCTGGGAATATTTTGAGAAAGGTCAGTTGTTTATTTCCAACATTAGGGAGAGCTCTATCACCTAAAGTTTTGGGGCCATAATTTCTCAAGTGTGAGTTTGATTTAGTCCAAATTTGGTTCATATGAATCAACTGAAGGAGAATGATCTAGCCGGTCTCCATATTTAACTCCAATATTTCTTTTTTTACTCACTAGGGGGAGCATTTTTTAATGAAAAATCCTGTTTTTCTGACATAATTTTTCAACAGTTAGTCCGGTTTAATTCGAATTACATATGTCTATTAAAAGTAAAATAATAATTTTAGTAGACATTAAAAAATTGTCCATTAAAATTATATATATATATTCATATATACATATATAACTATTATGTTGAAGTTTTGCAAAATCCTTGCAACAACAAAGTAGGATTGCTTTAAGGAAATTATTTTACAATTTCTATTACGTACACCTCGAAAAAATAGTTAGGTTGAGACCTGGTTGACCTCAGTGGTGAGTGCAGCCATGCATCCTACCACCTTGGAACATGGTGTCAAATTAGTTAATGCCGAGTATCAGCCGGAAGAGTCGTTGTACTCAGATGTCAATTATTTTCATAATTTCATTTAGCCCTTATCGGGAACTTTAGCATGTTTCATTAACTTTGTGCTCTAATTGCTAATCATAATCCTTCCCTTTGACAACACCTCTGGGACATTGTGCATATGGTGAACACGGATTTTTAACAACAAGCCAGCCTCTAATGAAGCCGCAGACAAAAATCTTAAATTTGGTTTGAATGTTTGTTCCCTTCATTAGGTGAGCTTAATCGTATAAAGGGGATTGATGTTGAAATAAGAAAGAGACTTTTGAGGGGGGGTGTAGGAGGGGAGCAGGGAAGGACTGCAGCGACATATTCAGTGCTGTGAAGTCCAATTTCAGGAGGCCGGTGTTCAGCAGCAGTAGCATGGAACAGTAGAAGATAATAATCAGTCACTCAAGCCAAGGTCATGCTCTATAAAATCTATACATCACAGGTAGATAGGCAGGCATGAGGACACGCTTCTCTGTTCTCATTATGTGGATGAGTAAGTGTGCATTTCTTGCCTGATGCCCCCTGATTATAAACAAGCAAAGAGAAGCATAAAGAATCATCACATTTCACATATGCTTACAGCCACAACAGAGTTCGCAAATTCTATCAAGTTGTAAATACTTTCCATCAAAAAAAGCACTGTTCTAAGTATCCGTCCCCTTGTGTGATAAATAAGATAATATGCATTACATACTTAAGAGTCTGACCAAGAAGACAGTATGAAAGAAGCCATTGAAGTTTTAACTGTTCATTAAAAAAGAGTTCATCTAAAAAAGAAAAACAAAGAACTATAAGATAGTTTCCTCGGACACAGATACTGCCACAACTTGCAAAACTCTAGAGAGCTGATTCCGATCGACCCTAACCTTTACCATAGCTAAATGTGAGCAAACTAAAACAAAATTTGTCTAAAAAATAAAAAATAAGCATGTTGAAGGTGTACCTTTAGAACGCTTACATAGCATTGAGCATTTTTTTTTCTATTATGTTGTGTTTTCTTCTTTTCTTTGAAGCGACATGGATGGGACAGAAGGTAATCCTACAAGTGAGGGCATAAAAAACATACTAGGTCTATGCCTTGTCTCTTCATATCCCCCAAAGTCCCCATTCACTGCATTATACAAGCAGTCCCCCAGATTCAAAGCGCTCCTAGTGAGTGAAATATGAACTATCAGAGTAAATTTGATGTAAACAAGATAGATATCATTGACTCGATTCATACGCACCAAATTTGGACAAATTGGGATCAACGTTGGAGAAATCGTTGCCAAAAAACTTTTGGAGATTAAGCTCCCCCTAGTGTCTGAACTATATAACCGACCATTCGCAAAATCAACCCATTTTTTTCTCGCACTAAGCTTTATGTAGGATTAAAGTAATGAAGCGCCTAAAGGAGATTTATCTTGTATGCATTGCTATCTTCTCTACTAGTTCATATTTAACTCGCAAGTAGAGTTTTCCTTACAAGAAAAATCAGAGGGATTGTTTGTACAATGCAGGTTATTGGGGACTTTTTCGGGGATGTAACCTGGCTGTCAGGGATGACAGTATAGTTCTGGTTTCCTCCTTGCATAGTCTCAGAATGCTCCACTTTTTGTGTCAATTTACAAAAGCTCCAAAACGTGGAGAAGACTGGATCTCACAAAATTAAAGAAATTGCAAAGAATGTACACCTTGTTCTGGATCCACCTCAAAATCGTATCCTCTCCAACTCTAGGCCTACCAATGTAGTGCTTGGTGCAAACACACATTCATCGTGATTAACCACACAGTAAATGCCATACATTAATTCATTAAAAATGAATGACTACAAGTATGTAATTATCCAATAAGTGGCAACAATGGCTCTTTAGAGTGGACAGTCAGATCGTATTGATACCAAATTGATCAAAACATGCAATAAACTGTAGAGGCGTAGGACTACCTAGAAACCCACACCAGAGGAAGATATTGCCAGAAGTAGAAGAGGAAAGCATTGCAGCCAGAATTCTAAACCAGATCGCCATATGTCGAGTCATCAGAGAAAC
Source organism: Lophius americanus (assembly GCA_037951165.1). Classification (NCBI taxonomy): domain Eukaryota; kingdom Metazoa; phylum Chordata; class Actinopteri; order Lophiiformes; family Lophiidae; genus Lophius; species Lophius americanus. The sequence continues at coordinate 8,452,637 of JBBDHG010000015.1, read as the reverse complement.
CTGATGACTGGCGTGGGGAGGAGGAGGGGGCCGGGCCTGACTCAGCAGCAGTGTCTTGGCCCTGGTTATTTTGGTGGGCTTGACTTGAGGTTAGGAGAGAAATTTACTGAGGGTTGTCGTTGACTGATGGACTATTCTGCTGACTTTACCGGAATGAACCGGTGACAGATTTGGTTGGTGAGCGAAGGCTAGTCTGTGTTGTCCAATCCCACAAAATATCGACTGTAGCACACTTTGCTGAAACAGTTGCTGGTTCTGATATTAAGAAGTCTATGCCTCAACAAGTCAGATATCTTTTGTTGGTAAAAAGGGGGAGCATTTTTGCTGTTCTAGCTGATGGTGCACATGTCTGAGAAAAGGCTATAACTCAGTGATGTATATATGAATTAATCAAAAGAGGAGACATTGGGTGGACCTGAACATATTGTTTTTGAATAATGTTGCATTCAACCTCTTCTCGTGCCATGCGGTGACAGAGTTTCTGAAATCTCTCCCTCACCCCGCTGATGGGATAGAATATGTGTGAGAGACCCACAGCAAACAGTTTGAGTGTATTTATCTGCAATCTGTTGTAGGAAGGCTCAGGAACAGGTCTCCAATCAAACAAAGCCGAGTGATGAATTAGGACTCGGTGGGATAGAGCGAACACAGCTGATGGAGGGGTGATGAATGGCCTGCTGATTTGTGAATACTACATATTTGATGGAGTCCACACATACAAACCCACACAAACATGCAAGGGATCATTTTTAGGATGATGGCTTTCTATGTTATGAAACATAATTTTTGCATACTGCTTTTATGATTTTCATGTTTCTTATGTGGTTCCATATAATTTAAATGTTTCATACATATTATCCACATAGAAATAAGACAATTGTACAGTATGCACACCAGTATGCCGAATGATACAGGCAGATTATTTCAACATGTTAAATGTTAACCCCCGCTAGGCAAAGAGAGTCATGAGTTCCCTATGGTACCGCATGTTGTCAACTTTCTGTAAACAAGCAAAGGTTCTGTTGAAGCGTACATGAACTGTCATGAATGTATGCATGAAAAGCATGAAATAATTCATGTAGCATTTCATGAAGGTATCAATAATGTGTTACGAATTGATGTGTTATATGTATTAATTATGTCCCATGCCTGAATGCAATAACTGATGCATCTCAATGAGTTACTGATGATTTCCTTGTCTTAGGTTAGGGTTAGTCTGCAGATAAAGGGATAAGCCAAAATAAAAAGAACATTGACGGTCACGATCACAAACAAGTCTTGTTAATAATGCGCCAAAAGCTAGCAAATGTTATCTCAATGTATTTCCAAAAGAGCTGCTGTAAGACATATTCTTAATTCTACAGAAAGATATCAATTCCCACATGAACAAGAAAATAAATATATTCAAAAGAGGAAAAATAATCTTTCAACAGGTAGAAATGAGCAGATCCTGACATGCATGGTGGCCAGCCCTCGGCCTTCACCGGTTGGCTCAAGAGAGGAGGTCCACATTTTCAGGGTTGAATATTCCACTTTGTTCCAATGAAGCTCATGGGGAATGCCAAGGCCCACGCACACTATCTAGCACTTTCCTTCAGGCTTATAGCGGAATAGAAAGAGTGAGGTGAGACAGAGACCTATACAGAAACAACAGTCATAGCAACTATATTTGTTATTATGATAATAATATTGCAATTAGTAGTAAATAAATACGAAAATCACGTTAATTTCAAAAACATTTATAATTATATTAGTAAGGTTATTTGGAGCACTAGTTTTGTAGCTTAAGGATCGGGAGTTTGAATACCGCCGGGTCCACCATACCCAACTGGGGTCCACATTCCAGTGTAATCATGGTGCCGATCCCACTGAAATGGACGAATACTCCCAGCAAACCGCTTGATGTGCAACAAGATAATCAATCACTGTTTTGATGCGTCAATGGTGAGGAAGCTCCTGCTGAGTTATTAAGTCCATCATGTGAAGCCTGATGGAGACAGAAGATCATCAACGACCACATGATCCTGAGATGGGTGTGCTACGACACAGGCAAAGGTCAGGCGGTTCACCTGATCTTAGCCAGACAGTGGACCTCCGAGACCTCCTTGTGGGTTTCAAACAATTAACAAACCAGAAAGCATGTAGACTGATCAACATAAAACCACATTAAATTGATGATAAGTAGAACTGGAACAAGGTTCACTGCTCGAATTTCCTAGATAAATGGTATACATTAATAGTGCCATTCTAAGAGAGATGTAAGTCTGGTTGATATTATGACCAAATAGCAGCCAGCAGCAACTGAGTTTGTTCTCGTATCTGATGCCTCCAGGATGCCTACCTTTGGAGGTTTTCCATGACATTCATCTTGGAGGAGACCTCAGGGTGGACCCAGAATTTGATGGAGGGATTATATATATAATCTGGCTTGAAATACCTCAGGATCCCGCCATGATGGAACTGGATAGCGTTTCTTGGTTATGTCTTGCGTGAAGTCATGATTATTCAGACTCTCGCGTAAAGTGTCTCCCTTATCATTTATAATTCACTTTACTCTGGATATTAGCAGGCAGGAGAGCGGGGGTGTATTGGAAGTTAAGTACTGCTGTGACTATTTTACATTAACAAAATAAAAATGAATTGAATATTGTGGATACAGGATTATGAGGGCCCTCCTACTGAAAAAAATCACAGTTGTGTTTTTTTTTTGTTGTTGTTGCATAATGTTAGCATATAGCGGTATCACATTTTATTGAATGATAAATTACTGTTTTTTCCCTGTCTAACTCACTGTTGGGAAACGCAATGTGATATCCTGCTATTTAAGGGATGAAGAGAATAATCTGCTGCATTTTTTTTATAGTTAGTGAGTTTTGTTTATCCCAAAAGGTTCATTTTGAAATTAAAATTAGATGATATTTTTTGAATCTGTACAGCATGGCCTAAGGAATGATCCATTAGAATTTGGAGGCGGTTTGGGTTATCATCTTGATCCAGATATGTTAAAGAATTGACTTGAAATGATGATATCCTGTTAAGAAGAAGCTTAAGAGTCTGCTCTGGATCAAAGTAATATTTAATATCGGGGGATCCAGCATGTTTAAATCTGTAGAATTCATGGCCAATTCCCCACTGTGAGATAAATAATAATTCAGACTTGAACTAAGATCAACCTGTCTCTCAAACTGTGCTGATTGTGTTAGGGGTCAAACATCATTAACAGATAGGGTGCTAGATCCTGAATAAAATCACCCATTAGCAAAATAATCTTCAATAATTTATAGAAATAATTATATGAATGTGATTGCAGATTATAGAAGTTGGCTATAATGTTCGGTGAATCCTATTAAGGGTAGCAAACAATTCTGAGCTGCCTTGGTTGAGGTTTGCTGTCCAGATGTGTCTGGTTTCATAATAAATGAAAATTCCTTCTATGTTTTTTTTATTTATTTCAGTTTTATTTTATTTCTATTTTTATTCTATGGAAAAAAATGCATTGTGACCCGTGTTTGTGCCGTCAACTTAACTTAACTTAAGTTATTTTACATACATACAAATTATATATAATACAAAAAACCAAATCAATTGAATGAAAATTTTATCATTAAATTATACCAGAATTATTTTGTAGTGAACAAAATTATTTTGAAGTAATTAATAAATCATAATAATAAAATAACCTACAAGTTAAAAGTTTGACATGCTTTTTGTGTGTTCATAGGATGTTGGTTCAATTGCGCACCCCCCTTTGGACTGTTGACACTTTGGAAAAAATCTTTTTTTTAACTCTTCAACTAACATTCAAACTTTTCTTCAGTTTATGGATGTGGATGTAAAAATGAAGTATACTTATAGGTTGACCCAATAAAAAAAACTAAAACTTGTTTCTCGCCTTGCTACCATACAAGGCGGCTCCTGCTCATCAAACCAGAGACCCGAGATCTAGATCCACCAGAGATCAAACCATCACCCTCCAAAAAGTAGATAGAGTCTTGGGCCATATCGCACGAGTGTTGTTTCTACAATAAGGTGCGGTTAAGTGCACAAAGCGATTATCTTATAGCATAAAACCTGATCTGAAGGTACTGGTGTTGTGTATTCTAAGGTCACAACGGATTTAATATTGTTTGATTCACAGTGCACATCCATCCACCTCTCACCTGAACAAATTATTTTTCTCGGGAGGACAGTAGCTCTGTAATTAATGTTTTCCTCATTAATTATTAATTATGTTCCCCACTCACATCTCATCCCATCAATAAGAATGATCACTTTTATGAGCTGCTGGGCCTGATTTGGACACCTCAATCCAAGGCTTAAGTGAGAGTAAGATGTTAGCTACTTGGAGGCTCTCATCTTTACCACTTAAGTATCTGGTAAGTGGTAAGGAAATGTCAAACAAAACTTAATAATATTGTAATTGTTTAAATTTCTTATATCACCTCCTCAGATGGATGTTTTATATATTCTCCACATGGCAGAATACTTTTGTCAGTGGGAAAACTTTTCCTCCCTATGAAGAAAGTCAGAAGCTGAACATTCTACTCCAGGTTACTCTAAAAAGGAGGTTATAAATCTCCTCTTTTCCCTGAGATATGTACTTAAATGTCCTTGCTGATGAATGTTGGCCTTCATCTATGCCCAAATGCATTCCGTTAGAAAGATGAATAGTTGCGCACGCTAGGGAAAGGGACGGGAAAATAGGGAGGGATGAATGAGGAGCTGAGGCAAGGAAAGGCCATTTTCTAATGTATATGGGTTTGACAGAGCATTTCCTCATTGGAACAGCTAACGGTGAATGAAATGCATGAATAGATGTTGCATTAACCAAAGACAGGATGTGAGAATATGAAAGAGGGGGCGGGAAAGAAAAAGAATGAGAGAGATCCATTTCATTTTCATTTGTCTTGTCTTTGGCTTCTCTTATTCTGTCAAGCGAGCTTGTTCTCACATTTTGTTCTTTTTCTTCACCATTTCTCCATTACCAACTCTCCTGATTCTTCCTCTTACAGCCTCTGGTCCATTTTACACCTCCTCTGTCGGCTCCACTCTCCAACACATGCTCAGCTTCTCCATCATATTCACATCTCATTCTCCCCTTCTCTCTATCCTCATCCCCTCCTTTCAGCACAGACTACCTACAGAAAAGTGGATGATACGACTGAAGTAATCTTAAGGTAATGTTATTTCTGACATATTTTGCTCATCCGTCTATTGTGGTGCAGAACCAATAAGATCAGTTGAAAAAGTGAAACCAGTTGTTTTTTTATAATGTTGTAACTTTGTGCCTTAGGATATTAATGAGCCAATAATGTGTTTAATTACACGTCATTCAAACACAAAACTTCAATGGTTGCACACCATGCAAAACTGTGTCCTTATCCAGGTTACTGATCCATTCTTTCACTCACCAACCCTGATAGGTTCTCTCGTCAGTGCCGTAATATGTGTTTCATCACCAATCATCCTATGGTTGCCATTTGGGCATTCCTGGCGGGAAAATTAAGGTTTGAGAACTTCAGAGATGCTAATTGTTACTGCAGTGAACTCACAGTTCATATGCAATGAACTCACAGTTCATACGTATCTGCTGAAAACAACATCCATCATACGTGAGTCCAGATTCCCATCTTTTGTATTTACCACATGATGTAAAAAACAACATGTCAACAATGTGTCAAAAACGCACATAATTATGCTTCAAATGTGGTAAAGAAAAACCAACAAGAAACTCTTTAACTAACATTCAAACTTTTCTTCAGTTTATGGATGTGGCCAAATTGGCCACATCCATAAAAATGAAGTGTACTTATAGGTTGACCCAATTAAAAAAACTAAAACTTGTTTCTCATAAACATGCTACCATGCAAGGTGCCACCTGCTCTTCAGGAGCAGTAACCATTTACTCTCCAATGGAGAGTTTTCTCCCGAGGTGTAAAAACCATATCATATCTTTTAATATACATTCATCCGCTTCTAAGTGCTTCCCCTGATCAGGGCGTTAGGGGCTAGGGCTTATCCCAGCTGACTCCACAAGTCGTGAAACACATACGTATCAAAAAAAGAAAAATTTGCTTATGCTTCACATTTGGGAAAAACATGAAAAACACGGGTACAAAAGAAAGATATAAAAAAGACCAAAGACAGAAAAAGAAGTGTCAAAAAAAGTGTTCTTCCATTACCCTTGTGATAAAAACAATATGAAGTACAGACGTGTCGAGAAACCACAGGCATTTCAATGGACATTTGAACTCTTTACATTTAATGCATTTCACATGTGACTTTTTCAAAACATGATCATGTATCATCACATTTCTTTTAGATTTTTTACCCTCTTTGACGACCATTTTTAAATAAAAAATGGATGAAGCCTTTATCAATCCCATCCAAACTTCTCGGACCCCTATCCAGTAAAACTCTCCAGTCTGGGGCCAAAACTAGCTGCTTTTCAACTAGAGTTATTGTTGTTACTGATGACTTCCTAAAATAGATTTAAAACATTCTATATAACAATTACTTTCCATTAATTCTAATGTTGTTTCGATAAATTATTCTAAGGCAATGGCGGTTCAAGAATTAATCAAAATCCAGCATCCACTCAAACACATGTCCACCCCCACACCAACAAAAACACTTACATACACACACACACGCACACACATGCGGGAGGCTTGTTGTTGTTGCCTGAGAGACCGCAGCAGCTGTCAGTGTGTACGTGTGTGAGATAAAACCAGGAGGCTCGAGATACAGCGGGGATCTGAAGTGCCAATTAATTAGGACGAAGCAAACCCACAACATCAGCACAGATGTAGAAAAAAATGAATCTTAAAAAGTGCAGCATGGGACAAAAATAATCTTTGTTTTGGCTTGGACTTTTTTAATGCAAGTGCTTTTTTCATGTTGGTCAGTCAATAAAATTATCATGAAATCATTTTTCTTTATACATCCTTTTGCTCTAAAGTGAGTGTAATAAATGAAGTAGCTAATTTAAGAATCCGTTTTACCTGCACCAGCCACATTAATAATTACTAAGAAATAACACTAATGCTTATCGTCACAAACTTAGTGGCGAGGTAGCAAAAGAATCACTAAGTGAACATTTGTCGTAATTGGAGCAGTTGTTCAGCTCCATAGGTTCTTCTGCGTTTTATCGTAGGAGAGAATGTGTGGCACTAAATTGGGCTTAAACATCTACAAGCCTGCCTCGGCGGCTTCGGTTATATATTTGCCAAGCTCAATTTGAAAAGTACCAGAGAGAGAGGAAATAGGGCTTGGAGTGGAGAGCGGACTTTGTGTTTCACCTGCTCGCGGAACTCATTTCTGCAGAACAAATCCAACCAGGGCAGTTTCAGCCTGAGCAGATCAAAATACAGAGAGGGGCTTTAGAGATATTACCACAGTCGTCAGATCTGCTACATTTTCTATTTCACTTATATCTCCAATGCTTTTTCAGGAGTAGAGTATCATGAGTGAATAGTTCCTAATCACAGATTCTGTAGGTCTTTTTCTTTGAGTATGGAGGATGGAAAGTTGTGGATTTTTCAGTATAATATGAAATTCTACTCCCTGATCTCTTTGTTGTTTTTGAGGACATTTGCAGATAGTCATTCAATTTGGAAAAGTCTCCTACTGACAACTGTAACTGCCAGTAGGCTACTGTAAATTTAGGGTAAAAGTTTTTACTGTGTAGTTTAATAACCATGTAATCAATTCATTCATAATCATATTCAAAAAAGTAATAATACATCATAGAGAAAATCCATAAAGCATAAAAATCATTTAGACATAAAAATGATTAAAGTGAAAATTAAAAAGAAAAGTGAGAAATTTCTTTAATAAAAAACGTGGAATGGTCTCTCTCTCTCTCTCTGTCTCTCTCTTTCTCTCTCTGTATATATATATATATATATATATATATATATATATATATATATATAATATATATGCATGTCATCAGGCTCATAGCCCACATCCACTCATCTCCAACACAAACACAGCAAGTTCACTTCAGAGCTTTGAGGAGTGCCGCAGCCCAGGGTCGCTGTCAGGTTAATTGTGGGAAGCGACGCAATGGTTGGTTTATTTACAGATTAAAGTTTAGAAGCAGTGGAAGGGAGATAGACGAGTGTGAGGGCGGAGGCACCAAATACTGCTGTGGAACTTTTTTCCTTTAGCAAGTAAAGACACTTTGAGAAGAGGATGAATTAATTTTAAAAAGATATGGACTTTCTGAAGGTAATGCTAAACATATATATCAAGCTTTATTGGTACTGATACCGACAACAATACTGACCATCCATACAAGCACTGGTTGTTCTCTGATTATTTAGTCTCAAATATAAAAATATTGCATGAAAACAGATGTTTGTATGACGTGAAATTAGAACAACTAATTCCACAAAATTGGTTCAGGAACAGAGCATCACTTGACAAATTTATTTCTCCACATTTATTGTGGGAACTATTCAGTTAACTTTATTTTCTCATTATGTTTTCTCCTGGGCCATTTCATGTGTGCTGCTTTATTCAGCCGGATCAGGAAATCTCTGCTATATGTTTTGGGGACAATATGTCCGATTTATTTTGCAAAAATTGCAAAGAACTGCAAAATACATTTGGTAGGAAACAATGGGAATTCACTCAATAATTTCAATCTCTAACCGTGGCAAAAGTGCAATTCTCTGTGCAAATATACAAATATATAATGTGTTTGTGACATGTAACTAAATGTCAGAAACACATCAAGTTACATGTGAAAGACTTCAAGTTAAATGTCACACACCAAGGACGTAAAGTCAACAAATCATAATGAGTCCAAGACATCAAATTGCATTTGACCAGGACATCAAATACATCAAGTCATATATCGCCAATACATCATTGACATCATGTGTCAATGGCATCAAAGCCATGAAGTTCCATATTTCAAAGTTACAAGTCACATCTTAGACTTCATAGGCACCAATTTACATATCATAAGAACATCAAAGATAACAAATTAAATGTCAAAGACATCAAGTCATCATAGCATGACCCAAATAAATAAAAATGTGGCATGAAAAGAGATGTTTGATGACGTAAAATTAGAACAACTGGCAACAATTGGTACAGGAACAGAGCATTACTTGACAAATTTATTTTGTCACATATTTATTTTGTCACATTATTGTAAGACATGTAAGACATCAACTTACATGTCACAAAGACATCAACGACAACTTGTCATGAAGAAACCAATCCATCTCAGAAGGTCACATCAAAAAGACATCAAAGGCATAATGTTACAAATACATCAAGTATCACTTCAAAGACATCAAAGGCACAAAGTTACATGTCAAGAAATATTAAGTAAACCAAGTTACATGTCAAAAACATCAAATTCAACACGTCAAATATTAGACACCAAAGACATCGTGTGAGAAGTCACCAACAAATCAAGGACATCACTACTTCTAAAACTAGACCCAACATCAGATGTTTTTCTACTTATGTTTCTGTTTGAATATTGAACACCTATACTGCATTCAATTGAATTTAGTTTAAAATCATTTATAACTTAATTTATTATATTTTATATAATGAATTGAGTATACTACTTTTTAATAATTATGGTTGTACAATATTGGACATAATACATATTGTCCAATATTGTTTCTGCCATATTTTATAATTTCATCGAATAATCTAATCCTTGCGGGTTTGGTCACCCTGTCTGTGGGATTGAAGTTTCCTTTTTTCTTCCTTTTTTTTCTGTCTGTATTTGTCTGTATTTCACCGTGCAAAGAATAAAAAATAAATAAAATTTGAGGCTTGACGTTTTCAACATAACAGGGGAGCAAGTCTATAAAACAAGCAGTGGAAGCTTTGACTTTCATCCAAACAGGACCGGTCTGGCGCCGCACACTTCTTTCTCCATTAGGCAGTCCAGCTAAATTTACACGTGGTCTCACTGAGACTAACACACACACACGCGCACACACAGTTCCAATCAGCTAGTGTCGGCAGGTCGAGGTGGGCAAGACTATCATAAGTGAATCAGTGTATTTCTGTCCCCTGACTGCTGGTGACAGACTGAACCATTACGTGATGATGAACACTGTCTGCTTTCCCTCTCTGTATCTTTTTTCTTCTTCTCCTGACTTTTATCTATTCTGCTCTGTGTCTATTTCCACTGGAGTGTGGATTCATATCAAACCCGTTGCTGTGGGGCTAAATTCCATTGAAGCTCAATATCCACAATTGTGTTCACATGGGAGAGACAATCTGAGCAGATCCACCGAGGTGTAGAAACTGCAACAGTCAGTGATTTCCAATCCTTTTTGAATCTGACATATTTGTTTGGAATGCTCTTTGTGAAAAAATAAAATCCTCTATAGTAAATTACGTGAAATGTCTATTTCTCATGTCGTGAGAAATCTGAAGGGATTTACAGAGGAAGGGAAATGGAGGAATTTCGAGGCATATTCTAAAGTAAACCAAAGTATTTGACTGAATGTGATGAAATTTTTTTTTGTGGATTGTATCCGGATTATTAGTTGATTAATAGTAAATTACATGGGAATCCATTGTCTTACACCACTTTGGTTTCACCATTTTTCAAATACTGAGCAGGTTAAGTTGTATTAAAATTAGAGCCTCAGTTTGATGCAGTAGGAATATTTTAGTTTACAATATTATTTACACTTTAAATTTATAAAAATACTTATTTATGTTAAATATACATAAACATACACAGCATATCAAGTAGCAGATATATTATTCGTTACAAGTTAATATAAATAATTTTTCATTGTGAGTAATGTTATTTCCTCCTAATTAAGGAACAGCCACAAACAATAACAAAAACACAGATATTGATGAGTACAAAATATTGGATAAAAAATAAATTCTGACAGCGGATTGAATAACTTTCCCGTTGCTCATTAAGGTTTGTAGTGCTGTTGGCTACATTGTTAATTAATTCTTTTGGATGTGATATTTGATAGAGAGGTTGCCAGGATGTTTTATTTGAAGTGTATATGTATAAAGAGATGCTCTGCTGCTCCAGCACGGCAGAGCGGCTTCCCTGCAGTACTGATTAAATCACATACATCGTCTAAAGTGGTCACCATCGGCAACTTTGCGGATATAAAGCGATGAAACAAACCTTGAAACAAACCCACCTGTACTCTGGTGGACATCTCTGAGGCTTTCAGTCAGAGCTAACGAGAACCATGGGTGAGCCCAAGTCAAACGTGTAAAGCTGATCAGAAGATTATTAAAAGGTGGATTTTCACCTTCACTGTCACACCCACGCCACGTTCGCTTGATTAAGGGTTGCCCTTTGCCGACACCTAGAGAGGGTGTATATAACTATACATACAGCTATTTATAGTCCCACAACCTAATATTGCAGCCTCCCACAGCGCAGGAACTCCTCTGCCTGATTCGCACTGATTAGATTAGACAAGCTATCTCTGAGTGATCCTTTAATTCCCTCGCACCCAAAGACAACAGCAGCTACGTGCGCTGAAAAGGTCAAAAGGCTCAGGGCTTTATGGTAAGTAAAACCTCCTAAGCTCTGATACCCTCACTCTCCTACCTAATGAAAAGACAGAAAAGACAGCAATCGTAGTTGGAACTGTGAACAACAACCATGATTTAATCTGTACAAGTTCTTCTTCATAACACTACCCTTTAAAAATCCTGAGCCTGAACTTACTGACTTCTTCTACAACTTTGCAGGAGTATTGATAAAACATTAAATATGTTTAAATACAATTTATCCAATTGTATCCTATAATTCTCTGAACTTCCTCCATATGGAGTTCAGGGAAATAAAATACTTAGCACATCTTGGATGGAGAATTCAATGGTGGTAGCGCAGTTTTGGGTCATGTTGTTGATTTTTTGAAAAGAACTCCTGATGAATTTTGAGGGGAAAAAAGTCTTAATAGATGCAAGTAAAGGTGGAAGAAAAAAACAAGAATCCGAAGCATGAATGGCGCAGAGAGCACACAGGTACATGTGCCTAAAATCTGACGTCAAAACTAAAATACCAAGGAAAACGTGAATGACAATGGCAAGTTTGCTGTAGATCTTTAGATATATATAAATATATAGAGAATATTTTTATATTTTCTTTTTTTCCACGAGTTAAAGCTGTTCTCTAATCATAATGAGATAGCTATGACAGGCTTTGGTAAAAGCGCCGCTAAGACCAAGAACCTCTGCACCCTACTCACCCCGCTTTAACAGCCGTGGCCCATTTTTGTTAACAAGACGCCTCTCAGCCCGCCCGTCTCAGCCAACAGGAGGACAGCTTCACGCTCCCTTGGTAATTCACGGACAAGAAGTCTGGGAGGAACTTGGCTAAAGAAAACGAAGGTGGTGGCAAGAAGACATACTGACACTTGCAAAAAGGTCTCCAGGAAGAAATCTTCTCTCCAGGAAGAAATCTTCTCTTCATGAAAAGTAAAGCAAAAACAAATCAAAATAATCATCTCATAAACCCTGTCTAGTAACTTATGATATCCCCGAAAAGTTGGGACATTATGGAATCGTCATCACCGCCGCATCTGCTGCGTCCGCCAACGCAGATCTTACATTTTAATGTGATAAGTAGTAGTATGTGTCTCACAACACATCTCCTACTAACGGCCTGGTACTACAACAGTGTTAAACCCTCCTTAAACAGACATTGCTCAGCAGTGCCTCAATGACAATTCTTCTCTGAGATGCCATGTCACTCTGAACAAAGCGACAGCAGAACAAAGATAACGTCTAAAAAAATGGATGTTGGTTCCGTGAGAGAAAGAGGTTGGAGCAATCTTGCAGAGAGACGTCAGCGTTGGGGATCTTACATTTGTCTTGAGCAGCACTTTTTAAAGAATTTACAAACCGGGAAAAAAGCCTTAATTAAGATACATGTGAAATGTCCCAGAACCTTTCTGCGTTTTAAAGTTTCTATGGCAAAGCAACAATTTCCTTGTGGAAAACTAGACCTATACTATCGTCACCGACAGTAAGGGTATATCCCCGACATTGTTTTCTGATCCCCTGCTTTCTAGAAGCAAACCCTGGACTGAACTGATCGGGGGTAAGTAATTGTGAAGTTATGTCCGAAACACAGTCATTTACGGGAAGAAAGCCACACTTGTGAGTAAAATATGATATACAAGATGGATCTCTCTGAATAAGCAAGGCGAGGGTAAGAAACACGAAGCGCAACCTCATGCCTGACATTACAGTATTCCCTCCCACGAGGGCTGGTCGCCGTGTTTGACACCGAGCGGCTTTCCCTTTTTACCTGATACCTGATTCTTTCGGTGACAGCTGAGGCCGATCAGCCTTATGAGTGGAATTTCAGGCCTTGAAAATAATAATTTTGTATTTTCTACAGTCAGGGTCCAGCCTAAAGACTGGCCGTGGAATAGCTATGGATCCCTGAGGATGAGCGGAAGAGCATTGCTAGGGTGATGGACTTGATGGCATACTGCCACTGCAATCCGACCCCACAAAAGGGAAAGAAAATTAATGGAATTATCTAAGAGGACATTCTTTCCCACTACAGGAGTTCATCTCTTTGCTTAACTTAAAGGTTAGATATTGAAATGGTTTGCTATTCCATTTATGTGAAGAAAATTCCATCAACCTCAAAGAACAAATTTTTCTCTTGACACAACCATTTCTTAATTTCACAAGTTTACTGTCATCATTCTCCTCTCACGGATTTTATTTCATTATAATATATCTTTTTCTGAGTTTTGCTAAGCCTTATAACTATATTTCTCATTATACTGCTCATTTGCTAATTTTCACTTCCTTTGTCATCTTTCTTCAGCCTGTCTCGTTCATTCATACATTCCAAAAGAACTCCATGAATCCAGGATGCTTTATTACTGACGAATGTAAACTAATTTTTCAATTTCAGTGAGAAATAACTGAATCAATAACTTTTCTTAATCCATTTATCAGGAAAAACTTGATTCTGCATATATTGTTCTATATCCCTACTAATAACATTTTCATTAAACATTTTGTTTAAATTACAAATCCATAAAGTGCTGTTCAACTTGTCTCTTAATGGACGTAAATCTGTCAGCCTATCTGTACATGTAACATTACGGGTGTGTAATGAATCCTGAATCGGAATGCCAGAATGGATCCGTGTGTTTGAAGGAATCTTGAAATGGTTTCTGTTTTAACACATTCCAATGCAGCTTTCAGAGGATGCATCCCCTGATTCGGGGAATTGAGAATTCTTGTTATAATCTAAACTTACCATTTATAGACCAATGTCCGGCTTAGGGAAGCAAAATAGACACAAAAAGACCTGCACCATGGAAACACAAACATGGAGCAGTATGTTTTAAAGAAGATCATTCACCAAATGTCACCAACAAAAACCAAATGAAAGATGTGGCGCAGTTTTCCAGCCCATGCCTGTGTGAACGTTCGGATGTGAGGCTTAGTGTACACATTTGTTAGTTGGTTCGTCTGCCTGTCTTTTTAATTAGCCCGGCGTTTATCACAACCCTGTGATTGCTTTTGTAATGATGTCACTGGTGCATAATGAGTAAGGAGGCATCACACTGAGAACATGACAGGCGCTCAGCTTCTCCCTCTGCAGACGCATTTGACGGGCAGAGGGTGGAAGGAGGGAGTAAGGGAGGAGAAGGAAAGAAAACACCAGCTGGAAAACAAATGTAAATAGAACAGAGGGGCTTAATAATAAATGCCAGGGGGCCTACAGTCACCAATATTCATCTGTCACAAGTTGAAATGTTTTGGGGGCGATGTCTCTGTTGGCCTTCTCCTGTACCGCCGTTGTTTGGCTTTGGAACAGCTTTTTTGTAAGATCGGAACATGTGGGTAACCTTGTCGAGGGGCACATGAATAAGACCGCCGTGTGGAAGCGTAGCCTTGTTCAACTCCTTGGAATTAGGTACGACAATGGTTGTTGATTCCCTGCCAAGAAATTATACAAAGGTTCCACAGCATTTTAATGAAAAGGTCCATATCCCTGCCATGCATGATCGCACAAGCAAAATTCAACCAGGCTGCAGTCGCTGAAAGGGAGCCTGAAAACGACAACTTCACCGGAGTACAGCGTGTGTGTGTGTGTGTGTGTGTGTGTGTGTGTGTGTGTGTGTGTGTGTGTGTGTGTGTGTGTGCCTGTGTGTGTGTGTGTGTGTGTGTGCCTGTGTGTGCCTGTGTGCCTGTGTGTGTGTGTGTGTGTGTGTGTGTGTGTGTGTGTGTGTGCCTGTGTGTGTGTGCATAGCAGAGCGTGGAAAGCCTTGACTGCCAAAACATGATTCTGGCCGCTTCACTTAATGAATCTGAGAGCCAGAGTCAGACTTAGAGCTGACAGAGTATCTTTCAAGGAAATTAGTTAGAGACTGTTTTTACAGTTTCTGCAGCAAATACAATCATGCATAATTGAAACACGAGGGGTTCCACACTAAAGTGAACAAAAGCCTCAAACACCACTGCCTGTCAGGTCAGAGCTACTCTTGTCTGTCTCCTCAACCATATCTGCTGCTGCTCCTGCAAAAAACCCTAACATATCTAATATATGTATATCTAATAATGTATATGAAGTCTCCTTGATTTATAATGACTTCATGCAATTAAATGAAAAAACGTAAATGAATAGAATAGTCAACCATGATTCCATTTTCCTGTATACTCCCCCACCTGCTAATGTCCAGTGAATTATAAATGATAATGGTAACGGTAGAAGTTAGTGTATAATCATGACTACATGCATGAAAAAGCTGGAAGTAATTTGTCTACTTCACAAACTATTACTTATGTGCATGTATTAATATTATTTCCCTCCATCCAATCATTTTTCTTCCGCTTAATTGGAGTTGGGTCATGGCGGCAGCAGGCCAAGCAGGGTATTCCAGACGTCCCTCTCCCCAGCAACACTTTAAAACTCATCCTTGGATCCCCTTACGTACCAATGCAAGATGAGATATATAATCTCTCCATCGAGTTCTGGGTCTGCCGCTGGCTATTCTCCTAGTTAGACGTGCCTGGAAAACCTCTAAAATGAGCTTCCTCCTCATGTCTGCGCTCCATATCTTAACTCTAAGGCTTTGTCCAGCTACCCCTACAAAAGAAGAAGAATGAGAAGAATTCCGGTATTGATCACATGCAGCCATACACAGTAAAACATAGTGAAATCATTTCTCTGCATTTGACCCGTCCCCGAGGGAGCAGTGGGCGGCCCCTTTGAAGTTCAATTCTGCCACTTGTATCCTTGACATCATTCTTTCTATCACTATCCAGAGCTCATGACCATAGGTGAGGGTTGGAAAGCAACACATAAAAAATTATCAAAATCTATTAGAAAAAACATGCAGATAAAGATAAGATAAGATCTTTATTCTTGTCATCATACAGTGTACAACGAAATTACAATGGTCAGATGAAAGGTTAGTCCTGAGCGCGCCGCCGATATGGGCCAACCTGACCTGATTCCTAGCACACGTGTTTGATGGTGGGAGGAAACGGGAGCACCCAGAGGAAACACACACAAGCCTGGTGAGAACATGTAAACTCAACACAGAAAGGACCTGGGTAGGACCTGGGTTCAAACCCGAGCCACTAAGATAAAGGTGTGGTGATGGATTTAAAAGTCTTGTCAACCGCCTTTAAGATGAGCACTCCATTGTATATGCCATCACTAAATGCAAGCACTATAACAAGGCCGTGATTCTTCTGAGAACATGGGTTGCGCCTGTATTTTCTCATAAGAAACCTGCAGGGACTTAGGGTTATGGTTCCTGAAAATTTTTAAGACTGGACATTTATGCGGATACCAATTAAAGTGTGTTGAAAAGCGGGGCATATCATGGGATGGTCAAGCCAGTACTGATGCCAATGTGATTACAAATTCTAGGGGTATGTTTTCATGGTCAATGAGTCATATTGATTCTGATGAGAGTTTGTAAACACGAACACATCACCCCCGTTCTTCAATCCCTTCATTGGCTTCCTATCTCCACCAGGATTTGATTATAAGATCTCTCTCCTCACTCCAAGTGCATCCATGGTAACGCACCCCCCTACCTAAAAGAACTACTCACCCCACTGACCTCAACACGATCCCTCCGTTCTACCCACTCATACCGCCTCCTCCTTCCCCGGACTAAGCTCAGCACAATGGGTGCTCGGGCCTTCTGTTCTGCTGCCCCTCGTCTGTGGAATGCCCTCCCTGACCATCTGAGGGCTCCACAGACGACTGACACATTTAAAAAAGGACTTAAAACTTTCCTTTTTAGCAGAGCCTATAACTTTAATTAACGTTGCTGCTTTTTGGTCAGGTTTTTATATAGTTATTATTTTATTTTCTATTGATGCTTTTATCTGCTTTTACTTTGTAGCATTTTGAGATTTGATCCAAATGTAAAGTGCATTATAAATTAAATGTATTATTATTATTATTATTATTATTATATTATGGGGTTTCAAACTGTCATGTGATTGTTATTTTCTTCTGCTAATTCATCGCTTTGATGAAAATGCTACCGCTGGCATTGAGAAAAAATGACACATGCCTCAACTGGCCGTGAAACCGCATAAACACACGTCTATATACTACACACTACAATATACTGCACATGAAGACTGACAGTGTCTGCATGCGCACCATCAGCCCTTGCATTTATTTAAGTTTGCTTGTCTAGCTGAGAGATTTGTGCATATGTTCAACCTGGCATGTGCAGCC
Source organism: Lophius americanus (assembly GCA_037951165.1). NCBI lineage: Eukaryota > Metazoa > Chordata > Actinopteri > Lophiiformes > Lophiidae > Lophius > Lophius americanus. Next base: position 8,434,918 of record JBBDHG010000015.1, on the reverse strand, counting down.
CACTCCCACCTCATACTCCCCCTCCCCTCCTCCACCTCTCCTGGAGCCCGCCGTGCTCCTCTTCTTGACATTTGTAGATGCCAGATAGCTGTCTAATATACTGTTGCAGCTCAAGCTCATGGAGTGGGGGTTGTGTGTGGAGCTGTGGATTAGCGACTGATATCTGAGTAAACATGAAGTATATTATTATTCCTTATTGTGCTCCGGGAGCCATGCTGCTCTCAGATTGTTACGGAGCCTCTACTCTTGGGGGAGTGGAAGATAAAACAAAGTTCTTAATGTCAATAGGTATGAAGTGTAATAATTATATCTTGTGTAAATGCACACTGGGAAAAAAAAGGACATCCTACGTAGCAATTCTTCACATTATTTCTGTAATTCGGCTAAAAAACGTTCACTAATTTTAAAATATGGTTATAACTTACATTATGGCGTGATCATTTTGGTATGGAGAAAGGTTTTCCAAAGTATGTGAGGTGCATTTTTGTGCATTTATGGCATGTCCAACTGCATTTAGATGGTTAAACTAATACATAAACATAGAATCTGGACATAAAGGGGGTTTATGAGTACATTAGTAGTTAATAAATGCGTAATAACTAGTTATATTAAGTCAATTAGAATGCCATCTCCCATTTTTTAAGAGCTCATCATTCATCACAATATCAGTATATATAATCTTCCCTTTCAACTGGTAGATTGATCCTTTTTTTTATAATTCTGGAAAATTCCTCTTCCTTTCAATTCTAAATGGAGTCCAGACAAAACATTTCAAACACTTTTTTCCTCAATTTCCAAAAGGATGATCCTGTTTTGGTCATTGGACCATCTTAGAGTCAGAATGGTGAACAGTACGTTGCAGAGTCCTTTGGCCGCAACCTGCCTCCGTGTCATCCCTTCTCTCTTTCCCTGCACTATTTCTGTCTCCTGCTGTCAATAAAGGACTGCAGGAGGTCAAGACAACAGTGAACATTTTGATGTTTTATTTGATGAGGAGATGTGATATGTTATTATTTTCCATGTAACTTCATCACAAACACCAGTTTTCTAATTGATTTCATCATTTTTCTGCAAGCATAGACCAACAGCAACATTCCAGTTCCACCATATGAAACTAATAATGATTATTTTACTAACAGAGGATCCAAGTAGATCAGCACTAGATGATAAACACAACAGGATCCGTATGATAAATGTTTGCATCATGCGTTACTCATCGGTGAGTTTACATAGGGAAAAGAAATTATCCATACTGAGTCTGTCTCTGATGTAAACATTTGATATGAGTTTTCTGCAGGAAGAATGAAGTTAATCACAATAATGATGCTGCAGAATGATTGTGAGTATGAAGGCGCCCCACCATGTTTGTAATTATGGGGGGAATTTCAGGGTAAACGTTTGAGACTTATACTCCAAATTGCAAAAAGCAACTTCTTTTGGCTCTTTCCCTTTTTTTTAGGGGTTGCCACAGATGATTGTCTCATTCCGCATATTGAGTTGGCATGTTTTGTTTTTTTTGGACATCGGATGCCCTTCTTTACACAACGTTCCTATTATTTATCCGGGCTTGGGACCGGCACTAGATGGAGCTGGGTAGGCTGGTAGCACTAAGGACCATGTGAACACTGGATTTCTGCCACACCCACTTGTGACGGCTAATCTCCTGCACCAAAATAATTGGTGTACCCCACTGAGCTATCCAGCAAAGCCACTGTCTCGCGGGGGAATCCAACAAGCCTACAGAGGTAGGGCCTACGTCATATATTTCCACAAATCTTTAAAATGCCTCTGGTTTCAATGCCTCTCTTGCTGCAGTCATTGTGTTTGCTTTACACGTGTGTGACATTCTTAAGCATCTACTTCCCTGTTCTGAATATAAACATTTTGAGGATAAAAAATCTCTGTACAAGACTGATCAACTCAGCCCAGAATTCAAAGATAGACAGATCGCCTACGCCAGTCTTGTAATGAGGTACACAAACACAAACAACAAGATTTTCTCTTGTTGTAATAATGTAGACTTACCACCAGCAGCTTGATGTCCCAACAGCACATCAAAGTTGTTTGGTTAAATATAAAAAAGACATAAAAGTAATCAAATTACCTGTGACAAATTAAGACATCAAGTAACACTTCAATGACATTAAATGGTCAAGGTTAGTACAGTGAAATGGTTCAGGTTCTTATATGACCTTTAATTTCAACATTAGGTTTGCATGAAATATCTTAAGAACTTTTCTAGATTCTACATGTGCGGGAACTCTAACCAACAGCTTTGAAAACATTTAGATACCTTAGTGGCAGACCTTTCTTACTGAGAACGGCTAGTTTTCTGATATTTTATTTACTTAATTTTTACTTATTTTTGTAGTTGTGTATGCACAACGATAACAAAAGAAAAAAAGCTTTTTCTTTACAAAACCCCAGTTTTGTAGGATGTAGAATCCGGAGTACACTTCAGCTACAATCAAAGTGTTAGTAAGTGGACAAATCAGAACAATATGTTTACGGCTGGTTGGCTGGGGGTAATTAAAGAGAAATCACAGTTTTACAATGTAGCTCTGATTAAATGACAAGCCAACACTCTGAGGCCGTACACTACAATTCACCACATTAACAGAAATGTTATTTATATCTACGCATTGTGCCCCCCCCCCGTCCACCCACAACCACCTACCTCACACACCACTTCGCTCAGCGAAAGTGGAAGCACTAATTAACAATGCTGTAAATTAAGTGACAGTATCAGCTGTTTTTTTAACAGCTACAGGTCATAGGTCACATCCTCACACAGTTTCCATCAAAAAATGCTATTTATCTACTTATTTGTTCTGAATTCATGCATTATTTTCAGATTTATTTATTTCCCACGTCTGATTTAATCATCAATCAGCATTATCACCCCTACGCTGTGAAACATTCCAATGCTGAAATATGTTGGTAGAATTTTTTTTCTTACTAGGGATAAAAATATTGATAAAAAATTTATATCTGAAAGTGAAAAAGATGGAGCAGGTGAGTCCAGATGTTGTGGCTGCGCCCCTCAAACAATAAGTGTTTAATGTATTTCATGTCTAGGGCATTTAATGTGATATCTTCGGTGTCTTTGTTACATTTAAATTGGTGGCTTTGACGGCATTGGAACATGTAACTAGATGTCTTTGATGTCCTTGACAAGTGACTTAGGCTATGTTCACACTGCCAGTCTTAATTCTCAATTCTGATGCTTTTTTTTTCGTGTAGCTGTTCACATTTCTCTTAATATATGACCTATATCGGCTCTAACTTGACCTGCAGGTGCAACAGAACAATAACAAATATGAAGGCAAAAATAGAAGCCCTTACAGTAAGTTTGAAGATTTCATTTATAGTGAAAGTGTTTAAAGTAATGTTTATGGCATCTATAGTGATAGTGATTTGAATGAAAAGCCACTCTCGTCTGCGCAGCTTTGTGACATTGTCAACGGAAGATGACATCAAAGTCCCATGAATTCCACTCTGATGAATCAGACTGAGGTAACATTTAAAAAAAATGTTTCTTAATCTTATGCCAAATAATATACTGAACAAGATGATCAGCTGTGGCAACACCTCAAGGGAAGAGCCAAAGAAGCAGAAGATATGCAAACACCTTGTGTGTTATTTAATTCTTACTCCGTACAAATGTATAAAAGTGAAAAAATATCACATTATATGATGACAGCGATTATTTTTTTCAATACATTATTTAATTATATCCTCAAAAAGTCTTGGATTCATTGAGGAGTCATCGTTGCCGTCGCTGTTACAGATCTTTTGTGATAACGTGATAACTCAAAAAATATTACTTGGATCATTTTTACACAAATAGATCTAAGAGGGATGAAGAAGCGGAGTGATTTTGGGAAAGATATTTCCAACACTATGTTTTTTTTGGTCATAATTGTATCCCTGAAAAGCTGGGGTTTCTGCTCTCTGAGTGTTTTTTAGTTGCAAAGGGTAACTTAATTGCTTAAGGCAGGAAAGATTTCCCAAAACGGTCCTTGGAGCTGGATGAGTCTGTTAGAGAATGAAGTGCATTGTCTGTCGAGAAGGTGGTGGAGAGGATGCTCCAGCTTTGCTGCATAAGAATTGACTCGAGGAGCTCTATCTTGTCATATTTAACTTACTATGTGGAGACTTAAGGAAAACCTCACATTTCATTTGAGTTCCATTATAGGGAAATGCAAGTAAATTGCAGTGGATTAGAGGCTTTTTTGAGCTATTCAAGCAGCATAGGCCTAGTATTTATTTTTATATTTTTTGTTTTCCTGAGTCGGACTATTAGAAGTTCAAAATTCAATCATGCCTCTTCATCTCAGCTATTCTCAATCTAACATCAATAAACTGTGGTCACAAACTTCTTATAATTGCGTTTTTCTTTCAAAGTATTGACATCAGTATTCACACAGAATACAGTGTTAAATTCTAATAATAGTTGATGTTGATATTAAAAGAAAAGAGAAAAAAGAAAGTTTCTGACAGTTTGGATTTACAATAATTATGAAAGTGAGGCTGTCAGTATATTGAGATGAGAGGGGGTTGTTGCTAATTAGCCACTAATTACTAAGTAAAATGTCTAATTAAACCGGCAGTTAATTAGGATTTGCTTGCACATCAATCTCTGAGAAATTATTTAATGTTTCAGGGTCATGAAGAAGATGTGGGAGGAGAGATTTAATGGGCGGGGACATTAGGGTAGATGTGTGTGTGTGCCTGTAGATGGAAAAAGTTCAGCTTGCAGGTGTTTCACTTTTAAAATATATTCAAGATTCGTTTAGTATTTTCACGATATGAAGTATGACAATAAAGAAATGTAATTAGAAATTAAAAGTGAAATTTGATTCTAAACATGTATTTATATATATAATAATGTATGTATATATATATATATATATATATATATGCATTGTGTGATACACTCAGGATGTGACCGGTTACTGTGAGCACTACTTGTGTCCTACAACCAAAAATACTGAGGTTGAACGCCAAACGGCCTTCTTGCGCTTCACTCCACTCCACTTCCCCATGGCACCATCTTGGCCTTAAAGGGCCAGTGTTTACGATTTTAGGGTAGGGTTGGGACGGGGGCTGCCAGTTCTGGAGTGATCCCGATGGCATGGGAATGGGGCGCTCTCAAGCTCACAGCCAATGTCTCGCTGGGTCAGCTCGGGTCCGCCAGCCTCCTTCCCATCTGCTGCACTGGGAAGGAGGCTGGTGGCGAACCCGGGGTGAACCAGAGCCGGCTCAGCGGGTCAGAGGATTCTACATCTTAACGTTTTATGAGTCTTCATGTTTGCTTTGATGGCGAGGCTTGCTGCTCTGTTGCTTTTTTCTTGTTCCAATCGCCAAATCTCTCTCCAGATGTCTGTACCAACATTGGGCCTCAATAAGGACCCGCTCCATGGATATAAAACAACAATTAAGTAATCTACATTTTTACCTTCAGCTGAAATTACCCGCAAAATAACACAATTGTGAATATTATATTCCATTAATTCATCATTATTTATAAGAGATACCCCTTAATTTCCACCTACATTTTATGCACTGCACCTTTAAGCATCGCTGCAGACAAAAAGAAGAGGCAGCTGATGGGACTGGCTTACTTACGTCTGGAGGTGCGTCTGTGACATAGAGGTCTATGTGTGTGAGGAGCTGAATCATGTCAGCCTCGTAGCAGATGGCGATATGCACACCCAATTATTTTCAAGCTAACCCCAAGCATTGACTGACAATGGATGGATGAATTCTGTTTTTCTTTGCTGTTGTTTATAGCTTCTCTGGTTACATGGGCACGACAAGATATCATAGAATCCCTACATCTGAAACTTGGTAGTCGCTGCGTTACTGCCAGGTGACATTCCACTCCATCACCTGTTCCCACTTTATCCAGGCACCTTGACGTCGCATGGGGAACTACTGCTCTTCTTGCTGCTTCCTCCTCCACAGAAACACACGTTTACTCTTGCACTGGCTTCCACCACACATTTAATTGCATTTTAGTTCTCTGTAAACCTGAATATCTTTCCTAAAAGTTTTGTTTACAGTATCTACAAATATAGAACTGTTGAGTGCCAGAAAAAAGTGCTGCACTTTGTGTTTATTAAACTCTTATTTTTGATAAATTAAGCTTTGATTGCAGATAAGGTAATGGGTTTGTAAAATCATACATTCAGAGATGCTTAAAACGCTACCTTAAAAAAGTACATGTACAAGTGATATTTGAGTTAACTTACTCTTTTGATTTAATTTGAAACAATTTAATCAAAAATTACATAAGCCATAAAAGTCTGAATTTTTAGTTTATAAACTCAATAAAAAACAACTAGCAAAGTATTGCCTTATTTTTTTTTCACTTCAAGTAACTTATTTAAGTGCATCGTTATTAATCCATAATAACCCTGACCCTTTTCCACCTAAATAAAAATGATGGTTGGGATTAAAATAGGCCAAATGGAACGCATTTCTAAAATTTATTTTTTAAATCATGTCAAATGCTTGTGAGAGATTCGTAATTGATCAACTGTGGTAATTTACTTTTATCTTCATTTAAAAAATAAATCACAGATTTTCCTTTTTTTCAAATTCCACAATATATATGAAAATAGAATATCATATATGGTTGCAGTGGTTAAAATGCAGTTGCTTGATATGACATTGTTAAAAATATGTTATCAGAACTGGTTTAAAGTGATGAAGATCTATCCAAAGTTCAGCCCTCTGCTCCCATTTCTGTCCAGTCCTCGCACATTCATCATTATCATCATTCAACAATCTCAGCAGAGTCATCAGCCGTCACGATCAGTATCAGATACCCTGCAGTCATAATCTCTCTGAAAATCTGAGTGCCAAAGACTTTCTGACTGACAAATTTCCACATCATCGTCTGTTGTAATAAACATTCATTAGGTCATTCTAATGGCCTTAAAGAACCATTTATGACAAAAAAACAAGTTCCACCCTCTTCCGAACTTAAAAGGAATCAAAGGATCAGATGCAGCAATATCCACGTTGTGACATCTCTACTCCAAACGGCTTATTATTATATTTTATTTTATTTTAAATGCTGTGAAACACATAACCTCTGCAAACGTTAATCACCTTATCTATACGATATGCCAAAACCTACCTCGGGATGAGATTTTCAGGCAAAATCGTCATGTAGCTTTTCCGTAATCCTGCTCACAAACAAACAGACAAAGAAACAGACAAACGCACAGGAGAGAAAACATAACATCCTTGGTGGAGGTAATAATAATAACCACTAGATGAGTAATAAACAATCAAGGATAAAGCTGTATATTTGTGGAACTTGTGTCACAATGGATAACAATTTGAAAATCACGTCATTCTGTTCATAGGGGCATTTAATTAATGTCCAAACTTTTTTTTCAATAACAGTTGTACGGAATAAATATGGTTATTTTTTCGGATAAATTATGACAGAAAAATAACAATAAAAAGAATAAAAAGAAAAAGTAAAACACTACCCTCCTCCTCCTCCTCTCATGAATAAAGAACAGTGCTTAAATGATCTAACTTAAGAGTTCTGCACCGCAGAGGCTTCAGTGCTTGAGAAAGCGCAAATGTTCTCTCATTCATGTGTGAAGACATTTATTTGAGCAGGTTATCCTTCAGTAAACTCCAGACACGCTGTGTTTGTGGATTTATCCGAGTTCAAACCAACTCTTATTCACTGCTCTCATTGTCAAATTGTCCTGACAATTGTTTGAACACAACATTAGGTAGAAGCGAAAGAGAGGGATCATCCAAACAAACAACAACCAAAGGACCTGGCCTGTACACACACAGCCTGCACTGTCACACTTCAGCAGTTCATATTTATATAACCGCCAAATTAGACTCTATGTTTCATACAGGATGAGGACAGCGAGACAGACAGAGAGGCTAAACACTGCAGGCTCATTATCTTACAAGTTACATGTTTACTGTTTCCAAATTTACCTAATTGGGAGATGAAGGCATCAGCGACTACCTCTCCCCGCAGCTGAGAACGCAGCCAACCATAGATCTGCCCACTGGCTGGCTAATTTGATCAAACGTACCTTCCTAGCGCCGTGTCAGAGCACTCGCCATGAGTTCACTTGGGTGTGATTTGGAGATGGGGAAGACGCCTCGCATCACATTTAAGTTTTTCTAAAAGACGGCTTGAAAGGAAACTATTGCTTCCATTGTGGGTTTTATTTTTGTTCGTTTTCCTCGGTTCAGTGAAAAAGCCTTGAACTTCGGTATCTGCGCCATTTCATCGACTCGTTTCAGAGAATGATTTCTTTTGCAAAGTGAACGCACCCTCAAACATCCGCTTCTTTTTACCTGATTAAACACTTAGCCCCAAACCCAATCTAAAACGCTGGTGGAGGATTTCTGTTTCATTGTGATCACTCCAGGATGCAGTCAGAGCACATGCAGGGATGTATTCCGCAGAGCGAGTTTAACAAACACTGATTTTAACCCGGAGCTCAGGGTTGATTTACCTCAAGACAAAAAAACTCCTGAACAGCTGATCTGAGTTATTTCAATCAACTCTGAGTTCATTAGCTTTAGCTTAAACTCATGCACAAACACTAGCAAAAGCAATCATCAATGGCCTTCAGCCTTTAAGGACTGAGAATAGGCGTCGGAGAAAATGTGTGCTTGATTGAATGAAAATAATAGTTTGACTGCACTTTCTTTGAATAGTATAGGTGAAAAGTTGGTGGAGTGATATTAAAAAATATCATAATTAAAAGCTTAAAATAATACAAAAATACAATTCAATTACTCTTTGGTAAATGTGTCGTGGGATGAGCTGGAGAGCAATGCCAGAGAGGGGGACATGTGGAATATCCTGATTGGCCTGCTGCAACTGTCACATGCCCCGGATAAAAGGAAAAAAATTCATGAATGGTAAACAGGTTCCTAATTATACCTCACTTTAGTTTCTATCATATTTTAATTATTAAACAAAGTTTACATTATTCTGCCATTGAAACCAATGGTTGAATAATTATTCAGATAATTGATGGAACGCAGGAATAAACAGTAACTTTGGTGAATTAAAGTACATTCAATCTGCTTTTAAAATACCTCTCCTGTTGAAAGATTAACAAATAAAGATAGAACAGACATGTCCATGTCTGACTAGAGGAAGAAGTCTGGAACTAACTCAGAATTTGTTGAGGCAAACCTGCATTAGGTTCACACAGAATTTAACCATGGTAACCGACTTGAAGTTAAATTTACCTCACTTTCTGGAAGGGAAAACCCAGACCTCCCACTAAATCCACTCTCTGGAATAACCACCCCACACACACACACACACACACAAACTCAGGGCCTGGGTCAGCTGTGGTGAGTACCTACAAAAGTGGTTCTAAGGAAGGACTAATGGTAAACCTGCACCAAAAGCTTACTGATGCACATGGGGAGGAAATGCTCGAACAACAATTTCTTGTCAGTTTATGATCACCAGATGGATGTAACAGATTTTGCCTTTATCAAAACATAAGCGTTTGTCATTTTAGGATATTTGCAATTTCATGGAGTATCAACGTCATCTCTGTGCTTTCTTTAAACATTCATTGTACAGTTGTTAGAATGACTATGTGGGAATCATTCGCACTTGCAATGAGAACAAAACACAAAACCAGGTGGTAGCTTTTCTAATAAATGTCTCTGAAGAATTGTTGCCGTGTGTCAGGAGAAACGGATGACCGAAAAGACGAGACGAATGACGAATAATGGCTTCATCTGAAACACAATATCCTTCTTCATTCATCACCACCTACTGATACAAGGCCTCAGACACACGGCCTGGTATCTCTACTGATCTCATTCATTTAGGATCCAGCTGAGACACTTTGTTGCAGGTTCAAGTAGAAACAGAGGAACTAGAGTTCAATCACATGTGTGTCAGTGATGGTGTTGTACCACTTCAGTGTGAGCATCAGACACACAAAAACACACACTGCTCTGTTTTTCCATTGGAGTCTCACATGTTGTGTCTGTAACTTGGACCATCAGCATGGAGATTCAGAAGAGACCCAATAATGAAGTTGCGAGATAGATGATTTAATCTAGATTAGACTGACATGCTGCCCATGAAAAGAGAGATATTTCTTCGAATCTCACAATAGACCTTGACATTAAATCTGGTTTCATATTTCGCCTCATTCACATCTGTGGGCTGCCACTGCTGAAGTCATCAGCAAAGAGACAATAGCGAGGAGAAGCGGAAAGAACAATGGCTACAGTGCAAACCCGAATAATTTAGGGGAACTATAAAAAATGTAAGGCAATAAGTTGCCACTCTTTTGAGTTCACGAACTCAATGTTTGAATATCAGAACTTTAATATACAGAAATATATTGATTGGTGAATGTTCTTGTTCATAATTAAAGTTAAATTAAAGTTAAAGTTATTTATTTCTTGAATTTTATTAATACAATACAAACTCCAGTGGTCCTCAACAATTTCAAATCAGAATAAATTCTAAACAAAATGTTTGCATATAATTTCAATTAATTAATTTGAGCATTCATTTTTAAGATCCCAACTCGATGGAGTTTTAAGTATCAGGTTCTCAATAATCATAAAGTATGAGTTTGATTAACACAAAGGAAAGCAATAGTTACTGGCAATCAACATGTTTAACTTAGTAGAAACTCTTAACAAATCTTAAGCTTCACTTCCAATTCTAATTTGCACATTCCAGTTTACGCAGTCATAAGTTGCGCTGGGCAATTAATTGAAAATAATTATCAGTTGGAACCTCTTACTGATATGACTAATGATGATAAATATTTTCCAAATGCTTGCACTCACAGCAATAGTTCTTAAACCTTATAAAAGAATGCCATTTCTGTCATTTGGAAAATTTTGGCTTCATTAAAAAAAAAGGTTTTTTTTTGTGTCTAACAAAATAACATATAAATATCCTAACAACCTAAAAAATACATCAAACAATCTCCCAAAACCTGTCTTTCACTGCAGACAAACAAAAGCTGCTTGCTATACTTCTGGCAAACTAGCAGCAAGACAAGGATGAAGTTCAAATGCCTTTATTGATCAGGGCATGTGTCTGTGAATATTCAATTAAACAAGGCACATAATAAGGGAAAACCGCCGACGAGTTTCAACCCATGAAAGGTGCCTCATGGCATGACAAGGAGGAGGTTTTAACCAAAGTGGAAGGTTGTGGTTTCTTATGCAGGCAAATAATGTCCATGATGCGTAACACACATATCTCCCTATAAACATAAAGATAACAACATAGTAAGTAACTGCAACAAGTGGTTAAGAAATATTCAACATTCATAAATCCAGCCACACATATCATCAGCATCCCTTTTTGGTTACACTTATGAAAGTTAAGTAAAGTGGATGGTTCATAAATAGAGGACCCAAGTGCAGAGAGCAAACACATTTGCTAAGCAGAAACATTTCCAGGATTCAAACCATTAACCATTAAATCGGCCCTGAGGCAATAAAAAGGCCAGAACAAAGTGTTAAATCCAAAAAAGACAATCAATGTCAAAAAACAGAAAAAAACTGTAGGAAACACTAAAAATCGGCTTGGACGTTTGACAACAGAAAGGAATATCAACATTGAGAGATACATTTTCCAAACAAAACAGTAAACCACAGGAAATAATGACAATAAACCTTCAAAGTAAAGTGAGAAACCAATACAAAATAAGGGGGAATTAACATACTGAAAACCATCACGATAAAGTCATGACTATAAAAAATAAAAAAGGAATAGTAATAAGAAAGCCACAAAGAACCTAAAAACCCTACAACAACTCTACAGACAGTTTACAAACAAAATCTAAACTTTTTTTCTCATCTATGCCATTTTAAAATAAAGCAGCGCAAAATTAAAAATGCAATATGTTTCTCTCTGACGTACTTTATTTATGCGGTTACCCTCCACTATTACTTTTTGTCTATCTCTCTGATGCCATGTCCAGCTCCATTCAGGTGACCATTCCCCAAGCTCCACCCCCATCTATCCAGGCAAATTCAGCCTACTGACCATTCCCCTGATTTTTTTTTTTTTGCATTTTTCATATGATCAACAATTATAAAAATATTACAACCCTTGCTGCAAGTACGCAGACGAGTTTTGGATCTTTTTTGCGACGTTTTATCTAAGAACCCAAAACCTTCTTCCTGTAAGAAATCAGATTTGCGGTTCTGGGTTCTGAGTACCCGAAGCCGGAGGGACAATCATGGGGGCAGTCTACATTTGCTAAAGATTGCATGTCTGATTAGATACTTCTAAACAGTAGGTTCCGTAACTCTGCTTCATCCACAGAGGGGGTACTAATAGATGACATCGGTAGACTTAAATAGAATATACTATGACAAAGAGTTTCTGGTTTCTCTAATAATAGTGTCCTCTTCCTCCCTCTTGTCTGTCTAACCTTTCTATCCATCCAACTTTCCTCTCTGCTTCCGTTCCTCATTCTGTCTTTGTCCTTGATTTCCTTCCTCCATTCCCCCTGTCTACGTCCTCTAGCCACATACCCCCTCCGTTCATCCTACGTTCCTCTGACTTTCACATTGATCAGGGGAGGTCAAGAGCGTTACACAGAAGTGAAGAGGAGATAATCCTCCATATTAAAGCCTGTAAAGGCGGCTAATGCCAGATCAAATAGTAAGGTATTCACAGCCAGAGAGGCATGACCGACTGCTGCTGATTGCTATCAAAGGCGGTCTGAATAGACGAGCTAGCTGCTCGCTGGGCCTTTGTCACTCACAACCAGACAACACAGACTTTCCATACAGACCCCCTTCGGCTGGATTGAAATGTTTCAAGTAGCTTTTCTCAATGTTAATGAGTCTTTGCGTGTCACAGAAAGGTTTCTGCATGATGTCTGCGAGATTTGCATACGTTTGAATAATTTAAATGAAGTTGGGCAGCATGGTAGCAAAATGGTTCAGAACCAGAAGGTTCATATCCAACAATCTCAGTGAAGTTTGGACGTTCTCCCCATTTGAAGGGATCACATCCCTTCAGTCCAGTGTGGTGCACATTTTCCTGGAGCTCTATTCTTCTTCGGGGTTTAACAGCAGTTGAGGCAAGTTGTATTATTGTTTTCTTCTGGCATTAGTCAACAGTTCTTGGTCATTGGCTTGTCATTTGTCTCAGAGATCAACATATTTACAAATTAAGTTGAGTCAGGGAACTTTGCACACACCTTCCATCACATGCATTTTCTCAAAACCTCAGGCTTCATTAGCTCATTCTCCTCTTATCTAATGACAAGCTGCCACATTTGTTATTTGTATCAATCAGTAGATAACTGTCAAACGCTAAATAGGAACTAGAGAAATTGCATTTCCTGCAGAAAGTGCAATGTGCGTACTACTGTACTGTATGTCATCACAAGTTCCAGATCTAAATTCTGCAGCAGTCAAAATTCCTCCCTTTGTTACGACTTTTCCACTAAAGATAACCTGGTGCTAGTTTGGTGCTAGTGCTAGTGCTAGTGCCAGTGCTTAGTTGGTTCAGCTCGCGCCCCTCCTAAGAACATGTTTGGTATTCCAAACGTGGTTCCACGCCAAGTCAGAGCTACGCCATTTCGTCACCTTATAACGTAATCTCCGCTCTTCACTCATCTTGAGTGATACTGAAAAGCTGGTCCACGTGTTTGTCTCCTCCAGACTGGATTACTGTAGCGCACTTCTCATCGGGATCCCTGATAAAAGTCTTCAAAAACTACAGTATGTTCCAAACAGTGCTGCAAGGATCCTGATGAGAGTTTGTAAACATGAACACATCACCCCCGTTCTTCATTCCCTTCATTGGATTCCCATCTCCACCAGGGTTGATTATAAGATCTCTCTCCTCACTGACCAGTGCATCCATGGCAACGCACCCCCCTACTTAAAAGAACTACTCACCCCACTGACCTCCACACGATCCCTCCTTTCTACCCACTCATACTGCCTCCTCATTCCCCGGACTAAGCTCAGCACCATGGGTGATCAGGCCTTCTGTTCTGCTGCCCCTCGTCTGTGGAATGCTTTCCCTGACCATCTGAGGGCTCCACAGACGACTGAGACATTTAAAAAAGGACTTAAAACTTTCCTTTTTAGCAGAACCTATAACTTTAATTAACATTGCTGCTTTTTGGTCAGGTTTTTATATAGTTATTATTACATTTTTTATTGATACTTTTATCTGCTTTTATTTTGTAGCACTTTGAGGTTTGATCCAAATGTAAAGTGCCTTATAAATTGAATATGTGATTATTATTATTATTATTATTATTATATATTGCACGGCTAATACAGTATTTCTCTGATAACCGCATTGCACATCTGGTGGCGTGTGCGTGTGATGTAGTTAACTAAACCTGGCCAGGAGATATTGTTAGGGAGCTTAATGGACCAGGGCAGGAATGAATGCTTGTAGCAGATCAGATTGCCCGTGGGGACCCTGAATCTCCTGCCAGAAGGAACGAGTTGGAAGTAAGAGTGGAGAATGTGAGTTGGGTCGGACACGATTTTCTTAGCCTTGCTGATAACAGACTGTTTTTATATCACCCGCAGGGATGGGTGGTTTTTAACCCCTGTGATCTTCATGGCAGTCAGCGACAGACGAAAAACCCGTGACCTTAACTGCACTGTCAAACTGCCGTACCAGGCTGTAATGCCGTGTCTAATGATACTCTCCAGTACAGCCCAGTAGAACAGTTGCTTGACCTCCTGCTCCACTTTCTTTTTTTTTTCCGCTTTAATTTTGGAGTTTAGGCCTAGAGGGAGTCTGCGTAAAAAGTCCATTGAGATATTTATAGGAGCAGACCTGGGTGACGGGGACTTTGTTAATGACCACTGGACGGTGGTTTCCTGCTTTTTTGTGTCAGATACCATTTCCTCAGTCTTTCCCACATTCAACCCAAGGTTGTCACACCACTGCACAAATACCTCTATTTCAGAGTGATAGGCCGACGGGCTATCACTCAGCATGAGCCAAGAATGACTGTATCTTCAGATGATTTAGTGATACAGGGTCCAGGCTGGGTTTTTGGGCAGTCACTGGTGTACAATATGAAGAGAACTGACATAGCCAAGTGCTGATGGACCGTGGTTCTGAAAGGACGCCATTGACCCTGACCTGCTGGATGTAGTTTGTCCGGAAGGAGAAGTACCATCCGAGTATGTAGGGATTTAAATTCAGCTGTTCCAGTTTGCTTATAAGCAGATGCGGCTGCTGTTATTGAATGCTAAGCTGAAATCAACAAAAAATACATGTACGTAAGCTTTTGAGTCTTCGAGGTGTTTTTATTAAATGGGTGATTCTATTAATAATAATAATAATAATAATACATTTAATTTATAATGCACTTTACTAGCATCATCTGTGCCTCACCAACGCTTATAGGCAATCGAAAGGGGTCTAAAAGACCTGAAGTCATTGTTGACCTTTGGCCATGGGTTTTTGGGGACAGGTTTGAATGTTGATTTTTTTTCAGAGGGAGGGGATAATGTGAGGGTCAACTAATTCCTGGAAAATGGGAACCCATGCTGGTGTCAATACCTCTGCGCATGCAAGAGAAAAGAAGCGATCAGGAAGCGATCCTTACACTCTGAAGAGAATTCCTGGGTTTCGAATCTCAGCTAAAACTCAGTTCCCTCACTTTCTGCAGGTCATCAGTAGAACTGAGACAGTTGATTGTCCTCATAGTGTCCCACAGTCCCCCTTGACTTCACCCAGCAAGTGGTTCAGTTCCTGTTGGACAGTTTTAAGTTGTATTCTATCCTCATTCCTGCATGCCAATTTTGCGGTTGATGCGGTCCTTGACCTCCCTGGGATTGTTGGGTTTACTGTTCAGATATAAAGTAATTTACTTCTGAGGAATGACATCCACACAGAAATGAATGTAATCCGTCACAGCCTCTGTAGCGTTGTCCAAGTCCAACCAATGGAAGATGCTCCAGCCCGTAGCGAGGAAACATCCTTTGAGGGACTCCATGTTGTCACTGGTCCAGACCATTACATACCTGGTCTGTGGTTTGCTTCGTTTAAGGGCAGTTTTCTAAGTGGGGATGAGGTGAATAGTTTCGTGGTCTGATTTTGCGAGGGGGGGGTTGGCTCTGCTCACGTATGCATTGTCCAAATTGCAATAGCCTTTACGCAGAATGATGTCCTCCCTGGTCCCACATTTAACTTACAGTTGAAAAACCTAGGAGTGACAGTTTTAGATTGCACGTAAGCAGCCGTGCTCACAACGTTCCTGCTGGGAGGGCTGTGCACAGCACAGAGGATGATATTTCCAAAATCTTGTGGCAGATAAATGGGTCTCATACTCAAACAGACAAGTTCAACTTCAGGGTTAGAGATAGATTTGCGCTGCGTGTATCGTCTGCACCAGCTGTTATAATGTAGACGCAGATGCCCCCACCCCTGGTGTCCCCGGTTGTGTCACTCGTGTCAGTGTGAATGAGGGAGAACTCCTGCAGCTCACAGAGATGGTCAGAAAATGTCCTGGTGTAGCCGTGTCTCCAAGCACCATGATAGACAAGTCTCGATACTCGTGGCAGGTCCTTGTGTAGGTCCACGGCTCGTCCATTTATTCCTAAGGGACCAAAGGTTGTTGAGTATCATGGAGGGTAGCGTCGGCTTGTTGCCCCTCCGGTTGAGACGCTCTCTGATACCCCCTTTCCGTGCCATTCTCTTGAGACTTCTCTTTTCGGAGTCGGAGGTTACATGTCCTCAGGCAGAACGGGGGTGGAGAGGCTCCCGTAGCTCAGAGAAACAGCAGCTTATCTCTGGAGTACTTAATTGCCATATTTTTTCATCACCATTTGGTTACACTGGCTGCGGGAGTTCCAGGAGAGTGACCGAAAGAAAAAAGACAAATAAAACACCGGAAATTGCAGAAAACAGCAGTGCCCAGGTTCAGAGACGTGGTGCGTCTCAGAAAAATGTCACAGAAAAATGTCACAGAAAATTGTGATGAAGTGACGCACAAGGGTTAACTGGTTTAACAAGTTAGTTGGGTACCACTAATGCCACAATAAAGCTACACTTATAAAGGCTGAACGGTTTATCATTAGATTGTAACTTGGATAAAGATCTTAAAATACATGTTAAAACAGTCAATATAGGTTCACAATTTGGCAAGCAACAGTTGAATGCCGCCTCTCTTATATAATGAGCCATTGCCGCTTCTTAATGATTTATAGTATTCACAATGCACTTCCTAAACTTGTTGTCAACCATTCAAAAATCATTTGTAAGAGTAGTCTTACTGTAAAGTGGTACGATTAGTTGTGCTGCTTTGCAGCACAGACACAGCTCTAAAGCATGCTAAGCATTTGAGCTGTTCTTTGTTGACTTCACTAGTCAAAATTCAAAGTACTTGGAAAACAACAAATGATGATCTGTTTCAAGGGAAATGCTCTTTACCCTCTGCTCTTCCAGACATTTAATTGTGTTTTTACCATGACAATAATTGGATGCATCCAGGAAGTGCTTGCACAGGCAGTTATAATGTGTCTGGCGGTGCTTTAAGGGGAGCTTGATTTGCTCTGTCGAGCATTCTATGTGTGGAGCACCATGTGTACATTCAACCGTGTGAAGCCAATATCATAACTATGAGATAAATCCGAATGTGCAGCCTTAATGGAAACATTCATGTGTTTTTTAAACTTTTTTTTAACCTTTTTTTTGAGCTGTTAGAAAGGACTTTATAAATATATTTTCTCTACATTAGAAGTGTGTGTGTATGCCCCTGTATTTCGGACATCACAGTTAGTGGAACAGGAATTGCACAAGCTTGTGGGGCCCATTATCACACAGATTGGCCCCAAAGTCCAGGCATTAATCATTGTAAGCTGCCATGACAGCAAAATCAAAGACTTGGCCCCTATAGCTTTGCTCTCTTCCTCACTCGCCTCAATGGGCCCCAGATGCTTCAACTTCCTAACTGTCAGCGACTTAAGAGGGAGAGAGAGAGAGAGAGAGAGAGAGAAAGGCATCATGCTGCAGTATCTACCAGCTGGGAGCATCACTCATCTTTGTTGAGTGTACATGTATCGTTTGCTAGGCCATCATTAAATGATATGTCCTGGCTGGTGACCACACACACACACACACACACACACACACACACACACACACACACACACACACACACACACACACACACACACACACACAATACACACACGCATAAAGCGTGTATATGCTGTATATCATGTACACAAAGATTGTGGATTTACACACTGCCCACAACCCCCATCCAAGCCAAAAACTATTCAGCTTCTGTACAGAAAGATCTGTGCTATATTTCTCAGGCTGTGAGATTCCTCAACTCATCCTTATTGAAGCACTATTATTTTTTCTTTCTTTTAAAGCTGAAACGTTTTATGACTTGCATTTAAATTGAAACCTTATGTTCTCGAATGATCAGAAATTCACCTTGAAATTAAAGATTGCGTAACTCGTTGTGGTAGGGTAAGCATTTTTATATTTTGGCATATGTCATCAATAATTGATATAATCGACCATTTTGGATTTTGCACATAAACTTCTTCCCGGAGGGCAAAACATTGCACTTGAATACTATAGTTTATTCACTTTCTGCACCTGTATAGATAAAGTTGTCTCCATTCCAGCAGAGGACAGTAGTCTGTATATAGCAGTCAACAAGAGGAAACCATGAGACCTGGGACTGCAGATATATAAACCACTGTTGTAATGAAGCAGGGGTTTCCTACCATTTTCAAACCCCTTTGACTCATCATCACATAGACCATTTCAGTTAGTCTTCAGTTGCGTTATCTATTAAAATAATGATAACTATAACCAGTGTGTTGTTTCAGATATCAGCTACCTAGGAAACTACTATCTGCTGTCTGGATATTCACTGGCTTCATCAAAGCTGTAGAACATTGGCTTGTGCCCCTCTAGGCTAAATTGTAATCAATAGAAATACCCTTAATGGTCTGGCACCAACATCCCTTTAAGAGCTGATTGTAACCTAGTACCCTTCTAATAATATGCTTCCAGGATGCAGGAACACTTGTAGTCCATACAGTCCCCAAAAGCAGAAAGTCTTCATTTTTCAGATTCCAGTCCTGTGACAAGATCTTCCAGTCTTAGTCCGCCATGCAGACACCCTGTCTACACATAAGAGGAGGATTAGCCAAAGCTATGCTGCCATAGTGCCCAGCTGGGGGATATTCTTATTCATACCTCTGATATAATTGCTCTAATACTACAGCTCTTATTGTTATACATGTCTGATCACCTTGAGGCAGGATCTTCTCGAGGTTTTCTAACTGTAAAAAATGTTTTTTTCTCTGCAACCGTCTCAAAGTAGTTGTTCAGGTGGGAATTGTCTCGAGGACCGACTAAATCCACTGTGTTTGAAGATCACGTTAAGATAAATTTGTTATGATTTGGTGTGACAAAAATATTATTGACTTGGATTGTAGTATCGCAGAGAGGGACTGGTTATAGTGGAACAGAGAAGCTGATCTCAAAAACCAGATGGTTCATGCAGTACTTTCGACAGGTTAGGGAATAGAATGCCTTAAATCCTGGATTTCATCTGGGAGAAACATGAAACTGATCAGTTGTTCTCCAACTGTTTTCATCATTCTCAAAGCTTAACACAAATATTTTTGTCTTAATTTGAATCCATGCCACAAAATTGTGGGCGGGATCTGCAGCAATAGAAACAAAACATCTTCTTCACTCTTTTATGAATGTCAAGTCATTGATGGACTTTTCTAAGGCCAATTTATCCTTGGTGTGCCTTCCCCTCGAAAACATAAATCACAAAAATTATCATATCATTAACATCAGAACAAAGAAAGATTAAATGCATATCTTCTTCTATAATTGCTCTTTTCTTCTGACTTTTCTTGCTCTTCCTCACCTGCTGCTTACTGCAAGTTTTCACATCTTAAACTCCATCTCATTTTCCCTTTTCACCTTTCTTTTTCTATGTCACTCTTATAATTCAGACTGATTTTTCCTCCTCACACCAATCTTCCATCCCCCTAGTACTTTTCAGTTCTCCCTTACTCCTCTCATTATCCATCCTCCTCCGCTTCCTCTCCTGCTACACAGTGTTTTTTTCCTCTCCTTTAACTTTTTTCGCTTTCTCACTCATTATCAGTCTGGCTTTTACACTTTTCTTCTTCGCTTGCCTCTCTCTCATGAATGTCCCTGCAAGGAGGTGATGATTCCACTGGCAATGGTTTGTTGATTTGCAGCATTTCACAAAAAAACTAACAAACAAACAGAAAAACTACTGGATGGATTTTGGTTAAACTCGATGTGAGGTTTTGGGTGTGTGGCAGGGAAAATCCCATTAACCATCTGAGTGGATCTGACACCTTCTCTATATTTAGGAGAAGCCTAAAAACTGCTGTCTGACGTGGCTGATAATTAAGGATATATTAAGATAGTCCTTAGAAATGCTACTATACAGTGTAAATAAATAGAAATAAAATATACAACTCAGACCACCGTCATTTTCACAGTAGAGAACTGTTTTTTTTTGTGAGAAATGACTATTAAAAAAAGCAAATATATTGTAAGCATTTATTAATATAAAATAAAAATATATTAGCATAATAAAGATGCTTTGGATGTCAGTTACCCATCTCCCCATAGCTAAATGGTTTAAATAAAAGCAAAGCCTATATTATATATTTGCTGCCATAATTCATACATCATTAAAATATATTTAATAAAAGTAAATAAATAAATACATTTAAAGAAAAAAACATTTTCCTTTCTCAAAATGATACACTTCGGCCATTGAACCACTAACTGTAACCAGCTAACGTCATGTGACAAACCAGAACGGACCACAAAATTACTTTACAAATCTCTGACTGGCAACTTTTGGGTCACAAAAAAGCCAAAAAAATAACTCAACTTTTAGGTGACTCAAAGTTTGGTGAACCAAATAAGGATTTGGAAAAATTGAGGACACTCAGTAATAAACTTAGAATTAACTTCACATTTTGTGCCTGTAACTATGTGTGTATTTGTGAAGATGTCTCTCCACCCTATATAGCCTCAGCAAATTACTGTGGAACCTCGCGAGTTTGTCTCAAGTGTGAAATAGAGCAGTCACCTTAAGGCTCCATCAGCTGCTCAGTCGACCTGCTTGAACAAACAGAGATGAGGTTCAGAAACCCTGATGCCGGGGATCACCAGGACAGGATATGACAGAGACTCCATTAGCCCATGAGCTGTCCTCAATACACTGCAGACGGGTGTTAAGCCTTTTGTAGTGTTGCATTAAAGTGTGAGAGTAATCGTTACACCGGGAGAAGTGAAATTGTCATTTAGTTTTCCAATAAACAACGCCGCTCAATATATTATTTTGAAAATTCTTCCATTTAAAGTTTCTCAAAGGTAAGAAATCAAAACCCATGACTCACAAGCATCACAAATTTAGGGCCCGAGCACCAAGCAGTGCAAGGACCCTATTGTATTACAAGGTGTTATTTCTAGAAATGAATTGCCTTATCAGGGGCTTTATCATGCATGCAAACTCATGAAACTTTGCCGATGCGTCAGTTATGGCAAAAATATACGTACATTATAGGTCTCAGCAAAGGGTGTGACCAAATGGCCCCACAGAGCCCTGTAGGTTAGTTAAAAGAAAAAGCAGCCTCCGCACTATCAATTACAAGTATGACATTTGGTACAAACATTTATCATACAAGGTGCAATGATATAAACCTAGCAGAGAGTCAGCTGTCTTTAATTGAATGTGTAATTTTCAAGAGTTTCTTGGTTTTTCTTGGCTATGTGTTTTAATAAATTCTACCTAGAGTTCTAACCAAATCAACTTCAAACTTGGTGTTTCACATTTTAAGACCATAAGGATTGATTTAACAAATTTTGAGTGTTGATGCAATGATTATTGATCCCTTGCCACCAAACACACAATTGAATATAGAATAGAAGACTCCACCCTGAAGACATTTATATATAAAACTAGGGCTATGCTGCTTTTTCCCGGCTCACAGACACACTGGCTCTCACCTCCTTGTACATTCTTAGGATTTTGTTTGTGTAAAAGTAGTTTCTTAACGGAAACTTTGCATTGTGTTGCTATCTTATGCATCAAAGAAATTGGGGTTTTACCACAATTTTGAATGGCATAAAGTCCTTGGATATGAAATATGCTGCAGCATAGCTTGTTTTGGTGAGGGAGCATATTTAATGGTCTTGGCAAAGGACTGTTCAACAATTGTTTGAGCTGCAGTATGATCAATTTTGGGCTAAAAGTGAATAAAAAGAGGATCCTTTTCTTACTGTAGTATGAGATATCTATAGCACACTTAATGATTTTATCAATCTAATATAGCTTATGAACTAAAATATTTTATAGTATCACCATCAATTACAAGCTTTAAGTTTTTAAGGCGTATGCCTAATCTTTGGGTTGTTATAGATATAAAACATTTTTCATTGCTTTTTCTATACACTATGTGTCTAATGTCTGCCCGGGCCGGCTTTGGACAATTATTAAGAAATTTTGTTTGGGTTCAAGTCGGACTCGTTCACGTCCATCAATAATAATAATAATTATAATAATAAATTTTATTTGTAACACGCTTTACTTTTGGATCAAATCTCAAAGTGCTACAAGGTAAAAGCAGATAAAAGCACCAATAAAAAATACAATAATAATTATATAAAAATATGACCAAAAATCAGCAATGTTAATGTTGAGGAAAGTTTTAAGTCTCAGTTGTCTGTGGAGCCCTGAGATGGTCAGGGAGGGCATTCCAAAGATGAGGGGCAGCAGAACAGAAGGCCCGATCACCCATGGTGCTGAGCTTAGTCCGGGGAAGGAGGAGGCGGTATGAGTGGGTAGAAAGGAGGGATTGTGTTCAGGTAAGTGGGGTGAGAAGTTCTTTTAGGTAGGGGGGTGCGTTACCAAGGATGCACTGGTGAGTGAGGAGAGAGATCTTATAATTAATCCTTTTGGAGATGGGAAGCCAATGAAGGGAATGAAGAACGGGGATGATGTGTTCGTGTTTACGCACTCTCATCAGGATCCTTGCAGCACTGTTTTGAACATACTGAAGTATTTGAAGATTTTTATCAGGGATCTCGATGAGAAGTGCGTTACAGTAATCCAGTCTGGAGGAGACAAACGCGTGAACCAACTTTTCAGCATCACTCAAGGTGAGTTAAGAACGGAGTTTGGAAACATTTCTGAGAAAGTGAAAGAAGATTTTGCAGATGTGTTTGATGTGGGATTTAAAAGTGAGTTAAGGGTTGAATCTTACGCCGAGGTTGGGGACTGATGAAGAGGGGAATGTCATGATCAGAGAAGGTAATACGGGTTATGGAGAAAGACTGGGTCTGATTTGGGGTGCCAATTAAAATTGCTTCGGTTTTGGAGCTGTTCAACTGGCGAAAGTTGTTTTTTCATCCACACCTTTATCTCCACCAGACAACCATCATCATCATCGGTTGAGCTTACGATAGTTAGTTTCACATAATGCTTTCAAGAAATCTTAGTGAAAACATGGTGTTAAAACAAAAATATTGTATCTACAGTCTATGTCATTTTTCTGTATTGAAGGTGTTTTTTGATGATTACGCAATGACCAACTGAACTCAGCATGGGCTATTTTTATACATATCCGGTCAATTCTCATGTATTAGACGAGCGTAAAACATGGAGGAGGCCATGCACAACTTGCCTGCAGGAAAGTTTAAAACTACTGAAAACCATGCAGTCCCCCACTGCTTGAGACATTTATTCGGAGGATGTAACTTCGGAGTTCCCTCTGCCATCTCCACACAGGCACCGAGACCACACATGCATGGAGAACGTGACTTGTGACGGAAGAGAGGAGATACCCTCACACAAAAACGTGTTTTTTGAGATACTGTAAATTACAGAATTATTACGATTATAATACCGTGAGTTTATTCCTCGCAGATTAATCACATCCATTGAGAGATGAAAACAACAGTGATGTGATTCAAAGCTATTTCAATGCAGAATTTTGAATTCAGAAACTGACCCTGACTTTCAAAGCCCCCTCACCGAAAAGGTGAGCAACTCCCAGCAGCAAGTCACTATTTTTATGGTACTGTAGAAAGAAATAATGGAGTATCTTAATGTGTCGGCTAGAGGTCCTCCCTTTGTGTCGTCTGAGATCCACGTAGACCACTCACTGCTGCAGGGCTTACTCCCACCGAATAACAACATTCATCATCCTGTATGTAGGTGTAATTATTATATTTAGAGAGCAGGGCCTCTGGGATAAACCCGTGCACAGGCATGTAGCACAAGTCAAATAAAGAAGTACTCCGAGGGACGCCTGGGAGATGTTCCTGAGCTGGACATGCCTATGGTTTTCAAAGCTGTAAATATTGATACCAATTTTCATTTAATTAATTTTTTTTAGTGTAAACACACCAGCAGTCACCTGTTTATTACTGGTGCTCACAGGACAGGTGTTTCTTAGTTTAGAAAAATGGGTTGATACCACAGAAAAGTTTTTCCTTATATAAGTAAGCTTTTTAAAGTTATAAAGTTTTACAGGATCACAGAAAGTGGAAAAATCTTGAATCTATTTGAATCCCTTTATACAGATCCACAACAAAATTCCTTAGTTATTTATCTGACATATACCCAATCCCTTCAACCAAACCAAGCCATCTAAGCATAAATTTTCTTCCATTTATCCGGGCTTGGGTCGCTGTGCCAGCAGGCTAAGAAGGGCATTCCAGAATTCCATATCTCCAGTGACACTCTCCAGCCTGGGGAATCCCGAGGTGTTCCCAGGCCAAGTGTGATTATAGTTCATCCAGCGATTCTCCTCCCAGTTAAATGTACCTAAAACCAAAGTTGAGGTGGTTCGGGCATCTGATTAGGATGCCTCCAGGACCAGGTCAACTTTTTTTGCATAACACTAAATCACAATAAACTAGTTATCACAGAACACTTTCCCAAATTAGCATGTCTAGATGGTATTTTTTATTCTTCAGAGATATGTCTATTCCTCCTTGAGAAACAGAAATGGAGACAGGGGTGGGATAATGCAGCTTTTTAACAGGCAGAAACCTGGAGCAGATACTGACTCAAGGTGGTCGGCACTCTGTCCAAACTGAGAGAAGAAATTAGGAACGGAGACAGATAGTCTCTCAATGAAACGCTGATATTTGACATCAAGCAGGACAGGAGCCTGCGTAGTACCAGAGTTGGCCTGGGAATACCGGCTGCTGAACAGTTTAGGAGGCGGCGCAGTGGATAGGGAATGTGCAAAGTTTTCAGGAGTCTCCCCATGTTTGCGGGACTTCTCCAAGCTTGTCCCACAGTCCAAAAACGTGCAGTATGGGTGAATTTGCCTGAAATTGCCTGCAGGAGGGACTGTGAGGGTGAATGGTTGTCTGTATGTTTGAGTGATGAACTGGCGACTCGTATACGATGTATCCCACCTCTTGCCCAATGTCAGTTGGGATAGGCTCCTGCGACCATGAACGGCATAAGCGGTTACAGAAAAAGAATCAATGAATTAATGAAAGGCAGCTGTGGCTCCGACAGCCCCCCTATCTGCATGCGGTAGTGTGGAAACTTGTAGAAGAAAAACACCAAAAAGTAAGATTAGGTCAAGCGAGAGAAAGAGAAGGCAAGAGAAGTTCTGTGCATCATGGAAGTCCCCTAGAAGTCGAAACAACATTTAATTACAAGCTCAATCGGGAAAAACAGCATTACACCTTCTCTCAAAGGTTCCCGGAAAACCTGTCCAGTGCTTTTTTTGTAATCCAGCTAACATTTCAGAAAACGCCACATAAGAATGGAAGTAAGAAGTGAGCAATTATCTAATAAAAAATTAATCAAAATTGAATGACTAAAGAATGGACTAGAAATGATTAGGAACACTGTGAAGAAAAATAATTTCTGCATCAGAAAAGTAACTTAATTTTAAGAACAAAGAACCCTAATAGCAACACGGTCAATGTTCAATACAGTTATTACTTTTTAATACTCAATTTAAGATCAGTGTTAAATAAAATAATAAGAACCCATTGCTAAAACTTTTGCATTTTTGTCTAGTTTAAAGGCAAACACTTCCTACTGCTGACCTCAAATATTCTCTCATTTTAGACTTTTGAATGATTATTTGATTCAGATTCTAAGTTAATCCTATCTAATACTTCATAAAAAACTCGTGACAGACATTCCAGTGCTAACACATGCTTTCAGCGTGCATCATGTCTACTGGTGCGCACCGACTTTTATATCATCCTAACTTAAGCTTGGCAAATCCGAATAACAAACACGCATTCAAAGCATATCGCAGCCAGATTTGTTTTCTGCCCTTTCCAAAGATAGACATGCGACTGTGTATCAGAGAAACAATTGATTTTTCTCTTGCCTGTCTGCTGATAATGAGCATCAGCAATATAAAGCCTGTGATATCTTCCTTTTGCTTGAGCTGCGAGAGTGCTACTTTGTCAGACCGAGCATGAAAGAGCTGTGGATTTCAGATCTGCCCCGCACGCTTGTTCCCTCCTCCCCACCACCTTCTTGCACACTCTTAATGGAAGCAGGACAAAGAGCCGGCTATGCTGTTTCTTTGTAAATTAGAGGCCTTTGGATGTGTCTCATTTGAACACAAAAAGCATGGGATACTATGAACTCAGCCTGACTACTGTGTTTGTCTAAGTGTGTATGAAGCATAAGCTGCCTCCTACATCCAGCGATAGAATAGGAGGTGAACATAGGGCTGACAACACGTCTGTCACATTCGGAATAGCTCTCAAATCCAATTCCCTCACAAGACGCCGTTCCATCTGTAACCTGAGAAAAACCTTTAGCGCCAAGCCAAGTAACATGTGTCATCCATCATATAAGCATTTGTGTTTCCAGTTCAAATTAGCTATGACACATCTCTGTCATGGACAGGCCCCCTCCGTCCTGTGTTTTAAATCAATTTATGAAGATTTCTCAGGATAATCAGACTGTAACATGTCCTCTGTATGACTGACCAAGCCGCTGGAGGCATCAGCCTGTCCCTCTTTGTCAGAAGTCTGTAAGCACCTGATGGGCTTGGGTCTCAATCAGAACCATGAATCCAGTGGAGGATCTTGATAGCAAGAGCTCTGCCAGACAGATGTCCATGCTAGCTGGTTAAGTTTTGCAGCTCTCCCTGTTACTGTTGATGTAACATTATTGTACTTGTTATATCCCCAAAATGTCTAGGATATTGAATGGATCATTTTTGAATTTTATACCCAAATAGACCTTAATGGGAGAAATAACTACATTGGTTTTGGGAGAGGTTGGTTGTATATTTCAGACATTAGGAGGAGCTTTATCTCCAAAAGTTTTCCGAACATGATTTCTTAAGACGTGGGGCCGATTTAGTCCAAATTTTGTGCATATGAATCGACTCAAGGAGATCTATCATTTATATATGTTGAACCTATAAGCTCTGATATAATAGTAAATCATTATTCAATTTAGGGATCATTGTTTTTCTTTAACATAAATACTCTGGAAATAACTTCACATTTAATTTCAGAAGTTCAATCAGGGGGATTGCTTGTACAATGAAGGGGATCGGGACTTTTCAAAGGATATACCATTGCTGTGGGGATGACAGCAAAGGCCTGCTTCTTTATTAGTAATCATCTTGTTGGTTCACTTAAGGCACTAGATAATGAAGTACTGGGCTAAGTTTCTTTGTTAAAATTTAATACACTCAACTCACACTTATTTCACTCAATGGGGGCTTTTTGAATAGTTCTTCCTCAAATCACAGTCATTGCAAGAGTATTTGACCGACCAAAACAATGAGATAAAGGACACAACTGGCTGAAATGAGCTTGGCGAGCTCAGTCCTCAGATACATAAGGAGTAGAACTCGAGAACCAGAGGGGGAGCTGCGGCTCCCTCATGTTGAAAGGAACTATTGTAGGTGGTTTGGGTATATCTGATCAGGATGCTTCCAGGATGCCTCCCTTTGAAGGATCTTCAGGTACATCCAATTTGGAGGAGACTAGATTGTAGACTCAATACCCACTAGAGGTACTATGTATATCCCACCTGACCTGGGAATGCCTGGGGATCATCCAGGGTTAGCTGGAGAGAGTTGCTGGGAAGAGTGACATCTGGAATACCCTTCTTGGCCTGCTGCCACAACAACCCTACTCCCGATAGGCAGAAAAAAAAAAGAATGGATTATCTAGCTAGTTTTACCTTTGTTAGAGGCCTCTTTTGGTTATAATTTTTTTGTTTGCCCCTTTTTTCATCGTATTTTTTAATTTGCCTCATTATATAGAATTAAGTTACTTGTGTCACATTTATGAAACTAATTACACAATTAAATATTCACCAATTACAACTGGTATGGATTCTTCCCTTTCCCCTTATGAACTGGCTCCAAAAAAAAGTATAGAATCTTATCGGTGATGGTTTACAATTTCTCAATTCAAAGTTGCTGATTAAATCACAGTTAAAAGAAACAAGTAAAGTAAAGTTGCTAATAAAGGTTTAAAATTCAGAATGGGCAGTAAGCGAAGAGCCTTTGTACTTACTTCTTGTTTCGCCATTACAGAATACAATATCGGTCTAGTTGTCACAGCTTGGCCGAGTCTTGATATTCTTCCTTATGTTACTTTTTGTCATCTTATTTTTTACTGGGCCTTCTCCTCTTCTTTTGTCTGGTTGTTTACAATGTTCAAAAGGATAGTGCAGCTGGAATGATGACACACTTAAGAGGTCGATGGCAGAACTGACTGATTGAGTCTAAAGTCTGATATTTTCTTTCCAGTCAATAATTTGGAAACTTGATTAATCTACAAATAACACAACGTAGTGCAACTACATACTCCATGTAATTTACTGGTACTAGGTATTTCATAGGTCCTGGTCACCTGACCTTAAGACTGCATGCAAATTTATCAGGTTTTGTACAAGAATATCACTCATGTTTGACGGTTCTACTGTAAAATAAAAACTTCCAATGCATTTTGTCAAGAACGGCTAGAGTGACAACTTGGATTTAGGGTTAAGAATGTGTTAACAGTGACTCACAGCATTTTTTTTCATATGAATTCTTAATTTTTTCCTTGATCTGTCAATAACATAAGAGAGGAAAGGATTACACTTTTCCAGGTGAATAATTTCATTACTCTTGAATGCCACATTGAGTTCTATTCAGGTAAGATGTGAGCTTTCAGTGCTTTGGTGATGACTCAGTGCCACTAATTATGTTTTACACATGGCAGAGTGCCACCTCTCAATTACAGTAAAAGGGGAAATGACAGGAGGAACCTAGAAGACTGCATGCTATTCACTTCTGCAGATTACTTCTCACTATCAGCCGACAGATTAGCTGGGAGAGGCTTACAAAAAATAGTCCCAATTGTGGCTGTCTACACTGCAAAATGTCTGGCCATTACCTCCAAGGCTGTGTGTGTGTGCCTTCGTAAGCCTTCAACAATGTGAAACCCTAAGAGACTTTGCCATGTGAGTTTGTGTAAGTGTGTGATTGTGTGGTCATGAAATGGCCCTAAATTGTCCTTGCGGCCATCAGGCAGTGCAGTCATGGTTTCCAGGTGATGTCTGATTATCACCATGGAGACATGTGGTTAAAGGACATTGCTCCTGTTAGCCAAGGTCTCTCTCTGAAAATAATGAAATTCCGGTTGACAAGACAGCCTGGATGGTTTAATGTAGTGTTTCTCAAATGATGAAGTTGAGACCCATAGATGTCCGTTTACCAAAATGGTCAATGCCAGAATGCATTGCCCAAGAACTGACACATGGATATCATTATTGCAAAAAATTGCTCATTGCTCATCACCCTCAGTCTCCTCACTAGTGGTAGGCCACAGGAAACTTGCCACTGGACTGAGATGAAACCACCTGGTTAAGGCAAAAAAGCTTTATATTATCATATTTTGACAGGCAATTATATTATATCGACTTTTGATGATGCACTAAACCACCTGCACATCTCACCGCCCATCTTCCTATCACTCCAGAAGAAAGCTCCAAGATACCTCTCAATAACTCCTTTGTTTCCAGCAATTTACTTAGCTGGAGAGATTACATTTTTCTTCTCACCAGGGTATGGCTCAAGATCCCCCATAGATGAGCTGGAGAGGGTTGCTGGGGAGAGGGATATCTGGACCAACTCCGGATAAAGAGAAAAAAAAATTTAATAGTTGAGACTGTTGGATCTTGGGGAATGTATGTTCACTAATGAGTGCCCCTCTTTTAAGTGATCGAATGAATAAATCCGTCAAACTACCTGAACACTATGTCTTAAGGTCAGGGCCGCTTAGCTTTTGCAAGTGACTCACTGAATCTGAAAATTACTGGTCCTCCAATTTAACCCTTTTGAATTACTTTTGAAGCCAAGTATACTGTGATGGAGGCATAAAAAAAGTTTGGTAGGTAAATTTTCAGAATTATAACAAGAAAGCCTAAATAAAATCCAAATGGAACAGTATGGTCTTTATTTTACTTATATAGAGCAAGATAAACTTATGAAAAAAGTAGCTGCGATTGAAGTGGACTTGTCATTTATTGTAAGATTTCTGAAAACAAAAAAATGATTTGGCCTTCATCTTCTAATGTACATTTTAAATTGGGGAAAATATTTATGGAATGCAGTTTGTTGGACTTGTTGTTGCATTTTTGAACAAACAGCATTAAATGGGCCCTCACTCCCAAGCAGTTGAACTGTGCCGTTCGCTACTGGCTAACATGTTAAAAACGGTTTAGACCTTTCATACCTGACGCACACTGAATGGGATTACACAGCATGAGTTTCACATAATTCAAATGATCTGTTTCACTTATTACGTATTTTCTTTTTCAAGCAGGTGGCGCTATTATTGTAACTGAATTTTGCCATATGGATGTCTTCAGGGCAGGAAACGTACCCAACTTGTGAAGTCTGGTACAGATTGGTCAATGGA
Organism: Lophius americanus; assembly: GCA_037951165.1. Lineage (NCBI taxonomy): Eukaryota > Metazoa > Chordata > Actinopteri > Lophiiformes > Lophiidae > Lophius > Lophius americanus. The sequence continues at coordinate 8,403,942 of JBBDHG010000015.1, read as the reverse complement.
ACGCTATGAGCCCATGGATGGTTGTTTACAAAAGAATTTGGGACAGTATATAGTAGCATTGCGCAAACTCTGCCACAACCCATTAAGTGATACAATTTTAAACCCCCCATGAAAAAGGCAGTATATTTTGATTAAAAAAATCTTAAAGAATAAGAACTCCTTGCAATAAAATTTTGTCCTCTGAATTTAAGCCTTAATAATAATTAAAGCAGTAAGCAGCGGAGATTGGGCCACCTGCATATAAACACGCTCTGACCTTACACTGAGCAGTACTACCTACAAATACTGCATACATTTCATTATTTTAAAATCATGATTGTCACTTGAGGTTTACTTCCTCAAGCACTATCAGTCTACTTTAAGATGTAATCCGAAAATCCTTAGGGTGGGACTCTGATCCAACCTCTGAAGTTTGGGAAAGATTGGGCAATGAAGAATGACATCATAAGCACACGGGTTTAATAGCGAGATTCATGCCGCCCTGGCTACGCCTTTCCAGTTATAGAAAAAAACGTTGATTACTTTTCATCCTCAATGCTTTGAGTTGATTAAAGTTCCATTAAAGTTCATGATGATCAGATCTAACCTCTAGGGCAAGGACTTTTAAAGGTGAAACACAGAAATTGCACAAAAAATCATCACAGTTCAATGCAAAATTGAAAATGGCAGACTTCCCACTGACATTAGCTTGTGGCTCCAAGAGGCTTTTTATGTACACCCTGTTAAGATACCTATGTGTACCGAGTTACATATGTAGGTAAAACACACCGTGGGGGCTTCTCTTTTGAATTATTGTAGTGGGTGCTGTTGTTTCAGAATGCGACACCCGTTCCTCAAACCCCAATACACAATAGATACTACTACGAAATAGCTTGACTCATGATGGTGGCATGGCAACAGGGTAAATTGAAAACTCAAAAGTCATTGGCAACAGTTAATCAAAGTCCAAAATATATACATTCCTGTTGCCACTATGGGGCACTATGTAAAAAGCGTTTTGGCGAGGATCCAACATACAGTGGATTTATGATAACCATGTGCTTTGTGGTGAGACACCAATATTTGCCGCCCTGCAGGCCCATAGTATTATTCCAACATGCATATTTGGGCAAGAGCCCTATTTCATATTTGGTCCCTGACCAAATATGAACTGAGTGGGGTTAACAAGCTTGTACTAATGCATCAACGTATAAAACATTTAATTTATTGTTGCCAGTAGGTTGTGCTATGAAGGAAGCTAATTTCAATTCAGGTTGCTTCAGGATGGGATTTTTATCTAATATTTGACTTTTGGAGCAGATCGGACAATCAACAGCCTAATTATAACAATTGAAACCTTTTGCATTTTGATCACCATATTTGAAGTAAATTTGGGTAAAACTCTGCGATCAGATTGTTTAAAATACATTCCCTGATAACAGCAAAACACCCCCCAAAATTGCATGTTCAGATCACAATTTTTCAATCTTCCTGTAAGGCTAGTTAGAGCTTGAAAAGAGTTTATGGTCAATGTGGCCTGATATGGTAAATATGTGTACAGAATTTCCTACTTCTGGTCACAATAGGGTCATTGCTACAATAGGGTCAGTGCTCTTGACCTAATTACATTAATTACTGTACAATTATTTAAGGAATCAAGCCGGACTCACATAATAATCACATGTAGCAACCTGCAGTACCCCAGCGTACCTCTAGGGGTACACGTAGCCCCATTTGAACACAGAAACACTGCTGAGGATGACACATTGCTGCAGGACAATGAAAAGCATAAGCATAACTTGCTGATAACACAAGGACAAAGAGGGCTTCATGAGAATAAAACCATAGTCAGTCTGCAAGCTATGATGTCTCTATGGGGAATTCTGGCATGTAGCGTCAAGTAGATGGATGCTCTCAATTGGTTGTGTTCTACTCCCATGACTACCGGTGCAAACCCATCCATACATCACAATCCCTTTTATTTATGTCATTACTTAAAACCAACTGCTGATATTAAGAAAGTTGGCCTATAACCTCTTTTACGGTGGCATTTATTGTATAGCAGAGAGGAGAGAGGGGGAATTAGAGAGAAGGAGAGGAGGAAAAGATAGTGAGGGCGGTAGGTGAGGAGAAAACAGGACCTTTATATCCACTCAGGTTTCCCAGCAAATACCTGTCTCTGTGATGTTTTTATTGTGGTAATAACGCTGGCCTTGCATCGGATTTGTTCTGATCTTGTAAAATTATAAATATTGATTTTTGTGATAGAAGCGGGGGGAAGGGAACAATATCTCTTTATGAGAGACTCGATAACAGAACCTGGTTTATAATGTCATTCTGATGGCAGATGGGAGTGTGGATCAGTGTTGATACTCAGCATTCTACTCAGTCTCTAAGGGAGAAAGTTATCCATTTCTCTATAGATTAGACTATTTTCCTTATCTCAATTTGTATATTGGTATTGTTATAAATCTGTCCCATTAAAAAATTCACAACACCATAAAAGCACAGATCATCAACTTTATTTTTCTGACACATCATCACCGATAAACTGTCGCTCGCCAAGTGTTTCAGGTCTTTAATCGTCAGACACCCTTACCGGGACCGCCAAGCTGGGGATGATCGGACCACCATGCAGATACTCCTCGTTATCCTCCAGGAATGTTTTTCGTGGCTTTCCTGTCCTGTAGTCCTTTTGCACCAAACAGTTCTAGTCTACAACCAGTGAATGGTCAGCAAGGCCCTAAAATCCGAGCACAAATGGCTGATATCGGGCTTTTCAACCATTGCTGAGTACTTGGCCTTTTGCGCACATTGGTTTCTTTTATCGCTGTTTGAGGGGCAGTCAATCCCAACATTCTTTTTTGACTCAGATGTTTGGGCACGAAAAACAGGTACAGAAAATGAATGGCTGGATAAATGAATTCTGGGGAATGCTCTCAGTTCCAAGAATGATGCAGCCGGTATTCAAAACATAACACAATGTTCTATGAATAAGTCAGTCATTATCAGGACAAAAATAATCCACAATTTCATTAACAAAAAAAAATACCAGTTTTATGCACAACACATGTCCTATGTCTGACCAGCAAAACAAACCCATAGGACGTGATCTGCACCAACTGACAAATTCAGTGTTTCTCCAACTACAACTAGGGTAAGCCAGACTGGCAGGTGAACGGTTTGAGAGTTGAGGCAAAGAAGTGTGAGCTTGCTGTTGGGTGTTGGCAAGCTGGTCTATCTTCACTCTAGGAACGGATTGCCTTTTGTCCAATATTGAGGAATGTAAGACACCTACTTTTAGTGGAAGAATACTTTTCTTTGGGCTTGAGGTGTTGGCAGGCAAAATAAAATACATATTTTGACTATTCATTTAAAGAAATACCCATCAGTTGTTTTTCCTCTGAGTCAGTCAGTTCCTGTTCTTATCTGAAAAAAAGGTATTAGACTAGTTGAGCATAAAGACAGGAAACAAGGAAAATCCTCCAAACTCTGGAGGGATAGATTTTGATTATGAGTTGGTATAGTAGTTGTTATAATATAATATAATGCAAATACTACTAGATGTTACTCGTCTAACAAGTATTCACCTCATGGAGTTCTCAAATAGCAAATTTTCGCCAATTAGATTTTATTAAAGTAATTCTTGTGTTCCTTTTTCTTAAAGATGCATGTAATTCTTTGTATACTGAAAATATTTGTGTTATTGACAAACAACAATTAATGCCCCTTTGACAACAATTAATGTTAAGGGTAGACACTTACCTTGGAGCAGATTTTATAATCTAAATAATAAATCCTACAAGAGCCCTACAACTCAAATCAGATAAAAAAAAAATACATAATAAATAATACTGTTAAAATTGCTAGTGCCTTTAGCCAGCATTTTGCCTCAGTCAGAAGTTCCTCATCATCTGATTTTCCCTATCCGGATATGTCACTGACTAACTCTAAATGCAATAACTATTTCTCCTTTCATAGAATATTTCCTATTCATGTGAAAAGGGTAATTGGTTCAGGACGTGGTGCTGGTCCAGATTGCTTGTAAATACAATTTATAAAACTTGCCTCCCATGTGCTGGCATTGCCTCTATCTGACCTGTCCAACTTATCTTTGTCCACATGTGAAATTCCGTCAATCTGGAAATGTGCAAGAGTCCCTCTTTTGGATAAAGGTGGTGATACCCCTGACATTAGCAACTATAGACCAATCTCCATTATCAACTTTCAACTCGCAAAAGTATCTGAAAAGTTAATCTTCTTCAATCTTTCCCAGTACATCAATGATAACCACATCTTGTCTAACTACCAATCCGGATTCAGATTGAACTTCTCCACCACCATTGCTCTGTTGAAGTTCACCAATGATGTTTTCTCTGCAATGGACCATTACTATTTCTGCAGGTGCAATATTTATAGATCTAACCAAGGCTTTCGACATGGATGATCACTATCTCCTCCTTGACAGACTTCATGCTGTCAGTCTTTCAAATCATTCGCAAAACTCTGGTTCAATTCATATCTTCATCCAATCTGATTTCACAATCAAAGAAAAGGGAGTTCCTCAAGGTTCGTACTTAGGTCCTTTACTGTTTTCTATTTTTATGAGTGATCTTCCGCAAATTTGTACAAGTTTTCATGTCCAACTATGTGTAGACGACACCATCATTGACTCCTGAAAACCCGATAATGTTAAAAATTACCCTAACCTCTCCCATAGCATGATGTTTGGCATAAGTTTTGTTATTAAATCTATGTTCATTAATTATCTACCATACTTAAAGCTACACCTTATTTCATTCATCTCATCATATAGCCTAAGGCACTCCGCATATTTATTCTTCCATACCCCCAGAATCTCCAGGGAAATCGGACAACGTGCTTCAAATTTAAAGCGCCGTCTGACTAGTCTAGACTAGTGTAGTTAATTGTATTTATTCATTTCTATTTGGGTATGTGTATGTATGTGTACATGTATTTGCTTGTTGTCATTCTAATGGGAGCCAGTGGGTGGACTGTAGCTATGTATGAATGTATTAGTTTGACTTGTTTTGTTGTGTTGTTTTGGTCATTGTTTTCACTTGTTTTTTGAGGACCCCCTTGAAAACGAGATGGTTTCATCTCAAAGGACTTATCCTCTTATAATAAACATTTATTAATGTCACTAATATAAGAAGAAATTAAATCTCATTTAAGCTGTGTTCCATCTTTATTTTCTCTGTCACAGTAACATCTATACTGCTGCTTACACTTCTGCATCAATCTCATAAGTGTTACTTTCAGTTCAGTTTCATTATGTTAAATCCAAACCTTGGTGGCCAGTGTTGAAAGACTTAAATCACCATGATACTTACATTTTAAGAAGTTATAAAAAATAACAGTGCAACACAATGGATTTAAAAGTCCAATGAGTAAAATTTGGGCGGTGTGTTCCACCTGCGTCGCACCACCATAGAAGAAATGTGGCAGTGGAACAAGCCCACTGGAATCAAATCCATGGGCCACGTGAGGACTGCCAGTTTTGGAGTGATCTTTCCTGGGAAGGAGATATGATGTGCTGTCAGCCCACGACCCCAGGAAGAAGTTAGGTCCGGGCAGGGATGGAGTGCTCTGATGATCAGGGCCAATGCTGCTAGCCTTCATGACTGTTTGGCTGCATGGACGGAGTCTGGCGGCATGGAGATGGCTTATGCTGCTTTAGGATTCTTGAACTACGTGTTTCATGAGTCTTCATGTTTGCCATGGCGTGGCTTGGCACTCCATTGTTTCTTTCTTGTTTAAAATAATAATAAACATGAGCCTCCATTTGTCAAAACACAGTAACAACTTAATACGTGAAATACCTATCCAGACGTCTGAACACAGCGGCTCCATGGAGACAAAAAGGGCATTTCCGAATATATCCTGGTGTGGTACTGCAGTAGCTCTGTGGCTCACAGGAAGGCCCTGCAGAGAGTCGTCATATCAGCCCAGAAAATAACCAACGCCTGCCTGTCCTGGAAGATATTTACATCTCCTGTTGTCTGCAGAGAGCATCATGCATCCTAAAGAACCCAACACAACCTGCCCATCATCCGTTTTTCGGTTTGCTCTCTGGAGAGAGATGTAGGTCAATCAGTAATATTATTATTTATTTACATACTGTGAAACACAATAAGTCAAGTGTAATACGTGTAAAATATTACCTGTAATACTACTTATCAATGAGCATTACACTACCTCTTTTTTCATACATCACTGAAACATCTTATATGATTCTATGAATATGCTGCCAATATTGTTTGTACTGTTTGTGGGTGTGTGTTTGTGATTACGTCAAACACATTACGTGGGTTAGAAATAATTTAGTTAGTACAGAGCTCTGATCCATACTCAAAACTTTTTTTCTTCACTGGTAACACAATTAAATTAAGTATTGTTGAGTTAAAAATTTCAGTTCAAAATACTATAATTGTGTCACCGATGAAAGTCGGTTTCTTTTTTTAAATCCCCAACAAATCTATTTTTACCTTTTTTTTTGAGCTTTTAGGATCTAATTATACAAAATGTAGTTGTTGATGATCTTAAAGGAAATCACCTCAACATTAGCCTGACTTAAATTACATATTTTTCAGTCCTACTTATTCACACCTGAATTTCGTTATATAGCCTATTATTTAATGGCAAAAAAAGCATTATTGATTTAGACCCTCAGCTTGTAGCATTCAGCACAGATACCAGCAAAAAAAACAATATAAAGAAATTAAACTCATTCTTTTGTGTGAAATCCAATTTAAACACTCTTTCATTAAAAGGAAACAGCGTTAGTCGCGGGTTACTGAGCTACCTAAAGTGAAACCTTAATTTATGTATTACCAATCAAACTGCATCATGTAAGATGCAGGATGTTGACAGCACCACATGACATAGATAAATTGTTGCCAACACATCACAATTGGAAAACAACAACAGATCTTTTGATGTCTGCCTCTTCTCTGATTGCAGGATGAAGCCTTCTCCATGTCCAAAGCCTTGTTGATTTAAGCAGTTGTAAACAGAAGGAAGTATGCAAAGCAAATCTGAGGCACTTGATCCGGATTGCATTCGCTGGGCTGCGTTCATGGAACATGCGTGTCCTCTCCTTAGATGGACGTAGGGATGCTCGGCCAGCATGACCTCTCAGATGCCGACTTGGAGGCACCCAAATATTGAAACAGCAGGATGCAATTCCAGCTTTGGAATGGGTAACATGTAGTTAAATGTTTGCCCAGCTACAAATGGTGTAGGGCGTCGCCAAGTGGCACAGAGACGGATTGATACTACTCGGCTGGAACAAAAGAGAGCTAGGTAGGGCATTTGGATGAGAGAAATGAAGCTGTGGCTGTTGAAAAGAGTCATTCATGGAAGGAAGGATAAGTGGGCAGGCCAAACAGAGCCTCGGAGAGATCGCTGGAGCCACTCTTATGGCCAGACATTTTTAGGCTGGGCCCATATGTGCTCTCACGGGGTTCCAAAAGCCTTCAAGCTGTCTCCCAAACTCATCCCTCAGCAGTCCCATTCTGACAAGGAGAAGGTGGTTCAGCCACCTGCGCCACACACACAGCCAGCCTGATGGCAAAACGCCACTCTGAGGACAAGCTCTTGTGCCAGAGATTAGCCCCAGTGAATTTTAACTTTGAAAACTCTACCCTTCACAGTCTCTGCCGCATCTCACATTTCCCTTTCAAACATGACACTACGGGAAATATTGCCCTATTACACATTAATCTAGACACCAACAAATAACTTAAATTATTAAGGCAGTAGTTATAACCATACATGATGTTGCGCCGCTCAGTGAAGAAATGGTGCTAATAGTGAAATGTAAGGTTTTGTGTGAATATAGACACTGATCTGCCACAACATCAAAACCATTGTTGCATTAATACCACGTATGGTCGAACAACTTTATATCACAACCAGCTTTAAACTACCTTGATCTCGTTGCCCGTTCACCAATTGTCCTTCCTTAGGCCACTTTGGTAGGTGCTCAGCACTGCAACCCAAGAACATCTGGAGTTCTGGGGATGCCGTTACCCAGTCAGCATGACATCACAATCGAGCCGTAGTGAATGTAATATCAGGTAAGTTCCCATGCAAAAAAATGTCACTCCCCTTGACGATACAAGCTGACACCTCTTTACTTTCCTTTGCATTCTTGTTGGTTGCATTAAACAGCATGTTAGGTACTAGGTACGCGTTTTCTACATATCTCACCAAATTCATTGGGTGATTCTGGTGGTGTAGCTCGTTTGCTTAGTGCCCTCTTCTAAGTACTCTACTAGGGTTTTTTAGCCCAAACCAGTCTTTTCCTAGAGATCAGTGTCCTTCCTGCATCGATGTTCCTACTATCCTCCTTTCTTTGTAAATATTGTCTTTTCACATCCATCTTGGTTCTGAGAGCATCTGGAAATGTGGATTATTGCATATAAGATATAGAGTTTTAAAACAAATCCCCATGTTCTTATTTTTGTGTTCACATGTAAGAGAATGCTGCAACTTTCTTTTAGTGTGAAGTCTCAGAAATTGTTTTTGGACCAAGGAACTTCCGCCAGCTTTCCATCTGCATGAGGTTGAGTAGATGAAAGTTTTGATATCAATACATGATCTTTTATAGTTTCTCGGGGTTTGCATCGCTAGTGTCTCTGTGCTTGGTACACGGTTCCAAGGCACCTCTTCTCTCAGACTGTGCACATGAAGCATCCCAAGTGTGTAACATCACTGGAGACGCACACACAAACGGAAAAGGTTTATTCTGCAACAAAGGTAGCAGCAAGTTCTGACCCGTATACGTAAACTAATTGATTCTCAGTCAAAACAATCATCCAACGATATGAAAATAATAAAAAGAAACATTAGACAGTAACCCAAGGAATTCAAGTATAAAATATGCATGAATAATCACAAATTAAAAGTTGAATAATCAAAAAAACTGCCTTTGTGATCAAGTGATGAAAAAATGCCCCACCCCGACTTTCCAGTCCTTTTCCAGCTGTCCTAGTAGGCCAGCAACGATTCCAGACACTGGTTAGAGATGATCTGATACACCTCGCCTTCTGAATGCTAAACTGAGCCAAGAGTGGTTGGCCGGTGTGCATTAATCAGACCCGACTTGCATATCTGAGCCGCCTAATTGCATGGAGGGAAATGTCAGAAAGCAAATGAGTCTAACATGTCAATGTGTTAATTCTGCTATCGATTTCATTGATGCGCCATTCACTCTCGCAGCTCATTACAGGGGACAAGTCAGACCAGGCAGGCACACACACACACACACACACACACACACACACACACATTCACTCACACACAAACACTCTCTCTCTCTCCCAATTGCATAAGGAAGAAAATGACCAGATTTACTTAAAAGGGGATTTTGAACTGGTTATTAACATCTGTCTTCACTTTGAACTAGTTCCCACTATAATAAGAGAATAAGAGATAAGAGAAATACCATACAGTAAATAGTTTGTATTTCATAGAATAGGGTATTGACATCAGGCATATATCAAAAACTCATCTCATGTTCTTTACTTCTACTATTACTATCAATGAAAGTTAATCAGCTTATTTACCTTCTATTAGGTAAGTTCCATGTTCTTGTTATGTCTGATGTGCGTTCCAGTCTAATACTGTATCTTATGTTAATGCTCCGTTGGTTAATTATGAGTTAATCATGTCACCATAAATAACACACACTTTATCTCTATTAAAGTTCGGTTTAATTACATTTAAAGTACCAATTTAGTTGATGTCAATTATGAGTCCATGTCCAAGTCCAGGCTATTCCCCACAATGAATCCTATTTAAAAGCCTGACATTCATCATTACGGAAACGCTTAAATGAAATGAAAGCAGATAAGGAAAACACTCTTTGTTGTCCAGGTTAAACTATACCTATGAGTTTCCTCAAAAAGTCCCATGTACAAACAAACCCCCTGATTGAACTCCTGAAATTAAATGTGAAGATATAACCACAGTATTTAACGACGCCGCGACCCGGCGCTCTTCCTGTTTTAGCAAATGTTTTGTTTTTATTGGGTCGTTTTTGTGAGTTTTTGCTTGTACGGTAGCTGGTGCTTATGTACAGTACAGCAGACACTACACTACTACTACAGCAGAGTCTACTAACGACTCTTATATCTATGAATAAAGGACAACAGCAACTTAGACTTCATACCCCCGGAGATTCGGCCCTCTCGCCAGCATGCCGAGTTCATCATCCCCCGCTAAGATGGCGCAGGTGGCGGCGGCACAGAAAGCAGAAGAGTGGCAAGAGGGGGGGGCTGCAGGCTAAGCTAAAGGCTAACCCCCACAAACCGGCCATCCCAAGCCTATTTCTCGCCAACCCCGGTCGCTAAACAACAAGATGGACGAGCTACGACTGTGGACAGGCTGCTACTTCACAGGCTGGACTACTGTGTGATGATTATAACAGAGACTTGGCTGGACCAGAACACCCCGGAACACTGCGAACACCGGCCGCGCTGTCTACAGAGCGGACAGGACCACTTACTCCACTAAGAGCAGAGGAGTAAGACTTTGCATATATATTAACAACAGCTGGTGTACAAACGTCACAGTCAAAGACACTCACTGCCCTCCGGACATAGAATACATGTGAACTTCCCTACACGAAAAAAAATACTTTGGTCTACGACAACATTTCACATGGATTTAAAGCCACCCCCCTGGCACATCTGGGACTCTCAGACAATCTTTCTCTGTCCCTGGTCCCAGGGTATAAAACTCTCAGCTGTAGACAGAGACCATCAATGAGGACAGTGAAAGTATGGACTGAGCCCGGGATGTTTTTGCTGAGGGGACATACACATCAGGTGTCCTCTCATACATCAAATTCTGTGCTGAGACTGTTTCAAGGGACCAAAACTGTTAAAGTGCTACCCAACCAGAAACTGTGTTTCAACAGCAAGGTGGAGATCCTGTTCAGGGCACGGGACTCTGTGTTCGAGTCTGGGGACTTGATGGCCTACAAAGCAGCACGGCGACGCCTGAGGAGAGGCAGCACTGAGGCAAACCCAGGTACAAGCAACGCATAGAGGAGCACTTTAACAGCAACAACTCCAGAAGCATGTGGAAGGGGATAAAGACTCTGACTGGCTACAAGGACAGCCACATGACCACTAACACCACAGACGGCACACTGCCAGACTCCCTCAACCACTTATTTTCCCGCTTCAACCACCGGACTGCTGCTGACACTCATGCTGACCTGGACCAGCACCAGTTTGCTTACCGAGCAAATAGATCGACAGAGGATGCAGTCAACACATCCCTCCACACAGCTCTCACTCACCTGGATCAGGTTTACACCTATGTGAGATTGCTGTTTGTAGATTTCAGTTCAGCCTTCAACACTGTTATCACCCACAAACTGGTCCACAAATGAAGCAACCTGGCCTTAGTCGGTTCACTGTGCACATGGATACTGGATTTCCTCAGTAACAGACCCCAAAACGTCAGGGTGGGAAGCCACACATCATCCACTCCCATCCTGATCATTGGCACACCACAGTGGTGTGTCATCAGCCCCTCCTGTACTCCCTCTTCACCCATGACTGCTCCTCCATCCAACCCTACGAACACCATTGTCAAAGTCGCTGATGACACGACCATGGTAGGACTGATTACAAATGATAACGAGTCAGCCCACAGGGAGGTGGTTCAGCATCTGACACAATGGTGTTCGGACAATAATCTTGACTTAAACACCCCAAACATCAAGGAACTGATTGTGGACCTTAGAAAGTCCAATCGCACAGAGCACTCTGCCCTCTATCTACACGGGGAGGTAGTAGAGAGGGTAGAGAGCTTTATGTTCCTGGACACATCTACCACCAGGTGGGGAAGGCCCAACAGAGTCTTTACTTCCTCAGGAAGTTAAATACCTCCCTCACCACCTGTTGACCAACTTCTACCGGTCGGCGATAGAAAGCCTCCTGATTTACTGCTGCACGCTGTGGTTCTCCAGCTACACCTCACAGGACAGGAAGGATCTGCAGCGGGCGGTGAGGTCAGCGGAGGGTGTCATCGGGACATCACTGGCCTCCCTTAGAGACATTTACACTGGCCGACTACAACAGAAGGCCACTAATGTTGTTAAGGATCCCACTCACCCTGGACACTACCTGTTCTCCCCCCTGCCCTTTGGGAAGACATATAGATCTATCAGATCTAGAACAAACAGACTGAAGAACAGTTTCTTACCCAGGCAGTGAATTGTACAAACTCACATAAATGCCTTACTGTACATAATACCTTGTATATACCTCTTGTGTTTGACTGTCTCGTTTTTACTTTATATTTTATTATTTTTTTATTGTACTTTATCCGTCATATTTTGATGCTGATTGATTTTTGTTTCCTGATTGATTTTTGCCTTAACTTGAAAACGGTGTTTCATTGTTTTTTAAACAATGACAATAAACTATTCTACTCTTCTATTCTATTCTTAAGTAAAATAAAATGAAGGTCTCTAAATTGAGTAAATTATGAATTATAAGTTTAAAACATGGGTAAAATATGATTATATACTTGATTGATCTCCTTGAGTCGATTTCCTATCAACCAAATTAGAACTAAATCGGTATCAACTGCTGAGATTCTGTGTCTGGCAAATTTTTTCAGATAAGGCTCCCCCTAGTGTTGGAAATATATAACTGAACTTTCATCCACTCCAGTTGTTTTTCGAACTATGGTCTATTTGGGTCTAACGAAGGATCTGCGGCGGCAGCGGACGTGGCTGCAATGACAATTCCATAAGACAACTCCTAGTCACATGGAATATTCACAAATATGGTCTCACCAGAGGATCAGAGTCATGGTATCAAAAGAACAAACCTCAAAGCCAACAAGGCTCATAGAACTCTTTAGTGACCTCAGAAGGTAGCACCCTATAAACCGTCTTATCTACAGTCAAATTTTGTGCTCTGATGAAGACCAACTACTAGACCAACTATTAATAGGCAGTACATGTTGTGAAGGAGTCCCCTAATTGGTCAGACAGGCCTGGCCAATTTGAAGTCCATTCCACATTCCATGTTTGCAGGTTTGTTTAAATTCTGTTTAAAGCAAGGGGATAGTCCGCCTCAGCTCCTGCTTTTCCTTTGACAGCCCACTCACTTCACGGCTTTATGAAATATACTGTAAGTTGGTGTCAGAGCAGAAACTTTGGATGTCTGTGGCTCAGTTTGCAAATAGCAATCAAAATGCATGATAAAAGTTTCAGTGTTTTTTTTTCTTTGTTTACAAGATGTATTTTGATTTCTTTTACAGACCATATCACTACTAAATTCTTCATCTCTCTCCCTCTCCCTCCGACATACCGTGGAACATTTTTAACTTATCTCACCATCTGTTTCATTTTCTAGCACTTATTTATGTTGTCGGCGCGGGGGTGTATAACTTTCTGGTATTAGTCAGAAAGTCTGAACCATCCAAAAAACAGACCGTTCACGTTGTTTACAATCTGAGCCGTGGTTCGATTTGATTTAGTTGATTTGGTTCATCTGGATGTTCAGGGGGGAATCGAGAAATTCCCCCCTGAACATCCAGATGAACATCCAGATGAACATCCAGATGTACATCCAGATGAACATCCAGATGAACATCCAGATGAACATCCAGATGAACATCCAGATGAACATCCAGATGAACATCCAGATGAGCATCCCCCGTTTTGGTCCCCGAACATCCAACAACACGAATAAAGGGTAAACCCTGGACAAGTCAGCACTTCATCTGTATTACTTGTACGCCCGAATACCCCGGTTTGCTCGTCAGGACCGCTGCAGGCCTCCGCCCCAGTTTCCTCTGGCTTCGACCTGCCCAGGCATAGTTCTACCTATTGGCGTCCTTTGAGGCGTGCTCATGCTCCATATCCCTGATGAAACAGGCAAGCTGGGATGGTGATGGGCCCTGCCCCGAGGAGGAGCTAGGCTGATAGCTAGTCGAGACACTGCCCCACCTTCAAGACAAGGCCAACACATCGAGACAATAAACCATGCTCAACTCCACACTGAATGTCATTTATATCCAATGAACAAAAGACAATGAGGACAATAGGACACATTTTGAAGGATGCAAAACATTTTTTAATGATCTTTTTCGATATAATCCAATAGAATATCAAGATTGGATTATGTTTGTCAACATCAGGTTCCCCTGATCATTGTGATACCGGGGTCATTTAGTCAACTTAAAACCCTGTGCCTCAACATGTGTATGTATGTGTGAGAGAGAGATATGGAGGAGAGAGAAACTGAGGGAGAGTGAGGTAAAGGGGTTAAAGAGAAATGTAAAAAAGGGCCAGTTGTCATAGCAACTCCGTTTTCAAGGAGAGTCATCCATTCATTTCCACACAGAAGACTGCAAGGTAACACTTCACTCTGTTCTTTGCCTAAGGATAGTACTTTAAAAGTCTCTCTCCCCCCCTTGTCCTGTCTCTTTACCTTGCCCGTCGTCGTTGAAGTGTCAATCTGAAGTGAAGCGTTCCAGCTTTGGGCTGCCACTCCAATCTGCCTCTCTTTTGTTTCTCTTTCCCTCTGAGCTCGCCCTACTGTATTCTGCGGTCTGTCGCTCATTACACTGCGTTCCTTTATCGTGTCTCTGTTCCTGCCGTCTCTTTCACATCAAATCCTTGAGATGAGAAAAGAGAAACCTGTGATTCTAAAGCAGCAGAGAATCAAACCAAGGTTTATTCTTTCATATTCATCAATTTTTTATATATTTACTACCTACTCACTTGAACTGTTCACTGAGTACATGTTGCATAGTATGTTTTGGAGCTCTAGCTATGAGATTCTTCAGAAGAAGAGAGGAAAGAACACTGATGTGACTCATAACGTTCCAAACCACCGGTTGGGGTCACCGGCACAGATCGCCGACAGGAAGCAATTAAATGAGACATTATTGTTATGATGGAGCTAGTCATCAGCTTCACAGGTGGGCAAAGAGAGAAAGGAATATACCATTAACCATTTCTGCTTCCGTCTTACAACTGCTACAGGATTGTTTTAGTTTTCCCTGGAACGCCAGTTATGTTCAGAGAAAATGCTGTGATGGCTGCATCCAACATGCTCTCCGTAGTTTTACTTTCTTTGTAGTAACAAACTTAGCATAAATGAGACTTCACCTGCTCTAGCCCAGTGTTTCTGCCTCTAACTCCACTGCCTCCCAGCTCTCACTCAGCTGGTTCAATCCAACTTGTCTCCTCTGTTGATCGCACCAAACATCATTTAACTCTTTAATATCCTTGCCCAGAAAAGAAAAATTTTTGAAACCTTAAACCCTCCAGAAACAGTAGAAATGATTAAAAAAAAATTTAAAAACGCATTTATAAAATTATTTAATCATAAAATGTTATATTCAATAAAAAAAAGAAGAAATTAATTGTGCTAAACCTTTTGATACAATAATGTTTAGTAAACTATTTGACCATAATTATTTCATTATCATTTGTACCAAGTTACATAATTATGTTTAGTAAATCCTCGCAGGCCTTAAAACAAAACAAAAAAAACAATCCTACTTATCCAATAGTACGTTCTCAATATTCATGGGTAATGCCTCCTCCTCTCTGACCTTTTGCCCCAGGGCTTCATCCTCAGCCCTTTAATCTTTAGCATATACATGCTGCCACTAAGTCAAATTATAAAGAAATTCACTTAAATTTTTCAACAAGAAATAAAGAGTCAAATGAGCTCAACTAAACTATTGAGGGGGTCATCAAAGGGTCAAAATACCGCTGCCATATCTCTGTTCTATATCTAGATCCAAAGCACACAATCTTATTGGTTTTGATAAACCACATTAATAATCTGACCTCATGCTTCGTGTCAACCTTTTCATTTTTTTTCCAGTTCAGACAAATAACCCCTGCGCCTGTACTTTCAAATAAAAAATGGCTGTTCATACCCTTAGCTCTGCTCTCCCTGCACAATCCAAATGACACATTTCACCCGTGTCATAGTTCATCTGCGACACGCACATCAGCACTAGGTTTATTTAAAGTGAAAACACTTGCTACATACAGGGTACATTTAAGGTCAGCGATCCACATAAGAATGAAAACTATAATGAGGTGTACACACACTTGCACAATAGAGCTGTGTAGTTGTGTAGTAGCCCGCTGTCACTAACAAAAGCACCTACAAACTTGCCTAATTGGATTTCACCGTGTGCTGGAAGATCTTCATTATAATTCTGTGATATTGTCGCTATTGTTGCCTTCTAACAAAAGATCAGCAGCTGCATTTTGGCTCTCCAGTTGTTAAACCGAAGTACTTGTAAAAGAAGTACAGATTCTTACTGCCTATCTTCACCATTGCATGACATTTCTTTCATTACCGTGGTTATTCTTTAATAGATTTCTCCATATGTAAATCACCTTGAATCACTGCTTTCTGGTAAGGCGACCTTTCTTACATAGTTCACACATTTGATTTTACAAGAAAAACTGATTGGACATGTTGGTGAATTAACTTTTTTGTTGGACTTCAAAACATCTGTTTTATATCTGAATTAGATATTCACA
Organism: Lophius americanus; assembly: GCA_037951165.1. Classification (NCBI taxonomy): domain Eukaryota; kingdom Metazoa; phylum Chordata; class Actinopteri; order Lophiiformes; family Lophiidae; genus Lophius; species Lophius americanus. Next base: position 8,387,390 of record JBBDHG010000015.1, on the reverse strand, counting down.
TAGAAGCCTGCATTTTCTTCTGTTTGCCTCATAACAATCCTATCGAAAGACGGGAAGGTTGTGGATAGCCAGTAGAATAGTAGTGGAATTTTAAAATTTGCTGAACAGGGGTACTCGCTGTTTGTGCGCTCTTTAGTTCCCTAGCGGTAAAGGTAGACTAGTAACTGAAGCTGTGAGACAAATGCAATGGAGTTTTAAGTACAATATTTATCTCTGGGATGCAGTGGAGTTGGGGGAGGAACGTCTTGAATACCCTTCTTAGCCTGTCCACTGTGACTGTTAAGCAAAAGAAAATAGATGGATGGAAAATGGAATTATATGTATCTAAAATATATACCGTGCCTGGGTGTATGTACTCAGTTACTCTCCACCAATGGCCATCATAGGAAGTCTTATTAGGGACCCTCCCATTGGGGATGTTCTGTGGGAGGAGACCATGATCTCGCTGGAGGGATTAGATATATAATCTGGTTTGGCAGCGCCTCAGGATCCTCAAGATCAGCGGGTTTGTGGGGAGGGGGATGTCCAGAATACCACAACCATGTTAGGGTTCTCTTCTGTCTACTGTGTTGTTAGTCCTTTCCCCCCTTCTTCTTTTCTGGCTCTGCTGATGTTCCAGCATCAGCAAGGGTATATACCATAAAAGACCCCAATCCGCTGCATTTTACAAGCAATCCGCCTGGTTGAACTCTTCATACTAAATGTGAAGGTTTGACGGAAAAAAATAACCTAGAGTGAGAAGTTGATTTATTAAAGTAAAGTATTTTAGATACAGTATCTCCTTAGGGTGATTCTTATGCAAAAATATTAGACTAAATGGGACGCACAGCTAGGTTCTAGGGCCATTTAAGTGTGGGGCAAAAAAGACATACCCAAGATAATGGATAAATATATTGGGTTAGGACCAAAGCCGTTAATTTAATTTTTGTGATTAAATCCCTGAACCGATTCTATTCTTTGTCTGTGCATGGCTCATCGTGTATCAGAGGAGGGCACCTGAGTAGGGGTCATTCCTTGTAGCCCAGGACACATTAGAGTTCACATTACTGAATGTGGTCTGACAGATCAAATCTGAAATTCACCCGCAATGCATTTATTCCTGTACTTACAGCTGTCCAGTGATGTTAACACAAGAAATAAAAAGGCAATACATTCTACATTAAATAAAATGAATGATACATGTTTCCTTCTTAATTAGTTCATGGCAATTAATCAAAAATTAATCTTGAGCATTAAGAGGATTAAAACAGAACATTTCCTTTAATCACAAGCTAAAAGTAGATCATCCATCACCATGAAGAGAGCAAATACCACACTTTTCATTTATATAAGCACTGAATTGGTCTCTGGCTATTTATCTTCTTAAAATTCTTAAAGTTCACTAGTTGGTCATTTAGTTACACTTTAATGAAGCCCCAGGCTCAAAGTATGGATGAAGGATTGCATTATTAAACCAATATATCAATATTTAATGCACTGCTATAATTGGAAATGAGGGTGAAGTCACTCAGTCTTTCTGGGAAAAAGCCGAATTGAATGGGATGTGAACAATTTACTATGACAATAAGCAGCATGACTCATCAAGACCCATCCTTGAGTTTCAGCGGTAAATTGAACTTTAAAATATGTTCCTTAAGATACAGTGAAAGATAGGAGCTGACACTTGAAAAGAGTGGATCGCAGGTACTTGAAAACTAGTATGGGTTAGTTACGCAATTGTAAGGTATGTTGTGGGAACATCAATGAATTATAGACAACTTGGGTTCAAAATGTATTACAAATTCCTACAACTACCATCCTTCATTTGGAGAGGAGAAAACCCCGATTCAAGCCAACTGGATGCAGCCAGGGACTGAGGAAGGCCGATGCGCATAAAACCAGAGAGTAATTTCCTCGTTGGAAATCGCAGCGACCAACCAACAACCGGATCTGGTCAGGTTTCAGTTAGCATGCTGTCATTGTGGAACTGATCGTCTTTTGGGAGGACGCAGGCGAAGCTGATCCTTAGGGGGGGAGACTGGAGCGTGGAAGTCTGCCCGGTCGAGGTCGTCTGCAGAAGCTTGGTTACCAGCACCACTGCAAGGCTTTTGAAGGATGTTGGCATTTAGGGGAAACATACACAGGAAGGCTTTGGAAGATTTTGCCAACTAATGTGGGAATGAACTTACTGTGGTTGAAGAGGAAAACAATCCAACTAGGCTTCAAAGTGACCATATGGGAGCCACTGATGAGCAAAACACCCAGTTGGCTTCAGCCTGTGGTGGATGTTTCTCGCCTGAGGGTGTCTTGTAATGAAAGGCCAAAACACAGTCTTGAAGCCAAATTGAAGACTTTTTGTAGTGGTGATAATCTTGGGGTCACTTTTGGTGATCAACCCCACTTAGACAAGGTTACTGCAGAGACATCAGAAGCTACCCACCAGAAAAAGATTTAACCAGCAACCACCAACAACTTTTCATTATCCTTTTATTCTCCTTCACTGGTTTTCAGGTGCAAAGGGTCGTACATGCCATTTCAAAAAATCTCACGTATCCTTTGCAGTACCTGGAAGTAACTATATTCGTACAGCCAGTTCCAGAAATAGTCCCATATCGGATATGTCTACTGACATTTGCAAGGAACCTGGGTATAGTTTTTTGTGACCAGTCACCAGTTCACCAAAGGGCCGATACATAAAACCCTTAGTAAATCACACTTACTCCTATGGGTATTTTTTACTGTCACCAAATCATCTATATTGTATGTTTTTTAGACTGTGGGAGGAAGCCACAGTTCCCGGAAAACCCATGCAGACACAGGGAGAACAAGCACACTTTGCACAGAAAGGCCGGCAGAGGTGGATTCGTACCCAGTACCTTCTTGCTGTGAGGCAGCAGCGCTAACCATTGTGCCACCGTGCCACCCATCAAGGATAAATATTAACTATTAAATTTGCCCCTGTCCTTACATCAATTATTATTGATGCAGACGCCAATGTATGCAGCTGCTATTTTAATGCGTTATTACAGAGCAGCTGAAATCATAGTCAAACTATAAATGAACTGCATGCAACCATGTGGTGGTGGCATAATAAAGTGGCACAAAATGGAAATAGCCAATTCATATTTTACAATACCTTAGGAATGGTACTTCCATTTTACTACCATCAGAAATAAACTAAGACAACTGAGGCCCTGTTTTCCACTGATCTTTAGCTAACAGTTCATGCATTTCGGTTTCCAAATAATTAACAGCACTGAAGTTATCTCACTACACACTGACGATGATTTGACTGTAGTTGAGGGGGACTGATTTGATTGAATTTGGTTGGCTGACCTCAGTGTGTGTGTTTGTGTGTTAATATATTATGATTTCAAAACAAGTATTTGTCCATATAATAGAATTATGTGCATGGGTTAGGGTGCCTCTGAATGGATAGGTGCATGTTTACGTTAGTGTCATTGAACACAGCCTTTCTCAAGCTCGTTTTCTCCCCCTGACTGTGCATTGAAAAATTGCGAGGCTGCTTTCCGGCTGAAATACAGTCACTCGAACATGTCGCTCTTCCTCTATGCACTCCGCAGTTAAATCAACTGTTAGTGCTGAAGTACAAGAGCAAAGATCCGCCAATAGGGTTCAACATTTCAGGAGCCAACAATCCACTCCAAAGAAAGGCCCCTTTCTGCCTCTGAGTACAACACCCCTTATTCCAACATAAAAACCCATTAAATGGAATCAACCAGCCAATTCCCTGAAGATAATCCACCAGATTACAGCCAGTCACTGATTTCCCTTTGCACCATCCACTTTGATTCTGAATTAAATGGAGTGTTGGTCGAGCTATTCTGCTTTTGTTATTGTCAGCCGTGTTGTAGTTGGTGAGTTATTGCTTCGCTCTTTGATATGAATCATTACACAGACACGGCGTCACATAGCAGCAGGAGAGCCACTGAAATTGGTCCGATGGGGGCTTAAAAAAAGCTTCTAAGGCTTCTTTCTTTTTTTTTATAAAACACAAGAGTCCTCCTCTGATTGATCCGGCTCTATTCCTCCTGACTAACCACACACGATGGCATCAAAATAATCCACTGATGCAGCTCTCTGAGGCATTTTATTTGATGCAACGCCTTAAATTTTGTGAATACAAAGGCCCTGATTTAAATGATTTACAGCACATATGGTAGTGGGATTTGGTTGAATCAGTCGCAGGAGAGAGATAGTGGGTGTTGTTCAAAGAATGGCGTCAGGGAGAGCGAGTGTAATTAGCACAGGTTTGGGTCTTCAACTCTGTGCTGGATCCGCAGGTAAGACATAAAGATAGACTGAGACGCACAGTAGTCAAGACTGGGAGCTGAAAAGCTAATCAGTCTTCACACACACATCGGGGAGGAGAGATAGTGCGCGCGTGAAGTAAAACAGTCTCTATTTTTTTGTGTGAAAAAATAGAGAATGTTAATTATGATTAGCTTACTTCTTACTTGAGAGGAAACTATGGAGGTAGTATCTTTAGATTGAAGTCTCCCATTACCCCTTAAAATCCTATCTTTTTACCATACCGAGTAGGGTCAGAATTAATTCTTTGAATGAATAAAAATTCAGCTCATTTGCCCAGTTTTGGTCAACAGATTCTGGATCTCTGCCGCTGTTTTCGCTCTGTACCCAGATGATTACATCTGATCCCAACGAAGACTTATATCACCACCAACTGTTGAAAAAGCCATTGCTGGTTCTTCACCACTTGCTGCTTACAGGGTTCCACAGTCACTGACCGGTCAGAGTGGCCGGTTGACCCATGTCCTCTGCCAAAAGCACAGATCTAGCACAGACCTACAGATAGATCTGGAACATCAGTTTCAGAACAAGATCATAGAGCAATGAAGGAAGGTTGTGTAGTCCAATTAATTACATTTTCTTTTACTTTATGTGGACGACCGGTCCAGGCAAGCCAGGGGAGGCAGATGCTTTGGGCAATGCTCAACTGGGAAATCTCGGGTCCTACCATTCATGTGGATGTTGTTAATGACTGTGGACTCTTTCAGCAAGATAATAGTCCCAGACCCACTTCAGAAAATGGACCAGGAGGGGTTTGTAGAACACTGCAAAGAGTTCAATCCAGCATCTGTGTGATGTGCTGGACAATAATTTCAGGTCCATGGCGGCTAAACCTCACAACTTAAAGGACTCAAAGGCTTTGCTGCAAACAGTTTTTTTTACCAGATTCCACAGCAGACCTTCAGATGCCATGCAGAGTCCATGCCTTGACTAGTCAATGCTGTTTTGGTGGCAAAATTGGGACTTCCTCAATGTAGAGCACCTGGTTATTATGTTATGGTTGATCAGCGTTTCCTTTTGGCGCCACAGAGATGAGGCTTTTTTCTCACATAGTCGCCTGTACAGTTCCTGAGTTATGTCCCCCTCTTTGCCGGAGCTTTCTAAGCTGAAAGACAAAAACCTAATCAAAGGTTCCTGCCTTTGGGGCAGGTAACCCCGGCTTGAACTAAAACGGAGAGCAATATCATTCCATCACTCAGCGTACCACGTGGTTGCCCCCCCTCCCCTCCCCCCTCCCCTCCCCCCTCGTTCCTTCTCTCCTTTGCTCTGAGAAAACATTAGTTCTTGTTATATGGAAATTGGAAAGAAATTTTCTTTTAATGGCCTATTAACGCACAGCTTGCTCACTCAAACCATCCATCAGGTCTCAGGAACATGTTTCATTCCTTCTTCCGGAGGTCTACCGTTACATCCAGCCTGAATAAAAGTTAAGATTGTAGATTTACCCCGGGGACCAAGCATGTCAATACAAAACACTGAATATTGCAGGTATATTTCTATGTAAGCAATCCCACTAATAAAAGACCGGATTTGCCATTGTTGCTGGGAAGATGACAAAGAGCGAAGACTTCCTGTTTATGGTGTTTGAGAAATATTCATGAAAATGAGTAACATACCTCGTCAGGACAGCTTGAACCTGCTCTGGAAATATCATGTCGATTTGTCAATGTTCCAGTAGTGCGTTTTTTGTTCTAGAATTGACCTGAATGTCCAAACTTGGATGGTTCAACATGTTGGAAGATTGGATGAATACATTTCCTTGCAACACTTTCTGCTTAGAAATGCTTTCCATCTGTTCTCCTAGAGGTAATCATCAAAACCTAAACTTTGATATGGACACATTAGACCATCATGAATTACATCATGAATTTTTATGATTTCTTATTCATGTTTCATTTTGAAAGTCTGCATTTCATGGCTCTCACTTTGCACTCTCTGGGACCACCTGCCTAATATTACACAAATCCTCCTTTTGATTTCCAAACAAGTCTGACCCGCCAAGGTATGGACTTCACCAGTATGTGAAGATGTGCTGTGGTATCCATCAAAAAGATGATCCTTTAAGTCCTGTAAATTAGAAGGTGGGGCCTACATGGACCAGATGTTTTTATCCAGTACATTTGGAGTCAATAACTTGACCTCTTTGTTGTGTTGTGATACTATTTGGGAAGCATTTTTGCAGTGCGGCAGGAGGTATCCTGCTGAAATAGGTACCTGCCATTAAGGCATTCCATTTCCATGAGAGGATATACTTGGTCTGCAACAGGAAGGTAGGTGATACATGACAAAGTAACATCCACATGAATGGCTAGACTGAAGGTGTCCAAACAGAATATTGCCCAAAGCAACACTTTACTTCTCCCAAACTGCCAAGTCCACCAAGTGCGTTTTGGGGCCATCTTGTCACCATGTAGGCGGTGAAAACATGGTGAAACGATGGCACCGTGTGTTAGTGTTTGACCAACTTATTGTTCTCTTGTGCATGACATGTTGTCACTTCTCCCTGTGCAGGTTAGTTGCCTCCTTCAGGACACAAAAAACACAGTTTTCTTCATAATTATTACAGTATATTATACCGTTTATGATGCAACTGGTTTTAAATCAGAATAAAGAGCCCGGTTGCCTTCTGCAAGGCTATTTTAGGACCACTTAACCAAGAATTTAAGACCCATTTCACGACAATACAGGTCAACAATTTCATAGTAATTTCCCAGAAATATGATCTTTGTGTTCAGGGGGAGTAGTCATTATAGTTTACCTGATTTATAGGACAATGCCGTGGAAAAGAGTCATCACTTCATTACTGTTTATTTAAAACAAAAAGACCTTGTTAGACCTGAAATGTGGTTTGTTGGAATAAGTCTGTGGACTGTAAGGATCCACGGAAACCATGTAATAAATCGGCTGTTCCTAGAACTTTCTTCCCTGAACTCAAAACCTTTCATAGTAGCAAAGTATTGACCTGTGATGAGGCTTTTGTTGTCTAGCTGTCAGGTCATCTGTCCATCCACTTAAGTATAAAGGGAATAAAGAATGATTTTCATGTTAAGTCTGAACAGCATTGATAATCGTGATGCACCTGTCCGTGGGTGGGATACATTAGGCAGCAGGTGAACATTTTACCCTCATGATGTTTCTGCCTTTCCCCCTCTCTTCCTCTTCTACTGCTTATCACTCTTCCTTCTCTTTGTCCCTATCAATATAAACTTACCATAAACCACTCACTCACATTCTTGCAACACTTGATAAAAACGTTTCCTCATCTGACTTCTCCTCTGCCTTCCACATTTCCTCTCCATCCCCCCATTGGGTTTTGCTTATGTTGTTGTTTTATAACAGAAGATAAAGTGTTTTCAAAATTACAGAATTATTCAGAAAGTTTTCTTTTTTTTTGGTGGCCAAATCGTGACGACTAGATGACTGGATCAGGACTGCATGTTTTGTTGGTTGTTGGTTGTTGGTTGTTGGTGCACTGCAGAGGTTAAGCATCCTAAAGATGGAGAACTTGTGAACCGGTGACAGATTCAGGGGTGCCAAGGCTGACTGTCACGCAAACTGCTGAAAAAGCTAATGCTGGTAATCATAAAAGGTTTTTATTAGAGCGCATGATGGAGATGAATTGGCAGCAAATAGGAGCATACACAATACTACGCAGGTGGTTCTAATGTTATGGCTAATGTGTTAAACTTTTTTGAGATTTGAAAAAAACACTAATTGACAGTAACCATTAATGCAAGATTTCAGGTGTGGTTGCAGGAATTTTTTTCCTAAAGAATACAGATATGCTGCTTGCGCCTCGCTTCCATCAATCTGTCTGCTCCTGTCTCCTACTAGATCCCTCTGTCCCTCCTGTGCGCCCCCCACTCCCCTTAATTCATAAATGAAAAACCCCTCTGGCGGTTTTGCAGCCTTCCCAAATGGGTTGAGGTTGACAAGTAGCCTCTATCAACCCTACGCTTCCCCTCCCCAGATCTCTACATGCAAACTCTTTATACACACACTCTATATGCACAAGCTCATGTACACACTGCAGCAGCCATCAGCTGAGGATGTGACCCTCCCAGCAGAGTGTGTGTATGTGTGGTACCTGGTGTTAAACCGACAGTAAGCCCTTCTCCCTGGTGTACCCCCGTCGCCAGCTTGGCCTCAGCGGACCTCACCCCACCACAACCCTGCTTGAGGCTAATCCTGGGATACAGTCACACACATACCAACTCTCTTTCTCTCTCTCACACAAACTGGGTTCTTCCCTGTCTTTCTCATTTTCTCACCTGGACACACACACATTCACACTCTGTCTGTCAATTCACTTCCACTCCTTTTATCTCTGCCTGCGTCCCCCTAGGATCCGAAGGGAAGTTGTGTGGTATTGATGGCAGTGTTAATGCTCCCTGCGTGACACCAGCCTAGACTGGTATTTAACACCCTTTCGCAATGGGCTTCAGTACATCGCTGTTGGTGTGTGCTTTAGTGTCTTCATCTTGATGACCCATAAGCTGGAAGGATCTATAATGTCTTTGCACTGTGTCCAGTGTTTGGATGTAGGTAGCGATGTTGCATTGGGTGGTGCTTCACCACAGGCAAGTAAATAAATTCAAATGTTATATGTCACACATTCCAGCTTAGATCATGCCGAAATCAATTATACATTAAAACACATACCAATGCAGTACTTTGCAGCAGAACGTACATCAGATATCTTGACTCTACACATCGATCATGCAAGTGGTGGGCCATGAAGACCAGCAAAGACTTCTCTGCTGACCTCGAGACGGTGAGTAAATTATAATTTCATAATTTAACATATTTTTAGAGATTCAATATGCATTTTGTAACACCAGTTTGTAGCAGTCTATCAACATCATTGCATGAACGCCCTTTCCTTAGTTTTTTCCTGTGTTGCTCATATGAATTAAAAGCTGTTTTCTATTTTTTTATCAGACAATCCACCCAAGCTATCTCCAGGTAAATAATCCCCTCAAAGACCTGTTATTTTCAACTCACACCTAGTAAATTCAAACGTGGTGAATTCTGCAACTGCACGATTCTGGAGGGATTGCTTGGCAAAGCGAGTACTCGGTCCCAGTAAGATTAGGGATACTGTAAAGCTGGTAGCAATAGTTGCAAGTCACCTCCCCTAAACTCCTTTCCAGGGCAACCCAGAGCCAGTCGTGTCGCAACGCCACGGAGTAATGTGACTATCGGTAGATCGAGCACTCCAAAACATGCAGACTTTGCCTGCCGAATCGAATCCCCCAGGCAAACAGTGCAGACCCCTCCATTTAAATCTCACCAGTTTCAGGGGCCGGGTCTTAGTGCTTCCTATAGTGAAATGTCATACTCATTTGCTTAACCTTGTGCTAGTGAGTAATTATGGTCCTCAATTTTCTAAAGCAGAAAAAAATAATCAACAACATATTAATTATCTTTTTTGCCATTGCCTTGTAGAGGTAAAACCTTTCTCTATTGTCTTTGAGCCAATTAACCAATAACCATGAAAAGCCCTATCTATCTCTTTGTGGGGTTTTGGTTGATAGGACCAGTTTTCAGTGTTTGTTAAAAGGAAACTCATGCAATTAATATTTTTTTCAACTTCAGACCCATTGGCCTTTCCAGTTTTTCTGTGACAAAGACGTAAAATAACATATTTTCATTAACTGCACACCCCCTCCACATGAATACTACATATGTGGTTTCCGGGTCTACTGGACCCAAGGGTAATGAAGGTGGGATTATTGTAGGTGCTAGGTACCTTCACTATGTCCTCGTCATACCTGGTCCTGAATTTTGTCTTTCTGCACCTGCTACTCCTACCTTTGCATTTCTGCTTCCACATTTCTGCACATTTTACCACACTCTATCTCAGCTTTAGACTGGGGATGGGATTAAACAAATTAAATACAATGATATCTTGAGCGTAATTGATTTTTCCTTTTAATTGTGCTATAACACAAAAAAATTATTGCACTTTTATTCATAAATGTGATCTAAAAGGGGTAAACTGCAAATATTAACCATATATGCTGTCTATACTTCTTGTTACTGGGAGATGGTGAACATCTGTTAAGTATTTTTGGTGGGTCCACCAGACCCACAAACATAGGCTGAGTAACAAAACATGAACACCCTATATAAGGGCTAGAGCCAGTATTTGCCTGTTAAAAGGCTTCTGTACAAACATGGCTGTCGGATCAGTGCTTTGACTCATTTTGTTTTCATGTGGAGCCAAATATGGTACAGAGGATTGGAAGAACAGGGCAGTCCACTGGTTAAATACCTCATACCTGTCTCCCAGCAAACACGAGCGCTGCTTTTTAACTAGGCCTATGCTGTCGATCCCGATAGCAAGAGTATATCTCTAAAAAGTCCCCCTCCCCTCTGTTTTACAAACTCTCTTGATGCTTGTGGTTTTCATAGGAAAAAGCCTCCCAATAGTGAGTAAAATATGATCTATCAGATAAAATATGAAATATGAAAAATCGATCACCTTGAGTTGATTCATAATCACCGAATCGTAAATAACACAGTTGAGAGATTTTGGCCCAAAATTTTTGGGAGATAAAGCTCGCCCCATTGTCAGAAATATAGAACTGACCCCTCCCAATATCAATCCAGTACTTCCTCATAGTAATGTCTATCTGGGTATAACATTTAATGTCTATCTGGGTATAACATTTGAAAATGATCCATGTAGAGGCCAGCAGTCAGGTTCGTAGTGGTGAGGTTAGTAAAAGCCAGTTGTGAGGGTAGTTGAGGCCGGCAGTGAGGGTAGAAGAGATGAGGGCACAAAAGGAAAGGGTAGTAAAGGTAATTAGTGAAGGTAGTAGAGGCAAGGATATGAAAGGCAAGGTTAGTAGAGGCAGGCAGTTTGGGTCATATAAGTGAGGATAATGGGGGCCATTGGTGAGAGTAGTAGGGTTGAGAGTGGTCGAGGCGTGGGTATTAGAGGCCAAAAGTGTTGGCAGTACTGGCGAAGGTAGTAGGGCAAGTAGTGAGGGCAATAGAGGTTAACAGCATGACAAGGAAAGGACATTATGATGGCATGTGCGTTTTTTTTACTGAGGATCCATCATTTCTGGTCAATGTGTCCCTAATATGTGATCTGAAATTCTGAAACCATATATTGGGGATTTACATATTTTGAAAGAGTGCCTTGACTGAAAATGGTTGAAAAAAACTAACTTATGTCTATGAGAGTTGAAAGTAGTATGATATTTGCTATTTGTTTAAAACATTAATTTATTCATTATACATACATAAATTCATTAACGTGATTGAAAATATTTAATGTGGCATATAAAAGGTTGGGGAACCTAAGACCCTACAGTGTTGAACATGTCCCAGCAGCACTTGGCACATGGCTTTAGCTTAGACCATGTGCTATAGATCATAGACAGTCCAGACGTAGCCATTGGTATTACATTGGAGAGAACTTTAACTGAAAAGATGGCCGGTGTGTTTGTAGCTCGACTAAGAACTCTTGAGGTTTTCTAGTGAGCATCGTCACAGCTTACTTGATGTGTAGAAAAAGAATGACGAGATTTACCTGGCTTGACTAGTTATTTAATCATCTGTAATTGTAAGAAGACTTAACTTAGACTATGTTGACTATGAGAGCAGACAACCTCCCAATTATATAAATAAGCCCACTCATGACATTTGGAGTAGCAGGTATCCACTCACTAGCAGTGTGAAATAGATCTAATAAAGGCCAATAATAAAAGTGCTAAGAAAACTCTTCATGAAACAGCAGGACTTTTATTCACTTATCAGAGCCATGAAATCAGAGTGAATCAGGGACATAAAGGAAAACTGCTGTTATTCCTTTCAAAACTGTTATCTGGTTATGCTGACAGAGGACTCTAAAATCAAAGAGAGGACCATCGTCTAGGCTTCGGTGTAAGGGTGAATTATAGTACAATTGGTGTTATTTTCTAATTTATTTTTACAGTTTTTATATTGGATTGTTATACATATTGCCATAGATTGCAAAATTCCCATTTTGATATTGCAATGAAAATGAACTAACAATTAATCATATTTTAATAATACTTTGTGATTAACTTGGGAAAAATTACAACAATGATGACTCTTAGGCTTTTGAGTCTGGTTGAAAATAGACCTACATAGAAAATAGAATATTCTTGTATTGAGAGTAGTTGTCTTCTGTGGTTTGAATCAGTTCAATTGTGGCTGACCTTTGGCCTCAGTCAGACAGAATCTGAATTTCCTTGAGGAAATTAATTAATTATCAGATAATTGCAGCCATGGTACTGATTATATTTTGACTTTTTTTCTCACCTCTTCTTCTCTTCCCCTCCTCCAATTCTTGTGGGAGGGTGACCTGCAGCTGAAGTCACCTGGCTAATTGGTGGAGTGGCAAAACGGCCCGATATATATATATATATATATATATATATGTATATATATATGTAATTATTATTATTGTCTTTATTATTATATTATTATATTCTTGAGATATAATAATATAATGTTCTGTTTTTATGGTCTGTTTCAAAACATAAAAATAAATAACTAGGTACCATTGATATCACTGAAATTGTTCGATCTGAAGGAATGGCATAAATGGCTTAAATCCTTTCAAAACTTTAAAAAAAAGTATTTCAGCAGCATCTTCCTTAAATTGAGGCTCTATACCCAGAAAAGATTTTAGTAGTGACAGCAGTAAAAGACAGCTGTTGGGGTATCTAATCATATGACACCTTTCCAGCCATCAAACTTGCCATAATGACGACGTCGCAAGAACAGCAGTACGTAACTATGATTGCAGAAAAAGACGGTGATTCCTACAAGGCGAATATGTTAAAGAATGAGATTGTACTGATACATGGTATGATTCTAGACGCAGATGGGACATTTTATTAAATTTTAAGCCCCTGGTACAATACCTCAACATCTTCCATCTGGCAACGTTGATGACAAATAATTTTGTGACAAGCTGAGCAGATGAAGCTCGTCAACCGCCTGAAATAAAAATTTCAGGGTGTGGTCAAAATGTTTTGATTCATGAATCGTGGAGGGTGAGATGTCAGGCTGGTTTATGTGTGTGGGACGATTTCAGCGCAGCGTCATTAATTCATCTGATGCTCCTCTCTAATGGTAACCCATTTTGTGATTTAGGCTAATGAGACTAGATAATGGTCCAATTTTACATACTAATTTGCAGCTTTGCACGCCACTGCAGCAGGAATCACTTTGGATAAAAGTTTATTTTCAATGTGTCAAACCCGGCTGAATTAAAAAGGGGTCAGCGTTTCGGTGTAGTTATTATGCTACCAATGTTGCTGCCTGTTTAAAGACATCATGCTTTAAATAAAAGCAGGTTGGGGGGGTGACAGAGCCATTATTCCTTACTAATGTAGATATTCTGCAGATAGATACAGGATTTAGCAAGGAAGTGCTAATTATGCAAATTATTTAACAAAGACCAAGTTCAGCATAATTTATTGAAAGAAGCTCTTATAGCTCTCCAGTTTTTGTACACAACTTAGAATTGATATGTGGTGGAAAAGTTTGTGTGTCTGTGTGTGTGTGTCTGTGTGTGCAGGTGGGTGTGGCAGTGGTTAAAGTTGAATGGGAATATATTTATTAATGTGTGCAAACGTTTTGACCGCAGCTTTAAGCCTTATTTATGATACAAGATGAAAGAGACTTACCCAAAGGAGAGACGATGGTGAGATGTTGTCCATGTCGCCTGTCCTGATGAAATGGGTCTAGATTCCTATGGATGAACAAACAGAATGTTTCTCAAATGGGGCAAATCGTGTCTCTAGTGGTACTTCGGGGTACTGCATGGGGAGATGTGAGATTTTTCTTAAATTGTTAGTTTGAAAGGTAGGCATACATTATGAGTAATTCTTAAAAAAAAGGTATTAAAATAGGTTAAATAAAAATGTAAATACATGTCCAATAAGACAAATCTAATAATTTTTAGTTCTATATCAAATGCAATAGTATAATTTTACATAGATAATAGAAGTTTTATTTTGGTTTTGGCTTGAGATTTAGATACTCATGTTCGTTCGGTAGAAACATGTGTCATGGAAAGATACTTGTTACCTCAAATAATTTGAGCAGCTCTAGCTCAGGGGCTTTTAGTGCTGATGACCCTGTTGCCAGTTCACGAGTTTCATTCCTTGGGCCACTTCTGTAAGTACCAACCAAAATAATTATTCCATGATCGGAGATTATTGAAAAAAGTTTGAGAATTTATATAGTCCAACTTTCAGAGAAATTTCTTATGATTGCAATTTAATCTTCTACAAGTAATCAGCAGTAAGGAGGTCAAAGCTTTTACAACTATTGTCTCTGACAGAGGCAGATGTCCATTACTAGAAGGATCAGGGCGAGAGGGAAGACTTGAAGAAGAGTCTTCAATATTTAGACAAAATCAGAGGGTAATTGCGGGGTGCAAACAGGACGTTGATGATCGAGTGATTGAAGCAAAAAAGCATGAAGTTGCCTACTATTTGAAAAGTATATACAGGCTTTGTAGAGGTCTGACAAGTCTATATCTCATCTGACATCATAATTGGTTTCCTCATTTTGCCCACTGCTATCATGATAGAGGTTTATCTCTAGCGACTTACGGACAAGTGTTTTCCACTAACGGAGGTGTCTGTGCCCTCGGACACAAACTTTCCAGATTTTAGTTTATTTAAATAGGTAGTCTCATTGAGATATGGATTTCTTTTTCAAGGAGACCCGTGAAATCCTCTGAAAACGTTTGGAGATAAAGGTCCCCCCTAGTGTCAGAAATATACAACCGGCCTTTCCCAAAACAAATCCAGTTTTTCCTCGCACTACATTCTAAGTCAGTATAAAATTTGAAAATGTTCCATAATATGGTTTTTGAGTCATAGCGTTAACCTGAAGGATCTGTGGGGGCGGGGACAACAATTATTATATTATTATTATATCCACGACTTTTCGGGGATATAATAAATTAAACCTTTTGAGGATATAAATACAGCTTCCAGGTTTTAACCACGGCTCCACCAACTACCCACCAAACCAGAAAGTTAGAAAGAAAAAATAATAATAATAATGATAATAATACTGTCTCTCAATTCAATAACAACTGGAATTTATGACCTCAAAAGAAACCCATTTACTCACAGTACTGCGGACAAGCAGTCTTTCAGCTCAGGTTGCAGCGTTGATCTTGAGCTGGACCTACAACTCTGGAAAAACTCCGCCACGGAAATTAGTAATTCAGTGGGTTTTCCTGGACCTATCTCAAGCACTGACTACTCTGCCAACCTGAGCGCTAGCAAACGCGTACTTCAAAACACGGTTTGATATCGAGGTAGAATGAGAACTCTGCTGCACTGATCATCTAGACTCATTTTTACAGCCTATATGAAGATTATAAATCAACATGTGTGGCTTGATTGAGACAACTCTGCTATGAAGTATCCGAAAAAAACCTCAAATTAAAAAACATAATTCTTGATTTCATACAAAATACAGATGGTTTATTTGGCATTTGATGAATGCAGACTAGTTCTACTTGTAACGTCCACATTTAGTTAACTTTTCTATAAATTAGGTTAAATTAAGCTGTATTAACTTCTTTTGTTTTACTAGTGCTGGCTGGGCCATTACTCTGCTCCTGAGTAATCCGGGCAAAAGTTGGGACCATCATCTTCTTCGTTTGGTTTTAAGGCAGGTTGGCACACTGTCTTGGAGTGTGCACCAAGTTATCTACCCTATTAGATAAAAAGATTAACAACCTATATTTTATTGATTGGTCAAGTTTACATTCAACCAAGATAACATAACAAGAAAGAGAATAATTGTTTTATTGAGTCAGGTGTATCCAAGTCCTAACCTTGTCAGGATGTCTTTTTTCCTTTTTTCTGTTCTCATTGCAGCCACTTCTCTTTGTATTGAATATAGTTGTCATCTTGTGTTTCCCGTATCCCAGTTGTGCTGCCATCTCTGATCATGTTACTCTTAATTATTGATTGTGCTTCTGATTTACTTAACAAAATTTACATAATCTTCTCGTTTCAGAGTCCATTTAGCCCGAGCATCCACCATCTCATTGCCTTTTATCCCATTGTGAGTTAGTTTCCTCGCAAATATTATCTTATTCTTCTTATTATTATTATCTTAATATTATAAAGTCTGAATGTTCATATTTTTCAATCTATTTAGAGTTTCAAAGAACCTGACTGCAATGACAGCAACGCAGAATCTGTGAATTTAAGGTTTCCCAAATTAAGATTTCACAGATTCTGGGTGTTGACCCTTATTTGAACAAATTCAATGATTTGTTCCGCAACATGTAATATGAATAAAAATATACAGTAAGATCTTAAATAGCTGCATTAGTTGTTCAACAAAGAACACAAGTCCCATGATCCTATGCAACTTCACTATGTCAACATACTACAACTTTTTTTACCTCCGTCTCATGGATGAGTTAAATGCAGGGAACCAATTTCGCTACGTTGTAAAACTTATATGATTATATGTCATAATATTATGTTATTATTAATTATGTTTCCGCAACTGTGCATTTGCTTGTTTGTTTGTCTGTTTGTCAGTGAGCAAAGAAAAATGACAGGATGTTATGAATGTAGTGTTCTGAATGTAGTCCTAGAGGGCTTTAGTAGGCAATTTCTGCCGGGACGCCCATTAAAAACAATTGTAGGTAATGGAGGTTTGTGCTCTTTGAGTGCTTTCTCTAGTTAGTTCCCTGCATTCCTTCTCTTGTCTGGTTTTTTGTTTGTGAGTGTGATTAAGGCAAAACCACTGAACGGATTTGCATGAAAATGCACCAAGAGGTGGGTTTTGGTATATCCTAGAGGTGATTACATTTTTGTTGCATTATGTGTTTCAAAGCATTTAAAATGAAATGAAATTAAAATAAATGAAATAACTAGAAAAAACACTCAGAGAGCACACACCTCCACCAAAGCACAACAGCTTCCTAGGTTGAGGAAAATGAATGCATATGTCTCCACTAATGTCTGAGCAATTGCCTGCCTCTAAATCTACAAACTATTCTAGCAAGCTCTCCGAGTATCTCTCAAATGAGCTCCTCGTCTCCTGCGTCTTAGACTTCAGCATCTCCGTTCAGCCCACTGAACCCTCCAGCTCCACCCCTAAATTAACATCAAATGAATCAAACGACCTGTTGAAACATAGCCCCAAGCTCCAAACACAAAGAAAGATCAAAGGGATAAAAGCCAGCATAACCACATTGTGACGTCACTTCTCCAAAGGACTTTTTTTATTTTTTTTATTTCATTTTAATTATTGTGAAAAATTTACCATCACTAAAATGTTATCAACTCTGGGATATACCAAAATCTTCCTCTTGGTAAGATTTAATGCCAATCCCTTCTGTGGTTCTGCCGTAATCGTGCTCATAAATAAACAAATGAAAGGAACATACAAACAAACTAGTCAAAGAGCACAACCCTTCATTACCTAAAATTGTTTTTAATGGGAGACCCGGCAGAAATTGCCTACTCATGCCGTCTAGGACTACATTCAGAACACCACAACATCTTCATAACACTGCTAGCATGGCTGTGCATCTTCTTTCTATCATTAGTTTACAAATATTGATTATTCCTGCTGCATTAATGCAAATGGTAAAGATTCATACTGTAAATGGCCTTCTACATAGTTTATGTGCATATACTTGTTAAAATGCCTTGGAGCAAAAAACTGAATGACAATTTTCCTCTGATGCATCTGGCTTTTAAGTACACCTGACTTTCAACACAAGAGTGAGATCAATCCACTGATAAGGACACAGCTTTATTTCTCTTGAAGAGAATATTGGAAACCATTAGTCAACCCTTCAACCATTATTAGCAGTTGCAATTTAACAACCTATTTACTCGATTTACGCAGCTATGTGTAAACTGACCACGGGTTATTTGTGTTTTCATCTAAAAGCATGGATGACTACAAGTATTATTTATTAGAGCTGTTAGCATCGCTCTTATCCGGGTAAGAGAGTGGAGGGGAGGAACATCTGTTCCTGGATCCATCAGGCCATCAACATCCACTGCTTTGCCAAAATCACTCCTGATGTCCCTAGAGCATGAGCACAGCCAAGATAGCATATGATGGCACCACAAAGAATGCAAAATACACATGGATCACAACAGAACTATGACACCAATATTTAACCATGAACATGTGTCTTTTCTTTCACTCGTTACATTATGTGTGTTTACATGATGAGGAGTCAATCCATTTCTTGTCTGCGAACCGACATATGCAGACTTTGGGCAGTTTCAGCAGCACTTGGCAGCTGCTGCAGGACTGACAGGCACCTCGACAGGCACCCCGCAGCACTTCATGGAAGCTAACAGCCTCTGGCTTGCTTTCCTCCCCCTGTCCTCTTGCCCATTTCTGGGTGCGGCCTGCTGTCCAGTTTGGTGCCAGTGATATACCCCCTGCTGCTAACAGCTAAACGGTATGGCTCCTGCCCATACAGGCCCCTCGGCCCATTATACACGTTTATGTGCCAAATCATTTCCCTCAGCTAACAGCTTTCAGGGGCCATGTTCCTGCCCAGATCTATTCTAATCAGTTTGTTGATACACAACTAAGTAAACTAAGAAACTTTATGGTGTCTGGAGAGCACGATAAAAAGCAGCCTAATAAGAGGTACACATCCATCCATATTCTGTAAACTGTAAGAAATTAAACAGCAAATTTACTTAGTTATGTCAACCCGTCCCGCAAAACGTGATTCAATAAATGGAAAAATGACTGGAAAATTTCTTATTATAAAATATTAAGCATTTTCAACTTAAATTGCTTAAATTGGAAATTGCTGAAATTGCTTAAATTACATTCAAGGAAAATGATCCCCGATTCAAAGCTTGCCTGTATGTGTACAAAAAAGTCCGACCTCTCCAGTTGCTATAGGGCTAATAGTTTACAGGAGATTGAGATGGAGAAGATGTTGCTGTTGAAGTCAGAGTCAAAACACAACTTTTCCGGGTGTAGATTATTTGCACGGTGTTCTTTTAAATCTCAAGACACTTTCTAAAAGGAGCAAGTCTAGACCATACTGTATATCAAGGTCCCACGTGCTGCTCACAGCTTAGGGAACCCCTGAAGGTACATGACAACCTCACGTTTTAGCTACTTAGCCTAACACCCCATACGTCGTAAGAAAACATGCTGATTTAAACAGCAGGACATCCACCAGTGTGATGAATGTCTGGAAACCTGCTGGAATTAAGTTGATCGCTGGGGTCGGGAAGTAGACCAACCTTCAACTTCTTGCCAGCCCTAGCAACCTTCCATCACCTCCTTATTGGCCCAAAAACTCTACTTAATTATTGAACTCTTGTTTAAATGTATTATTATTATTATTATTATCATTTGATTATTTCATAATTTTTCTACTTTTTCTGTTTCCCTTTTTCCTCTTAATAAATTCTTTAATTGTTCATATTTTAATTCTATTCCCAAACTGTATAGGTAATTGATATATACGTATTTTTATTACGCCACCACTCCTGTTATTTTCTCAATATTAATTCCACATTTAATGCACACACACAACCATGCACTTGCACCCACACTCACTTTTTACGAAACAGAAATTTTACGTTTCTGTCTTGTGTTCACACCGTTATGTCCTTTTTTGTGTTTATGCGCTTATAAAGACAAAAAAACGGCCATTTGTTAATTTCACAAAAATACATTTTTTGAACGTTCATTAAGAAGACATAACTAGACGGGGGGGGGGGGAAACAATGCACTCAGACATTCTGGGTTGCACCCATTAGATTTATCTTATAATTAATTTATTAATGAGACCAGTTTCTACATCATCACCCAGTGAGTAACGTTTACCGAGCAGCGAACTCCGGCAGTAACAATGACAGGATCTAACCAGCATTAATCAACTTAAATCCCTCTGTTTCTTTTGTTTCTTCCATCTTTCCCTGGAGCCAACAAAGGAGCAGGAAGGCCAATGTCCACTGGACATTGGAGATGCCCGATTAATAACACAACAGAACAGTCAACCTCCCAGTCAATTCCCAGACAGGCAGGAGGAATTTGCTTAAAAATAATGATATAATTCATTAAAACTCTTTCAACTTTTTTCAAATAAAATACAGTGCTGTTTATCTGCTAGTTAAGTTTCGTATTATACTTTAGGAGACCCAAGTGAATGGCTACTGATGCAAAAGACTAAAAGGGGAATACATTTAATGAATAAATAAGGAAATCCTTTATTCATTAAACGGAGAAGAGATTCGAATCAAATCAGGATCAGAGAGCCATGATAGTATCCAATTGGTTGATAATCATATTGTCTCACGTCTATTTTTAAAAACTGCTTTTTCAAATCACAGCCTGCTAGCTGTGGTCAAAAGATACCAGCAATCAGGCCTAGCAAAATATACATGGGTTGAAATCACATGTTTAGATGAGATGTGATCTAATACAGGAGTATTCTAGAACCCGGATTTAACAAACTCTGAGTTAAACCCTTAGCTCTAGGCTGATTAAGTCTGAGATGAGAAACTCTAGAGTTTTCTGTTCCAGAACAGCTGATCTGAAATGGTTCACTCAACTCTGAGTTTATTAATTCTGTGTTAACACTCGAGAATGAGGGCTATTATAGCCATCACCAGTGGAGCTCAGATACTGCGATACACCATGGCAACCAGTGAAATGCTGTGATCGCCATATTTTGTAATGCACTCCCAAGTAGATATTCAGAAAAGAAAAAGATAACACACTTCATCAGAGAAGTAGAGAAAACTGAAGTGGGAGAAAATTGCTGGGCAAATTATCGAATCTTTTGCTTCTTGTGAGGTGTTATGAAATCGCACAGAATTTTATTTTCGCGTATGGGCTCTAAGTACACATGAAAGCAGCTAAAAATTAAAACACAAATACTTAGTTCATTCTTTGTAAACCCAGAATTCACTGAAGGAATTATATATTGCATCTTGGAATGCTGTGGGATCCCCAGGATTAGCTTCAGCACATGGTGAGGGAATATTATGTATGGCATACTGCCACCGCAACCTCGCCCCAGATAAGACTGGATTTATTACATTTTTTTTTTCATCTGACTGAACGTAAAATTGTGGTTTCTGCCAAGATATGATTAAAATTATTTCTTAAAATACATGCAGTTTGATCGTGCGACAGATAGATTTTATTTCTATGCGTGTTACAGTTTGTATGTGACCAACACCAGCCTTCCTTGAAAGACTAGGCTATTACCCTTCAAGTGGAACTAATACCTATTTCTCTAAGTGCATGGATATAATTATCGGGCGTGCCTTTTTTTTGCAATCTGAGCAAGTCAAATTTCATACATTTTGTGTTGCGTGATAAGTGCTCTATGGATAATTTTATATTGAAGGGGGGGGGGGATTTGATATTCCATGTATTTTCTGGGTTTGATAAGTTATTGGAGTTTGATAGTAGTCTGTAGGGTCTCGAAATGAGTTGTTTTATTACTGTCTATTGAGCTATATCATTAATTACTCTGTGGGGTATCCCTCCAATCCGTGCATCTGTATATGTTGATTGAAATGAATGAAATGATGTAAAGAAGGTCACGAATTTGTGTGATCCGTTTTTCTTAAAACGTTTGATAATGGAGAGGTGTTCTGTTGAACTGGAAGACTGAGTTGTGACAGATAGGGGTGTATTAACATTCTGTTGGTGTGGTATTAAACATTCAATGACATTCCAACAGGCTGTCAGAGTTGAAGCGATGACCATAGTCTTAAAACAGGTATGATGTTTTATAGAGGTACTAAGAAAAGGTTAGTCTGATAGAGAGATGTTTTTGCAGTAATGTTGTTCTAGATCCAACAATGAATCATTTTTGTTTGTGAAATTGATCAATTTATTTATGAATTGCAGTTGATTAGTCAGAAAATATAACAGGAAATTAGGAGCGTTTAAGTCGACATAAGATTTGCTTTTTTCTAGAGTAGATAATCTAACTTTACGTCTATTCTTTGAACCTTTTATTTGTTGAATTGATATGCAGAATTAAGAAATTTTAAGGGGAAATAAAATGACTGTATGGCACATAGGTTCACTTTAAATGAACAACTTTGTAATCAAACTTAACAAATTAGACAAAGTTAATGAGAATTTTTTATTTATTTTTTAAGGATGTGTGACTTTAGAATGTTATTCAGATAAAAGATGGAACTTGATAGAAACACGAGGTCTGTAGACCAGATTTTCATTGGGTAATGAAAGCTAATTTAATCTGCGTCTCACAGTCCCTTACTGATGTAAATATATAATATGAACAATGAGAAATCGACAAATCATTGCTTAGTAGGTGGAGAAACAAACTCAGGGTTTTTGCTGCTAAGAAGCAGGTCAGATGCTGAGAATAAGTTACCATGGTAACTGACTCAGAATTTAACTTGTCTGGATTTCTTGAACGGAAAAACCGGAGTTTCCCTCATATTAGGGTTAACGAACTCAGATTCCCAACTAAACCCACTCTTTCCTTGGGTGATTACATGAGTTTTAATCTAATACAGACCAGTGTTATGAGAGATTATCCAACCTCCGATATCAACTTCAGGACAAAATATTCACTTGCTGCCTTATACATGGCACCCACTTACAGATGTCATGGTCACAAGATGATCAATGTTATTTCGACTTCACTCGTCAGTGTTTAGAAGGTTATGGCTGACTGCTGTATGTTCAACACAACCACTGGAATAATAGTGTAAATGAAATAGAGGACAATAAGTACAAATATGGGTCAGTATTCCCTTCCATATGTCCATCTGCTTCCTACCTTTACTGAGCTCTGGTTTCCCTGTTCACCCTGAGAAACAGGAACTCAATGTTCTTGTTATTATGTAAGCTGGTGCCTTCCATAATAAATTGTAATGAATAATGAGTGATTGTATTGAATTGTGTGGTGGAAAGGTAATATAGCCTTACTTTTAGCTCCTGGTATTTTGTCCAAAATATTCTACATTTCCCAACGATTTTGATGTTTTTGCTATCTTTTCACTGACTGACTACTACCTGGATTTTTCTATCAACAGTAGCACTGTCCCTTTCTCTCTACAGGTGGTGGAGATGGCATGAAGGGAACAAAAATCACTCAGGGGCTGATGGTATGGCAGGCAAGCACTGGCTATGGCGGGTACATCACATATGGCTGAGTCACACTGGTGAGAGCTGTCTGAATTACTACTATACTTCCCCCAACAACTGACTAACCCAAGCTGCACTGCGCCCCTGATGGCCTGTGGTGCCAGATTGGTGGTGTAGCAGTGGAAGTGATGCTACTGTTGGGTAAAAATGCACAGAAGAGCCTTGTGAGCTTCGTTCTGAGGCAGTAATGATGGCCAGATGGAACGGAATTGACCTTAAAGTGGTTCTAATCTCACCCTTCCGCTGGGGTGAAATGGATAAAATTGGACATCCTGCACCCATTGACGAAAAAGTTATCAGAAAGAAAGAGATCTAAGCCTTTTGATTGCTTTTTTTTTTCTTCTTTACATCCTGACATTTAAAAAGAAGAGCAAAGTCTGCTGACTTTAATTCAGTGCATCCACAATAATTGGCACTTTAAAAAACAAAAAAAAGTACAATGGATGAAGATATTGTCTTTATTGTACCAATGATCTTGAATTCAAGTTATTCACAAAAATCAAATCTCTAAGGAAGAAAAATGAATGAAAAAAAACAACAAAAAACATTGCATTCTTATTATTTTTTCTGAAAACCATGTGTGCCATGCGTAGATCGTTTTGTTGTACTGTACTTCTCTGCTCCAGCCGGAGAGGTGTTCATTGGAGTTTCCTCAACCTCTCCCAAACATTTCAAGAAGAGGAATGTCTTCTCTCCTCTGCATTTAACTATCGATTTGCCAGCATAGCCTATATAAGAAATAATTATAACCCTGAAAACTCAGTAGATTATGGATTCATCGCCGCCGCTGTGTCCACCACCGATGCCCCCGCCGCCACTGCGTCCGCCGCCACTGCGTCCGCCGCCACTGCGTCCGCCGCCACTGCGTCTCCCGCCACTGCGTCTCCCGCCACTGCGTCTCCCGCCACTGCGTCTCCCGCCACTGCGTCTCCCGCCACTGCGTCTCCCGCCACTGCGTCTCCCGCCACTGCGTCTCCCGCCACGGATCTTTTGTGAAAGCACCATATCTCAGAAAGACATTTGAGAATAATTTTCATATTTTATACCCATTTACAACTCAGAGAGAGGAAGAACTGGATTGTTATCAGGAAAGGTCAGTTGTATACTTTCAACACTAGTGGGAGATTTCTATCCAAAGTTTATGGGCCATTAAGTCTCAACCACTGGTCCAATTTCGTCCAAATTAGGAGTATATGAATTAACTCGATAAGATCTGTCTTGTATGCATTGTGTTTTACTTACTTGGAACTTTTTCTGGTGTGAGCTCCAACTCCAGGAGCTTAAAACAGCCCGTTAGCTGAGGCATATCCCTCTCACTTAACTAATGGCAGCAACTGAAAAAACACTAGTATGGTTGCCATGGGTTATTGACGGGAAGAAATAAAAGTGAGGTACTTTATTAGTCGGATATAGAGGCAAACCATCAGTCGATGACAGGTACACAGTGACCTCAAGACTTCTCTGGAAAACTGACACTCAGCACATTTTTCAAGTACTTCTCATCAGGTTTTTTGTGAAGTATAACCGTTTCATTACAGGATATGATATCAAGTTCATGGTTAACAAAGAGGCATTTTCAGTTCCTTGTAGAGAATGTATCTGTCATGTAAAAAATAGATAGTATAATACCAGTAGTAAACAATATATAGTTGAAAATATTATCAAAAACTTTACTCTCCCATGAGATCTCCTACATTTCAGTCTGGAGAAGCGAAGGCACACAGTTTTGCCATCTCCAGTCTGGCAAGTCGGCTTTAGCTTTCACCCGACAACAAAAATATTATCCTCCCGCTGCTTTTGATACAGCGCTGTCAATAATTCATAGATGTAGCGCGTTCTCTTCCTCAACATAACTCTCATCCTCAGTTCACAGTAGGAGCAGGGTTACCTCGGCTCTGATGCATTCTTAATGTTATTTCTGAATTTCATGTGACAGCAATGTAAGCGTGAGGCAGGCCAACCGGGGCCGGCCAACAGGTCCGACAGAGCCTGTTATTGTTTCGCCTTCAGCTTTCCTTACTTTCATTGTTTTTTCTTATTGTTTTATGAAGTTTATTCAATGAGCTAAATACCATTTAGGTAACTGAAATAAATGGGCTGTGTAAAGATGCAGTTTATAATTTAGAGTACATCTTAGAATAAGTCCAATTCAATTCATTAATAACTTCGTTTTTGTCAGTGTGTCATCAACAGGAAATTAGAATCTTTATTTTTTTATAGATATAGATAGACCTGTGCCACGCCATGTCGTGTTGCCATGTTTGTGCAGTAGCCTGTGTGGACCAACTGAACACTCGCTCCAGAGGACTTGTTGCCTTTTCAGGTTGAAGTGGCAGAAAGACAAAGAAGAGATCCTTCTTCTATAAACCAATCAGGAAGAAGATGAACATGTTGTCGCTTTTAACTTTTTTTTGTTTGAGAAGTAAATTTTGAGAACCCGTATTTCGACAAATGAAGCTTTTATACTTATCATAATAATCAATCATAATCAAAAATTCCCTTTCATTACACACAATTGTTTGTGAAATATGAAGTCAAGTGTGCAAATTAAAAAAGTGCAAATAACTAAACACAGCAAAAACTACTGTTGTCTCTCATTCACGCAGTTGTAAAAGAAAGCTATAATAGCACTGCTTCTCTGCTGGATGTGAAGAAGATCAGGGAGAGGCTTAATGGAGTCTTTCACTTCCGAACTTAAGGTGTGTGCAAAACATGGATAATGTGCCCAACCTGCTTTGGGCAAAGCAGCAACCTCATTTGCAGAATTATCTTTGATTACAGCCTGCACTCTGGCAGTTATGACCCATTCATCATTGATTCTTTTTAATTCTGATCAAAGTTGTCATTTTCCCTCCTCCTCCCTCGATTTCAGCTCGGAGTTCTCCTGTCAGTGTGTTTTTATGTGTTTATATGAATTTGTAGTTTTGCCACAGTAGCGTATTTGTTTCCTGCAAATATCGCAGCTTGCAGTATTTTTATCTGCAGCTGTAAAATAACTCCAAACGGCGCTCCTCTTCCCCTCTGTCGTCAAGCAGCCAGCAGTGTTACTGCACGCCGGCAACAAGTCACAGCAAAGCAGGGGAGGAGGTTCAGGGGTATATCGATCCGCCCACAACTAATCTCAACCTCTTCAACAACCAAAATTAAATATTCTTTGGTGTTTCATGTACAGCAAATGTAGCGTCTTCTTCAGCTTATCCGGGGTTTTGGTTTTCCAGGGACATAACAGTTCATTTTACGGGATCACGAGATGTTCCCTGGCCAGATGAGACAGTGCAAGTTCTGGGTCTACCCCAGGATTCTCCTCTTGTTTGGATGATTCTGGAAAACTTCCAAAAAAAGGTAAACTGGATGCCCGAACCCCCTCAACCAGTTCCTTTTTCAATATAAGGCAGAGATGCTTCAACAAGTTGGTACACTGTAAAAAACATCTTAGAATAAGTCCAATTCAATATTAATAACTTCGTTTTTGTCAGTGTGTCATCAACAGGAAATTAGAATCTTTATTTTTTTATAGATAGTCATGGGCCAGGACTCTTTGGACGAAGAGCTGGTCCAAGTACATATATTAGACCTGTGCCACGCCATGTCGTGTTGCCATGTTTGTGCAGTAGCCTGTGTGGACCAACTGAACACTCGCTCCAGAGGACTTGTTGCCTTTTCGGGTTGAAGTGGCACAAAGACAAAGAAGAGATCCTTCTTCTATAAACCAATCAGGAAGAAGATGAACATGTTGTCGCTTTTAACTTTTTTTTGTTTGAGAAGTAAATTTTGAGAACCCGTATTTCGACAAATGAAGCTTTATACTTATCATTTAGCTGTCCATCGCCCGTTGACTTGAATCCTCCAGAAGTGCCTACAATTTACCTCTCAATGGTTTCACAAGTTGGGCAATTTTCACAATCCGTTGCTTCTTCATATGCTGTATTAAAAATAATTATAATAGATTTAATTTATAATGCACTTTACATTTGGATCAAATCTCAAAGTGCTATCTTCGATTTGTCAAATTGAAGATAGCAATTCTTCCCATCCCCATCTACGATGACTGTTACTAAGGTGGATACAAAAACAGATTGTGAAGAATGTTGATGTCCTTCTCCTTTAAACAGCAGTTCTCACAAGCACTTTTTTGCATGCATCTTCAAGTATGTAAAATATTGATGAACTTCATTCTAAAATGTATTTCAAATGCACATACGTCTGTCTTTGTGTTATGGGTTCCTGAAAGATCTTTCATTACTCTATAGTCTTTAAATCACAATATGGTCGCAGAGGCTTAGTTATAGTCAATGAATTACAAGATAATTGCCAAAATTTAGGAACGCTGACTTTGTTTAAAAAATAAAACCCTAGGGCGACTGATCAGTTAATGTACTTAGACACCTGTAGAGACTATTATATTAGCACATTGTCTTCAATAATAACTCACTGCTGTGCAAAGTTACAATGTTAAGAAGAGTACAGTACTAAAAATACAACATTTCATCAAAGCTTCACATCATTGTCAGTAGACACTGAAAGGAATCTTCAATTTTCCTAGTGACTGGGTGAGGCGGGAACCAAAGTAGCATGATAGCGTCATCATTGCATTACAATCCGACTGTATGTGAGGAACGTTTTGACTTTAGCTGTTAACAAAAGCTGGTACAAACAGAAACTTTTGTGATCCATGGAGCACACTGGAGGAGGTCCATTAAATTTTGATACATTACCTTGTCCCCATTCAAGTGTTACACCCTTCATAAGACATGGTGTACGAATGCGTACCTGGCCGCATTTGAAAGAATCTGAAATGAGACAGGCTTTGACATACCCGTTGTTCAAATGTAGATATTGGAGGATCCAGCCCCTGAACAGGCACACCTAGTGTCCTTTCAGAGTTACCTTTAAAATCAGTGGATTCCAGTGACCCATTCATGTAATCAGCATTCTTAGGGAGCCTGTGATGGTAGCAACTACATTTGTTTCCTGAAGCTAGTCTGGAAGACTGACAAAATATATAATTTGCTCTCAGGAACAGGTTGGCCTTGTTCTTTTCCCAATCTTTCAAGATCTTTAGATTGATTTTGATTTGAACTGTTCAATTGGTAATACCTAGCTAACACAGTCTAACATATTAAAGACTTAGCATGGACATTACATTACGTTTAGTTAAAAATGAAAGTCATGATGATGTGAACTAGGGTTCTGTGATACTGCAAAATTTGGTAGCATCAATACGCAATATTTGAAATTCTATCAACAAACTCAGTTTGTTAAATTAAATTGGCACAAAATGATTACTGGAGAATTTAGAACTGAGAAATGCTTTTAATTTAAATTTAACTTTTTCAGTTTTTGTTAATAAACAATGCTACAATATAACAATATCGACAATTTAACAAAAAATTCCCTTTCATTACACACAATTGTTTGTGAAATATGAAGTCAAGTGTGCAAATTAAAAAAGTGCAAATAACTAAACAAAGCAAAAACTACTGTTGTCTCTCATTCACGCAGTTGTAAAAGAAAGCTATAATAGCACTGCTTCTCTGCTGGATGTGAAGAAGATCAGGGAGAGGCTTAATGGAGTCTTTCACTTCCGAACTTAAGGTGTGTGCAAAACATGGATAATGTGCCCAACCTGCTTTGGGCAAAGCAGCAACCTCATTTGCAGAATTATCTTTGATTACAGCCTGCACTCTGGCAGTTATGACCCATTCATCATTGATTCTTTTTAATTCTGATCAAAGTTGTCATTTTCCCTCCTCCTCCTTCGATTTCAGCTCGAGTTCTCCTGTCAGTGTGTTTTTATGTGTTTATATGAATTTGTAGTTTTGCCACAGTAGCGTATTTGTTTCCTGCAAATATCGCAGCTTGCAGTATTTTTATCTGCAGCTGTAAAATAACTCCAAACGGCGCTCCTCTTCCCCTCTGTCGTCAAGCAGCCAGCAGTGTTACTGCACGCCGGCAACAAGTCACAGCAAAGCAGGGGAGGAGGTTTAGGGGTATATCGATCCGCCCACCACTAATCTCAACCTCTTCAACAACCAAAATTAAATATTCTTTGGTGTTTCATGTACAGCAAATGTAGCGTCTTCTTCAGCTTATCCGGGGTTTTGGTTTTCCAGGGACATAGCAGTTCATCTTACGGGATCACGAGATGTTCCCTGGCCAGATGAGACAGTGCAAGTTCTGGGTCTACCCCAGGATTCTCCTCTTGTTTGGATGATCCTGGAAAACTTCAAAAAGAAGGTAAACTGGATGCCCGAACCCCCTCAACCAGTTCCTTTTTCAATATAAGGCAGAGATGCTTCAACAAGTTGGTACACTGTAAAAAAAATTCAGTGTAATTTACAGTAAAAGACTGGCGGCTGTAGTTGCCAGACTTTTACCATAAAAATCCCTGTGGCCATGTAAAAGATGTTATAGGAAAATGATATTTAAAAGATGAACTGTTAACCTTTCTTGAAGGAAATTACATAAAAAAGTAAATACCAACTACTACATAAATGATAATGTAAAATATCATATATAGATAATAAACTCTTGTTTTTTGTATACTGTAAAAATAGTACATTAAAATTGTTAACATGGGAACAGTAAGAGACAGTAAAATTAAAAAACAGTAGAAAGGTAAGTGAATTACCCTAACTCAAGAAACAGTAAGTAACATTATTTTTTATTGTCAGACTATAGCAGAAGCAGAATTTACTTTGAAGATACAAAAAAAATAACAGAAATCTACCATAATGCTGTACGCAACTAATCACATTTAAAGTATTATGTCTAAATTTCAGATTTTGCTGGTTATGTAGATTAAAATTTACAGTATTAAAATAGCAAAAACAACCCTTCCTGTCTAGAGAAAAAAGACATTAGAAAAAGGATTTATATGTGTGAACAAAAGCTAATTCATGGTATGTTTTCTTTTTTTGAAATTTGCTGTTATTTTCTTTATTGTCAGGGTAAAGAGGTTTATAGTGTATCCGTTTTTTTGTTTTTTTTTTCTAAAATGTCTAGTACATGCCAAGGTATTGTAACCACAGCTACCAGTTGTTTGTCATTAATTATATGGATTTTTCTTTTTTACAATGTATCCATTCTCTGTACATGTGAGGTAGGATGAGAAAAGATTGACTTGTAAATCAAGTGCTTCTCCTCATGGCTCAGCTCTCTCTTCATAAAGACGGACTAACACAGTGCCTGTTTGACATTAGAGTCCAACGTCTTCCTGACGTTACATTGACGTCTTATCCTTGCTGGGAGGACTATAATGACTTGATGTTAGTCCTCCCTTTCAACAATGTGAGAACATGGGCAAATTTCCAAATTCATGGGGTGACATTTGAGCGAAAATGAGCGAGTCATTTCTTGTTCTAATTGTCTCATCTCACTGTGCCTTCTTTCATGGCTGGAGCTCCTCTGTTGTTAATTAGCTCTTCCTGTTGCCTCTCTCGTTAGCTTCTTCCTCTCATGCTGTATCCCAGCAGCAGAGGAGATAGAAGAGGGAATGGTCCTAGCAGGGACATAGAAGGCATAAAATATTGATGGAGTAAGTCTTGCGGCTGTATTTTATGTAAGAAATACAAATCCTGCTAGGTTTCATTCGCGCCACAGCATTCCAGCTGACAAACAGCGAGTTACTGAGCATGGATAAATCAATCAGCTGTAAACTAACACGTCGACTTGTCCTGTTGGATCAACTTGGATTGAATAGATTCTGTTCATTGTATAGAAGTTTGTAAATCAATACATTCATAAAGTCTTGTGACAGCGGCTCTAGGGGGCAAAGGAGCTGCTGCTCCCTCAAAGCAGGAAAGGAGCCAGTTGAGGTTGCCCTGGCATCTGATTAAGAGGCCTCCCGTTGGAGGACTTCAGTCACGACCAACTCGGAAACCCTACAATAGAACCAGAACACGCTGGACTAGATATCTCTTCTGGACTGGGAATGCTTCAGGATTGCCCGGAAAGAGCTGGAGAGCGTTGCTGGGGAGGAGGACATCTGGAATGCCCTCTTTAGCATGGGACCTCCGCATACAGACCCAGGATGAGTGGAAGGAAATTGAACAGGAAATAGATTTAATCATGCATGTTTTAGTTGTTGCTCTAAATTCTTGATTTGACACTGCATGTGTTCCTTGTAGTTTAATTATTTGCCTTATTTTGATTACTTGATTTGATTAACTATTAGCTGTTATTTTAATGCTAAGTACTCGGAAAAGTAACCACTCAGTATTGTGCTCAATATGGCAGTGATGAAGCTGGATTTGGATTCAAACTAATCCTTTCATTTATTAACTTATTATCTTTGTGCCACTAATCTGATCATGTATACATTTATTTTGTCATTAGTGATCTCAGCAGGAACTGTCATTAGCCACAGAGCCTTCACATCCGCGCTGTAGAGCCAAAGGTGTAAACAGAAACAACCTTGGCCTGCTGGGTCCAGCTCCATAATCGGATGAGGAGTTCACCTGTAACATGGCTCTGATCAATACAAGACCGGTAGCAAAATAAGAAATTCTTACTAAATGAGTCCTTCGCTTCACACCAGTCAGACTTTATGTTCCTGACGGAAAACTGGCTTCACGATGATTTTACAGCCATCTCTGAACTTCCTCCCACTGAATGTGAGTTCTTCAGCGCCCCTCGGACTGCCGCTGAGAGTGGTGGTCAAGCTTCTGTTCTTAACTCCAGTGTCGGCAGACTCCATCTGTCACCGATTTTAGTTTGAACTGCAGCTCTTTGAGTTGAACTCTCCTTTAACCATGTTGTGTGCGGTGGTGTACGGTCCGACAAAGTTTTATTCTGGACCGTTCTGACTTTTTAGAGTTTTTTTTTTTAAACTACTAACTACCAACAAATTTTTCAATCGGTGGTTTTATTTAACATACATGGTCGGTGATTTTATGACTCTTATTGGTTCTTTTAATATCACTCAGTGCAGCAACTGGCACAACACATGACAAAGGACAAACATTGGACCTTGTGCTGACCTATGGTATATCAGTGAAATATGTGATACATGATTAAAGGATCATCTCCTTGATTTATTTACTGTTACAATCCTTCGCTCTGGATCAGTAGCCGGTGCTACCTCCAGCCGGTACTACCTTCAGCCGGCACTACCTTCAGCCGGCACTATCTTTGGGTTATTTTTCTACGAGCGGTAAATTTTTTTAATGTCCTTGCAGTTTTTCACTGCTTTTCAAGATTCTATCCTATATACCCTCAATGACTGTAATCTCAGTTTTGAGGAACTTTCCACCCTTTTTCAATCTACTTGCACTCATACATTGGTATCCCCTTGCTCCATTATAGACTAAACACTCTAAGCCACTTTCTGAGCCGTGGCTTAATGAGACTAGCCACGCTCTCAGAGTTTCATGTAGACGTGCTTGGAGACAGTGGAAGGACAACAAGCTCTATATCTCCCTAGAAATCATGCCTGACTGTTAATCAAAAAATCAGAAAGCAGTGAATACTTCAAAAATAGAATTTCGATCCAATCCAGGCACCAATAACATTCATAAGCCTCAGTCTCTATTTTATTATTTTAACTGTCTTAATAATCCTTGTGATACAGCTCAAATTGTCCCACCATTCACACTCTATAGAAATTTCAAAAAAATGTTTTATTGAGATGATTTCTGAGCATAGATCTCCATCTACATTGCTAATAGAGAATTGTTTGATGAACTAAAAAAATAACTTCAACTGGTAAAACTCAATTAAATAAAGTATTTACAAATTAAGATAATAAGATCAAATATACTTAATTTAGCTAAGGTTAATAGCTCATGTATTTTCTTTACGTTATTCAACAATACTCTTTTTATAGTGCATGATTATACCTCAAAAGCAGAAAAAAAGTCTAATTCCATATCTGCAAATTATATCCTATACCTTCAGAAAACCTTCAATATAAAGTAATACAACTTTCGTTTACTATTTGTGCATAAATGTGACCTTATTTTATTCCTGCAGTGTCTTAAGACAAATATAAGACACTGTTAAAGGGAATTGTTGGTGATTTACAAAAACGACTTCAATACAACTTAAAATTTAAGTCAATTTATGCTTAATTTAATTATGTTTTACTAATGAAAAAATGTGTTTTTACAGTCTGCTTCCTTAGCGATAGAACCCATTACATGTGCCCAGCCCTCTCCAAGCAGTTCAAGCCTGAATTGCTCACTATCTGATACTATCCAAGAGGCCTGTAAATTATCTCCTAGACCGCTCCCCTTCTCGTTTATTTAAAGAGGTTTTTAACACTGTTAGTTCTAGTATTCTTAGCTTGGTAAATGCTTCTTAGTTCTGGATTTGTTCCAGCTTCATTTTAGCATTTTGTAGTGCAGCCTCTTATTAAAAAGAAAAATCTGGACCTTTCTGTTCTCTCCAACTTTAGACCAATTTCTAAATTACTTATTTGCACAAGGTCTTGGAAAAAATGTTCTTGTCCAACTGCAGGAATTCTTAAATGATTTTGGCTGTGAAAAGTTTTAGTCTGGTTTTAAAGCTTGTCACAGCAAGAAACCTATTCTTTTAAGAAATGTTAGTGATCTTCTTTTAACTGCTGACTCTGGAAACTCTGCTATGTTGGTACTGTCCTTACTGGTTCCAGTCTTATCTGTCGAACAGGACTTTCTCATGGTTAATTCTCCTCATCTGGGGCCCCACTTTACTGTGGTGTACCTCAAAGCTCAATCTTAGGTCCAATTATTTTTCAATTATATATGTTGCCCTTTGGATTCAATTTTAAGAAACACAACATGTCCTTCTACTGCTTCACTGTTGTGCAGATCTACTTGCCCATAAAATGAAACTGCAAAAATTATAAGCAGTTATTATTGGACTGTCTAAAAGATCTCAAAGCATGGATGGAAATACATTACTTGAACCTAAATGACAACAAAACAGAGATTTTTATGTTTGGATGTCAAGACCAGCTGAATGATTGTATCACCAGGCTAGGCACTTCCGCTCTTTCAATCGTTATTCTGTCAGGAACGTGTTGTTATATTCCACAGCTTGCTTAAATTTGATAAACCAATGAGTAATGTGGTTAAGACTGTTAGGAACCCTCCTGGGGTTTAGCTTGGACCCAAACATCAGCATTTGGGACTGGAGCACTGGAGTGCAAAGTCAGTGAGGATGTCAATGAGGGAGTCGGGAGAGAAGTCGTTGGAGGAGGCACTGAGGAAGTCGTGGGAGGAATCACGGGAGGAGACGGGAGAGGAATCACGGGAGTAGTCGGGAGAGGAGTCGTGAGAGGAATCACGAGAGTTGTAACGGGAGGAGTCACAGGAAGACTGGGTAGCGGAGTCTTGGGAGCATTAGGAACGGGAGTCTAGGGAGAGCAAGGAATGGGAGTCTCGGGAGCACAAGGAACGGGAGTCTCGGGAGCACAAGGAAAGTGAAGGAGCGTCTCTGGGTAGTTTAGCGACGAATTCACAAGAGGTCCAACCTGATCCTCCACGGCGCTGGGCAGCGGTGAGGACAAGAGCTGGGCAGCGGTGAGGCACGGCGCCGGCCTCGCCTCCCACACCAGTGAACATCCAGGGTGTGGACATTGAACAAGTGAACTCATAAAAATTCCTGGCTGTTCACCACAACAATAAACTGGACTGGTCAGACAAAGGTATTGTAAAAGAAGGGTCAAAGTCATCTCACCGTGCTGAGGAGACTAAGGTCCTTCCTAGTTTGCAGGACTCTGTTAAAGACCTTCTACCACTCTGTGGTAGCATCTGCAATCATCTCTGCTGTGGTCTGCTGGGGTGGAGGAAGCAAAGAGATGGACTGGAAGAGACTCAACAGACTGGTCAGGAGATCCAGGTCTGTCTTGGACTGTTCCCTGGACTCTGTAGATGAGGTGGGGGAGTGGAAGATGTAAACCATGCTGACATTCATCCTTGACAACACCTCTCATTCCCAATATGGGACTGTCGGAGCTGAGTAGCTCCTTCAGCTCCAGACTGCAACTCCCACAGGGTCAGACGGAGCGCTACCACGTGTCCTCTGTCCCGACTCGAGTCAGACTGTACAACAAATCCATGTGAGACTGTGTTGTGTCGGAAAAGCCAGAACTCTGGAACCAGCCATTCTTCTACCTCACTACACACCATGTGTGCATCCGATAATCCCACTTACTACACACCATTTGTTTTCCTCTGATTGCACTACTGCACCTCTGCACATGTGCAGACGTGCAGTTTGCACATTGCACATCTGTACCTGGATTTCTATTGTACATGTCTAACTGGACTATTTTCAAATTTTCAAATATTATATATGCCATTACAGATCGGACTCTTTCCTTTTTCGTCATATTTGCATGAACTTTTTTCCCCTATTTTTACTTACATGTGTATTTTTTATTTCTTAATTTTGTATTGAGTACGTATTTTGTACGTGTTTATGTAGGTTTATCTATATATACAAATGTGGATGAACAATAGTGAGTACTAGCGATAAGAACAATGACAAGGGAGAGCAAAAGAGAGCCTGAAACAACATAAGTTCTGAAATGAAGCTCTATCGAAGACTATCCCCTTGCACATTCAGGCCACAATTATTGCTCATTCCACTCCATTACTCTCCATCCATCCTCCATCTCCACCTAGTCATTTTTGATCCATTTGCTTCATAATTTATCAGTCTCAGCAGCAGTATCAGCCACCACCACCGGTATCCAGACTCTGAAGGAGAATACATCTGCTGCTGTGCAGGGAAGACAACTTTCCATCACAATTACTTCGAAGAGACTGAGGTCGGAAAACTTTTCTAATGGATGAATTGTCACACATCATCTGTTATTATAAATCATTGATCTTTTCTTCATTTGTCTCTCCTCATTATAATGATAATATGTGGATGAATTACAGCCAAATATGAAAGCACGATATAGTGAGAAGATTATGAAGAAGAGAAGTTGGATATATGACATTTCACAACATCATAATGCACTTGATTATAAAGCAAAGAGCATTAATAGAGTTTCTTACATCCAGAGTTTGATAGCCTATAACCCATTTAATCTGTGGCAAATATCTGACACAGGAAGTATGGTAGATTCACGTCTAAACATGTGATTTTTACCGAAAATGTTGTGTACTTTGGTTTCTAGAACAGTGATTAAACTGTGATACCTTAAATATGTGATTGACATATAAATGTCTGACATAACTAACAGACAAACACTCCTCCTCGGTGGATGTATCTAACTGAAAACAGGAATTAAAGACATGACGTGCTTGTTTACAGTCTGAAGCCGCAGGAGCTCCACCGTCACACATGGAGCTTCGAACACCGTCAGAGCTTCACAGAATACATCAGCACAGAGTCTTGAACTGAAAATCTCTTCCTCTTCCATTTGCATTTTGATATGCCTGCCTGAAGGAGGCCCTCCAAACTCTTAGTCACGCCCGTCGCCTGCACACAGCTGCAACTAGCAAACCCAGGCACACACAATAACCTGCATTCATGCCAACTCATACGGCTCTTCAGAAACCTCAACGACACCTCCAGCACCCAACCATTTACATCTTCTAAACACACGCATCAATGCACAAACACTAAAAGAAACATATACTTGTCTTGTCATGTAAAAAAATTACATGACAAGAAAGTAAACAATGTTCCTTTTTTATCAAAATGAACACTATAAGGCTCAGTGTTTTCTTTTTACCTGTACATTTCCTTTGGACACGTCCCTCCTGTGTGGATTGTTGATTGGTTTCACCTGTGTCTTATTATCTGTTTTTCATGACAGAGGCCTTCTTGGGCTGTCTGTTTATGAATGGGTTGATGATCTATGACATGTAGACCGCCGTGGATGTCCGGACATAATCGCTGACCCTCTGATTCAGGAATGACTACTGGACCATCTGAGCAACAGTTAATCCATAACGAACTGTGGAGACACAGAAAACGTCTTGGTCGTGCCGACACTCAGTCATTCCACCTTCAGTGTTAAATATATAATTGAGTTTGTTTTTATAGTTTGGTGTGTGCACAAACTACACTGATGAGCTATCTTTCCCCCAAAGCCAAAGTCTGAAGTATCTTTCTTTGCAACAAACTCAAAAAAATGAACTCTGAGTTGCTTCATGCAATAAATATACGTATACCCAATTTAGTTAAAACATTTGTGTTAGCTTTTTAAATTCAGCTCACTATTGTAGGCATCACATGATGTGAGTCAACTTTACAGTTTTGAATGAATGGCTCACTCAGGATGGCACAATGAGTTTGTTCGTGATTAGTTAATGTAGAACGAACAAAAAGTTAAAGTCAATGAATTGTATTTATGTTACTATTTCATGAAATATTTCATAATATTTATGATTTCATATTTTATGAAACATTGTGTGTGTGACAAGTTTAACCAATTCAGAGTTTCCACTAAGCCTGATTCCTGAAATAACGCCCCTGGTTTACGTCTAGTCTACTTCAAGAATTGATGGTCAGACGTTTGATGGTGGTGAGGTTCTGCCTTTGAACCAACCAGCGGCTGAACATATCAATCAGCTTAATTTCATAAATTGTTTACTCCAAAAAATTATTTACTCTTAAATGTCTAATTAAATACATATAACCTCCATAACCTACCACGTCTAAGGGACTTTTCTTCACTATGATATAAAAATCTCATAATATTGTGAAGCCTCTAATCCAATGAGAAATGGTTTAGCCAGGTTCTCAGTACACAAGTGTAGGATTATTCATTTATACCGTATAAGAGTGCATCAAACTGACTCTCTGGTTCAAACCATCTGATAAGGACTCTGAAACATGCAAAAACTGCGTGTGGGTGTCCTTTTTTGTTAATGGAATGAGAATTATCTTCACAGGATGTGAATTATGTCGTAATGGATGAATTTAGGATGTTTTGGTGCCTGCACTCACCATAAATACAAGGGGGGAAAATATGATTGTGTGTGACAAGGTGCTGGATTCAGTGATGAATCCTCGTTATAGATCCGTACACCTGTCCATTTTTCCTGCTTACATCATCAACTTCAAGACAAATTGTTCACTTGCTGACCATTATGTATCCCACCTGCTGAGAAGATAAAAAATGTTAATCTGACTTCACCTGTCACTAGTCAGAATGTTGTGGCTTATTGGTTTAAGTTCTCTGCTTAACTGGGTACCATCCATTGCAAAACTGACCTCAGCAGCAGAAGCATTGACAAACCAAAAACTACAACTTTAGTTAAGATAACCTTGAAGTTACATAAGGAAACAAAATGTGCTACTGATATAACTCATTTACATTAATGTACGTCTTTGTGTGCAATGTGGGTATGAATGGATGTCCCACTGCACTGGATGGGCTTACCAACATCTTTTGTTGTTGTCCTGCTCCAAATAAAAGCGATATACATGTTCTGCTGAGATTCTCCAAACGTCAAATGTCCGGGTGTCAGCGGGACATTGATGCACAAGAGAAAGAGAAAATCACCATGGCTGTATGATCCAAAGCTGTCTGGCCCCCTCTCCAAATATTGGTGTGACTCTAGATGTGACGTTATTTGGTCAGTGACTTCCATTACAAGTTAAACAATATCGTCTGCTATATCTGGTCATTGTTGGTAACTTAAACAGGAGGGTCAATTAGACAATCGTTGGTCTGAACGCAGTCTTAAATCGTTTAATCGTCATTGCAGGTGAAGGCTCAGGGCAGTGGTTCACACACTTTTTCTAATATGTAGCCCTTTGGATTTCTTTTTGCAACTCATTATCCCCTGATGAAAATGCATTGCACTAATTCTTCTCAGTACATTTTCTTTCAAAACATTTCGGAAGAATGTTTAATTTAACATAAAATTCATAATCCTCCTCCGTACATTTGAAATGGGACTTCGGTATATAAAATGTAGATTATTGGACTTTAGTTGAATTTTTTTTTATTGAGTTTATTAAAGTATGATATTTTCGTAATCACACATGAATGATTTTTTTCTAATTATCTCATGTACCCCCCTGCCGTACTCCAAAGTGCTTCTAGGGCAAGCATATCCCCATTTGAGAAACAGAATAATTGCCCTCCTGAACGTCTTCTCAATGTAAGGGATGTTTGGGTTGTCAGTTCAGAAAGTAGATGTATTTAATGCAGCTTAATCCATGTGCACTATAAGATAGCAGCTATCTCTGCTAGTAGGATCCATCAACTCAATCCTTTCTGCATAATTTGTCTGATTGTAGTATCAAGTATGTCTTGAGTCTAAAGTTGGAAGAAGTCCAGAAAAAGAAAGAAGAAAAAAAAAAAAACATTTGCGACTAAAAAGGAAATTATTTGTGTGTTTTAGCTTGTGTATTTCAACAACTTCTATTTTAAAGTTTGTCTCCTCACCTCAGATTCAAATAAACTTTCTCAATGTATTGGATTATTTTTCTTCCTCTGATGTCTGTTATTTCCATCCTGTGTGCGCCAATCAAATGTAATCAAAATGAGTGCAATACAATTAGAAGGTAAATGTCAGTTGAAGTCAAGAAAAATTACTTAGCTGGCTGTGCCGTTTCTATGGAAACGGGCTCCTGATAACTGAAGACCTTTACATTTACTCCCAACTCGCTTTAGCTGGGCAAACAAAGTTTGTCTTTCAGCCTCTCCCACACTTTGAAGTATGTTTAGTAATCCTGCTTCTGTAAAGTGCTTGTGCAGTTGTGCATAAGATTAACTTTCTTACTCTGAACACAACAGCAGTGAGAGCTGCTGTTCGCTCCCACACTCTTTGTTCAGTGGGCTACCCGACCCGGTCTCATTCCCTGGGAGTCAAACACCTTAGCACATAACTTAGAATGTAGTCAATTGTGATGGGATGAGATGCACCACAGCTCTGAGAGCTATATAAGGACTTTTCCTTTTGTTTTGCGTCATAAAGTTTTTATTTTTGCAATATTTGGTGATACACTTAATGAACTAAAACATCATATCGAATTAATTATGTCAACTGGTCCCAAGAAACCAGGCTGAATAAAAAATCCCCTTCTTTTGTCAAAGATGCAACTATCTAGTTCCAACATAAAAACACTCATGCAATGCGAATTACACCCATGTTTCATTTATTAGACACAATTATGTTGCATGTACGAAACAAAATAGTGTTGATTTTAGTGATATTTACTAAAAAGTCATGTAATCCACAAACACTTAACATTAATGCAATGAAACCCCCTTCTTTCAATTCTCTAAGATGCAACTACTTAATTCTTTCAACACTGTTATGTAAGAACATTCATGTTGTTTCTTTTCTCTTCTGATAAGTTATTGAAATCATAAATGGGACCCCTCTATATGACATCATATATGATATCAAGATATGATGTTATTATCATACAATCATGAAATTTCTGTTTTTTTATTGATACTCTTCTACTTATCGTCAAACAATTTACACATTGTAAATAGAATGTAGTCTGATTTACCAATCCCTTAAAAATGACCGAAGTTGATACCTTGGCAAAAAATACATGAATAATAATAAGAAAATCTAATAATATATTTTTCTAATAACGTGAGACTCTTATCTGAGATTTAGTGAATTCTTCTCCATACAAATTTATCACCTTACGTAATATGTACTAACCGTAAAATGTTTTATTCCCTTGTAAATTACAGTTGTATTAGTGTAAATGTCTATTTTCATAGAATATTTGCCTATTTTATTTACAAGAAATAACAATGTGCACACATGAAAAATGAAATAATATTTTCACTCCAAGTTCTGTGCCTCGACTGCCACATACATTTAACTGAAGCCGTGCAGGACTGCATGGTGATTCTGACTTTGAGTGGAGCATTCCTTTGAAAATGGCCCCAAATAGTCCAATTAATCAACAAGCTTACACAAATCCCAGATCTTACCTGATCTTATCTGAGATTCTCCTAATTTTCCAAATCTGGCGTCAGAGCCTTACTGTCCAAATTCCACAGCAATTGTTTACAATTGCGCGTTACATCAACCAGCGGCGGCGACGACGAGCGCTGGAGGGGCCCGGATCGATGAAGAAAGTCAATGAAGAAGACTGAATGTATGCAGAGGGAGAGTCAGGGGAGGGACAGCTGTGGGTGTGTGTGGGTGTGCTGGGGGAAGGGTTATTTAACAAACCCTGGCTCTATTCATATTTATAGCCTTCCAAAATATTCATAGAAAACTGGCCTCCCATGTTTTCTTTTTCATGCTCACCTCCCCGGAACATATTTTAGCCGCTTTGACTAAAAAAGCTCACCTCATTTAATGATGCTCTACAGCCTTGTAGCCTCTCCAACTATCTGCTACATGCGTTAGCATATTGCTGCCTTGCCCCGTGTGTTTCGGCAGCACTACGGTGCGTTCATATGAGTGCGCATGTGAGTGCATAAATATGTGTGTTGTGTGTCAGTCCGTGAAATGCCGAGGCTCTAATGTCACCCTTGGCTAATTCTTCATATAAATGTGAAGACGGGTGATGCTGCATGCTTGGCTGTGCAGAGGAGACTGACTCTGAATCTGCTGAGCCCTGATTGGCTGCAGGTTTCGGCTCAGTATAGAGGCTGAGGAGATTCACTGAGTGTGACAACATGGTATTCACAATAAAAATAAACAAATTTACATTCAGAGAATTTTAAAATATGGCGTTTTCAATCCTAATTCAATATACCAGATTTTTCCGAGGCAATGCATTT
This sequence comes from Lophius americanus, assembly GCA_037951165.1. Classification (NCBI taxonomy): domain Eukaryota; kingdom Metazoa; phylum Chordata; class Actinopteri; order Lophiiformes; family Lophiidae; genus Lophius; species Lophius americanus. The sequence goes on along the minus strand of JBBDHG010000015.1, from coordinate 8,345,239 downwards.
CACTACGTGGCCAAGACGATGACTAGAAGTAAATAGCGCCCCTTAACTCAACATTTTGGCCAGGGTCAGACTAATTACTGTGTCATGATATAAATATCCCTTCCAGAAACTAAACACGTCATTCCAGTCGACAATCACAGTGCATATGCTTTTTCTCAGCTTCATCATATCACCATCACCAATCACCACAAGTTATTCTCCTCCAGGGGAAAGACAAAGGATCACAGGATGACTCACCATGGTGACTTCTTCCTGCTGGGATCCAAAGTGCCAGAACCCTGTCCTCCTGTTCACAATAAATGTAATCTGCCTTCAAATTCTCTCATTATCTAGTTTCTCTTGACTTGGCTTAATATCTAAAATAGATTAAGTCCCAAATGAAGGGTTAATGCTTGACTAAAAACTAAAAATGAATAAGTGTCCACAGACTTATTCCTGACGCGAAAGAGAATTTCGTCAATTTAATCACCATATCACGTTTTTTTATTTCAAAACAGTGGAAAAGCCAATATTTATGAATATTTATTGCCGCTGGGAAGCATCAGTGTTAACAAAATAAAAAAACTAAAATCAAGTAACTGATTGGATGAATGTTAATATAATACTTTACACAAAAAGTAAAGTAGGGATATGACTATTATGGTGTGACTTTTCATTGGGTCCACAGTAGCAAGTAGTTTTGATCTTCTGTGGCAGGTACTAACTACTTCAGAACAGGAACACCCAGCAAGACCTGCAGTTCTGGAGATGCTCTGAATCATTTTTTCTTTGTCAAAATTGCTCGGATCCCTGTGCTAGTCCATTTCTCAAGCTTCAAACTAGTTTATTTCCAGATCGAATGCTCCAAACAATCTCCAAACAAATTTAGTCCAAAATTGATGCAAATACTTTTTTACGAGAAACCCTATTTTCCTGACATAACTCAAACAATTTTTTGCATCATTTTCAAATTTTTTACCAACATAGACCGTAGTGTGAGGAATAACTAGATTGATTCTGGGAAAGATGTGTACAATATTTTTAACACCAGGGGGAGCTTTATTTCCAAATAATTCAGGCCATAAATTCTACTACAAATTTGGTGTATATGAATCGACTCGAGGAGATCTATCTTGCATAGACAACACTTTATTCTCGTAGTTTATATTTTACTGACTTCTGGGTGCTATCTTTATGAAAAACTACTGTTGACATATCTTCAAATTTAATTTGAGGAGTTCAATCTGGATGATGGCTTGTACAACACGGGGGATTGGGGACCTTTCGGGGAAATAACCTTGCTGTCGGAGACGGAAAGAATAGGCTTATAGTTTCATGTTTTCTTTTATTTATCCAAAGCCAAAATGAAACTTATTAGAAAATCTTAATCCACTGTCTTTATAGCAGATCACACATTTGCTATGATCCACATTTGGAAAAAAAAAAGTTGCAAAAACTTCCAACCTGACTTTTCACCTTTCATTTATGTATCTCTTGGCTTAATTTCTCAAATTAAAAGGTGACAAACGTTTTCTTGCTACAAGTGCTCATTCAGTCCCTGCCATCAATAAGCGATCAATCAAACGCCGTGATAAGTCAGTGACGTCAGCTTTGATGGCCTGAAGACAGAAACGCTCTCACTGTCACCTACACAACCTACTGCAGTTATTTTCTTGCTTCTCTGATTCACTGTTTGGTCCACTCAAGATTAACTGTCAACTGGATATCTTTTTCAAGTTCTTCCTTCGGACATATTATTCAGGTAGTGTGTTCACTCTGTGAGTGACTCATCTCATGTTTCAGCAGCCTCGTTCCGGCACATGAACCTCTACCTGCTGTAATCTAGTGGCAACACTTTATCCCTGGGTCGCAGCTGAAAGGATAGAACACAACCAGTCCTACTACTACACTCCACCATTCCTGTTGTCTAACTCCAGCTCCTGGTGTGTTTGTGTATGTGAGTTTGTGTGTGTGTGTTTGTGTATTTGAGTTTGTGTATGTGGTATTCAGCTCCTCCTCCTTGAACAGCCTCAGCATGCAAATCCAGGATCTGCTTTATTAAATATTTCTGCTCTCACACACAGGAATGCATCAGTATCAGTAAACACAGTCTGAGTAACTAAACAAAGATGAAACCCCAGAATACCATTCTGTCTTTAAGGTTTTGTGAGACCAAAAAACAAACATTCAGTGGCTGTAAAAGGAGGAAGAGTAGCAGGCAACATTTTCTGAACCCTGTAGAAGTTTGGTCTGGGTCACAAGAGGGTGAGGCCAAAATGATTACCTTTTCTAATTGGGGATTGGCCCAAAGTCAGAAAAATATTGTATGTAACAATTTTCACATCATACACTGGAAATCTCCTGTATGAAATGTGCATCATAAGGGAGTCATAGAGTAATTTTTCCAATCTAAAGGACCTACGAAGGCCTTGGTTGTTCATGGCCTGGCAGCACTAAGTGCTGCTAAATCAGACAGTCTGCTCTACAGATAGATTTAGGCAGATTTATTATGAAATGAAAATGAGGAAAAGAAAGCAGAATACGCAATAAATATGCCAGTAAGCTAGCTAGAAACAGAAAAAGTCATATCTTCACCAAAACACCACAAAATAGCCAGAAACTTGAATTGAACTTTTATTGAGGATGTCTCTGCTATTTGCCCAAAAGAAACCGTGATGACACAGGTTTCACAAGCCTCTACATTACTATAAAAGTTTCTTATATACCTGTATTTTTTTATTTTTTTATTGATTTTCAGGTTGATTTATGTTATTAAATGTATCAATTTAAATCCACGATATACACCTATTGCCTTACTAACTCTGCTATAGTCTACTAAATTAATTCTGATAAAAACATTTGAAAAACTTGCCATTAAATAATTTGATTTTGGTAACATCATTCTATTTCTGTAATGTAAAGTGTTCAATCTTTGTTGTCACCCACAGCAAGTGTATATCCAAAAAAAGTCACCAATCCCCACCATTGCGCAAGCAATTCCCCTAAAAGAACTTGTATTTTCCGTAAAAAAGCTTCCCCTAGTGAAATCTAAACTATTAGAGTAAAATATGATATATAATAGATAATTTGCCTTACGTTGATTCATATGCATCAAGTTTACACTAAATTTGACCAGTAATTGAAAAATAATTGCCCAAAAACTTTTGGAGATAAAGCTCCCATATAAAAAAGTATTTTCAAAAACCAATCTAGTCATTCCTCGCACTAAGGTCTTTTATATCCCACATAGTTTTCAATCAGGTAGAAATGAGTCTGGATCTTATTGGGTTAATAAATGATGCTTTCACGCTCACTCTTGCAGTATGCAGAGGGGCTTCAATTACCCCAATGCAAACTGTTTTGGAAAAAATAAATACTGAATATTTAGTTTGCACTTTCTCTTAAACAAATAGAAAGACAGTAAGAGTCAATATATTTACATCCCTGAAAAGTCACCAGATTGATTATGGGAAAGGTCACTTGTGTATTTCCGATACTAAGGGGAGATTTATCTCCAAAAGTTTTAGAGCCAAAACTTAGCAACTGTTGGTCTGATTTATTTCGAAATTGGTGTATAAGAATCGCCTTGAGGAAATCTATCTTTAATATATCATATTTTACTCTAACGGTTCGTAATTTACTCACTAGCAAGAGCTTTTCACACTGTTACTAACTAATAACTTTCTAATCGATCCAATTTAATCAAAATTGGTGCACATGAATCAACACAAGGAGGTCTATCGTGTATTAATCATATTTCTACAGACCGATTGGAGCGCTTTCTATGAAAAACACTTTCCTTCAGAAATAACTTCAAATTTAATTTGAGGATTTCAATCAGGGAGATTGAGGATTTGAGACCCCTCTAAAATATCTAAGAAAACATAAGTTAACAAATTCCATTGGATTGAATATGATAGCCGATGTAATAATAAAATAAATCAAGAACAAATAAATCAAAATGATAAAAAAAAAAATATATATATATATATATATATATATATATATATATATATATATATGTAGAGGAAAATAAACACAAGACATAACATAAATGGAAATGAAATAAACTTAAAAATGTAAAGTCCTTAATACAATGTAGAAAATCCACATATAGTTACTTTTTATGTCACTATAATTATTAGTTTAATATTTCTGGTGGTTGGATGGCTCAGAGCTCTTCAGGGGGGAAGAGCGTTGACTCACCGCACCCCTGGATTAAGGATACTGCAAAGGTAGGAAGTGTCAGAAGCCCTTTCCTTTGACCTCTGATTGTATGTCAAAATAAAGTCCAAAACAGAAGAATTATTCAATACCATTTTAATTCAGAGAATCCTTAATGAATTTTGCTACACTGTCTTCTTCATACCCCTAAAATGTCTAAGTTTGGCCAGAGGATTTCTTTTTACAATTTTGTGGGAATAAAATCTGCAGACAAACAAACAATTCACTATCACAGTTAAATCCTAAATTCTGCCAAACCATTTCAATAGAGTAAAATTCCAGTCCACGTTTGTCTGCAGCCTGTGTGTGTGTGTGTTTGTGTGTGTAGCTGTCAGAGCGAGTGTGTGTTGGCCGCCTCTTTGTGATGTGAAGGACAGGCGACGCGGCGTGAAACGATGAACACAATGCCCTGCTAGCCTGCAGCGCTGCACCACGCCTGACTGTAAATAGCAGGCACACAAACACAGGTGTTATGACCTGGGCAGGTGTTTGCTGGTGCACCCATGTGTGTGGGTGTGTGTGTATGTGTGTGTGTGTGTGTGTTCAAGCATGCCTAACTCAATCAAAAGCTCCAGTAGCTTCAGACGAGACGCTGTTGTTGAAATAAGTGATTTACTAGAGCGATTAAATTCTGCCACTGTTGGACGTGTTGATTTCTGTGACTGTTAGACGCACATTTTCATGGTTTCTTCATCCATCCATCGCCCCTAACATCAAATCCAGCTGAGTAGATTCAACTAAATTTGGAGGTAATTTGCATGCTTTCACTTTTTTCCTTTTTTTTCTTTGGATTTAGAATGTGTTTGCTATCTGAGTATTTAGTATTTAAACTAATAAAGTATTTTTTAACATAGTTCCTTGGATTATTCCGGACTGCCTCCCTCAAGTCACACATTTCTTACAGTCAGTTGGATAATCATTGCTGGAATTAGTTATATTCATCTATATTTTGATTAATAATTGGAATGAGGGGATTTATACTATTTTAGCTGCAAGCAGTGTTGAACAGGCCCTCATTCCTGGCCAGCTGCCACTGGGCTGTTTATCACTTGCATTTAGACACAAATATGACAGCTGAACTTACATCTTTACATTATCATTCAATGATAATAATATCATTTCAATGAGGCTTACTTTCTTTTGTCAACAGGTGGTGCTTTGACTGTTACTGAATAACATCATAGGGACGTCTTCAGAGCCGGAAAAAAATGTTGATTTATTTTCATCCTCTATGATTTGAGTAGATTTTTTATCAAATTTCATCAAGATTTGTCAAAGTACAGCGTCTGGAGACGTCAAAAAAAATCACCCCAAAATTCCACATATTGATAGATCCTGGAATGAAAAACATGAAGACCAAGTGCCATAGTTCTAGTTGAATATAAGTCCAATTGGGAGGTTATTATTAATTAATCAAATGAGTAAATCAAAACTTCTTAAGAGAAAGGACCAAGTATAAGCTGAGACAGATATGAGTTTCCCATCCATATGAGTTAAGTCAGCAGTAGCGTAGCCGGGGAAAACAGTCGCAACAGAAAAGACAATTGCCAAGTCGTCCGAGCAATGCATTTCAATCAGGAAGGACTATAAAATCAATGGTTAAGAGTGTTTATTTAACAATCCAGAATGAACAATCGAGAAGAACAATCGAAATGAAGGATAGATCGTTTGTTTAACAATGTGCAAAATCATGAATTTAAAATCTTTGGTGCTCAGGCTCGGCGGGGGAGTTCTGATCACGCTTAGCCATCAGTTCTGAGCGGCAGCAGAATATATAGAGCCCCAAAAATGAAGGGTTAAGTTACCTGTCAATCAGCCTGAGGTTTGAAATACACCCCAAAGTTTTTTACAAACCGAGCTGGAGAACGACCAGACCAGGACGCACTGCAACCAAGATAATCTGTGGGGAAGAGTAGCTAGATAGTAAGCGACACAGAGATCAGAAGAATTTGAAGTAATATAAACATTTGCTGCTGCATGCCTGAGAGGCATGAACCTCTTTTCATAAACATCTGTAATGCTGCAAACCTGTGAGGCATGAACCTCTTTTCATAAACATCTGTAATGCTGCAAACCTGTGAGGCATGAACCTCTTTTCATAAATACCTTTCGTGCTGCATGCCTGTGAAGCATGAACCTCTTTTCATAATTCTCTGTGCTGCTTACTGCCTCTGAGACATGAACCTCTTTCCATAAACATTTGTGCTGCTGCATACCTGTGAGGCATGTACCTCTTAAGTTAACACCTTTGCTGCTGCCTGCCTGTGAGACATGAACCTCTTTTCAAAAACACCATTGCTGCTGCATGCCTGTGAGGAATGAACCTCTTTCATAAACATCTTGCAGCTGCATGCCTGTGCGGCATGAACCTCTTCATAAACACCTTGCTGCGGCATGCCTGTGCTGCATTAACCTCTTTTCATAAGCACATTTACTGCTGCATGCCTGTGAGACACGAACCCTTTTTCATGAATACCCTCGCTACTTCATGTCTGTGAGGAATTCACATCTTTTCATAAACACCTTTACTGCTGCAAACCAGTGAGGCACGGCCCTGTTAGATAAAAAACTTTGCTGCTGAATGCCTGTGAGTGATTTTTTTTTTTCCATTAAAGCTGTATTTACTAAATTCAAGATAATATATTGCGTTGTATACAGCAGATACCTTATTAGCTGACACCAACCACCAATGATATGCCGATACATACTGAGCTAACATTGCATTATGGTTTTAGGGGATCTTTGAGCTTCTAGAATAGATGAGGTATTGGGGCACACGTAAGAGACAAAGGTGGACAAGGACCAACAACCTAGATGCTGAAGATAAGCTGCTTAGAAACCTTGAATGGATGCAGATGTTTCTATGCCTATCCTGAATGAGTTGCCAGAGTAATTTTTGGAGACGTTTTGCACCTCTGAAAAATTAAGGCTAAATGGTAGCTAAACCATGATTTGGAAATACGTTTTGCATATTGTAGTGTTAACAGTGGGGTATCAGGATGGGATGAAGGAGGCCTGATGGGATGAAGGAGGCCTGATTCTTAGATAATTAAGCATGGAGTTTTAGGGGCAGAACTCAGTGTCTATGCAGGCTATGAATATTGAGCAAGTGTGTTTTATTCAGAAAGTTTAATAGCCAGTCTGTAAAAATCTCTGTGGAAGGTTAAATCTGAAAAGGTAACATCTTTGGTCAGAGTAAAAGAATTTGAGTAGGTGGTAAATTCACTGCTTCTCAAAAACCCATAAAAAGCCAACAGGAAAGAGTACTTTAAAAGTGCATCGATATAGGGAGAAAAACAACCTTTCCTTAAACATAACAGCATCCCATGGAGAGTGGAGAGGTTGATTGTTAGTCCTCCATCAGGAGTGGAGGGCCCTGCTTTTCGGATGCTTTTAAATAACAGTTTAGTAGAGGGGTTTGAAAACAGGCTTGGAAAGGAGCGCTCGAGACATCCAGCATTAAACCGAATACCCGCAACAAAGCTTTTGATGTGCTCAGGCTTAAATTGGCGGACATTCCTGCAGAAATAAATTAATGCAGACACAACTCTGATGGAGACTGGTTTTAGTTGCAGGAACATGGGGGAGCAAAACAAACAATGGCTTCTGGGCAAAGAGTCCTTAATTTCTGAAAATTTAAATGGGACAGAGAATCAGCAAAAGTGTTAGAAAGGCTTGACACATCATCAGCAGTTATGATAAAAAAAAAAGGTTATGGCCGAATGGCATGTAATGAATCTCATGATTGGCATAACTGCTTGGCTGGATGAGCGACCTTTGTTTTTGATCTTAACGACTGCTTGGTTGTCTCAATGGACATACATGCTCTTGTGAGGCCAGAATTGACCCCATAAGTGGAACGCAACTGTAATGGGAAAGATCTTAGAGAGAAGGAGGGATCAGGCACTGGAAGGATGTGCGGCCAATTGCCGGCGAACCACCATCCCTGAAAATATCCCACGAAAACTTAGGTCAGAGCGGCAGCGTTCATCTAATGAGATTTTTTCATGGAGATTGGGCACTGACAAGGCTTTATTCAGCAGTACGCACATGAATTAACGTCCTTGGGGAATAACATGCATGGCGAAATTTAGATGGCCAAGGAGGGAGAGCATTTGTTGTTTGGAAATTATAGTTTATAGTATAGTAATTTATAGTCTTCCTGACTGAACTTTCGCTGGATCTCCATTATGGAAAAACAAAAAGTAGAGTAGGTATACCAGTGGCTTTTGGGCAGACACAGAAACGAAACAGAGAAGCAAGTGTTAAACCAAAACACCCAAAATTACTGGAAATGTTGGGTGGCAATAGTTACAGACACTTTTACAATACTTTCCTCAAACTCACACATTCCAGAGTTTTCACTCAGTCCTCAAACTCAAGTCAACCTTTTTGAAATACTTACACATATATATATTTACAGTGCTTATTCCCTATTACGTACAAAACAGTCTCGACAGGATGCTGTGGTTATGTGCTCTCTCCTCCTTGGTGTCCAAGCTTTTTGAGGGTGCTGACATCTCTCTCCTTGGATCCATGGAAATAGATTTCCCAGATTATTAAACAAAATGTATTTTCCTTTAAGCTTTTAGCTGACTAAAAAGGATTTCTGTTTTGTCCATGTTAAACCGTCAAAATCATACTTGGTCATTCATTTTTTTCAAATGTGTAAACTCCCTTAAATATGTTCAAAGAGGTTGGCTGCCCTGTAAATTATGGGCACATTGCCATGAGGTTTTTTTTTTGTATGAGGCTTGAATGAATTAGAAGGGTTGTTTAGGCAGATCTCTAGCTCTAAATTCATATTAGCTGGAGTTTGTCCAGCTGTTACCCTGCTTTTAAACACTATCTGGCCACATAAAGTCAGCCAGCATACGTTCATATGAAATGTCAGACTACTCCTTAAAATATGCATGGAAACATTTATGTGCGTGTGAGTCAGAGTGTATTGTGAGCTCCCTCCGCAGGCCAGGATGTTTGCTACCGGCCCTGAGTGGATTACGAAGCTTTGTGTGTGTGTGTGTGTGTGTGTGTGTGTGTGTGTGTGTGTGTGTGTGTGTGTGTGTGCGTGTGCGTGTGTGTGTGTGTGTGATGGGGGGGGGATCTATGAATGGCTGCAGTTCTCCAGACTGGAGTCCACCTGATATAGACATCTCTGCCAAGCAGACAGAGAGGAAGTCAAGAGTGAGAGGTGGAGGGATGGAGAGAGTCACCAAGGGGAAAACAGACAAAGAAGGAGAGATGAGTGAAGCAAAGCCGAGAGGGGATTAAGATGGAGGAGTGAGACAGGAGGTGATGTCAGAGGAGAGAGCGAGACAGCAGGAGATATGAAAGAGGAGAGATAAACATGTGAATAAGGCTGAGCAAGATGGACACTGAGATGAAATCATGTGCAAAGCAGTGTAGTGACTATTGAGGAGGATTAAGGCAGCTTTTCACACTGACCAAGACCTTAACAGAATAAACCCTCAATATTACACTGCTGTCCCTTTATAAATGTTGGAGCTGCTGTCATGTTGAATTATCTCATGGGAATTCGTGAAGTTTGTTTTATTCTATTCTATTCTATTCTATTCTATTCTATTCTATTCCATTCTATTCCATTCTATTCCATTCTATTCTGTTCTATTCCGTTCTATTCTATTTGAGTCTTACGCTTCACTTGGCCTGTGTTTTATAACAAAGGCATTGACAGATGTATCAGAATGATCCTATTTGTACAGTAATTCAACCCCAAGTATGATGCTAAAAAATCAGTAGTGCTAAAAAAAAAAAATTCGGGTTCGGGGTCTTGCTCAAGGACCCTGCGACATGTGGACTACAACGGCAGTCTGGGTATTGAGTCAACAAACTGCTGATTGGTGGTCACCACTCTATCTCCTGAGCAACAGTTGGCCCAAATGGAGATACCCTCATCCACAACACAAATGCTTCAAGGGGGATCTGAAAAGATGCATCTCATAATTGTTTTCTTCACTATGTACTTTTTAAAACACATTTTAAGTTAAAGTTCCAGTTTGTGCGCAAGCTCTCTCCCTTTCCTTCTCAATCGGAATATTTTCTAAACCGTCCCAAGGCAGGACTTAAAGACAAGCAGTGAGGTATCCAACCTAACACGGGAGGTCAACTCGCTCAACAGTTTTTGGACCGTAACAGAAGTTGCTCAGTCTTCCTTGGACTTCGGATTTGTCTTTGCGACAATGAAAGACAACTGGTGAATGTTGGGCTTCGGTGATCTCGAGAGAAATGAGATAAAAAGTGTGGTGTCTTTTTGGAAAGTGCCTTGAGATAACATTTGTTGTATAAATAATATTGAAGGGCTACTTGCACGTATTAGGTCAGAGATGTAAGTTTGTGCAAACGCATTCAATGATTTAAATGCACACGGGGGCCAGATTAATGGGAAATGTGCTCATACTCATGAAACAAAATGAAGTAAAAGCCCAGCAGCAGCATTTTGGACCAAATGCAGACGTGACAGGGATAAAGGTGAGTATAGTAGTCATAAAAGCAAGTTTAAATTTTTTGAAAACCATGAAATGCAGGAGGTCACCCTGTTTCAGGGTTACCACCCTGAAGGGATGTGGTGCAGTAAAAGTCAGACTTGATTGTAAAGTCAGAAAGAATTTGACTCCTGCTCTAATACCTGTCTGTAATGAATCAAAAGCTCTCCTTCTATCATTAAGCCGGCCAGACTACTTCATCACAACGCATTCATCCAGGATGACTCTGTGTGTGTGTGTTTGTGTGTATGCGTGCGTGCGTGTTTATGTGTGTGTGTCTGTGTGTAGACATTAAATGTAACCTTCTGCCATTGGCAACAATCATATGGTTTCCTGATATTTTAGTAACGTCCTTTGCCGAAGAAACAAATTACAAGTTGTCAGGAGGAGGGAGAAAGGGACGGAAGAGAGAAGGGAGTGTGCGTTTGATTGTATGTAGAAAAGATCCTCCCTGGACCAGGCTTGAATCAAATACAGGGGAGATGGATAGTGTGTCAACAAGGAATCTCAACATATTTCACCTGAGCACTTAGCAGAGGTGACATCCAACACATTTCTCTCTCGCTCCGTTTCTTCCTTTCTCAATTTGAGTTTACTCGCCATGTGGCAGAAAGTCGGAGGTGGAAAATGAATTGAAAAATAAAATGGTCTGTTAGTAGCTGAGCTATCATTTCCACTGGTTATGACAGTTTAATGACGTACTTATCAAAATATCTGCAGGTTTGAGATGTCACACAGGAGTATGGTGGTAAGCCGACATCGATTAGGAGAAGTAATGACAGACAAATGATCACATGTTTTGCCTGCAGACATTTATCTATAGTATGTTATGCAATGTTTACCATACAATCCATTGAAGTCCGAGCCCATTTTGTCATTAACCTCAAACCTAACAACCTTGAGCGTCATCATAACCTTTATGTATCACATTTAATAATGTACAAATTCAAATGTTAGGTATCCTATTGTGCCGGACAACTTTGCCTCTAATTCGCGACAATTTCTTCTTCACTTCAACATACTGTATAAGCACACTGAACCCAAAACATATTGTGCAGGAGTGGGGGATCATGCCGGCATGATCTTAGAACCCTTAAATGATCAAATCTTAAAACACTGCAAGATTAGGACCCCGGTTTTCCATCGTGACCAGGAGACCCGCCGACACAGGCAACTTCTGTATTTATGTAGATATTTTGAAAAGTTGAACATACATAATAATTGAATGTAAATTAAGTTCTGTGTTATTTTAACTGGATGGTTTGGTGAAGGAGGTTGGAATGAAGGTGTAGTGGGTTGGCACAGTTGTCTAACAGCAAGAACATTCTGGGCTCAAATCCAAGGCCTTTCTGTATAAAGTTTGCAAGTCCTCATAGTGTTTGTGTGGCTCCTCTTCAGGTTCTCCTGCTTCCTCACACCATCCAAAATCATGTAATATAGGTGGATTGGTGACTTTAATTTATCAAAATGATGTGAGTATGAGCCCCGCTGGGATTGGCTCCAGCCCAACCATAACCTAATTCAGGATCAGTAGTTACAGAAAATTTAAAGGTTTGATGAAGACATGGTTGGAATTTTCGTTGGCAGCCATCAACTGCTTTGTTGTCAATTTGGATGATAAAGTTACTGTGCATTAAGCAACATCAGACTATTCTCCAATTTATTTATTTTGTACTAGAAAAGGTGCACAGGTGTTACAATAACTTTAACCCCATTCCAAGGTAAATGACAGTTTGTCGATTCTTATTGGGTTAACCTATTGCGGAATGTGTAAGTAGTGCATTCACTGGTATTAAGAGGTAGGGAAAAAAATGATACGGCAAAAATAAGATGACATTTGTGCTTGGTGATGAAGGGCCATGATATGTTATTGTATGAAGATGATCTGATGATGTTATTATGTGATAGATATATCAAAAGTTCAGTCAGAAAAAACTATCCCTTTACACACTCAGGCCACAGTTGCTGCTCATAACACTCTATTATCCTCGGCACTCACACATGCTTAGTCTCAGTTACCTGCTACTTAGTCTGCGGCATCGGTTAATATCAGCTTTGCTCATTCAGGTAGCCTCATCCATTCAATCAATGTCACACCTGCATGCTCAGCCCATCACTATAAGCTGTCTTCAAATATAATGCTATCCATTCATCTAGTTATTTCATGTTGCTGGTTCAAGCGCCCTCCACTTGCTGTTCTCGCAGATCTAACAGCCTCAGCAGAGTCATCAGCCACCACCACCATTATCCAGACTCCAGACGGGGGTGGTATTCCATGCTGCTGGGGGCAGAGACCCTTCGATAATATTTTCCCTGAAGAGGTTGAGTGCCAAAGACTTTATAACAGACTGATTATCATACATATTCTGTCGTAATAAATTTTTCATCTTTTCTCCTTCTGTCCTTTCTGATTGAAATGGATCTAAAATATGAGTTAAACTTTGTGGTACTAGAATGATAAAGTCAAAGCAATTCCGAGCCACTCTATGGGTTTTTTCAAACGTGTATTTCTTTTACCTGTCCCACTCTGTCATGACTGTTATGAAAGGCTTGATACTGTATAGATTAGGCTATTTTTTTACAATTATTATATATGTTGGATACTCCTTCAGAAACTTCCTCATGCACATCTCATACCTTAAACCACTTTAAGAAGTATGCCGGCGCTCATAATAGGGCCTGTGACATCGCAGCTTAGACCTGCGGTCTCTATGAAGACGACATTCATGTCAAACCCACTGTACTGCTAAAGCAAGGAAAATCGAGTCTCAGTATGATGTGTGTGTATGTGTGTGTTTGGCTGGTGCTAGTGCTGCGACCAGTAATTGAACTTCTTTATTGGAATGTGTCAAGCTCTCTAAGCTGGAAAGTATTTTCTTAAGTTCACTGCTTCCTTAGTGGTTTGTGCCAGGGGAGTATTCACTTTTGAAAACTGCATGCAAATTGAATCACACCCTGTGAGTAAATGTGTTTGGTCTTTGTTTTCTTTTTCTCCTTCGATGATTTAATATTTCGGTATGATTGCCTTCACCTGTACGCATCATAAAATACCTCGACACGGGATTGTTAGCAGCAGAAACAATCCGACTTCTCCATTTAATGGAATCATTTTAATTACAGAATAAAAGAAAAGTGAATTAATGCACTGGTGAAAGACAAAACATCATATTTGGATGTGGCTTATCTGTTGATGAAGCTTTTGTTTTAACTGAATTGTATGAGACTTTAGTAAACTCTTAAATATTGGAGACATCGAGATATTGAAAGAAAGAAAGAAAATGTGTAACTTTGACCCTGAATAGTGCTGGAATGTGGAATAAATCATTCATTCATTCTCTCATTATCCACTTATTATCACTTATTATAAACTTAATACCACTTACTATATACTTCTTACCACTTATTAAATACTTATTATCAGCTTAATTAGTTAAGGTTAGCGCTGGCAGGAGCGCTGCAACCAACCAAATGCAGGTGTCCAGTAGCTTCTTTTTTTATTTATTTATACATTACTACTAAGAGAATCATACAATTAAAAAAAAAAATGTAATTAGTCACATCCTTTGTAATTAATGATTCAAAATCAATCACGTGTATAAGTATTAGTATTTTATACTAATAAACCACTAAATAGATCACCATGATTAACCTTAAAGGTCAACTTATGTACAAGACAATTATTTGCAAACAATCTTATTTTGAAAAGAAAATATTCTTGAGGAAAGAAAAACCCGACCTGAGCGAACAAAAATATTTTCTGTGTCTCTGTCTGTGTCGCTTAGTTCAGCTGCAGCGCTCAACACGGCCTGACAAAGCACAGGTGTGTTCCAGCACACAGAGAAGAGATATTAAAGAACGTATGAGCCGCTTTAGTAATACCTTGTCATCTGCGTCCATCATGTTTAAGCTGCTGTGGACGCCACATGTTCACAGACCTGAGGTCACAGAGCGCGATTAATCAGTGTTAATATTTATCACATTCATTATTCTCTAATTTTGCCAACCCAAATTATTATATTATAAATTTGTGTTACATATATATTTGTTATTGAATATATACATATGTGCACATATGTGCATATACATTTACATATATATTTATGTGTATATAAATCATGACTGTTTTAGCGTGTGTCTACTACTTTAAGGAATATGAACTAATACTGTGGTCTTTCTTTCTTTTTGAATTTTTTTTGGATTTTTTTTTCACTCAAAATTATTAAACAATTATTTTTTTTGTAAAGTTGCATCACAGTGCTAATAGCAGAGTGAAAAAAATTAACATAAACAATCCATCTTTCTGTTTCATATTAATATGTATATTCAGTAACGCTGAAAGTCAAGAAGTGACAGTTGTGGCTATCTTACTTACTTATGCTTCTCTGATTTCCTTATTTTGTATTTAATGCATGATTACTTCCGGACCCGCCTCCTGTCAGTCACAACCCGGGCAACTCCACACACGAACCAAAACAGATAGCAGATGTCCCTGCTATCATCTGTGAAATTAAACAGGAATAAATTCAGTCAGTAGAATAAGACATTTTTAAAAACTCAAAATAATGGAGAAAGTGCGTCCAATAAGGAAGACTTTGTTGCCGTTAGGTAATAAAATAGTGCTTAAGGGACAATAGATTCAACACTCTCTTTTTTTGGTGTATACTGTGAGTGAGTAGTGAGTATTGTACAAATCCATAGTCCTGTGTCAGTATTATTAGTTATTTTTGCAGAAAACTGCTTTAGTTCAGCCACGTTGGAGGGTTTGTGAGCATCGAATGATGTTTTCAGGTCCGCATATCAATTGGGTTCAGTTCCAGACTTTGACTAGACCACTCCAGAACTTTATTTTATTCCTTTTTTGCAAAATTCAAATTCCCCCTAACTCACAGAATGATGACCTGATATTCTCTTTCAGAATTCTCTGGTAGAGAGCAGGATTCATGTTTCCTCAATAAATTAACGCTTGGTTTGGTTTACTCCAGATTTAATAGGACCCCTGTTTTCCACACAGGTCTGCTTTCATCAGTCTATAGAATATTCTTCAATGTATCTGAGGGTCATCAGGCTGTATTGTGGTAAAATTCAAACCAGCCTTAATGTTCTGGCTCAGCAGTGGCTTTCTCCTCACCACTCTCCCAATGCAAGTGCCAGTTTGGCCTTGCGTCTTTGGAGTTATGGAGCTGTGAACTTTGACCATGATTGGATCTTCTGTAACTTCCAGAAGGAGTGCTGTGCTTTTTGAGAAATTTTAAAAGGTGTATCACTTTTGGAAAGGTTCCAAGTCTTCTCCATTTGCAGACGATGTGGATCTGTGGAGTCTCAGAGCATCAGAAATAGCTTTGGAACCCATCAAAGACTTTCTTTATCTTTTATGGCATTTCTTTAGTTTTTGGCATAGTGATACGAGCCAACTTCCTGTTTCTGAAAAAATTCCCCTGGTCTTTTGCTGGTAATCGTTCCATCTCTCCACAAGACGCCCAGGCATCAACCATGTTCCTGACTGCATTCCATTTTTATACTCCTATCCATGCACCAAATGGTGGGTGACTATTTTTACCATTGGCATATCTTCTCTGAACTTATTCCTGTCACAGCTCTACCATGACTTTAATTCATTGTTATAGTTTATCGGCGATTTCCAGGCTTCCGCACATGCCTCCTCCTCTCCCCCTGTCTCTCTGTGCTGGCGTCATGGGTGTGGCTCTCTACCAGTCATCAAGCAGCACTACAAGAACCACAGCTCACTCTGCACCCTTTATTAGTTTTCTTCTTGTGTCCAGGACCTTTCAACCAGCCAACTGATCTAACACCATCTCCGTACAGAAAGCTTAATCCTCAATTTGGTGCAGCACCTTCCAGAAACATGTCTGCCCTCACCAGCTTCCTCTGCAGCTGTGTTTACGATAAACACACTTGTAGAACAAACCACTATGGGCTTAAAATATAGAAATATGAAAATGCTTTTTTTTTTTATGTGAACAATGGTTTAATATAAATATTGATTTATGTCACAGCCAAGGGTCGTAGTATTTGCATCTTTTGCCCCCTGGCGGCCCTCAGGTATTTTACTGCGAAAGTCCCTCACTGGGGTCAAAATCCTATCATTTTTGGTAAATTTGTACTTTGTGGAATTTTTTTCCTATTTGATACAGTAGTTATCACATAGTATCCAAGAAAATTCACTGATTGTTTCATTTCACAGTGTTACTGTAATATAATGTTATAACATTTTATTATTTAAAAAATAAAAACGGCGAGGATAGAAATTAATTGTATTTTTTTGTCTGATCACCGGTTACTCACAGAGTGTAAGTACAACGTTACTGACACTGAAAAAACTTTTAATTTGGGTCTTAGTTGTTCCCAGACACCAAGGTGATGCAAATACACCTGACAGCTGGGGAGTTATTTAAGTTTATCTTGGGTATCTAATTCAGGCATAACTTATTACAACCAGTGAGCAGACCAGGTTTATATAATCTAATGTTTTACACATTTGTCTGATATCTATTAGCTAACAACCACAGACAGCTAAAAAATAATAAAGATGAAGTAAAAAGGACAAAAAGAAGACATAGACGGCCTCAGCACTTCTGTTTTAGTGTAGACTGGCCACAGTCACTTCTGCTTTCTTTGACACTAATGAAGAATTTACAGCAGCCAGTTACCTCAGCTCTTAAAAATAAAAAAAAGCATTAAAAACAACATACAAAAGTTTAAAAGGAAAACCAACTGTTTTTTTTGGACTGATTAGTTCTGTATTATTTTACCTTAGTCCTTAATACCTTACCATAGTACCCTAGTCTGTAGTAGTCTGAAAAGAAGGTGAAGTAAAGCGGTATTTCAATGCTATTGAGATACGCCGATGGTAGGATGGTTTTAAGAGTTCTGGTGGTATTGTTTGGAAATGTTCTAAGCAGCGGTGGATGTAGTATTCAGATCCATTACTAAAAGTACTTATACCACACTGTTAAAATACTCCAATACAAGTGAAATCCCTACATTCAAAGTAAAAGTATGAGAGTATTATTTATTTGTATTGATATTATTATGATTGTCAGCTGTAAATGTTCAAGGTTAAGGTAATCTAACCAGTTTATTTGCTGCTAAGTAGTTGCTTCTAGAACATCATCAAAGCTTTCTGGTAGAATCACTGTCTTGTGAGAACCATGTCGAAAATCTATTTTTCATGTAATCAGCCTGGTTTCAGTTTTGTTTTTGTAGATCATCGAAGGCAGCTTGTAAATAATTAAACTGTCCTGAGAAGTAGGAGAAATTACTCAAGCAAAAGAGGAACCATTCATCTCAATTTACCACAACCATTCAATTTGAATACAGTTTGAGATACATGGTATTAAAAACTGTAATCTGAAAAGGGACTGTAAGGAAAAAGGTATTGGAGTAGAAAATTCGATAATTGCCTCTGAGATGTAGTAGTTGTAGAAAGTAGCATTAAATGGGATTAACCAAGTTAAGTGAAAGTACTTAAAATGTGTACTTAAGGACAGTTCTTGATAAGATGTACTTTGTAACTTTCCACCACTGGTTCTAAGTCATGATAACAAAACAGGAAACTCATTGCTTAGCTATAAAAGCAGGCACCATTGTCGACAAACACGGCAACAAGAGGGGTTTTGATGGAGGAGTATCAAGGCGTGTGTACTTAATACTTAAAATGATCAGTGTTATTGTAAAACATGACACCTACAGGTTTTTGTCCTTTATTCAAAAATGGATGGATGAAAGCCAGATATCTCTAGTTATCATTTGGACCTGTGTAGCATCTCCTATTGAGAGACTCCCAGCATCTGTTCTCTGTGAATAATTTCCACTGAACTATTTGAACTATTGTCTTTTTCTCTTACTAATTTACCCCATTTTGTCCGTATGTTCCTGCACATTAAAATCAGCCATCCTTCTTTTCCTGAGCCATTAAACTGCTTTCCAACACTAACCGGCATGTCCTGTGAGATGTGCACGGATCCATTCTGCGGCTGATTTCAATGTTGTTTGTAATGAGGGGACGTGTAGAGACGGACGGACTGACAGACGGCTCTGTTTCACTAACAGGCCCAGCAGTAACCAGCACTATGCTAATCGCAGTTGTAATGAAAGCATATCTCCTGGCCCGATTCTGCTGGAGAATAAATGCCTTCATTTAACTCAGCATGGAGTCTTTGGCGCCGGGGAAATGCTGTTTTTAAATACACAAGTGGTGCGACATAGCTTGGCTTTTCTGGGCGAGGGGTTTGTTGTGGCTGTCAGGAAAGATCGTAAAGCAAGCCCTGCCTCCCACATTAAAAGTGTGTAAATATTCCAAGAGCTGGTCTTTCCCTGCAAATGAAGGCACAATCTTTAGGATACAGACAAAACCCTTTAGAAAGACACAACACAGTGGCTTCCCCTCACATTTGGTGTTTTTTCCTCCCGTTAGCATCTGCCTCACATCAGCAGAGCGATGTGTCAGCTCCTGCAGATGGCTCGTCCAGATACGTTTGTGCACCCGTGTGATTTTTAGGGATGATAGGCACATCTTATCTCTCACGCTTCAACACTCACCTTGTACTACAGTGAGTGTGTAGAGTATCACAGACGTTTACACAAAATAACCAAGATTCCCTGCATGTGATGCCGATCTGACAGTCTTCCATGAAGATAAGCCCAGTGAATGGCTTTCACAGGGAGGAGTCTCAGTTATGTGTGTGATTGTGTGTGTGTGTGTCTGTGTGTATCAGCAGTTAGCTGAGACTCCAGATAAGCTTTTATTCCATCTGAGTAACCTTTAATTAACTAAAAGGATTAGTTAATGAACGGTAGGAAGTGAGCATTGATAGTGTGTGTGGTTGTGAGACAGAGGTGTGTTTTATTTATTTTCCTCTAATCCATTTTCATTTCAATTTATAATATAACCGTATGTCTTTTTTGAGTACAGAGGACTGTAGTATGTATGTATGTATTATTACGTGGTGTCCAGATCAGTAGCTGCCCACCAGTGTTCTTATTTTGCATATATTTTGCATACATTCTAAAATAACACCTATTATTTTGTTTGAATGTTATGTTTAAATACAGATTTTATTCAAGTTTGGTTACCAACTTTGGTATAAAGGCTTTCTCCTGTCATGTTAATAATGCCTTGAGCAGCAATATATCCTTGCTTGGAGTCTTGATACTGGTGATGGCAGCTGATAACTCTGCTGAGATTGATGGAGCTGTGAGGATTAGATGGAGGTGGAGAGGTGGCAGGCACGCGATCCAGCAGCATAAAAGAGCTAGATGAGTTAGATCGCCATTACATTATATGATTAGTAGGTTATAGCTGATCGGCATATAACAGTATGTATTCTTTAATACGAGTAACAACTAAAAGTGCTACAGAGATGCTTTGGTGGTAAATTTGCCACCTACAAAATGAATGGTAGCTGGGTTTAATTTTATGGTTGATTGGTGTATGAGCACATTTATAATGTCAACCATTAATTACACCTGGAAAATATATTCAACTATGTAGCCTAGTCATGACAATTTTTTATAAAAATAGACTTAGATATTAGGCAGGTGGTTTCAATGTTATGGCTGATTAGTGCAAATATTAATATGTCAGAGAATCTTTTCTGACAGAGACCACTTTCTGTTGGATCTGCAACTCACACCTCTGGGGGAACATACATATCCCGGGGAAGGTCAAGGATATGGAATCCATGTTTAGGTTTTCTATTGTGGAGGTGGGGGCCTGCAATAGGTAATTGTTGACTGTGGTGAGATGGAGCTTCTGAACCTTGAAACTACTTCCCCTATAGTCGAGGCAGAGTCAGAAGACTTGGAAGATGACCCATCCATTCCCCTGGCAGAGGTTGCTCAGGTAGTTAAGAAGATACGTACTAACAAAGCGCAAGGGGTGGATGACATTCATTGTTTAAAGGCTTCAGACATTGTTAGGCGGTCGTTGTTGACATACTTATTGAATGCCACGTGGCATACGGGAACAGTCCTATTTGGTCCCACTTTTTAGAGTCGGGGACAATTCTAAAACCGGGGGGGGAGGTGTTTCTCCAATTTTAGGGTCGTCACAGGACTAACTTTTTCTCTTTTAGGCTTGTGGTCATTGGAATTTGCCTATCCAATCTACATGTGTTAAGTGGATTTCGAGAAGGTCTATGACCGTGTCACCTGGGGAGTCATGTGGGGGCTACTGTAGAAGTATCCATGAGCCATCCAATTTCTATTGGAGTACCTTTTCCTACATGCCGAAAGGAGCCTATTGATGTCGTTCAGGCTTCTGGTCAGGATGCTTCCAGGAGGCTTCCTTTTGGAGGTTTTCGAGGAAAATCTAACTGGGAGGGGACCCCAAGGTAGACCCAAAACTTGCTGGAGAGCCTATACATCATACCTGGCCTAAGAATGCCGGAATCCCCTGGAATGAGTCGGAGTGTGTTAACGGGAGACGTCTGGAATTCCTTTCCTGGCCTATTGCCCATGTGACTCACCACAATATAATTATAAGAAAATGAAAACGGATTGTTCTGGGTTTTAGAACTGTTTACTTTTATACAAATGACGGGGAAAAGAATGCCCATTAACATATTGTCAATACATAAAATCTGGACTTTGAAATCCAAAAACAAAAATTTGGTTTTGTCAAACTTGGCCACGAAGGGTTCACCCGTCAGTGTACTTCTAGTGCTGGTACTGAGCCCAGATAAATAGGGAGGGTTGCGTCATGAGGGGTGGTGTGTAAAATAGCCTTGCCAATTCAATATGCAGAACACAAAACTGAATGCTGGCCTTTAGAATGAAACTGATGATCCACTGTAGCAACCCCGAATGGGATAAACCGAAAGACATAGAAGAAGAAGAAATTTGGTTTAGCGAGAAATACAAAGTCTTGCATTGTGCAAGAATTCTAGGTTGCCATGGTTTTAGTTTCTACCCAGTCTGTTCAGTCAAAGATAAACAGCTTTCAAGTAAATTCCTCGAATCAACTTGAATCAAATCATAAGTCAAAGGTTGTATGTAGGGTATATATATATAATAAAATGCCTGTTTGATAATTGAGTCTTTCATTCTCAGACTGTTTGTGGCATTCGTGTAAAAGGCCAAGCATGCCAGTGATGAATGGTATCTTATTTAAAAGCCCTCGCTCCGTGAAAACTTGTTGTTGCTGTACTTTGAAATAGAACATCAATCATGTGAGGAGAGAAAAGGATTTACACAAGCGCAGCCTTAATCTAATGGTCGGCCGCACAGCACGATGAAGGAATCGCAAACCAAATTTGACAAAGCCAATTGTCAAAACATTTCTGTCTCATGGACTTGAGACGGTCCACATTGTGAAACTCGGCGGCGGCGAGTCTCCAACAGCAAAGGCAAATGTAAACGGCAAACTGAATAAAAGTGAAAAAGGAGCAAAAGGAAAAGTGTGTAAACTCTTTCAACCACCTAAATTAGAGGCAGCCGGGCTTACACACAACGCAGACTGACAAAAAGACACAGTGAGTCCTTCGTGGTGTTTATGGCGGGGCTCACAGCTGTCATATATTAATGCCGAATGAGTAGAAGGGAAGGGGAGAATGAAATAAAGGTAGAGAATTAAGCAATGTCGGGACAGAGGGAGGACTATCGGAGGAGTCATAAGTGTAAAGAAAACTCTCTCCTCTGCATCGCTGTACAGACAGACTGTGTCAAACTAATTGTCTGTGTGGCTTTGACGATGAAAGAAACTTTTATTTTCTCAGCCTCAAAGGGAAAGGGGAAGGGAGAGTATTATTGGAAATAAATCTAAGCTAGACACATAAATGGGGCCCATATCAGATAAAAGTGTCATCTTTATCTTGGTACAAATGCACTCAGGTCAATTAACCCCCGGGGGTCAGTGCACTGGTCTCTTGAATCTGAGTGTTTAAAGAACTGTATACATTTCCTGCAACAACTTTAGGGCGTATAACTGATATGACTCTGTTTTTGTAGAATGCTTGCTATTTGCATTTCAGCCATCCCTTGGGAGCAGCAGCCAACCCTTCATCTCAACCAAACTGGGGTTTGGTATCTTGCTTAGGACACATCCCCTAAGCACCATTTGAATTAGTTGTACATGAATGCATCATCTCACTGTTTTCATATGTTAGACACTGTTTATCATGAAGCTTTGAGGTTCATCAAAAACTGTAGAGCCCTCACTCATCACTGTACTTTGTATTTCAAAGTCAACTGGCCTGCTCTTTCAACAAGTTGGCTCAGTCACTGGTAGGATTTTGTTTACAAGGCTGTTCTTTGTAGGCTTTTCGGTACCAAAGGCATGGCACCTATGGGTAACGGTCTCAGGATACTCTACTTATGACTGTTTGTATAACTTTGACTGAGTTGGGGAAAGAGACCTTCATGTGTTCTACACCATCTGCTTGGAATAGTTTGCAGAATGACCTTAAACTCAAGAACCTTGTTACAATCTCTCAATGTGAAGGGATTGTGGAATTTTCAAGTTTGAGTCCACTAATAATTTGAATGTGATAATTGATTCTGAGTTCATTATTCTCCAGCACTTTGTCTGGTTTGCACTTTGCACCTGTGACTTTCTGCTTTTTTTATGTTGTGTCTGAAATTTGTTCTACTACTGCCATTTTGGCTAGGTCTCTCTTGTAAAAGAAATGTCAATATCAATGATACTAACCTGGTAAAAGAAAAGTAGCATAAAAAAGAGAATTCATTAAATCGTCACATAATTAAAGGCATTTACAGTGGTCTTGAGTATAGTTGATTTCCGTAAACTAGGAAATCTTGTGTACAGAAATCATAAATATATAAGTATTTGCCCTCATTAGTCGTTACAGAAAAATACTGGTCACATTGAAACCCATTAAAGCTTGGATAAAATATTTTATCCCAATGACATCAGAGAAAAGAAAACCCTTGCATTCCATTTCGTTAGACTTTCTATTTCTGGCATCTTTGATTCAAATTTTTCATTTTACATTTTTCTATTTGAAGATTGTGTTTTCCATAGTTTACAATTCAATTCACCTCTGTCACTGCCTCCAGAGATGGATCAACCCAGATACCATCATACCTTCATGATGTTTATACAGAGGAGAAAGGTGAGCAGTTTGATGGCCGAGTCCAGCAGCTCTTGAAGGAAAAGGTTATTCAGAATCAGGGTCAGCACCGGGTTTGCCTCCTCTTCTCTCTCACCATCCTCCCCAACCACTCTCTCGCTCACATAAAGAAATACAGCCACCTCTCAGTCAACCAAATAAAGCCATGTATTTCCTGTTGTAGGGAATTGAGCTGGACTGTTGGCCTATAGCCAAACAAGCCTTAAGGGAAGCCGTGATCACTTTGCTCTTTGAAGGTTGGGCTCTCAGTTCATCTTGATTTTCTGCTCAATTCTATGAGGAAAACATCCTGGAGTTTGTCTCTTCTCTGCACCTGAAAGTTAGTCACAAGAAATTGGCAGAGTAATTCTTCAAACAGGGTGTGTGCCATTGATTTCATGCCAACAGGGTTCAATCAAGAGGAGGCAGCTAGCTGAAAGGCTGCGATCAAAAGTTTTAATTCCTCTCATTTTAAAAAAGACTTTTGACATTTTTTGGCATTGCGTCCTTTTTCATGTAAAAGAAAATAAATGTTTTATTGTGTCCAAGAATTTCGGACAGTGCCGGGATGTTAGTGTGTTTTATTTTACAGGTGTGTGATTGTGTATATCGGTTGCAAACCGTGGAGTTGAGTCTATTCTGGGCGAGTCAGTGTCTCAGGCAGTTCAGATCGGCAGTGACAGCTCACCTGGGGTGCATAGGGCATGGCTCGCCTGCAGGCAAACAGAGTTGGGGGAGGATAAGGGGAGAGAGGAGGCAGTGGGTGAGATGGGGTGACACTAACCCAGCATGATTCGCCCACGTAGACACTCACAGTGGGGGTTAACACGATCACATTACTTACTGCACAGCACAGGTGGGGGCTGGAGGTGGCAGCGGCGGTGAGACCAAGTGTATCGCCTTTGATGAAAGTGGATTGAGGACTATGGAGGGAGGAGGAGGAGGAGGAGGAGGAGAAGGGGAAAAAGCGGCTGTGGACACAGATGGGTCAAGACAGGTCTCCACCGAGGGGGAGGCATTTGGGACATAAAGAGAAAGATAAATCTTGTATGATTCAAACATGGACATGTATGAAATATTGATAAATGGACTGTATTTCCACTTATGTTCAATGGATAGGACAATTTCTCATCTCATCAAGTGACTACAATAAAGCATCACTCCAAAGGACATTTTCTATTGTTTTTTCATTTTATTTTTTCCATTTCTCTTTATTTTATCGTTATTTATTTATCTGTAATGTTTTAAGATGGGTGTGGAAAAAAGTAATTTTGTTTTTATTTATTGAAATACTTAGAAGGAGACAAATCTGCATCATGGGTTTGGTCAGATAATCAAAATAATTTTAATTTAGTATTTATATTATTTCCATCTTATCCTTGAATAAGAATTAGGGAGCCATAAAATGGAGCACATCTTTAATGCTGCCTCTTTTCAGTAATATAACATCAGGCTTCTATGTTAATTTTAAAATAAGTCAGCAGGAAAACATTTGTAGATATTAATTTGCAATTCCACAAGTCAAAATTGTAACTGTGCTGGAAAAGTCTTGCGATAAGAAAATATAACAATATTAATAAAATGGCATTTGGGTTGATTTGGATCAATAAAGGACCTGTTACTGAAGCATTCAATTTGTTAGATAGATTAACATTTACATTTGGCTACAAAAAAATTGCTGAAAGTTAATCATTTCTGAGTAAAAATTTAAATGAAGGATAAAGCTGAATAAGGAACTGTTTATGTCATGTTTGTCAATCGTATCACTGAGGTTCCCCATGGATTAAAATGTAGTTATGTATTTAGATTGCACCAAATGCGTTATAACAATAAAATCTGTTATTTTAATCAAGGCAAAACAAGTCTTTAATTATGGTCTAACAGTAACAAGTACTGGCTAAATTTAATCGCCTACACTTCAGTGGCACATGGAATTATTGAACTATTAACACTGGAAAGTTAACACTGTTTTGCCTAGCAGAACCGCATTTGGTGCAGGCACTTTGTCAGGCTTTTCAGGATGAAATGATCTGTTCAGGTCCCACAACAGCATCTCAAATGGGATCAGGTGCAGAATTTCACTAGACAACTTCCGAACATGAATTATAGTCTTTTGATCCATTTAGAGGTGGAACCTATTCTTCTTCTTGGTCTGGAGATATCTATATCAAGAGGGCACATGGTTGTTTGTGACCTAATATTATGTATTACTGATGACTGAAAGCCCAACAATGCCACCATGGGAATTTAGCCCAAGGACACACTGGTTCAAAATAATGACAGGCAAGAGACATGGACCAGAAAGGAACCTGCATGGATTAACCAAATGGCTGAAGCAAAAAATTGCCAAAAAAAATCAGTTGAGAAATGCATCTTGATCGGCCAAACTGTACTTGGTAGAAATCATCAGAACCAAATCAAATACACAAAATAAACCCATTCAAAAAATACCATACAAACTACAAAAGAAAAACTATGAGGTTAAATCAAGAAATAGACAACAAATCAGAACAAAAAAAAAAAAAACCATTACTTCAACTTATATGGTGCTCAAAAGAAAGTTAAAACCGTGCTCGCAATGTCCCCACATTTCATGTCCCCAATTAGAATCAGCCTGCCGAATCAGAGTAGACTCAGTTGGAGTAAATAAGAAGCAAAGCTAAAGCTAAGCTAACACACATCAATAGCAACAACGCTGGTAAAAGCAGACTTGGTAGACGCATCGCTACAGTTTTCCCTGTGTTAGCAACCCGAAAGTGGGTGGGACTGTGTGCCAAAGAGCAAGAGAGCGTCAAAACGACCTACACACCTACCTCCCTTTATATGATGGCCTCGTGTGGTGACGGGCTATGAGCCCAAGATGACAGTCACAGTCGCACTAAGCGGGACGGGGGCATCTCATCCTGCTACATTGGGATTATTGTCTCGTCTCATAAGCAGTTGTGCTTCAGCTTCAGCTACCAGGCTGTGACCCGATATTCTTTTTCAGAATTACCTTGTAGAGAGCAGTATTAATGTTTCCCTAAAATATGGTAAGTCATTCTGTTTTTGAAGCATCATATCTGGACCACCATAGGTCCAGTGTTCCTGTACTGGAAAGGATCACTTCTGTTCCAAATTTCTTCCATTTATAGATAGTGTCTCACTTATATACAGTTTGGTAGTTTGCTGAATATAAAGGGGTAAAAACGTTTCATCAAGCCAGCCCAGATGGTTTTAGACTACCTCCTGAGTTCATATTCAAAAACAGAATAAATGAGGATGGGGTCCCATACATTTCCACAGCACTTTAGGATGAACACAAAGTGAGCATATGCAGAAAGCCCTTTTCCTTACACATTTTTTCCCACGTTTACTTTTGCCAATGTAATGATTTTCATGAAGTTTAAGAAGAAATCACACACTACCATTTCCTTGGTGCCAAGTGGACCTCGACAAAGCTTCTACACAACACTTAACAGGGTTTTTACATGGTAAAAGGAGGGTCTTGGAGATAAACATACTGTGTGAGTAGAGTTGGGTTTCTGTGTGAGCTTGTGTGACAATAATTAGTTCTACGTCTCTCAGTGTGATGCTCACTTTCATTGAGCACTTCAAAGGCTTCCCAGAGACCCGGGTTGTGTTCTTGTGCACGAGCCCCTGCTGCTGAGCACTGTGTTGGCCAAAATGGTACACACCACCTACATGGCATTCGGCTCTCTGGCCAGATCAGAACAGCACGATGTTCTGTTAGGCACATTCAATTCCTCCCTGATGGCCGTGTAGCCTGCTGAGGACTAGGAAAAAGGGTTTGATGATCGGCAGCCACACGAAGAGGAGTGAAAAACAAGAGGTCGGTGAAGATCAAAGCAGGAGGAAAGTTGAGGGAGAAGAGTGAGGAATGCAGAACAGAGCACTGTGGGAGGGAGAGGAGAAGTTGTGGGGGCGGTTTGGGTGGAAGAGAGGTGTATGTAGGAGGTAGAGAGAGGAGCGCAGGAACTCAAATAGCCGTTTTGTCCCTTCTGCAGCTTGGCGGGCCAGTAGTTCTAATGAAGACTTCAGAGCAGACAGACCATCCAATGCTTTTGGATTCCAAAAGCAGAGAGGGAGAGAGAGGGCGGGGGAGAAAACAAAGAGGTGGGAGGATAATGATGAAACAAACTGGCTAAAGGCTCATTGGGAGCCAAGCTGGTTTTAGGCACGATGCTCTGGACTTTTCACTTAGAGCGGGTTCCCACCGTCTGCTCACTGTCGGACAGTGAAGTAATAAAGATGTAAACGCGGCAAACAAGCTTTAGTCATCAGACAGTCAGCTTCAGTGTCCACTACAACAGACTATTAACGTTTTGGAAAGCAAGAGATTTTGGAAACTGAAAGTGCATTTGCTATGAGGAAAATAAGAATACTCAGCATTATGTTGTACTATGTTGTATTCGCACCATGTGGTCACATGTCTTTCATACTTCTTTTATGTCAACCTCATCAGGATGCTCTCCTGTAAGACCTGTAGTGACATTTATTGAAATTTTCCCAGCATGTGTTGGAAAAAAATAAACAGGTTTGAATTTAATTTAAAAGTAGCAAAAATCCATTAAATAATTTAATACAAAGACCAAATTGCAAGATTAAACTTTTAATCGGGTTGTCTGTGTTTGCAATTCTGGGGTCTTCTTCTTCTTTCTTTGTATTTAATGACAGTTGACATCCCTTTCATTTGTACTGCTTCGTTCTGGCTTTAATCCTTTCTGCTTCTTCTTTCCTGGGGTCCGCCGCCAGTCGGAAAATTGCAACCAATAGACGATCTCATATGTCATGATCATCTGACTACAACAACCAATTTTATTCTTTTGACATCATGGATGACCCTATTATTTGCACATAAGAAATTTATTCATTTTCTTTATTCAGTTTTCTTTAAATCTCCTGTAGTGTTTTAACCCCGGCTAAACAAAAACATGTATATATATATATTAATATATATATAACCAAATAAAGTTCTATCAAAATGACAATAAAACGTCTATTCAAAGGTTAGAATAGCACAAGTGAGCTAGTTAGCATAAAATTAGATAATTTAAAACAAAGTTTAAAATCTAAATTACTTATTATATGATTAAAATCCAAATAGTTTAGCAGAATTTTTTTAATACACCCAATAATACCCTCAGTTATAGCATTGTGAGGGGCAGATGAGAGGATATAGGGAAACTGTGCAAATTTTTAAAAAAAACGCTCATTAGGGTAAAATTGACAAGCAAGAAATAAAACTTTATACGATGTGAAAGAAAAATACAAATGGATTCGGAAAATTATAAAGTGCATTAATAACTCTTAAATTTGCTTATAATGGAAGAAAGTCGAGGTGAGGTTTGTCCACTCTGACTTCTTACAGAAAGTTACGGCTCACTTATAGTTACCCGCTGAGAGTGCTGACAGTGCTGACAGAAGGTATTTGACCTCAGTGTCTCCAGGGCCTGATATGATTCTTTCTAATGAAACAGCCCGGAGAGGAACCCAAGACGGCCATGGCAATAACTGTACATCTTCACCGTGGTTAGAGCTCATCTGTGAGAGAAGAGGACAATGGAGGATATGGCAGGAGGACCTGCTGAGGCCTGCTCTTATTCTATTATACTTAGAACTCCCCCCCAGACATATTTTAAGACATGCTGTTATAATAATTTGTATAACATGATTTTGTTATAGTTCTGTGCCACCTTTGGCTCCTACCTTCCCCTCATCATCCTACATTCCTGGTTTAAGGATAATCCCTCTAAAACTGTCTCATCCTTCCCTTATGTCAGAAACCCGCTCATGAGCCAAGTCGTGACATGAATAGAGCCAAACATAACAGAATAATCTGACCATCATGGACTCAGCAGATCCAGACCGAGTTTGAAAGGCACCCTATAGCCAATGAGCTTTATTTGGGGAAGCATGAATAGGCCCTCAGGTCCCTCTTGGAAACACAGCAGGTCAGAACCAACAGCTAGTGGCTTAGCTGGTAGCTATGATTCAGTCACTTCCTACTCAGATGTCTTAATCTCTGTTTCGTCTGCCTCCTGCTCTGATATCCCGTTGTCACTTCTCTTGAGATTATTTCTGTCTCCTGAATCACATGGGAAGGGTCTGTGATGCAGTTCGCCAGTTAAAGACCGTAGCTTTTCACAATGCCAGGTATTGTATGTGTTTGGATTGCTGAAAAGCAGCGTTCTTGACTGGGCTGATGAAAGACAGGGTCCTGATGGTGTCATGGCTGTTGCAAAGACTGAATTCACTTATTACTTTCAGCAAGTTTTTGAACATCCCACAAAATATTAGGCAGGAAGATTGCTAACTCAACTATGGAAAAGATTTTTGAGATTACTGATTGCCCGTAGACTTCTGGATACCTGTAGTGGAGTACATGTGGTCTGAAGCATTTTGCCTCATGAGCAAATAAATGACGGGCTTACAATTTGTTACAATGTTAAAAAGTTGACTGTCTTCTGTCTCTGTCCACTAAAATATCGTAGAAACTTGGAGATGGACTTCAAGAGTCAGTCCTTATAAGTGCAATTTCTCCTCCTATTCCATCTTATAAGTAATTTTTGCGGCCCAGTCAGATAAACCATGCAAAATGGTCAAGACAGCCAACCAGGCAACCTTTCGATTGGAGGGAACCCATTAGACAAACAGCCATTTCTTCTTCTTTAGGAATGCTTCTGTCCTGGTGCAGCCATTTCCAGCACAACAGTTTATCATGGAGGAGGATGACTGTGATGCTTCTCTGAGAGTTGGGTTGTTGCAATATTTTGAATCCAGTCCAAAGTTACACCCATTTACCTCACTTTCCCAATGACTATCACAAGCTGAATGTAATAACCCTGTGGGAAACCAGGAACTGCTGCCAGTGAAATCTTACGGTAGGATGTGTCAAGCACTGTTTGAATGGTGGACCTTCTATTCATGGTATAGACTTATCTCAATTCTCATCAGACATGCTCGATTCAGCTAAACTACACTCACCATATCTGGTTCCAAGAACACTAAGCCAGATGCTCAGCATCAGTTCTGCTCCATCTAGTCCACTAGTCCATTCTACCATCCACCTGCATCATCAGCTCCTTCACATGGGAAGTGGAGATCACTGTTCAACAGCCCCACAAACAATAACTGTTCTTTAGTTCTCCCCAGATACTCTCCCAATGTTGTGCTGCAATCCAGGCGTCTAGAGCACCCAGTGCTTTCTGAAAAAGGCCTTTTTGGTGGCCCACCAAAGTGCAGTCCTCATCCTTTCTGGTGGTAATACTGCTATCCTTACTATTGTTGAGTAATTGTTTAAATAATTAGCTCTCTGAATTGAAGTGATGCAATACTTCTAATGAATGTATTTTAGGCCTTCGCATCTGTACCGCTATGAATACTGAAAGTTTGTACTCCTACTTTCTTATGTATGTAACTTTTGCTGTTAGAGCTACAATTTTAATGACGGCAGCGAAAGTACACCGCATCTCTGTGCTCTTGTTGTAACAAATGCTAACAAAAGCTTCTTTTTTTTCTTGTACTTAATTGGCAGAACAGAACCAGTAAGGTTCCTCTGTTTTCATGTCCAAAAGTAAAACTGATTTGACTTGTGCTATGACAAATTCAAAGAGGCAAAGCACACACACGCATACACAGTTGCTCATTACTATGAAGTTTTTTAATTGCCATTTTGCATTAATCGCTTTTTATAGAGTTGAAAAAAAACTGACAACTGACAGTTTCCGCCCACATTTCACTTCGATCCAGGATCCCGGCAGCTCTGAGATTCATTTGCCCAAATTTTAGTGATGTGGTGGGCGCTGACAGGACCCAAGCAGCCGGTCTGACAGACAACAAGCTGCAACGCGGGTTGCTGCATTATTTATGAAGGCAGATGTACAAGGCGGGTTATTAGCTCCCCATGCTACACTGCATCCCTGATTTACAGTTTAAGGAAGCGAGTATGACAAATAGAACACATAAACAAATCAAACTGGTGACAATTTTGTCTGTGTGGGGGGAGAGAGGGAGTTGGGGAATGTACAAACGCAAAGGTAAAGAGGAGGAAGGAAATACACAGCGGCCAATTAGTGGATGTTGCTGTGATTGTTAATGACGCAGAGATCCTCGGCATTCTGTCTTGAAGAGGCGGAACCTCTGCCAGCACTCATTATAGGAGATGAATCTCAGAAGTTTGCATTAACTGTAGCTATTATGCAAAAAAAAAATCAACAAAAAAAGAAAATAGGTGGCTATTATGCAGGACTTGGGACGGAGACAGCTTCATCTTAATGAGAGCCTTTCTTATCCTTAATGAGCCTAACTTACTCCCTCTATCTCTCTTCCCTCTCAGGATTTCATCCAGCTCTCCTAATTCCACCCATCCTCCTCAACCCCTCCCCCCCTCCCACCCCCCAGCCTCTCTGTGGGCCGTGTGGTTTATGATGATGGAGCTCAGAGGGTAATATACATTATAATGCGCTGTAATGGGAGCGGATGGAGGGGTTTGGCAGGGGAGGGGAAACGGGGGGGGGACAACAAAAGAAATAGTGGGAGGATTAGTAAAGGCCTCCTTTCTGAATGTCTCAGCTTTAAATTAATGAGGAGGCTGAGCGCACCACGATAAATTTAGCTTTTCATGTTTAATTACACCATGACTTCGGTAGTTCAGTGAGGATAAATCACACAATTATTACGCTCCTCACCCCGTCATCTGTGTTGTTCGCTCCCCTCTCTCTGTTTTTTTCCTGCCATCTATTTGTTGTTGTTGTTTATTCATAAGCCAATGTCTTTTCATAATATCGCAGCGTGCAAGAGGAGAAATAAGGCTGAATGTTTTTAGCGTAGTGAGTGAAACTCCCCCTGTGGGATGGAGTGACAAGGCGAGGGGAGCATATGTAGTCAAGGATTTGAAAAGAAAGGCGTTGCGAAAGGCATATAGTGTTGGAATTGAGTTTTGTGTGGCGTTTAAAGCGTTTAAAAAGTTATTTTTCTGTTTCCTTATTATACTGTGAAATAATGTGTGAGAGGAAGTATATTTTCACTAAGTATAAAAATAATTTCACAAACATAAAATAAGCAAATAAGCTGAATTTAGAAATTTTACATTTTTGGCTATTGACATGAAATAAGTAGCTGATAAATAATGCTAATAAAGAGCCAAATCAGTTATTTGTAATTAAAATACAAATTGAAATGTAATGTAATTTTCTTTTTTTTTTTTACATTCTATGCACTGAGATGGAGAATGTTTTTAGAATTTATAATATCTTTATAATATGCTTGGTGATTAGCTTGTCAAACATAATAGTAATAGTGATGTAATGTATTTTTGGTCCAATGCATTGCTACAAATCCCAAAGATCAAAATAAATCGAATAAACCAAACTAAGCATAAACGGTCATCTCCAACAGCGAGTATAGCCCTGAAAACAACAAATCCTTTGTTATGAGGGGAAATTGTTAATTAAATGGGAATCATTGATAATCTCACACAGACCAGCCTACTTATTTCTATCAATCAGCAATATGCTCTATGATACAATCCAAAGGTAACTCAAACCAACTAAACCAGATATCCCCAAAATGTCCCCAATCCCCTGCATTGTACAAGCAATCACCCTGATTGCACTCCTCAAATTTAATGTGAAGTCATGTTGACAGTATTTTATTAAAAAAATGTTCACCCTACTAAGTAATATCTGAACTATTAGAGAAAAATATATATACATATATACAAGATTGATCTTTTCAATTTTATTCATATGCATTAATATTGGACTAAATTCGAGCAACGGTTAGGAATTGATGTGTTGTAGCTCAGCCATGATGTCTAATTTCATTTTTGTGTTGTTTTTCGATTCTCTCTCCCTCTGTCTGAATGTGGCACAGACACACACCCGTTTGCCGGCCTGGCTCCAACCTGTCTCCAATCTCCTCATCAGCCTGCAGTACATCCTGGTTAAGCATCCATTCCTCACCAGTTTTTGCAATGTCCTACGTTGTAGCCATATCAGCTCAATCTTGAGTTATACTCATTTTAGTATCCCTGTTTGAGCTTTTTAAATAAGTAACTACTTTTCTCCTCCAGACAGCAAACAGCATTATTCCAGCTGTCTGGAAGACATTTTTATTTTTTGTTAACATTTTTTTTAAACCACTCCAATTGTCGAAGTGTCTGGTTGTAGTCCAAACTCTACTCCGTGATGAAAGTCCCCCTCATTAATAAAATATGAACTATCATAGTAAAACAACGATTTCTAATTCATTTCAAGTAGATATATATGTAGCAGATTTGGACTGAATCGGACTAATAATTGAGAAACTATGGCCCAAAATCTTTTGGAGATTAAGCTCCCCCAAGTGTCGGACATATACAGCCAACCTATCCCAAAATCAATCCAGTTCTTCCTCATACTAAGGTTTATGTGGATATAAAATATGAATGAAAATTAATTCATGAAATTCGGTTCTGACGATTTCAAGGATCTGCGGAGGACACGCTGGCAGCGGAGACGGCAATTCCATAACAGCTCCAACTTTTCGGATATATAACGGGAAGCAGGTGAGACAGAAAGACAATTAGAGAAGGATAAAATTCTAAAGGTTTGTCAAACATCCATGTGTTTAAAGATAATTGTAAAAGTTACCAGAACGCTGCTCCACCTTTCAGGGAGAGGTTTATGTAGTATTCCTGCACCATTTACAAGGATATAAGTCTGGGTAACGAGATTGATGACCAGTGTTATTATTTTAGCATAATAATTCAAAAGAAGATATTTTTTAATTATTATATACTTTTATGATTAAAAAAAAACAAGCACTCCATGAAATCTTATCCGACAGTCTTCATTGAAAACCTCTGCAAGGTATATGACAGGGCCAGGAAATCCATGCTTTTCTTATAGTGTTTTTATATCAAGCTGTGCATCTTGTTTTCTGGTTGTTTTTAAGTAACATTAAGGAAAACACTAAGTGCATTTTAAATTAAATGTATTATTATTATTATTATTATTATTATAAGATGTCCTTGCTCATGCAGCCTCACTGTAAATTTTATTGCTCTCCTTCTTTTTAAGGCATTTATGAAATAATTGAGTGTCCGCAAACACATTGATGTCCTTTTGCAGTGAAATTCAACACTCTAGGGACCCTGTTTTTTCCATGAATATTCTACATTATGAATTAAACTTGATATAATTGAGTCAAATTTAACGGTTCTTGAAAACATTGATCAAGGTTGTCTCTGGGTGTTGTTTGGTCAGTGGAGGAGGGATGGCTGTGGCTCAGCATCATTTTTTTTATCTCCAG
This sequence comes from Lophius americanus, assembly GCA_037951165.1. Lineage (NCBI taxonomy): Eukaryota > Metazoa > Chordata > Actinopteri > Lophiiformes > Lophiidae > Lophius > Lophius americanus. The sequence goes on along the minus strand of JBBDHG010000015.1, from coordinate 8,310,150 downwards.
CCAGCTGGTGATAAAAAACAAAAAAGTTTGTTTGGAAAATGAAAATATATCTTTGGGACTGTGGGACTGGGCGACCAACTGGTTAAAGTAGATCCAGCTACTAGGCGGGCCATGTAAATATAGTAGCTAGATTTACATGGCAAAATGTCACATATTAATGGAGAAATCTGTATGATTTATTCCTAAACCAGGGTAACTGTTGTGCCTGGGTGGAAGGCTTTTTCTAGTCGTCATTATTGAGTCACTATGGGAACTTATCTGACAGCATATTGCTGACTTCATAGAAATAGTTAGGTTGAGTCTTTACGGACTGTTTGACATTATTAATGAGTTACATTTAAATTCAGTTCAATCAAGGGAAGTACTTGTATAACACAGTGGATTGGGGACTTTTCGTGGATATACCCGTACTGTCAGAAATAAAGGGGTCGGCCTTGTTTTCAAATGTAAGAGGTCAAACAATGACTGGTCTGAAAATGGTAAAAATAATTGTATCACTTGTTTCTGGTATCACCATTCAATTACTGTCCTCGAAACAAACATGGACTACATTTTAGCTAAAAAAATCACATCTGTTGCTTACAATCATGCCATGAGATGCCATGAGATGTGATATGGGGCCATGTGTTCACACCTTGCCTTTCTTCTCTCAACCCTCGGAGTGATGAGGATCATTGACTAACTTGTCACCATATCCCACTTTCATATTTGGCACTAGTGTTCACATTGTGTAATTTCACAGTTTTTGTTAATTACATCACACAGTTCTTCCCTTTAGCTGCTGCCACTTGCAGTTGTTTATATGCTGCTAACCTCTGCAATGGTTGTTCAGGAATCCGAATCATGTAGAAGTGAAGTTTGACATCAGCTAAAACGGTGTAAAGAAGGAAAGCAGACTTGAACATATATTTTTATGTATCGTAGTATTGACTTATTGGTGATATTTGACTTAAATAAGTTTATTCGAATTCTCCAAAAGACTAAAACAATACTAAAAACAGGATCATGTGATTACATGTTATAAAATTAACTAATGAAGTTATTCAAAATGAGATTAGTGTTGAATCTAAAAATAGCTGACAAAATTAACACTACCTATCACCAGAGCCAACATTTTGTAACAAATGTTGTAAAAGGGGAGGTCTCCACCCCTAACATTCAGACCAAAACAAAGAACTGCTGTACAAAAGTTAAACACACTGTTTGTTTGTGGGTGTGTGTAGATGGCCACTATGAGATGGGTTTATTAGCAGAGGGAGACATGTGATCGGTAATGTCAGTAGTTGAGGCTGAATCAAACCTCTCATTTTCATTGACGGGGTATGAGGACTCCCCTCAAGCTGAGCTCCCTGATTAAAATGCATTCTCTCCCTGCACAGCTTGAGTATAATTCTTCAACAGTTGTGTGTCTATTTTGTTAAAACAGTTTTGGCTGCATCATACGCCTCTATATTCTTTTAGCTGTTGTTGCAAAAGGAAGATCAATGTTGATGCTTTTGACCGGCTCTGTCTCACCCAATTGCCTTTGGCCAATTTTGAGATTTGCAGTTTCAAATGAATTCGGGACCCCTCTCAGCGCTGACTGATTGCGTTTCCAGAGAGCCACAGTGGCATGTTGTGCCTGAGATCAACTTGGCATCCTTGCATGAACGCAATTTCCATAAAACGCACAACTACCCCCATGTTTCTCAGTGTGTATTACAGAGTCACACACTAATGCAACTACAAAAATCGACTCTGCTGCCTTTTCTGTGCATCTCACATGCACTCTCAGAGACATGTCGAGGGCATCATGGCTGCACTCAGCTGTGAGCAGCAGTCTGGGAAGAGTGGGCAATCCTGTCCTGACTGTCGTCAATTTTCTTATCGGAGGGGATTAACAAGTGAGGGGTAACTTCTCCTTTTCAACACACAGCAAGAGCGTTGGCCTGTTAAGCACCACACATGCACACAAAAGTGGGTGAACACAGAAGTGTAAACGTGGCTCTTTAGGCATAAATTGAGATTTGTGATGATATTATGTTGACTGAACATGAACATGAACATGTTCTCATAATCCTGTGCGCTCAGTCAGAAGGAGGTTCAAACTAGGGTTGTGCAGGGAAATCGATATAGCAAAATAAAGTGTGTCACTTATTTTTTGGTAATACAACAATAAAATCAGTTCCATTTCCAATCCACTTGATGGGGCTATAGAAGAATTTCCTGGTGAGGTCAGCGTTAATGTGGGAGGAAGTTTGCATCATAGGCCTTGTCCTTGTAAACAGACAAGCACCATCCATATTTAAATCAAACCCAAGGACATTTTTTGGACACAACATATAAGCACTCTCAATGTTAGAGTTAGGATACTGCTCCTCTTCCTCTAATTCTGTCCGTGTTGTGTGAAAGTGAAATACTCTGGGAATTCTGCAAAATTACAGTTGGCCTCGCATGATGTCACAGAGATAAGAATTAGCCGACGGCAGCAAAGCTAGCGTTAAATCAGCGCTACTGAACAACCATACAGCGCTTGACTCGCTTATTTTGACAGAGCAGGACTTAAGAAAACAAGATCTACAGAGAGGTTACGTGTGAAGTTCAGCACAGTTTGAGCACAGCAGAAAGGATGCATTAATGTGAAACGCAGGGACAAAACGAGTGGAATCAAATAACAAATCATCAGGCGGAGGATTGCAGACAGCCATCTCATGTTCTCTAGAACTAGATCTGCTGTACTGACCTGTGATATTCCAGTAGTTCACATGTTTACATCCAGCTAAGTTGGACTAGACAGGAACACAAACTTTTCAGTTTTTTAGAACTGCAACATTTTTGTCATGTCAGGTTTTATGACATTTTGCTCGGTCTGCTTGATGATTCCGTTCTTCATTGTGGTACAGCGGACAAGTATTATGTATCAGTGTTACATTTATTCTTTATTATCTAGGCTGATCATCAGTGCAATTGCCTAGCAGTATACTTAGCAGCCTTTGGAACCAAGGTCTGTTGGTACAAGTTTCAGTTGCAAGTTGGAGCATGCCCTCATAGAGAAAATATCAAATGTATTATTTTTTTGCTATATTATTTCTTCATATTATGTATACTTTATTATCTATAAAAGTTAGGGTTAGAGTTGGGCTAGGGTCACAAATAGGGTTAGGGTTGGGGTAGGAAAGCGAAATATAATATGCCACGGTTGTGGGTCTATTGCTCTGGCAACAAGAGCCTGAGCAAAGTTGATCGTCCCACATTGCTTCTCTCGGGTGGGGCATTAGTTCGGGGATGAGGTTGGGTTGTGGGTTTGGGTGACTGTTAAGGTTAGTGAAAAACGAAGCGTCCCGACACTGGATTTTTCACTGCTGCAGTTATGCCCTTCTTGGACTTGGTGACTTGGTGACTATGACAACAAATGGAGAACAAATTACCTTTCACAGATGTATAACAGAGATGACAAAATCCCACCTCGGGATGGGGGGCCCTTTGAATTGACCGGATTAGTCAGTAGAGAGATGGACACCCGCCTTTTTATTCACATAATCCTTTCAAAATTACGAACTGCACTCTTACCGTGACTGCTTTTGGTGTCGTACCTAAATATATAGTATAGTATAGTATATAGTAATGGGACATTTAGGCCATGCCAGGTATGAGTGAATATGCTGTAGGGGTGTATCTCATGATTCAAATGCATGTTTTGAATCTCTGAAGAGCGTGTTCATTTGCTCTTGGTATTGCTTGTGTGCAAAATAGAAGTATCATACAGATGGTAGAAAAAAACTTTTCAAAGTTCGTGGTCTGTTCGGACTAGACATCCTTACAAAAGCTCATGTAACACATTTTACACACATCAGACAAGACCTTTTTGTATTAAGACATTCCAGCCTCTAACTTAACATCTTTCATCTCAACATTCCAAGTGTCATAATAGAAAACCAGAAGTACCTGCGCCATTGTCCAAAAACACAAACAGGTTTCAAAACAAACTACAACAAAAGCTTATTATAGATGTTATTAATTATAAGCTCTCTCATCAATAGTCCTTTTGATAGTGAGGTTGCAAAGTAGCGCTGGTCTGAAAAGTCTCAATGCCATCTCTGTTTATTAACCATTAACTAAAAAGTGTAAGGTCAACTCACTGTATGACTTTAAAAGTGTGCAATGCTCTGTAAGCAGATAACTCATTATTAATAACACAATGGAATGATATAATGATGCAGACAAAATCATTGTAATGCACATATGAGGATAAGAAATTAACTATTTTGAGACTCAAAAACAGAATAACAAAAAAACATGGGTCATCAAACATATAAACCAAAACTCCTTAATCTAAGCTCATTCAGAGAGTTGGCATAACCTCCCTTTAACTTATCCATGTAGCAGGTTGATGATTACCCTGCATGGATCTCCAACTTTCAGTGTTATCTTCCACCTCACATCAGCGTTTCATTTGTTAGGGATGTGTTCAGACAGCAAACAGCAAGATCCGGGCTGATGGGAGCTTTAGTAGCACATTATGAAAATGCTCCTGTATTTCTTTTATCAGCGTGGCCTCGGCTGCTCAGGCTCTGCCGCGGACACAATAATGCATTTAATAACATACTATTCTCTTTCAGATTATATTTCCACCAGAAGCACTCAGGGATACTGTTTTATTTTTATTTATTTATTCTTCCCAGAAAATGTTATTTTTTTCAATGGCCATTTCAGACAGGCCATTGAGTGCTGGAGATAATGTTCTAATATTCACTGTAACCTGCCCTGCAAAAGTAAAATCCGCAGTTAAGAAAGGAAGAAAGAGGAAGGAATGCTGAAGAGGAATATTGAGCTGACAGAATCCATTTTGTAGTGCACAAGCAATTGCTGCTCATTGACATGGCAATGTCTTAAGCCTGGTTGGTGAATGCATATTTTTGCAAATATATTGCATTTTACAGTAGAGGGTCTGCGGCAGATGCAAATGCAGTAAAAAGCAAGATGATAATCTGCAAGAGGAGCACAGTGTGTGACTGAGATCAGGTCTTATTTCACTTTCGGGAGGCAAAACAGTTTATCAATATCACGTAGGATGCAGAGAGCAGAGGAATAAAAGTCATCGCTGTGACTGAAATTCTTTTTGGAATAGGACACAATGAGTAGAACACTGACTGTGGACTGCTGGTACTCATTGGTACCATCACTAGACGGTAATCTTACACAGACACAGCATTCTTAAATAAGGAGATATTAAGATTATAATCTCATCAAAAGCTAATCTTTAGGTGTCAATGTTGGCAAAATAATCTCAATAACTGGTGGACACATCTCAGTGGTCATCAGTCTGGAGTAAACAACAAGTTTGAATATAATGGACTGACAACTGGGGCTCTTTGTTTGCCACAAAACGGGCATTTTTAATTTCTCCCCGCCATTTGGGGTTAGTGGGACCATATCAGTTTAAAACCTAAACTCTGTTGGTGCACAGGAAATACTTTAAGCAAAAAATGTCTTTGTAAACGGACAATGGGTCTATTCTGCTGCAGAACTTAAGAAATGAATCAATGAGTACTTTATCTTAGAACAAGGACCCCAAGTACAAAGAGTGAAACAGGTCTAAAAGCGGAGTGAAGGGAACATATTTTCTCCATTCTTCGGTTTTTATTATTGACTGAAAAGCCTCAACTCCTAACCTTTTGTGTGAAATACTATAAAACATATTCACCTTTTGTTTTATCAGCATCATGCTGACATTCTCACCAGAGTAGTTAACTTAACTGATTTCATGTTGGTTGATTATTGTGAAATTTTCACACCATATCAATCTAGAAAAGTGAAGACAAAGAAATTTACATTTTTTGCCCTTAAAACTTTAATCCGTTTCTTAAATTTTGCACTTTCGTCTGTACTGATGCCATAAACATTTTGATTGGGATAGCTGCCATCTTGCATTAGAAGTAATGCCATTGATACCACTAGGTGCAGGTCAAATTGTCCATCAGTCCCAAGTTAATAAATCTTCTACTTAAGTTATTTATTAGGTTTGTTTTGCACAGATTTCTGGATAAGTTTCCGTTTCTGTTGTACTGCACTTGGCAAACTCTAGGAGAATCCAGCACAGAATAATGTGAAAATATGACACTACAATAAAGAAAGGAGATCATATTCACTTGGATCTTATGAAAAGAGTAGCAATAATTGTTAACAGTCATCCCTCATGCCTGTGAGTCCATGTGTAGAAATCACAGGCTAACAGATATATTACAGGATTCATGAGCCTCCGCCACTAAATAAATGTCCCCCATCATCTATCAGAGCTCCGGCGATGGAGTCGACTGGGCCATGTGCATTTTATCAGCATGGTAATTGTTCATGTTGACACACATTGTCTTCTAGAGGATGAGATGGTGAGGGTATTACACCTTATTAATGGCTTCTAATAAAGCAAGGCATTTATCAGGCATTATATGACACTGTCACACTGAGCTGGTCTCACACACACGCACACAAAAAAATACACTCACTTTTGAACCGATACTGGTACTTCTATGACACTTATACCCAATAGTGTTGTGTTTTCTGGTGTTTTGTTATGACAGAAATGTAATTTCAGCTGTAAATGTAAAAAAAAAAAGAAGAAATACATTAATGACTATATATCATGAAGATATCAAATTTAAAGTAGTTAGTAGAGCACATATTATGTTGATGTGTTTGAAGAGTGAATAATGGGCAACCTCAAGGATCTAAGGAATTTTGACGAGGACCAAGTTATGATGGCTAGACAACTGGGTAAGACCATCTACAGAACGGAAGGTCTTGCTGAGTGTTCCTGGTCTACAGTAGTAAGTACCTACCAAAGTAGGACAACTGGTCAACTAGCAACAGGTTCATGGGTGTCTGGAAAAGTGTTCATGTTGACCCCTGTTCTCGGTCTCAAGTGTCAACCATGAGTAGGTCTCCATCTGTGCTGGTCAATGGCGCACTAAAGAAGTTGGCTAGGAGTGAAGATTCAGGTTTTCTTTTAAAATGGTAAAGCATTTGGAGCTGAGCAACTTTGGCAAGGGATGTTTGTACCTAATAAAGTGGTCTGACGAAGGATAACTGGTGAACAAAGGAAATAATAATAATTATTATAATAATAATAATAATAATAATAATAATAATAATACTAGTTATAATGATAATACATTTTATTCATGGGCTCAAGATCAATTTACAGATACAATAATAAAACTAAAAGAAATCATGACATAATTAAAAAGATATGCAATCCAAATCTAAAAATAAGTAAAAGGTCTAAACAATAAACACACGGAACAAACAAGTCTAAAAATATGTTATTTCATGTGGGATTTGAAGGTGGGGAGAGAGTCAGTTTCCCGAATGCTTAGTGGGAGAGAGTTCCAGAGACACGACGAGAAGCTCTGGACCCCAAAGAAGATTCAAGATGAGCAGAGAGGTACGGAGTACCGCAGGACATGTGGTGTGAAGGCTAACTCGTGTTGTCAGATCCCATAGAAGAACTTCTGCAACACAGTCATTTGCAGGACTGTTCGGCAGCACCTGCAAAATATGGTAGTTTGATTATTATAGCTGATCAGTATATTAAGTGAATGAGAGAGGAGAGGGAGGTGGTGGGATGATTCCGGCAGTAGAGGTGGTGGAGGTGGATGGGTTCAACTGTGCAGCGATATGGGGAGTGTGGTAGTGAGGTGAAGATGAGAATTGATGGAGAAGAGTTTCAGTTTAAGGGTAGGTAGGTAGAAATGCTGTATGGATGGAAACGGTGGTGAAGAGGGAGGAGGAGATGTGGTGGAGTTGAAGTTTGCGTTTGTGACAAGAGTGGACAGGATCAAGATCAAGGCCATTGGAGGGACGGCACATATATGACGTATCGCTTATACACAGATGGAGGTACAATTTAGGTGGTGTGGACACGGAACGAGGATAATGAGGATAGAGCTGCCCGGCAGGAGTAAATGATGAAGCTAAAGTGGAGACACAAGAATGTTGTGATAGAGGGCATTGGTTGTGCTGGAGAAGGATGCAGTAGAATATGTCTGAAAATACATCTCACAATCTTAAAGAAATTGGAAAAAATCTATTATATTATCCTTAATCTATGCCAAAATTTAATAGGATCTATTTTGGCCAAATTTTCATCAAGTTTCATGGAAATCCGTCCGGTAGATTAGTATTGTCCTGCTGAAACACCAACAAACAAGCAATTTGGAAATATTTATGCTGTGTCTCAAATCACATACCACCTTACTTACAATCGTTCAACTTAGTGTATGAGTGCATTTTTACTGACAAGATTGTCAAAATGTAGTACACGATGCGTGTATATATATATATATATATATATTTACACAACTCTGCTTTCCACTGCAGGGAGGACAGCAATAAAATACCAAGGTGCCAGATGAAGAATCTTAATTAAAGTATTTTCACCATTGAGAACAAATCTTTCAATATCTGTTTTTGTTTCTGTTTAGAATTAGGAAAAATACTTAAACGTATTCAAACTGATATAAACTTGGCAGATATAACCCAATCCTGTTGGTGTCAATCACAGTGATAGATTCAAAACATCTATACAAAGATCATTATATAATTTTCTTTGTTTGCCGTTTCTCCCATAATGCTCCAGTTGCTGAATAAGAACGGGACTAGGGTGTCCTTGAGATCCTCTCAGCTGCTGATCCTGCTTTATTTTATAAATATGCATTTTCTCACACAGTGCTGTCTGAACAATAACCAATGGACTAAATTATTTATAGCTGTGATGAATAGGTATCAAAATATAATATCATGCTGCCTGTTGATTTCCATACATGTATAATGCAGACGGTGGGGCTGCTCACTGTGAATTATTGGATGTCAAGAATGAGTCGTTCCTGTGCTGCTGCTTGTGTAACCGGCCTTGAGTGATGGAAGCGGACTCAACGGCCTCTGCAGTCGCAGCATCTTTTACATCTGTGAACAATCTTACCGGGGTCACGATAATTATCTTAAAAGCCTCCTCCTCTCTCCTTTATTTCATGCCGTGTCCCTGTCGCTGGATCTGCTCCTCCTCTGAATTTCCATCTCAGATATTCCACATTAGAATAAAATGTGGAAGAAGAAAAAGCCTTTATTTTTAATCATACAAGCAGTACAACATAGCAAAATTTTTAACCTGGCTGTATAAAAATATTATCATACTGAAAAATCATTTACTAAACTAAGATTACATTAAAGAAAACACCCCTGTGTCCTCTGGTACTTTACAAACATAGATCTACGTGTGTGCAAGTGTTTAATCAAAAAACTCCCCCTGGCCCAATCCCCACATCTAAGGCGACTAAAGAATGTTCACAAAAGTCTATGAAAACTACAAGGCCAGCTTCACACCAACATCTGCTGCCTTGGACATCTGACTGGCTGTGCTCTTGAATCTTCGTTCCCTGGTGCTGCTCCAGCAGGATTTCTGGAGGTTGACGCCTCTGTCGCGGCAGCCAATCACAGAAAAGGGACAACACGGTGCATTCACCTCATGAAATCTGACAAATAAAACAAAAACGCTGGAGAGGAGGGGCGGTTGCCATAATTCCAAACTTCATTATAAACTATAGAAATTATTCATTTTTGGGTCAAAATCGGTTTGAAGACATTAAGAATAATAATAATAATAATAATACATTTAATTTATAATGCACTTTACATTTGGATCAAATCTCAAAGTGCTAAAGACCTTGGTGCGAGGAAGAAATCGATTAATTTTGGTAAAGATCCGTTGAATATTTCCGCAACCTTAATCTCTAAAAGTTTGTGACCTTAAATACTCAACTGTTGGTCTGATTCATTTCAAATTTGTTGCATATGAATTGACTCATGGAAATATATCTTGTACATATCCAGATTTTACTCTCTAGGTTTTTTTGTCTTTTACAAAAAGTTTGGTTTTGTACTTAACACATTTAAGTTCAACCAGGACGCTTTCTTGTACAATGCAGGGGATTGGGTGCTTTCGGGGGATTAACGATGGTTGTCGGGACGACAGTGTAGGCCTAGTTTATGAAAATAAAGTCTTAAATATGATCAAAATTAGGTTTCACTTTTCCCTTTTCTCATATAACAACATCAACACTTGACTGAGCATGTGAGCAGTATATGACTAAATAGCCTTCTGCAGTGCTGCAACTTTGAATATAAGATATCAAATTCATCGTTAGCTGCGAAACAAAGAAAAGATCCATGAGGTTCTCTCCATATGTGGCTGGTGTGCTGTATGAAATCCATCATAAACAGAAAAAACACAGGAAAAAAAAATCAGATAATTGACTATTATTGAATCTTTGTCCAGTAATGTATCACATTATTCAAAGCACCCAAGATTTCTCAGTAGATGGTTTCCCAAAGCATCACTCTCCCTCCCCCAGTTTCCTTTCTTCCCATAATGCATTCTGGTTATGTAAAAGCTGATGGGTTTCTTGAGAACAGGCGTGCTTCCATTGCTTGTGGTCGCCAGTTCTGATGCGTATGTGTCCATTGTAGCAGCTTCTGGCAGTAGACAGTGGTGAGCATGGTCACTATGACAATCCATACAGAGCAAGCTGTGATGTCACTGTGGGTTATTACACCTTTCTATCAGAATCAGCATTATCTTTTCCAGCAATTTGTAGCTCTCCTGTGGCCTATAGGGTTTCCTCCCCACACATCAATCAACTTGAGATTAACAGGACCCTGTGAACGGTTCACCACCTGTCTTTCCTCAGACCAACTTTGGAACAGAAACACCCAAAAACACCTGCATTTTTGGAGAAACTTTATTTCCTGTCGTTTAACAACAACTTGCTCAGATACTTCTGATTCCCCATTTTTCCTGCTCGTACCTCTTCAGCTTCAGAACCATACATTCGCCTGCGGCTTAAAAAACTCAACCCATTAACAGTGGCCATGGTAACCAGAGAAGCAATGTCATTCACTTCCACTGCCAGCAGTTACAGTGTTATGGCTGATCGATGCACATAGCATCTAACAAAGACCCAACCAGCTTTTACCCTGAAGAGGGATGTTACATCATATAAGAAAAAAAAAGTATAATTAACGCACGTCAAGAAAATAAGTAATTATTTTTGTAAAATAATATCTTTATAATAAAATACCACCAGACTCACACCCTCAGCCCGCCCCTCCCAGCGGCCAATTATTCATGAACAATCTCGGGTAACACTAACAAATTATTTCCACATGACACCAAGGATGTTGGCTCGGTGTTGAGCCCTTTTTTCCTTCCATCTTTTAATTTTTTCACCATGTGGTTTCTCTGCTCACCCCTCCGTCTCCAGCTCTCTTCGGACCGTGATAATTACAGTGGAGGGGACGGGGGCTGAGTGGAGTTTTAATCAATGTTTACGCAGCGTGAGAGCGTCCCTCATGATTCTCCTTTCTATGAGGGTTATACTTCCAAACGGGTACAAAGATGACGGCAGATGGCCATGGCCCTCCGGCAGTGGCGTCAGACATTTTGGTCACCAGCAAATCAGAAGGACAAGGGTTGATAATGAAGAGAGATGGATGGCCGTCGTCGTATTACACTATTGATTGGCATCACAAGGCTCTTTCCATACGTCTCCAAATCCCCGGCTGCCCTTTTCTGTCTGTCTTCATTCCTGTGCTGTATTTTTATCTCTCTTTCCTTAATACAACAGCTGGGGGAGCTGCTGACGGCTCCTTCTACAGTGGTACATAGCTGTGAGGCATGCCTCATTGAGCTTCTAAACAGCTGATCAAACTCCCCGCATAAATACTCAAACATACTCCTACAATATGTATCCGTGCCCTAACCGCCCCTCCTGTGCCTCGCAAGACTTTCCATGCTTAATCTCTCAAATCAATGTCAATTACATGCTGATTATGTTCAATGTGTCTCAACATTTGTCTTGATTTGGGAGCCATGTAAGTGTGGAAATCAGCAATCCATGTACACACTGGTATTGAGGTATGCGGGAAGGCGGGTGGGTTGGGCAGCATGGAGCCACAGTCCAGTATCGGAACTTGAAAGGTCATGTTTGACTGTTTCTGCATTATTAGATATGAAGAGTAGTCCTGATTTACTAAGGAATGCAAAAAGGTCAAGCATGACCGCTCTCCCTCTCTCCCGGGTCGTGACTGCGCCGAGGCTCCATGTCACACTGAGAAGACAAGATGGCAGCAGCCGAGGGGCCAAAGCGACACACACTCCAGCCGGCACAGTGGGTACCTGTCTGAATGTCGTCTGCACGTCACTACACCTTTGCATTGCCATTTCTCGTCCTGTGCAGGTTATAAGGCACGCACTCCTCGTTGTCCAGCAGATCTGAAAATAGAGCTGGCATGTTTCTGCCCTGATGTCTCCATCATGTTTTGTACTTCCTGCTTTATTAACTGTGTTTAGGGCTTCGAAGCCTTGCTAAGGGCTGATAAAATGACACCAAGCATGAAACTAATGAATGTAATCGCAGGCAATGCAGCCGGTACACACTGCCAGTATTGTTACTCAGGGTGATAATAAATACAACATTAACAGTTCTGCTCTGTTTTCATGTCCTCATTTGTCTGCCATGGTGTGATTTTTATAGAACACAACGCCGCTCTCTGACAGCCATTATAAATAAGATAAAATGAAAATAATGATTTGCAATTTGGAGAATGCTCCAGCACGTAATTCATGCACTTACGGAGCTATTCTTCATACAAGTAATGTTTTAAATGTTCAGTAGAGTGTTGTTTGTTGAATGTATTGGATTTTATTGCATAAAATTGATGGGTGATTAAGTCATCGGTTCGTTCGTTTGTCTATAATAATTTTGTTTTAACATAAATGGCAAAACATTGACAGAAGATTCACCAAACTATTTTAAGCAGGAACACATATCAACTACGTAAGAAGAAGTTTTTTGTTGTTGTTTCCATGGAAATATGATTTTTAAAATGAGTCTGAAGAGTGGTCATCTTATCCACAACACAGATTCTAGTTTCATCACATGTGACCTAATGTTTAACACAGAGCACTGCTGGAGACCTCAAGGATAATTCCCCCAACAACAAATGGATCTGGATCAGATCCACCAGTTTCCCTTTTTACGAAGCAATAGTTGAAGTCATAGAGGACAACCACTGACAAACGTTCTGTCTGTGTGATGGGAAGTCTCGTGTTTTTCTGATCTCTTTCAGATAATGTTGAAGCACATTAGATTTTCTTCCCAACACGACCGAACATTAGTTAACATGAGCCAAACTAATACCACTCAGACAGATTAGCCGCTTTAAAGTATTGGATCTATGTTTTTAGTCCAGTCAGCTCTAATGGTTGTAAAGGTTTGTGTTTCCCACAAATAACCTGTCGACAAATCCTCTCTCTAAAATACAGTAACATCGTCAGAGATCAAAGGTAAACACCGATAGGTATATTCCAGAAAGTGGTTTTAGAAAACTTTGTGAACCTTGAGTTGAGGGAAACTCTCTGTTTGTGCCCCAGAAAGAGAGTTAGGTTAAACCCGGTTGCCATGGTAACTTAGTCAGTGGACCTAACCTGCTCCCTGGCAGGTGTTCTTCAATAACCGTTGAGTTTGTCCCTGTCTATCCAAGTTATTCATATAGATTTATGTCAGGGTAGAATTGGAAACAAGCTAATTTATTAAATTTATTAAAATAATTTAATTTAACGGTATATTTACTTAATTAAATACAAATATTGAGCATTCATTCTTAAAATATCAATTAATAGTTTGTTCCTTTTTTTGCAAAGAGGACCTTCTTCTATGACATTGTTGATACAGAACTCGTAGGCAAATAAACTGTGTGGGGAGCTGTAAGGAAAGTGTCCCCCATACTAAACCCAACCTCTGAAGACAACTAAAGATCAGAAGAGTTGGCGATAAATAATATCTCAAATTATGTTCTGTAAATTACATTTTACAGATATGGATTTTTGTTTCCTGCTCTGATAGGCTGCGTCATAGTTGCAACGCACTTCTTTACTACTGCTCATTCAAATAATAGAGGAGAGGATGTGAATAATAATAATAATAATAATAATAATAATACATGAATAGAAAGTGTTTCCACGGAATAAACTTACAGGTATATATATATGAAAATGTATATATGAATAAATTGAATAACAAGTACATACTAACTAAATTTTATATTCGGTATTTTTATATATAGAGTCACAGTAATTGCGAATAGGAAGTTTGTATATTTCAATGAAGGACAAAAATGAATAAATTATTGCTTGAAATGTTGGAGAGATACAGTTAAAAACATTGAGAGAGAAGTAAAAAAAAAAAAAAAAGCCAACAAAATTGAATCAATACTCATTTAAATCTTATTGATGTTGATAAAAACAAAAGGGTTTGGCATGAATTTAGTGATGGATTCCGATCAGTCATTTTATGCATTTGTTGTTCAGCAGACCACACATTGATGTCAAAGCGCTCTATTATATGTCTTTATATAGACAAAAACTCTCATCAAGAGGTATTTACCCTTAAATAGCTACAGGCTTCAATAGACAATAGACATAGAACCATGTAATACTCTCGTCTTCAGTAGGGTTTCCCTAATCCAAAGCCTGACAGAAAGCGTTTGATATTTACCCACTTAGCTGAGTGATAAAGCACAACTAGTGATGGAATTCAAGGATCAAGAGGGCAAAGAATTGTGCTAATGTTTATTTCTTCATTCCTGGATAATTAAAATGACATTTAGCATATCCTGCGGATTCCAACCGAATTGTCCATCGCCGCTGTTGGCTTTTGTTCGGCTGCACATCATTAAATATCCACATGGCATCAGTGGAGGGGCAGCGGCCGTGAACTCTGGGCCAAACAAATGCTCATCAGTGGCTCTCTCTGCAGCAAGACAGCTGGAGGTGGGTGTAGCATCACTGGCTTCCTTCAGCTCCCAAATGAGGTGAATCCAGAGCTTTCTGCTAATATGAAACTGACCCCTGACAAGTGTTATCTCCTGACTCTGTCTATGCAGAGAAATGCAGGAGGTCACATTAGTGAGCTAGTGTCAAATATCTGTCAGCGCATTCTGGGCTAAAAAGGCTGCAGCCACACAATGAGTCTCCATCTATGTGAGGTTTAATAAGCGACAACGCTGGACCTCTCATAATGTACGGTCAGCCATTAGCAAAGAAAAGGGAACATGATCCATATAAGACATGATCCCTATCTCTACTTTCATTTCTTTTTCATCTTCTTTCCTGCTCTTGAATTAATGACCCAGGAGCCCAGGAGAGGAAAGGATCCATCCTCTCTGTATGTTATTTAAATTACTCCTGAACCCTTTCCCACTGGGTGGGGGATGGGGGGGTGGAGGGTGTGTCAAACGTAGAGCTGCAATAAGAGCGATACAGCAAAGAACATGGTTTTCACATAAGGGGTGAAGCGGCCCTTGCGTACGTTTTCATATTAATGCAGACGGACATATTGATCCCGGTTGCTGACTCCGGATTGCAGCCAGTGAGGTCAAGCAAAGCTCATTAGGCCCAGTCAACAACAGAAACACGGCGAGATAAAGGCAAAGAAAGACACAATAACAAGAATCTAAAAGTCAGATCACGTACACCCATGTCCCAAAGCAATGGAAATGCTAACATGAAGGCGCAGGATGTTGGATGGACAGCTCCACCTTCACGTTATCTCTGAAGAGTGGAGATCCCTTAAAACTCTATAAGCGACCATAGAGATGCAAGAGGGGTTTTACTCAGAGCCGGGGCTGACCTCGCCTTGGGGTGTCTGGTGAACAATGGTCAACATTGGATGGATTATTTTATATTATTCATGTTTTGTGGATGAAGTTCATTTCAGTTTATCTGAAACTCAGTAAGAAAGTTTGTGTCTCATCGAATCATCTGTCCTCCATCACCTGCAGCAATCAGAGGGATCAGTCCGGACTAAAAAACAATATTTTTTGAGGATTCATTATTGTAAGTCAGAATTGCAAGCTCTGCTTTCCCATATTAGCCCATTAATATTAGATGGACACGTCAGGTTCTTAGAGACCAGTGGTTCCCAAACCATTCTACCTTCTATCTCAGCGGTTCCCACACTTACAACTTTTATTGACGTTATATCTTGCTTTAGTGATTCTCAACCTTTTATATCCTTTAATCTGTGGCTCCAAAATCTTTATATCCTGTATGTCAGTGGCTTCCAAACCTTTAAATCCTCTTTGTCAGTGGCCCCAACCGTTTAAATACTTTAAGTAAGTGGTTTCTGAACCTTAACACACTCCATCAATGGTTCCCAAAACATTATATCCTTAATGTCAGTGGTTCCCAAATCTTTCTATCCTCTGTTAATGGCTCGTAAACTGTTATATACTCTATGTCAGTAGTTCCCAAACCTCTACGTCCTCTACATCAGTGGTTCCCAAACTTCTATATTCTATATGTCAGCGGTAAAAAAGACGTAAATTGTCTAGGATATAGAAGTTTGGGAACTAATGTTGTAGACAGTCCAATATTACTCTTCTAACTATTCTCGTTCCAGCTGTTGTTATTTGGGGGCGGCTGTGGCTCAGTGGGTCTGGGCGACCGTCTCCCAATCGGAAGATCGGAAGGTAGCCTCTTAGGGTCCCAAAAGGGTCTACTTGTCGTAGGGTCCTTGAGCAAGACCCTGAAACTCTAGCTCCCCAGGCGCCTCTTAGGGGCGGCCCACTGCTCCCTCAGGGATGGGTCAAACGCAGAGGAATAATTTTACTATGTTGTACTGTGAATGACTGTCTGTTATCCAAAAGGGATTTCTTATTCTTGAGTCAACAACAGTAAGAGTTAGCCGTCAGAAAACCGACTAGTTAGAGTGATGGGACCACTGGCAAGAAAAACGTATGGAACGATCCCAATCAAGAGACAAATGTGAAAAAGAAATACGGCGAGAAGATGACATTGGTCTGCAATACTGATCCGTACGAATTGAACTACATGAGTGTATGGCCCAAGATAAAAAATCATGACACCACAAAGCAAAGAAACTGGCAAAAAAGTCTTTATTATAAGATTGACTGTTAGAAGAGACTGTTCTTTAAATCGACTAATGGATTAACATGACTTTGAAATTTTGGGACATTGCTATTTTGTTTTTGCTTTATTTCCTAAGGGACTATTGAAGGCAATTCATAGTTCTTTTGTATTGTCCAAAAGTTTGGAATTTATGATTTAAATTCTGATTTCTTATAAATAAGAATGAATGAAAATCAAATCTTTTGTGTATGGTATTATTTCTATCCTAGCCCTTTTGTAATATAACTAAATAATGAATACATAGAGATAAATTCTGACATACTTCATTGCATGTCTAGCGCCCACCGGCTTTGTACTATATTTTCCGACTTTAAGTCAGGGGACATTACAACGTGACATTATTTTAAAAGAGCCTATAGTTCTTGAATGTGGACCCAATCAGAAATGTAGCTTTTTTCAAAATAATGTAAATATTAAATACATGGTGCATTTCTTATATTTTCTATGGAGGTAATGTCAACAGGAAGTTAGCAATATGTCAAAAAATATTGCAATTTAAAAATATACGAAAATAGACATAAGTGCTTTGAGTTGTTGGTCAGGCTAAAAGTATAGGTATGGGTATAATCATTTACCATTTTTTACAGGTGGTACTGGCTGCTGTTGGGTATAAATGAAAAATAATCATTGCATCACATGGCAAAACCGTGATCAAAATGTGTATATTCTCATTTAGACATTGAAGGTGGTCACATTGTTTTGCCATCGCCGAGTTGGAGCGCAGTCCAAGTCTTTCTAGCAAAGGGACAATGTGTGTAAAGAGGAAAACATTTACAAAACTGTCAAAGAGCGAGCTTGAGAGATGCAGCAGAGCGTTTGAGATGATTTGATTGTTTTCTAGAGTCGACCCCTCCGTTTTAATACTTGACTGAAGCCGATGAAATCTACTAAAGAGAATAAAAGCCGGAGTGATCTGACATCTGAGTCAGAGGCACTCGGCTGTCAGCAGCCTGAGCTGGGAGACATTTGAAGATTTTTGTTTCTCTCTAATGCCTTGAGGTAAGCCCAGCTATGCATGTATTATAACATTTCTTCTCAATGCAGAAATGAAATAATTGCTTTTATTCACGAATCAAGCACATTTACTCTTTACTCTAGCCACTTTCTCACTGGCTGAAATGCAATTAAATAGATGTGTTACTGTAGCAACAGTGAAAAAATGAAATTCAGCGACAGTCTGACAAAACTTCAAATAGGCAGCATTTTCCGGTCATTTTGTCCTTTCCTCTCTCCCTCGGTCTAAAGGTTATAAAGCCTTCATCAGGTTTCTAAGAGATCCCTCTGTCCTTGTGTCACCTCACACACACACACACACACACACACATATTTGTTCTTTGCAACTGCAAGTTTACAGTCATCCAAAGTGACTCCTTCAAGCAAGCTGGAATAAAAGAAACCATGACAACAACATTCACTGATGGGCTTTTTTCAAACAATGCGTCGGAGCTGCTTTGCACAAATCTCCCCAGTGATGAAGCTACAAACCTTAGAGCCAACCCTTGGATTGTTCCAAATGTGTGCACGCTTAAAACTCGACCACTTAATTCACTCGCCCCATTACGATCTCTAGAGATCTGCAAAAAATTGCACGCCTTGAGCCATTTAAATGTGAGGTAAGGCCGGGCTTGTACTGGAGGAGTTTTAAAATCGATGGCAAAAATCGTGTTTCATCACACATGAGGAGAATCTCCACAGATTTCCCCTCTCTCGTCTCAAACGTGCACTTGCTACAAGATTCCAGAGTAATGAGGCATCACACGCTACAGGATTTGCATACATCGCTCCCCAGCGTCCGGGGAGCGATGTACACGAAGTATGCAGCACCGCCTCAAGTGATCTCCAGAGAAACAGCTGTAATGTAAATAAAATGACCGACTGACTGGAGTTGCCGTAGTGATCAGACCATCTTGCAGTGAGAACACAAGAAAGCAGAAGAAAGAGCTAGGATGAAAAAAATACCAGCTAAATGAATCCAGGCATAACATTAAACCGACTTGCCTAAAACTGGGTTGGTCCCCCTAAACAGCTCTGCGATAAACGGCGTGTTCTAATACCTTCTTTTTCGTCTTCTTTTTCGGAAGGCCTCCATCCTTAATAGGGAAGGTGGTACTTTCCATCCCCACTTGCCATGGCGGTGGACTGGTTGCTCACTCAGTGTACTGTTTGCCTAGGTTTCCGCAATACATTTATACACATATCTATCCTGTCAAGGAACCTTGTCCCTTAACAGGATATTCCATGACGTTAACTCGTAGATATAGGAAGCTGAGCTGAGCTACAATAAAGATTGCCATCCAGAAATTCGTGGCTAGATGTCACCAAATTTTACGCACTGCACCTTTAATAGTTGAAAATATAATGAGAAATAAATCAAATATCTTCATGCTCTGCACCAGATGATGTGCTACAGGTAGCAGCATACATAAGATGTTGGATGACAATGAGAAAAGGCAGTTTGTAATATTTCATAGAAGCTGATTAGATGGTAATCTGGCCTTAATAACGATGAAAATAGCACAAAGTACCTTAATAATAGACCATGTCAGTATTATATATATTTGAACAGACTTTTGAATTGCTTGAGGTACAGGTACTGAAATGATTTAATGCAGTTTACACATGCACCATATGCACTAAGAAAGCAGCTGAGTTTATGTATAAATATTTGGAATCTAAAATACATAAAATGTACATATAAATAAGCTGCACCAAACACTGATGTGAATATATTCAGAGTGTGAAAACTGGTAACAGTACGACTGGTATGAAATGCAAATGTTGTAAAATGCAAAGTAAACAACTGCAGGTATAAAGTTCATAATGAATAAAGATGAAGGCTCTGTAGGCCGTAAATATATGGACCCACTGTAGGTCAGATGTATGCAAAATAATCAGGATCGCTGAAAGGAAATACTCATAATAGAGGTGCAAATGTGTTCTTTCATAACATTTAAGCGGTTCAGCAAGATGAAGTTTTCTTTAATGCACCCACCAAAAGAGGGCACAGGGATACTCCTGTCCATCTGTCTGTTGGTAACAGGGAGTAGTCGATCAACATCTCCTTAAAATCTGCTGGACAGAATTCAGTTCAATTACAGACATGCTTTGTAAATGTGTGAATCTAATAATTAGTTTCTTCAATTTGAATGAATTTTGAATTTGAATTTGAATTTGTTTTTCTTGTTTCTTCACAATTGTATCCACATTTGAATTTAGACAATTTTCATGATTACCTACGGTAGAGGTTATGGTCTATACATAGTTCCTGGGACAAAGATTTTTCTAGTACTCTTTTTTCTTTCTGTCTTTTTTCGTGGCTTTATATACTATTTAATACTTTTGAATTTACAGTCCATTCAATTCCATTTACTTCCACTTATCCATCCAGAATCTAATTAGAAAGAAATTCCAGATGTCCCTTTCCCCAGCAAAGTCTCCGGCTGGACAATTATATGTATATTTGTATATATGTACATATGTATATATATATATATATATATATATATATATATATATATATATGTATATATATATATATATATATATATATATATATATATATATATATATATATATTGCCCCTGAGGCAAGTTCTGGATCTATCTGATGGTCTTCTCACAGTTGGATGTGCTTGGAGGAGGCGTAAACTCATCAGTTGTATGAACCAGTAAGTTACATTCATCAATTATAAATGAAGGCAAATGCTGACTGACAGCAATGCAAGAAGTTTCAGAGTCTGTGGAATCAACATTGATATATTGTAATCTTTGCGTTTTCCCATAGCCTATAGTTTACATTGCAGCTCGAAATGTTTAAGAAAGTCCAGTGTAACAGGAAAATATCCAGACCATACACCGATCAGCATAAACAAATTAACCACTGACAGTTGAAGTTAATATTGTTGTATAAATGAGACAAGGAGTGAACATTTTGTCTTTTGACACATTGAAGACTAAGGTTTTATTGGGTGTTCTCGGTCTTGGTCTTAATTAAAAAATGGTCCGAGGAAGTCCAAATTGTGAAAAGGTAACAGGGTCACTGGCAGCCAAGGCTCATTAATGCTAAAGGGGGGAGAGGCTATCCCGTGTTGTCCGATGCCACAGAGGATCCTCATCAGATAAGGGTCAATACTCTACGTGAACTTATCGAGGGCAAGCTTAATGTACTGTTTGGTTCAGTCAAAACCGTAAAGTTGTGTCAAATCAGTCACCTCTATGGGTTAAACAAGTCTTGATTTGAAGTTACATCTGCACAAGTGGGCTATGTTTAAAAAGCTGACATAAATCTATCAATTGATTCTGGTATGAGTACAAAACGCTCAAAGTTCATGGTTTTGAGCGTGGCCTAGTGTTGGACAGTTGCCCCACAGTAAGAAGGTTCTGTTCTCACTACAGTATGTTCGTTTTGGTTACACTTCAGGTAGTTCAAGTCCAACTTCCTTCTATAGTCCAGAAACATGCAATATAGGTGAACTAGTGAGTCTAAACTGCCCGTTGGTGTGATTGTGAGCATTAAAGGCCTTTATGCAGCTCTGTGGTGAACTGCCTTACCTCACATCCTGCACATGTGAGGTGTGTGTGACTGATTTTTTTAAAATTGGAAAAAGTTGTTTTTAGGTTGTAATAAGTAAAAAAGAAAAAATCTGCGATTTGCTTGATAAGATTTCTTAAAATAAGATGATTTATCTTAGGACATCTTGAAATGAGCTTGTAAATCTAATTCTTAACTATAATTGACCAATATTATGAAGCTCGGTCTCAGAATCATCCAGTAATTCTCATGTATTTACTAGGTACACACTAGATTTAAGACCATTATGACTTTGAAATAAGATTGGAGAGTAAAATTGAAGCATTTTTAGATATAAATTTCTCTTTAAGTTAGCTGGAAATACTTATTTTGAGCATTTGAAGTATTTTCAAGATTCTTTGACAAGATGTTCAACTGCTTAAAAACAAATCCCTACATCTCAGTGAAATATTACTTGTTGTAATTAGACTAATATTTTTGGTAAGATTTTAGACTTTGCAGTGTAGGATTGGCTTCATCCCCTCCAAGACCCTGCACAGTTTCTTAAACTCACCATAAATTCTCAAATTGACTTTAATGGGTCCTAGTCTTGACAAATTCATTGGCTGGATGTTTTTGCCCTGTCTTCTTTATATTCAGCTTGAAAGTCTGTCAACGGGGCATTGAATAAAACGACTGGATGGTTGACAAGTGTTGAGAATGATGGAAACTTTGTTTGCTGACAGGAAACGGGCCTGTATGCAGGACAATGGCGGTGACAGCAGGGACTGGAAACTATTTGTTGAAACTATCTCAACCCACGAGCCATTTATCAGCAGGACTGTAATGAACAAAAGCACTATCTCACAAGTTTTTGTCTGCCGTTCGATACCATATCTGTCCTCTGTCACTATCTAGTTAGTGCTGCTCTGAGGGATCGCCCTGTCTGACATTTGGGACTCGTCAGACACAGTGATGGATGATTGAGGGGGTCGTGCTAACGTCCGCCTAAACGCTCTCTATGGAGGAATTCTCAGCCACCCTAGTTTCTTTAAGACAAAACTGCTGTCTTTGGGTTTTTACTAGGAAGCTGGATGTTTGCCCACAATCCTGCAAAGATTCAGTGTAATTCTATATGGACGTTGTTGATAATTACTAGTTCTATCTGTTTCAAAGGAAAATGTTAAAGAGAAGACTTTTTATTGCTCATAGTGTGCATCCTAGGTTGAACAAATTCACTTAGTAATTGGTTTTCTAGTAGTTGTTTCGTCTATCACATGGCACTAACTGTCTCCTGAAGTCCTATATTTAAATTGATTTTGTATGAAAGGAAATAAAAACCTGATACATTAAGACAAATGCAACAATATTTTTTGTCTTCCTTATCACAAATCCCTTTGTGTTCTGTTCCATTTGGTCACACCATTTCCCCAAATTTACGGAGTATTGATTATGCTAAGGAGACCTGGAGGTTATCATAATCCAAACCACCAAAGTCATTGAATAAAGTTATGCTCTAATGTAAGATTATTCATAGACTGTAAC
This sequence comes from Lophius americanus, assembly GCA_037951165.1. Classification (NCBI taxonomy): domain Eukaryota; kingdom Metazoa; phylum Chordata; class Actinopteri; order Lophiiformes; family Lophiidae; genus Lophius; species Lophius americanus. The sequence goes on along the minus strand of JBBDHG010000015.1, from coordinate 8,287,073 downwards.
CTTACATTAAAACGTTTTTTTAATTGAATTGAAATAACTATTTAGAATATGTAAAAAAAAAAGAAGAAAAAAAAGAAAAAAATCGATAAATATGAAAGAAAAATTTTATTATATTATATCAAATTATTTTGTATATTCTATTATACAATACATATATGTAATATATTATCATGTATATATCATTTTCAAGAGATTATGCATTCATTCACTCATTATACATAACCACTAGTCCTGATCAGGGTCATATATCTACGAATTATATTATTAGTTACATAAAAAAGAGGAAGACAAACCAATAAAAACTAAATATTCAGTTATGGAGTTTAAGTATCCAAACATCTTGATTACGAGTGAGGGGAAAATGGACCCTGAAACGGAAATGTGTAATTAGCAGTAAGGTGGGTGTCATATCAGTGTGTTAAGGTGCAGGGATCTGGGTGGTACAGTCAATGTTCCAACCCTCACCTATGGTCACGAGCTCTGTGTAGTTACTGAAAGAATGAGGTTCAAGGATACAAGTAGCTGAAATGAGCTTCATTCGTAGCCTTAAAGATGGGGTGTCTAGCTTAGACATCCAGATGTAGCTTTGAGAAGAGCTGCTGTTCTCTCACTTCAAAAGGAGCCATTTGAGGTAGGCATCTGATTAGGATGCCTAAAGGATGCCTATCTTTGGAGGTTTTTCCGGCAAGTCTAACTGGTAGAACACCCCTGGGCATCCCCAGAATTTGCTGGAGGGTTTATCTTGTCTGGCTTCAGATTGCCTTGAGATCCCCGGCAGGAGTTGGTGAGGGACGGGATGTTTGGACCACTTCTTGATCTTCGATAAGCAGAAGAAAATGGAGGCATGGATGACTTGATGGGTAACATAACTTTTTTTGACCTACCTATATCCTGTTATCATTATCCATGTGTGGGGCACGTCTCCTTTCTTTAAAAAATGATTGGCTTGTAAAATGGCATAAATCTAATATCAGTTCTCTCCTCTTGAATCCTTGTTTTTCTCTCCTTCCATTTGTTTTTCCTCTACTCTTGTTAACTGGTGAAAGAAGCTTGATGAATCTGATGTGGGGTGCCAATTAAAATTGTGTCGGTTTTGGAGCTGTTCAACTGGAGGAAGCTTTTTTTCATCCACACCTTTATCTCCAGACAAGCGCGGAGAGATGACAGGGGAGATGATGGTGACTATAAAGATGGGGAAGCTGCGGAGGAGCATTTGTCAGTTTTCATATAGATTTGCATATCATCAGAGTAGCAATGGAATGAGAATCCATATCGACTGATGACATGGCCAAGGGGGAGCATGTACAGTATCAAGAGAATGTGGCCGAGTACTGATCCCTGGGGGACTCCACAGGTGATGGTGTGTGTCCGGGACCTTGCACTTCCAAGGGAAATGTATTCTGTTGGTAAGTAGGGTTGAAACCAGTTTAGGGCGGTGGCAGTGAGTCCAATGGTGTGATGTAGGCGGTGTAGGAGTATTCCATGGTCAACTGTGTCGAAGGCAGCAGACAAATCAAGGAGAATTAGGTAGGAAGGTGAACCAGCATCTGCTGCCATCCGTAGGTCATTTGTAACTCTAAGTAGAACTGTTTCTGTCCTGTGGGCTGAAAGGTTTCAAAGCGGTTGTTGTATTTGAGGTGGTCCTGGAGGTGGGCAGCAACTTACCTTCACTGCTGAGATACAGGCTGGGAGAAGCAGTTGTTGACTGCCGGCTGGCTGCATGGACCGTCAACTAACTCAATGACGGACCACAGTACGTGAAGCTGAAGAACTGTGTGTCTGATGTGGTGGCCTGCACCACTGGAGATCCACAGGGAATAATGCTCGCCCATTTCCTATTCCCATTAAACCCATCAGCCTTCAGACACAACACAGTATAGTGTTATAGTCCAAGTTACATGGTACTCAAATTTCACCACCCAGCCAGGGCCCAATAGTCTTATGAATCCCATATTGTTTTGTGGGAATCAGTTCAATGGTTTTTGTATAATTAGGGAAAATGTTGAAATATATTTCATCTTACAAGATTGATCATTTGTTAATGTTCTGATGCCGATCTTTAAAACAATGCAAAACCTGTTAACTCGTCATCATCAATCAATCAATCAATCATCAATCAGCATGCAACAACAAAGGAAACTATGCAGCAATATGCATGTTTTATATTCTACTAAGGTCTTAGAAAGACTTAGAAAAACTAAATTAATGAAATAATTGGTTTCAAAAATTGCACAAATTATTATTATTACTTAGTATTAATATTATTTTTGTACATGACAATCAAAAATGTAATACTTTGGCTGGTATTTCTATAATATTTTATTAAAAGAAAAAAAAAAGCTCCCAATATTTGGAAAATCATGGAAAATTGGATTGAAATATGATATATACATTGTAGATCTCCTCAAGTTAATTCAATATGCACCCAATGTGGACTTAATCTGACCAACGGTTGAAAAATTATGTCTGGAAAACTGATGGTGATACACCTCTCCCTAGTGTCAGAAATAAACAACCGACCTTTCCCAAAATAATGAAGTTCTTCCTCGGATTAAGGTCTCTGTAGGTGTAAAGTTTCAAAATGATCCATGAAAGTTTTTGAAGTATGTCTGGAAAACAGCTTTTTTTTTGTAAAAATAAAAAAATAAAAATATTAACCATTACAATAAATAATATAAATAAGATAAATATCCTCGAGTTGAATCATATGCACCAGATTTGGGCTACATTGACCAACGGTTGAGTTATGACCTGACATTTTTGCAGATTAAGCTCCCAGATGAACAGATAAACTTTCCCAAATATCACTCCAGGTCTTCCTTGCACTAAGGTCAATGTGGCTCTTAAGATTGAAAATTATCCATGATATAGTTTTGAGTTATTCGGAGCGGATTAACTCCAAAACTATTTCATGCAAGATTTAGATTTTTTTTATTCAAAATATCATTTTTTTTACAGGGAAGATATGCGCAAACTGGAATATATATATATTTTGATTTTTTTTTTGAGTACCACAGAAAAATGGTGCTTTCTCTCCAGGAAGAAAAGGGGCGGAGAGCAAACTATACCTTGAAAGGAAAAGAAGGAACCAAAAAGATATCCATACAAACTCCTTAGAGAAAGAGTGCAGGAGAAATGTTGGTCCTCTTCTGAGTCAGTATCTGAAATTCCCCTACTTTTGAATGAAGAAAGGATAAACTAATTTGCATAAGGATCTGAGTGACTTTGACTATACTGTAGCTTAATAGACCACTGGGTCAGAGCTTCTCCAGAACTGCAGGACATGCAGTGGTTAGTAGCCACCTAACAGTAAACCAGTGAACTGGTGAAAGTGCCAAGGCTCATTGATACGGTGGGAGGTGAAGGTTTGCCTGTGTTGCCTGATCCCACATTAGAACTACTGTAGCACAAAAGCTGAAAAGGCTATTGCGGGTTCTTTTAGAGAGGTGTCACAGAACTGTTCTGGCAGCAATGGGGGGACATACACAACATAAGCTAGGTGGTTTTAATGTTATGACTGATTGGTGTATAAAAAATAAATTAGAGTTACAGGACCCCTCCTCAAGATATTTTGAAATCTGATTTTTAACTTGTCTAGTCATTGCCCATCAACACACACACACACACACACACACACACACACACACACATGCCCAGGTCCCAATGTTAGGTGGTATAATAGCCTAGCAGGTCCAAATAGAAGGTTTTACCATGAATGAATAATAGGCTTGGTTTTTCCCTTTACATTCATAAAGCCAATTCCTCAATTTCCATATCTCTGAACCACACACACACACACACACACACACACATACAGAGCTCTCCGCTTCCCTAGCTTCTCCTCTCTGATTGCAATTAGTGAATTATGCACTTGGACTTTGGCCAGCTATGCAGGATTAAATTATTCATAAACGTTAATAGGGTGTTGCCTCTCTCTCTCTCTCTCTCTCTCTCTCTCTCTCTCTCTCTCTCTCTCCTGCTCTCTCTTCCTCACTCTCTGTCTTTCTCTCTCCCCCCCTCCAATGCAGGACCCAGCTCATACAGCCCATGCCGGAGAGATAATATTGACCTTTTCATTGGGGCATGTTATTAGGAGCTGCTCTCTATTAAAACAAATGATGACATTGTCTGCAAAGCACAATACAATAAGTCATTTCAAAGGGATTACTTTGGCTTCCGCCCGGCGAGAGCAAGAGTAAATTCAATACAGCTCTGGAAAGTCAAACTAAAATGAACAATGATGAATGAAGTAAACAGCTGGAGATGGGGGGGCACAATAAAATCCAGTGTTTAGCGGCGCACCAGCAGCCTAGTTGTTCACTGCACCAGTGTTAATTTGTATACAGCCGCCACACAGTCCTAGCCATTCATTACTGTCCGTGAAAACCGTTTTATCTCCACGTTTATCTTAATCGTGCTTCACAAAGCAATTTCTAAATAGCAGTATGTCTTTATCAAATTAATTGTCATACCTACAGTAATAACCATAAACAAATGGTGCCTCTGTGTGTGCACAGTTACCAATCTGCTAGTATTGCTGGTGTTGTGTCACCGAATAAGGTCTACGTCATTCGTGAACCTCGTTTCAGCTTCATCTTTAAGAAAATCACTGCTCATTTACCTAAGTTCAGCACAATACATTAGTACAGTACTTAGCAATGTAGTCTTAGACAAGAAGAAGGGTGCGGGCCTGAATCCAGACCTGATACCTTTCTGTATGGAGTTTGCATGTTCTCCTCAAGTCTGCAGTTCCACTTGGGGTTCTCCAGCATCTCAGTAACTGTTGAGTCAGCTTTAGGCTCTTGGGTAAAAGTGTAGACCTAAGCCAAGACCCATGCACAGCTCCCGACTTTGAATTTGAAAACCTCTGCTCTCATTTACAGTTAGCAGCTATTCTTCTTGACAGGCCTATAGTTCTTGCAACTGTTTTTGCTGTGCACAATACGATATTTTAATACAAACGTTGATTTATATAACGCACATCGGCGCTAGCTAGTGCATATAGCTAAGTCTAGTGGACAAAGGTGGGGTCAAAATCCAATTTTTGGCACTTGTTGGGTACATAAGCTATCGCAATGTGCCAAATGGAAAGTCCTTCTGGCGCTATCCCACAAAAATGATGAAAAATATAATTTACATTGTTGTATTTTATTTCATATTATATAAGTTGATGCAGTAGTTATCAAAGAGTTTTCAAACAAACCAACGGATTGATGTGTTTCATGATGTTACTTAGTATAATGATGTCAACATTTTTATCCAAATAATGATGTTCTTTGTGTTTATTCTGAGATTAAACACCCATAGTAGCTGATACACTGTTACTGAAACTAAAAAAATTTTATTTTAGGCCTTGGCTTAAAATAGACACCAAAGTTATGCAAGTACACCTGATAGTTGGAACTATTGAACGTTTATTATGAGTATGTAACTCATGAAAGGCTAAAGGTGTTTTTTTGGTTCTGCGGTTTTATTTTGAAGGTCTATTTTCATCATCCTGCACTGTGTTTCCTGTTTCTTGTTTTATTTTGAAAGTGTTTATCCCTGTGGTTCTGTTAACTTCATACTTCCTGTATTGCTTCTTTGTAGTCTGGCTTACCCCTTTTTTCCTTTGGTTTAGTTTTTGTCTTTTATTTCTTATCCCTCCTTTGTACGTTTAGTCTTTGTGTGTTTACAATCATGTTCCTTCTCCCTCTCTCTGGCCCTCCTGTGTTATTTCTATTCTCCTCCTGTGTAATTGTTTGTCATGTTCACCTGTGTTCCCCCTCCAGCTGTTTCTCATTGTCTCGTTATCCCAGTATATTTAAGTGACTCTCCGTGCCAGTTCATTGTTTATGTTTCTTCGTCACACATCCCAACCAGCTCCTTGTGTTTTCCAGCAAGTTTTCTTCCTAGTTTTTTGTTTAGTCTTTTCCCTGTTTTTCCCTGTCTTGCCCCTGGTGGTTTATTTGGATTTGCCTTCTTTGGACAGCTATTCTGGTTTTTGACCCCTGCCTGTTTGTGAATTTGAATATTGGATTTTGAATGAAATATTTTAACCTCACCTGTTCCGCCTCCATGTTGTGTCTGTATGTGCTTCCTAAACTCTGCCCCAGCCTTGATTTCTGACAAAATCTTTTGGACATGGCGAGATACTCATCGGCTATGTTTTCAGACTGGAGGAACCTTTTTATATTTTCAAACAACACAACTATAAGAACTGCTGTGTCATTTGCAGCAGAGCCAATGAGTAAGGTGAATTGTGAACACTATAACACACGCCTCTGATTTCTTCTCATCCAGTGTTGGGGTCATTATAGAGCAGTTCTTCAATCAAAATTTGACATAAAACAATCCAAATAAACATAAAATACAAGTTTTAAATGATGATTTTATCTATTGAACCAAAAAGCTAATCTAATACCAACTGGGATGCTGTGAAATAAGTCTCCACCTTCTTAGAATATAAGAACCACAAATCTAGCAGACTGCAGTAATAACTGGTTCCAGCTGGATACTTGAACCAGTTATCTGAAGGGGATTGAGCTAAAGACTGGAAAGGGATCCGACGCTATTTCTAATACTTCGGCACACCACAGATTCACATTACCTTCAAATGGATACAAACAAACAATAGTGAACCTTAACAGAAGTGGGTCGCCTTCCACTTCTGTTTAGAGCACAGGGAAGGTTCATTCAGGACGCAACCAAAGAAAACATCCAAGGAATTGCAGGCCGCTCTCGCCTCTATTATCAGAGGCCATGGCTCCACTACTCAAAAGGCACTGGGAAATATGGTATCATTGGAGAATGGCAAGTTTTATAATTAAATTATAGTTTACAGTTAGATTTCATATTTTTACGGAGAACCTTCTATCAACAGATGGTTGGAGTTGAACTGTTTTGAATACAGTTTCCGTTACATAAATAACAATAATTAGGAACGACTTGGAATTGCATTATATTTTCTGCCTTATTTAATACAGTCAGTATTTGTGTATAATCTGGTTGTTTTATACCACTTTTGTTTTTTGATGATTTTACCACAAAATATATATAAAAGTAGAAGAAATTAGGAGCTGGTCCAATAGTTTTTCACAGAACTATAGGCAGTTTTAAAAATATGGTGACGCCTTGTTTGTGTTGAGGTCATTGTTAAGTGATTGAAAATTCACGTGAAGGCACAGAGGACAAGCAGTCCATCCAGCGTTTCGAAATGCAGTCCAGTCCAGAGATTTTGTGTCCAAAATCCAAAGATACTGAATCCAGAGATACAGGCAAATCAAGGAATGCCCATGGCAAATCCAAAAATTCCAAAAACAACAAAAGCAACTGATCCAAAGGTGACTGACAAAGAATCAAGACCAAGGACTTAAAAACTTAATGGAAAACAAAAATGATTCTGGAAAAATTAGGAAACAATGCCTAAATACGGCATCTACTAAAAGAAAGAAGAAACTCTATACTTGTGAGGAGAAAAAATGAAATAAATTATAAAAAATAAAGGAGGAAGCCATACCAATAAAAACATACTACTAGTAATACTAATATTAAGACGCTGAATAACGGCTGCTGGGCTTTATACATCGGATTTTACATTGTGTGACATGGCACATGCTCCGCCATCAACCTTAAAGTCTCTCTCCCTGAATGCCTTAATTAAGAGTTTAAATTATTTTCCATATTATGATGCACTGCTTCTTAATCCTTCAATTCTGTCTTTTTGTTTCCTCCTGGTCCACCTGTCTATTGCACCACAATTCTCTGTCGCTGCAGTCCGGGGCTGTGGCCCGCTGTTCCCTCCTGTGAAACCTTTGATAGCCGTGGTATTTGGCTCTTAGCTCATTCAGCCATGTGTGATGGCACCGGGCATCCTTCCAGCACCAACCCCACTGAGCAGGCCTGCCTGTCTGCTTCGCAAAATGAAATTAGAGAAGACATGATGGCACAGTCATCCCTTCCCCACCCACAGGCTGATTGTATTAGCCGAGCATAAACTCAATTTAGTGCTTTACTACGGCCATCAGAGAGGAATTGATTTGGATTTAACCTAACTGGCTCAGCCACATGTCCTCAGCCGACAGGGTTAATATCTGATGAGGGACTTTGGAAGAATGATGACAGTGGAGGATATGTTGACTGGAGGGCAAGAATAGGGATTTAACTAGAAGGCTGCGTGCCAATAGGAACAACTTAGCGTGGGTACTTGATTGGCAGTGACGTTTATCTGTATCACACCTAAATATTCCCCTGTGGAGAATTGGAGGCATCATATCTTCATAAGGCTGCAGTTCTTCTTACATTTTGAAGAAACAACTGCTACTCCACTAACTTGAAAATATTGAATGGCCAGTATCATAAACGCAAGTACAATCCCTTAAGAGCAGATGCTGCAGAGCCCTTTGCAAAAATCTCATCTACATGAACCCAGTGGCCCAAATTGTTTGTCTTACGTGATCCCTGACATGAAACACTTTGGAGCACCCTGATAAGATTTTTTCCCATAAGCCGACATCTGAATTGTGCTTTTTTTGATTTAAAAAAGTATAAAATAGAAAATCAAATACTTCCCTTTTTAATGGGGACATCCTGAACCCAATCAGGGACCCTGACTGGAAGCCATTCCTCCAAGGTACTCTCTCAAATTAAGGAGATACAATGTATTCAACTAATGGTAGTCCTTAAAATTGAGCAAGGAGGCTTACTAAAAAGTAATTCCTTTGCCCATGCGATAGTTCCTGAGTTTATTCATTCCAAAGGAGAGGTGACAGTGACAGCTGAATATGACAGATTGCTTCACCCTTAATTCAACAAAGTTAATATTGCAACAGTTTTTGAAAGCCACATATCTTCCAAACACCCTGACAATAAAAAGGCAAAGATCAGCCTCTGCTGCAGCAAAATGCAAAGGTCTGGATAGCTCTTGCAAAAATCGGAAGACCGGAAAACCAGTTTTCAAACTGTACGTTTGACAGAGGAAGACCCTAAACAGGAAAACTCGTTGCTGAAATTTTGTTGCCCAGTCCTTTCAAACGGCAGGAGCAGCGTCTTGCCTTCAAACTCTAAACTCCTCAGTCTATCTCCAAAACTCAGCCCAAACTTTAGGCACTTCGGTGCCGTGTCTGGGATTGCGCGGAGTGACAAATAATATTCCAGAAAGGAGAGCTGAGCTATAAAGGCTTTTGTAAATACCTTTCTAAGTAATTATAAATATTTTTAGAACTGCTTTATAAAACGAACTACTCTGCATTACATTTCAGTGAAGAAAGCACGGCTAAATTCTCAGGATTGATAAAAAGGACCTTAAAAATAAATATTTCACTGAAAAACCTAAATTTTTGTAATATTCAACTATCTCTATTATGGGGTTATGAATAAAATGAATTTGAAGCCTTGAAAACCCTTTCTCTTTGAAAACAGTTTTCTTGCATCGTTTATGACCAGTTTTGTTTCATAATTATCTTTGCTCCTAATGCAAAGGTTTGCCAATGTCTTCATGTTAACAGGATTGATGTACCTATATAGATCACAGTACAAAATGAAAAACATTTAATTATTTCATGGGCTTTTCCCATAAGGGAAGTATACTAGTTTTGTATGCTCAATAAATTTAGTGTTTATCTTCATAATAGAACACTAACACAGGATCGCAGAAATGTTTGGTTTGAATTATCCCTCCTTTCCTGCAGCCATCGGCTTTTTCACATCACACATGCACATGCACACAGCAACGTGCTGGTGATGTAACACAAACTTAATCTACACAACACAAACATATACACCTGTCACTAACGTCGACATTTACTCTCTATGGAGTCTAGTGATCAAAGCCTCGTCCCAAGGATGTGACAAAGTAATTCTCCGTGGCAGGAGGCTTCAAAGAGGTCCTCAGGTGGATGGAGGGGCAACGTTGGGTTTGGTCTACGAACAAAAGACAGTGACCTGTTTTTGTTGGTAAACCAAACCGATTTTTTTCTCTTTTTTTTAATCTGCCCAGAGAATTACACTGATAGGAGTTGAAATGCGTCACCGCTCACCTCTAATCTGGCTCCAGTCAACAGAGGAGATCATGACGGCGACACTACATCAGACACATTACTGTCTATGTTGATTACAATTATTTCTTAATGCAATTAATAGATTGCTATTGTGGAAAATGTTATTTCAACAAACATAAAATATATGAATATAACATCAGTGACATCACTCATCTATTCTATTCATATGCACTGCCAGGTTAACCCTTTAATGTGCTGGTCAACTGTTTGTTTGAGCACAATCTGAGTCTCTATTTCGTACTAAAATGGGTGTCACTTGACTGAACCGGTTTATAATAAGACCCTGACTTATCATGTGAAAGAGTAAGGGGCCAAGGATGGCGCCCTGGAGGACACCACATGTCAATGGGGCCACCAAAGAGGAGACAGTTATCATGACTATTGCTAAAGTCCCATTCGAGGAGTAGGATTTTTCTTTTTGGTTGGTTAATCAATGCATGTGAAGATTTACTAAACAGACTTATAAAACATAATGCAATATACTGCAATAGTCTAATAAAGGTCAAACAGTTTTTCTAAAAAATATGCTATTCCAAAAGATTGAACCAATCTAATTGAAATTGACTGTATTCTATGAAATACAAATTTTCATGAATGAATTTTATAAATCTGTTTTTTTATTGCTAATGATTCATGGCGATGCTTGAGCAAAGGAGTTATTTTTGGTGACGACAAAGTGTTTTAATTGAGCAGGGTTAACAGTTAACATTAAAGGTCAATTCAAAGCCACGAGTCGAGGCGAGTAGTCACGCCAGGCAACACAAATGGCGTGATGTAAATTTGCATTCATTTTAAGAATTAATTCTTAGACTTATTTTGTCTATGAATGTTGTTGAGCTTTACTACGCAAAGCACGTCTACAGTAGACAGATATTAATAAATTATGGACTGCTGTCCAGAGGAGATGTGACAGAGGACTTCCATTGCGCTAATAACATCCCTACGGACATAGCGAGACTACCGGGCTCTCCATGGATTGTTGTCGGGTCCGGTAAGCGACCGAGATGGCGCAGGGAGCGGAAGCAGAAGCTGGGCTGAGCGAGCCTACTTGTTTGACTAAGGAAACAACCACACAAACCACCGCTACCTAGCATAATCCTCTCCAACGCCAGGTCCATTGTCAATAAAATGGACGAGTTGGATCAGCAGCTAGCCAAGATGAGTAGTGTGTGGGATTGTTGTATGTTGTATTGTTGAGTCTTGGCTTCACTCGGCTATTCCCGACACCGTGGTACAGCTAACAGGTTGCACAATTCACCGACAGGGCCGCAGCAAGGACTCTGGTAAAAACCAAGGGGAGGACTTTGTTTATATGTACATAATGACTGGTGTTCGAACAGCAGAATTATACACAGTCACTGTTCCCCCTGATGAAGAGGCCCTGTCAGTGATCTGTAGACCTTTTTATTTACCAAGAGAACTAACAGTGGTAATTGTCACTTTATGGTTTATTTCGCGCCAGATGATAACGTTAGCACAGCGCTAACCCACCGCTCCACCATACATAAACAGCAGCAGGCACATCCTGATGGGGTCCATATCATAGCTGGCGATTTTAACCAAGCATGCTTCAAGACTGTTTAACATGAATTCACCCACCATGGTAAATGCGTCGCCAGGGGTCCAAATACAATAGACCATGTATACTCAAACATTAAGAGTTCATATCGGGCAGTGCACCTTCCACATCTGAGACTGTCAGGCCATCTCTCACTTTTCCTTATCCAAGCTTCCTTACCGCTAATGAGGAGAACAAGGCCCAGCATAAAAACTGTTACAACCTGGCTGACGGGGGCCCTCGCACAACTGCAGGACTGCTTTACTCACACCAAGTGGACATTTTCGCAAAACCGGACCTGGAGGAGTACACCCAAGCTGCACTGTTTTACATCACTGTCTGTGTGGACACTGTCACTGTGAATAAAAAAGTCAGGGTTTACCCTAAACAGAAACCCTGAATGAACCATGCAGTCTAAATAATCCTCAAGTCCCGGGATATTGCTTTTAGGTCTGGAGACAGGACCTAGTACAGTGTAGCTAGAGCTGACCTGAAAAGGGGCATTAGGGAGGCAAAAAGGGGCTATAAGAGGAGAATTGAGCATCATTTCAAGGACAGTGACCCAAGGAGTGCTTGGCCGAAAGCACATCACCAGCTACAAGGCCAAAACTCCACACCTAACAACATGGATTCTTCGCTCGCTTTGAGGCAAAACAACCAACCTGGGACACATGTCTACACCTGCCACCAATAACCACCAGCTCACTGTACAGTACTGTGAGGCGGGTCCTTAGATCAGTGAACCCAATGAAGGCCGCTGGCCCTGACAGGGTATCTGGAAAAGTATGTGACAACCAGCTTTCAGTTGTGTTCACTATCATCTTTAATCTATCCCTCACGCAAGACGTCATTCCATCCCTGACAGTCTAAATGACTACAACCCTATTGCACTTACACTGATTATTGTGTGTGCTTTTTAAGTTCTTTGAGAAATTGATGTTGAAGCACAATAAAACCTGCCTCCCACTGCTGGATCCACACCAATTTGCGTATAGAGCGAACAGATCCACAGAGGACGCTATCGCACTCCACACGGCTCAGAACCATCTGGAACACAGTGAGAGCTACGTGAGGATGCTCATCATACCAGACATCCTAATCGGAAAGCTGTCTTTCCTTGGCCTCTCTTCTCACGTCTGCTGTTGGATCAAGGACTTCCTTACCAAGCGAGGACTACACCTTTCCTCCACCCTCACACTCAGCACCGGCTCCCCACAGTTGAGCCCCGTACTGTATTCACTATACACCAATGACTGCACCCCCACTCACCCCACTAACTCCCTTATTAAGTTCGCAGACGATACCACGCTGGTCGGACTCATATCGGAGGGAAATGAGTCGGCCTACAGAGCGGCGGTCTGCAGACTGGCCACGTGGAGCATAGAGAACTATTTGACACAAAACATCAGAAAAAAACAAAGAAAATATCATGTATTTTAGGAAGTGCAGTACTGACCCACCCCCTCTGTTTAACAACGGAAAGCAGGTATAGAGGTTTCACAGCTTCAAATTCCTTGGAACCCTCAATCAGACAGATTCACCTGGTCTGGAAATACCATGGCTGCAGTTAAGAAAACTAAAGACAGAGCAAGAGAAGCAACTTGAATAGTTTTTTATTCATTTACAGAACTATTCAAGTTGTTTCTGTATTCATTTATCTTGAAATCCTTGCTTTTCCAGTGTCTTTCTCGCTTGTGCTCCTTTAAAGTTAACTTGAATATTTATGTTTATTTTTTCAATCCATGCTTAGTCCTTTGGCTTGGAAAGTGATACTCTTTTGGATTGGAAATTCTTTGGTTTTACTTTGTTTTAGGTTTACCTAATTCCTCTATAACACTCCCATCTTTGCTACCCTATCAATTTCACGCTTCAATTTGTTTACAAAGTGAACTCAAAATCTGTCCTTCAACACATTCACATCAGAGATCTTCACATTTTGTCCTGTTTTTTTTTTTTTGTGACTCAACTGGGGCAAAAATAGATATGAACTCCAAACCACATCTAAAGGCTTAGAGCTGAATGTTTATAAATGCATGATAAATTAATATTCATGCATTCATTCTGTTTATTCATGTACCTTTGTGGTCAAACTTTCCTCCAGCAGTCATGTCAGTGTGACATTTAGTCAAGCTGAGACTATCAAACAAACTCATCATGCTTTCAGACAACTTTATGACTTTGTTGTTTCACATTTCTTTTATGTCAGTGCGTGAAGGGCATCCTCACAGACACTCTGAAAACCACTCTGCAGTGGTCAGGGTTTAGCACTGACTAGCAGCCAAAGCCCAGCCAATTGCTATGTATCATTATGTGAGTCTTCTTCCATCATTACTGTGCCTTGGCTTTTAGTCCTCAATAGAACAGTGTAACCATGGTTTTGGTATGGTTTATCCCTGTATTTGTGCTTATATGGTTGTGAGCTCAAGGTTTCCAAAGCTTGAATGACGGGCCTTGAATAAATTCCAAAGCTGAGTGATTCATCCACAGCACCTGTAAAGGTCTATGGTCTCAAGGCCAACGGCAGTTCAGTAAGGAGAGATCCAACCCGCTGCCCCGCTATACTGTCATATTCATGGCTGAGCGTTCGTCATCGTGGGGGCTGCCTGCCTGTAAACATTTTAGTAATTTCCGTTTTTAATCCAGTTTAAAATCACACAGACGGCTCAGTTTGTTTCTCACTGGCATGTCAGGACTTAAAGTCTTTCTGAATAGATATGTGTAACCGCTTGGCTGGTGGTCACTCCCCAAGCAGTCAGTGAGACACTGGTTTTTAACAAGAACGTTCTTTGTAAAGTGATTTTACTGGTTTTAATCAACCTTTTTTTTTTTGAGTGTATATAATACCGCTGACTAGAAAGAAAAACTGATGATGAAGATGATTAAGTGAAATGACACAACACTAGTTTTGCAGAATTAACAAAAGGTAGATTTTCTCAGAACCTTTCTGAATCTTCTCACTAGGCTGAAAACGAAATACATTGTTGTTCAAGCCCTTACCTCTGTTCTAGTGCAGTTACACTAAAACATCTGGGCTCCACACACCCCTCTATCCCACTTGGAAGGTTGGTCAGAAGACAGACTAGAGATAGCAGGTCAGGTTTTAGAGAAAATAGATCAGGTGTGAACAGGTTTGAAGAGGTGTTTCATATCAAAACTATATTTCAAAACCTCCTTAGCTTTAAGAATGGGGTATAGTACTGTGATAGCATATATATATATATATATATATATATAAAAACACTTCCCTCTGATACATCATTGAAAGCCATTCAATATGTGTGTACAATTTCATTATCAAATGAATAAGAATGTAACTACTTTCTTACCAAAATCGTTGAAGTTAAAAACCAATGAAGATTAAGAAAAAACGACAACGCTGTGCAGATTGTTAATCAAAGTTTTCAAGTGAATCTTTGCCTCTACCACAAAGATCTGCCACCAAGATTCACAGCATCTCCACAGTAGGGCTTCCATGTTCACTGCGCGGTAGCCCTCCGATAAGCCCTAGTGGCCCCCCATTGTATATAAAATGGACCCAATATAGCAAAGCATTACCTTTAACCAATATAACCTTTTTGTGATTTTTTTTTTTATGTCAAGTTTAAATGGAGAATGAATTATTCATATTCAGAAGACGAGAGTATATCTGGCTGTACTGCCGTGCTAAATCGATGGAGGACGTTTAAGCACAGAATCACTGACCATAAATTTATGAATGACGATCAATGGAGAGAGATTAGCAGGACGGCATTGTAGTTGAATTTAATACAGTCACATTCACACATTACACTGTTTATCATCCCAATCCTGCCCACAATTTACCCAAATGAATAAATACTTCATTAAAATTCAGTTGATCCCCGCCTTTCCCTTTTGATGACAGTGCTGCTTCTTTCCATGTGTGCTTACAAACTGTGATGGTTTCACACCTCTCCTTTCACCCGGCAGCAGAACATCATCTGTTGTGACATAAAAAAATCGTTGCTACCGACCAGGAATGCAAATGCAGAGAGCAGTGTAATAGATAGCATCACGCATCATTGCCCTGAAGAGAGAGCTGTAGAGAGAGAGAGAGTAAGACCAACATGAGCAGCGCTGTAGCCTCGGCAGCATTGTTTGAATTTGCATGTTATCAGACGCAGGATGTCTCCATCAAAATGTCAGAGTGTGCCCACCTCCTGTCACCACTGATTTATAATAAAGGCAATAAGTTAAAGTTTGGTATTTTCATGGGGAGGATGCTCACACAATAGCAGTTTGTTATCAGGCTGCTTCCTTTTTAAATGTTAAAAATTCAAGCCTGCTGTAAGGATTTCAAAGGACCATACTTTGTCTAGTTTATGCCAGCTCTGTTGTGATGCTAATGTTAACCTGGATTTGAGAAAAAACTTGGCTTTAACAGTCACTCAGTAGCCCAAGTGTGCAAGCCTTAAGGAGCCGAGACTTATGTAACCCACTTGAGAAATTGGGTTAAAATACGAGTAATTTTATCCATCCGTCCATTTCCGATAATGTCCCATCTGACATTGGGTAAGAGGCAGGATACAACCTGGACCAGTCGCTAGTTCGTCACATTGCCGAAACATAGACATAACCATTCAGTCTCTATTTTACACTTACAGACAATTTAGAGTCCCAATGAACCTATTTTGCATGTTTTTTGGGCTGTAGAAGGAAGCTGGGGTAGAGCCAAGCAAACAAAGGGAGACATGCTCCACATGGAAAGGCCCCAAGGGCAGTGGTGAAACTGAATCCGAAATATTCTTGGTTACAAATTGAAATTTCACTGTGTAAGTTGAAGGGGAGGCGAGGACACACAGGATAGGGAGACAAAGTTAGACATTTCTCCCAAAGCGCAATGTTCTGCATCTAGTCTTTCACTGTAAAAGCCTCAAAATGGGGGTTCATAAGTTGCGGGGCAGACGTCTACAATAGGGACTTGTATGGGCCATGACTCACTGCTCCTGACATTTTCTATCTTAGGCCACTAATAAATTGCCCCTTATAGCTGAATGGAGAGAATCATTTTTAAAAAGACTGTAGCAAGATGATTAGCTAACATTGAAGGTGACAATCACCCAGATATTTGATAGATGTGGCCCGCTGATAAGCAAAGCAGATATCAGTTAAATCCATAGTGGGCAATGTGTGTGTGAATGACAAGGGTTTGAGGAATAACTGTGGAGTGTGCAAGGTAATAGGCTCCCCATCTGAACTTCATTTGTCTGGCACTTTTTAAGAAAACAATTGACTTACAATGATGGACATTATGACTGAAGGATCATTTATGCCTATTACAGTGGCCCTTTTTGATCTGAAGTGAAATTTTATAACCCCTGGAGGTTCAGGTTACCCTGAACTTAGTGAAGACATTAGTCAAATCAAGTGCACAACATGAATCCTGTTGGTGCACCAATATAAAAATTTCAATCAGCAGAGCTGGAAGGCATTGCTTTCCAAAAACAAGACAGTTGCCATTCTTAACTATAAGCTGCTCCTCGACGGAGGATTTGTTCTTCAATATTTTAGCTTCCTGGAAAGTAGGATGATGGACAACTACACAGGGATTCCTGCTTTAATCTGCTCTTCCTCTGTTCGTCCGTCAATCTCATCCCGCCTGAGCAGCCTGATGCTCATATCACCCTCTTTATGGCATGTTTGACTTAAGAGTGATTGACAGGCAGCCGGATGGACTGAGCCGTGAAGCTGTCCGGTCTGTCAACATTCATAATGACCAACGGCGGCTTAGACAGTGGGTTGCATGTTAGATAAAGCAGACTGAGAAAGGAGTAATTGATTCATTATATTCACACTAAAGCATGTGGTTTCAACATGAAGACGGTTGTTAATATCATTAACTCCACATTGAAGCTGTGACATGTAGATTTTTAATGGTATTAAAATACCAATTACTCCAGTCTCAATAAGTAAAAGGTCAAAAACTGACAAATGGAAAAACTACTTCCCCAACAATCCTTTATCAGGAAATACACGCTAGTGCAATATCCTGCAAGACATGATACAGAAGCATAATGTTTTGAATATAAAGGAAATAAATCAAAGGAAACCTTTAACTTTAAACTTAAAATACGACCAAACATTGCTTCAAACACAAATACAAATTTAAGGACGTGAAATAACCGTAAATAAAAAACCTTTGGGCCCACAACTATTTTATTTTAATCTTTTACTGATTTATTTAAATATTACAAGTATAATACAATACAATAGTACAATGATCAGCCTAAATATTATACACAACTGCCTACCATTGTTGAAGTCCCTGTTTCCGAATCCACTCACTCAGAATTGACTCTTCTAGCATTTCAATGATCGTGTCAACGATGTCGCGTGTATGATAATGATTGTATTTGTATGATGATTCCATTGTGTCTGTGATGTAAGATTTGTAATGCTAAAATTTACAGAATGTAAAATCATTTCACAATTTCATGACACTTACTTGTATGAGTAGGTTCCATCCATTTTCGTCTGCTTGACCGTCGCCTGGTCATGGTGACAGCAGGCTGAGAAATACGGTATATTCTAGAAGTGCCACTTTCTAGCAACAGTCTCCAGCTCATCACGGGAATCCTGAGGCAATACCAGACTAGATGAGATATAAAGTCCCTCCAGCAAGTTCTGGGTCTACCTCGGGGTCTTCTTCCAAGTTGGACGTACCTGGAAAACCTCCAAAGGCGAGCGTTCTGGGAGCATCGTAATCAGATGCCCGTACCACCTCAACTGGCTCCCTTCATCACAAAGGAGCAGTGGCTCCAGTCCATGCTCCTTCTGAGGGCCTGTTTCCACAGCATTGGTTAAGGAGCCAGTGTCGAGTTAAAGCCTAACTTGGGACCAGTTTTTTCCACTGCGGGAACCGGAGGCGGGGTTAACGCAACAAACCAAAACTTTTGTCGGTGGTGTTCAAGAAGCTTTAGCGAGAGAGCAGAGCGTCTACCAGAATAATTAAAAAAAACAACTTTTGAATTAAAAGTTTCATGCTGGACACGAAGTACAGCAGCGTTGGTTGTGGAGGTGAAAACTGGGTTCCTCTTGTTAAAAAGTCAGTGTTGAAGCAAATACAGTATGACATGTCTGCAGTGGAGTACGCTTTGATCGAGATACTGAGACAAACTAAAGATATTGGATATATCTACAGAGCGCCACTGGCAACCAAAATGATTCGGCAGAATCGAAACCTGCATTTAATGTTTTAAACCGGCATCGTGGGGAACGTGTGCTCTGCAACAGCAAAAAGGTTGTGTTTGATGATAGAATACTCCAGAGATCAACAGAACCTGGTAGGTTTTATTTTCTATATTTTTCATCTTGTTGAAAATCAGTAGTTTATATCGTTTATATATCGTAGCTGACCAGCAGTTAGCCTCCAGCTAACTGTAGCTAACATAAGCTGTTTACCTGCTAACATGACCAGAGTCTCACCTAACGTCACTTCACTCCTGATTGTCGTATTGTTTTTGTTGCTGTTATAGATATTGTCTGCCACGATGACGATATGATTCTACCACTGGATCCTCACCAACAGGAAGCTTTTAGCTCAGTCATCTTCATCTTCACCACAGGAACCATACAAGGTCAGATTTATTCTTTAAACAACAGGACTTTAGGCTGCACTGATAAATAATAATTATAAAAATTGTCATTAAAATAAGCAAAACTAGTTACAGTTTTATATAACAATGGGGATGTAGAGGAAGTGTAAAGATAGAATACAGTGTTAAGATTGTATATCGAATATTTACTGATTATAGCATGGGATATCAAACAGTATCAGGTAAAGTGCTAAAGAGTATTACTTTACAGTAACGAGTTAGACAAAGTTTAAAAAGGAATACAGCGTTTTATTGTATAGTATCATTTACGTACTGATTACAGTGTGGCTTAATACAATATCAGATAAAGTGTGGTGATATCATTGTATACTTTAAAGTACATCAATATAACATGCAGTTGTTTCAGACGTGGATGTACTTTATGTTATATTTCTCATTCTTGTTCACAGGAAAAGAGAATTGACAATAATGTGGAGCTGCTGTGATATCTGAAGAAGACAGAAAAGAAATTCTTGCAGCACAGCTGAAGAAGACAGACTAAAATGAATTGTAAAGGAACACATTTACATCGCATTTTCAAACTTTTATATATATATAAAATATAATTAATATATTTATATTATTGTGACCTTTGTAGTCTTTGTATGATACTTTATAGAATGTTTTAATACGCTGACCTTGTCGAAGACAAGGTTGGAGGACATGGGACCTTTCCATTGATGTCGGCTGCAGAGGGTTTATAGTGGGTCCCTCTGCAGAGCCTATCATTTCCTGGGCATCACAGGTGTCCAGAAGAGGCAGGCCATCAAACAAAGCACAGAGACAGCAGACATGGCCACAGAAAGACTGTGGTTGAGGAGGAGCGAGCCATGGAGGAATGCTTCTCGGACACAAGTCGAGGTCTGAGAAGCCTCGGCTGGCTCGCCCGGGTGAGGGTGTCACCTGAACAGTAAAGGTTGTTTTAAAAACATGCAGTAGTGCTGCAATACAAGTCACTCCCTATGTTAAAGTAGACCTTTACTAATAATAATAAAGCTCTGTTTGTTAAAGTAGGGCATAAATAAAGCTTTGATATCATAATGCCTTCTCCGTATTCTTCACAGATGCTCTGGAGCACACAGCAGGTCTTTTTCATTAGTTAAAACGCGATTGGCTGCAATGCTAGTCGATGCGAGTATAATTATTACTGATTTCATTGAGAGTACAATTATTACTGATTTCATTGCTCGATGGATACAGATGTTGTCATTTTCCCTTAATTCAAACCACTATTCCTGCAGAGGTGATGGGTCTGAAACATTTTCTGTATGGACAAATTGTTTTTTTTGTTTGTTTTCTGAGGAATACTTTTGCTTTACTTTTGTTTTGATCAGTTCTGATGACAATGGTGTTGACGGTATGAACTGGCTGTGTCAGCTATTTTTTTCAGTTAAAACTTTTGTTTGATGAGAACAATAAAGGAAACAGTGGGCAGAGGCTAAGGTTACTGTGGCGACAGCTCTGCTGATGTCACCGCATAATTAAATGAATAACTAAAAAAATCTTTGGTAAAATATTTTATCAAAGTTTTGAGCTGACAATGTTGGTCGAGTTTGACTGGTGCATGCCTCACGCCATCTGCTGGTTACGTAACGGTGCACTACATCAGCATAATATCCAGACTATCTGAAGCATTCTTCACAGGATCATTTTCTTATATATGAATATATAATATTTTGAGCCACCACCCATTCATTCTTACACCCTGTTTAGGAGTCAAGCAGCACATGTGAAGAAGCTGTTTTTGTGGCGTGAGGTTTGGTGCTGATGGACCGCAGCCTCCTGCCAGAGGGGTGAGTCTGAAAACAGATCCTCAAATTATTACTATCCAGCTGTATATTAACTGATTGATATAGATGTATTTTACAAATACGTTTCAGCTCAACTTAAGACATCTTTGATTTATTTATGTTAATTGTTATTTTACGTATTCTGTATGTTTGCAGCTCTATTTGAGAGCTGCTGCCAGTGTTGGATGCTCTTCAAAAAGAAATTGTCTATCTCAAAGGGATTTTTCTGGTAAAATTTAAAAATAAGGAAATCCTATTGCGTTAAATATTAGAAAACGTTAGGCAGTAAATTGAAGACAAGGTCCCTGTAAAAAAAGAAGATATAGTAATTGGTAAAATAGTGCCAGGTGTGAACAGTACATTACTGAAGTGATGTGGTTAAGTACAAATCTGCTGCACTAGAACTTTACTTAATTATGTCAATTTTATGCTTCTTTGAACTTCTACTCCAAGACGAGAGAAATATTACACTTTATGCTCCACTACATTTGTCTGAAAGTTCTATATTCTTTTAAGATTACAATTTTTCACACCAGTTGTCATTCAAGTGAAAACCACTCATCCATCCATGTTCTATACCTGATTAAACTGTATTGGGTTGCAGAGGGGGCTGGAGCCTATTCTAGATGTCATTGGGCGAACGGCGGGGCACACTCTAGACAAGACTGGACAAGACTTTAGTTCATCCCATGGCCAACACACAGACAATCAGCTATTCATGCTCACATTCTCAACTACGGACAGTTTGGAGTCGTCAAATCAACTCTATTACATATTTTTGGACTTTGGGAGGAAGTGGTATAACCCGGACAGAATTAAAGCAAACGCTGGTAGGAAATAACTCCACATTGAAATGCCCCAAAGGTGGTCAGAGCAGTGAACCACTCTTTTGCCCCACTGAAAACCAGTTATCCTACCTCCAAATGTGATTATTATTTATTGATTTTGATAAATTGGAGTTTTTTCGACGTTTGAAGCACAATAAACTTTTGTTAAAACGTGATGTAAACAGACTATGGATTAAACACAGCTCAACAGCATAAAACAGTTCAAGTACCTCAACTTTTGATATCTAAAGCAGTGGGATATATACACGTTTGGTACACAAGTTGCACAAATCAGATACACATTATGTTGTATGAGCAGGAGGTGAAAACAAAGATCCCTCCATTAGTCCATCCACTTCATTTTCAGCTGTATATATCAGTTGCAGCAGACTGTTCAGGGTATTCCAGATGTCAATCTCCCCATCAACACTCTCTGGCTCATCCTTGGCCCAATGAGATATGTAATTCCCCCAGTGAGCTCTGGGTCAACGAGGGTCTCATCCCCTCCTGGTAAATATGGACTTAACTCATACTTAGATTCAGGTGCCACGTTAAAGTATTATAAAAATGTCATGGATATTATGGAATCGTTATCGCCACCGCAAAACCTTCGTGTTAATGCGATACCTCTAAAACTATTTCATGGGTAATTTTCAAATTTTATAAACACATAGACCATAGTATGAGGAAGAACTACATTGATTTGGGGAAAGGCCGGTTGTATATTTCAGAAATATATATAAACATACATAGAAATTATATATATATATATTTTAATTTTTGAAATTGTTGTTAATCAAATATTTCATATTTTACTGCCAAATACTTACATTTCCCTCATGTACAGCTCTGCCACAGAGTGTTGGTATGGCTCCCTATATAAGCATGGCCAAAGTTTATGAAACAATCAGATGAAATTTGTTTCCAGTTTGGGGACCCTAGTGGAGACATTTCCATCAAAAATATATTAAATCCACTCTGTATTAATATCCTCTGAGGCTGGAAAGAGATGCAGTGAAGACTACAGGTCTGTGAATGCAGAGACAGAGCCGCTCCTGTAGTTAGCTTTTCCTTTAAACTTGATACTTGATGCACCGTTGCTAGTAATGAAATGGAAGTGCCGCAAGTATAGATGGGTTGGTCTACTCAAGCGTATGAGGAGAAACACAGTTGTGGTGTGAGTTTTTCATTTATTGGCATAATTTATTTAGAAGACTCTCTTTTTGAATCGGCTACCAGTGGAAGTCAAAGCTTACACGATTTCTTGACATTGCGCTCACAAAGAACTCAAACATTTATTAAATGTAACCCTTTGTGGGTGTGTGACCCCTCCATATACCCAAACTTGTGATAAGAAGCACTAAAAAAGTGAAAATTTCATAATCTGTTGCTTTTAATACCCATAGAGCCTTGCCACTCTTTCATGGAGCCAAGAGGATTTCTCCGCTTCTCGACAGGAACATTTTCCCTTTCAGCGTGCGGATGCCAGGATAAAGCAGATGTCAGTAAAGTGGTCCCCCGGTAGGCGAGGCTGATGAACACTAATGGAAGTGGTTACCTCACCAGGAAAAATGGACCACTCTGTGCCGGCGCTGGCATGGTCCATTTGTACAGAGAGTGAGCAGGTAGGTTGACTTGACTCATTGGAGGGTTGAATATTATATACTCCATTTTCCAGAAATATCCATGGAACGTTTTAGACCAGATTTCAGGTCATTCTTTTTTTTTTGTTATTTTCTTTCATAGCCCCTTGTTGGTTTTTCAGTCCTCCAGCCCATACAGTTACATATTTCAGTTGCATCTTCTTTTTTAGCAGTAAAGTAACTGAGAGATTTTCTTATCAATAAGAAAGTGTGATGGCATGATAATAAAATGTGCTTGTCATGGAATGTAGTATGTAAGAGTCAGTAGCAAGTTTGCTGTTTTATTAACCAGACACGACGGTTTAACACTGTATCACCTTATTTCCTACCAAACCTTTTTCAGCTGATCGTGTGGTACTTGGATGAAAAAAATGTTTAGAAGGGTAACACAACAGAAAAGGTATTATGCATACAGTACACACGATACAATACAGTTTGCCTGAGGCTTTGCACCACATGGGTGAAAAAAATATTCAATTCTATAAATTTTAATTCCATCTTCCATTGCCTTATAACTATGTATGATTTCATGTGTCATTACAGTTACGTACATCTTCAGATAATCTGATTTTTTTTTATCAGTGACATGAATTTACTCACTATATTAAGAAATTGAATGCGCCACTACTCTGAAACAAAATGGCTAAAGAGGTTTAATGCTAGCTCTAAATGAATATCTCTTTAATTATATTTTAGAACACATCAAAACAAAAGACATACAAATTTTATCAAACACCCCAATGACACTTTGAGTAGAGCGACAAACTTTTTTGTGAATGCAGGATTGGAATCAAAGAAACTTTGACACGGACCAAATTGTGATGTCTAGACGACTGGGTCAAAGCATCACCCAACAAGACCTCCAGTTCTGCAGGTCTTGTTGGGTATTTTTGTCCTGCTCAGGTTAATACGTACCAAAGGGATCTACGGTAAGGGTACAGGGTAATCTGTGATCTGGTAATATGGGCATGTGCGTAAAAGCTCATGGATGTGTCTGAAGAGCCAAGGCTAGCCTGTGTTGTCTAATCTACTGGAGCCCAGATTGCTGATAAAGTTAATGCTGGTTCTGTTAGGAAAGTGTCAGAGTACAGTGCATCACTAAGCTGGCTTGAAGCAAAAAGGGGACCTACACTATATGTGGCAGGTGTTTGAATTGTTATAGTTGATCTATCTAAAACTGTGTAGTACATAAACAACAGGGTCGGGAGATCATGTTGAAAGGTGTCAAGGCTTTAAGAAATGTATTGAAAAAGTTTAAAAAGGCAAATGTTTGTAAATGACTGGCCCAGTTTCAATTTTGGTTGCAAGTGGACTGCGGAATGTAACCAGTGCCACAATAGTATTCATTTTTCTTTCTTTTTCTGTGAATAGAACATAACTCAGATCCTGACTGATTGGGTAGCCATGATTGACCTGCCTCCTCATCTGTGCCACATGACTTGACATGAAGGAATGTCCAGCATCAATCTTCTAGTGTTGCCAGCTTTTCTACCTGATAGGATTTATGTTGACGTGATTGCCTAGTCTGACTGATGAAAGTCAGTGTAGTATCAAATCTTAGTATCTGCACTCTCCCATGCCTACTTTACCATCCATCATTATGATGACTATTGTTAGAACTAAAGGCTCTGTTGGACACAGGTTGTTTCTGCCTCTTCTGTCCACAGTAATAATCGTAGCGAAACCCATCTTGCCTTGAGGAGGATCTTTCTGTGAATGGCATTGGCATAACGCTAATCTGTCGGGACTCATCATGTCATTTGCTGACAGTTTTGGGAATTCTGGCTCCCGTTATACTCCAGTCTGCCTTGACTGAGACAGCCAGAGAGGATCAGAGAGCTTCATAGCACCATTGTCGGATTGATTCCAATTGTCACTGAACATTTCTTTCAGGATCATGGAAGCACAATTTCTCACAGTCAAACCATTAGCGAATTTCCCCTTGGCTTAAAGACTGGGTATTGAGTTCGGCATGAAACAATTTTATGGGTTAGCCTTACAACCTCCACCAAGAGGCTATTTTCTTTCTTTTGGACATCACAATCAAAATATGAAACATTATAAAACACAGGTCATGTTTTCATAAACAGTTACATAACGGCAAATAAACAGCGAAAGTGCAACCATCACTATTGTCTAGCTGAGATCATACTTCAGAGCCATGCATTCACTAATAAAAAAAACAACGTATTTTCCTACTCTAAAATACGCTTTTGTATGTTGATGTTTGGCTCAAAGTTTGAGGGAATTTTAATGTCAATAACTCACATATGTTGAACTTCAGTATACATTCTTTACTGAATACCATGAACAGGATAAAGTAACTAAGGAAGTGGAGCTATAACTCAGCTGTTAACCAACTCCTCTCAGGATAGGCTGCACCCCTGATTTCATACAATGCCATGATAGTAAACTTCCTCCTGTGATCTTGTCCTCCACCGGCAGCTTCATCCATTGAAACGTGATCCAAGTAACTGCAGAGGTCTGCCAGTGCACTGTAGTTTGGTGCCATTCCTCCCCGAAGAGAATAGTGTATAGTTCCTATGAGGTCTTGCTGTATTCACCAGTCCTCATCAAGCTTCATCTTCTCAGCTGGAATTAAATGGTCATGTGATAACCACAAAGCTATGTAAATACAATATGATTACATCACAATAACACCATATCGATATGATGACCAAAACAGTAAAATTAAACAAAACAAATGCCAAAGTTGACCCCCTGCTCTTAACCTGACTGAGTCCAGCAATCCATTTATTCCACCTTCATCCTCCCAGTAATATATATTTTTTGACAGAATATGTAACTGGTACATATATTTTCAAATCCAAAGATAGTTTAAAGAACTTACACAGTAAGTGAATTATCAGGTTAATTAACCATAAAAAGTTTTTATGAAACTTAAAAAATTGTTGGAGAATTTCTTCTAACTTAAACATTTTGACTTCCAGGAGGTTTTTTTTTGCAGATTATGTAACTGGTGTGGAGCCCAAAAATAGTTAAGAGAACTTATAGGAGAACACTCAAAATTATTGAACGGACTTTGTTGTGAAAACATAAAGATTCTTTTGGAATATCTTGTAATTTAAACATGTTGTATACCAGTGGCATTTGCTTGTAATTGTGTGCATGAAACTCATACAACTGGATGGTGGAATGTCTGGAGCAGGAGCGAAGATGTAGATGCTGAAAAGAACATCCTTCCTCCAGGGAACCATGGCTTGCAAATGCTCTGGGCCAACTTTGCTTCCTCTTGTAACATGCAGCATATCAAGAGTAAGATAGATTCAAGATATCAGTTCTGCACCATTCTAGAATGACCGTCACTCCAATAGAAAATCTCTGTTGGGATTTCAAGATTTCAAGATTAGTGGTTGGCTCCCGGCCATTAATGCTACATGTCAAATAGGGTCCTTGAGTAAGACCCTGGAACCCAGGCACTTTGCGCAGGCTGCCCTCTCCTCCTCAGGGATGGGTTAAATACACAGAATAAATCTCACCATGTTGCACTTTGTATAATTTGTATGTGATTAGTACACACTATTATTATTGTTGAGCTGGAGGTTCATTCAATAAGTCATTAATGTCATTTGTTGTATTCAGGCTTGACAGTCAGATGTGTAAGGTATTTTTTTTATTTGCCCAGAGAGTAACAAAAATAAAGACTGAGGAATAACATGAATTGAAGGAATGGCTTGTCTTCATTGTGTACTAACTCAAACACAGATAAGCAACAAAAAATTCTGTATCCTATATGTCTGTGTGCTTGCATATTCTTCTGTGTTGCATTTATGCCTCAGCCTCTTTTTACGGTCTTTTATCTTCTCTGCTGTGTGCATTTGTCTGTATTCCCTTCAGCCTTTATGTCCACCTCTTTGTTTTTCTGACCCCCGTCTGTGTGTGTGTGTGTGTGTACGTGTGTGAGAGGGAGAGTGTGTGTGTGGGTGTGTCTGTGTGCGTGTGTGTACGTGTTTTTGTGCGTGTGTGCGTGAGTGCACGCGTGTTTGAGAGAGAGTTTGTGTGTTGCACTGACGGGAGAGTGGGTCTAGTGAAGTGGAGCTGACCAATCTAGTGTGGAAAGAGCTGCAGTTAATGCTGTGGAGTCAATGACCCCTGAGCCGGTGGGAAACCCTGCAGGAGAAAACTCCGCAAGTACCCCAGCATCCACCGAGCACTGCTGGAGGCTGTTACTGCTCCACACTCCACTCATCCTGCCCAGCTCCCAGCTCAGCTGCTGGGATATGAGAAGGATCAATCACCTGGTATAAAACATGCGCCATGTGTTTGACCATTACTTCATTACAATTATATTACTACCAGTTATTATTGTTGATGTACATGTCTGTATTCCTTCCTCCCAAACCTCTGTGTCTATAGCATTTTTATGCAGAGTTCATGCAATAGCACCACAACAAAGATGCTTCTCTTCAATGCTTCTGTTTACTATGTGTAAGTAACAACTCATCAGGTAAGACGTCAATCACCACCTTCATTGTTGTGGCAGATCGATGCGTGTCAAAATTTCTATACCATATTCATGTTGGACTGGGATAAAAGACACATCCAAATGAAGTAACATCTCAATATTACCATTTAATTATTAGCCAACCTCCAATCAAGCCTTGAGGCCTGGTATAACCCTGGTTGCTACTTCTACACCTGGTTAGATCCTCCATCAACCATGGCTGGTGGCAACCATTTTGGTGCATTCCAGTTGTACTCAGAAGTCACAATTTCCAAGTTCCCAGCGGGATGTTTCAGCAGGAATGCCGTCTGAATTTGGAATTCTGACTCAGAATGTAAGAGGTACCCCACCAACCCCAACCTCATAATCCAAGATGCTTGCTGATGTGTAAACCGTAAGTTCACTAAGTCTTCAGAATGATTTGCTGTGCTGGCTGCAGAAGAGTACTGTATGTCTGAGGAAAAAAAATGCATTTGGATAAAAAATATTCAGTCATTTTAAGATAACAATTCTGTCTACAATCACTGAATTATTTTTAAATAATTCGAGCGGCTCTGTATAGACAAAGATCATAGAGAATGAGAGATATTTTCGTATCCTATTTGAAATCTGAAGCACATTTTTACTTCTATTTATTTTTTTATACATTATGCATACCCAATGTACCCATACCCCCCTCTCTGATATTTGGGGTTTCATCTTATTTTCCGTTAACTTGAACGAGGTCAACTCAGGTGTGACATCATTCCCAGCTCTGAGTTACGTGGTAATGGAAACGCACAATTAGGCCCGGTAGCCAGAGGCCCATTTGCTTGATAGAGATTTTCAAGCTGTAGCTGTCATTATATGAGGCACTTGGCCTTTGGAAGAGACTCCTCCTCATCCTCTACGTATTGACCATCAGGCAGCAGTAACGCCTTCCTGATGGTAGCAGAGAGACCAGTCTGGTAATGAAATGACCGAGCTCCTTGATCATTTTCTTAGCCTTTGTACGCATGGCACAATCACACAGGATTAACATCAAATATGTTCCCCGCAATTTTTACAAACTACTATAAACACTGGTCACCAGGTAATACTAGTCCTGTTGTGCCAAATGTCTTGGTTGTGCTGGTTACAGGTCCCTGTGCTGTAAAAATGTGATTAAGGCAAATGTGGTTTTCTGTGACAGAAGTGGAGGTAAAAAAGGAGGTGTAACTAAGAGAGGTAACGTGAAAAGTTTGGGGGATATTATGGAACCATCATATCCGCAGCAGACCGTTTGTGTTAATGTGATAACTCAAATACAATCCCTTGGACCATTTTCAAAATGTTAAACCACATAGACCTTAGTGTGATGAAGAACTGGAATGATTTTGCTTAAAGTCAGTTTACTCACTAGGGGGCGCTTTCTTTATGAAAAACACTGTTTTTGGACTTACCTTCACGTGTAATTTCAAACATTGCTTGTAACACACAAGGCATTGATAATTATCGGGGACAACTCCATAGGACTAGTTCTTCAACAACATCAGTGACAGTCTCATTGCACCTACGGAGATGAAATTGTATGCAGAAGAAGTGCAAATCCCAGCATTTTTTTTACAGCCCCAAGAATTTCATGTGCAACTGAAATTATTTAAACTTTGTAGAAAAGCGCTGTCACTGTCGCTCCATTTTCCACAAACCAATCATATGCTAGATGGAGCAGGGCTAATTACCTATTGCCCGGGCAACAAAGTAAATGGTATTGAAGCTTGTTGTGATTGTTTCTCCCAGGAAATAAAACGGAGACAAAAAAGCTCATTTGTATGAGCAGAGGTATGTGCTGTGTTTCTATCCACCAATTTACCAGGCTCTTTTTATCCTAGAAGATTGCATTGGTTAAATCTACTTTGTTTTATTTAATAAGATTTCATAACCTGAAATTATAGTGATCCGAATATTACAGCCGTTTGACCAAAGAAAACAAATCTTCTTTGTTAAAATACTTTCTTATTTTCAACATTTTCTATTTGCATTCTTTAATATTTTGAAGAAAAACAAATCTTTTTGTAACGTTTGATCAAAGAACTGATCCGATACCCTTAAACAAAGGGTATCGGCAGTTTGTTTTTCATTTATCATCTTGTATTATATTTTCATTATTGGATTGGATTACAACAATCTAATTAAGAGTAGTGTCAGTACATTCAGAACTATTTATATTAAACACAATGTTTTAAATTAAGTTAGAATAATATGCACCAATCAGCCAGTATGACATTACATAATTACAGTCATTCAGACTTTTGAAGGTGTGCTGTGGTATCTGCTAAGACATTAGCAGCAGATCCTTTATGTCGATGTGAAGTGGGGTGTTCCATGGATCTGATTTTTTTTCTCAAGCACGTCCCAGAGTCCAAGTCAACACTTTCAAACTCTTGTTGATTTCTTCAAACCATTCCTTAAACATTTGTCCAGTGTGGCAGTGAGCATTATCTTGCTGAGGGAACAGCCTCAGAAAGTCGAAAGTTTTTATTTAGCGAAAATAATAAAAGAGTTGAAGATGAAACTCCACCATCAAAGAAGATGTGCATGTAGACGAGTGAAAGACTTGTGAAACACTGAAGAGGTAAACTGTCGACGTCTAGGCAGGCGACTGACGGCTACATGGTGCTGGAGAGATGGGCCCGGAGAGGAGAAACGGCGCAGGCACCGGACCTTTTCCAAGCTGAACTGGGCTTTGTTGTGTTAACTTGTTGTGTGCAACTTAAAAAGACGTTTCAAATACAACATCTTAATCATAATAATAATAATAATTATTATTATTATCATAATAATAATATGTAAAACAACAAAAACATCCAGTACAGTAATTAACCGCATATATTTCAGATTTCAATTCTTTATTTCATATTCATTAATACGTTGGTGAATTTCAAAATATCAAATGTTATTAATGATTCTTATAGCTCTTCTTTGTAATATATATAACGGCTGTAGGTTGCTTTTGTAGGCGTTGCCCCATATCTCTGCACAGTTACTCAGATATTATAATATGAGTTTATTATTAAGAGTATGTATTGATGTATGGTCCAGAATATGTCTTGATTTTCCCCAGTATTGCTATAGTCTTTGCCAGTTTAACTTTGACATTGTTCTTCTAAAGTCACATCAATGCATTTATTTTCATATACTGGTCCATACTGTAGAGCCTAATGTAAAGCATATAAAGAGAACAGTTATTTTAACAGTTAAGATAGAACAAAAAAAACATTGTTCAAGTTAACCCAGTTGTGAAATTTTTTTTGTGAATTGGCGAACATTATGGTAACATTATAGACCTGGATTGGGACATCAGCCACCAGTCGAACATGGCTACCCACCCTTAAGGACCCTCTCCAGGGTTACAGACGATACCCGCCTGATAACTGTGCTACTGGTAGTTTGACCAGTAACGCTCCCCTAATAGTCCACATGACACTAAGCGTATCCATCTGGCTGCCCACACCCCCACTGAGCCCCTGGTTATCCATCACGTACAACACGGAGTTCTCGCTAACACCATGTGTTGTCAATTCTAAGATAGCGCCGCATGGCAGCATTCATGGAAGAGAGCCGGCCCCCTCTAGAGATATAATGGCTATTTCCAAACTAACTTTCATGAAAATATTTTTATTTTCAGCTAATTATACGCCACAAAATAAATGTATCATAATTATCTTCCATATATTCAAAGAGATATATTTTACACTCAACCTTTAAAGTATAAAACATCAGAGGCCAATTTGAACATCTAGAGCGTCAAGACAACATTTCATCTGGTGGAGACCTTAAGAACATCTTTGTAACGTCAACAAAGGTAATGATTCAATACACATAAATAATACTATGTAATAATACACAGTGATGCGATATTTTAACTGTTTTTCATGTTTTACAAGAACGCAAATGTACCACAGGGACAACAGGCGGTTACTTGTTCCTATCATAATTCCAGAGAGTGAGACATAGTGGCTGATGGGAAATGAGACAGAAATGAGAGCTGACAGGAAGAGAGCTGGAGATGATGTGTGTCATGCTGCTAGATCCATCCTTCCCTGCAGGCGTATGGAGTACCACAAGGATTACCCCCCTCCTCTCTACATAAACATAGAACCACACATTCACAAGAGCTCTCCTACTACTGCAGCCATGTTGAAGCAGGCAGAATACCGCAGGAGCACAGCGCCGTCCTTTGAGCCGTGACGAGCAGCAGGAAGGAAAGCAATATGTTAAAACACACGATTTACCACATCGAATGCAGCAGATACTCTGAACAATACGCCTCAGCTGATGATATTTCACTTCATGAACCCTTGTTGCTGCGTTCATCTCACAAATCCTATTTTCACACAAACTTTAATGCACAACATAACACACCGTGGCATCGTAAGTTTGAATTTTTGTTTTGGGAAGCTTTGGAACACTATATTTTTCCTAGGGTATGTACCCCTACATATGGGGTACATCAAAAGTTGATGAAAATGATGACGCTGAACAACCAGCAGTTCATCTTAATATAAAAAAAATCGACTATATCCAATGCAATTTTCCTGAAAGCGACATTTCCTTATGTCCTTTGGTAAGTAAGAACAATCTATAATTCTGTTTTATTCAATTTCGGCCAATTTATGGTCAATAGACCTCATTTAGAGTACATCTTATCACTTCTGGCCTGATATATGAAAGGTTTGAAGTTGTAAAAACGGGTGCAAAAGCCAGTTCCATTGTTTGGAGCGCACTGGAGGAGCATTACTACACAGCCCAGGAAAATGGCCCAGATTGTAGTTGTCTGCTGTATGCTTCATAACATTTACAATCATCAGGGATTTGAGCATGATGCAATGTACTTGGAAAAGGAGATGGCCAACGACCACATGTGTGGCTGTGATGCTATGTGCTCTTCTTCCTCTACATTCCCCAACTCGTCTGTGGTGGGACCATTAGGATTGAGAGACCCCACCACTGCCTGTACCCCAGCTGCCTGGCGGTCAGGAGCGCTTGCCACAGAGAGGGACCACCTCTTGCGCAATGGATGAATCCATATTCAAGTATACAACTCAACTATATGCAGCAAAATGTTAAAACATGAAGCACATTCATTTTTGATTTGGTAAATATGCTAAAAAAATCAAATGTATCTATGTGTGCGTCCTTGTTAAAAGCCATGTTACAAAGTTCTTTCAAACATATATTTTGAAAAACCCATAAAAAATGAAGAAGAAATTAAAAGCTTTGAAAAAAAAGAATGCCTGAATGAAAGGAATATTTTAAGAAGTAACTTAACCCTTGTGCTTCATTTCATCAAGCGCGTTTGAGGACATAAATTAACCCCTTAAATACCACTTTGTTTATATGATGCGCCTATTTTATTAAATGACAAAAATATAAATCTTTTTTCCATACAGTAAATGTTGACATATTACATGATCTGAGGTTGAAATAGCATAGATTAACCGAAAAAAAAAAACATTTGTCCAACCTTCTTTCCAAAAGGGATGCCATTCAATTTACACCCAAAATTATCAAAAAATGCAAAGACGAAAATGCAACCTCTGAGACAACGAAGGTTAACAAACGTCTGTGCTGTGGGACTGGATTTGTACTCGCTCTTGTGAAAATGCCATGTGCGACATAAACTGAAACATGTAAAAAGCATTTTTGTCATGCAATTCCCATCCGTTAATAACCATCTCACATCTTTGTTGTCCTCTGTTCATGGATAGAGAATCTTATCTCTAACAGCTGTGAGGCTTTCCTCCATCTATGCAGATCAATATGTCTGCCCACCCTCTGTAGAACAAAGATTTGCCTGCCACATTTGACAGAGAGATAAAAGAAACAGAACAAATACACTACCCCTGGAGCAGGGCATCACATGTATGGCTAAATCTATGGTAGAGCCACTAAAGGAATTAATTTCCTTTCAGGTTTACTATCTCTTCACTGTGTCTGTTGGGCTGAGCATATGAAGGGAATATATTGTCCCTATTCATGTGGGAGTCGAGGCTTTGAGAATTGTCCCCTGCTAACAGATGCTACCCAGAGAGAAGCAGTTTGGGAAGTACAGCAGGTAGTTCTGCGAAAAACAAAATTCTTCTCTACTCTAAAGACTTTGAAAAACAGCACGGGGATAGAAGCAGAAGATGCTCCTGAAACCTAGAAGCATTTATAAGTGATACAATGAAACATATATATACCTTTATTTTCATCCACAATACTTTGGTAGTGATGGTAGAGGGACTAATGTCTTTGACAACCAACATTCATTGATCAACCATGACATTATTACCACTTACAGTTCAAGGGAATAGCATTGATTATCTTGTTCCAATGGGACCTGAGAGTGGGATATGTTAGGCAGCAAGTGAACATTGTCCCAAAGTTGTCAGGCATATAAGGATCTGAGGGACTTTGACTGCAAGGCAACTGGGTTAGAGCATCCATAGAGCAGCAGGTCTTCTTGGGTGTTCCTCCTTTGCAATGGTTAGTCCCTACCGAAAGTTGTCTAAAGAAGGACAACTGGTGAACAGGTGAACTGGTCATAGATTCTCAAGACATATTGATGCACAACGGGGGGGCAAAGGCTAGCCTGTGTGGTTCAGTCACACAGAAGGGCTACTTACAGCAAAGAGAACTGGAGAGAATATGGTCTGGTCTCTGGAATAAAATTTTTTTACATCAAGTGGACTCCTCGCCAACTCTCATATCTGGGGAAGAGATGGCACTGGAAGACGGCAAGCCAGGGTTGGCAGTGTGATTCTTTTGGCAATGTTCTGCTGGGAAACTTCCTAGATCCTAATATTCATTTGGATGTAACATTGACACATACCATCTATTGCTCCAGATCAAGTACACCTCTTCATAGAAATGGTATTCCCTAATGGCAATGGCCTCATTCTCCTGGATAATGCTCCCTGCCATACTGGAAAAATGGTCCAGGAATGCTTGGAAGAACACAGAAATTAGTTTAATGTGTTGACTTATCCTTTGAAATTCCCAGATCTCATGGGAGTCCAGAATCTGTGGGATTTTCTGGACAGACAGCATGAGACATCCCCTAGCAACTTAGAAAACCGAAAGGATTTGCTGTGAACATCTTGGTGCCAGATCACACAACACACCTTCAGATGTCTGCTGAAGACACTTTATGGATCAGAGCTGCTTTTGAGGTGGTAATAGTGTTAGTTTTATGGCCCCACCTGAAACCTGCCAGAAAATATCTTTCATGTTAGTCTTATTTCTCATCAGATCTGACTGATCCCTATCTGGTGACAACAGATTTAGCATCAGATGTTTTATTAAAAGAGTCCAATCTGTTTCTTCTTATTTCTCATCAGGCGAGCCTTCGCTGCCTTGATTGAGCAGCAGGTCAGAGTCGATGTGCTTTATTTGGAGCGATTAAGGCGGCTGAGTTATTTAATTGAGTTTTTGCGGCTGCTGAGTTTTTTGTCATCGCCTCCCTAAAAAGTGATGCAAACCCCGCGGTGGTCGGCGGTGCTGGAATGAAGAAAGTGCTAGTTAATTTTGAAGCTGTCTCATTTGCAGATGCGCTACTGTTGAAGGCTCCCAGATTGACCTTCTCTCTTGTCGAACAATCTTACTGGTAATTATGGACTAACTAAATACAAACACACCCAGAGAACAGCAGATACACATTTCTTTGGACAACCATTTCATTTAGATACGTCCAAGAAAACCAGTTTATCTTTGTGCATTCTATTTATTAAAGTATCATTAAAGCCAGTTGTATCCTCCGTGAAGGAAACTACAGAATGTTCCCCGCAATCAGTTGGTTGTGATACTTGCTTATACACCGGGGTCAAAATGATAGATAATCACAGAATGTTCCCCTTCTGTCCTTGGTCTGTGGGACAGTGGTGTGGCACACCGATTGTGGGATCACCAGACATCTCCTGGTGACTCTGTTTCTATTTGTTTTTCTTTATGTTTCTTATCTTTCTTCATCTTTGTGTCCATATATGGTAATGAATCATTTTTCACACCCCCATGTCTGTACCCAGGTATATAGATGCTCTCTGTGTACAGTGCCTACGAACGCTCCCTGCGCTCCCCGACTTTTCCTATGCAGTATGTGAATAAACATTCTCAGACCAGGACCTCGTCGTTGTTGGTGGGATTCTTTATTGATTACTCGTGGCTGGGGAACCTCCAAAGGTTTTCCAGCAGAAAAGTATCCGCTTCATATTTTTGCGCATACTTTTGCTTGCCCATTTTTCTATGGTTTCTATGGTGTTACAGTGTTTGTGGCTCATTCTTGACTGAATTTCTTATAATTTATGTATAATTTCTGTACAAATATTTTCTGCAAGCACATACATTGTATTTTTAAGAGAAAATGTTTTTGTGCAAACAGTTTTTTCCTGAGTAAACAAAAACATTCTGCAGTCAATAAGTGTATTTCTGTGTTTGCTGCTAACAACATGCTAACAACATATCTACATGAAGGATATCAGCATTCCTGCTCAGTTTACGTCTTGAATTTGTCATCTCATTTCCGCAGCTCCATGCCTTAACACTCACTCAGAAAGGATTCAGAACACAAAGTGACATTACGGAGCTGTTTTTCGAGAATAAATTGAATAGAATGGAGATCTAGCAAAAGTTCGGTCAGAAAGACTATCCTCACAGTACGGCCACAAATACTGCTCTTTCCACTCTGTTAAGCTCACTTTTCACACATGCTTGGTCTCATTACCTGCTTCACGGTCTGGGCCATTAATTGATATCAGCTGCACCCTTACAGGTAGCTTAATCTATTCTATCACTGTCACACCTGTATGCTTAGCCTCATCATCACCTCTTCACCATCATCTGCTGTATTTAAAAAGGACCCTCTTCATCCATCTAGTTCTTGCATTCTGCTTGTTCGCGCACCCTCCACCTCCCAATCTCCTCCTAGTCTTCTGAGATCCATCGGTTTCATCATACAGCAGCCTCAGCAGAGTCATCAGCCACCACCACCAGCATCCACACTCCAGAGGGGGGGATATTCTATGCTGCTGCTCAGGGCAGAAACCCTTCAATCACAATATCCCCGAAGAGTCTGAGCGCCAAGGACTATCTAATAGAATCATTATCACATATCTACTGTTGTAATAAATCATCCATCTTTTCGACATCTCGTCTTCTGTGATTGAAATGCCTTAACTGGCATTTTATTTGCAATACAATGAAATTCTGATAAAATAAAATATCACTAGCGTTCCCCACTCAAAAATCAAATAAGAATCATTCAACTTTACCATAAAATATTAAATAAATAGAAACCTTGGCTTTTCTGGCTTGACCAACCAGAAATGTTTTTCAGGTTGTAGTTGTTGCTATTGTTTAATTATTATTTTGGTTTTGGTTTTAGTTTATCTGGAATTTGGATGGCCTTGCTGAAGAAATGGTTCATATTCAATAGCCATGGTTTTAATTTTATGCCTGATCAGTCCATATTCAAATAAATATCTATTACTCTAGGCTCCCTAGAGTAGGAATGGCGATATGTCAATGTTGAATATGGTGATTATTTACTGTCAAAATATCTCAAAGGGAGTTAATTTGATGTTTAACACCACACTACAGGACGGTTCTCGATTAAAATCCCAGAACATGTGTGGAGCTTCCCCCTTTTCTCCTTTGGGTTTTTTCCAGGTGCTCCAGCTCCCCGCCAATATTTAAAACTGATGAACAGGTCACTGCAAATGACCAGGGTAGTAGTGAGTACGAATGGTTGTACCCGGGTGTACCCCGCCTTGTCCAGCTCCTCTATCCTGCAGGGTATAAGTAGCTCCTTACTTTTGCAAGCCAATGCATAGAATGCTGACCAATGAAAATTATTTTTGATTCACATTTCTTTCTGAATCAAGTAGCTTCTCAGTAGCTTAGCTCTTTTATTGATCATGATGTGCCTTAGAGACCGCACAAGACTCTAAAGATTTATGACACTCAAACACAGGAGTCGCAGTCTGAAAGAAGATACAGTATATATGACGTCTCTCCCTGATCCCAAGAAGTCTTCTTTCTTTTTTTTCCTGTTTGTGGGTATCGCACAGAAGAATAGACGTAATCCTCCTGCTGATGCCTATATGACATCTACTACAGACATGATATTAAGCCACAAGTGTGACTGTCAATTGTAACATCATCATCATCAAGTATGATAAAATAAGTTTTTGTGTCTGAAACTTATTAGTATGCATATATGTAAATCACACTTGTTTCATCTCAAACCCCCGCTCTCCTTGCTTAGACAGTGACAGATGGCGAGGGGTACTGGGGATCTCAAAACTAATACTTTGGATCGGATCGCAGTTTTGGATTCATGGATAGGGAAAATACGTGACTGCTTTTCCATTTGTTATTTAAAGAATTTAAAAAAGCAACGTTTGCCTCATTTCCTAACCAATATGGTAACATAAGTATAAAAACAGTTTAAAAGTTATGGAGAGTTCCTAATAAAGCTTCATACTAAAAACTCATTACTAAATTTAACTTTCAATCCATTTCACTATTCTAGTTTTGATAACATATTTTGGACATTGTCATTAAAAGCAACCATCAGCAAAGATACCACTTTGATCCATGTTGTAAAATTGCATGAAAAGGGTTGCAACATAAAAAGAAAGAGAGAGAAAGGGAGAGAGAGTGTCAAGTTGATTTATTTTCAAATGATAAAAAAAATAATCATGATACAAAGTAACAATATAGATCTCTGACACGTAGTATTATTTCAAAGCTTGGACCCAGGTGCAGGCACACGATAGCGGAGGCAGAGCAGGTGCCGTTAAATATTTAATTTAACACAAATCAAAATTCCAGAATCCAAAACTCAATGTTGAAAATGAGGCAGGGGTCAAAACCAGGTTAGCAGTCTAATCAGCAAACAATCCAAAATCAAAAGGCAAAGGCAGAGTCAAAAAACAAACCAAAGTCAGAACCAAGAAAAAAACATGAGAAAGACACTGGGAAAAGACTTTCAAGAGGAAACCACCAGGACCTGTCTGGGACGTGTGACAACACGAGGAAACATCAATGACGAGCTGGCCCAGAAGGATGGTGAGCACAAACTATAAACACTGAGGTAACGAGTCGGTGAGACCCAGCTGGAGAGAAAACACGGGTGAACATGAAGAACAATCACACAAGAGGAGAACGGAATCACAGGACAGAGGCAGAGAGGGAAGAGGAAAACAAGAGAAACACACAAAGACTCCACTAAAAGGAAAAAGGAAGTGAAAAATAAACAGATAAACATACTAAAAAGGCAAAACAAAGGAAACATGATAGGAAATGTTAAACTAAACTAAACAACATGCATAACACTTTCAAAATAAAACTGGAACACAGACCAAAATGACCAACCCTCTCAAACACAAAATAAACACAAAGTCATGAAGGGCCCGTGATTTAATGTTGAAAAAATAAAATATTATAACTCATACGTTAAATTTGAGTGTACTTATGAAGCTTTCCTTCAATAATAAAGGTGATCTAAAAAAAAAGATCTTTCCCGACCCATTAATAACCTCGAACAGTCTATATTGACTCAACCAAAATAATTTGATGAACTCAGCAATATGCTCTAAGACCAGATCCCATAGTGACTCAATAATGAAGAGGAAAACAGTTAAACGAGACTGATTCCCTTGTGTCAATTAATATGAGCTTAATTTAGACGCAGTTGAACTTACGCTTAGAAAGTAATGGTAAAAAAAACTGTCCCCACTCAGTGAACCAGTACGTATACAAGAGTTGATTCATATGCACGACATTTGGACCAAATCGGACTATGTGCGAAAAAATGTTTGTTTGATTTTTGTAGAAAGGCTCCCGTAGGTGTAAAGTGTCAATATTGAGTGTTCTAAGTCACCAATTTTCTTGTTTGATATTAAGATTCATGTAGAACCAGCTGACAGCTGCATTGATGTATGGCTACAGGGCGAATAACAGAAATATTGTTTTCATCCTGAATCAGATGAATGAAGACTTTTCAGATAGGATTATGGATAGATTTTTAAAAAGTCAGCCAGGTTGAAATACAATTTTGGTGTTATTTTATTTTTTCCAAATGTCACCCATTTAGCTGAATAGGTTAATGCTTTATTTTTCTGTGACTGTAAATGTTATTTCCAGATCACGATTACTCTATAGTGAGGTATTAAGGATTGATACGGCCTTCCTTCTTGTCGGAGGAATCACAGAATGTGCTTGAAGCTCTGCGGGCATGAAACCAAAAGCATCTAATCCTTCGTCGTAACGCTGAGTGTGTGTATTTCACAGTCTACTAAATCCTGATGTCACCAATATTGAAGTAGTGTAAGAAATCCAAATAAGAATTGCTCTTTTAATCTCATTCAGATGGTTCAGATGACATTATTTCGGTTTTAAATGAAATCATCACTTTGAAAGAAATGTTAGCTTTAACCACCAGCCATCTCTTGATGATTCAGAGTGACTGGGTACAGGCAGCTACTAAGCGGGTATGTGAGGTTATCCAGATACATCACAAAGAGAACATCAGCCCATCAGGTTAGAAACATTAAAGAAACCATATAATCCACTACTCAGTCACTTTTTTCAAAGTTTTAAACAAAGTGCCATTAATATCAAAGAGCTCATTCTAGATCTGTCTATTAGTATGTTAATAGACTGAATTTAATTTCCCTTATTCGAAAATTGCGGTCATTAAAAATAAGTAGGTATATTTTTTTCCAATGTGATGTTTATGGGGATGTTAGTGCCTATGGGTAACTGACACATCTACGATGTATGGGGAGGTGTTAATGACCATGGGTAACTGTCATATCTGTGATGTTATGGGGAGGTGTTAGTGCCAATAGGTAACTGTGACATCTGTGATGGTATGGAGGATGTTAGTGCCTATCGGTAACTGACACGTCTATGTTGTATGGGGAGGTGTTAATGACCATGGGTAACTGTCATATCTGTGATGTTATGGGGAGGTGTTAGTGCCAATAGGTAACTGTCACATCTGTGATGGTATTGGTGGTTATTAGTGCCTCTAGGCATTAGTCACATATGTAATGGTATGGGGAGGTTTAGTGCCCATGGGTAACTTAATTCTTTGATGCATTGGGAAGGTGTAAGAGGCCATAGGTAAGTGTCAAATCTCTGATGGTATGGGTGGTTATTAGTTCCTGTAGTTCATTTTCATATCTGTAATTGTATAGGGAGGTTTAGTGCCCATGGGTAACTGACACATCTGTGATGTTATGGGTTGGAGTTAGTGCCCATGGGTTACTGTATCGCTGATGGATTGGGAAAGTGTTAGATCCCATGGG
The DNA here is from genome assembly GCA_037951165.1 of Lophius americanus. Taxonomy (NCBI): domain Eukaryota; kingdom Metazoa; phylum Chordata; class Actinopteri; order Lophiiformes; family Lophiidae; genus Lophius; species Lophius americanus. The sequence continues at coordinate 8,245,824 of JBBDHG010000015.1, read as the reverse complement.
TAACTGTCACATCTGTGATGTACAGTGAGGTGTTAGTGCCATTGGGCTAATTATCACATCTGTGATGTACAGTGGGATGTTGGTGCCCATGGGTAACTGTCCCTCTGTAATGTATGGTGGTGCATTATGAAGTGCCAAATACAGACCTCGACCTGTTATAAAACCTAAATTTTACATCAAGCAAGAATGGGACAGATTTCCACTTTAAAACTTAAAAAGTCAGTGTCTGTCTTCAGAGATGCCTCCTAGGTGTAATGTAAATGTAAATGTATTTTAATGACATTTTGAAGCAGAATGTTATCTCTGCACATAAATCCATGTTTTAAATATAGATACAGGTAAAATCAAAGTAAAACTGCAGGCGAAAGACGGTTGTGCATGGTGTGTTAGTGAAGTGCCAAAATAGAAAAATATAAACTTTGTATTAATGCGGCACGGGCAAAATAGATCATCTGAAAATAACTAACCAATAAACTTGCCTCAGGCATTCTGTCACAACATCTGGTTGAAAGGTCAGCTAAAGGGAGGTGGGTGAAGATGGAAGGGTGGCGTGCTTAATTACTGCAATTTCATCATTGTCATGGCAGCATGCAGATTTTGGTTGCCTAGTGACAGCAGGCAAAACAGGAGCTCAACCTACCGAAGCAACTTGGATAAAGGGATGAACGCACAGCCTTCACATGGTTTCTGATAGGACATGTGACCAACTCCTTATAGTTTACCCCACTGTGGCATTGGCTGCGCTGGACTAAAGCCTCCCCACAAATATATGCACAGGATAGGCTGTAACAGAAGATGGATGGATGAATGTATATATTCCCAGGCTCTTTTGTTAAGAAGCAATCTGTTGTTTGGTTCATCATTGTTAAAAGCAGAGTCCACACAATTCATAATTAATCACACCTGCGTTTGGAGCTGAACAGTTCAAGACCCAAATGCAGACACAACCCAAAGGACTCAAATGATGCGGTTCAGAAAGCACCAAACTAGGCCTCTGCTGATGCTCCTGACAGCAAGGGTATGTCCCCGAAGTCCCCAATTGCTGCATTGTTCAAGCAATCCCCCTGACTGAACTCCTCAAATTTAATGTGAAGATTATGCACAATATTCTTTCTAAAAGAAAACCAAAACCACCTACGGTGCTTCTAATCTAATAGAGTCACTCTAACAGTACTGTAATATGAACTATTAGAGTAAAATACGATACATACATATCAGATCATCTCGAGTCAATTCATATGCAGATAATTTGTACTTAATGGGACGAATTTTATGTTTTTCATAGTAAAGCTCCCCATAGAGGATAAAATATGAAATAAGCAAGATAGATCTACTTGAGTTGATTCATTGGCACCGATTTCAGGATCAACGTTTAGGAAGATATTTCCCGAAACGAGTGTTTATTGTAGAAAAGCTCCCCCTGATGAGAAAAAATATGATAGAATCCATTGAGTCGATTCAGAAAGACCAACTTTGGATGAAGAATTGATATCCATTACTGTTTTCCTCATAAATAAAAGGTCCTCTTAGTAAGTAAAGAAAGAACTTTTAGTGCAAAACTCAATGTAGAGAAGATAGATCTCCAGTCAGTCAATTCATACGCACCAAAATTGGACTGAATTGGACCAACGGTTGAGAAACTATGGCCCGAAAACTTTTGGAGATAAAGCTCCCCCTACTGTCATAATAGAACCATATAATCATTCTGGTTCTTCCTCATACTGAGGTTTATGAAGGTAAGAAAGTTGAACATAATCCTTGAAATATTTTTATTTTAGTTATTGTGTTAACACGAAGGATCTGCGCAGACGCCAGATGCCTTTCCGAGATATAATTCTTAAAACCCTTCAAAGGTCATATTGTGAGTCAGAACAAAAGGTTTGAATAAAACACCTATAAGAATCATGCTCACAACTAGGCAACAAGAGGCCAATGACATAGACCCTCTGGAGTTTGGTTGTTGACAAGGGTGAAGGTTGCATTGGAATCTGGCTCCAGGACTGTGAAGCTGGATATGGGTAGCAGATGTTGGGGAGTTTGTTGCCAACTTCAAACAAGATTGTCCATCACAGACTTAGAGACCAAAACAGGACAGGGGAGTCTTCCCCGGCTGAAAATTCAACAATGGGTGTTTGTAAACTGAGCTCAGCTAAACGTTCATCAATGGACTTTTTGATAAACATCCTCATCGTTAGTGGCTTACTGGTCCAGTTCAGCTACAGATGAAGGTTGTTAGATCCCGGTAGAAGATGCCTATTGAATATGAGCGTTGGATAGGCCAACTTTTCCTTCCATGAGGAGCAGGCCATAAGGACAAACTTTTTTTCATGGATGATGAAGATGTCATCCTCTTAGTCTAAATCAGGCAACCCATACTTCTTACTCACTTACTAGGATTGGGTCGGCAGCTTCCAACGTAATTTCAAACCTTTCATTTAATCCTTTCCCATAGCAACAATGCTTGGTGATTAGTCGTGGGCGTTTCCCTCTGGCCTGTATAATGCTGTTTTAAGGAGTCCAGGTTAGGCAGTACCTTTACACCCAGTGATCTTATGCTACTGCATAAGATAACAGACAACTGTTAAGGAGACAGCACGCCATTTGCTTCTCATCCTCCCAATACGGGCAGCACAGTGGCATAGCGGGCACTGTTTTATTTTACAGTTATATGTGTGGATTTTGCATGTTCTCCCCATGATTTTGTGGGATCCTCGGGAACTCCAGCTAACCCTAAACAGGATAAGTAGTAACAGCTAATGAATGAGTAATTACTTAGTAATTATTAATACATTATTTTAAAAACTGCGAGTTTTTAAAGAAAATGTAGATCATGGTTTCATGAAAGAATAAGATGAGCTCATTTCAAACAACACTTCCATAACCCTGTGATGACCACATGTTATTTTTAGAGCCTGCATAGATGATAATGAGCATGTAAATGTTTAGTTTCCTCCCAGCACAGCAGAGAGAGAAAGAAAGAGAGCCAGTCTTTTCCCCCCATACAGATTTCTCTGGTTAAATCCTCCCAATTAGCCAACAAACCCAGACGGTGTCTCATGGGAACATGCTCCCAGCAGGAGGGCCCGATTAAATGAATCAGACACTGCGGCAATACTTGTGTTCCTTCAAGAAACAACACTTACTTCTTTTCAAAGTATTTGATTCCAGGCTGATTTCCAATTGATACATTTTTAATGGTTGCGCGTCTCCACACCTTTGCGACTCCATACAGGGATTTGAATTCTAATCTTCATCAGAACATTTTCACAACTGTTAGTCCATGTGTATCCTACTCTGAAGTCTAATCTGACGAATAATGAGGCTACCTAACAATCACACACTTTGTGTCTCTCCAAGATCCTTCCCCCACAAGGAAGGGTTTTAATAAATTATTTTCACATGACTTTGTATAATTTAATCTTTTGTTCCACTTGACTTTAAGGAGGATGTCATCCGAAGAAGCAGTCACTGAGTCTTCAGAGAGCAATACATCAAACGCACCCATTGAGCTTTTCTCTTACTTTTGATTTCTAAGAAAATGTTATCATCTTATATCTGAGAACTTTCATCACAGGGGTTTTTCGTATCAAAGAGCATCCAATGTCTGGTCAAAGTTAAATCATGGAGAAGACAGCTTCTTCATGCTCCATTATCCACTATAAGACCAATCTCTGGATTCCTAACTTTTAAAAATGTCCACGCCTCTTTTTCAACTATTTAATACTTTGAGGTGACTGCCACTTGATCAAGTTCATCCATGAAGAAAATCATTCACTTGATTCATCCAATAGGCCCCTACTTAAGCGATCTAAATCACATTGTTCCAAGCCTAAGTAACTACCAAACTCGCTTTTGCTATTGACATGCTGCAAAGTACCTTGTAACTAATTTTTCTCATGTTTTGTATTTTGCTTGTGTCTTCTAACATGAGGCAGTACCTGCAGCCCATTAGAGTTGCCCAGGTAGTCCAGCTCCTCCAGGATAGAGTATATATACGTGCCATTGCAAGAAGGTTTGTTGTGTCTCCCAGAACAGTCTCAAGAGTGTGGAGGAGATACCAGGAGACAAGCCGTCAGCTGGACAGAACCGTAGACGGACAACAACCCAGGTACGAGACTGATATCTGCTTCTTTATGTTCAGAGGAACAGGACGACAACCAGACAAATTGACCTACAGCAGTCTACTCGTCTGATTTTTCAGACCAAACTATCAGAAACAGACTCCACGTAGGTCCACCGTCCTCTAGTGCAGTGATTCTCAACTGGTCTGGCTTAGGGACCCACAATTACCCCTTAATGCCAAGCCGCGACCTTAATCGAGGAAAATTTTCAACTTCTCAAATTTATTTAATGAAAAGATGGTGCAGTTTGAACTTGAGTTAGTACAGAATATCACAGTATGCAAACACAAAAAAAAACAGTTTAAAGATAAACCAAAACGACCAGATGGCGGCGATACTAGAGAGGGAAATATTTCCTTTTACACTCAATTAGCTGCATTTTAATTAAAACCAAAATGTGAAACTTTTGGTTTAAAAACAAATTAAAATTATTCAGTCACTTATTCAAGCATTTATCATTAGGCTGACATAAAAAAATAAAAGAATTCCCTTCAAAATAAAAACACAGGATTTATTTTCTTAACATTTTTTTTTTTTCCCAGGTGGATGCCCTCAATCCATTTCTGGGTTGCGACCCAATAGTTGAGAATCACTGCTCTAGTGGGACCTTTGTTCAGAGTCCAGCACAGTGCAGTTGGACTGTTGTTCAGCAGAGAACACCAGAATTGGCAGGTCCAGGTTTGTGTTGCAGACGTGAGCAAATGGTATTGATGCCATTTGACTGTCTCTCATGCTCTGAGACCAGAATCCAAACAAGAAGCTGGACAGTTGGCAGCATCGGATGCTGCCAAATACATAATGTCCCGGAGCTCACTGATGCCCTGATCCAGGTCTGGGAGGAGATCCCCCATGTGACACCATCCACCATCTTATCAGGAGCCTGCCCGGACGTTGTGAGGAGTACGTACAGGTTCGTGGGAGTTAAAGAAACTACTGAGACACATTATGAGTTGTTGATCAAATTCCCTCCAGTTGGATCAGCCTGTGATTTCAATTTTTTACTTTTTTTTTGTTTGATTGAGAATCCAGCCCTCGATGGTTTTGTTAATTGGGTGGTTGGGTGATTTTGGTTTCAGTTGACCATTCTTCTGTCATTTTGTTCTAAACTATTCACACAATGTATACGAATAATGATTTTCATCTTGAATATTTTCGTCATTGAGATCGGATGTGTGATTTACGTGTCCCTGTAGTCTATATCCTACCCGACTCTCTCGTAATGTAGTAATATCCTCATAATCGAAGTTTATAGCATGTAAGAAGCTATGGATTTTAAATGATGTGTTGGTGTACATCAAACTATAAAGGTTTAAGAGTAAAACTATAATTGTTTTATTTTGAGAAATGTTTGACTCCATGATATACATTTACGATGTTACAAACCAATAGGCATTTGCATTTTGCTATATTGCTTAGTACTTTATTGCATAGTCTGATAGCAGAATAGCAAACAAGTCTTCGGCATTCATTAGAGGGAGAAATATGTTGATTCTCTAGAAGGATTTACTGGCAAAATCCTGGATAACAGGAAATTGAAAATCGAGTCAAACCACGCTAAGTAACCTTTAAAACAGCAGACTCTCCCTTTGATCAATTCCTTCCTCTAATATTCCCTTTGCAGCTTCATTAGCACAATGTATTCTTCATTTAATTTCTCACAAAAGCCCCGGGAGAATAAGAAACCCCTCTGAGCTATAATAAAGGCACCCGAGCATGTGCCTGAAATAAAACTTATTAACCAGCACCAATTAAGCAACATTTTTTTTTTTTTTTTTGCATTCTATATCCGAGGAGACCTTGCTAAAACACAGCCAAACAAGCATAGGAACAGAAGGCCTTCAATTCATGGTTGACACAAATCATAGCTCCACGCATTGAGGAAGTATTAAAAAGGCTTGAAAATAAAATGTATTTATTCCTTAGTGTGTATTTCTTTGTTGCTATGCCAGAAGGAGTCCCCTAACAATAAAAAGATGGAGCAAACCACCATTGGATCATTATATATTTATGTATTAATCATCACATCATCATCAACAGAACGGAGGATGGCGCAGAGAGCATTGCGAAACACTAGGCGTGGAGGTCCATCATGGCCGCGCCCGGTCTCTTAGAACATTCCAAGACTTTTTTTAATGTTTCTTTTGGACACTTTTCTACAAAATATGATCACAGACACCCACATCTAACTTAATATACCACAACCGGAGCACCATTTTAAAATACTGGACGCTTTGTCAGATTTCTGGACCTTTATTTGTCATTATATGACGAGCATATAATGAAATGGAAAACTCCCTGTGGTGGAAGAAGGTAACAATGCCTATCAAAAAACAAATTAATCATTTTAACTAATAGTAAAATTAGATAAAACAGCGATTTCTCTCTCCCCTCAGCCACTACTAAAAGGCAAATAAAAATAGTAACAGAGATTTGAAGCATACATCAATCATTGGATAATACGCTGGTGTATGCGATGTACAGTGGGAATCAAAGTCGGTGTGCTCCAATCTATCAATAAAAATAGATTGGACTTATTGGTAACATCATATGATGAAATGTAGGATCTTAGCTCTAGCCTCAAGTTTGCCCACAACTACATAGAGAAGTTAGATCAGTCAAGAAATTAGCTTCAAACCTCTTTATGACAATCCCCGAAAAAATGGACATTGTCGTCAAAGGCGACAAGACAAGACAATGGAAAAAATATACTGCACATACATCATCATACATCATCCCAAAGAAAACCCGAAAAACTGGTTAAGGACTTTCTTTCAACCCGACTAAAACTGCCCCCAATTTTAGCCAGAAGCATGTTTTGGGATACCCAACACAACTTTCTCTCATTACGTGTTTCACGGCATTTAATATAAAATAAAATAAAATAATAAGCCGTTTTCTACCTTTGTTCCTTTGATTGCTCAGATGTTTCTTTGGGGGTGGAGCTGGGGGCTGAATGGGCTGAACAGAGAAGTTGAAGTGGAATGTGCAGGCGACAACTGGCAACAGCGTATTTGAGAGATACTCAAAGAGTTTGTTGGAGTTTTCGTTAGATTAAGAGGCTGGCAATAACTCATACTCATACATTACTGCAGAAATATGCATTAATATTTCCTAAACCTCAGGTGCTGTTGTGTGGTGTTCCTCTGATGTTTTATACTGCAGAGGAACAGGAAATGACACAACATTGTCTGTTTAAGTATTAAATCTTAAACAAACATAGTGTACATTCATAAACACAATGCCTGGCTCAAGTTCAAGGAGTGAGGAAAAAAGAATAAAACAAGGTGCTGAAACATGATTAGAATGCAGGAGGAAGAAACAAAGCAGGTTCAGAGGTAGGTGTTGGCCTTTGGCAGAGGATTGTGCTCTCCGAGTGTTTTTTTCTAGTTCTGAGCTTAGAATGACTTCATTCTGTCAGGTTAGAAACTTTTGACTGATCACTGAATAGTATTATAAAAAAATTCAAGTCTAATTTACTCAAAATGTGTATTTAGGTGAAAGGTACACTTGTTTTTAGTTTTAATAAGCAGAATTAACACAAGACTATCAACCTGAGTTACGGTGTGCCGTTGAACGTCAGAATGCATTTATATGTCAATCAGAAAGATAAAAAAATATTCCAAATATTCCATGAAATAATCCAGCCTGCCTGTTATAAAGAAAACATAGAGTCAACCAAAAACGGCTTTAATGAGGACAGAACTGCCAATTTCACAGTTAACTAATTGTAAGAGTAACTGCTATTTCAGGCCTGTTATTGTTGCAAAGTCACGTGTTCAGGAAGCACACACTGTACATCTGATGCTCCACAGATAGATTATGAAGCCGCAGGTATCCACATTGTAGCTATGGATCCAATTAGTACAGCGGTGCAGTGAGATGGAGAAAAATATTAAAATGTGATCATATCAGCAGTGTCTGCCTGTGCGGCTGATGATTCTTTTTTTTCCCTGTTTGTCTCAGCAACACCTCAGCGCAGCAAGCCACATATCCTTGACTCCAAGACACAGGAAATTAAACTTGTTTTCATTCCCCTGATAGTTCCTGTCAGGAGATTAGATCACCATGGTGAACTCACCTCACACACCCCTCCTCCCCGGTGTTAGACTGTCCCTCATAGGCCACCAAAAGGGCCACATGTCTTTCCTGCCAATAATCACCCCATTAAAATGAAGGATTTTGCCCAGACCTTGTATCACACTTAATCGTCAATTAGCCACTGGCGTCGCGATGGCACCTCTGGTAACCTCTAAGAGTTTGCTGGAGCCTCATTATTGGGAGTGTGACTCACTCATGATCACAGTCTCTGGACAATAATGGGAATTGAAACATCAGTTCATGTTCATGAGACTCTTACACAGCAATAAAGTGAACTGAGCGACATATTGATCATCCAAATGAGAAGAGGCTCCTTCTTTCTAGATTTGGGTTGTTTTTAATGATGCAATTAGAAATTTATGAACAGCAGAAGCAGACAGACTGCTCTACAGCTTTCATATTTTTTTATATCCAAGCACCCTGTCTGCACTCTATGCAGTTTTAATCGCCTTAGGTGCTCATTTATGGAAGACAAGAGCCGCCAAGGTGACAGATATCTATTTATTGCCATTTTCTCATGATAACAAAAGGGTGTTTAGTTTTATTTTTTGTGTTTAGCAGAGCTCAGGCGCCTTATGGTTGCATGCGTAGGTGGCACCTTTACAACTGTATATATTGTGTATATATATGTATATATATATATATATATATATATATATATATATATATATATATATATATATATATATATTATAGAACAAAACACACTATTAAACCCTGTAAAAATTCAGAATTTTGGTATTTTACAGGGGTGTGATTTTATGCACATAATAATAATAATAATAATACATTTAATTTATAATGCACTTTTACACTGTGCTAAAAAATAATAATTGTTTCTGAAGTAAAATGCAGAATCTATAAAGTATCTATATCAGCTACGCAATATTCAATTTTTCTCAATAGGTTGGTTTACATGGGACATTTTTCTCCTTTCTGAATGAAACCTTTCCGAATTGCAATGTTGGTGGCATGTTTACATGACTTTTGATCTTTTCCGATCCGGTGTTTACATACATCGACTCACCTGATCTGAATCACTTTCACACATGCACAGACGATAGACACTCCCGTTCATATGGTGGCGAGAATGCTTCGGTGAGCTGGCTGCCAACTGCCAAAAAGCAACTAGAAGAAGAATACGACAAAGAGGGCATGCGCGAAAGTGACTTCTTGTCAATCTAACCGTCCAAATATGTTAAACTCTTTCAAAGTTGCAATGAATAAATGACTCTCCGATGCAGAACGGTACTATTTTGAAGTCGCCATATTTAAAATGCATCACGCCGCTGAAATAACTCAGCCGGGGCATTATGTCATGGCGCTGGCTATGTGTAGATACAACTCAAATAGAAAGCTTTCCGATACAGCCTTTACATGCAGCGACTGGCTATCGAAGAGGCTTTCCGAAAGGATTTTGACTACCTCCTTGCCAAAGAATGAAATCTAATTCAGAAAGTTTCTTTCCATTCAGAAAGGGGTTGTTTACATGCAGCATTTGCTTTCCGATTAGGTGTCTTTTCCGAATCTAATTTCTAATCTAAAACCAACCTAACTTTCTTTACACTTTCTGTATTTGGGCTTTTTCCCTCAATTCTGACTGTTGAACGAAGGGTCTCTCAAATAGGCATACATGTTCCCCTAGGGGCAATTTGGGGTTTTGCCGGGAGTTCATGAGATAGTTTGAACGACATTAAAAAAAATCAACTCATTTATGTAGTATTGACTATAAAGTGAAGTTAAATCAGAGTCCTGTCCCCCCAAATCCAATGTTTGTTCTATGTTTTTTTTTAATTGTCATATTTGTAAATATTTTTTTTTGTTCTTCATTGGGTAAATAATGTTCCTTTTCAAAGTTCACTTGCGACACCTCATGTCTTCCAGATCAAGCTGTCCATCATAGAGATTATACACATCAAGATGTTGAACCGGAATGAGTCCAATCTTTTTACTCTTATCATGGTGACCCGGTTGGAAAAGTGAGAAGGTCTCACTTGTTCTGGAAAAAAAATTAGAGAAGAGCAGAAAATAGAAAAGAAGGTTTGTGATTTTGAGTTTTCGGTTGGATTATAGTCAAGGCTTATGGTTTGGTTTGGGTATGGGTTTAGGGTTGTCATTAGGTCCACCGACCTACAAGCAGGGATCCCCTTGAGCGGGAACTAAGAAACTATTTTTTGCAATTGTTTTATAATAAAGGAGAAAGAACAGAGGAAAAAAGCCTCTGTAATTAAATGACTGGGCTTGACTAAGCTCAAAGGAGGACCATGAAAAGAAAGGGCTCTGAAAAACAGTCCCTGTATATCATTCCCACTGAGTTGGTGGTAGAGTTGGTGAGGCAAAAGACTTTGGCTTCCATTACCTGGTAAATGCATGATTATCTGGTTTTCTTCCTGTCAAATTTAGACCGATTACCCATAACATTATCACCACTGTCAGGTTGAGTCAGAATAACGTTGATGATCTGGTTACCGTAGCACCTGTCAGTCAGTTGGGTCTGTTAAGCACCAAGAAAACATTTTGACCTGAAGTTGATGTGTGGAAAGCAGGAAAAATGGCCAAGCGTAAGGATCTGAGTGATTCCGACACGGACCAAATTGTAATGCCAGAAGACTGGATCAGAGCACCTTCAGAAGATACCTTCCTAAGTTGTCCGTGAAGATAACTGGTGAACCTTTAGCAGGGTCACTGATGCATGTGGGGAGTCAAAGCTAGTTCATGTAGGAAGTTGATTTTAATGTTATGGCTGATCAGTGCAGTTTATTGATGTTTTCAGAAAGACTCCATCAGCTGCAGCAGTAGGTTTTTTAGCAGGGAGGACATGATGGGGACATATGATAATCATCAGTTTCATTCTCTCCTTCTGATAAGACTTACAGCTCAGGTATTGAGCTTATAATCCGTAACCGATAAGAAGCAAGAAAAATATCAACAGTGTCATTTATAACCAACTGCAGCCTGATGTGGAACATTCAGCAGGACAGAGACGGGAAATTCCACTGCTGCTCATTGTTCCCGCACTTAAAGGTGAAGATTACTTGAAAAGTGAAATAAATAAATAAGAAAGCAGCACAATGAGCAGCCTATTAGGTTTCTCTGCCGCCCTTCCTAAGAGCTATCAGCGTATTGTAAGAAAATAAACTCTGGGAGAAAAAAAATCAAATGACGATAGGAGGAAGTTTATAGTCTCCTTGTAGCATAACTGAGTCCTTTTAGAAGGACACTCACTTCACTTCCCCAAAAAAAGCCCTTGTATAATTAATTCAGACAGGCTGTGGGAGGGGGAGGGGGGCCCATTTGCATATAGATAAAACTCAGTTTAATATTGTAAATTATCTTTTTATTTGGCAATCTGGAAAATTTGGTTTTAATCTCCCAATAGATGTTTCTTGCTATGTGTTTTCTCTGCCTACCTGGAGTGAGTGAGCGAGTGAGGAGGAAGGGGAGTGTAAGTGGGGGAGGGGTGAGGAGGTGGCGGTGGGGGAGTGAGATATCACACAGGAAAAGGTCCCCCATTCGTTCTGCTGCCTCGCCTTTAATTAATAGATTATGTACACACGCACACTCCTGTCAGTCTCTGTCAGAGCTTCCCATTACCATTGTGACCTCTCTTTCTGCTGCCCAGCAACCCCCAGCGAAAATCACACACACACACAAAAACACACACACATGCACACGCACTCACACAGTCACATAAATGGGGAACTGATCATAGGATGTGGTTTGGATGAGTACAATGAAGGAGCCTTGATGAGAGAGCAGCAACCTTGAGTCTGAGACATGAATAATTTACCTAAAATTACTACTTCATCAAATTTTATTTCATAAATTTAATATAAAAGGTCACATTTAATCCAGAAACATTTTTTAAAAATCATACTATTCTTATAGCACCTTTGAGACAGTTTTCATGCAATTCAAGGTGCTCTAGGAGCGACTAATGACACAGACGATGTTGTTGATGTCCCAATGGATATAGAGATTAATGCACAGCTTTTAGAGACTCAGACTGCAAATAGTAGTAATTGTTAGAATAAGATATACTAAAAAAGTTTAATCAATATTTATATATATAACTGAAATTAAGTGAAAGTTATGATAACGATGGTAAAATATAGAGAAATGACCATAAAATGTTTTGTGTCATTATGAAAATAAAACAAACTTAATCTGATTGGATTAAATATAATTCTTATTTAAACGTAAACTTTGCATCCCAATTCAGTAATCATATATAAAGTGTATATTGAATTGGAGTGTGTAAATAATTATGGTGCATTTACTCATGTGCTCATAATCAGGTATTATAACCCCTCGGATCATAAGGTCAAGCCCCAAAGATCCCTAACTCTACATGTTTTTGGGTTCACAATACCAGTGGGGTATGATAAAGTGATGACATATCTCGTACGTCATAGAGGTAATGTTGCGAGGCAAAAGAAGACGCCAAACATTGGCATGCTGACTAATTGTGTCCTTTGTGCTTCACAAAGATCTTTAGGTTAGGGATTACGCCAAAATGACCTCAGAGTCAAGAGGGTTGACGTCAACACAGGTCTACAAATGATGCGTGAATCTAAAAGTAAGAGAACAGAGTGGTCACAGTGGGTCAACAGACCTAAAAGTGTAAACAAACAAATATAGTATAACTCTCTATGTGTCATTCTGGGTAACGTTCGATCTATGTTTTGAAAATGTCCAGAAGTGGTAGGTTCAAATGCTCAAATGTATCGTAGTTTTCTTTTTCTCGAGATGACTTTATCAGGCGTTTGCTGGATGGATATGCAAATTAGACGTTTCTCTATCCATGTCCTGTGGCGGCAGCATGGATAATGTACTTGACACGATAATAGTTGCACACCTTGAGGATCAGTGTAAGTCATAAAACACACAGCGACTTAAGGATGTGACAAATCTCCCGGGTCCTCTGTGAAGCGCAACACATAAAAACAAGCGGTTGTAGGATTTCATGGCTATTGCCAGATTCCTCTGCTCACCTTCGGGGCAAAAAAGTTGCAAATGAAATTCAGATTATAAAAAAAGATAATATGTGGGATTTGTGAGATGAGGAATGAAAATATCAGCGGGCCCTCGTTTGATTTGTATGTCCAACGGCGACACTTGAGATGAACGAACCATATCTTGAATTACCATGTAATAAAACTCTTACCTCAGAAGGTGGGCTGTCTCATACGGGAGAGAACATTGGCAGCTTAATGGCGCCAGACTGTGGCAAAAAGACCATTATATTCTCCCATCTGTGACAAATCCACTTAGTAATGTGGCATGTAAAGATGGAAATGCGCTGATGTTATGTCTGGTGGACAATGTATTCTGCTGATTAGATAATGTAGATCGATTGGAAGCATGAAAGAGAGTAATCTCCATTAGGTTTTGACTGTTCCTTCGCTGCGAATACATTGGGCTGACTTAATCACTGATCTGGACTGATTTGTCTCCAATAAATGCAAATCATTTTTCATTTCATGCTCATGTTCTGTTTGTGGGATAAAATTATGTGTGTATTCTGCAGCTCCTGGTGATCTCAATCTAGATTCAGAAGTTGCAAAAGTACAAATACTCAAGCACAGTTGGTTCTGTAAAAAAAAAAAAAAAGACTACTCAATATATAATATTCATAATGTTTTATTGAATAATCAGATGAAAATATTTTTTAAACTTGATGGATGTTAGTATGGGCATCTTGTTTTGCATTGTTTCATCAGACCGGTGTTACTTTATTTCCTTGCAATATGAAAATGCAAAATGAGGAGGTGCTCCAAGAACTACATGCTGCACCCCTCACCTGTTTGAGTGGCATTTCTGGCCCAGGTGACTCTTACATAAAAAAAAAACTTCTCTCTGTTGACTAATACATCCACAGCTTCATCATTATTTGCTGTGACAGAACGTTAATTAAAGGAGGACAAATTCTAAAATGTATCTTAGGCGAACCCAAAATGACACTCCAATCAGGAGAAAATAATAAAAAGAAAAAGCGCAGAGGAGAGAATGAAAGAGGATAATTTAGCTGTCAAATGAATGGAATGCTTCTGATGTGAATTCTGACACCTAAAACCTGGTGGCAGAGATGAGGAACCGAGCTCTATGTTGAGACTTGCCATGATCATTAGTTAAAGTTTTGATGATTATTGGTCTTTGCTTGTAAGAAGCACAACCAAAAAACTCCATTTAGTCTTTTTCTCCGAGTTGAAGTCGTGACAGACTAGAAGATTCAACAATGTGGATGTCAATCTCCCTCATACCTCCCTGAATGAAACAGGCCAGCGAAGAAGGCCATGCATTACAACCACACGGTCCTATCTGTGCTCAAACGAGACAGACGACAGAGGGGGAGACACGAACCAAAGCTGAATCAATACTGTCATTATGAGGCCTGTGTAAGACTGAATTAGATGTCATACAGCCTCGGGGTTAAAGAGGGTATTTGACATGTCTGAAAATTACGAGTGAAGTGATGGATCAGTGTGAGGGTGCATCCTCCCAACATTATAAAGAAGGCTAAACGTCGTTTACACATGTGGAAACACTCGCATCGCCATCATCTAACCATTCCGTCCATAACCCTGAGTCCAGAGAGATATTAATTCTTATAAATAATAAATAATATCTGATAATAGGAAGTTATCTCAGAGTATTTTTGATTCTCAGAATATGCATGAGCTGTTTTTACAGCTTTTTCACTTTGAATTGATTGTGTGCAACCTTCTACAACCGATACCTGGACCGAAGGATTGGCATTTCTAGAGTACAGTACAGCAAGAAGGTTCCAGGTTGTATTCCACATATAGCCATTGGGCCTTTCTGTAGGGAGATGCATGCCTTCGATATATCGGCTTCTTTCACAGGCAAAAAACATGCAAAATAGTTGAATTGATAACTCTAGATTGTGTGTAATTTTGAATGAGAGTGTGGATGTGTCGCCATTTGTTGACTCTGTGAAGAATTGGCGACTTTTCAGATAATGAATGAATGAACATTGGTCGATATTTTTTAACAAGAAATAGGAAAACTTCCTGCCAAGTTCCTTGATACGTGCCCTTTGGTATATCTGGAGTAATATTTGTGCGGACAGAAGTCTGTTTTAAAGTCATGACTATTCCAGCTGTGTTTGTGGTTACAGAAATGGATATTTTTCAAACTGACTTTGGGACTAAAAAAGTAAGCTGTAAAGAAAATGCGTGTAATGATGCAGTAGCGCCTGTACGCCATTTCTGTGTAAGATGATTTTGATGAGGCTAAACGTTTTGGTTTTTTTAAATAGGGCCTCTGCATATCTGGACTCGTGGGTTGCTAGGACGACGTGAACAGTATGTTTGGTCTATTTGCGGAGAGGAGATGCTGGAGTCATTTCTTATATAAAGTTCCTCCTAGTGTCCGAAATATACAACCGGTCTTTCCCTCAATCACTGCAGTACTTACTCACACTGAGTTCTATGTTGGTATAAAATGTGAAAATGAACCATGACATAGTTTTTGAGTTATGTACAGAAAACAATGTTTTCATGAAAAATCCTCCCCCTAGTGATTCAAACGAAGGATCTGCGGCAGCAGACACAGACATGATGATTCCATAACCTACCTGAATTCCCAGAGATATAACTACCTAATTCACAATGATAAAAAAAAAAAAAAGTTCATTATTAGAACCTCTTAATATCTTTTAAAGTTAACTAAAGTCACAAGGGACTATTTTATGGACAAAAAAGGTCAGATACCATCACTTCCTGTGTTTACCACCCTCCCATCTGACTGACGGTTGGTATATTTGTTTCAGGACTGATAAAAGTATTCCATATCTCGTAAAGATGCTCTCACAATTGTACTTTAGACTTGTGGGCTAAGAAGTGTATTCCAGATGGCCATCTTTCCATCAAAACTCCTAAGCCCATTCCTGGGAATCCAGAGGCGTTCCCAGACCACATTAGATATATGATATATTCGTTCTCTGTAAAGCGGAGTACAGCCGTCATACGAAGAAAGTTCATTACAGCTGTAAGAATCCTGGTCCTTTGGGTCTCTGGCCAGAGCTCATGGCCATAGGTGTGGGTTGGAAAGTAGATTGAAAGCGTTGCCTAACGACTCAGCTTGTGATTTGAACAGACCAATACAACACATTAATGCTGAGAACACTGTTTATCTCATGGTCCATTTTCCCAGCACTCGAGAAAAACAGTTTCTGATGTCTAATACAAATATTTGTTATGCACTTCTGGGCCGCCAAACTTGGGGGTTCCTTGAAGTAGTCAAGTTCGAGGTGGGTAATGAGGAACTATAAGCTCAATATGATAGTTTAGTGTTTACCACTAAGGGCTTTGTAGATGAGATGAATGATTTGATTTGATTCTATTCCGGTTTTTTAGGAAGCCAGTCCAAAAAAAGCTCAAATGGAAGTAGAAGTATAATTTGATATTGAATACGGAGGGAATATATCATTAATTTTCAGTGTGCAGAATCTGACGGTTAACATTTGACTGATTTAATTCCTTCTCTAAGGGGAAGCAGAGACATTTTCCTTTCATGAGAGCAGAAATAAAGACACGGTGGAACGAAACCAACATCCCTTCGACACAGTGTAGCATGAAGCCCATGAGGCCAGATGTACTGACTGCAGTCAGACGTTTTAACATTTGCTAGAATGTGAAAGATGTCAGCTTCTGCTTTGAGATCTGCTTTAAGAGAGCACAAAAACACTCTGAGGAACAGTGGAGATGACACAGTGTTTGGTCTCATCACCTTCCCTCCTGTTTGCTCTCACTATTTACTGTTTGTTGAACCTGGATCTGCTAAACCATTTTAAAGAATGCACCCCATAATTTCACACCTAGCTACCTTGTTGTGATGCTGACAGTTGGCCTACTGAATATCAACTAATTTTACGGTACAGTTCCCCTGTTGGTTTTGTCAGTTAACTGCAGTTACATCCAAATGTATATTTGCTTAAGACGCTGTGGTTCAGTCTATTCAATATTGGATTACAGGAACTTGTCATCTGTTACCAACCAGGTCAAACTCACATGCTTAACCAACAGTGCTGCAAAGATAGTTTGTGTCCCCTGACCTAATTTCACAGACAAAAACAATGAAGCTCAGGAATTAAAACATCCACTCGATCACCACTTCACCCTTATTGGTTGATATACCTGGTCAACATGTACAGATATTTGGAGAGGTATTGCCCGTTTGGGTAAATAAAGTCAAAAGTCTAACTTTAAGACATGTTGTTCTACAGCAGGGACTGTATATGACTTGAATGTCCAAACCCCACTGAAACAAAGGAGCTTCTTGGCAGAGGTTAGCAGTAGCCTAATTTTTCCACGTTCACAAACAGGTTGGACAACGTTGAACGCCACAAACCTCCCACAACCCCAGATGATAGTTGCAATGACCAGGTTGATGTGCATCTTTGCTTCTCTGAAGAAATAAATTGTTTTCCAATATCACTATTAAACCAAGGCCTAACCGGAAATGCAAAAAAAAAAAAGACAAGAAGCATAATAGACGTAAACACTGTATATCATCGAGAAGTTGAGTTTAGAGAGATAGCACAGCTCTTAGAGACATTAATACATATTAAACTTTCTGGTAATATTAGTTATTTCAGAGTATTTGTGATGTTCTGAAAATGTATTAACTGTTTGTAGAGCTATTCCTTTTTCTTAGGGCAGCAACACGGAACAGTTGCCTTACAACAAGAAAGTCCCATATTCATATCCATCACTTGGCGGGGGGCCTTTCTGCATGAGCCTCCACGAGTTTACTTGGAATCCCACTGCGTTCTCAAGCCACCTCGCACAGCCAAAAACATCCAGCATATATGAATTAGTGGCTATAAATTGCCCTTAGGTGTCTATGGGATGGACTTGTGGTGAATTGGTGACCTGTCCAGAGTTTGCCCTGCCACTCACCCAATGCCGGTTACTGATAATAGATTAAATGCATGGATAGATAATTCTACATATTGGAACATGTTGGATTCTCGGTAGTTCTGAGATTGATAGATGTTGTGGAATTGCTAATAAATGGAAACGCAAGAATCTATCAAGTTAAATAATTTTCAAATACAGAAAAGAATTACAATGAAATCACAATGTAACTTCACAATACAGATCTCTTACACTAGAGGTAGTATTTCAAAGACAGTCATGTTCCTTGGGGTCCATTTAGTCTATTTTCTATTCCCCAGAATCTTTCTTAAAACTTTTGTGCCATGCTTGCCTGTTTGGTTGAGCACATCTAGAGTCATTATTTCTTGTTGAAAAATATTAAGCCCTTTAATGAAGCCGTATGCAGCATGTATGCTAAAGCGTAAAGGGCCATGGATGGATCCCTAGGGGACACCACCGGTCAAAGGGGCCACTGAGGAGGAAGCGGCTGTTGAGGAAATCTTTTTCAATAAATTAGATTTTCACATATTACAACATGTGTGGACTTCCTGAACAGACACATGTAACTTGCTACAGCCATAAAAAGTCCAATACAAAACAAATAATTTTCTAAAAACATGCATTATCAAAAGGCTGTGCTAATTGACTATTTTCCAAGAAATACAACATTTTATCATGAAATAATTCAGACTAAAGTCAGACTTTCCACTGTCCAAAAACACGCTTGACCAAATGATTTGTCATTATGTGCTAAATTTAGAGTGTCTTAGATATTAATTGAATACATGTCCGGAAGTAATAAAATATGTAAAGAAATAATTTTTACATAGTTTTCTTTTCTCTGTCAGGACATTAAAGGGTTAAATAGAAACAAGTCTGTGCTCTTGTGGGTTAATGGAGATACTGCACTTACTGAAACCAGTACCTCAATACTGTAGGGAAATACGGAATTACTAATTTTGTATGTTCTACCTCTAGATACTCAATCATAGTCTAGATAGTTCTGCTTGTACTGTCATGCACAAAAAGAAGTTCAAAGAGTTTATATCAAAATAGACAATTCAGATCCATTGCAAACCCAAGCACAGACCGAGAGTCGAACAACCGGTGAAGAGCCACGAGGGACTTGAACACAGGAGAGAGAGTAGCTTTAGTTCCATTGTCTCTGAGAGAGTGATGGAGAGCAGGATCACAGTGTCCTGCCCCAGTGATGCATTGGCCAGACTAGCTATTGATTGGCTTTGCCCTTCTGCTTTGATACATCATGTCATCATTGTTTAGAGAGCGGGATCCAGGACGCAAGCACTTCCATTTAAAGCTTGCAAAATAAAAGCCCCTTCCATTCGTTGTAAGCAGCGGTGTGTCGGCGCGATGATGGATCAGGTCATCTGTCTGGTCCCTGGGCCTGAGCATGGAGCGTCATCTTCATCAGATAACGTATGGCAGGGCGTCCATCATCGCAAAGTCATGATGATGGGGCCGGTCACTGATGGAGCAACAGCTGCTTACATCAACACATCGGCACAAACTTCATCACGTTCAGTCATTGAGAGCTGGACACAGATTGAATCCTGGGTTTGGTATGAATCATCAGGGGGTCAGGCCTGCAGGTTCAAGCTCTTCCAGTCGGTTATGTTCAAATCCCTGTTTGTTTGTTGTCAGTAGAATTATGCAACAGTTAATGAAGCTTGTGAGGTGGGCTTAGGAAAAGGTTACATTTACTGCAAATCCAGATGGAGGGACAGATCACATCACAATTTCAAACTTTTACCTCAATTGCAATTGATGAATGATATTTTTTTATGTTTTGGCGGCATTTTTACACTTTCTGTAAAGATCACGGAAGCTCTTTATCTAAATAGGTTATGTTTGAGCAATGACTACATTTCTGCACATGGAGGAAAGATAGTTTGATAGATTAGTGAAGGAAAATATTTCTATCTAGATGTGGGGGGCATCACCACCTGTCTCCCATATACAATGCAGTCTTAACATCATCCCCAGTCACACTTTGAATCGCGTATCTGTAAAATCTCCTTCTTATTCTGTAGGTAATCATAACAAAGTTGCCCCTAGTGGCCCCCGCTACTGATGAATGGTCAACTGTTTTGTTGCAACATACCAACTCCCTATGTATCAAACTACAACTAGAGGTTTAATAGCAGACTACCCACCAGTCGGTTAGAACTGTAGAACTGGGAAAGCCTCTTGAATGGGAGGTATAACATCTTCCACTTTAAAAAAAAATATTCCAGTTGCTTTGGATTAAGCCGTAAATGATGTAAACTGCCCTTTTCTCAGATATGTGTGATCATGAAGAATTTCACCATCTCATGGCATATGTTGGTTCCATTCATCATCAGTACAATCAATGTAGCGCTCAAATATGGCTCCATCATCCAATCTGACCACAGATCATGATTGGTTGCAAAGAACCAACATATTTTGACAATGGCGTTTGTTACATTTCAGAAGGGCTCTATATTTGGAGCCATATACACCTCTTGAAACAATTCAAACAACATGGCACTCGACTTAGGTACAGAGACCTAAATCTGTGCTCTGACAGCTCTTTGTTTAACCTGGCATCATCTGCGCCGCTCTGCATACGCCTGCAGCAACTACCATTGGAGGGAGGAGCCACGTGACTGATCGTGTTGAGGGACACGCTGGGAGCAGGCACATTGGGAAAATGATTTACTTAATTAATCAACATGAGTGAAATAATTTTGATTAAACGCTCTATCCACCGAGGCTCGGGCTGGTTGGTGTTTTACTTGAATGGCAACCTATCAAGGGAGCGTCCTGCCTTACATCCACTTTCAGCTGTTATGCAAATGTTAAATAAAGGTTAGATCTAGTCTGTTTTTATGCAGAAAAGCCAATAAAGTCAACTCTCACATTAGGTAGTTTGATATAGGACATATATGTGACACAATCCCTTGTAGGTTGTTACTGTCCCTTTAGGGTTCTCACCAGATGCCAAGTTCCAGACAAATGATCAGCTGTTTAGCTCCACTTCATCAGGAGTTATGACCTTTATCACAAGATACCCTCAGTCAAGGCAGGCCCACCATAGGCTGACCGGACCTGGATCCGTGTCCTATCCGGGTCCTCACCCGAGATTGGGAGAGATTTTATAGCGGGACAGGTGAGAGAGAGGCACGAGAAATATGCTGAGGTAGGGAGATAGGAGAGAGAAAGGGAGACAGAGAAAGAAAAAAGAGATTGACAAAGAGGAAGGTACAGCATGGGTGTGGGTTCTGTTGTGACTGAACACTCCCCGCCTGGAATAGGCTGTGTTATGGAAAAAAGGAGATCCTCACAATGTTAGACAGGTAGTTTATAATGTTTTGGCATCATATTTAGAAGAACTGCTGGTTATAGTATGCCAGAATAAGACGCTGCACTCTCATTGTAATAATAATATAACATTTATATAATAAATTATAATAATATTAATAATAAGAATATAATAAAATGGTTTAGAGTTTTTATTTATGGAGCAGTTTCCCATAAGCTACTGGTCCTCACCTGTCCAGGTGTTGATGGTAGTGGATGTACAAACCGGGTTTTTCACAATCTCAACAGATGTTATTTCTATACTTAAACACCAAACATCTGTTCTTGACAAGATAATAACTGATAAGAATATTATAGGCTGTCTGGCATGACAGGATGAACATGGATACTAAATGTCATGTTATATTGTCTGGGTTTAGTATGCCTGCGTGTTTATAGATAACTCCATTTAATTGCTTTACTGATGCTATCACTCTGGGATGCATGTAGCTCCTGACCGTATGTATGCTCGATGATGGATGGTTGTAATTCGGCACATCTGAATTTCATTATTTCATCACCCTATAAAAACAGATTTGAGAGTACTTGAGTTGTGTATTTGCACGGGTGACAGGATGTTCGTATTAATAACGGACGTCCCAGTTAGCTCTGACAAACTCTTATCGGGCACTGTGCCAGTTACAGGACATACATCACATAAATGGGCACTTATCTGCTGACAAATATATCAAGTGTGTGTTTTCTGGAGGGACTCCAATCAGCCATAATATTTCTAACCAGTGACATGACAAAAAGGGAATAAAATAATCGTATTTCCATGGAACCTGTCAGTGGGGGGGATATGTTCGGGAGCAAGTAAACATTTTGTTCTCTTGATGGAAGCAGAAAAAAAACTGCATGCACAAAGTTTTAAATTACTTTTATGAGGACCACATTGTGAGGTCATCTCCAGAACTGCAGGTCTTTTGACTGTTCATGGTCTGCAGTGGTCACCAGCTGATTGGTGTAAGGAAGAACAACATGTGAACCGGCGACAGGGTCATGATGACCCTTGGAACAGAGGCTGAGCGTGGGTTTAAGGTCTTGCCCTTGTTGTCGGATGGAGCAGTGGAAGAAGGTGACCAGGACCGATGAATCATGAAGTTGGTTTGGTGATTCTGCGTCACTGGGGGAGAAGGCACCAAGACACCAAGACGCCCTACAGATTGTAGTCAAGCCAGGTAAGGCAGTGTGATTTTTTTGAGCAATGTCCTGTTGGGAAAACTTGAGTCCTGTAATCTTGTGGATGTTATTTTGACATGTATCTCCTTCCTAAACATTCGTGTAGATCAAACGCCCCCTCCATAGAAGCAGAATTCCATAAATGCCTCCTTCATAGAAGCAGAATTCCATAAAGGCCTCCCTCATAGAAGTAGATTTCCATAATTGCAGTGGTGTCCGTCAGTGGAACGATGATCCCTGTTAAACTGCAAAAACTGGTCAGGAATGGTTTGAAGAACATGAGTTCAAGGCCTAATCCAGTACTTGTGGGAGATGCTGGACAATTGAAGCACACACTGCTGAAAAAGTTTAGTGTGTGTTCACTTAGATGTGTATCAGAGCTGTTCTGGCAGCTAAGTGGGGACCTACAAAATACTAAGCAGCTGGTTTAAATGTTATGGCTAATCTTTGAACAATTGCCCTTCAGTGCTTTACGGATCCTGTGTCACTCATGGTCCTAGGGTTAAGGAGCATCTGAATGATGAGGATTTCTCTTCTTGGCCCCGTAGAGTTTGCAACCAGCGATGAGGCAGGTTCTAAAACAATTAATACTTCAAACCATAGCTTCTTTTGAAAAGATTTATAACTTTCATGTAGTTCTCGAACACTAAATCACAAGAAAATAATGTTTACAACGCATTAATGCACAAGTGAATTAATTTGGGTAAATTCTGTGAAATATTTTCACCCTGCTGGCCAGCCGGTGTACTGGACCAGAAGCAGTACCGGTAATCAATAACAGTACCGGAGGTCGATAACAGACTACATTTGTCTTTTTAAGAAGTCTACCATTTCAAGCTGATATCTATATGGATAATAGAGTTTAAACTCTAGATGAGTTCTCAGAAAGTAATTTGTAGACAGTAGTTCTAGTGTGGTGTGGCTGGTCTGGCTGTGGGTTGCGGTCCAGTCTGCTGAGACCCACTAATAGGTGGGTCATAGATTTATTTATGGTCACCGAATAAAACATTTATGATTTTATTTCACTATTATTCTTGAAAAGTATCTTCAGTATAGCTTTCACCACACATGGAGTTCTGCCGATCACAGCGCGACATTGGAAGCCAGATAGGTGGGGCGTCGTTCAGAATGTCTTGGGAGAAATGGAAATCTAAAAGCTATGCTAACGATCAGGCCATACCATCACATTAACAAGGCGAAGCACTTATTTGGCCTACTGAGATAACATGGAATAACCCAATATGGTGAATAGGAAATCCGATTGACCATTTCAATAACAATGGTAGCAGTAATGTCATGCAAAACTTGCTCTGCATGAGCATAAAACAACTAGCCAGAAGTGTTTGAGTGCTGAATCTTCTTCATATTGCTCATTAAAACATATCAGTTAATATTTAAGATCAGTTTTAACTTTATTGTTTGTTTCCTTGATGAGTAGGTAATATGATTGTTATTTTCCCCAAAATGCAAAAATAGTTTGTCTCCTACAGTTTAAGTTAAAAAGTGTAGTTTTACAGATGAGGGCCTTTTTGCTTCTCCATAAAAATACTTTATCTGGTTCTCCAGTAGTTAAATTCCCCAGATCTTATCAAATCCAGCATCCAGGGATGTGATGGACAACCAAATTTGACCAATGCGGGCCACATGTCATAACTTCTAAGGATGTAAAGGATCCGCTACCAATTTCTTGGTGCCAGATACCACACACCGTCAGGAATCTGGTGGAATCCACGACTCGGAAGGTCAAAATGGTTCTGACTACAAAAGGGGGACCTTCAAACTAAGCAGGTGGTTAAAATCCACTGGCAGCAGGCCAAAGTTGTGTGTAATTTAGAGACACATTCTTGTGCTCAATGGATGCTTGAGCTAGTTGTACGTTTACTTGAAGATGCTTCCAGGCTGGCAGGCTTGTGAAAATGACAATCGAGACAGTTTGTGTTATTGATTAAGGCGTGAGTGTGTGTAGATAGAACAGATAAATTGTTAGGAGCGCATAAGCCACTCGAGACTGATTAGAAAATAGGCGACTGCCAGAGAGAAGAAATAAAGAATAGATGGTGTCAGTTTTTAGAGTGGGAACAAACCAACTAAATGTACGTTCTCGGTACGGTCAAAGGCCCCAATCTGGACTATTAGAGCTTGTTTTTAAGTGGCACCAGCATTATCATGGCTTCGTTCCCACCCAGGGGCTGAAGCTTCAGAGGAGGACAGAGCAGACAGAAAAGAAAGAGTGATGAAGTGAACACAAGACTACAGAATAGTTTTATTAGGCATGCTACAGACGTAATGCAGAATACACGAGAGACGATGAGGGGAAACTCGAAAAGCAGGAAACCAAGTCACAATTCCCCTGGTTAGAAAATAAGTCATCCTTTAATTGTGCCTCTTCAGAAGATTGCCAAGTCCTTACAATTTAAGCTGTATAAAAATCGGACTTGGAAGAAAAATATACTTAACTCACATTTCTGAGCAAACACCTCACATCAAGTGGTTTTGTTGAGTAAAAAAAAAAAAAAACTCAACATACAATTCTGAGCGTTTTTCCCTCAAATGCTATTTTTCTGTTAAATTAATCAAAGGAACACTAAAGGCACATAAACTTTGGTCCAACTGAGTTACCGCTCTCGAGTAAACTGTCACATGACAAGGAAATCACAGTGGACTCATCTAACTTCTTCCACAACATGCAACACCTCCTGATGTGAGATTCCATCACAACTATACATGCTTAGAAAACCAATTTTCACTGACAATTACAACTAACTACTATGGAAGGGGAAAAAAAGCATGGAAGGCTTTAAAAAAAAAAAGAATACGAATGAAGAAGCACTTAGCAGTGAGCCACTTTTTGACGTGATGAAATCAAAATTTTCAGAGAACAATCGTGCACTGAACACACTTGTGGAATAAAGGAATTCAAGTTAAACTGACTGTTGCAGGCTTCTGTAAAAACTCATGTCACTTCAGGATAATTCTCTCCTGCAGCTAAAAAGGAAACAAATGTCGGGAATCTAAAACTCTCGAACAAAATAGCTTCTCTTGGTTGCTGGCAGAGCCTCAAAAACTTAAATATCTAGAGGATGACAAAAAAGCTTGCAATCTCTTTAACTTCCAAAAATATCAATGTGACCCAAAAAGCATTGGGAGGGTAAATTCATGAACATGTCCAGCTGCAGAAACAGTTGATATTGTCAAGTAAGGCACATCATTACTGTATCTCCTCAACCTTTTGAGCAAGAACATTGGCTCTCTGTCATACTCTCCTAAAGGGGGACAATCAACCACGTCAGCATTTTACTTGACATAAAAATACAGAGGTACAGTTAAGAATAGCTGGGAAGAGCCATTTTTCTGAAATGTAAATTGTTCTCTTTAAAAAAGGTTGAAAGCCAAAGGTCTCAGTCTCTCAAGGAATGACAGGATCAACAAAACCCCGACAACAAAATGGATTCAATCAATGTAGCCCCCACCCCCAGTGTCCAGATACATGCTAACAGCAGTTGCTGTACCAAGTTTGTAGGTCACATTCTTAAATGGTGGACTTGGAGAAGGAGACTCTTAGGTGCTGGTTGCCGCCCATGTTGTAATTGTGAAGATCGATCAAGGCCTGGATGGCCTCCTCCACGGTTGACATCTGGATCAGAGCCATTTTACGATCCCTGGAAAATGGCAAAGAGATTCAGTAACACAAGAGACAAGTGCTGCTGATGTAGATCCCCGACTTGACTTTAAATACGGCTGCTGTTACAAGCTCCTATGCTGCATTCACACTTAATCAGGCATGACTATTTGCGTAACTTGCGGTATTCATGTAACTTTCCTCGTGCAGTCGTCCCCGGTGATAATTTGCATCACTCAATTGAGTGACCATCACTCTTGAATGTGGAGGAACCATCAAATCATTGTTTTGTTTTTCAAATTTCAACGTTGTCCACCATGACCAAAGTAAACAGACTTCTGCTTTGTATTTGTTGCGAAGCTACGATAGATCTGAAAACCAAACTTTGCAGAGTCTGAGTTGACAACATTATATTCAAGTTACGAGGACAGTTCCTGCAAGCTTCCTCCACCACAGCGCCAATGTCCTACAGACATCTGGGTTATGACATTTGGTGAATCCCAGCGCTGATCGGCTGTTGCTTCACTCTTATTTTTCAGTATAGTCAAACATTTTCTACGACGCTCAATTTGAATTGGCCAACACAAATTTGCAGCTACTTGCTTCTTTGAGTCAACGTGGTAAGTAGGCTTGCTGGACAAAAAATCTCAGGTGCATTCACTCTACATAGTGTAAAGATGGTTGTTAAGTTCTGTCCGGTTCTGGACACAGGAGGTACCTGTGAGTTATCTCAATATAAGGATAAGTATACATACTGGAAAAACTTGAATGCTTTCACTGTGCCTCCAGCGTTGGAGAAGAGCAGCCGCAGGTCCTCCTCTGTCACATCTTGTCTGTCAAAATAAAAGGTCACAGATTACAGTAGGGGAGGTACAGCCATGTCACAATACACTCAGACTTTACTGCAAACAGATTCACATTTCAGAGAGTCATTCACATTTCCCATTAAGTAGTTCTTATTTAAACCATTACATAAGGTTTAACAAGGTCAACCTCTAACAGTCTTACTATCAAGGTACGCGAGATAAAATATGAAGCATGCTTAATGAAGCTCAGTGTGGGGACATAACCCTCAACAGAGGCAACAACAGTTGCCAGTTTAAGTGTAAACTCTGCAGAGAAGGACTACGCGGCAGCACGTTCACCTGAAAGGCACTGGGATCATGCAACTTTCCGAAACATGTCTGTTCAACAGACCACCTCTCTTCAGAATTTAATTGAAATCTAAAATAAGACTATCTAAGAAATTAATAAATCGTGATAAAAACGTAAGCTTCTTTGAGGACAGATAGCGACCAACAACCAAGTTGTCTTCAGCCATGTAGAAAGCATCATGTGGCTCGGTACGAGACAATGTGCTACCAATAACATTCTGGTAGAGGGCCAAACATTTAAAGAATTAGAATTGTTCTGCAAATCATTCTAATGTAAGAATGACGCGCTTTTTTTGTGTGTCTGTATTGAACGGCTCAAATAATAATCCAGTAGTTCCGAAAGCCCAGTGTCAGAAGAAAAAAATACAGCCTAATACCTATCCCTAATTCAAACCTGCACACATGACTAAAATGTTTGCGTGGAAAGATTCCAATGAAGAGATGTGAAAAAAACAGGTCATGCAATTTGGACGATCCCAGTTGTTATACTCTCCATATTTTTTTGAATTAGTGATTTACATAAATAATGTGTATATTTATATTATTGATATGTTTAAATACGTTTGTATAATTTGAAATTAATCACTAGATATGAAAAGTGGCGAAATTATGATTATGTAAATTTAATTGGAATGGAAAATAAACATCGCTCTGAATGCAACATCATAACATGTTTATACTTTAACTAAATGATATTGAGTTCTGTGTTTGATATTGCTTTGTCATTAATCTGTAGAATGCCCTTTAAAAGAACATATTATAGCAATTTAAAGTTTAGTACCTGATTTTGGAACACCTGTAAAATTGCCATAGTGATAGTTTGGTCTTGTAAGAGAAGGAATCGACATATTCCATTCACATTAACCATTCCCAGGATCCTATTATTGAGCATTCTGGCTCACTGCCATGGTTTTTAGGGGAACTTGACAGAACACAGGATCTATTAAGAAAATGTATCTCTCTACTTCTTCAACGCGTCAAAAGGACTGCAGTGAAAAAGGTCCCTGCTGCCAAACACTGAGGTCCCAGTCATAGTTATTGGCTTTCATTACTTGAGTAATATCTAACAACCCAATTTGTAAGTAACTTTTCCTGAGCTGACGGCCCTCGTACTTACGGGATGTTGGAGAGGTGAAGGGTGGCAGATGGAGGGAAGATGTTCTGGAAGTTCTTGGAGCCAGGTTTCTTGAAGCGATGAAGTGGAGAGTTGGCATAATCCTTGGTTAGACCCTGGTCATCCAAACCGTCCCGAGGCAGCGCAACTGTCTGGTGCTTGGACAACGTCACACGGACGATCTTCCCATACATCTTTTGGCCATTCAAGTGGCTCATTGCTATGAGGGTGGGGAAGACAAGAAAGGTCAGCGATGAGGAAACTGCAGTCTTTCAAGTGGTGATCAATGGTTGTAATAATAATATCACTGAGGATCTTTGAGGACTTAATATTTCCTAAACAATTCTGGTGGAAAAAATGGTTGGGAAAATTACATCAACAAGGACTATTATTTTATGAGCAAGAAGTGGAAGAGAAACTTTTACCGTCTGTGACTGTTGCTTGGCAACAATGTCAGCTTCTAATTGATGTTTCCTATTGGTTATTGTGGTATTGTTACCAATTTGAGTGGCCACAATGAGATTGCTATCAAACATCTGTTTTTGTAAGGCGTTTAACTAAATGCATGTATTCTTCATTAAATTTTCTGCACGACTCCATTTTTAACCCGTTTTATTTTTCTAAATTTATATCTATTTCATGTCTTTATTTGGTTTTTACTGCCGCCAGTGTTTCCCCAAGTGCAATTAAGAAGATTAGTACTAGCGTTTCCTCAATTCAATTCCTGTCTGTAGTTCGATGATGTACTTGTTTTTGCTCATTGTACGGATATGCGTGGTGCGGGACTTAGGGGAAATTGTTCTAATGTGTAACGCAATTTTTAAGTGTGACCGACAGGTGCGTTATAAATAAAGTTTGATTGATAGATAGACGACTACATCTGTAAATACCTCACATTACCAGATAATCTGGGCAAACTTTGGCACTGAAAAAGTTCCTGCAATGGATTTTTCATCGTTTTCCGGGAAGCCCCTGTTATCTGATCACATCTTTAGATGAAGAAACGTTTCAGAGAATAGCCTTACTCCCAGAGAAACCAGTCAGAGGTGCAACAAGACAATAGTAACTGAACCTGCATGGTGATGAAAAATAGCCTTTTGGCCAACTATGGTGCATTTAAAGAAATGTTTATTAATGTACAATCTCCCTGCTAAATAAACCAATAAAAGAAAATGGCATCTTCTCACCTAGCTGGGCTTGGTTGGAGTCTGACATCTGAATGAGAGCGCTGTCCTTCTTATTGTAAAGGATTTTCACCCTCTGGACATCACCGTACACCCCTGCATTAGAGCCACAGGCAGGCAGGAGGAGAAAAGGTGAGTTGGAGAGAAAGCAGTTAGTTAGAAAGACAACAAGTGGCATATCGGAGACAAGAATATTTCAGAGAAGAGAAGCAAAGAAGAGAGAGTACACACAAGAAGAAATACACAGTTGACTTTAGAGGAGTGTAAAAGGAAAAGGTAAAAGAGAGAAGAGGCACCCTCAAAACAGAAGTTTTAAAGCTGTATCAGAGTGCTATAAATAAAAATAGCATGCAAAAATAATGACTTTACTGTGCATTAACAGATCATTATGTGGTAAATTTCAGAGCAAAGTAATGAACATTAACCAAAACCAATTAAATTGGGGCCAAAATTTATTAACCATTTAATTAAAAAGCTACTTTCTGCATATAAGTTCGTAATAATAATGACAAATGTTCCAAAGACAGTAAAAAAAATGGAACAAACAGATAGAAGGTAGAGGAAAGAAAGATAGAGAAGAGAGAGAGAGAGAGAGAGTGAGAGAGAGAGCTAACGATAACATACCGAAGAGGGTAAACAGACTTTGGGGCGTAACCATCTTTAGAGGGAGAGAAGAGCAACAAGCAGCGTGAGACAGGTAGAGAGGTAGAAGAGTCGGAGCGGAGCGGAGGTAGAGATGGACAGATCGATCCAGAGCGGAGGTAGGTAGGAGGAATGGTGGTTTTTGTTTCCCCCCCGGAGAGTGATGGAGTTGGTGGGTCATGGAGGGGTACAGGCGGTGAAAAAGGAGTCATGTAGGGTTTAAGGAGGGATGGGGGAAAGTAGGAAGAGGAGGAAGAGGGGGTGATTTTATTGAGTTCAATGTCCCCCATCATCAAAAGGGGAGGGGAGAAGGGTTGGGTGGAGAAAGAAATGAAAGGGGTGAGATGAATAGGGAGGCAAATGCAAATTGGGGGGGGGGATAAAAAAAAAAAAAGTGAGGAGGGGGAAGGGACAAAAATAAAATATAGGTCAGTACACTGGAATAATGCAGGTAGTTTGGTCAGAGATAATGGCTTGGATCAATGTTTTCTTTAGTCAAAATACAGCAAATAACTTGCTTCAAAATGTCTTTCACCCTGGACAAGCATGGGGTAAAGGAACATTCATGTCAAAATCATAATAAAACCAGCAATATAAAAGCATAACAACGGGAGTGGAAATACATGCAGGAGGTCGAAGATCTGAAGAGCTACAGTCCAGCTGGGGAGTAAAGCTACAATGAGTGAGAGGCTTAAGGGGCAGAAATTAGTTAGAAGAGACCGTGCAATAACATTTCTTTTTCTTTTGTTCAGCTGTACAATTTGACATGCAGGAGTTGATGTGAAGGCCACTCAAAGAAAAACGTGGTGTTCACACAAGTCCAACAGAAAGCTAAACACAGTATCTTAACATCGGGATCGGTTGAGATACTGTCAAAGGCTCCATGATGACACATTCATTCACAGCCAGAGAGAACAGAATAATGGGAAAAAGGCAGAGACATTAAGAGAGACAAATCAGATACCATTTGAAAGGTTAAACGTATGAGATTTTGAACATTAATTTAGCAGAAAAGAAGGTTGCTTTGTCTTTCAATCTGGTCCTTGTTTTAGTCAGAGCTGCTGATGGCTCTCTTGAGATTTTAGGCTGTGAATGTTGTATATTAAATATTTGAGTCAGAGTTTAAAAAAAAAAACTGAAAAATAAGAGGGAGAGAAGACAGCAAGCAGCAAGTGTTCAGAGAGGCAGGTATTTGTTCCCAGAACTGAGACACAGGTTAGGAGACCACAGAATGATTTCATATGAGCATTCATATGAGCTGAGGAGTGATGAGGAGAGCTTAGAGAAAAACAGAAGAGAGACAGTTAGCAGAGTTAGATACAGTTCTGACGAGAGGGAAGGGCAGAAGGTCCTTGGAGAAGGACAGAGGGTAGAGCTTTTGGTGCTTTGACAGAATCAGTCAACCCCCTCTTTCTTACAGAGACATAATGAGTCCAAAAGGTGAAAAAGAAAAACAACCACAAAGCCCTAAGCATGTAAAGGACACCAAGATGCAGCAAAGAAAACATTTACACAGTATTTACTGCTTCATATCAAAACTAGGTAGTACTAATAGCTTCAACCTCGCGACAAAAATGTAACTTGGGAAAGCTCTGTTATTAGCGACTGACCAAAAAACGATATTGCAAAGAGGGCTGTCACGATCTTGATATTTTAGCTGCCGATTAATTGTCAAATAATTGCTGTTAAATGTATAATTGGCTCTCCTTTTTTTAAATTCCACAATCATAACATAGGTCCAATTAAATTTCCATAATACAAATACACATGAGGAAGAACAGCCATTTATTGGCAGTGCACAATGAAGCAAATAAAAATGAATTGACTGAAGGTTTCAGGCGGCAATATACAAGTAACAGCATCAAATGACCCGGATTAACAGAAGGTAACGGAGGTACATCGCCAAAGAAATGCTACCATTCAGTACAGTACCAATGGTACAAACTGCCAGTAAAACATACTGTTTGCCTTTGTAAACCAAAACTGTACAGTGCATATAGGATATAACTTAATGATCTTCAGTAACTGCCAATGTTTGGATGTACCTCGTGCTGTGGCTGTCAGTCCAGGTTTGGTGAACTTGGGAGGCCAGATGAGTCCAGAAATGGGTTGTTTTTAAAGATTTGTGATCTCGGAACTGAGTGTGAACGGATTTTTCGTCTAATGGTGTGCCGCAAATTCAGCACACGCTTCCTCCAAGTTGAGGAGCTCTCCTATTTTCTTTGACTTAAAACCAAAATGTGTCCACTGCGGCACTGTTTTGTTTGAAACGGGCACTAGATGATCCTAGATGTTGATGATTAAGTTAATAGTGAAAGTAAGCATTGAAAAGTTGATCACCTTAAGAGTTTATGAAAAAGAGCAAAGAAGGCTAATAATCTAGTAGTATCAGAAATGCGAGCAAATGATGCTGCCATAAAAATAATGATTGAATTTATTGTCCAGTTTTTTCAAAACATCCACTAAGGCAATTATCCCAAATAATCACGATCAGACTATTATGTAATAATTTTAACAAACCTAATTGCAACAATCCACACTCCTTCTCTTTTGTGTAATTTCTACAAAATGACACATTTATTAGAAATAAATGTGTCAGAAGCTTATTTCCCCTTGTTTTTCAGCTTAAGTACAGAGACAATCTTACTCCCTCCTTCCTTAGAAACTGAATAGCGAAAAGTCACACAAGAGTTATGTAAAATCAGCAAAACGTTATTTAATTTGAGTCACCTAAAATAAATTCTGAGATCAAAGGTGAACAAAAAAATCTTTCTATGGATATTCTTGAAGCATCCCTTATGACAAACGAAAGACATTAAAAGTGGCAGGACAACTGGCCATAACCGGCAAACAGAAAAGGAACAGAGGGATAGAGGTGGTTGGTAGAGGTGGCTGACTTCTTCATCTGACTGCTGTGTGTAAGCTGATGTGTTACCAACCTCCTCATTAAGGTTGCTGACCAGCAGGACCCCGCTGGAACCCGCCTGTCCAGCTAAGGCCACCCTCCCTGCAGCTGCAGCAGCAGCCGCTGCCGCACTCAGAGGGCTCAGGGCTCCTGACAGGAAAGAGACAAGACAATAATGGAATGGAGAGCAGCACTTCCGCTACACCAAAGCATTACGCAATCAATTCTCTCCACTCAGCACCGATTAAATCTAACCCAAGGGCTACATAATTTAAAACCTCTCGCTCATAATAATGGGGGACAAACAACACGGGAAAATGTATAGAAATAAAAGTGAGATCTACCTGGGATCTTACCGAGGAGGGAGTTAGAATCTTTGCTGAAGGCAGCTGCCACCGCGGGATCGATGCTGGGCTGGCCGTCACCAGCCGGCAGCTCGGGTCTCGTGTAATCGCGACTCTTATCATTGTTGTACTTGACATTTAGGTTGACCAGCTTGGAGAAGTCGATACGCAGTGTGCAACATGAATTGTAGATGTTTTGGCCATCCAGTGCCTGGCGAGGGGTAAAAAAATCATTACTCCGTGTTCAGCTGCTACTTTACTAACAAACACTACAAGGTAGGTGATTAGAAATGGAAACGCTAATTGTAATTTGTTGGAGTGGGGTCAAAGCTGTCTTACCAATTTTGCCTGCTGTGCATTGACAGGATCACTGAACTGTAGAAGAGCTTGGAACTGATTGTTCTTGGTAAATGTGATGATTTTCATGACTGTACCAAACTTGGAGAAAATCTGTCAACCAATAAAAAAACAAGAAAAAAGATTCAAGCAGAGACTATCATGTCATGTCACCAAATAAACCATTTTCATTGTATGGGTTAACTGGAACTGTTGCCTGCCTGTTGGAGTACGTCCAGCGTTACAGGGTAGAACATGTTGTCGATGATGATCCGCAGAACAGGACTGGAGGCAGCAGCGAGAGCCTCCTGCACGTCTGAGCTTGGTGACCCACCGGATTGGACAGCCGATACTGCCTGAAGCACAGCCTGGGTACGCTGAGGCCAATCACTAACTGTTAGTTGCCTTCTTAAACAATGGAGCTCAACGGCACAAGCCTTAGCATAGAAGTCCTCAACATTATAATTGTTTTCAAGTTTTAGACCTCAAGTGTGCATAAGATCTCGACAAGTGTAGAGGCCATGCAAGGCTTTCAAAACCATTGTGGTTCTCTACTCACCTGATTGCCAGCATCAGTTTTGAGTTCTTTGTGATTGGAGAATTGAATGTAGACGGGGGCATTGCGGACATGAGGGGTCAGGGTACTGTAGTAGTTGACCATAGTGGTGGCAGCCTCTTCCGTACCCATCTCCAAGAATGCCTGGAAGAAGAGAAAGCAAGACTCCATTACATTTTCACTATTTTTCTAGCCCATCTTTAATAAATTAGATGATTACTTTCACTTAAAGTATTTTTTTGTCTTGTTCTCTAATGACGGGAAAATGGATCATTTGACGAAGCTGATGTGGTCTGGTGCTGTAGCAGTAAAGGGGGCTTTGTTTAAGTCTGTTGTGGTAAGGAGAGAGCACAGTTGAAAGGCAAAGCTCTCAATTTACATGTCTATCTAAGTTACATAACTGGGGTTATGAGCTTAGGGACCGAAAGAATGCAGTCAAAGAAATTCCAGATCTACCAATAGTCAGCAACTTTCAGAGGTCTGCCTCCTCTTTAATTACTTAATTTATTTTTGCATAAAAAGTGGAGTTGGTTGTAATGATCCATTTTTGTACGGTGTCTTCAATATTTTCCCAGTGCCTTGTCATTAGTTCAGAGCTTCCGTCTATCACGTATCCTAATGTTTTTTTGTTGAGTTCATTATTTCTGACTTTAGCAATTACTTTTTGATCACAAAAAGACGCTGCTGTGGTCTAGATCAGTGATTCTCAACTGCCAAGGTTAAGAAAGAAATCCTGTGCTTTAACATTGAAAGGGAATTTTTTATGAAGCTGAGTGCCGTCTATTCACACTGTGCAATAGTAGGTGGCAATAATGCCAAGTTGAAAATGTTCCTTGGTTTAGGTCGCGGCTTGTCGTAACGGGGTGATGGTTTCCGAAGCAGTCCACTGGTCTAGATCATTAATTGATGGTATTGTACGCATGAGTCGCGCTGCCGGGCACTCACTCAGCGGGGATTATTCCAATCTACCGTTTACATGTAGCTGTTGCCTGTCCGATAGTCATTCCGAAAAGGACCTGTGCAACGGAATAAAATATCAATCGGAAAGGGCATTCCCAATGAGCAAGGGTTGTCCGCATGGGTTCGTTTTTTTCTGATTATGCTTTCCTTCAGATTCAATTGAGAATAAAGGGTTCCATGTAAACCCAAATATTTGATCAAAAACTTGGACTACCGGTCAGCATTGGTAACACGTGTCCCACAATGTTCCAGTTCAGTTATAGCTTTGTGTAAAAATACCAAACATTTTATCCACTGACCTGGTTCTTTCCTTTCAGCGTGAGGATATTGGTGACTTTGCCAAAAGGCAAGCCAAGGGCGATGACTTCGGTCTCAGAGGCCTCGTTGGGCAGTTTTCTAATGTGAAGCACGCGAGACGGAGGGGCCTCGTCTACCTTCAGCTTTTTATTGCCACTGCCATTGGAAGCTCCATCTAAAATATAAACGCATATCCTTATTTCAAATGCTAATCAATCCAATGAAAGACCTCTTTACTAAAAGCATATGGCTGGTGTTGTTCAGAATGTTTGTTATATCAGTGGATCTCATACAAATGACAAAATCATCAGTGTATTAAATCTATTTGCTTGATAGCTCTACTTGCTTGATCGCAAACAGCTAGACAGCATCTATGTTCTCTCCAAGAGAACCAAAAAATACTTGCAAACTTCAACATTAAAGATGGTTCACGGTGTGTTTTTGCTCCTCCAATCCCCCTTCAGCTCGAATCCATCCTCCCCGCCTGCTGTACATGTGTACAATCCTCGGCCTCTCATAAACAAATTGCTAGTAACCGCATCCAACCCGAGGTATAGTACGATGGCCATCCATACGGTTATAGACCGGACAGTCCGGATTTGAAATACTGTGTCCATCAACCCGCGCAGCCCTCATTTGTCTTCCTTTTGATATTTTGTGGCGCAGTGGGTCCTTTTTAGAGGTGCACTGATCGATCGGTTGGCACCGCTAGTTAGATGAAATCGTCAATCGACCAAGCAGCTGGATTACACGTCCGGTTACACGTATGTGCCGTAAACGCACATTAAGCAAGAGCCACCACAGCTCCAAACATCTCACAAGTAAAACAGTAAACACAAAGCTCAGAATTTCTGACACCAGTAGGAACAAAATGTTGAGGAACAACCCCGAACAAG
Organism: Lophius americanus; assembly: GCA_037951165.1. NCBI lineage: Eukaryota > Metazoa > Chordata > Actinopteri > Lophiiformes > Lophiidae > Lophius > Lophius americanus. Next base: position 8,209,169 of record JBBDHG010000015.1, on the reverse strand, counting down.
TTCTGCACAGCAAACTTAATCACACACATCATAGCAAGTTAGCAGGGAAACTAAAACTAGCGGGAACTCAGAGCCAGCCATGAACTTGCTGTATGTATCTATCTATGCTTACATTTAAGGATTTAAAACCTAAAGACAAAAGGAGTTGTTGAGGGGAAACATCGAACACGTTTTGCACAACGAACATAATTACACACTTCAAATGAACGAGGTATATAAAGTTATATTTTCACTTCAAATTGTTATGCACTTAGTTTAAGAAACACACAGCTGGTAGGAGGGTACATTCATTTCAACAGGTCAGAATACAGGTCAGTAATAAACAATTACTTCAACCTTAATCCTCAAAAATAAGAGCACTTAAAATACATAGCACATTATGTTTTTTAAACTTTCCAGGAAAGAAATCGGAATCGGCCAAAATCAGTATCGGCTCGTCAGACTTTGATCAGCCAAGAAAATTGGAATGAGTTCATCTATAGTTATTTTATTCCTAAAAAGGTGACTGCGGCTGTAATAATGGCAGCTCACAAGCGTAGCTCTCAATAGCTCATTGCATTGAGGCATGTTGGGTGATGCATTCAATGTCTATTCAGTAAAAACCAGATTCAGACAAAGCAGACCTTTAACGTCATGAAGATGTGTTCAAATGTAACTTTGTGAGACGTAGTATTGGGCAATAAACTTAAACAGAAGCTTTTTGAAAAATCTTAATGCTAAAATACATTACCCTTCTTGGTGTCTCCCCACCTACACTGTAATTAGATTTTCACCCCTGCCTACAAAATCGCCACAATATTGAGACGAATCCTGCAAAGCATCCTTCCTTTTGGTGTCATAAAAGTGGCCTAATATGTCTCAAATGCATACCCTAATCTGGTCCATTATGATTCTCTCTCTCTCTTAATTTTGCTCTCAACTTCACGCGATTCATGCATTTAACTTTAAAAAAGTACAACGATTCTTGCAGGGGAGCATGCGCCCGGACCCTCCTAGAACGCATGAGGTTCTCCCCTGCAGTTACTCTAAATCTTGTGGGATTTTTTATCTTTTGATTTCATCTCAATCATGAGGAAATACTAAAAAGCAGTAGCATCCACTACATCTGTTCAAATGACATGCTGAGATGTGTGGGTTACCACCTACTGAGGAGTGTGATCTTCCTCAGACACCAAACAGCTCCCAAGAGGCGACGATTTAACTCATCTTGTTTCACTTTCCAAACACCTACACCTTCCTTCGACATAGTCTGCAGTTACCGATAAAATGGTTTCATGCAAACTGTCAAGCCTTTCTGTTTCAGAGGTTGTCGGAACAAACTCACCACTGACACCGCTCAAGCCAGAGTTGGGGCTGTTGTACATACTCAGCTCCTCTGATCCTCGCTGCGTGGGGGGGGGGGGGGGGGGGAGAGAGAAAAAGACGAGACTGTCAGGAACAGATGTGAAAGAATGAGAAAACACTATTTCCATTTTCCAGACAGGCTCTCAAAGACAATGACAAAAACCAGGTCTCTGAAGACAGTTTAACAAATACGGGGGGGGGGGGGGGGGGGGTGGGGGGTGGGGGGGGGGGGAGTATGTATTGGTCCAGCTCCTCCTTTTCAGGTGGGGGTTTAATATTGCTGAATTTAAGCTGTCAGGATGTGTAATTTCATCCTGAGCTATACATGTTCCCAGAAGGCTTGCTCGAGCTGACGGGTGCCCTGGGCTTTTAAACCTGACTGATGGGATGAAGGGGAGCCTGGCTGGGGACCCATTACCCACACAACTTTATAATAGCTTCACACAACCTTCCATGTTTCTGTCTCACTGAATTTGTACCAACTGTTCTTTTTTCACAGACATTCTTTATGGTTAACCATAAACAAGATGTCATGGGCCCTGCTCCACTGACATTACATAATAAATTGAAAAGGCAATAAAGTTGTCCTACTTGGGCTTAAATTTGAGAACAAAGCACAAGAGAGACAAGAATCGAAGAGAAGATTTCCCCCCACACAACAGGTGGAAACCACCACTTTTCACCGACCCTGAAATATTGATAAAATAAGAATGATCTGGATTTTATGACTGTTCCATTTCCCACTGAGAGAAGAATTTAACTTAGTTCTGTGCAGGCAGAAATGCAGCGGGCACCCAATAAATCCGGTTAAGTAGTCACGAACAATGACAGGTGGGTTTGGGAAAGCAGGACACAAACCCTACCAAAAGCAGTTTTGTTCAATGGAAGCTATAACAAATATTTTTAATAAAATATGATAATGATGCCATTATGTGTTCTCTTAAAAAAACCTTTTGTTGAATAAAATTTACCTCAGGATTAAACAGTTCTACTCCCTTATAATTGTTTTTATTTGTAGAGATCGATTCAAGTTGAGTCAAACACATCTTATTTCTTAAAGCTGCAGAGTGTAAAAACTTGTCACTAATAAAGTGATTGCAATAATATCTTCCACTCAACACAGGTCTTTAAAAAGATAGCAAAATTCTATAAAAGTCTTAAGACACAAATATGCGAGTGCTACATATTCTATTTATGGTATGCAGTATATGACATAAAGTCAGAGCGATTTATGTTGTGATACTCCTTTTGTCCTTTGCTGCTATTTTCATTGTCATATGATATTCCTTTAACAATTGTGTCACCAACATTATCTATATATGTTCTAAGTATGTAATTACTGTCACAGGACTCAAAGATCTTAGAAGAAAAAACATGTACCTAGAGATGTTAATGACTGAAACCAAGTCGGAAAATGCATTTATGGGTTAAGGCTAAACTAACTATTTGGTCATATCTAGTTATCTTATCTGAATTGTCCGTTCTCTTCATACTGCAACAAAGTCAGGGTCATTTGGATTTATGTTATGAACGGAAAGAAATTAAACAGAGCCAAAAAAAACTCACCTTCACCCCCACTGCAACATCACCAATGCTGGAAAATAATACAATTTTAAGTTGGTCAGGATAAGAAAATTGGAAATCAAATAACAAGTTTAGCACTAGCAGGGAGAAAATGTGGTTAACCCCCTCTTGAACCAGTGTTTAGTCAAACTACTTTGTTTTTTGAGTTTGAAAATACTAATGCCAGAGCCCGACTCAGGCGGCAGGAGTTTGGAAGTCACGTTACGTTAAACACATAAGTAGTCTCTCAGATGTGACTCAAGATTTTCAAGCAATAACACATCACACACTAGGATAACATTGAGAATATTATGTTCTAAGAAACAATGCAGCACATCTTTGTTAGTCTACAGGAAGATCAGGAGGTGTAAGATGAGACTTTTATCGGGTTGCTAGGCGGTGCATACCAAATCAAACATTGAGTATTCATATTCAAAAACCAAACTTTTGATTCCTTGTTGAAATTGCAATCATGAGCATCATTAGAGTCATTTTTTAATTCGGTATTTAATCAACCTATAATACTAAAAAAAAAAGTCTAGTCTTATAGGTAGTACACTGAAGGTAAACATTAGTACCCAGGAGCACACTCGATTATAAAGTTAACATTTAACAATAGTTAGCAACACAATACAACTTTGCTGGATATTATTGAAGCGTTTGTGTGCTGAATTAAGAGCAAACACGTCAATTGTCATGACAATACAGATTGGATTTATTGAGCCAAACCTTACTCGTTAGTACACAACAGCTTAAAAACAAAGGCTAAACATTACATTGGTTAGCATAGCAGTTTTTTTAAAGAGCTTAACTCCATTAGCCGCTTCTGCCAGCAAAAAAGCTTCAAAATTTAATGGAGCAATATATTATTAGAATTTGCTAACACATCCACCTATGTATCGGTATTTGTTTGTTTAAGTGAAAGATAAATAATACACCAGCTAATTTTATAAACAGTGATCGCTAGCCGAGTTTGCAGCTAGCAGGCTAACATTAGCGCTCCCTTACTGGATGAAGGCGCGTGGCTATGGAAACCCGTTAACGCAGTCTACGACTCCTCTTTGGCTTCTCTTTAAAATAATGCCTTCTGAGCTAAGTGGCTCCTCGATGTGAGACCAATAACTTGTGTTGAGCATTGATGATTAATATTTACCCGTCCATATCTGTCGAAATCTCTCACTGCCTCTGCTTACGGCCCTGATGTTTCTTCAGTTTACACCGACGTTGTTTTGTTCAGACAGGCGCGAGAGCAAAATGGAGGCATTATGAAGTTAGAAGCCGAAGATATGGCGGACATGGGCGGAAATTCCCGAAGTTGTCGAGCGCACGATGTCTTTTTCAAGTAAACTTTATTGACAAAGAAGGTTCGCAACAGCTCCGAAAAAGCCATAAACAACCAATACTAGCTGATGTACAGTGTTAGTCCAAGTAGTCTGATCCTTTAATTAGGTTAAAGTACGAATACCACACTGTGAAACTACGCACTCTATTATTGCCTGTAAGTATTTAAGTATTATCAGATGAATGTACTTAAAGTATGGAGTGTTTTACCATCATAAGATGATTCATAAACTTCTCGTAAATGTTAAAAGTTGATCGTGATGGACTGCATCTAAGTGCATTTACTCAAGAACTGTGCTTATGTTTAAATTTGAGGTAGTTCCACATCATATAGAATGTCTAATTTTTCTTCTACATTATATACATATGGTGCTGCTATAGATGTAAGGTTGAAGTAATCTATTTACTTAATGCTTTATAGTTTAATCAATAATATCCTCACAGCGCTTTTATAGCATTGGTAGAACATCATATCTCTAAAAATGCTTCTTTATTCAGATTTATTGAGAAAAAAACATTTTAAATTGCCATATGAATAGTAACTACAGATGTCAGATAAATGTAATGGAGTATGAAAGAACAATAAAAATGTCTACTATCTCTAAACTTTCTGCTGAGATGTACTAAAATAGAAGTAGGCTATAGCATCAAATGGAATTAGAAAGGAAAAGTATGAGTACCTCAAATTTGTACTTTACAGTACTTGAGTAAATGTTCTTATGTACTACTCACCACTGCGTAAAGAAAACAAAATTAGTAAAAATAAAAATAACATAACAACAAGACGTAAATAATGAATCATTGTAAATCACATACCTTAAATAAGGCATTATCTTTATAGGTTTAAAATTTGTGTGTGACTATTTTAAGGCGTTTCAAAAACACCTTAAAACTAAAGCAAACTTGTGATTTCTCCCAACCTCAATCTCATTAGTAAACAAACAGCTCAGTTCTGACACTTGATAATTGTTTGTCTCAGGTTCCTGTTCCTTACCTTAAAGGACTATTTATTGTTTGGATGATATGTATTGCATTGACAGTATTGCATTATATGTGCAATACTGTCATACCTACAAGTGCAATATTTGTATTTTTTTTTTACACATTTCACAAATGCCTGTGTGTGCTTCAATGAATTGTATGCATCCTTTTTGCGATTTATAGTATGTGTGCACTATTTTTATATAGCATGGGCTAGTAGTAGACCATCAGGGCTAGCAAGGCCTTCTCTGCTAGCCCAGACATTGTCAGGAACAAAAAAAAAATCCTAATTCAATAACTTTATTTTTATTGAGACATGTACATATTTTTCAATAGTTTGTTTCCATCCTTGGACTATTATTTAAAGGAAAAATATGATAGACTCGATAGCTTCAGGTGATGAGCAGCTTTGATGGGTCTAAATTAAACTTAAAAGTATCTTAAATAGCTGTTAATTATTGCTTGATGAAGATGCTTTGCTGGTGTTGATGTTTGAATGAGGTCCATATTCACTCTTACGCCTGATGGCACGTATTTTATGCAAGCAGAAACGCTGTTGAATCCTACTTGCATTTGATGCCATGTTTGCTGTGTTGGCGGCCATGTGATGAAGATGAATCTCGTTTTACCACTTTATTATACTAAATAAATGTTATTGTCTCTTTGAATATGGGCTGTTTACTTGTCTGACAGCAGACTCTATCTGCAGTATGTGAAGATATTTGAGGGCAGCATAATTGCGGGAGTATAGTGCTGAATGCCCAGGTGGAAAACCCACGACCGGTCAATTTAGGTGATTTTTCTCCGATATTTTATAGTATTTATATAGAAGATTTTTTGGTACCATGTAAGTGTGCATTTGTTATGGAAAGGAGCTGAATAACTGCACTGCTGTCCAAAACAAAGTTTATCTTATCTTTTCTTACCTTGGCTTAAGTACAGTACAGGAAGACAGTAAAGTTGGTCCTTTGTTGTACCAATTTTTGCTGGTGTGAATGTGGAATACAACTAATAAAGATGCGAGATTGAGAACATACACCTTCTTCCCGGAGCATTTAGTTGGACATTGCAAAAATAATTAAATTTAAGCTTGAATTTTAATTATGGGTCAATGTTATCAAATTTCCTGTTTAAAAAGACATTAAGGTCATTCTAAAAAGCCTGACTAACAGCGCATTCCCCAAAGAGATGATTAATAATTTAATTTTACTGGTGACAGCAGAAACATAGAGGGTCAACATTTATCTTGTACTTTGTAATTACTGAGTTGACAAGAAAAACACTTGTGTTATATTTTAAGAGACACCTCTTGGACCTTACCTACTTTAAAAAGGGATCTCAAATTTGTACAATCACTGCATGGCCACTGTGACAGTGTGATTATTATTCCCCAGAAATCCATTGGGGCAAAATAGACCTTCTTGCTTTAAATAAAAGAACATCAAGCAGTTTCAACACAAAAGCTTTAAATTTCAATGCAGAATATATCCCGAGCGTAAGAAAGAGTTTAATATCATATCATGCTATCTCTCATGTTATTACAAAAAACTATAACATTTTTGTGTCTTGTTAAATTAAAAAGGTAATTCATTCACATTTGAGTTAAATTTGGTTAATTTGGTTTGATGAGTTGGTTTTGATTTTCCGAAGGAAAGACCTAATTATTTGGTTAATTTGAAAAAAAGATCATAAATATCTCTTAAGGCTCTTCCATGTTGTCTAAAAAGGTTATTGCTTCTTCTGATAAACAGGTGTCCATCAGAGTGGGCACGACTATTCTGAAAGCACCTACAGTGGGCACGTCCGCATCAGCACCTGGCCATGGAGAAATTGATGAATATGGCCTGATTTGGATAACCATTTTCTCTTTTACATTATGTTGCTTTTCATTATTGGAAGAAGAAAACCTGGGAGAGGCTGTGTGACGTTTTCATCATTCTCTGATGGGAAACCTCAGGTCTTTCTCATCCCCTTTATGGAAACAGTATTCCCACATGGCAGTGGCATGTTCCAACCAGATACTGCTCCCTGCCTCACTGAAAAAATGGTTCAGGAATGGCTTTAGGAACACAACAAAGAATTCAATGGTTGCCCGAACCTCAATCCAGTAACTTTGGATGTGAGGGATACATAAATCCAATCCATGGAGGCCCCACTTTGCAATTTACAGGACCTAAAGAATCTGCTGGCAACATCTTCTGGAGTTTTGAGTCCAGTCCTAGACATATCAGGGCGGAAACAAACAAAATATTAGAGCGGTGTTTATAATGTTACGGCTTTAATTTTAACATTAAGTGATCAATTCACAATGTGTTTCTTAGATGTTTAGAACACTCTGATCATGACAAGTATTTTCAGGATGTCAGGGGATCCCTAGTTTATATCACCCAGGGACTGTTGGGTCCATTCAGACTATGTTTTAGCCAGGCACTAAACGACTCCCCCTCCATGCAAAGGGAGAAGCAGCGGAGGAAAAACAGAGCAGTGTTTGCATAATTATTAATCTTGACAGACATACGTCATGCTCCTAGGCTCCTGACAACGTCACGCCCTAGGTGAAATTAACGCCTAACTGCTTATCTTAAAGGACCTGGGATTTAATTAAAAATGACATTTCCCCAAAGACTTTCTCTTCTAAGGGTGCCATGTTGAAATTAACTGATGAGGGGCCCTCTGAGCAAAAGGGAAATAAGCAAACTGTCAAATGCTCAGCAAACCGCTGCTGTTTATCAGTCTTGCTCACTGCTCAGGAAATAACAGTGGACTGACATCCTGCATGGCGCCTACTGCTCCGCGGATACAGGTCATATTGTTATTAACAAGACGGGGGGCAGCGGGTCAAAAAAAACAAGCCTGTTAAATGTGATACGGAGGACAAACAATGAGGTTTGACTAAGCAGGGGAATAGGATGCTGAAATGAGCTCTTAAGTCATATTTTCACAGCTGACAAAAGTAAACTCTATGACATCAAATTTCTGTTTTTGGTAATGAGTGCCACTCAAACTGTGAGTCCCTAACATAATTAAACCGAATAGATATTGATTCAAATAGAATTCAAATAGAATTCTAGTGAACTAAATGAACATGGGACCCTGCTCCCAGAGCCACTATTTATCAGGCATCTCAGAATCACCCCGAAAGAATAATTCCATAAAAAAAGTGAAAACACTGTAGTATGCACTCCAGGCCAGTGGTTTGCGATGTCCATCCATCCATTCATTTTCTTCAGCTTATCAGGGTCAGGCCTTGGTGGCTGTAGGCTTAAAAAGGTTTAAGATGTCCTTCTCCCCAGCAAAACTATCCAGTTCATCCTGAGGGATCATATTCCTAAGCAGGTTACAATATATATATATATATTCCTTCCAATTGTCTCGGTCCACCCCGGGGTATCCTCCCAGCTGGATATAACCTGAAGGTTTTCAAGAATCTTAAGATCTTGTTCATGACTGATGGGACACTGGAGCATGAGATGGTAAGGCAGTTTGGAAGCGTTTTGAAGAGAGAGCAAAGCCAAAAGGCAAAGCTTTCTGAAAAAATAAGCCTCCTTCCTGAAAAACAGGGCTGACGTATGCCTTAGCGAAAGTATGAGGACCTCTGATGGAGCTCAGAGTAGAGCCGTTACTTCATCTTGTCAAAAGCGGCCAATTGAGGTGGTTTGAGCATCTGATGTGGATGCCTTCCATTGGAGGTTTCCCAGGCATGTCAAACTGGCATGTGACCAGTAACGGACCGAAACTCATTGGAGGAATTTCACATCTCATCTGGCCTGGGAACACCTTTGGAGCCCCGATGTGGAGCTCCATTGCTCAAGGTATTGCTGTGGAGAAGAATGTCTGGAATACCATTTAGCCAACTGCCTTCAAAACCCATCTCTGGATAAGTTGAAAGAAATATGTCTTTGTCACAAGGGAGCTAAAACCTATGCCAGAAGATTTTGGGTGAAAGATATGGGTCATCTTGAACAAGTCACCAAGCAAACCAAACATTCATACTCCCATTCCTACGGACACTTAGCATATATCAATTTTCAAACGTTGCATGTGTTGGGGCTGTAGAGGGAGCTAAGACAGACATGAGGAGATTCTTCACACACTAAGGTTCAACATCTAGACCCAATGCCAGAATCCCCTGTTCTTTCATTGAGTTGTGGGAGAAATGTGACATTGGTGGCAGTGGTGATGTCATCACAATGCAACCTACCAGGACTCAAGTACTCCAATCCATTTGGGCCGTCTCTGTCCAGGCTTAGCCAAGATGTGTTGCTGGAAGAGTCACCTTTAATATCTTCTTACTTTTACTAAGTGATATTGCCTTAGAGAGTGTGAGTGTGATACTCATGTGGCAGAAAAACACATTCATTTCCAACGGCAGTTGTTCAGGTTTTTAATTGTTTCCTGCACGTTTGAAAAAGAACCATTTATACAGAGAAAAGTAATGTCATCAAATGTCATTGTCTCATAGCAACTGACAGGGAGATAAAATGTCATCATGCCTGAGAATGAATATTTCTTCAAGGTTGGGGAACCCATTTATCAAAATCCTGGTGCCAGTGTTCCTCTGTGCTAAAGAGATGGTATTCTCTTCATGTTTCACAGTGACCCTTCAGCTTGACATTTTGATTTCTCCCTTTTTGTCCTTTCCAGTTCTCTCTCAGAGTGACAGCGCACAAGGTTGTGCGTTTAAGTGTGTCTTGTGCTACAAACCAGCTGTCATATAAGGCACCAAAAAGGGAGTGTCAGAATCGTCGGGACGGCAACATCGTCGTCGGTAACATGGGACTATCCCTGCAGAACATGTGTCACCCTGCTGCTGTAAACTTCACTCAGGATGTTCGACCTCCTGTGTCAATTCTTCTCAGTCAACATTTAGAAAACTGAGACTTGTTTCTCAGCACCAGAGAGACAAAATACTCTTTAAACACTTATATACAAGTCTGCACACATTTAAACAATCCGTCATCTGCAGACAACAGCTGTGTAGGAAGAAGGTCATTATGATATTATGCAAATATATTCAGATTATCACAAACTATGAGTTGTGGTGCATGGTGGAATGTGAATTTTATGTTCTTTGACACTGTGCTGAATAACTAATGATGTGACACTAACCTGTCCGGATGAATGGCTGCCAGAAGGTTCAAGCAGCCGCAGACTTTCCCATCTTTCCTATCTCACTGGTAAGTTACTGACAAAGCAAGTCACTCACTCTGACAGGGCATACAAAAGGTCTCCTGACTTCACATACCGTTCCAACCGCATCTCTTCCGCAGCGGCATACAACGACTGGCTATGGGTTTGCTAGGAGAGATTCATGGACAAGCTGGCCTGTGAGAAATCATCTGACTGACCGATCAACCAACGATCAGTATACTACTACGACCATGGTGTAGGAGTATTCCATTGTCAACTGTGTCGAAGGCAGCAGACAAATCAAGGAGAATCAGGAGGGAAGGTGAACCAGCATCTGCTGCCATCCGTAGGTCAATTCTGACTCTAAGCAGAGCTGTTTCTGTGCTGTGTGCGGAGCGGAAACCAGACTGAAAGGTTTCAAAGAGGTTGTTGTATTTGAGGTGGTCCCGGAGGTTTGCAGCAACTACTTTTTCCAGTAATTTGGAGAGGAATGGGAGTTTGGAAATGGGCCTTTAATTTGCAAAAACTTCTGGATCGAGAGTAGGTTTTTTGAGGAGTGGTCTGATTATGGCAGCTTTTAGCGCAGATGGAACAAAGCCAGCCTGGAGGGATTGGTTTATTACAGCAGTGATCAGGGGACTGATGGAAGAGATTTTAGTTTTCACTAGGGCTGTAAGAAAGGAGTCGAGTGCACAGGAGTTGAGAAGTAGTTGGAGTTGAGAAGTCTGACAGCCTGGGCGGGAAAAGCTGTTGGGTGGTTCTTGTGTGAATGCTTCTGTATTATCCAGACTGCATGGGTGGTATGGACAGGGTTGCTGATGATATTGGAGGCTCGGCTAATGCAGCTTTGGTTCCTTAGCCTCTGGAGGGGATGTAGCCGCTGCTGGGCCCTCTTGATCATGGTATAAGTGTTGCTGCGGGAGGTCATTTCCTTTGTGCTGTTAACCCACTCCTCGGCTGAACCATTTTTATTCACTGGTTGATGGTTTGAGCTGTTCTTATGGAAATCAATGATAATTTCTTTAGTTTTTTTCCACGTTGAGGCCGAGGTTATGTATTCTCCACCAGGCTACCAGCTGCTCCACTATCTTCCTGTAAAAAGTCTCATCATCATTGCTGATGATATTAACAAGTGTAGCGTAATCAACAAACTTTACTATGTGGTTGTTAACAAACCTGGCGACGCATTCGTGAGTACGCAATGTGAACAACAGGGGACTAAGAATCCCTAAGTGGTCCCATGTTCACTGTAGTAATCAACTTACCAACTAGCCAATCACAAGTCCTGCAAGCAAACAATGAACCAATTATCTAACCAACCTAACAACCAACCTAACAACCAACCAACCAATTATACAATCAACCAACCAACCATCCAACTGACTGATCAACCTATTAACTAGCCAACCAACCAGTTATGCAAGTAAGTAAGCAAGCAATTAATCAACCAACTGGCCAACTAAAACAGTCAACAAACGAATTAACCAGTGAACACAGGTGAGATATCATATCCTTGATAGAGTTAAATATTGCTGAACATGGATGATAATCTTACACAATGGCTCATTTATCCTGAATCAACGTATGTTACCATTTCAATTGGTCAGTGTCCACATCATTTTAATGCACTTCACTTTGACATCTGCAAAAGTGTAAAAATGTTATTTTCAACAAAAATGACAATAGTAAGGTTGTCATAGGAGTATGTAGTAAATAAAGTCGGCAGAAGGGGAATTGTAAATTCTAAAATGGTAATGGTAATGTAATGGTACTAATATTGCGCTTTTCCAGTCTACTAAACCACTATCACAGCATTCACTCTTTCACACAAGCATTCATACAGTGGTGTGGTGACAGCTTGTTACTTATCTGTTTCAATCTATTATCTCAATCAGGTGATTTAAGTAACCATTTCTTGATATTAGTATTGCCTCATAGCAGCAGGATTATATTTAAAATAGGACCACAATGGCTAAAGTTACATAGTGGTTTTTTTTGGCTTTATATTTTTTTATCATGTCGGAATATTGCTCTTTCACAGCATTATTCCATTCAACTAATTATACTTAGCACTCAACTGTCATTGATCCTAAGATTAGTGTATCCAATTAATTGAATACAATAATTTGTATTATAGTCTATCACAGAGCAAAGACGAAAATTAAATCACTTTTATACTGTTATATATTGGGGGCAATGGTGGCTCAGTTTGTAGAGCGGTTGTCCACTTAATCTGAAGGTCGGTGGTTTGTTCCGCGGCCACTGCAGTCAAAGTGTCCTTGAGCAAGATACTGAACCCCAACTGGCTCCCAATGGCTGTTCCATTGGTGTGTGAATGATGGTGTAAATGGTTATCGCTCCTGATGAGCATGTGGCTCCTTTCATGGAAGCCTCTCTCATTACTGTTTGAATGTTTGTGCGAATTCTGTCTTGTGTTGTGAAAGCAATTTGAGTGGTGGAGCTGACTAGAAAAGCGCTATATAAAGTATAGTACATTTACCATAAATGAGAACATAATTGTATTGTATCAAAGTCAAATGAAATATGCTTAAATACATGCTATCGTTCCCACTTCCCATCCAGACTCTGATATTAAAAACATTTCTTTCCACATGTGATTATAAACACGTATGGATTTCCAATATGGCTGCGTAGAAGTCCCCATGTCTCTCCAAGGAGACAGAGACTCGGAGAGAGCCGTCTCTTTTGTCTCCACACTGTACTAAATCAATGTGTCACGATCCAGCAATAGCTTCAATAGTCTCCCCCACTCTGTTTCCAATTTAGTGCTCAATTGGAGACATCATTCTTCAGATGTCTTCACAGGGAGTGGCTGTCAGTGGGGACGTTAGTCTATCAACTGGTCAGTGGACTGTGGATGCGGCGCTGCATTTGTATTATGAGTGCATTCAGTGCCTCTGGGCGCCGTCTAGGTGTTGCATGCTCCTGTTGTTGCCCTTATAGTTTGTGTTTGCTTTCCAGAGGATGACAATTGATTTCTGCTTTTGGGACATGATAAAATACACATCACACTGATTTATTTAGTTTAAATGTATAAGGAGATGTGTACATTTGGAATACCAAGTAAAGGGCTGTAGTGACTCCATTTAAATCTCCATTAATCATTACATAAAAATTAAGGGCCTGTTTACATGATGCTGTCAGAAAAAACGGAGATGTTTTTCTTTGTATTTGAGCAAGTGAAGCAATCATACAAAAATGGTGTGAAATCGCTCCTCATACATACAAATCTGAAAAAAACACCTAAAAGGCTGTAGTTTGTATGTGTGGCAAAGTGGGGAAATGGCAACACATTTTCAGAGAACAAAAACTCTGGCGTTTTCAAAAGATTATGCACTGGAAACTATTTTTAAAAAGTTGTGTTCAGCCCGGAGATGTCATCGTTGTGTAAAAGAAAAGCCATACCACACCAAAAGTTTACAGTTTCATGTGAAAACGGTTGTAGTGTCAGAGAACTTCTGCAGGTGGACCGAACCAGTGTTGTACTGGAAGTCTGAGGTGTACAGGGTGAAGAGGAAAGGAGACAAGAGACAACTGTGTCGCTCCTGTTCTACTCTCCACCACATCAGAGAGAACACGGCCCAGTCGGACAAACTCTGGTCCGTCTGTAAGGTAGTCAGTAATCAAGGGGATCGAAGGTGTTTTGACACCCGTCACAAGTAGCTTGTCACTCAGCAGCGGCTGGATGGTGTTGAACGAACTGGACAAATCTAAGAAAGTGATCTTCAAAGTGCAGTCACTACTATCCAGGTGAAAGTGAGCCCGCCTGCAGCAGGTAGGTGATGGCGTCGTCAACAACAGGAACGGGTTGGTAAGCAGCTATAGAGGTTCAAGTGACGTTTTCAACTGCGAGGTGGGCCAAGACCAGCCTCTCTAGTCATTCAGCAATGTCTGTAGGTGAATACAGACATTTCTGGGATCCACATAGAGCTACGATAAGGTCTTTGTCCAACTATTGTCTGGGTGTGTAACGTTTGGGGAATTCCAATACCGATCGGCTTTTGTGACACAGTTTCTCACAAATCTCTTACTCTGTCGAGAATTTTCCACTTCAGCAAATGAGGCGAATAATCTGTAACTTTCTTAGTCTGGTTTCCAATTCATCATAGAAATGAACCAGATATTACCACAGCCAGCAGGGCCAGGACATAAGTTGTAAATCTGGGGGAGAGAAACGTCCTTTGTCTACTCACTACACTGTAGATGACTTCTTCTCTAGGTCGAAGCTACTCTCACAGCTTGTGGGAACACAGCCCCTCTGATGTATTTATATCTGGTAATGAACCATTTTGCAAATGCATCTGGTTGTGGAGCTTAATTGATAACGGCTGGGATGGTGACCTGTCATTAAAGTGAAATGTTGGTATTTCTGTACTTAAAGTGGCGCTCATAAGACTTTACATGGCGTAATAAGCACATAATGATAATTAGTACAATAAACAGAGTGTACAAAATCTCTAAGACGCTGAATAGTTTATGGGGAAGCTGTTATGGTAATGGTAGAATATTAAATTGAATGAGATTCTCTGATGTTGTCGATGATGTTCTCCCTGATGTGTGATGGAAGTCGATCTTTGCTTCTAATGCTTTTATAATCTACTGGTACGACATTACAGCACACTTAAGATATAATGTTTCTGCAGCTTCTTGTGCTAAGTTACACAAAAATGAAACTGTCAGAGGGATTGCAGATTTCCCCACAGCATCATCATCAGAGTAAGCTGCTGCTGTCGAGGCAGTAGGTGGAATGTCTTTACCTGACAGTCAGGTGGTACTGGTTCTAGTTTATGTGCCTCATTCAATAATTAGAAGCAGTTTAACTAGAAACATTCAAGTTATAGTGTGCTTCTAGTTAAAGAAACTCAATCCATGTGAAAATGTAGCCAGTGTCACTATTAAGTAATTTACTTTAATATGTTCTTTTACTGGAAGAGAGACACTACCCAAAGAAGGTTTATTATACTCGCTTAAGAAAACTCTTAGCCACCGTCGCGCATACTGACTTCAGTTGTCGTCATGGTAACCTGTACACAGCGGTCGGAACATCACATAGGAAAACTATTTTGTTGTTGTTTTGGGTACTGTAGATGTTGGGGTCAATATTGAGTTTAGTTGTTGTTGTCCCAATGTTGATTGATGTTTTATTCTGAGTCATATGACGGTAGGACCCGGAACTTAAGCAAATCTACCACGGCTAATCAACACATCATTAAATGTTTGCATATTATGTCTGTTTTATTCACAAAATGAAGCATTAAAAAAGGCGCTTCCGGGGGAACGTCACTTGTAAGTGTGCTTTCTAATCACTTCCGTTGTCTTGTAGCTTTTGCAGATCTGTTTTTCTTAATGTGTTGTGTTCTGGCTTTTGTAGCGCTCCTGTGTTGTCAAATTGATGAAGATGTTTTCCTTATATGCATGTGTATCCTTAAGTAGCACTCTGTTTGCCCCCATTGACCACCATATTATTCAATTTCATTGAAAAATTTGAGTCGTAAATACACCTGTTTGCAAGTTTATGGACATTGAGAGGAATCTATGGTGGATTTGAGTCCAGAACCTGCCGGTTTTTAGCCAACAGCACGTGCCACCACACCATGATGCTGCCCGGTAAGCGTACTCATGTAAACAAAAATCATCTGTGCAGCATGTGACATTGTGTTCTTTCACTTCAACTTAAACACGAATAGCCTGATTTTGCTTCATTTTGAGGCTGCACAATCAATTTGAATCATCGCAGGTGTATGATGTGTAAAAGGGTAGTCTGTACAAAAGGTTTAAATGAAGTTCCAGATTGCGACCTATATTGCACCTAAGCAGACTCCTCCCAGTCCAATAATGTAGCCTGTAAAACTATGGTTCAAACCTTACATGAAATCAATATTTTTATTTGTTCTGTATTGAGGTAGTATTGATAGTTGCACTGGGAGTCACTTTTAACCTTCGGCCACCAAACACAAACCTGCAGCAGGTCGCATCAAATTGCCACAAGTTAGCAAAAATACTAGTCTTCCTGTAAAATATCCTTTATCTCCTACCAGAGATTCAGTTTTAAAGGAAAAATTTCTGCTTAGCAGGAAATGAAAACAGAATTACAAACAGTAGTTTTGTCAAAATGACAATATTTTTGTAGTCTAAGACCATGTCTGGTTTCCGCCATTATAGCCCTTTAAATGAAAAAGATAGCTGTGATCTTTAAATGACACTTCAGGCTAAACACAATTATGCTGAGGGGGTTTTGTATTCTGGCTGGGTTTTTTTTCAAGGCACTATTTTAGAGATGTGTAATATCACCCATGAATGGGCTGTTGACTGTTGTGTTTTTCTCTCTTTTGGCGGAATTTTCAGCATTTTGCTTACTTGCTTTATGCTAGAGAATGTAATATTTTGTATTTAAAATCCCGTCAGATTGAACAACTTTTTACCTAGGTGATATTTCCTCTTACCATAATTTCAGTCAACTCATGTTTTTATTAGATATTACTATTGTCCATTAAAATTGATTACAGGAGTGGACAGAAATAAAATTTCAAAAAGCTTTCAGACCTCATGATAAGATCATTATAAAGACGTTGAGGAAGAGGAGCTTTTTTGCTAAAAACAACGGATTTATTGACCATTACTTCTTGTCTGACTATGTCCAAATTGGCAAAAATGAATCTACACATATTAATTCACTAAATAGTTAATATTTTAATCATTAGGAGGGGTTTCTTGTGGGAAACAATTTCTTGTGCATAATTTCCAAACCAATTGTCCAATTGTGTCCAATTGTGTGTAAATTTAGCTCATAAAAATTGATATGAGGAAATCTGTCTCGTTTTATTACTTTCTTCCCTTTGCATTTCGGGCTGTTCCCTTTCAGGGTCACCACAGCAGATCTGTTTCGATTCCATAATTACAATAGGTACCCTGCTGGTTAACAGTATCAGTGATCGGTGAGTGGTATTTGTTAAACTGAGCGCCAACAGATCTAGTTTAGAAATTCGTGTTTCACATATTGATTTGGCCAAGGTTTTATAATGCGTGCCCTTCCCTGACTCAACTGTCCCCATTTTTCTGTGTTTGGGAACAGCACTAGTAGTACAGTGATTTAAGTTCCTTTTGCTGCTGGATTATCATTTTTATACTGATCTCAGAATAACTAGTTAAATCTATTTATCTTCATTATTGATCTTATCTGAGAGCATGTTGCTGACTTCTTCAAAATAGTTAGTTTGTATCAATATTGACTGTGTGACATCATTAATGAGTCCGATTTGATTTGAGAAGTTAATCAGGGGAATTGCTTGTACAACACAGAGGATTGGGGGCTTTTCAAAGATATACCCCTTGCTGTTGGGGACAACAGTGTAAGCTTTGTTTTCCTAACCCTACCTCTTAAATAAAGTAAATTCCAAAGTAACACATTCTACACATTGACACCGAAGTGACAGGGCCATGTTACAAATGAGCTCATTGAACTTGTGACTTCCTGTTGAGGCTCCCTGGGTCTCCTGTGATAGTGGAGCCTCAGGGGTGGTTTGGGACTCAGCAGTCATTGTAAGTAGGTTGTGACAATGTGCAGACCGTCTTTTCAGGAGCTATTCTGCAGCGACTGCGTTAGATTGAAAGCAACTCAGTAGGAAACATTGTGGGATGTAACTTTTCATGACATCCTGGGGATTGAGAGAGTTTGACCTCGAATGATCTTGTGTAAGATAAAAACAAGCACTAATAACGCCATCTGACTACTAAAAAGTTTTCAACTTATTCTCCCAATTTCCATTTATAATATATATACTCTTGCATATTTCAGCTTTCAGTCATTTCGTATCAGAGATGGTGGTTAAAGGTTGCGATTTGGACTCAAAGTGTCATGACTTTGTGTTTATTTAGTATTATTTTATTGTGAAGGTTTGTCAATTTGGTCTGTGTTCCTATTTTATTTTGAAAGTATTATGTATGTTGTTGATTTAGTTTTACATTTCCTGTCGTTTGTGTTGCTTTTTTTTAGTGTTTATCTCTTTATTGTTCTTTATTTCCTTAGTCCTTCCTAGTGTAGTTTGTGTTTTTCACTTGGGTTCCTTTTCCCTCCCTGTGTCTGTCCTGTGATTCTGATCTCCTCTTGTGTGAGTGGTCATTATGTTCACCTGTGTTTCCCTTCCAGCTGTGTCTCATTGTCTCGTTAAGTCAGTGTATATAGTCTGTCCTCACTTTTCCTTAGTTGCTGGCTCGTTGTTTGATGTTCCCTGTGTCATCAGTCGTTCCAGCGATTTCCATGCGATTTCCCAGTATTTTCTATGTAAGTTATTTCACTGGGTTTCTTTAGTTAGTTTCTTTTTTTTTTCCATGTTATTTTCCTCGTGCTTAGTTTTGGATCAAATTAAATATTTAATGCACATGCTTTGCCTCCGCTATATCCTGTCTTCACCTGAGTCCAAGCTTCACCCCAACTACAGTTCCTAACACAAAGCACATGTGATTGCACACAGAGACTGGTTTGAGACTGGATTTGGGACACATCTGTCCTGTCCAGCTGCCTCGGCATGCAGAATGAGGATCTGTGTGCCTTGCAGTGGCAGACACATTTTAGTATGCAAAGGAGGAGACTGTCATACTCTTCCAGTTAAGTGAACTGCATTTTATTTGTGATTTTTATGTGTTATTAGTCAATGAGGTGACCGGACCGGAGAGGGGGTTCGGGGGGATTGGAGAAAGACCGAGAGAAGAAAGGGGAAAACACAAAGGGGGTGGGGGGAACAAGGAACATGGTTTGTGTGTGTGTGTTTGTGAGAGTCTGTGAGTGAAAAAGATTGTAACTGGATGTGGATTCAAGATGGAGACGTTATAACCCCATGCTGAACCCCAACGATAGGCAGGGAGGGACCCAAGCCACACCGACCCCATGGCCCTTAAGAGCATGAAGGACCCAGGCGAAACCATACGCAAACCCCAAGGGAAAGCCAAGCCAGGGGCCATAGAGCAAGTTCCCCCGGCAAGAGCAGACGCACAGTGAGAAGCATGTGTGCTTCGTTCATCTCCATATCGATGTTAGTGAGGTCACACAGAAGGCAGAGGGAAGGAAGAAGCTGGGATGTGACTCCTCAGACATGTTGATAGGTCTTCACTATCCTCTGCCAGAATTGATGGACAGCTGCACATATCCACATAGCATGCATTTAACAATCTTTAATGTTTCCCGTGCAATATAAGCAAATGTTTGATTGTGAGTGACCCATTCTGAACATCCTTTGTCCTGTGTAATGCATCCTGCGAAGACTTTTGTACTGTATGAGCTGTAGGTTGGTGCATTTGGTCATTTTAAAGGTATTATAACATAATTGAATCCCGAAAATTTCTGTCTGGTTTGATAGATGAATCTGTCTCCCACGTGGAAGCCTGGAGAGAAACTATACAATCTGTTTTGGCCAGTAATACATATATTTTGGAAAATAATTCGGGGGATTCAGAAGATCTTTTACCCTTGAGGGGAGATTTAGGTCCAATTGGCTTAATCTAAATCTTGCTTGAATAATTCATTTAAGTTGTAGATATTCAAGGAATTTCTTGCTGCTAATTCCATTTCCCTTATTTTGTCACCAGTTCTTGAAATGCTGTGTGGTTTGTTCTTCCATAAAAATTTGGAGATGATAGGGTCTAGTTCATTAAACCAAACAGAAGAGGGTTGAGTCGGAATCAATCAGAAATTCTCATTAAATTTCGGGAGGATCATCATTTCAATTGTAGCGACTCTTCCCATGGGTGATATGGGAAAGGTCCCGCAAAGCATGAGGTCATCCTCTGTCGATTTATTCGAGTCAGGTCTGACAGCCTGGAAGAAATATAAATACCTAAATATCTGATGTTTCCTGACTGTACTCTGAAAATTGATTGGTAGTAAAGTGGATTTGGTCCAATTAATAGTCTGAGATGGATGAGAATATGTCTATAAGTGTTGTTGTTTCAGAAATAGAAGTTTGTGAGTTTTGTTTGATAAATAGTACATATTTAGGCAATATCAGCATAAAGGCTTATCTTCTGATTGCTCTTTGAATCCCTTTATTTTTATTTTGCCAGATGCAGCTGCTAATGGTTCAATAAATATGACAAAAAGTGTAGGAGAGAGTGGACATCTTCGCCTGGTCCCCCTTTTAATATTAAAGCTCGGAGAGATTTCATAATTTTTCCTCACAGAGGCAGTGAGCGAGCGAAACAATATTCTGATCCAGGATATAACGGAATTTCCAAATCCAAATTTATGTAGTGCGGCAAAGGGAAATTTCCGATTAATCCTATCGAATACTTTTTCTGCATCTAATGAGATGATTGTAGTTTCCAGAATTGTGAATAGTGGATAAGTCTATCAGACTGAGTGTTCTGCAGGTGCTGTTACTGGAGTGTCTGCCTTTAATAAAGCTAAGCTAGCTAAGGCTTTGCAAATAATTTTTAGTTCTTCCTTAATAATAATAATTGATATTGGGCGGTAACTAGCAGGGAGTGCATGATATACATCTGGTTTAAGGAGGAAGCAGATGTTAGCTGAGTTCATGTTTAGAGGGAATAAACCACTTTCCTTTTTTTTTTTGAAAGACACTTAAATTTATTATTATTAATATAGAGCAAGGCATACATTTGCCTTCCAGAATATAGAAAAACACAGCCCTCTCAAGGCAAGAGAGCAGGTTACATACAATTGAATTGCATAGATTTATTGTATACAATTATGCTTCAGCTGGATTAAAATCCAATTTACTGCCAGTTGGATTTTAAAATGGGTAAATTTCAACAAGTTCTGTAAAGATGGCACCAGGTTTTGAAAAACCTTTCCTGGGAATTGTTCCACTTGTAGCTCAGTTTCTCCAATGGAATCATTATGAGTACTTCCTTGACCAAAAGTTCAAATGAAGGTAGATCAGATGACTTCCAGTGCGCAGAATTTACCTCAGTGACATCAGCGTTACAAATTCCATGGAATTTCCTGGAGAACAGAAATTCTTGACCAAACATTAATGGCTGACACTGGATTCTAATTACTTTCTATGACTGTTGAGTCTAACTGCCTTTAATATGAAGAAAATATAGTTTTACTCCTGGTTTAACATTTCCTGCCTCAGGGTGTTCGACCCACTCAGTCATTCACTTTTGTCTACAGGATGTTCAGTTCTGACTCACTCTCATTTGTTAAACATTAGTTTAGAGTCATTCATTGCGCATCTTCCTCTTGGTAGTGAGTGCATGCACATCTGTCATTCAGCCTATTTTGCTCCTTGTTGGAATTTTACAGTGCGCACATTTCATATCACGTTCCCACAGCAGTTTATATTGAAAATAGTTTTCATAGTAATGTATGTAGGAATAACATACCGAACTTTTGAGTTTTTTAACACTGATACTTTTTTTTTTACAGAGGGTGTTCTTAAATGTAACCCTAATATTGAGCAAAAACACATCTTATAAAAGTGAATAAAATAAAACATCTAGAGTCTACATAATTTAAAGTGTTGGCATCAGTATTGGTTGTGTTCCTCTAATCTGCTGAATGTTCTTCAACAATGCAACCTCTGACCTCCTGCAGCCCAAAGAGCGAGTAACCATGCTTGTTCTGCTCATTGAAATGAAAGTGCAGCAGTATTAAGTCGGTGTATGAGCCTAGAGGCAGAGCAGCGAGGGGCTACAGAGGAGCCATTAGGCAGTGATAGGGGCAAGATGGGGTCACCGACCTTAATAAGCTTCACTCAAAGCTGCAATCACAGCAAGTCCTGCACTAAAATATCCAACAGTGTGTGACCTAAGGCCCATTTCATACCACCAGAACCGACTCTTTTACATGGAAATGAATTGTATTCATGTCCGAGGAGAAATGTAATATAATGTAAAACCCCATGTAAAACTTCACGCTTGTCGCAAATTTTAGCAAGTAAAGCCCTTTAAATAAATTATATTTGGTGGTGGAGACGTGTAGCAATGGCATCTCAATAACGTAATGACGTAACCTCTTTAACACTGTAAAAGCTGAAGTCTGTTTTTAGGAATTTAGAGTAATGGACTTTCAAAATAAAACAATAATTGGTTGGAACACAAATCCCAGATTTGTGACAGTAAACCTTCATGGAAAAATGGGAGAATTGATACAAAATAAGGCAAAAAATAACTGAGACAAAGTTTTGACAAGGCAAGGGTGGACTTTAAAGTCATGCAGTAGTTGATCATTGTGTCAAACGCCTAAAATAAAAAGAAAATAAGCAAGAATCATGGGCATTTGGTTAGACCTGACATGTATTTGTCCGCATCCCCTTTGTTAGCAAAATCTTGCATATGACTATAGAGTTGGATTTATTTGTCCGGTCTGCAAATTTGGGTAATTTATTTGACTGATGTTTGAGGAACTTACTGTACATGGTGTTTGATTGTGCTGTGGCGCTACAGATCCGAGGATCAGTCCATGGTGTTGAAGCGTACAGAACGTATTCTCACCGTTACAATTTCCTGATAGTTTCATCTTGAAAATAATAAGTTCTTATAATCATCACAGACAGATGTTCAACTATTTTAAATGCAAAGCAGGGTGTTGGTTTGAACCGCTTTGTCGAATCCCAGACTCCGTTCCTCCTCGGGTTCTTAAATATCTTTTTGAGTTATTTTCTAGTTGATTTGTCTCTGTCTTAGTTTTTTAAATGGATCTGATTTTTTTTTCATATTCTTCTGATTTTCTTCAGTTTCAGATGGCATCACTGGGTTTTGTTATTAAGATTGCATTACTGAAACTCTGAATTGTACCCCTGCCTCCTGAGTCATCTGAATTTCGGTACTTTTTGAACTGCACACAATATCATGGTTTTAACCCTTTTTTTCTTCTTCATGGACTATGTATCAAGGATTTTGAAATTGGTTTTACTCCTAATTGCATCTGCATTTCCTTCGAGTTGTGTCTGCATGTGCATCTTGAATGTCAATGGACCAATGAAATACAAGCTGTAAATATTGGTACAAAGATGTCTGAAGTGATGCGTTAAAATAAGGAGGCCTACTAAAGTTTGCCTCCTTCAGAGTATTACCATGATGTCGCAACATTAGCATGCATTTATGATAATGCCAAATTGAATTGCTATAATTGAGTTTAAAGTCATCAGCCCCCACCACCAGTATCCGTACTCCAGGGTATGCTGCTCAGGGCAGATACCCAATCCCAACCACTCTGAATATTCTAAGCACCAACAACTTTATAATGGACTAAATATCAAATATTATGTGTTTTTATAAACATTCTTCTTTTCTTCATTCGAACATCTCTCCTGATGAGGAAATATAAATTATATAACCTGCAACAAAAGAAAGTTCTCTACCATCTGTGCCATTCACAGGCACTTTGTGAGCGTGTCCTATCAATGGTACAACCTTGTGCTACTGTGAATGAGAGCCAGGTGCTTGGGCAAAGCTAATCAGCAGCAAGATGCTTCCCTTCTCCACAAATGACTGCCACACACTTCTTCAGAAGATAGCAGTGCTGGAAAAGCAAAAATTCACCGGCTTGAATTGAATGTTGAGGTGAATGGACTATGCTGGAATGAAATCATTCTACCACCGACCCAAAACAGTGAACAGGATGGGCCGGACCCAAGAGCAAATACTCAGAATCAGGAAACATTTGAATGCAATTTATTGAGTCACTGCTGGCAAAAAGAACTTCTTAGACTATAAGATTGGAATTAGTGGCTGGGCTGGACAGCAGAAAGGACTGAAAAGGAAGGCAAGTCAAAACTTGTCTCTGAGTCACGAAAAGAAAAAACAGATAAGTAGAAGTCCCAATCGGCAATATGACATTCTAAATACCTGTAAATTAAGACGTTTAAAGGTCGACATATGAAGGTCGACATATGATCTGCCAACGGGGGGAGGTAGCAACCAATGTTCTATACTGCAAGAATTGGTGGTGCACTCACTGCAAAAGTTACACAGAACAGAGAGGAAGAGAGAGAAAAAAAGGGCCCCTCATGAGGAGGGCACCATAATAGTTTTAGCATACTCTGTATCTTAAATCCTTAGCCTGGCTGCCGCCCACCATCACGGTTTCTGTCCTCGGATATAAGTCAATGCGGATAAAGTTGCTACAATTACCAATAAATTACAGTGGAAGAAAGTTTAAATTAACTTCCAACAGACAACGTTATTGTCGTATTGATTTTATAATTCTATAATAAATATACAATATTACTGAGCAAAGGTTATCATATCCATCATATTAGAGGTGAATGTCACTAACTTTCTCATATCATTTTTATTATCAGCGGAGTTTATTGACAATCCGATATTTAATCTTACTCTCGCCGACTTCCCTTGACATGCTCGCAAAAATAACTGTGGTGACATACCGGCTCGGCAGACTACT
This sequence comes from Lophius americanus, assembly GCA_037951165.1. Taxonomy (NCBI): domain Eukaryota; kingdom Metazoa; phylum Chordata; class Actinopteri; order Lophiiformes; family Lophiidae; genus Lophius; species Lophius americanus. Next base: position 8,184,424 of record JBBDHG010000015.1, on the reverse strand, counting down.
TTAGGGAAGGTCTGATAATAACTTCCACTTTTATAATTATTATTTGATTTCTTGAATTCGATATGATCACACTAAACTCTCCTTTGCTGAGTTTCTCTTCGACCAGGTAACCAGTCTAGTCATGTGGTTTACTATCACACACAGACACACGCACACAACCGTGGGATTTCTGTGCAGGTGCTTCAATTTGCATTTCTATCCGAGAGTGATGCTTTCCTCGTGCTGCTTGGGATCCTTTATCTGAATTCAAAGGAATTGTCTTTAAATCCCTGCACAGCAATATGAAGCATCCTTGCGGCAAAGCGCCATTGGCACTATTTGTGTTAATCTAGCTGGTGCCATTAAGCAGCCTTAGTCAAACCAATCTTTTTCTTGTGTTACAAACACTCTTATTTCGTTTTACAGCCTCTCAAGGCTAATACTCGACACCTGTAAACCATTATAGCCATCAGAGTGTAAATTATTTGTTAAATACATTTTTGAAAGGAGTTCCTCACGACATTAAGTTGTAACTGATTGGTCCATGACCTGTGTATTTAGTACATTTGCCGACAGTAGGATCTTTTATTTCTATAATATCTTCTTTTTTTTTAACCAAGTGATGGCTGATATCTAAAATTTTAAATTATTTATATGACGTTCGTACTTCGAGAGCTCAGTTAACCGGAATCAGATTCCTTGTATGCCTATACATGGCCATTAAAGCTGATTCTGATTGTGATCTAGGGTTCTTGTCAGGAGAAACCTGAATATAGCAATATAAATGCACATAGATTCATTAGGTATAAGAAACCATTAATACTAGCACAATCTTAAATAAAGCAGTCCAAATAAATGTTTGAATAACCCACTATGACATCTTAATTTTAAATCCCCTTTATTTATGTGAAATGGGTTGGTAGTTATCTGCAGTGGACCATTTTGAAACCTCTCTCAGTTCAGAGAGAATTTTTAATCGGTACAACAGCAGTTTTAAGATGACATCAGCCAGCAGGGACAGCACTCAGGAGCTTTGAGCTTGGTAGGAGCGGCCCACCACTGACGATCCAGCAACCTGAGATGTTGTCCATGGAGGTTGGATCCCTCTTGATTATCTCATCTCCAAGCAGAGGCTGCATCAATATTTGAAAAAGTTGCAGCATGGGATTTCTTAATTTTTTTCAAACATTAGCACTCTGGGAAACCGGTGATGACCAGGGATGATCGGATGGCAAAGGAGGAATATCAGTGACACTGAAGCTAACATACAGGAGAAGACTGGTGTGGGTAATGGGGGATAGCAAGCCCTTTTGCAACACTCGCAAGGCAGCACCAAGCAAGATGCAGAAACGAAAAAGAGCAATACCCCCTGATTAATCCCAGAAGGGTGGAGGATGCTGTCCAGCTCACTTCTCAATGATTTCAAGATTCTCTTAAGTTTCAGAACCATGGGCTGGACAGGCCCGTAAATAAGGCCAGACCCCGCCGCTCTCTGGGCCATGGAATGAGCCCTTTGTGTGCTGTCTCTCGTCTCCGGGGAAGACACAGGACCGGGCTGAGCTGCAGGGAACCCATCGGTTCACTTCTCAATGGTTTCAGGAGTTGGTTCTTCAAGCTTACCTTATTATATTCTACACAAGCCAACCCACCGCTGTTTCCAGGCTTTCACTTTCATTATGCCGCAAGGTTTCGATATGGAGCTATATTTGTGCCTCGATCCTGGTAACGCAGGCAGTTTGAAATTCTAGAACGCATGTGAGTTTGTTGTTGCACGCACAGAAAAATTCTTGCTGTGTGGTAAGAATGAGCAGCAGCACAATCAATAGCGCTTTCCCATTAATAAACGTATCCCCCGCACCATCACAACAACCGATATTTGGCACAATTCTAAAATTATTTGCATTATTTTTTTACGTTATAATTTCTTTATAACGTAAAAAAATTTAGTCGTCTTTTTAGTAGTCTCAGTTTTTTGGTTTTCCATTTTCCATGACAATATGTGGTTATTTGGAGTTTTCGGGGATCGTCATTAACCAAATAATTTTTTTCAGTTCTTCAGTTGCTATAAGGTCAGTTTGTAAGCAATCTGGAATATTAGATATTGGGGTTGAAATTTCCATGTTTTTGGGGCTTAAAATTGTTAATTTTCGTATTTTGTGAAACTGTATACGGCTAACTGTAAATGCTATCTTAAGCCATCAACTTTTTCCAGATTTACTTATTTAAACTAGTATAATGAGCAACAAGTCTGCTCCTGTTAATGTCTGAACTGATGCAGCTGTAATATTTAATAAATCCTCACAGGCTGCAGTGATGCATGTATTTATTATAACTCAGGGAGTGTTTATCCAATAGGCCACAGAGACGGGTTAACCAGCCTTCATTTCTCTCTTTGTCCCGTGGCATTTCAATATTGATAATTTACGTGGAAAAGTCATCGTTCTCAGATTAGCAGTGCAAAGAGTAATCACAATTTGTGGCCTTAAAAGGGCGGCCCATCAGGCCACTTGAGGTGAAAGAATTAAGAAAAATGTCTAGAAGCCATGAAAATATGAACACTGGGATTTCTCTCTGAGACAGGAAGCATAGGTTTATGAACCAGAGGCAAGCTAGGGCTCGTTAATTAAAATCAATAATTTCACACGAGACATTCATTATTCTTCATTTATATATTTATATTTATGTCCCCGCTAATGGGGGCACATAGGGTTAGCTTTGCCAGTACGTACATAACAGTTAATGGCTCATTTACGCCCAACATTAAGGATACACCGTCCTTCTTCTGTTTACATTTCCTAAGTATGAGTTCACATCTTCTTTGGAATTCGGTTTCATCTTCCAATGAAACCGACTAAAATTGAGCATTACGACTTGAAATCATTGGAGACAGTGTCGCCAGCATTCCATGAAGAGACAAACACTACACATCAGAATTGGACTAAGAAGAAAAATGTAGACAGAAAATGGAATAAAGTCATAAAGACATCAAACACCTTAATCCACATGACAAAGACATCAGACAACCAAGTTACAACATGAGAAGACATGAAATGCATCATATCCAGGTCAAAATGATCAAAGTCATCAAGTTACATGTCGAAAAGACATCAAAGTCCTTGCGCCACATGTCAAAGACAATAAATACATCAAGTTACATGTCTGAAGGACATCGAAGATATCAAAACTCATCGAAGTGATCAAAGCCATCAAAACACATGTCACAAAGACATCAAAGATACTAATTTACATTTCAAATACATTAAAGCCCGCAGGTAACATGCCATTAAGACATCAAACCATATGTCAGTCAAACCTAGACATTAAGTGATGTGAATCAAAAATATCAAAGCTATCAAGTCACATGCCACAAACAAATGTCTGCTTTTACCACTAGACAGTTGCTGTAGCTCCATTGTACGTCGTCCAATCAGCCCTAAACTTCAAATGTTTTTCTTTTTCTATTGTAGTCACTTCAATACTATTACAACAGATATTTATTATACTACTATATGCCTAAACAGTCCAGGTTCATCCATTGAAACGGTCCAGGGTAATCCGGGGAAACATTCCAGGAACAGACAGCATTTATCTCTGTATGAATACAGGGATATGATCAACCAGATTTCTCTGCGCTTCAAGTAAATACCATCCCAAAAACCATCCAAACCAGTATAAGCCTCCTGACCGGGATACTGGTCCGCAAAGAAACATAATAATTTAAAGAGTAGTTTTTCTACAGGTATTCAATTCCACCATTGTCAGTTCCTGTTGTTTCGACTGCACCAAGTTTTCATTGAAACACACTACACGCCACTCAGAGAATTCAGTCTGTTCCACACTTCAGTCCGCCGCCGTGTAGAGAGCAATAAATCATCTCCAACTCCTCTTAGAAGGCTCCAGACACTTTAATCATCCCGTATTCTTGTGTGTTTAGCCATAATAATTTGGCTCTATCATGCAAGGACAGTCCTGTATGTGATTTATGTGTGAGTGTGAGCGAGTGCAAGAGCGGGGGGAAGGCAAGCCGGGACACAGCAACACTGCTGCTGATGTTTTGGCTTGTTTTTCTCTTCAAGCAATCTTTCATCCTGGTGTCTGTGTTATATCTGTTCATTTTCTCCAGATATAACAGATGGAGCCCGTTTTCCTAATACAACGTAATACCTTGTAAAATTTACTCCTCAAATCTGACGGCTTTGCGTCCCAATTGCAAATTCAAAAAATCCAGCAGTTTCATCCTGGAAAACAACAGACTTAAATGGACTTCGAAGAAAGAATGAAATCAGTGACCCAAACTACTTTCAAATGTTACGAAATTTAGTTTTTCATTTTCCGCCGAAACAGTCAATCTAAAATCAAAACTAATCAGCCATAACAATTTAACCACCTACACAATATTGCCGCCAAAACAACTCTTACCTCACTACAAATCCTCTGATGGTGTGCAGTGGTGTCTGGGACCAAGACTTTAGCAGAAAATCCTTTATCATGTTAAAGTTTAATTTAGTGCTTCTGATTGCATATTCAAAAATCCCATCCTTGAGATTGTATAAAACAAGTAATATTGATTATTGGTAGTATGGATGCAATTTGAGATGTGACATTAAATTGTAATTTTTTCTATCAATTAACAACTGATAATGAGAAATGAACAGTGAAATTTTGGCAGTTTTACGGAATGTAAGGGTGCAGCGACAAGTGTGGGGTCCAAATCGCTTTCTAATATGAGGCTTCAAACTTCAAAAAGCCCAGAGGTGATGTCTCAACCCCTCAGTAACTGAGAGAAAGGGAGGAAGAGGGGGGTGGATACCGGGATTGAAGAGCCAACACAGAAATGTCATATTTGCATATCTCAAAAATACATCACAGGACAGCCATAAAGAGGGCTGTGAACACAGTTTTGCATATTGAGAGAAATTTCCATAGCTTCTCACAGAGCGCTGTTTATGTGCAATTATAAGAGGAAGATAAAGCTTTCACTGGAGGGGAAGGACACACATCACCCCCCACTGGTAAAAGCTAAAAGCTGGAATACAAGAGGATAATTTATTTTCATGAAATGACACCCACAGAGATACACCAGTTCCTGATGAGGCCTATATGCAGTTTGTAAGGCCTGATGTTGGACACCAGGCAGACATAAAAACCTTTGGAAGCTGCCAATATATTTCTTCTGGGTGAATTCGATATGAAATGTGCTGCTTGGATTAAAACTTCCCATGTTGCCAGCAGGACCAAGTGAGCTGGATTAGTGTCCATCAGCGGCCTCTTGTAATCAGCGCCACTCAGGCCTAACCTCTCATTAGTAGAAGTGAGTTAATGAAGAAGTCAGTCGGTTATGTTTACGTCCTTTTGAGTCCTTTCAACCCATCTGGTTCATCAGACATGGTCAAAATCTCAATTACATGAAACTCACACTGTAATTTCTTCCATCACCCACGTCCACACTCCTCTTTGAACAATAGAACCATCTTGCTTTGTTTGATTAAAATAGATTAATTACCCTGCGGCAAAGCTGTTGTTTGCGGTTCATGTGCCAGCAGCAACCAATCATTTGGCAGATGGAAGAGCCTGGTTGGCCGTCCATCCTGTCTCACCTGGCTGATTATTACTGTACTAAACTTAAACCTTGTTGGACAGTGCTGCCTGATGATGCTGGGAAACAGAATGCTAAAATAAAAATAGCATCTGAAGTTGAGGGCCAAGTATTAGAAAATCTGATGATGATACACATGAAATCAGTTGTGAAGCTTTAAAGAGACTACAGTGTTGTTTTTTTCAAACCATTTCATTGAAATGACATGTATGAAAGATACTATAATGTCTCGTCTCTCAGCCGGCGCGCCATCTGGTGCCTTCATCAATTCCAAACAACTAAGACAAGTAGAGGTTAGCAGTGAAGGTAGCTGAATACAGCTGAGATGGCAATAAAGGCCAGTGGAGAGGGTAGCCGAGGCGAGCAGAGATGGAAGTAGAGGCCAGCAGTGAAAGTAGTAGAGCTCAGCAGCGATGGTATTAGAGGCAAGCAGAAAGGATAGTATAGAGCTTGAACTGTCCTCTCTGCTTGCCACTAATTTTTGAGGCAAGTAGCATATATTATACTATACTATCCGCCTATACGATAGGCGGATAGTATAGTATAGGCTGTGTAGTGTTAGCCTGTGTAGATGGTTGTGTCGAAAAGTCAACACAACCATCTTGAGCATGTGATGAAAAAGTGTGCAAAAGTGTCGTACAAAGATTATCCACTACTGGAGACACGGGTAGATATCAAAAAAGTCAATAAGTAATCGCACATTAGAAAAAATAATTCATAACATATCCCTCTCATCATTTTCATCCAAAATACAGTATTTCTGTGAACTGAGCTTTTGGAGCAAACTTACAGGAAGAACTAGCAGAGGCCATAGATCAGAGGCTCTGTAACTGTAAGATGCCGGTTCATCACAGGGTCATTGCATAGAGACGGCAACTCACTCACATTTTTTGAACTGTTTGAGGAAGTTGTAGTCCCTGGAGGGGGCCCATGCAAACAAGGAGAGAACATGCAAACTCCAACCAAAAACTCACTAAGAACATTTTTCAAAAACTGCTTCAAATGAAATCCCTTCCAAATAATGTCTGTTTACTCAAATGCAATACCCAGCAAAAAACAAAGGATGAAAGGAAGGAGCAATACAACAGGTTTCACAGCTGGAGAAAACCGCATTTACTTCAACTCAGCTTTGTTCAGACAGTAATTTAATGCAAACATGCGGTCCACAGGGCTTCAGAGTAACAGTAGAACAATACAGAGAGAATAATTAAGAGGAACACACATATACGAGATTATTTCTTCTCAAATTGCTCCTCACTGAACTACGATGTTGTGCAAAAAGTAATACCAAGTCAGTCAGAGATAGAGCAGGACGTATGATAACATCACCGTAAGAGGAACAAAGAATATTTAGTGGTGGGGTATGCGGGCTCTGAGCGCCCTCTAGATTAGATTTTTACTTTTGCGGACCTCTTTAGGATGATTTTGCAGCATTTGCAGTGATTTTGGAGTGTTCTATTCATATTTTGGCCTGTTGTGCTACACTAAAAAAGACAACCTTTGAATGAACTTTAAAACAAGGAAAGTACTAACACATGAATAAATGGGTTTCTTTCAATATTATGAATAGAATATATATTTGTCTAAATGAATATACTTAGGTTGGGTCAATTCTATTAATAAGGGTTGATTCAACTAAGAATTGGTCCAACTTTATTCAATAGGTTTAGCTCAATTATTTATTTAGTTTTCGACATCTTGCATTAACGCCTCTTTAATAAAGAAGAAATGGGTTTGTCTTGTTTTGGGTTAAGAGTAGGTTTAAAACTGTTGGACGCTGGTCTTTAGTTACACTTTAAAATATAATAACCCTACTTTACTTAGAAAAAAATGAGAAAAATTGTCAAGTAAGACTATATTGATAAATTTAAGTTGTTAAAGTTAGATGCAATTTCTTCAGTTTTAAAAACTTAACTTAATAGAATTGATTTCAAGACTTTTTTATAAAGTAAAGCCAACAATTTAGAGTGTTTCATGAGGCACTAAGCTTCACTCTCCTCTTTTTATCTACACATCTATGTCTCATTAATTATAGCATGTTGTTAACTCCGTGTTCTCCAAACAGTAAAATGTAATAAGTTGGTTTTACTTAAAAAAGAAAAAAAATTCTTTTAAAATGCAGATTTCAAACTGGAAATGCATTTTTTCCAGTGTCAGCAAATACAATTGAATGATCAACTCAACTATTATTTTGAGGTAATTTGAACCCTGACTTTTTAAGCAAAGCCAGTTTATTACATTGTACTGTACACAGATCATGGTTGAACTTACTGCTGTGAATTTAGTTGATGCCCACATGAAGACCACATCATGGTTAGTTTTATTTTCTTTATGCAGACGTTCATGTGATCAGCTTACCAAATGAGCATTACCTGCTGGGAAAAACATTCTTCTAATCATCATTGTTTCCCACTTGAGAAAGGATTAACATTTTCTATAATCTATACATATTCCAGTTCTGTGCGGTTGGTCGCAAAATCGTGAGCTGTGGACCAGAGCTATTAATTCCCTGCCAGTTTTTAAACAGCGCCTTTCACATGGTGACCTGTGCTCGCTTTCAATGAAGCTTTTGAGGGGAATACAAATAAAGTTTTATACAGTCGAATAAACAAATGTCTAGTTTAAGTGAGAGGCCTTTTACAGGGGGTCCAGTGCCCTTTCTTTTTTACAATTTTCTCCGTTTTTGAAATGTCAGCTCTCCTCTGCACGCTGTTTATCTTCAATCTAATTCCTGTCACAGAGAGAGAGGCGAAGGAAGACAGACGGGTTACGAGCTGCTCTTTTTTTTTATAGAGCATTTATGGAGGGTTTGCCCTTATTGGGGGTTTGAACAATGTTCTGGTAGCACTTTGTCATTTCTCACTCTGTGACTTTAAGGGGCTTATGACGGATGGTTTGCCACCTTACGTCTCTTCTGCATTAAATTGGGAATGAGAGCACTGAAAGTAGGCATGTAATGCACAAATAACCAGCAGCCATTTTATAATAAATGCATTGCCTTTTCAGACATTTGGTTGAACTTCAAATGGAGCCTTCGGTTTCCGATTTAGCAAATGCCTGTCCTCCGCCATATAGACACATATGCAAAATGCTCTCTACTCACTCTAGCACCAAACAGTGTTTGTGGTAATGGGAGGGGAAAAGAGCCGAACTCATGAAGCGTGCACACATAAATGGGAAATTTAGGCCTTTCTTTGCGACCATAGATGCGATGCAGCTCTAAAACAATCAATATTATGAAGCTTTGCAGAATGCACTTTCAACCCAAAACTGATGTTGGAAAGAGGTTTTTGTATCCGTGTGTTCATAAGCAAGATGTCTTAAAAAGTTAGAAAAAGATTTGGCTGATATGTGGTGGGCAAGGCTTTCGGTGCAAAGATCACTGCATTCACGTTTGGTTGGAAGCCAGATCTGGGACGTTTGCCATCACAAAACTGTTTCATTTAAGAAATATTCTCCAAGCACTACATTTGTAAGAAAGTTTTCCTCTCTGAATAAAATATGGAATGTTTTGTTGGCAGATGTAATAATGTTGAGTGCACACTACGGCTTTCAGCAAAAACACTGCAGTTCAGCCAAAACAAATTACATGGACGTATTTTTCCCAATCGAGCCTGTCTAAATGACTGCTCCAAAGTGGGACACCACCAAGTCCGGAAACTTCATTCAATGTCAGTGCTGTAAGAGGAACTCAGGAACACGATACACAAAAGAAACAAAGGATTCATCCTGAGCTACAGGCGAGAGTAGCTCTGGTGTGATTACTAGAAAAAAATCAACAGGTGGAGACAGCCGCAGAAAAGAGTATGTCCTCAAACTAAACTGTATTTATAGAACACACAAATGCATTTATGTCGCCCAAAGTTCTTAACAGAGTAAGACACTGTTTTTGCTTTGTATTTGGAAAAGTTCCACAAAAAGGATTTAAAACAGTGTAGTGTACACGCCAGACCATTAGATTGCAGTGCAATTTACCAATCCATCATAAAGTACTTAACAATCACCTCCAAAATGTTGCGGTGGATGGCCGCTTCGTGCAGTAGAATGGTGTTTTGTCTTGTTTTGTTGGTCAAATCTTCGTTTTATCATAATAGCAGGAGCTTTTCCTCCTCCTCATCCGAGGAGAGATAAACATTCTGGAGGACTTTGCACAACACTGGAAATTTTTTATGTGCACTCACTGTGCAATAAAATGGATAGCCCCAGCTATGAATGGGAGAAACAGAGACTTTTCTTCATCTTCTTTCTTATGCTTCATGGAAACTGGCTGTGTGCACCCGACTCTGCTCTGTGGCTGGCAGGCTTCCAACTCTTAAGAGCGGACCACCACACAGGCAAGGCAAAAGGGGGCGGAATGTGTTTTAGGCAAACAATGATGCAACAATGTGAAAATTATTCAGCAGCACCGCTCTCCTGATTTAAAAAAAACTTTCTTCATTAACATCAACATTCATTCTGGTTGATCACTGGTCTTTTCACCATAATGGTTTAATGGACACAGGGAGAACAAGCAAACTCCACACCAGAAAGGCCGGCAAAGGTTGATTCAAGCCCGGAACTTTCTTGCAGTGGAGCAGCAGCGAAATTCACTGTGCCATTTTATCTCAAAAGAAATGAGCATCTGGCTCAAGGTGCCGTGGTGGACAGACACCATGTTTCACAACCGGGGTACCCTTACATAGGCTGTAAAACGTTGACAATGAAATCTGAACTTTACTCGTTCCTCACGCCCATCAGGGAGGCTTGGCTGACCATGGCCCTGTCGCTCTACTGCCTAATGTATGACACCCACTGACAGGTGCCATTGTAACAAGATAATAAATGTTTTTCACCTCCCCTGTCAGTGGTTATAATGATAAGGCTGATTGGTGCATAAATTATCATAATTAAGTTAATCTAAAATCTACCTGATATAGCAAATCTCTTTGAAACATTGCCCCGTTCCTAACCCAAGAGCCTGTAGACGTGTCTGGTCTCCTTTGAATAATGTAGATGAGGAATATTGTACAGCAACATGTGAACAAGGACCGGATGCATATATATCTGTCTCAACAGTCTCCATTAGTCTGTGGAAACTAGCTCTGATTGCTACAGTTTATTGGGCATCAGCAGGCTGCGTCGTGGATGCAACGTGACTAGTCGAGCTATGAAGAACGCTGCCTGCTGGCTGATTGATACACGTTATCAATTTTAGATGGAAGGAAATTGTTGTTGTCCATCTAATTTGCACCCACTGATCCCTCTGAAGGCTGGAGGGGAAGAGGGGGGGAGTGAGGAACAGAGAGAAATGGTTGGTGTCCGCACGATGGCTGCAGGTGGAAGTCATTACCCACACCCGGCTCTATCTCCGCGCAGCGACAATGTCTGCAACAGCTCAACTCACATGCAGTAAAACAGACTATAAGTTGGACTGTATGACAGTTCAACATTCACTTTTATTGTCTCCCCATGAAATGTATTTAGGTGTCTTTTTGCAGACACCAGACCAGATTTCTGTTGAAGTGACATTTTAGATTCCAGGTCAACCAAATAAGCTTTTAAACTAAATATGTAATGATAGCTCAGAGCTGTATTTGTGATTGGAGGACTGCTCCAAATGGTCAAATTTCAGGTTGGAGACTGGGAGAGGATCAGGAAATGACACGCACCATAAAGAGTAAACCACTTTATTATTTATGTGTGTATCCATACTATTCACATGTCAGTTAGGGCTGTGCGATACTGCAAAATTTGGTATTGATCCAATACCAAGTAAATACAGGGCCAGTGTTGCCGGTACCGATACCAATACCGAGACTTTTTACTGCTTTCCCTCCTTTCGTTTGCTCTGCAGCTCAGAGTTCTGGTTGGGGTGTGTTTTAATATGCTTATGTAAATTTGTGGTGTTGCCACAGTAACTAATATCTTTCCTGCAAACATTGCAGGTTGCAGTGGTTTGGTTTGTAACTGTAAAAAAGCTCCAAACGACGCTCCTTTGGTGCTCTGCGATCATGCAGCCACAGGCAGTGAGTGAGTGAGTGGGTGTAGCAGTGGAGGCCGGGGAGCGGAGGAAAGGGGAGGGGCTAATTGAGAGAGAAGAGCGGCGTTGTACGGCCAGTCGGTCACTCTGTAAATGCCCGGAGTTCTACAGAAGATAGACTGAAACTTAAGAATCGATCTCATCACACAAGTATCGATCAATACCTAATACCAACGTTAGTATCGATACTATCGATATTTAAATCGATCCGCCCACCCCTTATGTCAGTAGATTCACACACATTCAGCAATAACTCAGACATTAATGGAGAAATCCGCATGCATTTTTCCGAAACCTTGGGTGCTATTGTGACTCGTTCCTTTGGTGTTTTATCCTAGAGAGGAACAGGAAATGACAGAATAATTGCCGTTTAAGAGAAGGCTCAGAGAAAGGTTTAGGCCCTTGATGGAGTTGTGCGCTCTCTAAATGCTTTTTCTGGTTTTTTATTGTTTTGATCTCGGTTCAACCTGAAATCCAGTTTCACATCTTGCATAAGAACATCGTTGACATCTGTGTAGTAATTCTTGTTCAAACTTCTTTTTGGATATGGATTTAACTACAGCTGCGAGTGAGTCAATCAGCATAACGTTATGAAACATTTAATTAAAGAGATGTTCCATCATTGCGTTATGAGACATCGCAACAATAATCAGTAGGTTACTAAGACGTTATATGCTCGATGGTTGACTTTATTTGAGTAACAGTCACTGTAGATCGACACCTCCGACATGAGCTGATATAGATACGAACATTTTTAAATGTAAAGCCTTAAAATAATTAGATTATGATGAGAATTAACAAGCTTCTCCAGTTTGCATCCTCATTCCTGCTGGAGCTCAGCACTAGTTCCTTCAATTACATGTTTTACGTTTTAATTTTTCCTGATACGACCCAATAGTTGGCTGTGGCCAACTATTCAGATCCTTTCGCTGAGTGGAAGTACTAATACTACACCCTGAGAATACTCTACAACAAGTAAAAAGCCCTTAATTCAAAATCCTATTCAAGTAATAATCCGATGTATTATGAGCAAAATGTAGCAAAAGTAAAAGTAGTCATTATGCCTGTTGTCAGCATTTTAACATTTACAGAAAATGCATGATACTTTGAGAAAGCTGTGGGACATCGAGTCCCATAGCTTACCAGGTCAGCTCTCAGCACCTGTAGGGGTGTGTCTCAGGCAGGTAGGGGTTCTCGAGGTGGGACGGACGGGAGGCAGGCGGAGATCATAGGTGGATCGCTCGGTTCATGCATTACATTTAAGAACTAATGCCAGTTGCAGGACACAAGGACCACTGACACTTCTAACACGCACTTCTAAAGCAGTGTTTCATCAAAGCTCTCATAGTATGATAGGGAGAGAGGGAGGAAACAGCAGAAAGAGGAAACAATTAATATGAATTCCAACCCGAAACCACTGAGATTTACACAGGGCTACAAAATTTTCACCTGGACTCTGTTTTTGCCAAAATATCATAAGTAGTTTTCGGTGGGATTTTTATTTCACAAATTACAGTACATTAGATGTTTTATGTGTGCCAGGTGACTCGATGGCTTTGACGTCTTTGTGACATGACAGGATTTGATTTGAGAAGTTCCACTTGCAACAGTTACAGACTGAACTCATTGAGAAAATTTCCATAGTTTCATATGAGATTTTGTCGCAGTTGTATCCCAGCCTGCTGCCACTGCTATGGCTTCTGCTCAGGACACGGCGTGGATGGTCGCTGCAGGCAGCAATCTTTATTTTTTCACACACAACAATTCTGACTGTGCTTTTCAGTCTTCACTGCAGTGATTCTTTCAGTGTCTTCTCTTCCTCTGTCAGCTCACTGTTGCAGTCAGCTCCTGCAGATAAAGGAGAATGTGATCAGCTCACCTGAATCAGCTGCGGCAATCACCTCACCTGGCCCTGCTCCTATGAGCCGACTCCCTCTCTCCCTCGTCTGCAGCTCCATGCTTGACCACACTCACCTCCACCGCAGTTTTGTGCAAACTGTGTTTTGTGAATTGTTACTAAAATTCACAGCAGAGTAGTTCTATTCAAGCTGCACATTTGATTGATGTAATAATCCAGCCTTCAAAATAAGCTAGAATAGACTTCTGTAATTGAAAGGTGCAGCCCAAATACAGTTTAAAGTCCCGCCTCTATATGTATCGTACGCACAGAAGTTCCTATATAATCCAGTATAAATAGACATTCCATGTGTCTTTTAGTAATTAGATTTTTGTTTCAGAAACAGATGTTGAAAAATGAAAAGCAAATAAAATTACTAGAAAACAAAAACAAAGTGTTTTCTTAATCGGAGTGCATGTGATAATTTGTTTAGGGCACCAAGGAGGATGCTGCTAATGAGAGAGAATGGCACATCGTGAACTGTCAATCAGCATTCCTCAGCAGCAGACTTCATTTCAAAGCGATATGAAAAAGTGGATTCTCAGCGCTGCTTACTGACCTTGCCTGCATTACTGTCTAGGGTCTTTAACTCTTAAAACAAAGAAACTCATTCATTTAATTCCAACCAGCAATACACATACAGACCAGCCACAACATTATAACCAGTTAGTGGTTTTAATAATAATAATAATAATAATACATTTAATTTAATGTTAGTGTTGATCGATATATATTCTTTACAGCTGGAAAATGAAATCGTTCCAAAAATGGTTTGAAAAAAGTTGATTTTTGTCCAAGAAAAATGGATAGATTTAGCTGTAGTCTATCATATCAAAACAATGTTTTAGTTTTGGTCTATCTGCAATCTGCTTTTCGCCACCAGACACACCTACCACATTATCCATCTTTGAACTGATGAGATATAATTGTTATAATGATTTCAAGTGCTGCGGATCTAAAATTGGCTACTAATTACTTCATATCTCTTTGAAATAAACCTACAGTGCTGAGGAAAAAAGTGACGATTGACAACGCACCCACTTCTTAGCACTGCCCTGTTTGGTGTGCACATAACAACAACATTCAATCTCAGAAAAGGATAAAAATAAACAGACCCTTTTTTAATTTTTGTTGCCTAGCAATTTTATTTTTTCTTATTCCTTTTTTTGTTTCTTCGTCACAAAATAATTTAAATGATAATTATTGCTATTTTCATCCACCTGTTAAGGCAATGCAAAGAAAAAAAAAAACGCCTTAGTTTCCATTTTTCTTTTTGTATCTTCAATTGAAAATGAAGTCAAACTTTGTTTTAACTTTACAAACAAAAATCTAATTTCCTGAAGATTAACAGACCATGCATTTACAAAATTCACAAACTATGCAGTTGCGATGCACACCATGCTCCACATTATGGTATATTTAATATCAGTGGTTCATTAGTATGCGATTCAGAACAGAGCAGTGATGGAAGAGTTTGTGCACGACGCTGGAAAGTCTCACTAAACAAAGGCGCCGAGTGCATCAGGGAGGCGGGATCATTACACAGAGCCTACATGGGGTGTTAAGCTCCCCACAGCCAC
Organism: Lophius americanus; assembly: GCA_037951165.1. Classification (NCBI taxonomy): domain Eukaryota; kingdom Metazoa; phylum Chordata; class Actinopteri; order Lophiiformes; family Lophiidae; genus Lophius; species Lophius americanus. The sequence continues at coordinate 8,169,353 of JBBDHG010000015.1, read as the reverse complement.
GACTCTTCATTTGTCCAGGAGGAGGCTGGGATCCCCAAAGGGAGAGTGAAATTTCTCACCCCACCTCATCTTACCCCACCTTCTTTTACCCCATTTTGTGACAGAATCTCTTAGACTATTAGGCTCCCAGAAGCACCTCTGGGAGCCATCTCTTTCTCTCCATCGCTTGATGTCACCCTCTCAGTCTTTCTTTCTCCTGGCATCACAGCTGTTGTCTCTAGGAGATGAACACTTGCACGTACATATAAACATTCACCGAACACACAGGCAGAATCACTCACCCATGCAATTTCACAATAATCTAAACACATACACACACGCGGAGACACACACCGCCTTCAGCTACTCCACTTCGTTTTTACACTGCGATTCTTCACAGCAGCAGCTAAAACAGGAGAATCAGAGCGTTGCATATGGTAAAGAAATCCAGAGGCACACACTGAGGGAAAATATTAAACCAAACTAGGAGAGAGAGGAAATGTGTTTTTTTTTAAATAGCGCACACAGTTCTGTGTTCTCATATCAAAAGAATAGGTGATGCAATGATCGAAAGACAGTCACACAAATCACATTTATCTGGTATTCTTGTTTTCTATTTAAAATATCTGACAACAAATCTATCCGTTCAACCTTTTAAAAACATTTTTTCCAAGATCATAACATTGTTATTAAGTGTGTCAGAAAGAAGTGTGAGGTAAGGATACTCACCCTGGTCCTTCCTTGGCTGTGAAGGGCCGAGGTAGGCAAAAAACTGAAAGAACAGGTAGATATGGGAAATAATTTGGGTTTTCTTATTAGAATTATTGCGGTGGGTAACAAAACCAAAAGGGATAAAAAAAACAAAAAAAAACAAGACCTTACGGCCTTGCGCAACGTTAAGTCACACATAATAATAATAATAATACATTTAATTTATAATGCACTTTACCATTCCTGGCTATTCCTCCAGAATAGCCAGGAAACAGCAACAGTAGACTATACAGCTTAACCGAGTAAATTCTACTTTATAAATCACTTTTATTTCTATAGAACCAAATCATACAAAAGTTATTCAATGCATTTTCTAAAAAGAGCAGGTCCAGACTGTAGTTTTTATTCTACAGAGACCCAACATGAGTGAGGACATGGAGAGAGTGGTGAGAAAAGACTGCCTTTCTGAGGTAGAAACTTCAAGCAGGTCCAGACTGAAGATGTGCAGTCCTTTGCCAGCAACACTCTCTAACTCACCCTTGGGGATCTCGATGCGTTCCCAGGCCAGATGAGATATAAAGTCCATCCAACGAGTTCTGAGTCTACCTCAGGGTCTCCTCCCAGTTTAACGTGCCTGAAAACCCTAGAGGGAGGCTACAAATTACAATTGCCTGACCTTCATTCCTCTTCTCTCTAGCACATACTCCACCTCCATGTTTTCTTCCGCCTGCTTCCTACTCTCACTACAGATCACAATGTCATCCACCAACATCATAGACCATCCAGACTCCTGTGTGACCTCATTTGTCAGCCTGTCCATCACATCAACAAACAAGAAGGGGCTGAGAGCCGAGTCTTGATGCTGTCCACCTCCACCGAAGCCATCACTCACTCCTACTGCACACCTCACTGCTGTTATGATGCTTTCATACATATTCTGTACCACTCTAATACACTTCTCTCCCACTCCAGTTTTCCTCAAGCAACACCAAAATGCCCCCCTCATCACTCTGTTGTACACTTTCTCTAAATCCACAAAGACACAATGCAAGTCAGTGTATCACGGGATGTCCTCTTTCAAACCTTGGAAACCTGCGAAATGAGACACATTCAGGTCAAGAAAACACAGATGTGTAGAGAGGGAATCTGCCCCCTCGACCAGGAGAAGCCTGAGAGATGAAAGTTGTGGCTGAAGGATTTGGTAATTTCTTCCAGCTCAGAGAAACTACTTGGGGAGAAGTATGATCTTCATTCTGGTCAATATATGCTGAATCAACTGGAGAAAATTCAAGAATTATCAGGACAGCCTGGTATTTAATCTTCTGGAGCATCAAAAAGATGCTGATTACATTATTTGACTTTATCTATAGTCGATACATTGCAAGCTTTTTGACCCAAAACAATGAAATGGTTAACCACTTTACCATAAATAAATTGTCTACTGCTTTGCTCTATTGCTTTCCAGTACAGCAGAACTTATCCATGATATTGGTGTTGCATCTTCAAAGTGTCTAGACGTTGGACACACATAGACAGTGTGTGATCCAGGCTGCATCAGAGGAATAGAGCTCCACTAAATGATGTGGTTATGAAGTGAAATCCCATTATCCTGCTACTGGGAGATGTGAAATGCCCGAGGGAGTGTGGATGAGTACATTTATTTGGTGGCTCTATTGGAAGATGATGAGTAAAGTGTATTTTTCAAATGAAACCAGCTTCTTCTAGCCTGAATTGATATATGGCAAAATAAACTTAGAAAATATTTACTCATTAATTCCAAACGGTTTGGGTCAGATTTTATATAAATGTCCTGTAGCTCTAGTACAATGAATCAGACCTGAAGGCAGATAAAGAGTCAATCCAGCTACAGGTTCTGTCAGGTTGGATGGCGACTGTCGGTGGCCATCAAGTTTCAGGTCTCTCCAGATGTGTTCCATTGGGTTCAGATCAGGGCTTTCGCCAGGTCACTCAAGAACCTTCAGAGCTTTCCCTAAGCCAAACCTGTGTTGCCTTTCTACTCAACAATTAATGTTATTACATTAAAATCATAGGTCTAAACTGTGTACTTAGAGTTATTGTCCTCTGTCAAAGAAAACCTTCGGATCACTATGAGTTCCTGAGTGCCCTGGTTCTCCATTCAGAGTTCCCTCAACCTTTACCAGTCTCAAAGTTCCGGCTGCTGAAAACACACCAAGCATAGTTTTAGCATAAGGCTAATAAAATGTGAAAAACATGAACAGGTCTGAGTACTTCCTGAATACACTGTAGATACTCTCAGAAATACAGATATCAGTGTTAGTGACCTCCCATCATGTCTTCACACTGTCAGTTAAGAGACTTTCAACGCAAGGGATGAATTTCATAATTTTTTTTCTTCTTTCACTTCTCCATTTTTGGATCTCCTCTTCAGAATTAAGTTGTCTGGAGCTGATAACAGCTTGCGTTCATCGGACATCTTTTTCTCTCATTTACGGTTCTGTACATTGAGGCTTATTAATATTTACCCATTACTAGATGGCGGTTGATAACTTTGAGGCCATCACCTAAGCAGGTAACTACATTTTCTGTAGTGCCATAAATGTAATTCTTTGTCAGAGTCACTGACTGACAAAATTTTATTTGCAAAGCACTACTCTGGGAGAGTTACATTAAAGTAAACCAAGCCCCATCCAGAGGGGATTAGTGAAGATTAATTATTTCTAATTACCATTTCCTCATTTGAATCCAGTTGGCTGATTGTGTCAGTGATTCTAGCAGTTTTAACTCCAACCCGAAATGCTGCCTGTTATTCTGCTCACTCAGTCTGCTAGTTCCTCAGAATCTCCTCTGGGTCTCAGCTCGTTTTCACATGCTTTACTCCATAATGGTGCTGCTTCCCCCGATGGCAATACGTACACCGTTTAATTTCGTCTGTGAAAGTGTAGACAGTCGTCACAAAGCATATAAATGATAATTATTGCTATTTTCATCCTTTCTTGATTTTTGTCTATATGACAATTCTATTGTGTTCATAAGTAATACCAGCACCCCTACAGCTTTTTGTTTCTCAACAATGAGGTAATTAAGGCATAAAAGCTACAACAGTACTTAAAACATATTTTGTCAGCTATAACACAAGCAGCAAAGATATCAGTTATAATCCAATTTCTTCAACATCTCCATGGTCGGGCCGCAGCGCCAGCTGGGACCCCAGGTTGAAAATAACATTTATAGTAATGTAACATTTATCGATAGCTTATGGGGAAATACTATACAATAATAATAATTATAATAATAATAATAATAATCTTCATCATGAGCATCTTGAAATCAGTGGACATCGAGCAGGTCCACAGCAGCAGAACCAATCACCAGCCATGTGACCTTACAGGGTGAGAAAACACAACGGCTCAAGGGAAGAAGTCAAGTTAGTAACATGCATTAATCCAGTAACACGCAGTAATCCAGTAACATGCATTAAAGTGAGAGGGATGTATAAAGAGGGACAGTGAGAGAGGAAGAGAGAAAGGCACAGTGCATCATGGGAGATCACCCAGCAGTCTAAACCAATAGCAGCATAGCTGAGAGCTATTTTATGGCAGCCTTAATTATGAGCTTCATCATAAAGGAAAGTTTTAAGCCTGCTTTTAAATTTAGAGGGGGTTTCTGCCGCCCGAACTGAGATTTGGAGATGGTTCCATAGGAGAGGAGCCTGATAGCTGAACGCTCTGGCTCCCACTCTACTTCTGGAGACTTTAGGGACTACAAGTAACACTGCATGCTGGGAGCGCTTTGTTCTGATTGGACAATATGGAACTAGGAGCTCCTTCAGATACGTTGGTGCCTGACCGTTAAGGGTTTTGTAAGTGAGCAGAAGGATTTTGAATTTGATTCTAGATTTTACCGGGAGCCAATGAAGGGAAGCTAATACAGGAGAGATATGTTCTCTTAACCTGGTTCTGGTCAGCACACGTGCAGCAGCGTTCTGGATCAACTGGAGTGGCTTCAGAGACTTATTGGGATTACCTGCTAGTAGGGTATTACAGTAATCCAGCCTGGATGTAACCAATGCATGAACTAACTTTTCTTCATCTTTTTGCGACAGAATGTGCCGTATTTTAGAAATATTAAGCAGATTAAAAAAGGCAGTCCTAGAAATCTGTTTTATGTTGGAGTCAAAGGACATATCCTGATCAAAAATAACTCCTAGGTTCCTCATCCAGAGTAGATATATCATCAGATAAATTTTGTCTTAGGGGCCTGGGTCCCAGCACAAACCTTATCTGCATTAGAACATCAATGGTTGTTAGTCTCTGTGTGTTGGCCCTGTGATGAACTGGCAACATGTCCAAGGTATATATCGCCTCTGATCCACTGTCAGCGGGGACAGGAGAATAGGATAAGTGATTAAATGATATAGATGGATAGATACCGGCCAGATAATGGTCCATCCCAAAAGACTGAAGCATCATGAAAAGGAAAATATACACAACAATACATTAAATGGTAAACTTGTTAGATTATGGCCTTTTTTCTTTTACATGGCATTAGCAACATAGGCAACATTGCCAACGTAATATGTCAGATTTTGGGATCGGAAGGTGCAGGCTTTGGAAAATTAGTGGTGGAGGGTAATCATTTATTGATGCAAACATTTCTGTGTCTTTTTAAATTGGCAAAATGAAACTCTATGAAACAGTTATGTCACAGCAACACTTTGATCATCAATGTTACGATTCCAGACTAATAGCCTCGGGCAGACAGAACAACAACTAAAACAATATCTGACAATCTTGCTTTGTTTGTGCTGCAGACTCTGTTGAGTTCATTAACACTCCTTCAACAAACTGTGTAGTTGCTGCAATGGCGCTGTGATCACCTGTGATAATCTACACTTCCTAGTTGGTCATTTTCTCTCGAGTTAATTATGAAAAGTTACACTTCCGACTACTAGCCGGACATACCGCAGAGTTTTTAGGCCTTTTTACGAATCTGTTTGTTTTAGGAACATGGTTTAAACTTTGACACATTTAATACCAGCCATAAATCTGTCACAGATTCAGGGCAACAAAAGGGTTGTGGATTATGATTTTAAAGAACTCATTAATATGTTCCCACAATCTCTTGCTTCTGCTGCTGGTCAGAGAGAGAGAGAGAGAGAAAAGAGAGAGAGAGAGGTACGAGGAAAACAGAGAGAGGTACGAGGAAAGGAGAGAGAGGTACGAGGAAAGAGATGGAGAGATACGAGGAAAGAGAGAGAGAGGTATGAGGAAAGGAGAGAGAGAGAGAGAGAGGAGAGAGAGAGAGATATATAAGGAAAGGAGAGAGAGAGATATGAGGAAAGGAGAGAGAGGAAGGAGGGGAGGAGAGGATGATGGGGGGTGGTACGTACTTGCATCTCCTCCAGTAGAGCAGGCTCTGGAGGTTCAAATGATTGTCGTGGGGCCAACGTCTGCTGCAGTCATATTAAACAACAGCTTGTCTGCAGAAATAAGCTCCAGGGCTATTGGTTTACTCTCCATCTCCTTCCCTCGCTTCTTTGCCTACCCTACCCCCATTTGGTCTGTAAGTGTGTGTGTTTGTGTGTGTGCATAAATAACACTTTATACTTAGGCACATGCCTGTCTGTTTCTGCGTGCATGTATATGTGGAGGTGTGTTGCACGAATATCTGAATTTGTTGTGGTTTTAGGTAAATCTCATGCATTTTATGAGCAAATACATTTTTGTGTTTCTTTGTGTTTGGTGTATGTGTGTGTGTGTGTGTGTTATTGCTACAGTGTAAGTGTTATGGGCTTTTTCCAAATACACTCAGTGACTCCCATGTGCCCGGCTATTGATTTAGAAATGACCGGTCTGCTCACTCACACCATCTGCTCTGTTAACGAAGAACGACAAAGAGAGGGAGAGGAGCAATGAATGAGATATTCTCCCGGTTCTCTTTCTATCTCATCCGTGTAGCATTCAAAATTGAATAACTGATAGAAGAAGGAACAAGAGAAGAGCAGACTGATGTGACAGATGCAGACTTGATATTTGTGTGTATGTGTGTGTGAGAGCTTTTTCTAATGAGCTTCGGAGTAGCGGTGGGGAGGTGTGACTACTTTGGAAAGACATGATGTTTTAAATGAATCTAGAATTATTCTTTATTCTGCTATTATGAGGCTTTTAATAAACCGACAATTTAACAACAAAGGATTATTTACTGGAGGCATGAAGGAAGAATCAGGGAGGGGCGAAGGTGATGGAAAGAAAGCCTTATCAGTACCTCACAGTGGTACTTTGATGAACATTACATTATTATGATGTAGCTAACATTAAATTATGAGTGAGGCCGTGCTGTGTGGCCAACTCACTAGAAATGTTACATTTACATCATCCTTACAAAGTTAAAAGCAAAACTCGTCATCATCGGATAAATCCTTAAAACCCAGATCAATGCCATTATCAGTGGAATTGCTACTCTTCAGTTACTTCATTCATTGTTGCATAGAAAGGCAACAAACTCTGCTGTTGTGTGATTTATCTTCACGTTCGCCGTCCTCAAAGATTACCAGCGGCGTTTTTATTTAGGCTTTCTTCCCCACTTAACTCTTTGAGAGTTTATATTACAGACAAACTTTTAAATCTAAATGCTCTCATCGTACACCCGAGTTGCATACCAGGTAATATTCTGTTCCACTGTTATTCAGAGCATTGGCGTCATATCTGATAATGGATAACACTCGCATCTGCAACCAGGTCAGCTGTTAGCGCCGGTGGAGATCATCGCCGCGGATCTCCCCAACCTGACGCAAGCCCACACTAAGCGTGAGACGGTCCTTTCATTTTGGTCCGACATGCACCCCGGGAACCCGACCATCCTGTGGCGTCTACACCCGTCTAAGCGGTGGACGTGTCGCACCAAACACCATTCTATTATAACTCCTAACGTTTGATACCTCGACTCGTGTACTGATGGAGAACATAGCGAGCTGGAACAATGAATGTGAATTACAGGACACTTTCATCATTGACACTCAAACACAAAGCTCAAACCAATATAGTATTACATCCACCGCTGCCATAATTAAATCGGGAAAGAGAGTGAAAATATGAATTCCGCCAGCAAATCACTGGTTCGCACGGGACTAAAATGATCACCTGACCTCTGTGTGTAGAGAAATACTGTTGGTAATTTGCGCTGGAATTTTTACATTACATAATTACAGACATGAGAGAGAGTGCGAATACGTTTAATTTGATGCGCTACCTACGATTGGTGCAAATGGGGTTCTCTGCAAGAATAAACTGTTCCAGAATTCATTTGTTAGGGGCTCAAGATCACTCCTTTCTAGCGGATTAGAGTTTTTTCGTTTGATCCACAGCACAGGTCTTGGACTGCTTTCCCACCAACCCAAACAAACCTCATCAAGGGGGTAAACACTCCAGGGTTCGATTCAACCAGAGTAAGTGAGACTGGTGTGAACCCGACCTAAGACACTAGAGACAGATCTTATATGTCCTGTATGAGTCGTCCATGGATCAAATCGGTTTGTCCAGTTCATCCCTTAGACATTTAATTATATTGTGTTCTGGGGAATTTGGAGGCCAAATCAACACTTTGGACTTGTTGTTGTGTTCCTCAAACCATTCCTGAGGGTGCATGCCTTACTGAAAGAGGTGACTGCAATTAGGGAATTTTGTTTCCTTGAAGGGGTGGACTTGGTCTGCAGCAATGTTTAGAAAGGTGGTATGTTTCAGAGTAAATTCCAAATGAATGACAGGACCCAACCTTTCCTGGAGGAACATTTCCCGAACCATGACAGTGCCCACCCAGCTAGCATTCTTCCCATAGTGCATCCAGTTGACTTCTCTTCTTATGGTACAGTTCTGATGCTGGTATGACCATAGATGCACTCTCCTGCAGGATTGGACAACATGGTCTAGCCTTCGCTCCCTAGATGCGCATCAATGAGCCTTGGATGCCCCTGAACCTCTCAACGGTTCACCAGTTGGCCTTTTTTAGACCAATTTTGGTAGGTACTTACCAATGCAGACCAGGAACACAAACAAGACCTGCAATTCGGGAGATTAACACGGTTGTGTAGTCATCACAATGTAGCTATTGTCAACGTCACTCGTATCCTTACACTTGCCTATTTTTCCAGCTTCCAGCACATGAGCTTAATACCAAAATGCTCTTTTTTTGCCTAATATTTCCCACCCACTGATTTTACTGTATGTGTGCAAGTAAATCTTATATAAATCCTCTTCTTTCTCTGCATGCCCCCACAGATACCCAGTGCAGTGTCTTAAACTCTGCAGCCCAATTAATCCGTGCAATCCTGGCTGTAAACTGAATTATATGGCAGGTGTTGCTCTGGCCAATCCGGTCTATATTAAACACCGCTGCACACCTGGAAAGGCAACTATTTGGCTGATAAAATGACATGTGAGCAGGCGTAGTGTGTAAGTGTGCTGACATTCCAAATTGCCTGCATCTATGTGTTTATACTGTATGTGTGCATTTTTACATGCACTCGAACTTTATCCCATTTAACAGGCTGTGTTGAATAGTGCATGAATTCCATGGCATGTGCTGTTAAAAACGTGAAGGCATGGACCAAGTAACATTCATTCTGCAAAGGCTATAAGGGAGCAGCACAACATACAATAATAAGCCTCATATTCAATTCACAATCACAATGAGCAAATACTCAAGCATGATGGAAGTAAGAGGCACAAAAATAGACAAAAAATACAAAAATAAAATACATAGCTAGCTGGGAGATAGAGCTACATCTCTTCTTCCTCGTCTCCTGCTTTTCACCAAATCTTCTCTTTTGTTCCCTCCTTCTTCCTCCTCCCCTTACTCCTCCTCCTATTCCTCTTCTTCTTCCTCTTCCTCCTCCTCCTCCGCCTCCTCCTCCTCCTCCTCCCCCAGTAGACGTCTCTCCAGAGCTTGTTATCCGTCGGCGTGAGGCAGAGTGTGACAATGTGATAATCCATGCCGATATGTGCCGCTGACCCTATGATGTGCTGCAAGACCTGCCTGCCTCTGTGTGAGTGTGTATCTGGGTGTGTGTGCATGCACCGCTTTTAACATTTAAAGATTGCTTGCATGTGTGTGTGTGTATGTGTGAGTGTGTGCTCATCTTTTGCTTTTGGCTTATCAGGCATTCAGGGCGATGCATATGTCGCTTCAATCATGCAGGATGTGAGGGAGCTGGTTGTTTGATAGACAATACAAGCACTTTTACATTTAGCAGCGGTCTGACAGGAATGTCTCACTTTTATCATCAACATGTGGCCAGATCCAACAGAAAAAAGGGAAGGATGCCTCTCAGTCATGCGGCAAATGTCCCTACTGTTTTTCGTATCACATTTAATCCTGTTATCCTGTTTTTCAGTTAATTTCTTGTCCTCAAAACTGGATATTTTATTTTATGTTATTTTAGTTTTATTTTGGTCAAAGGAAACTTAAGTTTGAGACTTTTCTTAAACGTCAGGTTATGATTAACATGTCAGTCAATCTAGTCCAGAATGGACCAGTCATTTTCGACATTTTCCTCATATTTGACATCAGATTTTTCGGCTCATTATCTGATAAAAACGTGTGGGAATGTGTTAGAACGCTGTTTTGTAGGAGGTGTGTATTCTGTTGATATCGCTTCGCCCTGCAACCCACTTCTGCTCATTAGTTATTTTATGTTTAGCCTCGCCTGAATTACAAACCCAAAATAAACTTCAAAAAGCTCCACATCCATCAGGCGTATTTGAATCACCCTTTGTACACATTTATGTTAAACCACACTCGTTTGAGTGCCAAGACATCTAATCCTTGTCTTTACCAGCTAAAACTTTGATAATCTGAGCTCCAGTTATCCTTGGAGCAAAGCGGATCAGTATCTAGATGGTTGCCAGTTAAATTCAGGAATGATTTAAAGATTATTTTAAGTAACCCAACATGTTATGTGACCCAGTTATACAACCTATTCTCCAGTCTGTACCGCTATCCTCAGGTCAGAACACTAATTTGCACGTCGGGCTTCACCTTTTGTACCCATAGTTTACTGCCCTTTATGCTCTACCTTCCTCTACCTCAGAGCAAAATGGATGGATCCTACCTCAGCTAAGGTAACACCAGAAGAATAAACTGCCCACGCCTTCAAAATTTTCTCGTAGGTGTTTTTTTCATCATTGTTCATGCATATTCATTGTGTCTAAATTAGTCTTTTTCAAAAGTCACATAAGATAGTTGACCAAAACATTTTCCACACAGTTTGGGTTAATGAAATAACCATTAATGGTTAAAGGCATGGCCCTACCTCTTTAGTTGTTTAGAACTTTGAATAAATGCTACAGATTTCCTTGCATTCTGTAAAAGTGTGTTAACAGTCAGTCAGATCTGTCACTGCTGTCAGTGTGAGAAAATCAGGACCGAAAACTGTATAGAATTTGCCAAAAACTGCCGAAATTACCCGTCTGTTCACCTCACATCGTTTTGCAGTTCCTCATTGGCGTCTGTCATTTGAGCACAGCATAATTTTCAAGGACCAATTTCACCGTACCTAAATATACCATCCATCTCGTTGGACAGTCGGTTATTATCGCAGAGGGACATTTGATTTTTTTAAATTTTGAAACATGATCAAACTCACCATTGATGGTTTGGATTTTTCTATTGTCTTGCAAACATTAATAAAGACAATGCACAAAGTGTTGGACATAAATATCTGCAAGATTGTACAATTTATTTATACATTTTTTTCTGTTTGTCCACTATGCCTTTAATTTATTTTTTGTTATTTGTATATTATTATTATTATTATGATTACTATTATTGTTTAAACATTTTTCTTGTGTGCTGTATCTTGTTTTGTTTTGGGTTCTTTAACATATTCCAAATAAACAAATCTTTCAATCTATTCAATCAATCAATTGAAAGCCAAGTTTAATTATTTTCAAATAAATTATGGTCTAAAGTGGGTGCGGCCTAAGTCTGGCCCAACCAGTTCTCCCGAAAGTAACAATACATTTTAATGCATAACCTCTTAAAAACGACAATACTTTTCCTCTCAGCTAACCTTTTCTCTCAACTTATTCTAACATATTTAAACAAAGCTGCTTTCACATACCCGATAAGTTAAAGAAAAATCATAATTTTGAACCATGAGAGTTTTATTTCAAATTATTTTTGCAAATAATTAAGGTACTTATTAAGCAAATAACGAAGATTCCGATTGTTGATGAACATCTGTGAAGGTAGTGGTTTGCGTAATGTGATTTGTTTTGGGGTGGTTTGGGGTGGCTGTAGTTTAGGTGGTAGAGTCATCCACCAATCCGAAGGTTAGGTATGATCTTTGGACCACTTTTGTAGACCCTTGTGGGGTCTTTGAGTCGGGAATTTTACAGTGGACGCCCACTGCTTCCCAGAGATTGATATAACTGTGTAATTAAGTGATAATAAAGAGTTTACTTGCATTGACTTATACGTTACATCAATCCATACAGATATAATTTTTTATTTGAACTGTCCAAACGACATATTATGTCAATTTGTTGGCTCACACAAGAGAGGACAAACAGCAAACACTATAAAACAATCACGATTATGCCATGAATGGATTACGACCAATAAGAAATATGAAATTTAATTTCATAAGTAAAATAGAAATAAAATAAAAAGTCACCAAGCTGTTAGGCATCAGTTTCTGGTAAGAACAGAGGTATGTAGGGTCAGATGACTTCAATCAACTTTGCCCACCAATTTGTGAATTTATCTTATTTAACTTTATTTTATTGTACATTACTTATATGAGTGGGTGCCACAACAACCTATGATGGCCCAAGGGTGCTAGGAGATTTCTTCTTTCAAATCATTCTGCATGTTTGGCCTTGAAATTATTGCAATTGTATGTCGTATCTGTGTAAGAATAAAATACATTTCACCAATTAGTATACCTAATAGAATGTGATTCAACTATGAAGGTTAATATACTGCAAATCTTCAGAGCAACATCGACTAAGACAGTTGATGTCTCACTTTCAGAATGATTGATTGCTTCATTTTTGGTTGTTATCTTTGAACATGTGCAGAATGCCTTCTCGTCAATTAAATATCACAAGGAATGATTATATGCCTGTTATTTGGATATCATGCCTTCCCTGAATCTGTATCATTTTTATTATTTAAATGCGTCCCATCATGAGATCTGCGTAGCAATTCTCTCTCGCTTTGATTTTACCTTTTTATCTGCCGACGGAGGCGTTTAAGATTTAATTCCACTAATTACAATTTCATTTCAGACCTCACACGCGTCAGTCTGAGATAGATTTAGATGTCCAGCCTGGCTTTTACATTTGAGCTAATTAAGAAAACTTGGACACAAGCAACAACTCACACAGAACACATTGACCCAACTGGAAGGGATAGAAATCTGGTTATGGTTATTATCGTCATGGAAACCAGCCGACGGCCAGCATAGATCTCCCTCTCTGTCCCCCCCCCCCCCCCCCCCCCCCCCCCCCGCGCCCCTGCTGGGAGAATCGGCCGAAAGTAAAGGTATTACTGTGTTGGACTGGTTCCAAGCATTCACTCGCATCCACATTTACAAAGACACACACACCTACACACACACAAACACACACATACATACACAAAAGCAAACAGACACAGCACAGCATTAAATTTCACATACAGCCATGCACACATGTGTTTGCTTACACATACAAACACGCACACCAACACACACTCTCACACACTCCTGGATCACTTCTGCACTCGCTATACATCCAGAGCACCCTCTGCTGCTGACAATCAGAACGGCAGCCACCAAACTGCAAACAGCAGATGGCCAGATATCCAGGCAGGCTTACATTAAGGAGATTCTACTTCTAATACATATAACACAGGAGAATCCAGAGTTGGATCCAGGCTCGAAGACAATACTAGCTGAAGTGATTTGAGAAAATGTATGATTTTTTGCTTCCAGGAATTTTGCCAACCAAGCCTTAAGTTACCGCTTTGAAGAAGTTCAGGCATTTGATTTAATTTTTTTAATGCCAGTCACGCAGGGCTGAAACTGTGACGTTTGATGGAATGTCAAACATGGCTGTGATGGCATGCTGCGCGAGAAATTATTTGAAATTTCTATTTCATTTTGCATTAAATTCCTAGGATTAGAGGTTGTATAATTAAAATTGGCACTTTAAATCAGTTACTAACAGTAACCTTATGCCTTCATTGAGCTTCTGGGACGCATTAACAAAGTTTTGATCTCAAAAAGGAGAAAGAGAGACAGAAATGATGAGGGCGGGGAAAGACGGAAAGAGATGATCTGCTGTGGTGACCCCTAAAGGTATCAGCCCAAAGAAGAAGAAAAAGCAAAGCTATGTTGTTATTGTGGGATGCTGGTTTTCCCGTTAAGTCACACCTGACCAATATATGGGAATGCATACGATCATTTGATAAAAGTAAAGTCATGTTGCCCCTAAAACATTCCTTTTTTTCTTTGCCCAGATTATGTGCCGTTTAATAAACAAACAGGAGCTAAACCATAGACCATCCATTTATCCAACTTTCTTGATTCAATCTTTTCTTATTCCAGATTTCCCTCTCCCAAGCAACATTCATTCCAGGGATCGCGAGGCATTCACAGACAAGATGAGACCTCTCCAGCGAGTTTTGGGTCCAACCAAGGATGTCCTCCCAGTCGGACATGCCTGGATAACCTCTTTAGGGGTTGATCCTGGAGGGAGGCATCCTGATCAGATACTCAAACACCCTCAGCGGTCTATATTCAAGCCAGCCTCCTGGTTCCCTCCATAACCAGGCTCTATCTGGACATGGAGGGATAGACCACTATCTCCAAGATGAGCCCAACTACCCTACAAAGGAAGTTCATTATAGCCACAATCTCATTCTTTTAGTCACTAACCACAGCTCATAACCATAGGTGAGGATGGAGGTTTAACGGATCGATTCAGTTAAATTCAGAGAATTCTGTCTTAGCTCTCTCCTCATTATGGCAAACCGATACAACGCCCTCGTTGCTCTTGATGCCGCACCAAACCAACTGTCCATCATCACTCAGCAGAACAATTTTTTAGGATAATTATACCCCCCAAAATGTAGAGATATTGTGGAACTGTCATCGCCTCAGCATCTAATAGTTCCTATTTTACTCACTATGGAGCGGATTTTTTTCTTTTGTTTTTTTTAACAAAAAAACACCTTTGAACATTACCTCTTGACCTTAACCTTCAATTTTTTTGTTAGTGCCACCATTAATGCCACCATTTTTTCAATTTTTCTATGCTCTTTAGATGTTTTGGTTGAGCACAACATACTAACACAAGAGGAAAGACTCATCGACCTGCCTTGGTCAACTTCTTAACCATTGGCCCGATTTAGTTCAAAATTGGTTAATATCTATCGATTCTCTGAGGTCTATCTTGTATATATGAGATTTTACTTGATTAGCAGGGGGAGATTTTCTCCATTAAATATTTTTTCTGAAATGACTTCCTAACAGTTGACTCGAATTAGCAGTTGCGTTTGGAGCATTTGAACCAAATTAAGGAGATCTATTTTGTATGGATCATATTTTACTCTAATAGTTCATATTATAGCCACTAAGGGGATTTTTTTTTTTTTTTAAATATTGTGGACAAACTTCAAATTTTATTCTTAGCTCAATCACGGGGATTGCTTGTACAACGCAGGGGATTGGGGACTTTTCTGGAATATATCCTTGCTGTCGGGGACGACAGCCTAGTTAAACACCTTCACTTGTCCTTATCCTTAATATAAGGCCATTAAAATCCAACTATGAGCTATTCATGGGTAAAATTAATTCATATAATGTGTAGGAGTTGGATTAACGCTGATTTTAAGTAGCCGACTAAACTGAGATCAGTGCCACAAGCAAGCAACCATCAACATTCACCTATCAGAGAGAGGTTTGTTTGCTAGTGTGACGCTAGGCCATGCAAGGCTTCATAGCATCTTTGCTGCCACACTGTGTTGATAACAACCATTCTGCAGGGTCAGAGCCCAACTTCACCGTCTCACTCTGAGAGGAGGAATTGCTTTCCTGAGGGGGAGAGCGTGAGAGCCAAAGACTTTCAAACTCCCACAGGCTGAAGTCGTGCACAACCCAAGCTCTGGGAACTGGGTGGAAAGAGCCATGCTTGCAGCCCAAGTGCCAGACAACATAATTAGAGTTGTAGTGAGAGAGAAAAGTATCCATGACCAAAAGGATGTTTAGGTACTGTGCAGATACCCGGCCCAAGCTGGAAATGAGATGACCATGACAGCCGACACTGATGTAATCTCAACAGTTTAACAATGATGTTTTTGTGGATCAGTGGAAGAAGTAGAGTCTGAGACACATCGACCAGGCTGATTGAGGTTTTATTTTTTGATAAATGGAAAAACAACAAGTAAACACCAGTTTATGTATATTCATTCTGAACTCCCAAAACAAATCTTCCTTTTCCTCAACATTTTGACCATTTTCATCTGCACACTGGTTGTACATCGTAGTTCCACAAAAGGTACAAAGGGGTATTTGCATAACCTTGGTGTGGACACATTGGAGTTGAAATCATTTCTTTTCAGTGCCAGTAACATTCTAACTGTGGAATAAACAAAAACAATCAATGAATTTGCAAACACTTTGATATTTAGTTCATGTTAAAAATGCGTCAAAAATGGGATTTTGACCCCAAAGAGGGGTTTTGATGGCATAAGATCACTAATGTCCACTAATGGGAGCTATATGGAGATACTATAGCCTCTAACTGTGATATATATCAATGTTTTTGTTATAATATACCCTTGTGCACAACAAAAAAAAAGGCAAAAAGGAGGTAGACACAATTATGGGTCTGTTGGGAAGAATTCCCACCCAGTCTAGATCCATCTCATCCTGGGATATCTCCAGATATTTTATTTTTGGAAATAACTACTTAACTGTTGATCTGAATTACTTACAATTTGGTGCAAATGAATTGATTCAAGGAGATTTATCTTGTCTCTATCAGAATTTGCTCTCAAAGATTATATTTTTTGACATGAAAAATTCTGTGGACAAAACTTCACAGTTAATTGGAGGATTCCGGGTGGTGGCTTTTACAATGCAGTGGTGGATTGCACTTGCTGTGGGGGATGATAGCATAGGGGTAGTTTGGTTTGGTTTTTGTTTGTTCTTTCTGCTTTATTTCCTACGACGGAGAAATAAGATGGGGAAAAAAAATCAGCCTCAAAAGTGAAAAAATTATCAATAAAGTGGAAAAGATTGTAATAAGTTGAAAAAAAAAGTGTGCCAATAGAACAACGGGATATTTGCCTGGTAAGATTTTTTGGAACAATACTCACTATTCAGATAAAGGTGATTTGAAACTAGCTGGGAAATACAATTTTGAACTATATTTTACCAATTTTAGGCAGTGTTTATTTTGTATCTCAGAATATGACAGTCATCTGTATCTGAAAATCTGTATTTTTTCTCCCCCAATTAATTATGTTAAATAATATTGACTCCGTTCATGATTTAAGCCCATCACATACTTGGAATATGATTAGAAAGTGATATATAAGCCATTTAAGAGAAAGAAAAAAAACTTTTTAAGTTAGCTGTAAATAATCATATTGGCCATTTGATATGTTAAAGAATCTTTCACATAATAAATTGTATCTTATATCATGTCAACAACATATTTTGACTAGAAATTGGACAAATATACTTGATTAAGAGTTTTTGTCCTATAGGGCCACATTGAGAAATAATTTCAGAGAAGACAACTACGAGAGAATAAAGTTGTAATTTTGGACCAGCCATTAGAGGGGAAATACCAGAGGAGTGTCGCTAGCATCAAAATGAGGACATTGAGCCTCTTGTCAAGCTATGTTTTTATACAGGTTTGACAAACAAAGAAAAATCGATAAAACTTAAGAAAAAGACTTCCTTTATTAAGGGTTTGTAAGTAGTTTGAAAAGCTGAAAATGAAAATATTCCTTTATGTTAGTTTGGAAAAGCACTTTGCATCTCCATAAGAGCAGGTTCTGACTTTCCAGAAAAACCAACAGAGCTCAAAGCAAACATGAAGACTGGCTGCTTCCCGCGACCGTGGGGTGAGAGCGCTCAATCTCTCTTCCCCTGGGAGGATCACTCGGAACCAGCAGCCATCTGTGGCCATTCAAGTTGATTTCAGCAAGTGAACTGGACAGACCTCAACAGAACGAGCACTTGATCCCCGGTCACATTTCCTTTGCGGTGGGTCGACTTAAATGCCTCCAGGTCAGCTTAAAAAAAGTCAGCTTAAAGAAGTAGAGGGGTGGAGAGTATCAGGACACACCTTTTGTAATAAATGAAATCCAAACCTTAAATGTAAATCAGTCACATTTTTTGTGAGACATGTTGTGCTACCAGTGCATAGTACATCCATTTCTTACAATTAGTTTAAATTTCTGATTGCCACGCTGCCAAAAATACCTTTCATGTTCTTCCTGTGTTTCTTGGCTTTATTGGTTTCACTGAAAAACCTAAAAAGAAGAATAAATTAGATATTAGTTGGGCACATATCTCATATAATAATTGTTAAACTTCATCATATACAGCTCAACAATCACAGCAGAAAATTGTTCAGAAAGTGAGGCTAGAAAATGTGCCAATCCATAAATGTTATTGTAATGACACTACTCATGATAACGTCTTTGACAATATCAATATATCTACATATCAGTTGTCCACGGAGGAAATCAATGTCTTTTTACAGTTCTTCAATTCTTTTCTTCTGCCACTCCAACTTCTCCCTAAGGTAATCCAGTTCCTGTTTATCCTTCGTCGGGAGAGATGTACCAGTAGGATTTAAGTTAAAGCCTAAAGAATGCAGGAGTGGGAATCACTGTGAGTTAATTATCAATTCTGAATAAATTCTCAATATTGTTATTTTACTTTAAGCAGCCATTCATTTAGTTCCGAATGTACAAATAGAACAATATTGGTTATCTTGTTATATTTATTGAGTTGTAGGCTACTGTATTGTTATATGTACTTTATCTAATTTGAGATTTTGTTTATCCAGGTTATGATGAAAAGCAAAGTCATTCAAAGAAAAGTTGTGTAAAATAATCATACATCATAAATGCTCTTATAAATGGTCAGCTTTCAATCCTCATTAGAATGTCTCCGGAAGGAAGTTTTGGGGTCGGATTGAGGGAAAACCTTAAAACACTGAAGTTGATTAAGTGGTTGAGGAAGACGCACCTTCTGAGGAAGAGGCTCTGATGCATTCACTGCCAATGCAAGATGGAAATGGTATCAGTTTCAAAGAAAGACGTCGGGACTGTAATACAACCTGATAATGGCCTTGACATTGAATAATAGAAATAGTGCTGAACATCAAATGCTTTAGTCTTTGAAGAAAATATACTTTAGGATACAATTATTTTGCTCTTGTCCTCAGGTGCTGCAAAATTACAAGTCATGAGAACATTTCCAGAACAATTAGAGCTGAATCCCTCTTTGAAAGTCTGAATCATCTCTTTTCAGCTGGATGAAGTTAAGTTACAGTGATATGTTCTTTTTTCAACAGTAATATAATAAGATAATACCCCATAATAAGAGTAAACATAAGGCTACATAAAACTAACCAGTATGTTAATTAGTAGTGCTAATAGTACTTGATGTTTCAATCCCTGTGGAAAGATGTTGGCAGTCTGATGTGATGAAAATTGAGATTAAGTACGTCCTGGGGGTCATCAGGTGGGTACCCACTTCATTAGTGTTTGTCCCTCGCTGTCCAACAACTGGGCAAGTTGACACTGGGGATCCAAAGGCCATGTACTTGTTGTCCTCCAAACCCCTACCCCTATCTAAGTCTGCTATGGTTAGGTTTACTTTGTCCCTTTTTAGTTTTACCTGCGTTTTTATAAAAAAAAATCGCTCAATCCAGTTTGGATAAGGTGGTGTAAATATTCTAAAATTCAGGATACATCGTCAGTTGTATACCTCAGTATCAGCGTTTTTTTCGGCCTCTTATTACAAGACACCCTCCACTGAGGCAGCCCTCCAGTGTGATCAGGTCCCGGAGTGTATCCCGTAGTCAATTAGGTTTAATCTTTATCCTAATGAGTAATTTCGGTGCTATACATTTATTAAACTATATGGTCGCGTGACCGAAATTCCATCCTCGCCACTCCTCCGAGTAAACAAGTTGTTGTCACCATTAGGTTACACCAGTCGACAATCTGATTTGCCCTCTATGTAGAGGTATGTTTGTCTTTGGCTGTATCCTCTGGATGGCTTCCAGGGGGCATGCCTCCTGTGTTCCATATACTGCAAACTCCAGGGGGCAGCCATTTCAGAGCTAAAATGTGTATGGAGTCATTGTCATTCCTGTCAACATCCTTCTCACTCGTGGTCTTGTCACAAGTTTGGGAAAGGTAATTATGATGTTTGAGCTATACTTCTTTTTATTTTCCTACATTTTCCTGAAGACATGTCCAGGGAACTGCATTCCGGCTGTTGTTTTGGCGTGGCTTAGGTTGCTCCAGCGTTTTCTGCCTTTTTCATTACCCATCTTCAGTTTTTCTGGGAACATAATTCATCTTCAGAAAAGTTTTTATTTGTTGGATCTTCTAATGCTCCTTTGGAGTGGATTGCGGTTAAAGGGTGAGAGAGCAGGGCAGAAAATGGAAGAAGTGAAGGGATGAGCCACTCTAATTTACCACCCCTCCCACCAGAGTGAGAGAAGGAAGTACAGCTTGGAGGCGAGAAAAGAAGCATAGAGGGTGAGTGTAGGAGGGAGCAAAGAGAGAAAGAGAGAGAGAGGGTGAAGGATAGAGAAAAAGGGAGACAGAAAGAATATGAGTAGGGGATGAAGTAAAACAAGGAGAGGAGGAGGAGCACAGTAAGGAAGGAGAAAAAAAAAAGAAAAGTAGAGTATATGAAAGCGAGAGAGCGAGTGGAATAGAGAGAGTGTGATAGAGGGGGAAGAGAGAGCAATGTGGTCTGGGAGGCAGAGCTAGGGAAGGGAGCCTATGTTCAGGCTAGAACCTTCCCCTGCCGACCTTTATAGGAGAATACTCTGTTTACTCTCAGGCCTAGGTGGTATTTTTCCTCTGTATCACTTTGCCTTCCAGCTAATGTCTTTTCTTTTAATCCAAAGCCCCTTACTGCTTCTTTGTGCTCTATTTGACAAGGACTTGACCGCCTGTTGGAGGTAGCGACCTTTTCACCCGTATGTTCTTCAAAAAACCGGTTGGATAGGTTGCAATGAGTCCCATGCTTCCCACTTCAATGGGGAATATGTTGGTTTTCCAGCCGTTCTCGGCAGCCTCTGTTGCAAGATCAGAATATTTGGCCATTTTCCTCTAATAATCGTCTTTGACCCCATCTTCCCATGGTACTGTCAACTCCACAGGATATGCCAGCTTTGCTGTTGTGGACCGCAGGCCAGAGTGTTGTGATCCCTATTTCTCCGGGAAATACAAGGTCCAATTTCATTCTCCAATCCTGAGAACACTGCATAATGCTCACTTCTTTTCATGTTATATAGTGTTCTTGAGCTTTGCCTGATGATACAAAGGGTGTGAAGTGGACCTTTTCTTTGATCTTTATGGCAGAGCTTTTGTGTCAGCTTCCATTGGGCGATAATATTTGGCATCCCTTAGAAGATGTGCTTTAGGGATTCAGGTACCTGACGAATGGAACAAGTGGGGTCTTAGAAAACTTCGTCGAGCTCCCTCCATCTCCCAAATGTATAGCCAGCTGAGTTTTGTATTTTCCAGGCTGTCCCAGTTGGTCCTATGGCCATACTTGGCCTTTGAGAGTGCGTTAGCCTGTCGCTTTCCTTCCTTCCACCATAACCCTTCTTTTCTGCACTGATGCTACTTTGTGCCCTTGAGTTATTGGTTCTAGTCAGAACCCAGCTCTACCATGTTGGACCTGGCCAACCAAATCCTTGAAGTGAAGAGAAGACTTTGTACTCTGGACAGAATCTGACACTCTCCACTTCCTCCCTGTTGTCCCCTGAGGGGCCACTGTTTGAATGACAGTATCTTTAGATTCAGTAAGGGCCATTACCACCCTCACTTTTGTTTATTTTTATTCTTCCAAGAAACTTGAAATTGGCAATTTCAATTTCGTAACAACTTTGCTATTTTGGATTTTGACCATGTGCTAAACCTGTTTTGATGTTTCTTGAACTTTGCCTCTTGTTTGGTCATTTGACTCAGATTACTGATTTACCCATGTCCTGATTTGGCCTCATCAGTTTGTACACTGCCTTTTTTTTGGATGCTGAATGCTTTACAGAGTTGAGCCTTGCCTGTAAGTTGGACATGTGATTACTGAACCTCCTGAACTGCATCATCTTGATCTCAAATGTTTGAAATTGGGCCCTAAACCGAACTACTCATAACAGTTAAACCACTGAATATATACAGTAAGAAACAATGCAGCATTAATTCTAACACAGAATAAATACTCTGACTAGCTTAATATGCGAGTAGAGGAGAAGTTGGCTACTTCAAATCTCACGCTATAGAACTCTTTAAGGCCACGTGTTCAATAAATGTGCCATATGCCCCGTCATTCATCATGACCCTCTCAACAACCCGAGAACGTAAATTAATTAAAATTTGTTGTAGTTTTTTATATAAGTACAATCAGCCTGACATCCTTCCTTGAGATTTTGTCTGTTTAACGAATTCCGTTAGAGACTTGGCGAATGGTAAATATGCCCATGTTCATTATCTATCTGCTTTATTAGTGCCTGTCTCTTCAGTCACTTTGACAATTTAATTATAGATTAATCGAAACTTGTAAATCATACACAAATTAAGCCAAATGGAACTGTCAGAGGATGGACTGGATGAAAAAACAATCCTTTAGTAACTCTCCTGGAAACAATAAATTATACTATTGTAAGTGGACTCACCCTGATGAAAAGTGCAGCGCTTTGCTTCAGTTTTAGAAATGAATAGACAAGCTGCTGTAGCAACTGAATAAAACAGTGTTGTTTTTTTTCCCACATGAAACCATTGTTTAACAATGGTGATTCTGCAGCATAGTCGGTATGAAGAAAATACTGTGTCAAAGTATTTCAGCAAATGCAGCACACAATGTCTGAAATACAATAAGTTGAACATGGATGTTGTTGAATAAATCTAACTATCGACTGCGGATGCTGCTCATGGAGCAAGTTGGGTTGGAAGTGGGTTGGCTTCTGAAGCTGTGCTACAGATGATTAAACAGACAACTTTAGAGTGGAGAGGATTTAGAGTCTTAACAACTCGGTATTATATGTATAGCACCAGAATTTGATTTTGGTCCATGTCCCCGCCAAACCATTGGCTTTCATCAATGCGTGATCATTCGCATTTGGTCAAAGTATTTGGTATAAACTGAAGAATTATTGATACTTTCAGACTCTGAAGTCAAGCGCACATTTTTGTAATCTTCGATGTGAACATGGTTTCTTATATTTTTCATCCGAATTTACGGTCTTAATTAAAGAAGCCTAAAATATATTTCGCTTATATATGAGATAATAGATCTACCACCTATCTATCTCTCCATTTCTTTATCTATCTCTCTATCTCTCGATCTATTTACCAATCTATCAATCTATCAATCTAGCTATTAGATAGAGAGATAAATCAAAACTTTGTTAATCCCCAAGAAGTGAAATTTAGTCCGTGCAGCAGCTCCAGCATACAGGCAAATATGAATAAACAAAAAGTAATGTACATTAAAATACAGGAAAAATATGCATGCAAATATAAAGAAAAAAGGAAAGAGTCTGGTCTCCAATGCTTTATATAATATGAATTAAAATAGTCCAGTTAGAGATAAGCAAAAGTAGTCCATGTGGAGATTTGCAATACTTGACCAGGTGCAGATGTGCAATAGTTGGCCAGGTCTATCCGTGCAATAGTTGACCAGGTCCAGATGTGCAATAGTTCACCAGGTGCAGATGTGCAATAATAGTACAGGTGCAGATCTGCAATACCTGTCCGGGTGTAGATGTGCAATGGTTGACCAGGTGCAGATGTGCAATAACTGTCCAGGTGAAGATCTGCAATACCTGTCCGGGTGTAGATGTGCAATGGTTGACCAGGTGCAGATGTGCAATAATTGTCCAGGTGAAGATCTGCAATACCTGTCCGGGTGTAGATGTGCAATAGTTGGCCAGGTGGACAGTGTCATAGAAGGTCTTTAACAGAATCTGTCACAGTCCGAAAGACCTCAGTCTCTTCAGCATTTGGAAACGACCTTGACCCTTCTTGCACAGGACATCTGCGTTGTTCGATCAGTCCAGTTTATTGTTGAGGTGAACACCCAGGTATTTTTATGAGTTCACCCGCTCCTCCTAGGGAGGTCAATCACCAGCTCCTTTGTTTTGGTGGTATTAATCTGAAGGTGATTGACCTCACACCAGTCCACAAAGTACTTTATACTATCCTGGTACTCCAGATCGTTCCCCTCTGATTGTCATCCGACGATAGCTGAGTCATCGGAGAACTTCTGGAGATGGCAGAGAGTTGTGTTAAGCCTGAAGTCCGAGGTGTACAATGTGAATAGAAAAGGGGAGAGCACGGTCCCCCCTATTAATTATCTATACTGTGACAACACACTTTTAAATGCTTCCAGCACTTCAATGTATGTATGTTTTTTGAGCACACAAAAAAATGTGGTATTGTGTGGAACATTTAAATAATTTCATTCATTCTGCAGCAAACTGGGACTCAATAATTTGTCAGTATGGACATGAAAACAATCTTGAATTAATTTTTGCAATTGATATAAAAAGACCTCTATCCAATCTGTCAAACTTGTTTAAATGTACAGCCTATATTGAATGTATCCTTACACATACAGTACATACACAATTTTTTATGAATTACTTACAAAGCAAGTAATTAATTTCATTAATATTTTCAGTCAACCGACAGCCCTAATTACTGTCCTTTAAATTAAATTTATCACAACTAAAATTGTTAAAAAAAAGATCTCCAAATATTGTGCTCTGATAACAAACAATCACATTCAATAATTAGAGCTTCTAGGTGTGTTGGCTAACTTCCACATCAATGGGAAGCTTCCTGATAATCTCTCCAGTTTAAAGTACAGGCCAGCAGGACTAGAACAAGATAAAAAGACAAAGATTGAGAAAAAAGGAGATGGAGCAGTGAGGAGAGTTATTTCTGAGTGGCCGAGGGAATAAGGGAGGCCGAGCATCGGAGGAGTCAGATTTATGGTTGTGTGGAGGAGACGTCTGTTTGACCAGTCCGAAGCTGTAAATAGCCGAGCCAGCAGCCCTTTATGGTCCCACAGAGAAAATGAGGTGGCTCCCCCCACACCTATCTATCAGGGTAATTTAGTGGCTTGTTGGGGCCCGTAAATTATATTTGTGTGTGTTCATGTGGACATTAGACTATTACAGCCCCCTCACTCCTGTCTTAATGGGTGTCTGCGAGCTCTATCATGGAGGATGAAGGGCTGTGAGATCAAAGGTAAAGCTTCAGGACACAAGTGGAGCTGGTGGTCAGAGCAGAAAATCTAGATATTTAGTTGTTGGATTTTTGGTCAGACATCTGACATCAGTGAAAACATGGCTGATAGAAGATTTATATCCGTCATCATCTTTCCCTGAACAGGGAACCAAAAGGATGCTCAAAAGAAGCAAGAATCAGGTCCCAGCTATAATTAATATAATCTGCTTTTTTTTGGGTGATTAGGTGTCAGAGGGCTCCATTGCATCCCAATACAACCCACAATTTGGATAAAATTGTGCTTATGGAATATTCATTTGACTCTTTTTTCTAAAGTGTTTGCATGATGGGAAGTCAATTGGTGTTCTTATTAAGCTCTATACATTTTTATCTACTTTATTTTATTTAATTAGGTCTTTAAAACCCTTAAATGAAAACCCACTCTTAAAAACCACTTCTATCTTCAACTCATGCTTAAATTAGTAAATATTTGGTTTTCGAAATGTACCAAGGCATTGATAGGCCGTTTATCCTCCTCAACTCTCAATTTTGCACAAATGTTTGGTATCATCCGATACTTACTATGGCAGGTAAATGAACCCAGATATATATTTTACCTCACAGTGAACCCAAAGGAAATCAGTATTTGTGGTCAATTCTGTCTGTTGCTGTGGATTCCTGTTATTTCAGAGGACATCAGCTGAGTTGAGACATAGTAACGTTCAGGATGCTGAAAATATGTGGCTATATGGAGCACATAGTTATGATGTTTGATTTATTTATTATATTTATTTTTTGTTTTCTTTTTGAAATTTCCCCCATATCTTATCACATAATGCTTCTTGTCTTTACTTTTTATAATATATATATCCCTATTAGCTTTTGTAACTAACCCAGCCATGAAGGGGTCACAATCCAGTGTACCTCTAGAGCCGGTCTGAAGACTGGATAAACGGGGAGATATGGTTCAGTAAACGCATCCAACGTAAAACTTATGCCAAATCAATATACGGAAGAGGAAACTGACCCCAAGCGGGAACCGC
Source organism: Lophius americanus (assembly GCA_037951165.1). Taxonomy (NCBI): domain Eukaryota; kingdom Metazoa; phylum Chordata; class Actinopteri; order Lophiiformes; family Lophiidae; genus Lophius; species Lophius americanus. The sequence continues at coordinate 8,143,152 of JBBDHG010000015.1, read as the reverse complement.
CGAATGACAAAGAAGAAGTTTTCAACGTTAAGGTTTCCTCTTCACACGTTGTGTAGCTGTCCGATAGTTTTCATCTCTTTCTCATTGTATCGGTGTGTATTTCGATCTGTTAGATAGATAGGGGGATATGTTGCGTTTCTGTTCCTTCTCTGTGTGTGGGTTCCATCCAGCGTCCTTCCACAGTCCAGAAAATCATTCACTATTACCTCCGCCTTGGGTTGTCTGTTTGTTAACAGGATTAGGGACGGATGGACGGATTTGCATAAAATTTTCCCAGATGTTTTATCCATATCCTAAAGATGATTACATTTTGGTGACCTATTGATGTAACAATAAAGCAAGATAGGCGCTTTGAGAGGTTTTTGGCAATAACTAATTTATGAATGGATGAATCTGCCTATGGCATCCTATTTTAAAGTGACAGATGGTGATTTGCCATTACCATATCACATAATCATACACTGCATTTTGAATAACACTGATTGTTGAATGTTCAACTCATAGTCTTTGTCCAACATTGCTGCCTCAATGACTGAGAATGTTCTTGGTTAAAATGTTCTGTTGTTCCTTTGGCCTTTCTGTGAGGGGTTTGTTTTTTATTCCACATGTTGGTGTTCAGTCCAATAACATGCATTAAATGTGTTGGACTTGATTTAATTGTAAATTAAAATTTCGTCAAGGTCGACAACTAGCTTTGGTTTGATATCAACCAACGGGAGAAGCCAACTTGTTGCCCTTGATCAGCTGGTTTTTGACAGAACTTATTCCAACATTATAGGTTTTAACATCACCATGATTTTCATTTCCAACCAAAAAAAAATTTCTGCAAACGTGGGTGAAACAATTATTACACAGAAAAATGGCTTAAAGAAAACAGCCCCCTGGACTGAACTCTGCTCTATCTTATTAACAAAGTGAGAACAGACTGTTCCAGGAATGCAACTAAGGTTGCATGGCCGTGGGTGTGTGCTCGTTTGGTCTTAGTGGTATCATTTTGTTTTTGTCTGGCTTGTTGTTTTTTTCCATATTATGTGTTAAACCTGCTGTGACTGTGTTTGTTCAGACGGTACAATTATTGCAATGAAAGTGGTTCTGTATATAAATGGAATATACATTTTTGTATATGTTGCAGGAACCCCAGTAAAAACAGGGAAAAATAATCCAGGTCCAGGCACTAAAAGTTGATTTGAAAAGTAAATAGTATTAACTACTCTTCTTTGTTTCTTTGTATTTCCGCACATTGAAGAAATAATAAGTCTTTTAAATGACTCCAGCCCATTGAATTGAATGCCTTTTACTCGTCAAGCTTAGCTTGAGTGCCTTGGCCAAAACTTTTTATGCCAACATTTTGGTCATATTTTTTCCCTACTGTTCCCTTTAATGAGCACTAGTGGTTTGAGGAGATCCAGTCTAATATTTTTAGATGTAAGGAGTTCCCTAGACGTTTAATGTTCGCTGTCTCTTTGGATGGTGGTAAGACATGCAAACAATGTGGAAACAATCCATATGCATGTGGTTTGTATTTTTGAATCATGTTAATTGAATATGAAACAAAATTGCGATCATATTGGACTCCAAACTGTCATGGTTCTCTTTTTTTCTCTTTAGTTTTATTTCGTTGTAATATTATTATCACTTATAATTGGTGTCCTGATTTATTTTGAAGGTTTATCTTCTGTGTTGAAGGTTTTTTGTTTTTTCAGCTGTCTCCCTCTTTAATGAATCCTGACTCCTAGTGTGTCTCCTCCCTGATCGTGAAGGTTCTCACCTGTTCCTGGTCCTCAACGGTTCATATTGTTGCTGTTACTCAGTGCATTCATGTCTGTCAATTTGTTCCTCCTTTCTTTATCCTGTTCCAGGTTGGCTCTTTCAGTTAAGTTTACCTCCTTCCTTGTATTTGTTTTTGCACAAGTTTTCGTCTTGTTGTTTTGGATATTTGTGAGTGTTTGTTGCACTCTCGTTGATTAAATTACTTTAACCTTACTCCTTCCTCCTCGTGTTGTCTTCATTTTGGGTCATATTTCTGTACTCCATGTAACACAGATCTTTGCCGTTTATGACTACTTTCCAACTTGTTTTTTTAATAATCAATGTTAGATTAACAACATTTGACAAATACATTTAATTCTTACAAGTTGTAAAATAATATTTAAGATGTACAATTTACTACGCTGTCTTAAAAATATATTCAGTGTAACTCAGACTCGTTTGAATCACCACCACAGCAACATACAAGGACAGAGTTGTTTCTTTGTGAAAAGGGAATAAAGCAAGACACATAGGAACCAAAGCAAGGTTTGGCTTGAAGTAGTAGCGTGTCAAGTTGATTGATTTGCTGAATTGATGTGCCGTCGATTATTTTGCTGTGTGGGAGACCCTAGTTCAACTAATCGTGCAATTTGTTGTTGCTGGCAGTTCCCCGATCAATAAAAAATAATATCATCCCCACCTCTGATCATAAGGGACCTTATACATTGTGCTATTGGATAACTCATATGTGCGGATAAAAGACAATGGAATGATGAAAAAGAATTAAAAAAAAACAAAAACCCATCAGTGTGTTTAATATGTGCGCTTTTGTAACATATTGGAACACCCAACTCATATCTGAACTATAATAGCACTCAATGGAGTGGCCTATTCCAACGCCCCGCATGGTAATGATGAATGTATGCAAATAATAAAAGAGCTACTGAATCACCCCTCAATCTGGTCTTTGTGCCCCACTATTCCACAAAGTGTCATGGAAATCTGCCCAGCAGTATTTGCATAATTATGTAAATGTTCAAAAATTATATAATCATCCTGTGAGGTTAAAAACTTCCATCATTGTCCATCTCTCATGTTTGAACCGAACTTTGGGGAAATTCATCCTGTGGTTTAGTAAACAAAACATACCTACTCACTTAATGCTGACCCTTACTTAGCTGACCCTTACTTGGCTTATTATTTATAGACATTATGCTAGGTTTATTGTAAACCAGGTGCTATGGCTAACTGTCTCTGATGGCGACAACGCTAAACATCCTGCCTGTGTGTCCACACGGAGCTATAGAGTCCAACTGGTACCCAGTTACTGTGGCATTTACCCAGTTTCTGTCACAAACAACAACAATTTCAACCGGGTATGGTCTGCTTATGTCACTACTGGAGCGTTGGTAGGGAATGAATGCGTTTGAACACAGCACCAATTTAAAGCGAGCTATATAAGGGAGCTGCAGAGCCATAGCAATGAACTCTATGCTCTGTGGTAAGAATCTATAAGTATCATTGTTATTCCTCTGTTATTATTGAGACCAGTCCCGACATACTTCTCGGTTACTACCACCATGTGTCTGTTGCTGTTGTCTATGCAGTTCTTGTTTTACTGTGGTTTATTTTATCTTGGAACATCGCTTTCTCCAGAAGTCTACCGTCACTCACGTCAATGGGTAACTCACGCAACGTCATGATATATCATCTATATCAAATGGTTCCAGTTCTCTACACCACTCATCATAAAAGCCCAATCGCCGAACCTGCATAACTCGCTTGAGGAGCTCCCCTAACATTCTAACTCTCACCTATGATCGTGAGTTCTGGTTAGAGACTGAGATAACTATGTCAAGGATGTAAGTGGTAGAATGAGCTTCTCTCCTTTTGTGGCTGGATCCTTAGAGATACGGAGCCGAGCTTAGAGTGAAGTCACTGCTCGTTCATGGTGAAAGAAGCCAGTTGAGGTGGTTTGGACATCTAATTATAAGCCCACAGGTTTTCTGGGCAGGTCTAATTGTTAAGAATCCCACTGGTAGACCCAGAACCTGCTGGAGAGATTATACATCTAATCGGGCCTGGCAACATAAGATAAGATAAACCTTTTATTATATACATTTTATGATCCCCCACAATGAGATGGAGAGAGTTGCTTGGGAGATGGATGTCTGGAATACCTTTCTTAGCCTTCTGCCACAACAACCCAACCCCAGATGAGCAGAGTAAAATGGAATGGAATGACATGCCTCGTTAAACTTGACTGATTTAACTTGTAGTGAGTTTTGCTGTAGTGCAGCCTTTCGATTTCTGTGGTTATTAATCTGGATTATTTTTCTAGAGGGTGAAAATGGCAGTTCTGGTACACTGTTACGTGGCCGGGTACTTTTCAATAAAGCTTAGCAGCTGCAAGCAAGAAACGTTTTTTGACCCCTTACCATTTAGGAAGAATAAAAACCACACTCACACACACTTACCGTTCACTTAATATTTGGTGAGGTACAATGTGTTATTTGAAATTTAACCGTACTGCTCCTCCTATTTACCCTATATGATCAAATTTAAGCTTAGCTTTGTTACTGCTTTTCTTTGTTGATACTTCTGTGATGACAGTTAAGTATTTAATATTTTATGCTACCAACTCCTGTCAGAGGCTGAGAATTGTTGAAAGGGCTATAGGCTTTGCTTTGTTACTTAATCGGTTAACTCACAGCACCACATGCAGACAAACCTCTGGGATTAGTTTGGACATTTGGTTTTATGGCCGTTTTTGTCTTGATTAGGAAGAGAGGTTAAGCTAGAAAGGCTTTGTATTCTCTTTGTTTTGGTGGGGTTTGCCATTCCCTTGGATTCTGGGAAGTTAATTTGGTGTTTAAAAATCAGTTACACTAAATAGAATCAGAAAGAAAGGGGGTGTGGGGGGGGGATCACCATCTGCTGGAGAGTCTCAGCCTGAACTTGTTCTGGACATTCATTCATTCATTCATTTTCTGAAACCGCTCCTACTGGACACCATGAAGCATATTTTCCAGAGCCAGTCTTTATTGCCTTTCATTGATGTTTGTTGACAGGTTTTTTCACTCTGCACTCATTTCTGACGGACAGGAACAGCAAACTCACCAGCTGGTGATCAAAGTAGTTGGATTTCAAATTTATTTTTGCCTATAATCAGGACCCATTACATGTTCAGAGATTTGTTGACACAGAATTAAACTCAAACAATAAAGATAATTATTATTTTAGAATAAAAATAAATATTACTAAATTCATTTTTAGTTTGGTTGATAATGATAATGATATATTAAATTAATTATTGTTCAGACAATAAAAGTTTTTCTTTGTATATTTAACAAAAAAAATTATTTATTAATTAATGATTAACAAACAATTATTATTTTAAGTGAACATAACAAAAACAGCTGGATTATATTTATAAATTTGATAGATTACATTTACTACATATGATTACATTATTTAATTGCTAACTTAACTGCTTGTTTCTGTTATTAAAATATTTATTCTATGACACAGAAGTATTTATTTCAGACTTTTTGATGTATATATTAGTTTGTTATGTCATACATATATCTTTATCTATGTCTAGCCATGTATGTGTGTTTGTTTGTATGTGTGTGTGTTTGTGTGCATGCGTGTTTGCATGTGTGTGTGTGAGTGGTAAGGGCACCAATTTGGCTAGGGACGGCTCTGTGAGGGAAGTTTATCAGAGCTGCCTCTGGACTCGATGTTTCATTTTCAGACTTGTCTGTGACTTCCACAACAAATACAAACTGGTGGAGTGGTTTACTTTGGTTATGGTTGATAACAGTGAAATGGTGGAAAGAAACTTTGGCTATAATGTTCATTTATACTCAGAAGTTTGCATTAGAGATACTCCAATTATTAAAAATATGGTAACATTTGCCTGAGTAAAGCGCCACAAAAAATAATAACGCATACTTAATATGAAATTACTTAATGCATTCGATTCTCTTTTAGGAAGTTTTTGTGTATTTATTTTTAGACGTCGAGGCGGCGGCTGAGGAAGAGGAATTAACCATGGCTATTGAGAAAGCCTTATTCAATATTCACCTTTTTTTGACATATTAAAGCATGTGAGTTCTTACTAAACATAATTAACAACTTTATACAACAAATAAAAAAGTCTGATAAGGGTCAAATAGTTTTTTAAAAACATGCCTTGCCAAAAAAATTAGCTAATTCAAACAAAATTAATTATTTTTCATAAAAATACAAAATGCCATCATTTATAAGTCAGACTTTATTCAGCTGTTTAAAAACAGCCCCAGTTGTTTTGGATAAATGCCCCAAGAAACAAAATATACAAATAAGTACATTTCCAATCCTTCCTCCCCTCTCAACCTAATCACCGGTCTCCGGGTCTACTTCTCTTACAATTAACTTCAGATCAGGACATAGTATATGGTAATATCTAATTAAGGTGAAGAAACTAAACCATTAGCGGTAGTCAGTGGCCATGGGTAAGTGTTGCAAATGGTTTCTGGAACAAGGGGAGAGACAAACCGCTGGAGTTTGTAAATGGAAATCACTTGTTCAAACATGAAGAAAATTTGTATGAGACAGATTGGCAATTGAAGATGTCTCTTTCTTTTTCCTCTTTGATTGTCTGACTGCAGCCTCTCTACTTTCTCTTCTTACAACACATCAGACAAGCGCCCACGGCACCGCCCCACCAGTTGTCTAGAACTCAGCTCGCCCTGCCCTTCTAAAGCGAATAACGCAATAAACCTAATCTATTGTTAATGCAATCACATCTATTCAAATCCAATCTTATCCCGTACTACTAATTAGATCTGGTGGATCATGTTACACCCTCTGGCTGCTTAGTTGTCATGGTGATGGGTTGAAGATATATAGAAGGCCATTGGAGCTGGGCAGAAGACACAATGCTTTCATTGGCTTTAAGGATGATATACCCAACAAGAAGAATTTAATCCGCCTGCATACGTGATTCCTGCTAAATGAAGGACACAACAGCGTCTGATGATTGTAACAAGGAAAATGGTGCATGTTCACAGAAAAACTTGATATATGCCTTGATGCATTCTGTAATGATGATATAGTGTATAAAAAGCAGACAAGGCTTTTATATTGATGTCTTTGATTGCTGAACTGTATGTTTGAGTTGTATTTTTTTGGTTCAAGGTACTAGATTTAAAATAGATATAGCTCATGAAATGACTATTTATAACAGATATAGTTGGTGCAAACTACACTCACCTATAATACTACACATAGGGGAGCACTTAAGTCAGTTAAATTCTGGTATTTGGATCTCTCCCTCGTCCATTCTGACTGATTTTACATCTTGTTATTATCCCGGTCACTGATGGTAGCATTATGTAGTGCCTGCTGCCCATTCAGGTGGCACTAGTGTTCCAGCTCCTCCAGGAAGAGGGTGGAGGAGGTACTACACGATACCAAGAGACTGACAGTTACGTATGGAGAGCTGTTTAAGTATGTAGAAGGCTGACAACCCATCACCAGGACGGATATCTGCTCATTTTGGAGGACCCCGTCTCATCAGGAGCATGTCCAGACGTTTTGGTCATTTGCATAAAGGCACGTAGAAGCAACAACAATAGCTGAAATACTTAATCATTTGCCATGATTATATTTGCAGCCATTTAGTTGGCTCAGCCTGTGAATTTCAACTTTTCACTTTGATTATGCGCATGATTTAGAATCCAGCCCTCAATGGGCACATTTTAGTTACCATTGACCGTTGTTACCCAATTTAGCTCAAAACAAATTACACATATATACTGTAACGGACTGAGTGACATGTTTATGTTAATTGTTCTGCTTTAGAGCACAATGTTGGACTTTAGTTAAGGAAATGTCAATACTGAGTTCAGAACTGTGGGTTCCTGAATGTTAGTGAATGCATCAGCTGACAACAGAGATTGATGTAAGATGTTAGTGGCCAGGAACGAAATGTCTGTCACATTGTTACCTAGGAGATAGCGAATTACAGAAGTCAGCGCGCCTGTGATAGGCACAGATAAGCGTGTATGTTGGGTGTGTGAAAGTGCGAGCGCGCAAATGCGACCGTTGAAAGTCTGGTAGTCCAGTGTTAGGGACCGTTTTGTTGTGTTGGCGTCGGCTACAGCCAACAGTAGCCTGTGTTTGACCAAACTAATAAAATCCGGCAAATGGAAATAACATCCCGTAGCTTCATTATTGTGGGACGCCACAATACTGTATATGAGTAAAGAATTTCCACTTGAATATATTGTTCATCTGATCTGATCTGCACTGTAAGTGTTCCCCGTGTAATAGTAAAAGATGTGAGGTGGTGGTGGCCATCATGTAATAATGTGGTGACATTTAGCGAACTGATCACTGATGAGAAATCAGTGTTTATGAAGCTTGCGTGTTGTGATAGGTGCAGTTGAAAAGCTTTTGCTCAATCGAAAAACAGCTGCAACTAAAGTAAATAAATTGTAATAATTATATGAATGAACATATATAGGTACAACACTTGTTGTTGCCCTATTTTTCCGAGCCAATGCAATGAAATATCGCTCTGATGAGCACTGTATGCTGTAAATCTGAATGACAAATAAAATCTGTCTATGTCTATGTCTATGTCTATATTCTAGCTTAATATGTATTGTCCGTCCTTTGGGCTCATCTGCATGCATCAAATCGTCCAGATTTCTTGTTCCCTGTTTCATAATTCTTGAGTGGCGAGAACACTGCCAAAGGCTGCATATTATTTGTTACCAGGCTGGGGATAACATACATATTACAATGCATAATATGGTGAAAGAAAAAAGTGTAACACATAAACAGCAATCATGGACGATAAACTTTTTCAACTTAGTACTACTGCGGTAATTAAATTGATCTTGTAGCCGTCTAGCCTGTGCTACATACTTCCCTCACTCATGCTGGCTGTTGAAGTCCGTTTGTTCTTTCAAGAAAAACCAAAAGTGGTCTTCAAGTTGGCAGGTAAAGTTTCTCATTTAAAGAACTGGGAACAGCGAGTGGACAGGGGCATATTTCATATGTTCCAATGTTCCAACGGGGCATAACCCCCCATCAATTGTAAGATAAACCATGGACCATACCCCCATTTAAACCTGACCCATATTTATAGCTAGATGAATGGAGTCACAAGAGTAAAGGCATATACATGATGAAAATAGCAATTTATGTTCTGTCAGTGTAAGTTACCCCATCAAAGAAGCTTTGGCTGAGCAGGTTGTAGCCTCTGTCTCATTTTTATTTCCCACAGTTTACACTACTAGTCGGAAATTAATGATATACTCTTAAATTGCTATAATAATCTGTTATTCTCTCAAATTGCATTGCAGTATAGGGGAGGCCACTGTTTGACTTTATTTTATAGAAATTACTCCAGCGTGTCTGCTCTTGCCAAATGTTTTACAGTGTAATGCGTGGCGTTATGTAAGCAAACATGGGTCGCCTGACAATTTGCATAAGTGTTCTGTCATCTTTGCCATTCGTTTTTCAACGTGTGTGTTTATTATAGAAAAACTTTAAAGATTTTGAATGAATTTAACTGTAATTTGTGGAGAGGTGGGCCTTTGAGAGGTGGGCCTTTGAGAGGTGGGCCTTTGATGGGAATAGTTGATTTGATTTGATTTAGCCTACCCAGCATGGCAGAACAAGTCTCCATGTTTCCCAAGAAACAGAAAGTCTTTATAGGTCCACTAATTATTGTCCAAAGGTTTATTTTGCTGGCAATTCTCCACTATATCAGATTGATTTTCAATCTGGGGCTAAATTATTTAAGTTGAGATTTGAATCAGGCACAGGTCACAGTGAGTCCAAACATCCCCACTCTTCTCCCACTCTTTCTGTATCTTCAAAGGGTCCCACTCACTCCCAGTAAAACTACATCTCTGCTCTTGTTAATAATTCAAGTTTCAATACGATTTATTTAATTCTACTCTGAAAAGAATGGACAATGAAATAACATTTGCATGTCTGTGCATTAATTATACATTCAGTTATTTTAATGAGTCAAGCTGCCGTTTGGGGGCAGCGGATTTCGTCCACAGTGAAAGGCAAGGTCAATCGCTCAATAAATCCAGCAAAGCTGAAACTAATGCTGAGAGCGGGACCAAGAGGATGAATCCAGATTGATTCTGGTGGAAAATGATCACATACTACATGAATGAAAATGTTCAGCCGATTGTGACGCAACAAAGAATGCAAGAAAATGTGCATGTCTCACATGTTTGGATAAAAACACTAAAATATGTTATTTAAAGACCTGGTACGGAGTCCTTAATTCCTATTGAAGAAAACCCATCAAATTCATTACATTGTTTCCAAATGCATTCAATTATATGCTAAAATTCAACTATATTTTAATAAAGAAGATATATATATATATATATATATATCTTCTTTATTTTACCAGGTAAAATTCTCATTGAGGTTTTCAACTGACTTACCTGGCCAAGAGAGCAGCACAGAAACTGTAACAACAATTAAATAGACACAATTCAATACAATACATATATATATATATGAAAAACTACAAAACTAAAATAAGAGAATACAAAGGATCTAAAGGGAGACAATAGAAAGAATCAATCAAAAGAATTGCAATGCGATTGCAGATACAACAACATTGACCAAGGGCAATATATTCCGATCCTTCAGGCTCTGACAATTCCAGGTTTTTCTGTAAAGTATTCCAGAAAGAGGGAGCAATTAAACTAAAAGTGTTTTTTCCCTAGCTCGGTTCTAAGTCTGGGGACCGTCATTTGTTGAACATTTTTGGAGTGTAACCCATATTGCTTTTGGTTTTTACAGATGTGCTGTATGTACAAAGGTAAACAGGAAACAGCCAAGGGAGAGATTTGTAAACATACACCAACAAAAGCGATAGTCTGCTGGCATACAGAGAGGGTTGCTTAGCAACAGCATACAGTGGTCTGTGCGATATCAACAGCCAGTAATAGAACGTAAAGCACAATGGTAAACATTGTTCGTTTTCTTTGGGTTCTGTTCAGGGTGCATCCATAAATAACAGTCCTCGCTGGGAGGGAAAGGTAAGATTTATTCCGGATAAATAAACCTAATATGAGTTTCAATTTGCAGGCAAGGCCTTCAACTTGTGGTGCGCTATACAAATTTCAATCATTGATGATTTTTAAATTGGATACTTCCATGACAACAGGCATCTTTTATCATTTCTTCCATATTCCAAGTATGATGTGATCATAGACTTCCACCGCTAGGAGTCTAAAGAGATCCAAGGTCTTTGTAGGCCCGGCATATTATGATACGCTAACCTGCTGTGACCGAAATAAGCCCAAATAATTATTCAGTTCCATGCAGAGAGGAGACCTTTCATAGATTTTGAGGTTACGCTCAGCAGCATTGTGCCAGAGGCTCTTGTTTTTCAAACTGGCCCAGGAACCCACAGAGACAGGACAGGGAGGTAAAGGATTAGAGTAAGTGCAGTTTGTGTTTGGGAGACAATTTGTTCTATATTTTCAAGTTTGAACTCATTACTTTATGTCTGGCAAATATTTCCTACAGGCAAGCCTATTGACACCAGAGACTGCGGGGGTCTAATTAGTGGGTCTAGATGCTCGACTTGTTGAAACATCGGTTTCTTATTTAATCAATAACAGCATCAAATTTCCATAAAATCTGGAATAAAGGCAGCTTTGATCACAATTAACAAGAAAATGGAATTTCAAATGCATGAAGTGAATGATTCCCTCTCAAATTATAATTTGGTGAGGGCCTGTGGTAAAGGTAACCTCTTGAGTTGTATTTGTATTCAACTTTTTCCTAATTTCTATCTTCCACCTGTCATGGACAGAGAGGCAGTGTTAGAAAAACTTCAAATTAATTATATTTTATCCTCAAGACACAAGTTCCTGAATGTGTAATTAACCAGCCAATACCAGTGTTGCTCAATAACCCGATATATCTGTATTTACCACTGGGATGTATGAGTTTTCATGCAAATCTTTGCTTTCAAGAAAAGTGTTATTGTTTTTTTTAACATTTGGTAAGAACTTTGATCAGACTCTTGAACTGTGGGATTTAACTCGGAGGTAATACATTTGCACATTAAAAAAATGAAGACTTTTTTTTTTACTGGACTTTATTTCAGTTTTTGTTAAAGAAGCTTTGTAAAGATGGTACTCTATATATATCTAAATATCTGTAATATGATGGTTTTAAGTAAATCCATACCTTACTATTAATTTACCATTGTCATAATCAGAAGTAGTGAGGAGAGCAATAGGATAACCTTACATATTGTGTGTGTCAAAAGCTACTATTAAGATGATTTTAAACCTTATAAAAGTTTGACTTGAAAGAAACTTCCTTTAAATCAGTAAGTGACACTCAAGAATTTTTTTTTTTGTGCATGTGTTTCTTTTAGTATTTTTCACTAAAAGAAAATGCATAAAAACAAAATTGATGTCTTTTTTATCAGTGGGTTTTAAGTTTATCATGTGGGTGAATAAACATTCTGAATAGTAAATACATGATGCATTTTCTATCCTTTCTGTGTATGCAATATGAAAATTGGAATTTGTCGGCCTAACATGATACATAAATTCACTTCAGCATCCAGTCCTAGCCAATAAGGTTGGTCACATTGATTAAAGTAATCGATTCCGAACAAGAAAAGTCAAGTACATTTTATTCATATAGCACCAAATTTAAATAATTCTTTTTAAAAAGCCTTACTTAAGACAATTTCCAAAAGCAGCCTGTCTAGACCATATTCCTAATTCAACAGCGACCCCACAATTCTCACATGATCAAGAAAATGTAGCCAGTGGGGAAATAAAGGCTGTTTGTGAACAGGCAGAAATCTCAAGCAGATCACTACTCAAATTAGGCAGACATCTGCCTTCACCGGTCAGGTTTAGAGAAAAAGTGGGGGGAGTAAGAAAGTCTTAAGACATCACACCCCTCCCATCACACCTGTGCCTCCTATTTACTTAAAGGGGCATTACGGTGCGGTGACTGCCAAAGCTAAACTCTGACCCATCATTTTGACTTCATTGCATTTAAACAGATCGTAGAGGAGGCATAAAGGCAGCTAGAAAAGGATTTCCAAAGGGGCAAGAGATTGCAGTTATCTGGACCGTAAAGGATCTTCAGAAGGATTCTACATACTGACCTACTGCTGTGGTTATTGTGATCTGTTGTCTTTAATACACGTTCTTTTAATGTGTATCTTTGTGTTTTATTTTTCTTTACCAATACCCCGTGTGATCCTGCTGTCCTATCTATCTATCTATCTATCTATCTATCTATCTATCTATCTATCTATCTATCTATCTATCTATCTATCTATCTATCTATCTATCTATCTATCTATCTATCTATCTATCTATCTCAGATCATGGTAACATCAATAGCTAGTTTGTAACTGCTCTTCAACTTTTTATCCAGCTGGGAAATACTTAAAATTGGCCTTTGGGGTTCAGTGACAGTGTCAGCCACAAGACTAAACAATTAAATGACATATGAAGCAATATATTTTCCTCAACAATTGCTCTTAAATTATTCAGAGGCAAAAAACAAGTAGCACAGGTACGTATTTACTCACAATTCCCAAGGATGGACTTATAATAGCTGCTCTCAGAATTTGTTGCCATCAAAAGCCTTAATCAAAACCACACATTAACTCTCTTCTTGTTGGTTTTCTCACACTTTTTCTCTTTAATTCAGCATTAGTAGGGAAAAAACATGATAATAGAGTTTCGGCAGGATGGCGTTGCCATTAAACAAAATATAAGGATAGCTTCATGTTGGCAAATGTGACATATGGAGGTGAAACCAGTAACTAACTGCTACAAAATCATCACAGTCTGTTCAATAAGAGTGTAAACCAATGTGCAATCATCACAACAAGCAACACTTTAAAATAGCATACTATTGCAGGTAGTACAGAGATACCAGACACATATATATAAAAAAGTAAAAACTTAGGGGCAACTGTCAAATCTGATGGTCAGAGAACAGATGATGCAGATAAATCAGTAGCCTAAGGCAAGCAATCCAAAGCAATAACGCAAAATCCAAGCAACCGGTAAACAGGTTTCGCTAACAGGCGATCAGAAATGACAAACTTATCTTTGAAAATCTGGAAGCAAAGCCAAGTCCACAAGAATATCCAAAATTGCCTTGAAAAAAACTAGCAGGAGGAAGACACAAGCAGAAACAGGAGACAAAACATAGAAATGTATATACATGTAGTAAAGATTCTTGGAATAAAACTCTGCAGCGATCAGTAGTCCCATCCTGATTATGAAAATAGATTTTTATAATAAGGTGCTGTTTTCAAACTTGATGTCCACATAGACTTTGGTGTGAGGAAGAATTGGATTGACATTGGGAAAGTTTGTTTATATATTTCAGACACTAGTGGGAGCTTTATCTTCAAAGGTTTTGGGGCCTTAATTTGCAAGCGTTGGTCTGGTTTAGTCCAAATTTGTTACATATAATGCGTCTCTAGGGTATTTATGATGTATATATCAGAATATTCTCTAATAGAAGCTCTTATACAAAAGAAATACTGCTATTTCAGATATAACTTCACATTTAAGGCTTTTTGGGGACATGTACTTGCTGTCGGGGAGGACGGGGTAGGCCTAATTTTCTCAAAAATACCGTTGCCTGTACTGTATGGAAAATCTGGACTGGGAATATAGAAGGATCTCACAGGTGTTCTCTAGAACCTCTGACCGATGGTGGAGCTGAATAATGGAGTCGTACATGAGCCTGACAGATCAATCGTGATCTCTACATTGATTGAAATGAGCCGGGTCGTTTTGGTGATATGAGTTACACAGATATGTTAGGATGGAAGTGAAACAACCCTATCAAAGACAAATATTTGTGATTCAACATTCAGAAAATAAGATATTCAGCCCACTCAAGCAAAATGTGTCTATTTCCACTAGTGGCTACTGTGTGAGGAGAATATCTCCATTTTAAAGAAGTCTCAGAGGTGTGCAGAAAGCTAGACATCCTGGTTTAATTAGAGGTTCAGTCGGGATAAAACAGCTTCCTGTGATGACGCTTGTCCCACCATTTTCTCATGTTGAGCGTCTAATGATACTGGCCCCGATGGCAGCTCGTCCACTCCAGCCATCACTTTCAGACTAAAGAGGTGCTGTTCTTCTCAGTGTGTAAAAACACCCTTATTATTCACACTGAAAATAAGTGTGTGTCGGAGAGAGAGAGATATTTCTCTGGTCATTGTCATCTTCCTCACTCCTCACTGTGTCCATCATCATTACCCACTTTTCCTCTGGCAAAAGTTTGTGTTAATAATATGACCCAGTGGCAACATGAATATGCAAAATAGTAAGGAGCCAAGGATGGAATCCTGGGGGACACCAAAGGTCAAAGGGGCTACTGAGGACGAAGAGTTAGCCCTGGTTTTTTCCTACGTCCTATTGACAAGTATTTTTTCGGCTTATTAAAGCATGTGAGGACTTACTAAACAACCGGAGAAAGTCTAATAAGTGTCAACTAGTTTATGCTTTACCAAAAGCCTGACCTAATCCAATTTTAAATTGACTATTTTTCATAAAACTTCATCATCAAATAATTTCGTCAGATTTTTTTCTTTTTTTTACAGCTGGAAAAAATTTGCTTGACCAAACGATTTGTAGCTTTATGGTAAATTTAGCGTGTCCAAGATATTGATAAATGCCCGAAGAACAAAAATATGGAAAGAAATCCTTTTTTTTTTCTTGGTGAAAACAATAAAGTGTTAACCATGCCTGTCTTTTTGATCTCCTTCCCTTCCCTGGTGCATCCGCAAACTCTGGTTCCGCTGTTGCCCACTCCGTAATCCATTCTCAAGAATGTGTACAAAAAAGTTCTTTAAAACAAATCTTCTATTTTAAAGGAAAGCAAAGATTATATAAGTAATGATATAATTACACTGTCCAAAAATGTCTAAGAATTCACATTATTTCTGCAACAACTGAGCAGAACTGCCCAAGAGAATTTTTCTAAACAGATATCAGGGATTGTAAGAAAACAGCCAAAAACATGCAACAAATCCATTAGAACTGCATATGTCTGAATACACCTTGCTACAAATAAGTAGTTTCAAACACAAAACATAGAACCCCGCTGAAGTTGCAGGTTCATGTGCCTCTATTGGAAAAAGTTAGAATGATGGGGATATTGTTTGGACGAAACAACAAGGAGAAGCTCTACAAAGACTAATCTAGTAACTGTCAGCAAGCTGAATAGAGAACAACTAAACTCTAATACATGTTATTCACTACACATTGCTTACCAAGCGCATTCAGCAATCCGGGCATTGACGCCGGGAGCAAAAGGAGAGCCATTTATGAAGCCACAGATGCAGCAGAGAAGGCCTCAAGATGGCTATTTTTTAACAGGAGAGCCATGTAGTGAGAAGCAGCTTGCCATCTGGATACAAGCTGGGGTCCGTTCAGCCCTGGTTCGGTGACCTGAAGGTGATTCAAGGTACACCAGTGGATGGGTTCACACTGCAGCTGTGAAGCTACGGGAAGGTTTTCAGGACAATGAAACTTAAACTCTGAACTTTCCTTTAACTGTGGCTGGCTCTATTTAAACGCAACAAGGCTAGCCATTAATAAACGTCACTTTAAGACCTCTATAATATCCGTTATGATGTGCCTTAGTGGTGCTTTCAGGACAAACAACAACAGCATTTGTTTCAGGCACTGGTTGTCCACTTTCTAATGTCTGGAACCAAACTTACACCACACCCCCATTTGTTCAAAGGTCCTCCTCCTAATTTATATTCTTGTCAGACTTTTTATGAATGCGAAAATTCACTCTGTTGAAGGCTCTTCAAGGATCATTTGGGATCTCTGGACCCCACCGTCTTGTAAACCAAGGAACTGAAGAGCCACAAACTAATTCCAGCCTCTCCGGCCTCCTGGGGGTCTGGGGGTCTTTGGTCTGCCGGTAATCCAGCCATCAGCGAAGCGGAGGGAAACTTTGTAAGCACTGCGGAAGCCTGGACATTCAATGCCCATAAGCCGGACAGGAAAGCTAATGTACCTGTGACACCAGAGGGGCTTAATACAATCCTCCCAATTGTTTATCTGGCTTTTTTTATTTAGTGTATTTCACTACCGCTCCCTGATATTTACCTGGCCCTGGGCCAATGGCACCTGGACCGTTCCTCAAACCGAGCCCAGATAGATCTCCTGAATGAGGAAACATCGATGAATCAAAGGTAGCCCTGAAGCGCATGATGATGCTCTGATTGTTTGAGCAGGATTAAGAGGCCAAAGGCTGATCTATGTCTCTATCTCTCTCGTGTTTGTGTGAGTGTGTGTGTGTGCGTGAGTGTGTGCATGTGTGTGTGTGAGAGAGGGAAAGACGGACAGAGGCAGGAGTAATAGGGCTTGTGTGCTGAATGGGGACCAGGATGTTGATTGCAGGTCATCTTTCTTACCAGCTGCTAAGCGGCAGAATGTTAGAGTGAGGGTGTGAGTGTGTGTTTATGTGTGTGTGCATTGGTGGAGATAGTCAGTTGGGTCACTAAAACCTAAACAATTGGAGAATAACTTTCTTATGTAAGAGTATTTTAGGTATTTGGGCCTCTGGAAGTAGAAATGGTCATGTTTTTGATCTTGAGTGGTGTGACGGACCGTAGTTAATCCCTGGCCCTGGGTTCTTTAAGATAAACACACTTTTAATCTCACTGATGTTATACTTTAATGTTGAATAATATAATAGAACTTCTGCTAACTCAAAGTATTTCAATGTTGCAACGTACCTTTAACCTGATTGATTTTTGGACTGTTAAA
Source organism: Lophius americanus (assembly GCA_037951165.1). NCBI lineage: Eukaryota > Metazoa > Chordata > Actinopteri > Lophiiformes > Lophiidae > Lophius > Lophius americanus. The sequence goes on along the minus strand of JBBDHG010000015.1, from coordinate 8,125,567 downwards.
CCCCCCTGCTTTACGCCGTTCTATTTATTATCTATTGACACAACAAAGAGAGGAATCAGAATCAGAATCAGAATCAGCTTTATTGGCCATGTATATGCATACAAGGAATTTGACTCCGGTTAACTGAGTTCTCACAGTACGAACGTCAAGGCAATAAACAAATATACAAGCTATAAACAAATAGAGATGATCTTGTGTAGAGGCTAAATTTAAATATATATATATTAATATGTATATAAAAATATATATGACACTGCAAAGATGTCTGAGTAATTACAGTTGGAGGTAGTTATTGTATAATGAGGTGATCCAGGATATTGTACAACACTGACTCTGGTTTGATTGTTCATCAGGTTGATGGTCTGTGGGTAGAAACTGTTTTTGTGTCTGTTAGTTTTGGCGAACAGTGTTCTGTAGCGCCTGCCAGAGGGGAGAAGTTGCAAAGGTTGTGTCCAGGGTTTGACGTGTTTGGAGTGATCTTTCCTGCCCGTTTCCTGGCTCTGGAGGAGTATAAGTCCTGGATGGAGGGCAGGTTGGATCCAATGATTATTTCTGCTAATCTAATTGTCCGTTGTAGTCTGATCCTGTCCTGTTTGGTAGCAGATCCAAACCAAACAGGGATGGATGTGCATAGAACAGACTGGATTACTGCAGCGTAAAATTGGCCCAGCAGCACCTGAGGCAGGTTGAGCTTCCTAAGCCAAGGCCTTTTTGATGATTTTGTCTGTGTTGCATGTCCACTTAAGGTCCTGAGAGACTGTAGTTCCCAGTATCCTGTAGGATTCCACAACAGACACAGTGTTTTTCAGTACAATGAGGGGGGGCAGTGACGGGGGGTTCCTCCTGAAGTCCACTCTCATCTCTACAGTTTTGAGCTCCTTCAGCTACAGGTTGTTGTGACGACACCAGAGTAAAAGCCGTTCAACCTCCCGTCTGTATGCAGACTCGTCGCCATCCTGGATGAGGCCGACGACCGTTGTGTCGTCCACAAACTTCAGGAATTTGACAGATGGGTCGTCAGAAGTGCAATCATTTGTGTAGAGTGAGAAGAGTAGGGGTGACAGCACACAGCCCTGTGAGGCCCCCGTGCTGATTGTCCTGGTGGAGGATGATATTTTACCCAGTCTCAACTGCTGTCTCCAGTCCATCAGGAATTCTGTTATCCACTGACAGGTGGAGGCTGGTAGAGCGAGCTGCAGGAGTTTGGAGCAAAATGTTCCTGGTACAATTGTGTGAACGCTGAACTGAAGTCCACAAACAGGATCCTTGCGTATGTCCCTGGAGAGTCAAGATGTTGCAGGATGAAGTGCAGTCCTGTGTTGACTGCATCATCCATTGACCTGTTTGCCCAGTAGGCAAACTGCAGGGGGTCCAGCAGGAGGACTGTGATGTCCTTCAGGTGGGCCAAGACCATTCTCTCAAAGGATTTCATGACAACAGACGTCAGGGCGACTGGATTTCTTGGGGACTGGGATGATGGTGGAACGTTTGAAGCATGAGGGGACTTCACCCAGTTCTAGTGATCTATTACAAATCTGTGTGAAGATAGGGGCCAGCAGATCAGCACAGGCTTTCAGGCAGGAGAGGGACACGCCGTCTCGGCCTGGAGTCTTTCTGATCTTTGTGTCTGAAACAGCTTCCTCACCTCGATCTCACATGTTCTAAGCTTGGGGTCAGTGGGGAGGGGTACAATGGGGGCAGGGGATGTTGATAGTTCATAGCGGGTGTCGAACCTGCAATAAAACTTATTCAGCTCCTCAGCCAGTTGAAAGCTCTCCGCAGCAGGGGATGTTGGTTTCCTGTAGTTGGTGACCTCTCGCAGACATCTCCACACCGATGCTGGTTCGTTGACTGAAAACTTTTTTTTCAGCTTTTCAGAGCAGCACTTCTTTGCTGCTCTGACCTCCCTGGTCAGTTTGTTTCTGGCCTGCTTGTACAGGACTCTGCCACCACTCCTGTATGCTTCCTCTTTGGTCTGACGAAGCCGCTTGAGTTTGGCAGTAAACCAGGGTTTATTGTTATTGTATGTGCAGAAGGTTTTTGTTGGCACACACATGTCCTCGCAAAAACTGATGTAAGCCGACACAGTGTCAGTCAACCCATCCATCTCTGAAGCAGCCTCCTCAAACACACTTCAATCAGTGCAGTCAAAGCAGGCCTGTAGCTCCAGCTTTGCCTCGTGGGTCCACCTCTTGACAGTCTTGACTACAAGCTGAGCAGATTTGAATTTCTGCCTGTAGGACGGGATGAGATGGACCATACAATGATCAGAGAGTCCCAGAGATGCACGGGGGACAGAGCGATATGCATCCTTTATTGAATGAATGAAATTACTTTTATAAAACAATGTTATTTATTAAACAAAAATGTTAATTGAAATTAAAGAACAATCTTTCAGGGTTCTTTTAAGACATTACATTTTTTATGTATCAAAAAATAAAGGCACTAGCCTTTTAAACCTGACTCATTTTAGAACACCTTTTAGATCACAAAACTTATTGTCAAAATTTTTCTCCAAACTAAAGGGATTACCCTTCAACTTACTTCACGTGTATCTCATGTAGTATATGTATCTTCACTACATTGTACCGTGTATGACCGTATGAGATCAATAAAGGATACATTATTAGTATTATTATTATTATAAACAGTGTATATGAATCAACCACAAAACTAGACAATACACATGAGCTAAACTACCATTATAATTTAGCTTTTATCCTTGTGTTCCCTTGCTGAATATATAGATAAATAGTGGCAGTAAATAAATAAAAAGGCCTGATATGCAGCTTGGGTTCTACCTTACAGCTGTGGGTGGTGTTTGCTTCTTCACTCGATGCATTTAGCAATGCAACATTGAGTAACTCACACGAGAAAAATAGTATCCCTCCGCTTACTTTAATGCCCGACAATGTTCATCACCTGGTCCCATGAGCAATCAAGAAAGGAAAATCCACCTTCGTTCCTAGTGGCAATGAAGAAGAAAAGTCCCAGCTTGACCCTGGTGACGATGATCAAAATCTGAGAAAGACTTTTGTGTGTATATTCTCTGGCAAAACAAAGATCCACTTCCGCCACTGTGTATATTTCTGCTGCGTCATTCGGCTCCGGTGCAGTAATCCTCAGGTGACAGAAATCTGGTTAAGAAGTGAACAGTACATGGAAGAGTATGTCAGTTTCTTTGGAATTACAAAATTCTAAATTGGGATATGGTCTTTCTCTGGTTACTATAATCAGGATATGCTGTTTACATGCACAAACACAAAGACAGGATACTCCCTTCCCCAAAACCTGATAGTAACTCGGATAACTGGTGTACATGTCAACAAAGTCAATGCAAAACATCCCAATATAGATTGGTATTCGGGCCCTCCTTTTTACCCACAGTCTCTTTGGGTTTGTTTTCCTCTTGATGTTGCACTTCTGCTATATAGCAGGTCTTGGATAGACGGCTTTCCGTAAAAGCATAAAAACTTACACTCACCCATACTACCTTACGACGGTTGTCATTTCTAATCCCTCTTCCCACCCACTGTTGTAAATCTCCCCCCTATCTCCGTCTTTACTTACACTACATGAACATGGCAGCTATTATGGTTTGATAGATGGGATAAAACGGCAGGCGTTATGATTGTGTCAGTATATTATTCCTCTCAAGATGACTCCCTTTTGTGCTTTATCTGGTGATATAACATTCAGGGGTTGAGATGACGTTTACAACTTCAGCAGATTTACACGGGAGAGAAAATGTGGCAATGGGTTCTTTTAAGCAAGCACCACACAAGCCAAAATTGTCTACTGTGAGCTTTAGTATGCTCAAACAAATAAGTGCACCAAACTATTAAAAAAATAACTACTAAACTACACTAATTACAACAAAATTATGATTTGATATAGTATAATTTCCGTGTAGCTTTTTAACTATAACTGGAGGAAGAACATATGATGAAAGAGAAGGGTGGGGTATCCCCCTAATGATTTGGCAACATATCCTTGTTCCCTCAAACAACCCAAACAGTGTGTCAAACAACCTGAACTTAAATAATAATATAATATTATTATTATTATAATAATAGAAATAGGAATAATAATAATTCTACTTTATTAATCACATTTTCTGTTCCTGGTAGATTTGCAATTCCAAGTCAATGTATGGAGTGGACGAGCAAGCCCCTATTCCATCTTACAGTTCTGCATAGGGGACGTATCAGATATTAAACTGATAAGAAAAGAACGACATTTGACCCTAACCAAAAGGCCAAAAATCTAATTAATGAGATCAGTGAGGTAGTATTGATGATAAATAGGTTACCGGGTGTGTTTACAATGAACAAAATAATGCCTTACTTTCAATAAATCTATATCGGTCCTCCGTAGTTAAATTCATTTTTAATTTATACAGCCAACAAAGTTAATCATCGTTTAAGTGGGTTTAACAGATTAGGAATCCATTGTCCTGAGATACTAGATTCAAGTAAGGAAAAATTAAACAAATCTCAGGAAGAGCCACAGAGTACGGATTCTTCCAACGTAATGTCAAATTTATCATTTAACCATTAACCAATTAACATATTTATCATTTATGTCTAACCTTAAACAAACCAAACCAGATCAGTTGTGGCCTGTGTTAACGAATACTGTGCCTGGTACAGTTAGCCAGCAGGTACCAACCTATGGATGGAAACAGCTGATCCGCTCTGGCAACCCTGAAAGGGAGCAGCCGAAATACGAAGAAGATTATTTCTTCTATGACTGTAACCACTGCTTTACTCGGTGTCCCTACAATGAACGAGCTGTACAATTGAAACATTGTATGCCTGAGCAAGAACTGATAGCATTCTGAAAGCCAAGCTGATACTGGTTTCTGGGAGCTGCACCAAATGGTACTTTGTACTTTGATAACTTTGTAAACCGTTTTTTCTATATTTTTTGAATGATACAAAGACAGTTGTTTCATTCAATCATTATTTCACTTCTCACTGAAAAACCATACCATCAAAATCCCAGAAAATGCATGTTCAACGGGTGATTTTATTGGAAGAAATGCAGAAGTTTTGCCCAATTTTGTTTGACTAGCCCAATTTCGCTCAGTTTTGCACAAAACTGTCTACACATTCACACAATTTTTGCCCTTCACTCTGCGCCCTGAGTGATTGGACCAGATGTAGAGGCCTCCCATTTAGAGATGTGACCAGAATACTCTAGAATTTGCTAGTTCCCTAGCATGTGCTCAGCAGGAGTCTCCTTTGTCCCTTTCTTGGTAACAGCTTCTTTACTAGAGGATGAAAAAAAAAGGAATGCTAAGTTCTGCCTCGATTTAAACATTGAAAACCTTTTTTGTCCCTTAATTCTAACAGGTGTACTTAGAAATATGTTTTAGACTAACTCATTTGTGCCATAACACTTTCGCACCTGAAAGTCTGGAACAAGGATTGGGTTTTTGCAAAGTTGTTCACTTTTGATACAGTTGGGTTTATATTCACATTGCGGTTTTTCAAGCACTCTACAGGTCTGTTACAGACATATCCACTTGCTGTCACCATACTAAAGGGGGGCTGTTTCATCATATACTTTGTTGGTTGATTGACTTGCAGATTGCTGTGCGTCTGCCATCAGCACAGGAGTTATTTGGTGGATAAGCTCCCATTTCAAGCGATGATTCGTCTGAAATTCCAACAATCACAAAAACTGTGATTCATACTGTTAACAAACCGAACCATGGTTTGGTAAGATCCAGAAGGAGATCACTTCCTTGTGTAAGACCAAAACTTTGCTGTTTTGTCCTTACTGTGGTATGAAGGAGGGTTTACACTTGGAATTTTGGCCTGGATCAATCTGCAAAGTCCAGAAGTCAAGACCAAAGCATACTTAGTCTATAAAGGTCCTTTTCCTGCTAAAATATGTTATACCTCTGCAGTAACTTTTGCAATAACAATAATAGCAATGGACCTTCAGAAAATATTAATTACATTAAGGTGTGTGTCGTAACAGAAGTGGTGTCCCCCTGATTAAATGTAAGGTCTTTCTGCTCTCTGAAGAGGGAGAACCCATATATTCAGAGAGCTTGTGATGAATAATGGGCTATTTCCTCATGAAAAATTGATTTGGGTTTTAGGATTCAATTAAATTGCCTTATTGCAGGGATTTAGTGGAGGTGAGCAAGTTTGGACTCTTAGGACAGGGAAAGTGTACAGAATCTAAAGAGTGCACAAAGATTAATCATTATGGCAGTACAAAAACTGCTGAATATCGACACACAGGGAGTTTGGGTCACACTCGATGAGAATCTGCCACTAATGAGAGATTGTTCATATAGCTTTTGAAATCAACCTGTGTAGAAATATAGGGTTATTTCTTATGAGTGCCATCATAGGCATGTTAACGTGTGTTCCAACGTAAAAAAATCATGAAAGATTTTCCTAGTTATCACTGAAAAATAGTTTTCAGTTAACAACATGAAGTCCTGAGATTTGTGAGCCATGAGGTGCATTTGAACGCACCAATGGCTCAATTGACAGGGAACCTGTAAATCCAACACACTAGACACTTGCCACGAAAAGTCAGGAATATTATAGAATCGTCATCATGGTCGCCACCGTCATCACAGATCCTTTGTGCTATATCAAATAGTTTTGGATCACTCAAAAACTGATGGATCATTTTCCAATTTTATACCATGATAAACTTTAGTGTGAGGAAGCACTGAAGTGATTTTGGAAGAGGTCAGTTGAATTTGTCCAACACTTGGGGGAGTGTTATCGGCAAATGTTTTTGGCTATAATTATTCAAACGGTCAGATTTAGTCATAAACATTAGGTGAGTAAGAAACAATTCAAGGATATCTAACTTGTTAATATAATATTTTACCCATATTTTGATCTAATAGTTGTTGTTTTAACGCAAAAATACTTTGGAAATAACATTTTATTTTAGGAGTTCAAGCGGGGGTATGCTTGTACATAGAAGGAGGTCTAGGACTTTTTGGGTTCATACTATCGGGTCTAGTTGTTGCGGTAGTCCCAGAAATCTGATCACACCAGGATTCATAACATTAGCATGTTTCGAGTGGAGAAATCCTGACGGTGATTCATGTCAAGGGTCATGTTATTCCTGTCATATGGCACCAATTTTGTCTCTTCAAGGTTTTGCTTTGACATTGTTATTTGATTATCCAAAACGTACTTAAATAATAAATTAGGATAACACTGAATATTTTGTAGTTATAGCACCTGTCTCGTGGGTTGGATATACAGGTAGCAAGAGAAAATTTTTTCCTGAGGTTCATGTGCAGGAAGCATGAAAAATGGACATATGCAAGGATCTGGGTGTTAAGACAGAGAACTTGCGGACCCAGAGCAGACATAGACAGAATGCAGGGACTGTTCAAGGTGTCTTTATTATACAATGTCTACTTGTAGTCTAGAAGAAGAGGCAGAGGAATTTGGAGTTGGAGTTTGTGAGCAAAGGGGGAACAGAGCCTGGGGAATAAAGACCATTGAGAGTTTACAAGGGAAAAGTCAGCTTCAAGTGCAGGGGGGCAGAAATGGAGCGTAAGGTTAGACAACAGACAAACACTCCTTTTAATAGTTACCATTTTGCAAAAATATAAATCTTTAACGTAGTGAGTGATACCTGTGGCATATCTTAAGATCTGGTGGTGTCAAGATGGCTGAGCAGAGTCTTGAGAACAGGTATTCATTACTGTGATGGAACTGGTTATTAGGTTCCGTCATGAATTTGGCACATCTGTTCGCATTAACACGCACACAGAAGGAGGGAGTCGAGAAAGAGAGTAGGAAGTCCCAGCGTCAGATGCAACACTGAGGGACTTTGACATAGGCTTAATTGTGATGGCTGCTTATTGGGTCAGAGCATTCCCAGAACTCCAGGTCTTATAGGGTGTTCCACATCTGCATTGGTTAAAACCTTCGATAGTGGTCTGAGGAAGGACGACTGGGGAGCCAGTGTCATGGCCATGGGCACCTAAAGCTCACTGATATAGATAAAGGTAGCCTGTTTTCTGATCCCACAGAGGAGGTATTGTACAACAAAATAGCCGAAAAAAGCAGTTGTAGCTGTTGAAGAAAAATAATAAGATTAGAGATAAGAGTGGACCTATATAAAAAGCGTGGACCTATATAAAATTAAGCACTTAGTTTTGATGTTATGTCTGTTCAGTATATAATGGGGCTTGTGTTTGGATTCGGTAAAGCATTAAAATCGAGAGGTTCTCATTCCACAGAGGTCTGAATAATTTGTCTGGCTTTTATTCTAATCTACAAAACTAAAATGAAAAACAATTTTTTGTTTGCATTAGTAATGGCAATGAACATAAAAGTGTTGCCAATTCAGGATGTGCTTCTCTGCTGTGGCTAATGCTAATTGAAAGCAGGCAAAGAAAAAAAAGATAAAAGAAAAGAAAGTGGAATATTTTGCTCTGATTGGCTTGGCATTAGCTAATTGCGATCTCATTGAATGTTCCGCCAAGATGTTGCAAACAACTAGTAATTGTTCCAAGCACTGCAGGACATGTACACAGCTGCTGCTCACCATAAACCCCACCATATTTTACATTAAGTATAAGCAGCCTCCTCGACAGTGAGCATTAACAACAACAGCTTTATGTCCTCTCCTGCCATTAGGAATTATAGCAAGTGGGCGGGGAGGTGTAATCAAAGGCAGACAGCCTCATAAAGTCAACAAGCAGCTTTATCCTCAGTCTGGCCCATATTGTTTGGGGATCAGACACCCCTCTACGCTACGATGCAGCTGCTTTCTTCATCAATCATCCAGAATGTAGTTGCTGCGATGGAATAATGGGCTCTAATGTACGCACACATCATCACTAACATACATCAAGGACCATGGATTCAACACTGATGGATCGATCCGGAGATTAACTGATCTTGCAGTGTTCTAACTAGAGGGCATACCTCTGAAGCGACAATTCCAATTTTACTATAGCGACACCATGACTCACCGTATTCTGTTGACTATTCGCTGTGTTAGGCCTTACTATAGCACAAATTCTAGGTCAGAGGCAAAATGTATTTAAATAAAGAATATTCAAATATTCAAATATTACAGTCTTAACAGCTATCCCTGCATTATTACTAAACAATTTTAGCAGTTCCGGCTGGACCAAGGTGGTACATACTTCATATTCTCATGAAGTATTTTTCTGACAGTTTGGTCAGACACGTCCCACCAGTAGCCAATTGGAGGTAATTTTGCACAGATCTTGCAGTGCTCCTCCTGTTCCTTCAGGCACTAAGGGATCGATAATTATTCCACTGCAGGAACCACATCATGTAACCAGTAGAGACAGGACGCTACTAAAATTAAAATGAGAGTCAGGAATGATTGAGAAGAGAGAAATGGTCTGTGGCTATCACTTGCAAAACCATTTCCACTCTGGGGGTTATTGTATATATATACAAATTATCTCACTGGAACGAAATGTATTACTGTATTGGATATAAAACTGTTATTTATCTAATTTCACTTTCAAACATTTTGAATTAAAAATACACAGGTCGCACCTTCAACACATTTTGAAGAATAGTAACGCATAATTGCATTACCCTTCCATTGAGCCAAAGGTTGACATCAGCCTCACATATTGATCTCAGGTTTTTGCTCTTGCTGTAGAAAGCCCTCGATGCTGGTCCAGTCATCCGGCTGTGGCCTGGAAAGCGATTCCCAGATAAAGCAGCCTCTGATGTGGCGACAGATTGATGCTGACCTCTCCCTCTTCAACAACAGCAACAGCTGCTGCCACCTCCAAGTACAATCAAACCACAATTTGTGGCTTTAGAGGCTGATAATTTAAGCAGCGGCACGACGACATTGATGCAATCTGACGGGACAATCATGTACAATAAATATTAGGGGTCAGATGGTGAATCCACTTCGCTGTTTCTGTGGAAAGTCAATCCATGGCTCCACAACCCCAGTACTGCTGCACAATGTGAATACAATAAGATGACTTCACTAAACGTCAGGAACCCAATCACCTCAAATTCCAAAATCTCCTTACACAAGGGAAGGATGAGAGACTCAGCAGGACAAGGGGTTGGTAGGGGGTCCTGATGCATCATTGCAGGTCCAAGTGGAGACAAGGAGTTATTTATTAATCAATGGATTTTTTACTGATCTGTAGATTGATCAATTAACGCATCCTCTATTCAACATGCTAAATACAATATTGGGGTATAAGATCACTAAAGCCTGTATCTGTCCGGGTCATAATATCAGAAAGAAATAATAATTGTGCAACCCACAGAGATGTGAGACCGCAGAGAACTCTGAGAAGGATGTACTCTGGGTTCCTGCGTCATGGACTGCACTCAGTGCTCACCAAACCAGCGTTTGAAATCGATGAAAATCCTTACCCAAGGACAGCAATCAGGAATAAGAAGAAGAAAAGGGGACAAAAGCCAGAGAGAGGCAGTATTACAACTAAAAGGAAGATATCAAAGCCAGCAATTAGGAGCGGGTTACAAAATGTTATCATACCAAGAAGTACCTTCTTGTTTGCCATGGGATTGGGGCTCATATCATTTCATCCAGCAAGGGCAGGAAACTAACTGGAAGCCTGGACTATAGGGGCAGTGATTTGGCCACCATTGACGACCAGCCACTTGGAGAGTGTTATGGGTGGTTAAGGGTCAAAAGACTCAAAGGTCCCCCACTGAACTCATTTCCACCCAACGTCTCAGGGTTACTGGCCAGAAGTACTTAGTCACAATGATGGAGACACTTCACCGCAGGTAAGTGTGGATAATTTTCCAGTTTTTTTTTCACGACAAATATGAGTCTCATTGAAATCTTGCTGTTTCTCAAACAAGTTTAATAGTATAGTTTTAATAAGACGTATAGCGTACACTGGTTAACTGTTTGATGGGTGAAAGTCAGAGCTTCTCGTGTCACTATCCAGACCCAGTTCTGTGGTAGACCTTTATAACCAATTAAACTATTACGAGCCTAATATGAGGGATTAGCCGCATCAGCAGTCATGATTCCTAATTGCAGGCTAGTATTAAGAATGTTTCTCCAAACCAATCTGCCAGTACAAAAGCTTTTCATTGTCTCCCTCCATCTTTTCCTCACTCTGAGTCCGTCCAACCTTACATGTCTCATTTGGTTGCAGTTGACTTTCTCATGACAGATCTCTATATTAATTTTTACTCCGAGTGGTTCAGCTGTACCGTCACGTACTGGGACAGCTGTACATGAGATGTCTTCATATCACATCAAACAAAGTTGACCATAAATAGTAGCTTTCCTCCTTTGTTGTCTATTATTTTCATCAACCCTCTTAAATCAGCAGTGTGTAGAAAGTCTACAAAAAGCTTAAAATAATGATATTTTTTTAATGCTACCTTACAAAAAAGGACTTTATGTCACAAGAAAGAGCAGGTCCACGCACATCTTCTGAGGGAGTGTTGTAGTATCTGGCTCCAAGACATATGTAAATCCTTTAAGTCCTGTAAGGTGTGAGTTGGATCTATGGATCAGACTTGTTTGTCCAGAACAGCAGCGAAATTGGATCGAGATCTGGGAAATGTAGAGACCATTTTTCCTAATCCCGAGGAGCAGCGCCTTATTTAAAATGATTTTTCCAACTGAAATTCCTGACATTTATTCTTGAGGGGAGGGCTGCGTGTGTGCTTCTGTCCTTTTGTCTTAGTAGTGTCAAACGATTATGTGAGAGAATTTTTACTTGAAGAAACCTTAAGTCTCAACAACTGCACATTATATGTCCATCAGTATGTGGTCACATGAACAATGCATAAAAAGAATTGTAGTAGATTATAATGCAAGTAAACCTTCTGGATCAGTTCTCAACAGAATCCGTTTGATCCTCAATCACATTGTGAGTGTGTCTGTTGTTGTTGTTTTTAAACATTTTAGTCTTATTAGTCACACTGAGTCAAGAGTAAAAACACAACCTGCCAAAAAGGGGACATCTGGAATACCCCTCATGGCCTCCTGCGCTCTGACCCCACCAAAGATGAACAAAATAAAATAAAACAGAATAATTATTTTTGTTCATTTCATAACGTTTACTCACAGTCTCAGACGTTTCATCCAGCCTACCATGATGACTAGAGGGGAGAAGAAACATGCTCCGTATCCGAAATGTTCCATTATGTCCCCCTTTGATTCAATTTAGCACCAATCGTTGGATGTAGAACTCATCTATTAGGTGTTCAAACTATCTATCACTATTTATACGTCATATCCTTAAATTATCGTCCATATTTGTCACCACAATCCTCCATATCTACTAATGTTATTTGCTTTTAGCTTTTTAATCTATCTTATTCTTGTAAAATCTGTACTTTTCTGAAATCCCTGTTCGAAAAACTTCACATATTAAGAATTTATTTAAAATGTTCAACATTCCATAATGTTTTTATACTTGGGATAGAAAAAGACCTGCATTCATTCGGTGTGTCCTCGGGAGACTGAGAGAGAAAGTGAAAGGGGTGAAAAAAACTCTCTGTGAACATAAAAGACAGTAAAGCACTGTTGGTTTCTCAAATGTGCACAGCAGGGCAGCTGGCACAGAGCTGCTAAATGAATGTTATGGGCAAGATATAAAGGCTCGAAGACATCCAAATCCAAAATCTGTTCAGATGGTGTCAGAATGTCAGAGGCATTTTTCTCAGAATTACATTTTTCACATCAAATCCCAATGACTTACAACAACTTAGAGACAACGTCTCTACCACTGTTACCATCTCTTAAAAACATAATGATGAAAATTCAAAGAGATATTTTCATCATTTCAGGAGATGTTTCATGTCAAATACAAAGCGGCAGTTATTAAGGCTCTATATTTGCCCTAGAGCAGTTCTGAACTGATTGAGGGGAGACCTGAACGGAAGAAAAAAAAACATTATGTTAGTTATGACTTTTTATAAAAAGATGAACATATAGAAAGGGTTAATTGTGTGTGATTCAAGTATTTTACAGCTGGGTAACACAAAACTGGGGGGGCTTGGCTGGAGGGACAAGACCACTCTCTTTAACTGGTTTTAATCGTTACGGTTGGAATATAGGATGGATCCTCAAGGACCTGGGGTGCTGCAGGCTTATAGCAACAGTGTTAATAATATTTGAAATAGGGAAAAAAGAAGCCCCATAAAGCGAGGGGCTAGCTTACATTACTCAATGTTCAGGGGAAGACCACGGGTGGATAACCAAACCCTCTGTCCAAGAGCTTGCGTTTTGTGACAATCAGCTGCCATTTTTCAGATGCTGCTAATGGTGGAACCTCTTAGCAGCGTCCGAGAGACCTTGTTACTGGGGCAGGTTTGACAGGCAGCCACATATTCCTCCAACTCCTTGAACATGGTGGCCAACGAGAGGCCGGGGGGACAGAAAGACGAGTGGTGTGAGCCCAATGAATAACCTGTGAACTCAAACTTCCTGGAACAAGTACTTTGTTAGGTGGGCAACCAGTGGGAATGGACAGGTCCCTAGTTGCTTCCTTCACCTTCTGCTCAATTCCCCAGGTGACATCTCCCACTACCCAAGGTTTTTAATGGGGAGGGATTTGTTGGGACAGGATCTGGATCCCAAAGGCGAGCATCGGGTTTGATTTTTTTGGATCCGGGGCGGTAAGGTGAATTTGATTATATGAAAAAAGAGGGCCCACCTGGCTTGTCTGGGGTTGAGACGCCTGGCCGTTCGGATGTACCCCAGGTTCCGATGGTCCGTCCAAACCAGAAATGGGTACTCCGCCTCCTCCAGCAAGTGTCGCCATTATTCCAGTGCTGTGTTGACCACAAGAAATTCTTTGTTAGCCAAACCCTAATTTGTCTCGGCAGAAGATAATTCACAAGATAGGTAAGCACAATGGTGAAGCTTTTTGTCAAAAGGAGGTCGCTGTGAGAGAATAGCTCAAATCTAATATCTGATGCATCGATTTCCACAATAAATTGTCTATAAGGATCAGGAAGAGTGAGATTTGGAGCTGATGTGAAACTCTGTTTGAGTCTCTAGAACAAACTTTCCGCCCATGGAGTCAACACAGTTTAACGTGGGGGGAGATTAAGGCGTCACAAAGGGGCAGCCCCAATACTGGAGTTACGGATAAACTTTCTGCAGAAGATAACAAATCCGAGAAAACGTTGATCCAACTTACAGCTGCTTGGTGTGGGCCACATTCAGCATGTCGCGAAGGACTTCATTCAACATGACCTGAGACACAAAAGGGGTATTAGTAGGTCCAAAAACCATGGTGAGATATTCATAATGTCCAGTGGAACTGTTAAAGGCCTTCTTCCATTCATTCCTAGCTCTGATCCTCACTAAATGGTAGACACTAAATCTAAAAAATCTTTGCGTCTTTGAGAAGTTCAAACGCAGAAGATATAAGAGGAAGAGGGTACCTGTTCTTGATGGGTAGATCGTTAAGTCCTCTGAAGTCAATACAGGGGTGCAGCATTCCATCCTTCTAATCCAGGAAGAAAAAGCCAGCACCAGCAGGGGAGGAAGACAGCCGAGTGATGCCAGCAGTAAGGGAATCATTGATAAAAGCCTCATTGGCCTTCCTTTCTGGTGGAAAGAGGGAGTTGAGACAAACTTTGGGGGGGACTGTTACTGTCAAACACCTCTTTGAGGTCCTAGTAACAAGACGGACTATTCTCCAATTGCTGAGAGGGTAGGTCAGCAGGGGAGTGGTCAAACACCTCCTTCACTCTTGCTTTGAATCTGAGGGGACTCACAAACAGAGGCACAACAACAGGTGAAATCACCGTCCTTCCCCCAATTGTTAACTTTCATGTGGAGGGTTATCGGCTGTGTGCGGTGGGTTACTCAACACAGCAGACGTCCATCCAAAGCGATGGCTTCCAATGGCACAGGGAGAGTCTGTGTCCTAAGGTCCAACTTGCTGGCTAATTTCCAATCCAGAAAATCTCATCTGCTCCCGAGTCCACCAAAGCCTGTAAAGACATGTTCTGAGGAGGGATGGAAATTCACAATTGGTTGAATTAACGTTTTTCATGTGAAAAGGAAAAAATAATAATAAACCTTCTGACCACAGAAAAAGAAGAGGACCTCCTTCAGACGTCTCCACATCTCCTCTGGAGATTGTCTGGCCCTGGCCGCTTGCATGGTTCCTCAACAACTGATGGGGATGCTGGTGAGACTGAGGCTCTGATAGACGAAGGCAGTACATAGGAGTCGGCCCGCTGCTGCCGTCAGAGTGTGGGGAGTTAGAGCAGGCGAGGTCTTTGACCTCTCTCTCTCTAAGCTTGTTATCAATGCGAATCACTACAGAAATAAAAGAGTCCAAATCCTCGGGGAGATCCAAAGCGCTCAGAAGATCATTAATGGTGTCGGGTAACTCGGAAAGAAAGGTGTCGTGCAGATAGGCGGTGTTCCAGCCGCAGTTGGCAGCCAGTATCTGGAACTCGTTGGCATGATCACTGACTCTGCATGGCCCTTGTCTAATACCGACCATGGCTCTTGCTGCCTCTCTTCCTGGGGCGGAAAGATCAAAAATCTTACTAAAAGTCTCTTTGAAGCTTGCTAATGAGTGACAAACTAATGAATCCCGAGCCCATGCTGTAGTCGTTCACCCCCCCGCCCGCCCAGAGAGATGAGAAATCATGAAATGCCACTTTAAAGCGTTCCATGGAGAATAATTGAGCCTGCAGTTCATTGTGTAAGCTACACTGAGTGAGAAAAGCCCTACAGTTACTAGTGTCAATAGAAATAAAGTTCGGGTTTCACCAAATGTTGGAACTGCGAGTTGAGATGTCTCACTTGGTTGAGGATGTTAGACTAGAAGTCCTCGTAATGACCAGTGTGGTCCCCCGTGCCTCTGCAGACCTCTGAGGGCTGCTCCTCAGGTTGGAGCGAGAGGAGGGGTTAGTGACAAGACAGAGGATCAGGAAATCAATGAATACAAAAAGGTGAAACAAAACAAAAAACAAACACTTAACTAGCAGGAGGGGACTTATCAGAAGTCATTATTTTTTCCCACTTTCCCAGAATCAGAACCTAATAAATACAGTACGACTAAGCTTGTTTCATCTAATGGTGTTGTCTAAAGTTTATTATTCATGGGACAACTGAAGTGAAACATAAAGTGGGGCATTTGTGCACTGTATGATTGTAGCCTACTTTATTATTATAATAATTATTATTATTTCTTATGACTAACTGTCTTGGAGTGCATGTCATGAAAAGCCTTGATAGTGTGAAGTATTGTAGAACCCTACAGTTAGACTAATTTTGACATATCAAAAATTTTAGTCTCCATGGTTCTGGAGTTTTTCTGGTACTACCCCAACCCTGCTGGTTGCCAGGCTACCTGTTTGTGTCTGTGTCTTTCAGATACCAGCAGGTGTGGTCAGGTCATCAGATACTGGAAGCACCAAATAATTGTTTTTCTTGCTTTACACTTTTGTGTTACCTCCTGATATTTGTCATGGCTTTGAGCGGGTCAGGACAGATCCTAGTTGCACAGATGGTAGCAATACAATCAATGTTCTTCTGATTTCACTTGTCAGTGGTTACAATATTAAGGCTGATTGCTGAACCACAGGAAAGCAATCAGCCAGAATACGTTGTCTGACAGGAGTCCCACAGCCGCAGATCACTGAAAAACAGCTGCACTTGAAGGCCATGGCTTAAACAGGTAAGACATGACCTTTGGGAAGATTTACATTTCCAATCTCCAGTTAGTCAGGATTATTTATTAAAGCAACTTGCCTTATTGGATCAGTTTTTTACAGACACATCCCCCTGTGTTGTTTAAAGTTTAATATCCCTACATGTCACTAGTAACGAAATTGTGCTGCTGAGTGGTCTGTGGTCACTAGAGTTTCTGCAATCGTCATACGAGTATTCAAGGTGATTTATTTGACCCTGTAAATGGTAAATGGACCGTAGTTATATAGCACTTTTCTAGTCTGCTCAACTACACACAGTGCTTGTTGAGCCATCATGCACCCATTCACACAAACATTCATATAGTGATGATAGAGCGACTTGCTTCTGTGCATCGAGTCACTTCATAAAACTAACCCCTGAACAGGAAGGGTATATCCACCAAAAGCCCTGAATTATCTGCGTTGTGTTCCTTATGACTGAAAATCTCAAATCAAATGTGATATTACATTGAAAAAACTGCCTATTGTAAAAAATACCTCTCAGTGAGTAAAATATGAGTTATTAGAGTAAAATATTATACAAACAAGATAGATCTCCTTCAGTCGAATCATATGCACCAAGTTTCGTCTAAATCAGACCAACAGTTGAGAAATTAAGGCCTTTAAACTTCTGGAGATAAAGCTCCCCCTTGTGTCAGAAATATAGAGCACCAAGGTCTATGTGGGTATAAATTTGAAAATCAACAACTGGATACATAGTTTTTTGAGTTATCGCGTTAACACCAAGTATCTGCTGCGGCGGATTATCAAATATCCAAAGATTTTGGTATATAAATAAAGTTTGTAGTTCCCTTCATGCTGCACGTAAAGATCCAGTGTTTTTCAAAGGGGATACTTTTACGCCTAGGGCTTCTTTGGGGTACTGCAGGGGATTATTTGCTTCTTGGAAGTTTGGAAGTCAGCCATTTTGAATTGTGCATACATTTTTATGAAAATTATGATGGCTATACCTTAATGAACTCGTCCAACAGATTTGACCCAATCAACATGAAATTTGGTCAAAATAACTACATCCCATTAAAGGTGTGCTCATAAGGTCACTTTCGATTTTGATATCAGATGGACATACTGCTGGCGACAGGAAAAAAACCCTCAATCAACAAATTTTATTTGAAAACGGGATCTTGTGAGCCCAGTCATCAATGTTATCATGGCTCAACTGCTGCATGGAGCAAAGGCGAAATCAAGGCTCTTTCTAGCTTTAATCCTTTTTCTCAATCTGAAATTTATTTCATTGACTTCTTTCTAAGTTTCATTTAGATAATTCTCTAAAAAATATACATACCAAATTTTTGTGTGTGCATAGATCACGGAGCACTTGTTTGCAAAAATAATTAGAGAATGATGCATTGCGAATAACCAACGCTCTCTCTCTCTAAAGATTTGTGCAGATCTGTGATAATTATGATTTACTTTTCGCACTAAAAATAGAAATAAATTAAGATTCACACAGTAATGGTTGACAAATACATTACATTTCATGTTTGTGTTTTTCTCCCACTGAAAAGCGGTAAACAATTTACAAAAATGTCAAGATGTCACACCGTCTTGACAAATTAGGTACGTTCTGCATTCTAAAAGTGTAAAAGATTCTTGTTTGGAAGATAAACTTCGGTCGTAGAGCCAAAGTATTGAGAAAGATGTTGAACCTGCTGAGAAATAGCTTCATTGTAGTTGAAAAACATTGCTGTGAAACCATTATGTCCCCTGACACCAAAAAAAAGATATTCACAGAAAATGATTCATTGGAAGTCGGGTCCCGACTGTGAGGAAACAAAAATGGCAGAATATTAAGTAAAGTTGTCATTGAACAAGACATCTTAAAGGGAGCGTCGTGGTGGCTAATGTAGCGTATAACTATCTAGTCATGCACTTCTGTCCCACTGTCTCCATAATGTGAGGCTCTGCCGCCATTCCCCCACTGTTCTCCAATTCTTCTTCCTCCCTCCAACACACTATCATGCTCTCTGCAAATAGTGAGTGTTCCCCTCTTCCTGGCAGGTTTCCTGACGCCGTTGAAGACTGTGATCTACTGCCACCTTTTAACAAATTCTCCATTTCCTGGTGGAGCAGAGATCGAAGGAGCCTGAGGAGGAGGAGACAGCGAGGGGGGGAAACAAATAGGCAATGAAGGAAAGATTGAGGGACCTGAGGTGCAGGGTGCAAAAAATAAAAAGTAAAAAACGGTCGCCAACTAAGCAGACTGTATATTCAACCCCCTTCTCCGTGAGCAACCTCGTCATATCCGTCCCCCATAGTTTCTCAGGCATCATCAAGCCTCAGTGTGGCAACATTTCATGGTTGGCTGCTTATTGGAAAGCTGTCTGCCCACTTTGATACAGCACTGCGTCAACTTTTACCGCACACTTGATAGGAAACTAGCTGACTGTAGCTTCCCCCCACACATTTAGCAATCTAAGACCTGAAAAACGACTTTGTACTGGCAACAAAGTTTACAGCTGAAAGCTGTACTTTGTGGCCGCTCGAGGAAGTGTATTACTCACCCCATAGTGACTAATCTGGGCGTAAGAATGCACTGGGAAAGGTAGTAATTCGCTTATTTATAACAGGTAGGAAAATACCCAGCAGAAATATGTTTTAGATCACTGAATTCATATAGTCATGCTTACATTTCAATTAGGAGAAACATGATGGTGATAATAATTTAATGATGTTATTGTTCTCCAAATAGGTTCAGCGGAACCCATAACATAAGTCCATAGTAAGATTTCAAGAAAACGTATTTCTGTCTCGTGTCTGCCCAGTTTGAAGATATTTTCAGCAGATCTTCCACTACCGTGAGTTGTGTGCTTACAGCTACTAACTTCTAAAAGTACTAAGTTGTTATTTTCAACAGGCCCATAATTGGGAACCTCCCTAGTTTTTTTTGTGTTTCAAAAATCAACATTGATTTATATCGCAGCAATAAATACTGCTCACTAATAGCAGTGGCTACAATGTCACTAATGCTGAAAATCATTTTTTTTAGGTCTTATCTGTCCATGGACACCAAGGATATGCCAATAAACTTTGTAGGATGTTAAACCTTCAGATCTAATTTCTATGAGGGATTTTACTGGGATTTTTTGGGAAAGGATCTTGAAAGTGAGACAATTGGACGGTGTAGTTTTACTTGATTAGTTTGTTTAGTATCATTACTTGCACTATAAAACTGATACCATTGTGCATTTCCTATAACTATCTGTTCCGATATTTATTGTATTTGTACACTCTGTTGTTTTTTATTTTTAACTTATGTCGTCTGCTGCTGCTTCTTGACCAGGTCACCCTTGCAAAAGGGATACCTGATCTCAATGGGATAGTTCCTCGGTAAATAAGGTTAAAATAAATAAAATAGTTTTTGAGCTCTTTAAGTTTATTTCGGAGATGAACAGGTTATGTTTTTTGATGGTTTACACATAATGAAAATGTCACATGCCCATTTTACTTTTCCAACTCCAGGGCTCACCTCTGTTACAGCCTCTGCTGGAGTCTTTGTGTTGGGCCAGCTAAGATTTTAGCTACATCTCCATTGCATTTATATATAATGTGTGGACAAGTAAAATATGATAAATAATTGACTTTAAATTCAACTTGCTTGTTCAAATGTTACTAATTTGATCCAGTTTTATAAGTTTTGAGTACAGCCTTTCAGGCTGATTTACAGTTTAATACCTTAAAGAATTGTAGCCTTTGCATTCCCAACATTTGCATTAGTAAAGTAAGTCAAGAAGAATGTTTGATTTTGTACATTCACACCAAACACAATGCAAATTTTCTGAACTGGCACAAAAGTCACCTGGGACACCTGTTACTCATGCAAACTTGCAAAAATACGCCTTTTTCTTCTGGGAAGAAAAAATGTATTTCCACTCTTCCACTCAGTTATCAATCATCACTGAAGTAAACACAGCTGCTGCTTTGTCTTTGTTGTGAAGTCACAGAGGGGTCTGAATCCCAAACGTGGCCCTGTCTGAGTTTACACATTATCAGGAGGTGGAACCAGACAGTTCCGATAAGCTTCCTCCATTGTCGCTTCAATGTCCCACTGACATTTAGACATGTACATAATCTCGAGGCTCCTGGGCTTCAGTGAACGTTATAGGGATAAAATGCAGGAAGTCCACTTTGCAGTTACTCACCATGTGAAAACTCATTGGATGATTGTAAATGGATTATCATATAAATTCTTAATTGGTCCAATCCCTCAAGATTTATTCCAAGATTTTATATTTTCAGTGGTTGGGAAGCATAACATGAAGTTAAACTTAAGGTTTATAGGATTATTATTATAATTATTTATATATTTATATAAGAAAATGTAATGTTAGCTCAGAATGTGGATTTCTGACTCTCAGTGTGATATTAGAAGAAAACTGCTGCCTGTGAATATGGTCTTCTAGAGTGTAATGCACTATTAGCATATTTAGCCTTGAGAATAACATATGAATAAATGAACAAGACTTTGACCATAAAGTGTTTAAAGGAAGTTAAACCTCAGCTGCAGAGAATGCCATATAGAGGCTTTTACTGGTTTCAATTTGCTGTGTTGTACCTTCTCACCTGTTGTCTTGATAAGTTTTGTCAATTTCCACAACATTATTGCAACAACAGTCAGGATATAGTCACCACTTTGCTGGTCACACTCTCTCTTCCCTAATGTTTTTTATTCTTCATATTTCCTGTGGCCTCAAATTTGCCCTTTTTGTTCACCAAACATTGAGCCTATAACTTGATACTTCCTGCAGATGCATGGAATGTACGTTGCCTCTAAAAGCTTGCCAGGGCGTTGGTTCCTGCTAGGCTATTAAACATACATATTTGCAAGATGTTTCATTAAAGGAAACTTTACTGCACTTTATTTGTTTGTTTTTTCAAAATGGCAAGATTGAAGCTATTGGATGTATGTGTTTTTAAAAATGTAATCTTGACGCAGCATTATATGAAATTACTGTTTCTTTTTAACATTTGTCCAAAGGTGAATTATAAACGTTAAGGCTTCACCACTTTAGAGTATTCTGTTATCCCATTTGATATAAATCTTTATTTTTTATTGCTTGTGGCTCAGGTGGTAGAGCGACCATCCACTTAATCCAAAGGTCAGTAGTTCCCTATCCTGCAGGCGACAAGTTAAAGTGTCCTTGACGAAGATACTGATCCCTAAATTGCTCCAAATGGCTTTTCCATTGGCGACAAGTCCCGATAAACAGAAAGCACCTTGTACACCATAAAAATACCGTAAATATAAACAAGATATTATGGTAAATAACCATGACAAAACAGATTCACTGTATACCTGTTTATTGTTTACAAGAATTTCTCTTTCAATGACAGTAAATTCATACTTTAGACATTAGAAAGAATAAAACAGTCCCTTTTACCGTAATTTTCCCGCTTGGAAAATTATGCGTTTTTCCCGGGATTTAATATACAGGCGACTTGGTTGCAAGAATTTTACATTAAATAAAAACACATGGCGGGCATGTTAAAGCAAATGACCATGAGAACCAGACAGACTGTAAACCTGTTGATAGTTTGCATCGGGGTTACAGAATATGACAGTTAATAAATTCAGATTTTAGGCCTTAGATAGAATAATAGAATTATCTTTTTTTTTAATTTTACCAAACATTTATATTTTCAGGGTTTATTTTCTGTATTCTGAATACAGAAAATAAAATGATTTACTATTTTCTTGATTAAGGGTGATTCATACTGTACAGTACTATGGTGATAATGTTCTGAATTTCCGAATCTTGCCAGTTCACTTTTTTATTTAACCCTTTTTATTTCTATGAATAGTTTTTGATAATAGCCTTGCCCTTTCCAGTATGATGAGTGGACATCACACTCGTAAGGCAATATATAAGTGCAGTTAATTTACCATTTTAGGTTCAGAAACAATGTTTCAGGATGTAGATGATGATGATGGCAATAATACTCCCAAACCATGAAGCTTTTGTATTACCGCTGATCGATATGATTACTTCTATTATGTGATTGGTTTTTTGTTTTTTTACTCAAGATAGAAAAGATCTGATAAGAAGTTTGGATTGGAACCAATCTGAGGTGAGGTGAGGTATATTCTGAACCTTCTATGACCCTCCCATCTCAGCTGATATTGGGCAAAAGGCGGGGCAAACCCTGGATAAGTCAACATATGGAGACAAACAACCATTGACATTCAGATTTTTGACTGCAGGAAGAAGCTTGGTTATTGGGAGCTAACCCACATATCCAATTGGAGAACATGGAAACTTCACACAAAGAGGACTGCAGTTACAAATACAAACCCAGAACCTTCTTACCAAGAGACAATGGTTGATGCCCACTCTGGTAACCCCTACGACTGCCCTCCTGCCATAGCACATCCCAGACGACAAAAGGTCAGAGAATGGGTGCAACCTGAACATGTCGATCATGTAGCCCATTTCACTTTCATCAGTATAATCAACACCATTTCCTGTTTGGCTCAAATGAACTGGCAGAATAAAGGTGAAGCCTTTCTGAAATAGAAATATTAGATGGTGTGACCCCCCGCGTCCTTCTTTTGTTTGCTTTGCGGTGACAGGAGAGCTGCCATAGTTTCCTCCTTCCCTTAGAAAAAAAAAGAGAGGGAATATATGTTTCTCACAAGATACACTGTGATGGGACTCATTCATATTTTATTGAAACCATCATTTGAGTTGAGTAAACATTTTAGAGCCTACATTATTAATTCCAATTTCTCTTGGATTCTGTTTGTTCCTTTCACACCCAGTCTAAGTGAGGTCAAACCTTTCTTCTACAGCAAACAATGCCGCCACATTCCTGTATGCCGGAGAGAGAGAGACAAACCCTAACAGGGCTGTGAGGCTTTAATTCCAAAGAAAGGATATAAAGGTGTCTGAAATTGGGTCCTGGAGATTTACCATAAATAGCCATAGCAACACGCACACCAATCATGAGCAGTGAGCAGTGTACGTGTTTTGTACTAGATGCTGCTTTGCCATGTTTAGTACGACTCATTTAATTTTTGTCTGATTAGATGTTTAACACAGCAGTGCTTGTTTCGTTAACTCGGATAGTGTTGTACCAGGAAGTACAACCCAGGATTTGAGCCTGTCCAGTAATATGTAGAGGTCAATTGAGTCAAAGGCCTGCAGCTCTGGAAGACTGAAAGTATGTTGTTAAAAACCTTCAAAAGAGGCTTGTTATACCTTGGTATGTTCCAAACCCTGACTGGAGGACAACAGGTAGTTCAGGTTTCGACAATCAGCTTTTTCATTAATTTAACTTAAAGAGTGAAGATTTAATGGTCCGATGAATTTTCGTGATGAGTGATGTGTCTGGATTATTCTTCCTTTTTATTAAAATGGCTTGATGATGGAGGTTTTAAGGGAATTTACCAGCGAAAGAAACATGTTGATAATCTGTCGAGGAACGGAGGCCATGCAGTTTATGAAACAGCCATTGGTTGACTATCAAGGCAGCCGGAGGAGCAATTCAGATGTTGTTTGATGTTTTCTGTCTGGTTTCAAATGTGCCATGCTCCTTAAATTGATATTAAGTTGTCACAAGGATGATATACATCCTGCTCCTGATATGGTGGCACTGAAAGTGGGTCCAGCTTTCTGAATATGGTCCGTTAAGGAAGATAATATTCAGAGGGTACTTGCCCAGGAGGGTTTGTCAGCCTGTTGACAGGAATCCACAAGGCTCCCTTGTTTTTGTTTTGAATGTCTCTCATAGTCATGAAGGTCAACAACCGTGAATCAAATAGAAGTTGCATACTTATCATATATTTTAATTCTTAGAGGGTTTCTCAGTGACAGCATATTTCTATATAGGTATGTTATATATGAACAACAATAATGTAAATTTTACCTAAGATTTATTGTTGCCTTTGGACGTTCACTAATTATAATATCATGGCTCATCCATAAATTGTTCCTCCTTCTCATCTCTCAATGTATTTGAGGACTGCAAACAGTTTAAGGTGCATACAGCCACTGTCATAAGAGTGTGTAACACCATAGTATTTTTTAAATTCTACCCACCAATCATTGTCTCTTAAGCGGGATAATTGTGAGTTCCTGGTGTATCTCACACCCTCATTCTCCATTCGTAATGATTCCTACAGATCCCAATCCTAAAACACTTCACAGACTTTATCCTGTAGTCTTTTTTTTTCTTTCTTGCAGTGCAATAGGCCATGTTCAATATTTTTTAACTACAATTTCCGCAGTTATTACTATTAATATTCCTCATTAAAGCCAGGTTTTATTAAGTCTCATGTGATCCAATCTGAGTCTCTTTACGATGATTTCCTCCCTTTTCTCCCTTTGTTTGTATTCCAAATAGTGTTTGTTTTGACCGATTTTTGAGTTTTGAAAATCTCTTCCATTTTCCTCCCATTAATTCTGTCCTGTTTCCATTACTCTTACTGTGTTTACTGACACACACACATGCTGAGGCGCTTACGGGTCTTCAAGCGTGTCCGTTATTATGAATTAGGAGCCGGACGTAATGTAGATGATGACGACCAAGGATGTTTGTACGTCGAGTCCCTTGCGTAAACTCAGACTTGCCTGATGGACTGTGTCTCCTCTGGCCTGCAGAACGCCTCAAGATCCCCTGGGATGAGCTGGAGAGTGATGCTGGAGGGAGGAACATCTGGAATACCCTTGTTAGCATGCCATCCCTGAGACCTGACCTGGATAAGCAAAAGCAAATGCAATGGAATGGTGAATTGCACCTTTACGTCTTTCATAAGAAGAACTGATAAAATTTATTAAAATAGAAGAATAGAATAGAAGTAATAGATGTATTTTATAATAAAACATCTTGGAAAGGTTGTGCTATTATATTTTCTGTATATGTATGATCTACACCTTCATGGTGTAGATAATCCCTCCCCGCCTCCTCAGCTCATTTAAAAAGGTCTCTACAGCAGCTCTCTGGTGAGAACCTCAAATGAATCACAATTAATTACTCGGCGAGTGCCCAGAGAAGCTGCAGGCCTCATAACATCCCACCCGCGGGGCCTTATCTAACTGTGGTGGGTCTAATATCTTGCTGTGAGGCCGGAGATACCATGTCCCCCTCAGGAGGGGGTGGTGATTGTCCCAGTTAGCTGAGAAACGACTGCCCCCTCTCTTCCCCACCTGCTGCTCATCTGACAGATCAGATGAGATAACCAGTGATACCTGGGCTTATGTGCCAGACAAGGCCTGCTGGGAATGGCTGCTCTTTGATAGACAAATCTCCAAATCTTATTTTCATCAAGGTGTCTTGTTAAAGTCCAAGCACACACAAAAATAGCCACCCCTCTGTGACCGTTG
This sequence comes from Lophius americanus, assembly GCA_037951165.1. NCBI lineage: Eukaryota > Metazoa > Chordata > Actinopteri > Lophiiformes > Lophiidae > Lophius > Lophius americanus. Next base: position 8,099,547 of record JBBDHG010000015.1, on the reverse strand, counting down.
ATGTCTTCTCATGTAGCATTGTGAAGCTCATGTGCTTTATTTAACTCCACTCTTCCTCCATTGGAAACATAGACAGATCCACAAATTTTCTAGTTTAAAATTTTTTTCTCTTCATTTTCTCAAAGGGAGTCCCGGCAAGATATACTTTTTAATGCTTTTTTAAATATTTTACAACGTATTTGGCTCTCATTTCTAGAACATCAATGGGCCCCTGGGTTCACTGATGAAGACAAAAAAGAAAAAAACAAGCAACATGAGCAAAACACTGGACCATAATTACTCTATTCAACCATACATTTAATCTGAAAGTTACTATGTGAGTGTTTTGTTCATTTTTATGATGTGCAAAAATGTCCGTAACGTTGCAACGGATATGTGGATCATGTGTGTCCTGATCCGTGAGGGGTAATCGGAATGGATCATGGTTATGCAGCACCACTACCAGGCAGACACTGTCTACACCTCTAACCCAAACTATCATTTACTATTGTTTCTGGCACACCATCTCATAATATGACATTTGAGATTTGATCCAAATGCAAAGTGCATTATAAATTAAATGTATTATTATTATTATTATTATTATTATTATTTTAGTCGTTGAAAGGCTAGGGGGTGTCACTTAACTGAGAGAGATGAACAACAGGTGTTGTGACAGAGTGAGAAAGTATAGAATAAAGCAGGAGGAATGAGATCTTTGCGGCGTTCTGTCAACCTTCATAGTTCATTTTTAAGTCATTTATCTGCATGTTTTAATGTCCTATAACTGAAATTTTGTTTGAGTGCCGACCAAACAAGGTCGGATGACATAAAACAAGCAGGGGGACTGACATCGAGTGAGCGCCCAGTTGAGTCATTTATAGGCCACCCTTGTCCCTAATCTACATGGCTCAGCCGCAGCATACACAGCTCATAACCACTGGTATAGTGAATAACGTTGATTATCTCACTACCATGGCCCCTGTTAGTTGGTGGGATTTTTTTATACAGCATCTGAACATTTGTTGCTGAATTTGACGTATTGGAAGCAGAAAAGGACGAGAACCTGAGCACCTTTGACAAGGACCCGATTGTGATGACTAGACAACTGGGTCGCAGAATCTGCAGAACTACAGGTCTGGTTAGGTGTTTCTTGTCTGCAGTGCTTAGTACCTGCCACAGAGCCACAACCCCAGGGAATTTCAGCCTCTTTCTCTAGTTCTTCCAGGTTCTGTGTACCCATGCATAAAGTGATGAGGTGATTCCCTGTCTGGATATGGGTAGAAGAATGTGGGCTTACCAGAAGCTTCCTTGCTATGACCAGGCCCAGTGTAGCTCAACCAGCTTGCCTTCCTCCGTTAAATCGGTACTCCACCAACTGTTAATTTATATGCCATTTAATTTATTATGCCTTCCCTGTTCCTACTCAGTTCTCCCTTTCTTCTATCTGTCTGTGTCGGTCACAGAGCTGTTCTGCAATCAATCACAGTCGGCTTCTGACCAGGTAAGCCCCACCCTCTAGTCTGACAGCCACACATGATATGCACTAGGGGATGGTGGGCTGTGACAGTACCTTCCAAAGTGGTTGTAAACTGGTGACAAAGTCTTGTGTGAATGGAGATAAGTGTAGCCCCTGTTTTCTCATCCCAAAGAGGTTACTTCTGATTTTGATAAAAAAAATATTGTCAGGACACACTTCACAGAGCTGGTTTGGTGTCCAAAAAGGGACCTAAACCATATAAAGAAGTCGTTTTAATGTAATGGGTAATCAATAAAAGCTGCTACCTCTGAGCAAGGCATTCCAGCACCAAAGTATTTCAGTCTTGTTGCTCAGCAACAGTAGTTGCCAGATGCTGGTAGCTAGATGCTACTAGCATCTGGCTGAGATGAAATTTTAATGATCCTCACGGGAAAACTGAGTCAGAGGGTCAAGAATAATAGGATACAACGAGTGAAGAAAGAATCTAATGAATGAAAAGTATGAATAAATCACTTCCTTGTTTGAGTGTGAGGAATGGAAGCAGCGGAACATACGACTCAAGTTAAATCAACATTTGTAAATGTGTGGTATACTGTCCTTGTGACAAAGGATATTTATACAGAAGTGGAATTAGTATTGTTGTATTAGGAGTAACATAATTGTGTGTTTTTCATAATGCACAACCAGTTTTTGTTTATAACATATAAAGCACTTTCTAAAACGGAGATTGATTATTTTTGGCCTTAACTCTTCAAATGAATAAATAAATAAATTGAAAGGAAAATAAGGATTGAAGAGAGATAGAAAAAAACTAAACTTGTGTTGGACTAGCAGCACCTCAGGGCAAAGAGAGATCTGTGGTTTGTGTATGTGCTTTGAATAGAGACCATAGGCCGCCATAATGGCTTTAAGAGGTCACACACACAAACTCACATACATACACCCACACAAAGACACACACACAAAAAAACCACACATACACAAACACAAACAAACTCAAACACACAGACAATCACACAAACACAGTCACACACATACACACAATCACACAAACACACACACAAACATAATGACACAAACACACACAAACAGTCACACAAATACACAAACAATCACTCTAACGCACAAACATAATCACACACTCACACAAACACAAGCCGACAAACACACTGACACACACACTAACATAATCACACACATACACAAAAAAAACCTCTTTAACACATACGCACTCACACAAACACACACACACTCACATACACGTATGTATTCATCATCATCATCATGTGAGAAAATCAATGTCTACCTAACAGGACCTTTATAACAGTCTTATTTCAATACAAGTGGTCTGTTTCTGTTCCAAAAACACTTCCAACAAATGGCAACTACAACATTATGGCGCCAGTATGAGGTTTCTCTCTACTGTCTAGTTCCTCCTTCAACTTGGTGGGACTCAGAGTAGTAATACTAAAAGCCACAAATAAAACTGATTCAAACGACATTATTTGAGGACAATAATGACACTGTAGAGAATTTTCCTCAGAGGCTATAAAGATGTAAAATTGATGGTTATTCCTTTTAATTAACAGGAGAGACGGAGAATGCAGTAAAGATGAATGTTTATTACAACAGATGATTTGAAATAATTAGCGCTCGGACTCTACAGGGAGATTGTGATCGAAGATTGTCTGCCCTGAGGGGCAGCAGGCGCCCCTGGAATGTGGATAATGGTGGTGATGGTGGATGCCTTTGCTGAGACTGAAGAATGATGAAGTTGATGCATCAGTGACAACTGGACGGAGATGTGGTGGTGCAGGGAGAACATAATGGAGGGTCATAATAAAAAGTTCAGGAGCAAATTGATGAAGGCAAATAACTGTTATCAACTGACGCCTGAGATTTTAAAGAGTGCAATTGCATCTGAGTATGCGAGAAATGTGAAAATGACGGAGTGATATGAGAAATAATTGTGGTCCAAGTGTGCAAAGAGATAATAATAATGTACTTTATTGATCATTAGTTCAATCCTACACTGTACAGCATTGTGAAATGTATTCTCTGCATAGTCTTCCTGACAGAGACTTCACTATATCTTCATATTATATCCATAACTATGTTTTTTAGTGTATAATATCCTGACATTTTTTTTTTCAGTTTTCCAAGGAGCCCATCTTGTTGCAGTGTCATGTTAGTACATTATCCTGAGCAGATAAACTGGCTGTAGAGAGTTTTAGGTTACCTTTTAGGTTGTATTGGCAGAAAGGACAATAAAATGCATTTCATCTAAAAACCAACAAAGAATCTCTTCCCCAGATAAGTGATGCTCATGCACCCAGCTGTCCAAATGATGTATAAGAAAACACTTTCGAGAACAGGCCATTCTCTGCTTTTGATCCAGTCCCCTAGGCTTCATACCATGGTACTTTGTAGCTCACTCAGAGCCTTACACCATTTCTCTTGAATCTAATAATCAACTTCAGGGCAAAATGTTCACGTATTGCCTAATATAATTAATATTGTAATTCCGCCAACTGAATGTTGCCATGGTAACACACAAATTAATGTTATTCACTTGTCAATTCTTCTTTTCCACTATCAGTAGTCACAGTGTTATGGCTAGTGTTGTTTTTGATGTTCTCAAATTGATCTAAGCCTGTTAAAAAATAAAACCTCTCTCAGCACATGACTGAAATGAGTTTAGTCATCTAATGAATTATAGGGGTTGTGTGTGTTTGTGTGTGTGTGTGTATTATCATCAATATCAACAGCCCTCAATAGGCGGCCCGCGGGCCGGGTGTGGGCTATCTGCGGACCCTGAGCGGAAAGTGTGACAGGTGAGTTTACATAGACAGCCGAATATCGATTAGATTTGGAAAAGACGTCTAATCTGAAAGAAAATGCTGCGTGTAAACACCCATTTCTGAATGGAAAGAACATTTTCCAATTAAGTTTCATTCCTTTGCAAGGAGGTAGTCAAAATCCTTTCAGAAAGCTTTTTTTTCCGATAGCCAGTCGCTGCATGTAAACGCTGTATCAGAAAGCATTTTGTTTGAGTTGTAAGTTTTGTCAGCACTGCGACGCATTTTAAATACACCGACTTCAGAACAGGACTGGTCTGCATCATAGAGTCATTTATTCATTGCAACTTTGAAATATTATAAACATATTTGGACGGTTAAACGGTCGAAAAATGACAACCACACATGCCCTCTTTGTGTTATTGTTCTTCTTGGTGCTTGTTGGCAGTTGGCACCCAACTCACCGAAGCATTCTCGCCACCTTATGAACGGGAGTGTGGATCGTCTGCACATGTGTGAAAATGTTTCCGATTAGATGAGTAGATGCATGTAAACACCGGGTCGGAAAGATCACAAGTCATGTAAATAGGCGACAGACATTGCAATTCGGAAAGGTTTAATTCGGAGAGGAGAAAAGTGTCCGATGTTTGGTCAGCCAGTGTAAATGGGCTGTCATCTCCATGCCAATGATGCGCTGATAGGCTGTTACTGGGTCACTGACACAACAACAAAAATCAACAGAGTGCTCAGTCAGAGTGACGTGGGTGTTGGGTAAGCACCAGATGCCTTTTCTCTCATTAAGTGTTTGACACAGAGTAAAAATGTTTTCAATGCACTTATATTCCTGAGATCTTGATATATTTCTTTATCAAAGCATTCTATGGAGGGTTTTGTTTTATTTGAGTATTTATTTGAATTAATGTCAAAATGTAAATGGAATTTTATTTTATTTTAGTATGTATTTTTGTTGTTTTGAACAAAAACGGTATTTTGCCTTGAATATAACAGTATTATGGCTTGTGGCTTGACCGACTATAATATATGGACCTTTGAGTCATTGAAAAATGTTTTGTGGACCTTTAATATTTTTATTTGGGTACCCCTGATCTATATCATATCTGGATCAGTGATGTAAGGTGAGGTTGGTGGCAGAGGAGGCATTGACCCTTCCAGAGTCAGATTTATAAATATATGAACCCAATAAAGTAGCTTAAATTCACCATTTAATTGCCAGCTTGCGAACTGACTACTGGTTGTGTTTCATATTTCATGTCAGAGTTCTCTACAAACACATAGGTAAGGTATCGGCTCAGAGAAAGATTGCATTTGTGATGCACATCCGTGTGTTCTTCATTTGCCATCGCAATTCTACAATTCATACAGTGTGAGACTAAATCATAGGTTCACCCCATTTTTTGAAAATCTGATTGGCCAACATGACATCACTCAAAGTAAACTGTAAATACATTTGCTTGGTGAACAGGAAACTGAAAATCCCAATAAAACAAAGTATCATGGTAAATGCAGTCTTCTGATTAAATTGTAAATGTCTTAAAGAAAACACACCCCCTGGATTCTCATAATTTATCACCAATTTAAAGACCCTTCCAATAATACTAAAAAGATTATATTGCACATAACATTGAATATAATATATGACATGACATGAAAAATAATTCTTGTCAGTTCATGTGTAATGAATAAGTGCAGCATGATGCAAAGGATGTTGAAGAAGTAATATTGCACATAAGATTTGGTCTTATGGTTTTATTGTCCAATGATTTAATTGCCCTTCCTAAAGAGGGTAGAGGAGCTTGTAAGTTTAATGGTCATTGGTTTGAGAGACTTCCTATGCTGTGCTGTGCTACTCCTACAGTCTGAAGTTATTCTGATATGCAGGGCTGGACATGAACTGACAGGGCAAGAGTTTATACCGGACAAATAGCCACTTCATCACAATGTTGGCCTGTAGAAAGACGAGCAACAGTTAATTCATACTTTCTCAGGTAGATTTGAAAACAGACGCTTCTTGCTATGAAGCAATAAGGCTGCTCACAAAACTACCATACTGCAGTGTGGTATTTGTGTGTATGAGCTCTGTTATGGACTATTTCTCTAAACCTAACCCTAATAAATATTTATGAATATTTTAATCCCTTCATTCAAAGTGATAGCCCTATACTTCACACATTGCTTCTTTTAGGTAAGTTCCTATATAGATCAATGGCAGAAATGTTGATTAAAGCAACAGACAAGAAACTGTGCATGGTTCAGTATGGAATTCTTGTTCATTGCTGTCTCTGGCTCTAATTGTGACATCATTCCAATGTAAAAGAGACCCAAAACATAATTCTCACAAACAAACATCTATATTTATTTATCAGTCCCTCTAAAGGTCTTACCTTTACTTTTCTGTGAGATATCATCACTACGGACAAACACTATGTAACCTCCCAAACAAACAAGCCTTCTCAAAAGAATTACTGCAGTGTCTCGCCCAAAGCCTCGCCTTCCTCACAGTCTCATAGGTACGACTTCCACCCCCACTGCTCAGATGCAGCAGTTATTTATTTCTTGTTGGAGATTCATTACTCTGTGGTTTCTGGCACACATTGAATGGTTGGTGTGGGCTTAATAAATTCAGACTCTCTTCTCCCACCCACTCCATACAGCTCTCCAGCCCAGCTAGCCCGGAAAATGTGTGTGTCTGTATGTAGGTTTTGGGGTGTGTGTTTGTGTGTGTATGTGTGTATTTGTGTGTGTGTGTGTGCGTGTGTGTGTGTGTTTGTGATTGCCTATGGGGTCTCTCAGTTCTGAAACAAAGCTTTATGAAACAAAGCACCAGAGGTCTCTGTTTGAGGAGTGAAACAGTCCATACTGAGCTCATTTAATTAGGAAGCATAACACACACACATTCATGCATATAATACTTCTTTTTCTTTCCCTCCTCCTCAACTAACTCAGTGATCAGGCTCTAAATGATAGGGTTCTGCCCCACGTCCTAGAGACTCCAAAACTGCATTAATAACTGGTTCTAGCTGAACTAGACAAAGCCAGACATGATCATCTTCCCCAGAAGGTGTTAAAATCTATCAATATGGGAAAGGTTTTGATGCCTTTTCTAAGGTTCTGGGACTCCACAGGTCCACAGTGAGACACATTATCTATAAATGGAGAAGACTTGGAACAATAGTCAACCTTCACAGAAGTGGTCCATATTCCAAAAATTCCAGCTTGAGCACGGTGAAGGCTTATTCAGGATGTCACAAAATATCCAAAGAAAACATCCAAGGAACTGCAGATCTGCAGTGTATGAAGGATGCAAGTTGCTGTGACCTGGTAGATTGGCCCTGACATTGTAAGCATATTATGGTCCTGCTGGATCTGAATGACAAGATTCTGGGATGAGACTTGCAACCTGACTTTGCCTGGATCTTCTCTGTTACAACAGATCTGTCTGTATAAACCTATAAAATTTAAGACACATGAGTCTTCGAGTTAATTCCTTTTCCTAAAAATGATCTGAAGACAAGGTTTTTCTTCATCACTTCTTCGCCTTTACTCCTTGCAACCTCACAGTTCAACTTGCCTTCCTTTTATTCACACACACATATTCTGTCTTGCTGCGACTGACCTTCACTCCTCTTCTCTCTAGCGCATACCTCAACCTCTCCAGGTTTCCCTCCACCTGCTGCCTTCTCACTTCAGATCACAATGTTAGCCGCAAACATCATAGACAGTGGAGGCTCCAGCCTGACCTCATCTGTCAGCCTGTCCATCACCAGAGCAAACAAGAAGGAACTCAGAGCCAATCCTTAGTGCAGTCCCACCTCCACCTTTAACCCATCCGTCAATCCTACTGCGCACCTCACCGCTGCCATGCTGCTCTCATACATATCCTGCACAACTTTAACATACTTTTCTGTCACTCCAGTCTACTTTCATGTTTCGTATGAAATGGACACGAATATAAACAGCATGCATTAATCAATGCTGAGTCTACTTCCAGATCCTGCAACTTACTCATCACACAGTTGATTCAGAGTCAACCAGACAACAGGCACATATTCAGAGGAACTCAAAATGGAATGATTTGGTTCATCTGAGGGCTACTCATGTTCAGGGCAACTCAGGGCATCTCATTAAAAAGCAGTCGATAAGAATAATTTAATTCCAGCCTCCCATCTCTCTGTGGTATTTTATGAATTTGTTTATTTACAGACAAATGAGGAGGTATCAGTGGGAGAGGTATCTGCAGGCTGCCTGTGCTGCTGCACATTGATATTCCGGCTGTGTTCCATCAGTGGGTGTGCATGCATGTGTGTGTGTAATATTCAGAATGTTAAGGGTCAGGGGTCAAAAGCCAAGTGTCCAGCCTTTCCTGATAAGCCTTTAGCCTGCAGCAGTCTATTTGTTGGGTTTGTTCAGGTACTGGCAGATAGAGCAGCGTGTTCGCTGAGGATATGAAGATTAACTCTTGTCATCTTGGAGCGGTGTGACGGAGAGGCTGTGTCCATTTCTGGTATTCAAAAAGTCTCTCGCCCCCTCCAGCAGTAAGAAAATCCTAATAAACTGCACATGCACAGCCGTCAGGGAAATGTCCAGCTACAAATGGCTATTAAAAACCTCTTTCATGCTTTCGCCTTCAGACAGAATTAAATTAGAGTTATGAGGAAGAAATAGAATTGTGATTCAACACGGTATCAAATTAATTACTTTTAAGACCTTTTTAATATACCCCTAAAATGAAAATAAATAAATAAGGCCGTTTCGGCAGCAAAAGAATGCATCAAACTTTAATGTGGTATAAACCATGGATATAAACCCTTTTTAGGGATGATCAGGCGCACCTACATTTAATATTAATGTCCATTAAAATAACAATAATAGGTTAGAGATGTGACAAATAATTTCAGGTTTAAATGGCTTTAAGATCCCCTATTTTTTGTGTGATGTTTGTGATGTTCATCAGTCATTTAGGATCTTACGAGAGGAACAGGCAACCAGGTCTGTCGGGGTATAAAGTTTAAAAATGATCCATGGTGTTTTTTTGAGGTATGTCTGGAAAACCGTGTTTTTCATTAAAAAAATTTAAAAATCCTCCCAGTTTCAATTGTGAGCTTTTAAAGTAAAATTTGACATTCACAAGACCATTCATATAAACCAAATTCGGACAAAATAAGACAAAAGACAAAAATTATTAAGAATATATGGTTGAAACACAGTGTGTTTTGTAAAAAAAAATAGGAAAAAAGAAAAAAGTTCCTCTAGTGAGTAAAAAATAGGAAAAATTAAAGTAAATATCCCTGTATAGAATAGATCTCCCTGTGTCGAAAACTTTGGAGATAACGCTCCCACTAGTGGCAGAAATATGAAACCGACCTTTCCAGGAAATCACTTCAGTTCTTCCTGCCAATAAGGTCTATTGTAGTATAAAATTTGTATAAAGTTTGTGAGTTATCTGGATCCGCGATCAGCGATCAGCGATCAGCGATCTGTGATCAGCGATCAGCGATCTGTGATCAGCGATCAGCGATCTGTGATCAGCGATCAGCGATCTGTGATCTGCGGCAGTCGCACCTGACATGGCGAATGCGATGATGATTCCATCATTTCCCAGAAAATACATTTTTTATCGATGATATGAAAATACACAGATCAGTCATAAGATTATAATCGCTGACAGGCGAAATTAATAACATCTCGTTTTCTGAATGGCTTGATATGACACTGAAAAAAATACCATCATCATACTAAGCAGGAGCAAGCAATTGCAGGACATGGTGTCACCAAAGTAGGATTCCTAAAAAGCCTGCATTCATGTCATTTAAACTATCCAAGCCAAAAAAACAATCTCCTGTTCCCCTCTAGGAATATGGATTCAATAACAAATGCTGAAAATTATTCTGTATTGTAAAGGAAATGCATGAATTAAATTTGCCAAACCACTGTTGCTATGTAACATCATCCGCGTTTGTTTGGTAGCTTGTCTGAAAGTCATTTGTATTATTGACATGGACTTTTGATTTCTTGTGTAGCTGGAAGAATAAATACGACTGGATCCTACTTTTGAAATAAATCCGTGGAGAGAAATCCTCATGCTATATCAATAAATGATATCAGAAATGTTATTGCCGTTGAAATCCTGATTCAAATTGTATCTGAGGTCCACATTATATCGTCATCATCATTGCCCCTGTCGTATCCGTTGCGTCTACCGCGTGTTAAGGTGATAACTCATAATAATTTCATGGGAGATTTTCAAATTTTATACCCTCATAGACCTGAGTGCGAGGAAGAACTGGAATGATGTTGGTAAATGTCGATGCTATATTTCATATACTAGGGGGAGCTTCATACAAATCGTTTTTGGCCCATATTTTGTCAACCTTTGCTCCAATTTAGTCCAAATTTGGTGCATATGAATCAAAGCGATCGATCTTAATATTGTAATCAATAACTTAAATATTGTTATTATTATATATAATATATATATATATAATAATTAGTATTATTTCAGATTTTACTCACTTTGAGGAGCTATTTTTATAGAGATAATAAGACAAAGACAAAACTCAAAAACTATCTCATGGATCATTTTTTAAATTTTAGATACCCATAGACCTTTGGGTAAAGAAGAACACTCTTTTGTGAAAGATCGGGTCTATATTTGCAACACTAGGGAAAGCTTTATCTTCAAAGGTTTTCTGGCCATAATTGCTCAACCCTTGGTACACTTTAGTCCAAAGTCCATTCATATGAATCAACATGAGGAGATCTATGTTGTAAATGTCTACTTTACTCACGAAAATATACTGTTTTCCAGGCATAACTCAAAAACAAAAAAAACTTTTGCGATGTAGACTGCAAGGACTGGAACTGGCTGCTAATTTTCCAATTGGGTGACGACCGCTTTACCCTGTGAGCTAAAGCAGCCCCAAAAGAGTAGAACACCCACTCCTAGGTTAGGGAATGGAAACCTATTCTTCCACATGATAGGTGGAGATACTATCCAAAATACTGAAGAACAGAGTTGAGCTAAAAGGCAAAGGTTACACCTCAGGATCCCTCGTGATGAGTTCCAGAATGCTGCCAGGGAGTGGGACATTTGGAATTTTCCCCCAGCTCAGCCATCCCAAACCGAACCTGGACAAGATGGATGGATGGATGGATGGATGGAGGGATGGATGTATAGATGGTCAAATGGGATGATGGATGTATAGATTGATATATAGATGGATTGGTGGATAAATAGATGGGTGGATATATGGGCATTGATACGTAGTCTGAAAAGACTGTATCTATTTCAGTACATAGATGGAAGATAAATTATGCCTGAGCAAAGCAAGTATAAAAATGCCACCCACTAACTGAGCCCTGAACCGACACTCTCTTCTCATACTGATGCAAAAAACGTCAAAAATTGTGACCTACCTTCATCATGATATATGTTGCTTCGAGCTAGTGATTTTCGCACATGCATACTGAACACCCACACACCCAACGTGAACATAAAGATGTATGTTTTAAAGCTGCAGCAGTCGTGTAGCAGCTTTAAACCTCAGGACACACCACAGCTAAATTCTTTTTGGATTCACACTCAGACTGGTTCTCAGCGAATCGCCCTCTGCTCGGATGCCTCGCGTGTGAACATGATGCATCTGGGTGATGATTCTATCTGACTGGGAGCTGACTTCCCTGCTATCCTGACACACTCTTGTGTTATATGTGTGTTCATAAGCATTGATGAACCATTGATTATATTTGTTTTTTTGGTTTCCTGTTATGTTGGAGCCTGGGGGCCTATGCAGACTTCTAGAGACCAATCTCATGTTTGACAAATGGGTTATTGACCCCTGTTCCTCCCTGACAGGAGCTGAAATTAGAAGGCTGACTGGCTGTTCACACACTATATCTTCGTCTTTAAAAACACACCACACACATACACTCAGGGATGAAAATGTTGCGGATTTGATCTGAATATTCATGAGGTTTAATTTCCTGCTTGCACATTGAGAGACAGAGAGCGAGACAGATGGATGCTCCAGCTCTCTGATAGCTCATTTAGAAAAAAAATCATAATCATAAAAAGGAATCATTCTCAGCTACTTTTGGTTGTACAATAGTTCCTATGTAACAGAAGCAATAGTCAGAACATCAGATCATTCATTTGTTCTGATTAGGGCCTTCATAGTATTAATAGTCCTGATTAATCACGGAGGCCTTAATTTTGGTTTGATGCAAATTTATCAAATTGTTGTTTTGCTATTGATTGGTTTTGTTGGATCCAGATTTCTTCCCAGTTATTGGTATCGGTAGGATGCACATGTGAATACTTGTAAACTGGTAACACAAATACATTAAATCATGTATTTACAACTTAGATCGTTAAATTGAACTCAAAAATACTTAATTTAATTAAGGGTACTAGTTGAACTAATTTCTTTAAGTTCATCAAAAAATGTATTTTTACAGTGCATGATTTGATCCCAAAGCATAAAATAGTGAGATACCAGCTTTGAAAATGTGGAACTCTTTCAATTAAATGTTTTTTTACAGTCTTACCTTCATAAAACATAAATATGTTGTTATTATTGCTGCATAAATCAGGCATTGTGTTATTCCTGCAGTGTTTTAAGACACATATTACTCTCTGTAAAAAGAGAATTGTTAATGATTTATAAAAACAACTTCAAGTACTTTCAATTGCTCGGAAATACTTAATCTAATTTTGTGTTATCAGTAAACAAATTGTTTAATTGTTTTTAGACCATTTTCACTTCTTCCATGGGAAAAATCTATACCTATCCAACAAGAACAATAATGATTTAACAGATTTTAAGTGACTTCTTCCACCATGGCCTCATCATTCTCTCTTTGTCGCTCATCAACACCCAGTGTGTTTTTGTGAGTGAGTGGTGGTCAGGTTTTATTTCTTCTGCCATTCACTTTGATTGTTAAATATGGACTTTGTGAGGAATATCCAGAGAATAAGCCTCACATTGCGTGGGAGGATTTTTAATATCTCCAAATGCCGCTTAGAAAATATATTAAAATGTCTGTCAGTGGGGTCTCATGGTGGTTGATGCCATTTCAGCAGCCTTGTGGCCATGACTGAACATTAGATATAAGCTTTACCGTTAGAAAACCTTTACCGTCTGTGTGGCTTTGAAACGGTTGTGCATTTGATGATATTGGGTATTATGATCTGTAAGGAAATCCTATATTTTCCAGCTGTCTAAGGATTCTTTATTTTCTGCTACCGACATTGAAATATGATAAAAAAAATAAAAAAAATACAATGATGCCATGAGCACCGGCGTCTTATACTTTATATATTTCTGCAGTAAAAATATGCTACACTGCCACCGTAAATACACATACAGCTTACCAACTGGCTCAGGGCATCTCATGTCTTGTTGTGTTTTACGTGTCTCCAGTGGTTAGACATGCAAAAGTGCTCTAAGGAAGGACAGCTGGTGACCCAACAACAGGGTAATGGGTGCCCAAGTCTCATTGATACAACTGGGAGTGAAGGCTAAACAATATTACACCATAAATCATTTGTTCAGTTTACTTCAGCCAGATTTGTACGCCATTTTCCCCAAACTAGGTTGTGTTAAATATTATTTAGTAATGCTATTAAGATTAAAAAATATAAATATTCAGACCTCTGTGCAACCAACATGGCTTTATTTGGCAATTGCAATGCTATATTATGGGGCAGCACTGGCTTAAGAGGCAGAGTGTTTCCCCTCACAATGGGTGTTCGATCCTTGGACTGCCCCTTCAGCCTGTATGTACATTTTAATTCTAAGGTACGCCTGTTAAAGTGAACTAAGTTCCTCTCTCAACACAACACATCCAGAAACCTACACTTTTTGTATTTTAGGGCCGAAGTCGAAAATCTGGCACAGAGGGGGAATCAGGTGTGGCTACGCAATTTCTACGCTGCTTATCATGGCCAGATCTGATCTGTATATGTGCTTAGAAATACAGAGAAGCGAAGAAGAAGGGCTCAAGTTGTTGTTATTCAGCCTCTGATTACACACTCCAAAAATCCCATACACACAAATCCAGCAGTATAATTATGCATTATCCTGTCTGTGCCAGTGCCCACAGACCTGGGACAGAGACCAGCAAGCTCCAGGTTGAAGCCACACATAACTGGGCTGCTTCCACTGACAACACCTCCTCTAAAGTCGGTCGAGGTCTCTCTGATCTGCTGAGGGACAGACCTACAATATTGGTCTCAGGGGGTCATAAAATGCAGTCACATGAGGAATATATTCTCTAAATATAATGATCAAAATGATTGCTTCAATGAAATATTATATCTGAGATGAATTGTAATTGCCAAGAGGAGCACTATTAATTATTTCAGCTTCCTGTCTACACAAGAAGTGAGACGTGTCCTGCTGTGTGAATCGATATCTGCTGCTTCTGATCACCGCCAGAAATGAGAATGGTTGGCATGAAGGCTGAGAAAGCTGCAGGATATTGAGAGGACTTCATTTTGCAGCAGTGTACCACACAGAGCAGAGCTCAGATCTCTCCTCTGGAACTGGGTACTCATCTTTCTGTTACTACTTGTGGTTTGATTATAATGTTATGAGATCAAAGCTGAATGGTTATATAGATACACATTGCAGCATTCAGCAATACCGTTACATTTAGACATATAGTGTACGAGTTATTTTGGATACAGATGCCTTTCCCTGTAAACGTTGGTGTCTTGGACCTTCAGAAAGAGATCCATATACAACAATGACATCATGAGGGACAGACTTCATCCCCCAATCAGAAGACCAGCGCTTCAACCTCAGCGGTGGGTCAAATACTGAGGACTAATTTTGAAAGGTTGTGCTGTGCATAACTGTGTCACAATGTGATAATAAAGAGAAAAAAATATCATCCTCAGTCTAAACGGTCATCAGTGAGCTTCTTCATCTTGGGGAAGAGGCTGTCTGAGGGTTTCTTCATCTCAAAGTTGCCTCAATTTTCTCCTGGATCTCCATGGATGCAGGAGATGTTGGAGTAGATGCATAACTCGCTGAATGGGCTATGTATCTTATCTGGTCTGGGAAAGCTTCAGGATGAGCTGGAGAGCGTCGCTGGGAAGAGGGACATCTGGAAAACACTTGTTGGTATTCTGCCATCATGACTTGACACCGGAGGAATGGAAAATGGAATGGAAAGCAAGACTGGTTCGAATGGGAACAATTGATAGTTAAATTTCTTTGAAACCATGAATAATATGTGCAACAAGAATGGCAACATAAATGGAAATAAAAGAGGGAGAGTGAAGGCGTCTGTATCTGTACTTGTATTGTATTGTCCTTGTGTCGGCAGTATAAAAATCATAGGCTGCCTCAATGGATTGACATTTACGCAACGCTTAGCAGTTTTATGAGGAAGTACATCAGGTCTGAGCGGCAAAGGGGAGATAGAACAAAAATTGCTGCTTGGTCACATGCTTCCTGACTCCTGTCCTTATATTATCGACTGAAAGAACTCTCAACAACTTGGACACAAGTATGTGAGTGATTCATCGTGACAGTGTTATTAAAGTGTGTCTTGGTCAGCAGAAACCTTCTGAAGCCCCTTCCAGGAGGAAACGACTCTGTCTTTCAAGTGAAGATAAACCCTGAATGAATAATACCATCCTCCTCGTCAAAGCAAGCAAGTTATTTTATTTTAAAATCTATTCTGAAGACAGAAGAAAGAGTCATTTCTGCCCCTTTTTCAGCATCGCTTAAAGGAAATAACAATTAAATGAGAGATGAAAGTCTGGAGGAGGGCTGAAGGAAGGGGAACACATTCTCATACTGAGGCAAGACAAGATGAATCAGGACCTGTTTGATGGTCTTCAGTGAATAACTGACCCTGAACCTATAGCACGTCAGATGAAGATTTCCTCTATGAGTGGTGAGAGCGCTGCACCCCATTATTCCAGGCTGGATCTTTGTTCTGAAGGCAGAGGCACAAGGCTCTTACAAGGTTAAGGGGCGACAGGCAATTTGGTCTGTTTGTTGGCAGCCTAATTGACTTTGAAAAGGCCCTTTATTGTTATTACTATTAGAATGTTTCATTTAATTTACTACAATTTCCCCAGTAAAAGCCAGAATTTAAATTAAGGCTGTGTTGAAATTATAGCCTTCATCATGGCTGATGAAAAAAAAATTAAAAAGCTGCTTGCTATAAAGGTCATGAGGAAAATACTGAGGTAAATTGCCTAATTCATTATTTGACTCATTTAATAGCCGGACAAAAATGTTTAAATTTTTTTTTTCATTTTCATTTTTTATACATTTAACTTTTATTTAACCTGGAAAAGGTCTTGAGATGAATAATAGCTTTTACAAGAGCAGCACAAAAGCATACATAGAATTCACAAATCTTAAATTAGAAATAAATGAAAAACAGAAACATTAGATATCAAAATAAATCATCGGTGTTTGTCACAAGTCGTCAACATCAGGGATCAAGAAGGCGTTTTATGAAACAGTCAATCACCTACAAATATATGTGCCTCCATCCAAGTAATTTAAGATGGGTCAGTCTGTAAATTTAAGGGTATCTCTTTGACTAAATGGAATATGATAATCATAACTAAGGTTTTGATCCAGCCGATCGTCGTTTAAAGATTTGAAGGCTCCCTCTCCGGAATCTGTGTCATCTGGTCATCATAGTAGGTAGTGACAGTGCCAGCGAAAGATGACTACTATGCACTGGACTGCCCCTGCTGGGGACATTGGACTCCCGTTTGGACTTAAATACGTTTCAGTTTTTATCCAAGAGGCTTCCTCAATTCTAACTGGCTGCTGGGAGTCAGGTACACTCCAGCAGGTGTTTGATTTATCGAGAGTCACTGAGTAACAAGTATACTGGGCTACTACTATTCGGACTGTCAGGTTGGATGAGGTTAAACGTCTTCAAGTCAAAACATTGCATTTAGGGTTTAATATATATAAAATATAAGTTAATATAGAAATAAGTTAATATAAGAACCAGAGATTGTTCATCCCCTGACATACATCAGTGGATGAGTGACAACTATTCTAAAGCTGAGTGAAGACTTTCATACGATTCTGAGAAATACTTTCACATGGAATCAAATTTTAAAAAATCTCAGTAAGCCGGATGGCATTGCACATGAAATTAAATCTAAGGTCAAAGATTTGAGTGTTGCTTAAGACTACGATCTAAGTTTTAAATCCCCCCATTTTAGCTAATTGGGGCTCTGGCGAGTATTTCCTGCAGCAGGTGTATTTGAGTGTGGAATTCCAAATAAACACACTTTGTGTGTTCATGGAAATGAAGGGACAAATAGTGTCTCTCCACTGAGGTTGGAAATATATAAATGACCATTCTTGCAGAATTAATTTTACATTTTGACAATATATTTATTAATACATGACTAGAATATTATGATATCTGCATCATTGGTGCTCTAAAAAAATGCATACATGCATTTCATAAAGTATATGTCTGATTGAGTCTTAATATGTTTTTGGTTTATATGTGTAGGAGAAACAGTTGTTTTTGTTTTTTGTTCACTCGACAAGCTGATACCGATGGAAAATGCAGTATTAATAGAAATGTGCATAGCACTAGATTTAAATAAATAAACTAAATAAACTAAAAAAAACTAAAATCTCTCGCTGATGAGTTTCAAACAAGGGTTGAGCAGAGGAACGAGACATTTCAGGCTTTCAATACATCGAGACTTGTCATGCATTATTTGACAAAAATAAGACAGAGGTTCTGGTTCTTTTTATGTTTTTGTCCTGCACCACTGTGTCACCAATGTGTTGCTTTACACATGAGTAAGAAATTACCCTCTGCCCTCCCTCCCTGCCAGTGACAGTTATTAAATAAAACTCCCAACAGACTAACTATATATAACGTCATTTGGTTTCACTGAACAACTCGATTGCAATATTGTTGCATTAATGTGACTCAACTGATTCTTTTTCTTAGAATGTGTGAGATCGAATTTTTACAAATCACATTTGAGTCACTTTCGATAGATAAATAGATAGAAACTTTATTAATCCCTAAAATGGTAAATTTAGTCGTTGCAATAGCTCCAACATACAAGTATTCTAAAGGTGACAAAAAAAAAAAAGACATAATATATAATAGGATGAAAAAGGAAGATATTCTAGACTGCTCAAAAAAACTAAGGGAATACTTAAATCAGAGTCCGGATCTCAATGAAAGAGACATTCAATTTTAAAATCTTTATTGATTTACATTGTGTAATTTGTTTAAAACAAAATTGTGCAATAACGATCCATGGAAATCATTCCTTCATTCATTATCAACCGCTTATTCTGTTCAGGGTCGCGTGGGGCTGCACCCTATCCCAGCTGACATTGGGCGAGAGGCGGGGTACAGCCAGAACGAGTCGCCAGTTCATCACATGGACCACGAATTGAGACATACATCTACTCATACTTATATTCAACCCTACGGGCAATTTTAGTGTCACAAATTCACCTATATTGTATGATTTTGGATTGTGGGTGGAAGCTGGATTTCCCGGAGAGAACCCCCGCAGACACAGGGAGAACAAACAAACTCCACACAGAACGGAAGGCAGAGGTGGATTCGTACCCAGTACCTTCTTACTGTGAGGCAGCTGCACTAACCACTGTGCCCCCTTGCCGCCCGTCAATGGAAATCAAAAACATTAAACCATTAAGGGCTTGATTCTAAATTACACCAAAAATCAAAATGTAAAACTGAAATCACGGACTGATACAACTCTGGTAAATTTCATCACAACAACTCATAATGTGACCCAGGAGTGTGTTCGAGCCCCACATGCCAAAGGGACCTCCTGAAAAAGCCTGGGCATGTTCCTGATGAGAACAGGGAGGGTGTCCTGGGGGATCTCCTCTCCAGGAATCAGGGCTCTTAGACAGTCCGTGGTCCGTGGTATAACGTCTCAGAGGTTCTCAGGTTGATTCAGGCTCGGGGAATAGGAGGACCAGTCAATGGCATCAATACCTTAATACTCTAGGAACTGCCTACACACTTCGACCAAATGAGGCCGGGCACTGGCCTGGACAAGGAGGAACACAGGGTCCACTGGACCAGTGTAAGGTCTGATAGTGGGTCTGAGTTTCATCCTGTTACCTAACAGCAGTCAGGGTACCGTTGACTAGTCCATAGAGCTCTGTGAAACCATCCAAGGATCTGTCCATCACTGACTCACCACCAAACCAGTCCTGCTTGATGATGATGCAGCAGCATTTCGTTCTCCACAGCGTCTCCAGACTCTGTAACGCCTGCTACATGACCTCAGTTTGAACCTGCTCTCAACTGTGAGGACGGGCAGCAATGGAGAGCCACTTGCTGTTCTCTGGTGATCACCAGCGGAGTTCCACAATGCTGAGCTGTGAGCACAGGTCCCAGTAGAGGACGCCGGCCCTCATGCCACCCTCATGATGTCTGCTTTGTCAGAAACATCCGTAGCCCGTTGGACTTCATTTTGTAGGTATCTGGCAGTGCTCTTCCTGTTCCTCCTCATATTGAGGAGCAGGCAGCTGTCTGGCTGCTAGGTTGTTGTCCTTCAATGTACCTGTCCACTGCTCCTCTAGGAGGATTCCGAGGCGTTCCCATGCCAGCTGAGAGATGTAATCTCTCCAGGGTGTCCTTGGTCTGCCCCGGGGTCTCCTCCCAGATGGACATGCCCGAACCACCTCAACTGACTCCTCTCGATGCGGAGGAGCAGCGGCTCTACTTTGAGCCTCTCCCGAATGTCTGAGCTCCTCACCCTACCTCTAAGGCTGAGCCCAGCCACCCTGCGGGGAAAACTAATTTCAGCCGCTTGTATCCGCGATCTAATTTTTTTCGGTCATGACCCACAGTTCATGACCATAGGCGAGGGTCGGAACGTAGATGGACCGGTAAATCGAGAGCTTTGCCTTTCGGCTCAGCTCTCTCTTCACCACACCGGATCGATATAGCGTCCGCATCACTGCAGACGCCGCCCCGATCCGTCTGTCCATCTCCCGCTCCCTTTTTCCCTCACTCGTGAACAAGACCCCGAGATACTTGAACTCCTTCTTTTGCCGATTCTCATGCTGACGCTTCACACTCGGCTGCAAATCGTCCCAGTGCGAGATGGAGGTCAGTGTTCTAATGTGCCAATAGGACCACATCATCCGCAAAAAGCAGAGACAGGATTCTAAGGCCACCGAACCCGAGACCCTCTGCCACTTGGCTGCGCCTAGAAATTCTGTCCATAAAAATTAAGACCAGAATCGGTGACAAAAGGCAGCCTTGGCGGAGTCCAACTGCAACTGGAAACAAATCTGACTTACTGCCGGCAATGCGAACCAGACCCTGACTCCGAGCACCCCCCAAAGGATGCCCCGAGGGACACGTAGTAAGCCTTCTCCACATGTGGAATGGTTGGGCAAACTCCCATGTCCCCTCCAGCACCCTCGAAAGGGTATAGAGGTGGTCCAGTGTTCCATGACCAGGACAAAAACCGCATTGTTCCTCCTGAATCCGAGGTACGACTATCGACCGGACTCTCCTCTCCAGTATCCATGTGTAGATCTTCCCAGGGAATATATATAAATGTCGATAATTGGAACACATCCTCTGGTCCCCCTTCTTGAAAAGGGGAACCACCATCCCAATCTGCCACTCCAGAGGTACTGCCCTCGATGTCCATGCAATGTTGCAGAGGCGTGTCAGCCATAGACAGCCCTACAACATCCAGAGCTTTCAAATACTCAGGGCAGATCTCATCCATCCCCAGGGCGCTGCCACCGCGGAGTAGTTCGATCTAACTCACCAAAAGGTAGTGATTGGTTGACAGCTCAGCTCTTCACCCTAGTGTCCAAAACATGCGGCCGCACATCAGCTGATACAAATACAAAGTCGATCATCGATCTGAGACCTATGGTGTCCTTTTGCAAGTGCACTGGTGGACACCCTTATGTTTGAACAAGGTGTTCATTATGGACAAACTGTGACTAGCATAGAAGTCCAATAACAGACACCATTAGGGTTCAGATCAGGCAGGCCATTCCTCCCAGGCAGGCCGTTCCTCCCAATCACGCCACTCCAGGTCTCGCGGTCATTGCCCACGAGTGAATTAAAGTCTCCCAGTAGAACAATGGAGTCCCCAGTTGGGGCGCTTTGCAGCACCCGTTCCAAGGACTCCAGAAAGGGTGGGTACTCTGAACTGTTGTTTGGCGCATAAGCACACACAACAGTCAGTCCCGTTCCCCAAACCGAAGGCGCAGGAAAGCAACCCTTTCATCCACTGGGGTAAACTCCAATACATGGGCAGAGAGCTTGGGAGCTATAAGTAAGCCCACACCAGCCCTCCGCCTCTCACCTGAAGCAACTCCAGCATAGTAGAGGGTACAGCCCCCATCGAGAAGGCGGGTTCCAGAGCTAGTGTTGTGCATATAGGCGAGCCCGACTATATCTAGTCTGTACCTCTCAACCTCTCGCACAAGCTCAGGCTCCTTCCCCATCAGTGAGGTGACATTCCATATGCCCACTGTCAGCTTTTGTAGCCGGGCATCGGCCCGCCAATGCTGCTGCCTTTTCCTACTGCCCGATCCACAATGCACCGTACCTCTGTGGATTCCTCCGTGGGTGGTGGGCCCACGGGAGGAGGGACCCATGTCCTTGCTTCGGGCTAAACCCGACAGGGCCCCATGGGTGAAGGCCTGGCCACCAGACGCTCGCTGGCGGGCCCTTACCCCGGGCCTGGCTCCAGGGTGGGGCCCCAGTAACCCTCCGGGCATGGTACTCGAGTCCTTGAATTTTTCCTCAAATCAGGGGTCTTGATTAAGTGTTCACTTAATTTTTTTTGAGCAGTGTATATAATAGGACATCATACAGACTTGTTTAGATAAAAATTATATATATATAAATACTTATACACTCTAGAAAAATACTACACAATCATGTGAGTTAAAATACAGGAATAAAGTGCTGGGGAGGCAGTGTGCTACTTTTGGCAATATTTTGTTGGGTAACCATGGTTCTGGCTCTTCATGTTGATGTTGTCCTTTGTAAACATTATTTAAGACCGAGTAACGGTATTCTATAATGGCAGTGGTTTTCAAGAATGATCCATGTGGGGTTGATTAAAAAATCAATGGCTTCACAGGCCTTGATTTTGACCCATGTGTCATCCACATACTTGAACCATGGGCTAGGTGGTGTCCCATTGAAATAGGAAAGAGTCCGATCTCCAATGGCATACATAAATATCGGATGGATATCGGATTTGTGGCCACGTGATATGGTTCAATCAGCATTGAGCATTTGCCGTGGCAGCTATGACTCAGGAGGTTGGTGGTTCAATCCCCAGCTTTTGTAGTCCACATGTAAAATTGGTACATTTCATTTAATTTTCTCAGCGGACGGTCAAGGAGAGTATTCCAGACATCCCCTACCCCAATGCTCTCCAGTTCATCCTGAGGTTTTCTCAGGCCAGATAAGATATCCTCCCATTGAGTCTGGGGTCTCCTCCCGCTTAGACTTCCTGGAAAACCTTATCTCCAAATCCTAATCAGTCATCAATGTAATTGAGCTGTGACTTTACTCAGCTGTGAGCCCCCCCAGGCTGCAATTAAAGTCCTGGACTATGGCTTTGATTTGATATGAATGTTTTTATGGGACTTCCAGGATTTCATCAAGTTGCCATCTTGAATGACTGAACATTTTTCATTTACTGAGTTAGAACAGAAAAGACTAATGTACTAGTCTGAATGCAGACCAATGAGCCGCTACTACAGTCACTGTCAGTTCTGTCTGTGTTAAAAAGGTCAGATCTTTAAAACTATTTTGGAATAATCCAAATTCATTTGGTCGGACCATCTGCACTGTCTGCTTCACTTCCCTTCAGCAGGTGGACAGAGGAGGCGGCGGCCACTGACAAATTGGACAGATGGCTCACACACTCTCTAGTTTCAATTAATCCCTGGATTTAACTGCAACTCTTCTTAACGTGCACTCGCTGGCCCGCTCATCAAGATACAGCAAAACCCATATGGTTAGGAAACTCACACAGGTGGCAGTTTTTCCCAAACAAGGGATGTGGTTACATCCATAACAACTACTATTTATTCACACTCCGAAAGAAAACACACTTAAACTATTGAAAGATTCAAGTTATTGTAGACTTTTCAGTTTTTCTTGTTTATATCCTGGTTGACGCTGAAACCATGCCAGAAAAGTTTGGATGGCTTTCAGACTGCATGGGTGAGAGAATTTCCTGCAGATATTGGTTAATTTATAGACATATGGCTGCCTACTTATCTTAAATGGATACGTGAAAATGAGGAGACCTCAATCCAAATTTAGTTCTAAGCTTTTCTAAAAAGTATAACACATAGTTAACGATTAGGGTTGTTCTTCTGTTGATTTTGGGGTCAGAACAAAACCATACTTGTGGGATCCCAATATCGGCACCAGGGCCATAATCAGGGCCATAATCGAATAATAGAATTCTGAGATTATAACTTTCGTTAAGTGATTTGAGAGAGGAGTTCTCGCTTAGGAGTGATTTCAGAAACATTTCAGAGTGCAAGGAAACGCCACAAACATTCTGTTAGATGTTTCCTCCATTCAGTCCAAAGCAAAGGACCCAAATGGAGACATAAAACATTGAAAAGTAAAAAGGAACAAAATTATTTTTAATAAACTGTCAGAGGCCAACAGAAACAGTTACCAACAGGATAAATAACTTAGCGCAGCTTGAAGTCCAGGAAAATCAGCCTCATTCCAACATAATTATTCCTAATAATGATGGCACAAAAAGAGAAAACCTCCGAGACCTTAAATCTTATATAGAAATGATGTCACAGTTACAGTGTTTCTTCAGCCCATGCTCCTCTCTGATCAGAAAAACACCCAGCTTCTTGAGAAAAACCTACTTCCTTGTCTTTTCCATCTAAAGTCAAATCAGTGCCCAAGCTTGTCCTCTTATCACTGAGTGTTCTTTTCATCATTCTATTGCTGTCTGCTCCACTTCTCAGGCATGTTATGTAGGGCCTGTGATGTAGAGACTAAGTCTGAGTCACACATGGCCTTAACTACTCCTCGATGTTGATTCCAGTCTTTGTTTCTAATGAGTAGAGTGGTGAGTGCAATGCATTATACCCGTATTGCATTTTGCTTTGAAAATTTGGCTTCAAACACCAGTATTTACCTCATTTATAGTTGTTCCTATATTGTTGTTGTGGCAATTTGATATTCATTTTGATTTGAAGAACAACTCAATAGAGAAAGCGTATTGTTACCTCTGAGCATCACAGAGAGAATTATGGAACAGTTTTAAGGAGAAAGTGAGAAAAGCTGAAAATATCAATATGCTGCTGAATTATATTGCCCTCGCTGCTGGCCTATTCATATTTCACTTCCGGTATCTCCTAGCCTTGATGCTACCTTACATCAGCCTCAGTGCTGGCCTTTACTATCTTCACTGCTATCCTACCGTAAATTTGAAGTTGGCCTCTACTACTCTCGCTACTGGCCTCACTACACTAGCTGCTATCCTTGCAGCTTGCCTGTAATACCCTCACTACTGACCTCTACTGCCATCACTGCTTGCCCCAAATACCTTCTCTGCTGGCCTCTTCCTTTCCTGATGTTGACATCTGCTAATCCTCTCTGCTTGCTTCTACTAATCTCAAAGCTAGCCTGTAATAAGCTTGCTGTCGGCCTTTATCAACCTGTCAAATTCTATTACAAACAACTGGATTTTAACTTTTTTTTAAATTTTATAATGTCCACAAAATATGGTAGTTTGATTTCCATTAAATGCAAAAACTTTCAATTATTAGTCGAAACCATAAGAAGACAGGACAGATCTTTGGAATGTAGCTAAGATAAGCAGTGACCCATCATCACGCACATTCTGTAAATCACTCATATATATGTAAATGAAATACTGTGCATGGAGGGGCTATTTTCTTATGTTTACGAAATAAATTGTTATATGCAGACATTATTTTGGAAATTACCTTTTGAGTGAGGCTTCTGAAGAATTCATCACATGATCAGCTCTGCAGCCCCTGAAGCAAATGAGGCCACGTTTGGGAAACCATTTATTCAAGTTTATCATATCTTTTCAGGGCATGCTTTTTATGTTTTTCACCAAATAATAGTGAGAAGTAACAAAACGTGCATTGATCAGAGCATTGGTAGAACCAAGCAGTGTCAGTGTCAGTGTTAGTATAGATAATATCCTTAAATGTGCATTCTATAACTTTTTCTCTGTTAAGCCAACCAGTCAAGGCATAGGGCAGCCAATCCTGAGTCAGAATCTGATCAGGGTTTCTGCCTGTTAAAGGGCAGTTTTTACTCACCACTGTCATGGAAACGTGCCTTGAGATACAATTATTTGGATTTGGTGCTATAAAAATAATATTGACTTGAATTAAATTTAATTAATTAGGGATCACTTTCTTGATCCCTACACTCCCACACTCTCCTGGGTCACATAAGAGTTGTTATGATGAAATTGACTGGATTTGGATCGGTCTGTGATTTCATTTTGTCACTTTGATTTTTGGTGTTATTTAGAATCAAGCCGTTAATGGTTTAATGTGGCGGCTTGAGCTTAGTGGGTAGAGCCGCCATCTCCCAATCAGAAGATCGGAAAGTAGCCAGTTCAAATGCCAGCAGGGTCTACTTGTTGTAGGGTCTTTGAGCAAGACCCTGAAACCTGGATTCTCAAAGGAGCTGCCCACTGCTCCCTCAGGGTTGGGTCCAATGTAGAGAAATAATTTCACCATGTTTTACTGTGTATGACTGTATGAGATCAATAAAGGATACATTATCATTATTTGATTATTGGATATACATTGATCGTTCTTGCATATGTATATGAAATGTATATTATGCAATATATATCAATATCTATACATATTTATATATTTATTGTATATCAATAAAGATTTTCCACTTGAATGTTTCTTTCTTTGAGATCCGGACTGGGATTTAACTGTTCCCCTTAATTTTTTTGTGCAGTGTATTTGGCAGCAAGAGAACATTGATGATTCCTGATGTTGATTTGTTGAAAGGCGGTAAAATGGGCAAGGGTCACTGGGTCAGAAAATCTTGGGCACTCCCAACAACTGGTGAACCTGCGACAAGGTCATGGGTGCATGGCTTTTCAATGCCCATGGGAAGCCAGGTCTAGCATGTGTTGTCTGATCCCAGCGGATCTAATTTAGCACAGAGTGCTGAAAAGGTCATAGCTGGTTCTGATCAAAGGGGCTGTGTAGCTGCAGACGAGGGTGTTGACCATGCTGTCTCCTGTCCACTGAAAACGACCAACAATCGGCACATCAGCATCAAGACTAGACCATGGGGCAAGGAATGAATCACATTTTCTTTTACATCATGTGGATGGTCGTGTGTGGTAAGAGAAGGATGCAGGATGAACTATTGCAAGAGGGGAGGCAGTGTGCTACTTTGGACAATATTTTGTTGGGTAACCATGGTTCTGGCTCTTCATGTTGACGTTGGCCTTTGTAAACATTATTAAAGACCAAGTAACGGTATTCTACAATGGCAGTGGTTTTCAAGAATGATCCATGTGGGGTTGATTACAAAATCAATGGCTTCACAGGCGAATTTTGACCCATGTGTCATCCACATACTTGAACCATGGGCTAGTTGGTGGCCCATTGAAGGAAGTTAGAGCGCTCTGTTCCACTTCCTCCATGTTGAGGTTGGTTATAATGAGAGAGACTAGTATGTCCCTGCAACCCCTGACAACTCAGACTCACCCTCAACAGTTATACATAACCAACTGCCAACTACTTTCTATGTACCAACAGCTACTGGAGGTATAAAATCCCTGACTCCCAACCAGCCAATTAGAACTGAAGAAGTATCTGGGATTAGTGGTGAAACATCTTCATGCCAAAACAGAAGTTCAGTTGCTTTGGAATCAATTAACCCACATGGAATACCATCAACTGGATGAATTAGAACCTACACCGACACGTCTTCAAGAATGGTTTGAGGAACAAAGTAATGAATCTTATATGTTGACTTGGCCTCCAAATTACCCACATCGCATCAAATCGAGCAACTGCAGGATTGCTGCATAAACAATTTTCATACATTGAGGACACAATACGTAACTTCCAGGAATTGAAGTATCTGCTGCCTCTTTGTGCAAGGTAACTCACTACACCTTCAGAGTGCTTGAGGAGTCCATGTTTCGATGAGTCAGATTTGTTTTACTGGTAAAAGTGGAACCTAGACAATAATAGGCACGTGGTTACAGTGTTATGGCTGGTCTTTTAAGTATGAGACTATTTGAGAGAACTTGTTGGAATATTTAGCAGTAAATTAACTTCTTAGCAGCTGTGACATTTGTGAAACGTCTATATTTATTTAAATCTTCCCACATGTACATCTTGCATGAACTTATTTCACATGATCAAAGATTGAATGTGTGACTTTCCCTTGTGCGATTAAATTTTCTACTTGTAACGTTTTTGTCAAGCTTCTAAGATACTGAAACATACACGCATAACTGCCAACCCTCTGCCTGTGTTCCCAGCTTGCTTTTTACCCAACTGATTGATCACACATAAAGACGGATCAAAGAATTGGGATCAAGAACAACTTATCACAGGGCACAAGATAAAGGAACATCAGTGTTGGTGTGCAGATACAGAAACAGGGCGATGATCAAACAATTGTTTAAGTTGGTTATTTTCTTTTCGGGGTTGTTGTTAATAATAACACACTAAAAAAAAACACTGTGTGGTTGTGAATGTGTGTATTTTAGAAGAAGAAAGAGACCGAGAGAAGCCATGTGCCAAATGTTCTGGTGCCAAACGATCAAAAGAGGAGGAAATAACGGACAGATGATAAAAACATAGGGAGGGAGAGGTGGAATGAAAATGAGGGAAAACAAGAAAGAATAATGCAGAAGGAAACTACATGAATGAAGAAGATGAAGTATAATCCAGAACTAATCAATTGTATAGTATAGCGCTTCAGCCCCGGATGTTCTGGAAAAGGGTGACTTAGGAGTGAGGTTTTAGGGTTATGGTAACGGTTAGGGTGAGGGGTTAATTTTGAAGTGAGGTTTAGCTTGGGGGTTAGTATAAAACTAGGGATCTCGGAACTGCGGTCGTTAGACTGTAGTCCTGAAACTGTGGTCTCTAGGGCTGCAGCTCTACCCTTTTCCCACTACAGGCGTATGGAGAGAGAATACCTCCACATGCTTTGCTATAGTCAGATTCATATACAAAACTTTAAGGATCTGTGTGGAGTGGTGGATAAGCTTCAAATTGTAATCACCTGTTCCCCTCCATTCGGCTCAGTAACAAAAATTCCTCCTCTTATGAGATGGGGGAAAAATATTACATTTCCTGTTCTTACGTTGTAGCTAGCTATAACTGTGACTGTTTTGCAGGGGTGGAAAAAATATTGATGCAACATGAAAATGTGTCAATAAACAGACGTCAAGTATTGATATTTTATTACATCAATTTAAGATACAAATCTGCACGAGAAAAAAAAAATCAATTCCTTTCACCGTCTACTAGATGGTACAATGGAGTTTGCTTTGGTGAGGTCAGCAAAGATGATGGTGAGTAACGTTGCTAAACAAATATGGTCGCACCAGGGAACATTAGGTCGGGGGATTAAGGGCTATATTTTAAATCAAACATGATGACCTGTTATAGATTCTATAACAAGCAAAGGAAGGAATGAGGTCTCTCAAATCTGAAACGGAGAAATGTTGTAATAAATTCTCTGGGAATACTACGAACATGAGGGTTCACCTTACACGCCCACAGCAACAAAGATTGCATTGTTGAAACACATGGTTAAACATCAGCATTCTTTTCACTGACATGGCTGCACAACTCAAAATACTCACATAAGTCTTCATCAAGGTTAGGGACCCAATTTGAGGTCAATATGGCCAACGGACTAATAGGAGCATGTCAAACTAAAAACTATATAACTTCCTTTCGCCACTAGGGGGCACTATGATTATAGCTGGAATTTTATCATGAGAATGTCTGACAGTTCAGACTCTTATCAAACAGGTGCACATTGGAACAGAGTTTGAAATTTATAATTTATAATCTGTGTTTACGTAAAGTTCAATCTACATATTACATCCATTGATGATGTCCATAAAGTCACTGACTGCAGGAAAATAGAAACTCTTTTAGCAGGAGGAGCAGATGGAAATACTGCACTCATCTCCAGAGATCCTCTTCCAGGCCCATCAGCTGCTGATCAGAGTTGAGGTCGTAATTAAAGATGACCAGGTGCTGAGGTGCTGCTGATGCTAAGTAGACCAGAGCCCAGGAGGATGGGGTGTCTGGAAATGAGACACGCTGACAGAAGATGAAGAGATAGAGAGGCAGAAGGGGGAATTCAAATTTTAAAAAGTCATATCACAATTTGAATAACGCCACAGATTACAGTGAAACCTCCTCTGCAAGCACAAATGTCGTTCTTGATAATGAAGCCCCAGGGAGATGGAGTCTTCTGAATATCTTCAGAGGATGAATGGATTTGTCAGACTGAGTACAAGGTGAGCCTGGTGAGCCTGGTTAGGCTTTCGTTCATTTGACACTTGGGGAAGCCCCTTTTAGATATCACATTTTGATGGAGATTTGATATTGTTGACATCCTGCCAGCGACGGATGTCAAAAATATTAAGTTTTTTACATTCAATTATTTTATTATATTATACTTGTTTCATATGAATTTAAACTACCCCTTGTAATAAAAACCCAATAATATTTGTTAAATAAAAATGATTTTGTTTGCACATACAATGGTAAAGGTTAGAGGTGGTGTTGCCCGCGCTCGTTCAGCCGTGACCGCTCCATTTTTCCAAAGAAATGCGCAGGTGCCGGGGCTATCGCATACTTTGTTTTGCCACAAACAGCAAAGATGTCGCAGAAAAGAAAGGTGGAGTGTGAACACAGACTGTTTCAAGAGAGAAGTACATTGCTGAATTTTTTTGTGGAGTTCAGTGGAAATGCTACGTGCCTGATATCTAAGGAAAAAGTTGCCGTTCTAAAGGAATAGAATCTCAAACGTCATTACTCGTCTAAACATGGAGAGAAGTACAAGGGAGAGGAAAGGGGAGAAAAAGCAACACAGCTACAGAGAGAACTAACTTCTCAGCGAACTCTTTTTCACAAGGACAAGAAAGATGCCGATGCTGCAGTTGAAGAAAGTTATGTGGTGACTGAGTTGATCGCCAACGCAGGAAAACCGTTCACTGAAAGGCAGTTTCTGAAAGATTGCATGTCACTGATACCCTGTGTCCGGAGAAGAGGAGCTTCTTCAATAATAAAGACAAAACGGACAGTGCTCAGATAGCCATTTTCATCAGGGGTATGAATGAGCAGTTCAAAGTGACAGAAGAGTTGTTCACCCTGTGTCCAATGAATGGCCGTACCACAGCGATAGTTACAGAGAAACAGATGAAGTACAGAGTACAGTGAAAGTTAGAGGAGGAAAATTACAATCTAACCTCTGGATCTACATTTTCCTCCTCCTCCTCCTCTAATCCTCTTCTGCACTGCATCATTCATCAACAGGCATTGTGCACCAAATGTCTGAAATATGAACATGCCATGTTTGTGGTCCCGGAATGTATAAATTACTTAAGGTCCAGGAGTATACAGTACTGCCAATTCTGGGCCTTTTTAGAAGAAATTGT
Organism: Lophius americanus; assembly: GCA_037951165.1. Taxonomy (NCBI): domain Eukaryota; kingdom Metazoa; phylum Chordata; class Actinopteri; order Lophiiformes; family Lophiidae; genus Lophius; species Lophius americanus. The sequence goes on along the minus strand of JBBDHG010000015.1, from coordinate 8,068,571 downwards.
CAAAATATGGTGGTGTACTTTATTTCACTGAGGTGTGCTGGCTCAGCGGGGGAAAGTCCTGAAGAGATTTTTTGAGCTATGAGTTAAGTTAAAAATTCATGGAAGATGGCGGAATGGATGTTCCTGAATTTGATGATACAAATGGGTAATGGACCTTGCATTCGTAGTGGACATAACACAGGAGTTGAACATACTTAACCTGAAGCTGCAGGGAACTGGTCAGCTCATCACAGCAGCTTATGAAAGTGAGAAAGCGTTCACAACAGAACTTTGATTATGGAACATTCAGCATTCTAGTAAAAACGTTTCACAGCATGCAGATCTGTTTTGGAGGAGGGCACAGTATTCAGTGGTGAGGAGTACACCTCTGCTCTTGAAAACCTAATGCAGGAAATTGATCAGCGTTTTGCAGATTCAAGGCCCACCGTGAAACTTTCCAGCTGTTTGCAGAACCCATCTCAGCTGTAGAGTGTCCCAAGTGTGTTTCAAAAGGAACTTATTGACTTGCAGTGCAACAGCAAACTAAAAACTAAATTCAGAGAGGTACAGGGAAAAGTGTTCAGTCGGGTAATGTGCCTTTTTTGAAGCACATATCTGTGTGAGAAACTATTCTCAGCTATGAACTTTTATAAATGTAAGCTGTACTCATGGTTTAAACTGTGTCCTCCATCAGGCCAAGTATTGCTCAGCTGTGAGAGCAGAAGTGGTGTCAGTTGTCTGGCAATAAATAGAATAATACAAATGTTTCAGGGATTTCATTTGTTAGTTCAGTGCAATGTTTCGCTAAGTTATTTAGTTTTTATTTAGTTTTAAATAAAGTAAGGAAGAAACACCTGCACTAAATGTTGAGTACAATGTGTATACAAATGCACAGTAACTGCTGTTTTTATTTCTTCTGTCAATATGAGTAAACTATTAATAATATAAACATAATAAATGTTAAGAAAAAAAGAAAAAAAAATTCTCTTACTTGAATTTGGACATGGCCTTCAGCGGCCCTAAGTCACTTTGACTTTGAGACCCCTGCTATAACCTGAGAGCAAATGTACTAATTTATCTCATATCATACTATCATCACATTTGCAACTGATGATGCTAAAGACTTTTGTGCAGAAAAAAAAACATATTATGTTGGTCTTTTAGTCAGTTAATCGAAGAAATGCAAAATAAGATGTAATCTCTTTTACTCGGTCTTTATTCAAACATCCAACAAGACAAAGCTTTGCATCAGAAAAGTGAACACTGGTGTGGTATCAACATGACTGTATTGGATAGGCCCAGTAAGGAACACGTCAGCTTAGATCTATTAATGAAAGGCATTTTTGGAATCAAAGCAGGGAGTTACAACAATTACCTCTGAAAAACTGTTTAGTTGGTGAAGGCAGAACCACAAAAAAGCCTAAGGGGGTTATAAAGCTTCAATAGATTGCCTTCCATATGCAGAGATTGTACTCATCACCATGACAAGGCAGGCCGCTGCCTTTGTCTGTTGATGATGAACAAGGCAATGGCAGAACTATGATGCACCAGCCTGTTACTTCTAGAGAGCATAGGACTCATGACATACAACAGTGTCATGGTCTGGTGTGATGTCTTAAAAATGTATCTTCCAGCGCCTCCTAACATCTTGCTGAAATGGACTTTCACATTCAACTTCAGTGATAAAACCAGGGTCAAAGGTTGCTTCATGTCTTTACTCCTCGGACACCCTCAACCAGGCAATCTAGCCAAGGGTGATCAGAACCCAGCTTTAGTCCAAGTAACTAGCTGATCCATGGATCCCAGCTTCAGATCCACACCTCCTCGGGAGCATCCAGTTTTGTTTTGGCGGCTCTTCTTTGCTGCAGCCCTTTTGCACCAAGGAGTTTTAATGTCTGCACCACTAAGTGGCCAGCAAAGCCTTGGCACCCAATCTCAATAGGCTCACAGTGGGCTTTACTGTCATTGCTCTTTTATTTTATAGTGGCTGATCTCGTTCTCTGCTCAGAGCAGCTCTAGCACTAGGATTTCAGGATAGACTTAATATAGGATTTCCGTTTGGATAGGTAGTAAAGTGTATGTTATCTCATACAATGGATTGATTCAGGCTATAGACTTAATTCTTTAACATTGGAAAATCTTCTGAAGTTTCAGCTAATATTTACAACACGTCTATCTGCAGACTTTCAGTATCCAAAGAGACACACCTATTACATGATCCATCTTGGAATAGGTGTGTCACCATTACCACTGGTTTAAGGTTAGTAAAGTTCTCAGCTTTATTGAAACAAATACAAAATAAAAATAAAGAAAATATATGTACTATATGTGTCATTTAGTGTGGAGCAGCCGTACAAATGGGGTGGCCAAATAATATGGCTGGTTCAGATTGTATGGAGCTCCCACACCTTGTGCTATCTATTAATGAGTTTTTAACTGCTATTAGCTGCTTCTGCTTTTAAGCTGTCTTCTGTTTGTGAGCTTAATACAAAACATTTTTCCAACATTACTCCAGTGCTTCCAGTCAGCCTTGCATTTATTAAGGTGTATGTACATGGATTTCACATATTGAGGCAAGGAAGTGAGCAGGTCCAAACTCTCATCTTTGCAGAGATGAAGATTAAACAGATGAAAACAGGAAAAGAGCTGAAAGAAAAACAATTAAAGCAATAATAAACAACCAAATACCTGTTAAAAAAGTATGTTTACCTAAAATGGGGAATGATTTAAGTTCACAATCATGATTAGATTTAAAAGAAACTCACACCGTAACATTCAACTATACGTTTCCTCCATTTAACCCCTTCCTTTGTTCTTGCTGAAGATGTACTCCATCTTTGAAGGAAAGTGAAGTAGCAAGACGTGACGTTAGTGTGGCGCTGGCTAAAGTGGCAGAAGGATTATTTGAAGGCACCTCCACATGCTCTCTTCTGCAAAGCAGCTCAATTTGTTTTAATGAGATAGCCTCAATCAATGGTGATATGGATGGATAGATGGGAGCCATGGCTGTGCAGGGTGTGCGTGTATAGCTGTGTGTGGGTGTGGATGACAGAAGAAAAAGGCAAATATATCAGATTGTGTGCATGTGTCTGGATTGGTGCTCAATCTGAGAGTGTGAACAGCTGGTGTAAGGAAGGGATTGACCTTTCTAAGTGTGACAGTTGAAATTGTATCTGCAGCCAGCAGGATGGCGCAAGAGGCGGCGTAGGTGTTGATTGTGTAAGCTGGCCACGAGGATCTAATTTTGATGACTTTGGGTTCTTAAGAATAACCAGAACACAAGCTTTATGTTTTTTGAAAAACTCCTACTCTCATACTCAGATTCAAATTTACTTGAGCTGTGTTTCATATAAATGTTTACTTCTTAACAATTTTGAATTATCAATACGTAACATGATTTCACTGCAACTACACTGGTCTTTACTTTAAGCCCTTTTGCACAGCCTGTTCATGGTGGGACTGTTGTGTCTTTATCAAGTGTCAGAGTTTTGTATAAACATAACATGGTAATTAGGTCAATACGCAGCCTCTGAGAAAGCAGTAGCATAGCCACATAGAAAAAATAACGTAAAGTAACGTACCAGATCTCTATCTATTGGCCCTCTCATAAACTGTTGAAATTGCCACTGGTGTTCCTCGCACAATGTCAGCCTTGATTGGTTCCAGCATCCCAAGACCCTGAACAGGATAAGCAGCTACAGAAAATGAATGCATTTGATCTTATTGTTTTCTAATACTTTTTACCATTGTGCCTTGAATACTGCCCGTTGAAACATTGATAACAACATGTATATCATATCATTGACTACAATCAAGGCCACTGAACTTGTCTTATGTGTATCAAAATTATAAGCTGTGTATATCATGCTAACATAGGACTTGGATATGTCTAAATTACGGATCCATCCATTTATCCATTAGCTTATCTACTGTATAATTATCCTTGAGTCAGTCCTGGCCGACACTCGGTGAGAGATGGGCTGCGCCCTGGACTGGACAATCACATTTGAGGATACAGGAGCCAGCCAACCATTCAAGTTCAAATATACAAGCAATTTAGAGGTGCTACCTAAATGAAACATGCCTCTCCTATTGTTTGAGAGCTGAGACTTTGGATTTATGATAGTTGTATGAAAAGGTGTCATGTACTTGTCATTTTCATGGACTTCATGAACTACTTCTCATTTCAATTTCACATTCAGTAGCCGAAGAGCGCAAAAAAAATAATGAAGCTCTTTTATATAAAGGTGTGGTTTGATACTGGAGACATTTACCTTCTGGAGCATGAGATAAGAAGATACTGGGGGGGCAGCTGAAATTTGGCAAGTGGCCAGTTATAACTGGACGAGACAGCTATTTGAGACAGTGGGCATCAGGTGTCCATACCGAGACAGGTATGGACACCTGATGCCCACATTCCAGTACTCCAGCAGGTTTGAATATCTGTCTGATTCCGAATTAGTGCACCAAAGATGACAGCTTACTCAGCACCGTTGATTCACATCCTATTGCTGCTTATCCAAATCACCCCTGTGTTCCCGAGAACCGATGCAAGCTGAGAGTGTCCATTATAGTGTCTCTGGGGATATGACTCTGTCGAAGCCATGAACATTTGATGGGACATTAGTGAAAGCCAACATGTCATTACATGACCATTTACACATAATCACCCACTTAAGAAGACCCCATAGGACAGAACTCCATAGCATGGGCCATTTGCACACTCAAAGTGTGTCTGCAAAAATACTAATGTGTGTACGTGTGTGTGTGTGTCTGTGTGTGTGTGTGTGTGTGTGTGTGTGTGTGTGTGTGTGTGTGTGTGTGCGTCCGTGCGTGCGTGCGTGCGTGCGTGTGTGTGTGTTTGTGGACTCATGTTTGCGCATATGCTCTGGCCTAATAGTCCATCTGACACATGCCTTATGGTGATGTTCAGAAATGACCAACAAAATGACCCATGCACCTTCTCCTTCATGGCATCACATTCCGGCTCTGCTCCGTCTCTCTGTCGCCATCCTGTCACCCTCTTTATATTTTTCGCTGGAAATTACTGTCCCAGGCGGAGAGATTGAGAAGCCTCTTCTCTCATTTATTATTCCTCATCTTTTCCCCTCTCAGGTCCTTTGACTAGCAAGACACTCCATATGCGCTATTACTATGTTTACTAGTGAGGAAAGGGAGGGCATGGCATTATACTTCCATTAATTTTCGGTGACTGTTTTTATTATTTGGGGTCACAGGGGGCTGGATTTGGGGTACCATAAGGACAAGTTGCCAGTTCATCAAAGGACTAAGCCATAGAGAAAACATCCATTCAAACTATCTCTTTCTGCAATGAAATTTCTCTCATCCATTGGTTAACATTTAAGGGGCCTGATTTACCAAGATCCCAAATAGTAAGTGCTAAATTGCGGGCGCATTCTAACAGATTGTACGTTTAGTTTGCGTGTGGAATGTGGGTGATCAACTAAGAATAAATGCGTGAATTCAAAAGAAGTGCAAACATGATGGAAGCAGTATTATTTAAATGAAGGTTTTGCGTGTGTTATCGGTTTTCCGTAGGAGAAACTCAGAGAGTTTGGACAGAGAGCAGAGTGACCAAAAGTGCAAAATTAAATGTATTGCCATGGAACTGGAATTGATAGTGGAAGAGATAAATAAACATATTGTTAAGCTTCAGCAATGAGATCTGAATATTAATAAGAGAAAGTGATTGTGTGAGTGATGTGAATATGTGGTAGAAAGTGCTTTACCGAAATGCTGTCGCTAAAACAACAACAACAGATGAAATTAAGAGAAGATGGCAAGATAAAAGAAGAACAAAATAACCTAGACCTACGCTGTTGTCCCCGAGAGCAAGGGTATATACCCAATTGTCCCCATACCCTCCGTTGTAAAAGCAATCCCCCTGATTGAACCCCTCTTATTAAAGTTTATTTCCACAGTATTTTTAGGTGAAGGCTCCCAAAAGTGAGATTATAATATGAACTATTAGATTAAAATATGGGTAAACTATGAGAAATACAAGATAGATATCTTTTTGTGGATACGGACCAACGGTTGAAAAATTATGGAGGAAAATTTTTGGAGGTAAAGCTCGCCCTTGTGTCATAAATATTCAACTGACCAGTTCTTCCTCACGTGAAGGTGTATGTGGTCATACAATTTGGAAATTCATGAAATAGCTTTTGAGTTATGTACGGAAAACTGCTTTCCCAGAAAAGAAGCTCCCCCTAAAGATTAAAATATGAAGTATTAAAGTAAAACACAGTGCATACAAGATATCTCCTTAAGTACATGTGCACCAAGTTTGGACATAACTTAATTGGACCGACAGTTGAGAAATTATGGCCGAAACAATTTGGAGATTAAAATCCCCCAAGTGTTTGAAATATACAACTGACCTTTCCCAAAATCACGCCAGTTCTTCCTCGCACCAAGGTCTGTTTTGGTTAAAATGGTCCAAGACATGTGTTGATCTGCGTCGCCGACGGAAATGGCAGCTGTGGCGGCGGTGACGATTCCATATTATCCTCAACTTTTCTGGGATACAAATAGCTTATAAATTATCCCTGGTTAATATAATAGGTGGGGGGCCGGTGGAAAACATGTCTCTGACTTATACTGAGCAACAGGTACAGCTCACTTTCTGTGATAAGCAGAGATGCACAATAAGACACACAAATTTTCCTCATGGATAGATTTAGTTTGTTTACTATATTTCACAAATCAAAAATTATTCTTTGTATTTTGTTTGGAGTAGTAGAGTGTTAATATCTTTGTATTATTAAATCAAACGATCTGCTATTATCCAGTACTGCTTGGAAACCAAAGAAAATAATCAGTTCCACTGTTATCTTGACACAATTTTTCTTTTCCTTGGTTTATGAGAGGGGTTGTTCTTTCCCTCGGCTACCAAATTTTGGTGCATTAATTGGAGTATTTTTAGATGTGGTGTTTATGTGAATTATTATTTATGTGATTCTGTTCTTGAGTATGATATGTGATTTTCAGATAAAACATTTGGGAATTGGGACTCTAATAACCCACCAAGCTCACCCTCACATTTGTGTTGTTATTCTCATTAAACTTTTTATCTTCACTTGTGTTCGTTCATCCCAACTGTCTCGGCGTCCTTTTAGCAAATATGGTCTTGGAAAGGAGAGGGAGCTTAAAATGCTGTTATACACTGCAGAGATGTAGAAAACTCTCATTTTAATGCTCCATTAAACACACATCAATCAAATCAGATGGATAGCCTTATGACATGCTTGGTCGTGTGTGTGCTTACAAATAAAGTTGTCAGTCAACATGATTACAAAGACCTCTTTAATATTGTGTCGAAGGGCCACTGGGTTCAGAGTGTGTCTGTGAGTGTGTGTGTGTGTGTGTGAGATATTCAGGGCGATGGTGGCTGATGTCCCTGTAATGTTTCCGTGGATAGTATTACTGTTGGCTGCAGTGACCCAGCTTTATTACTGTCTGACTCCCGGGCTGCAAAAACACCTTCTTCAACTCTTATTTTCTTCCAGTTTCAATCTTTTTCCCGGTCCTGCTTCTCTTATGGATTTCTGTCCCAAGGTGGCCTTAGTTAAGGTTCCCATGAGATGGCCTGAGTGCTTTCCGAGATGCGACGGCGAGAATGTTTAAGGAATGAGGTGATGGACAAAGGGAAGCTGCAGTGGGTCCATTTTCGACATGACGGCCAGCTCTGCTATTGGGAGTAACAGCTTTGCAGGAGGACTAGGACGATGTGGAGAAAAGGCCAATAAACACTTTGTGAAATTGATGTGGAAATAGGAAATTTAGGAAGCGCCAGAAGGGCAAAGAGCATTGTATAATGTATTTGCTGATTTTGCCATGTATTACTCAGCTCGCAAAGGAGGATGAAATAGAATGCTTTTATGTTCCGTTCTGCTATTGATTGTTTTTTTTCCATTTGGCCATAAGCCATTAGTAGTCCAGCTGTTGTTTTTGGTTCACCTGTTTGTTGGAGATAAGTTCTTCTGTTTGGTGTTGCACATGACTATTTTGTAAGAAATAAAGATTTAGTGTATGGAAGGATGCTGGTGAATAGGCTTCCTGTCTCTCTAATTACAGGCCGAGCTCAGAGCAGTGTCAGTCAGGAAGGCAGATGGTTGAGGGGTTGTATCTGTCGCTGACAAGCTCTTTTCCATCTCTCAATCTTTGCCTGCCTCTGAAGCCCGCTCCCACAATTGGCTATTTCATAAAATGACTGGTCTGTCATAACATGATGATTGATTACTTATACACGATATTAAATTGTTTTTTCACTCTGAAGTAGTTCAACAATATTTTGCCAATCATATTGTCATAATACAGAGTCTTAGGGGATGGGTGGGGGGCAGCCTTTAAATGAACGTTAAAATGAATGCTCACGCTTAAAATCGTGGTTACATTCTAAATCTATGATGATGAAAACATTCTTGATTTGTGCTTCTGTACTACCTGATAAAGTCAAAAGTTAGTGCCTGCCACTCTCAGTCTTTATTGCCTCTGCCAACCATAGCTGAAGGAGGTTTTGTGATCACCCATGTTTGTTTGTTTGTCTGTCTGTATTTTTATTTGTTTGTCTGCTTGATATCTCAAAAAGTAAGTCAAGGGATTGGTGATGAGATTTCATCTGGGGGGGATCTTGCGCTGATGGAGAAGAGTTAATTAAATGTTGAGGGGAATCATCCAGATATGGGTGGTTCGGGTGACATAGCATATTTGCCTTACAGCAAGAGGGTTGCTGCGTCAAATCCACCTGGCATTGGGGCCTTTCTGCGTTGGTTCTCTCCGGGACTCCAGTTTCCTCTTACATTCAAAAACAAAGTATGCAGGTGATGGCTCTACATTGCCTGCCAACAAAAGGGTCATTAATCTGTCACTCCTGATCATCAATCTTTAAGTATACATACATATTAATGTATGTATACTAAAAATAACTTTACTTTGACCGACCACAATGAGGTGTCCGTTGCATATGTTTTGAGCAAAGAGATGAATACCAACTTGACATTCCAGAGGAAGTAAAAGCTGCAAAGATTTTCTTTGGTGAACCTGCTTAAGGATCATGACCAATGCGTGGCGCTGCCAGGGCAGGCAGGCATTCTGTAGGTTAAATGAGTGGCAGGTGCGGTTGCAGGGAGCTTCCCATCTACAACTTCTTCCTCCTCTTTTCCTACACAGCCCATCCTCCTCTTCCAACTCTTCCTCACCAGGACGGGAGCCCATCCTCCGGAATTCTAACCCGAAGTACAGTTTGCAGCGTTGGCTGGCACCCTTCTGACAGGTCTGACCCTAAACTCTGAATCAATCAATCCAGAGCACCTGCCAGAACATGTGCGGGCCAGCGTTCCGTTGCCTTCATCCTTCCCAAGCACAGACGCCCAGAACCAATGTCCCGCTGCCCCTCTAGGGATGGTTTGCAGACATAGAATTATTACATTTTCACATGGTTTAGCTTTATTTGGAATCAAACACTGAGCATCACCTATCATACAAAATTTCTGGATCTTCTGCATACTTTTGAATGGAAGAGCACAGTAGCTAATTTGTGGTTTATTTCACTTTTGCAGGAACGTGGAATCTATATTATAGTTTTTTCTCTTTACCTAAACTGAGTTCAACATCCATGTGCTATGGTTATTCATATGTTAATTTCTGCCTGCTCTGCTGGTTTTTAGAGAGAGTGAAAGAATTTCAGTTCAAGCTGTGCTTTGTCAAAGCACACATATTCTGAATCAAAATTATTTGTCTGGTTTTAAAGAGAAAATAAAAATAAAAATAAGAGGCAGTTATATCTATCTAAAGCTATTTATTTATTTTTTTAATTTAATCTTTATTTAAGGAGGAAAACCTCATTGAGATTAAAAGTCTCTTTTCCAAGAGTGTCCTGGACAAGACAGGCAGCAGCACAGTTAAAGAAACAGACAGACAGCACAGTTAAAGATACAGACAGACGATAAGCAGCCAAACATAGAAAACATGAAATAATCAATTAAGCAAATTTTCCAACAGAATTTGATCACAATCATAGAAACCCCATTGATCAGACAGAACATCTACAAAGTGATGTGTATGCCTCCAATTCATCCAACATTCTCTTAAAAGCATCCAAAGAGACCAAGTCATGAAGTTTCAAGTCTTTTTGTAAATCGTTCCAGGCAAAGGGAGCAGCAAACCTAAATGCCTTTTTTCCCAGTTCAGTTCTGACCCTTGGGATGAAAGTCGGAAGGAAGGAGACTGAGACTAGTTTTGTAAACCAGAAGTGATCTTGACTTAGACAAGGTTGGTGACCAGCTCTTTAGCATCTTACCTAATGCATTAACAAAAGTGAGTGTGGGAATATTTTGGTTTTAAAAAAAGTTAACAGTAAAGTTGAAGTTATAAAAAGGAAGAGAAATTGTCATTCAGAACTTTTTGCAGTTATGGTGACAGTTGAAGGTGCCTGAGGAAGAAGTGAACCAATGCACGTGCTGCAAAAGACAGACTTTCTCTCATTGCCAAGGGTGGGAAAGAATGATGGTTACTTTCAGAACAGACTGATCCTCTGTTGTGAGTCGATGCAAGACCATCTTAATTTAAAAAGCGGCATAGATGTAATGAGTGCTTAAAGGCTCCGATCTCCACAAGGGCATGATTTCTATTCGCTCATGCAGTCATGGATTTATCTTTGACATGTGACATGCTCCTTTCAGAAGCTGGCTTCACTCTTTAGCTGTCAGTGACAGGAAGTCTGTTATCTGGTGGTGTTTATTCCTCACATCTCGGTCTGCAGAGATCACCAGCAGAAGAACAAATATCAGAAATATTTGTACGATTTACAAGCTGAAGCTTATGTGGAGCTGATGGGGGGTCAGATACTTCAAGGCTTTCAAGTATTATCTGTCATAGTAACATTTGCATAAATGGAAGTAACTGTGGTTTCTGGGGAGAACATTGCCAAAAGTTTCAGACAGCATTTTTTCTTCCCCAGGTACCCCAGTGTTCACATTATGTAAAAGAAAAACCTCATCAGAACATAATCCAGTTCCTATATGGATTTGCCCATCACTTTAAGCAGAGGACAGGGATGCACAACTTTTGATGAACCAGTATTAACTCTTTCGGCAATTGGAGCTACAGTAGCTCTTCTTTTGACTCTGCTATCGCACAGCGCACAAATGAGCCTTGGGATGCGTGTGACCCTATTCGTTCACCAGTTGTCCTTCATTGGACCTTATTGGTAAGTACTAAGCACTACAGACCAGGAACACCCAACTATAATCATGGATATGTAGATTTTCTGACCCAGTCTTGTAGCCAGCAAAATATGTGCTCCACCCCAGAACGTTTGCAAGTGGATGCAGACGTGCAGCAAAGGTGGTGCTTCCCTCCAGTGGGAAATGCGCTGGTGAGAAGTCCCACGAAGGGACCCCACCTCACTTCGCAGCCTGAGTTCCCAGATTGACTGTGCGGAACTCAGTGCTTTACTTCTCAATGGTGTCATGCCTTCCTGAACTCTCTCTTTAAAGTTATTTTCAACTTTCCCTTAAGGTATTGTTGACTATCAGTCCACAAGACTGATAGTGACTGGTATTTACCATTAGATAGGGTTTACCTCCCGCTTTGGGGTGCATTCCCAAACAACCCAATTCTGAGAAGACCTGACCGCAGCACAATGGAGACCGTTACAGGCCTCAAACTGTCAGACAGGCAGACCCTCGGTCAGAAGGAATAAGGCTCCCAAGCAACACAAGGCAAGCGATCATCAAAGTGACACATTTCCAACACCTGCTTGCCGGACTGGGAATTGGGAATCTATCTAATTAAGATTATTTAGTAAACAATTTCTTAAACTACTGAACTGCTCTTAGCTATGTTTTTCTGGTAAGAAGAAATATTTTCATGTACAACATACAAGCAGAATATTTCATCTAAGTTGGCTCTCAGTTGTGCAGCAGTCTGAACTCAGTATGTAGCCTCACTTAACCTCACAATATGGTCATGATGATTAGATTGCACGCCGTCTCAATAAATGCACTACTGGGCTTGAACTGACTTTTATCACTGCTCTACTAATTGCTTTGTACAAGCAGAGTACAATTAGATATTCATTTTTTCACTTATGATGTGAGAATGAAACTAGAGGCCACTTTAAAAAAAGATTATTATGATTTGTCTCCTTAATGTACGATGGTTTTATGGTTTAATTTTTTTCCTTGTTGCTAATGACTTAAACAGTATGGTAGAATGGGAAAGCTGCGTGACTTCTAATCTATGGAGGTTTGGTGTTTGTGGAGATTTTTCATACAAATGCTAATTAGCTGAAACATGGATGCCTGTGTTTATATTTAGGGCAACGGGTGGAAAGACAATTAGTGGACCATTGAAGTGACAAAGAACAGTGGTGACACGCGCTGGCCGGCCAGTTTCACCTCATCAAAGGGAAAATAGTTTGTTTTACTTGTGAAAGTGAAAATATTTCAATATTAGTCCATCCCTCCATCCATCCTTCTTTTTTCTTCTGCTTATCCACTGTTAGGTCACATCACCACCCAGCCAAGCGGGTGGTCCAGACATCCCTCTGCTCAGACATTCTCTCCAGCTTATTCTGAGGGATCCTGAGGCATTCCCAGGCCGCTTCAGGGAATTCACTGAGTCTACCATCAAAGAATCGCCATCGTAACCCTTCGATGTCCTGCTGACCAAAATATGTGCCACTGGTCTGGAGCTGTATGAGCCAAGTCAAACTAGTTGGTTGAGGTACATCATCCTGAAAAAATAGACTAAATGATGTGTCAGAATAGGCCAGAAAAATGTCCCTTTCACTTGATTTTTGTCTCTTTTTGGTGAATTTCAGTGTAAAAACATTAAAACGGTAAATGTAAAAACTGAAACTATGTAGCTGTGAAGGAATTATATAATATATCTCTAATAAAAATTTCTTATCAGATATCATTTGCATATTTCTGGTAGTTACTTACTTTCCTGCTCCAATTTTTTTCTGGTTTATTCCACTATTGCAGGCACGTGGCATCTGTGTAATAGTTAGGTTCTCTCTTTACCTAAACTTTCTGCCTGCTCTGCTGGTTTTTATAAACAGTGAAAGTATTTCAGTTCAAGCTGTGCTTTATATATATATATATAAATATATATATCATCCTTTGGATGTTACACTACATATGTCATTTATTATTAACATTATTATTACTAATTGGATCGTCCAAGTAGTCAGTATTTTGTGATGGTATTATATAACTAATATAATATTCAAGTGTTTTATATTGATTTATATTGTTTTATATTGTTCTAAATAAGAACAATCACCTCACATTGACTTTCCTTTCTGCTTGACTCTCTCTCTCTCAAAAAACAGGTGCACAAGTACAAACACAAACACACACATACACATTTAATCTACTTTAATACAAACACTTTTTTTATTCAGAGTCGCATAAGCCCCCCTGCACCCTCCACTTACCTCACCTCATCTTATGTCCGAGCCGAGATCAAGCCGGCCCCACTGCCTCTGCTCAGGCAGAATAAAAAGACGCAGAAAAAACAGCTTTCAAGCAATTACTGCATCTGATGTGTAATTTCAACCTCCTCTTAGTTTACAAGCTGAAGAAAAACTGTCATAGTTCTGCATTTGGACGGGGGCTATTAGGCTCTGGCCACAGGTGCTTTGAGGCAGACACTCCCCAAGCACATGATGTAATGAGAGATAACACCTGCCATATATAATGGGTGTGTGTGTGTGTGTGTGTGTGTGTGTGTGTGTGTGTGTGTGTGTGTGTGTGTGTGTGTGTGTGTGTGCACAGACTTACACATGTGTAGGGGGTTGACAGCTCGATTTAATTTGGACAGTATAATTAGCAGAGCTGGACAGCTGCTGAATAACCTGACTAGTTATGCCTCTAATAGGCTATTTAGGGTATTGCTTATGTGCAGACAGTGTTTGTCCTTTTTTGATTAAAAAATCAAGCAGGCAATGAAAAGTTACAGTATGTGCTGAACTCTTTCCTCCAAGAAATCATAAGGAACGAGACAGACATCCACATCCAAGCATCATCAAACCATCATAAAAACTTCCACAGAAAATAGCTTTATTCAAAACAATGGAGTTGCTGCTTTTGTGCATTTTGTTTACTCTGACTGAGGAGGTTCTGTTTCTTCACAGGATGCAGGGATTTATTTGTGTGGTGCGCATGGCGTTGTTCAGGATGTTGTTCAAGAGAAAGTAACTAGATTTTATCCACGTTTAAGCAGTAGCAGTAGAGATATTATGATTTTAAGGGGACAGGTTGTGACATTTTCACTTATTAAGTGTTTCTAAATACATATTTGGGTATATGGATGGTCTGCGGATGCACAAAGAGTTAATTTAGACCAGTCTGTCAGGTCTTTTAGAGCGCCCGGTCTGAAATCACGTCCATTCAAAATATAATCTACTTAGGTTGTCTTGAATTAGGCCAATTAATTAAAATTCAACCCACACCACTGTCACCCTCAACCCCCCGTTGGGTCTCTTCACTCATTGTCTTCGGGGATGGTCAGTCGTTGTTGTCTCTTTATTCTGCAGCTCAAATAATCTTTAAGAGGGACATGGATGCAAACTGCTGTTTGTTTTTTCTGCACACACCAGTATTTATCATAAATGATCTTACCGCCCGAGATGATATAAAGACTGCATTGATGAACTTTAGTTGTGAAGGAAAATTCTCAGCTGGAGTCATCAGAGATGTTTTTGTAAGTTTTAAAATCCCCCACCAGTTTGTTTACAATCAAAAGGATTTTCGAACAGAGGGACCTGTACGAACAATGAAACTATAGAAGAGGTAATCTATTTAGCTTTGATTCTACTGGGTTTACAAGCCAAAGCACAAGCTAATAGCTCTTCAATTTCATTTAATTAATCTGATTTTCCTAATGTCTGTGTGTAATCCAAACCCAATTTCACCAAAATAGATGCAATAGTGCACAAATATAACATATGTAATATATTTTTTATATATTCCATGATTGAAAAAGGAGAAGGAAGAAGATAATTCTTATATTACCTGCCCTTTTCTTTATAAGAATATAACATAAATACAGATGGCAAAGTTTTTTTTTTTCACTGATCACATAAAAACTTCAACAATACATAATCAAATACAATCACTATGTAGATTCAACCCTACTCAAATACTGTCGATAATCTTAACATAAATGTCACTCAGTAATTTCACGTTTCATAACTTCTTTTATATAAATTTCCTTAAATTGAATGATATTGGAAAATTTTAGCTTATTGATTAGAGAATTCCACAATTTCATTCCATAAACGGATATACAAATCTGCTTTAATTTTGTAAGCGCATACAGATCTTTGAAATTAAATTTCTCTCCTGTGATCCTCATTATCTGAACTTATCTAAACAATTCTGCACAACCTCATTCTTTATGAATTAATAATAATATTTTTAAGTCAACAAAATGTTTAAACTTCAAGGAATGTATTTTTATAGGCATCCAATTTATTTTTAGTTCTTATTGCTTTTTTTTGTAGCAGATAAAAAAAGGTTTAATATTTGTCAAACCTCGCTGCAATATCCAGAATATGGCTGTATAAGTGTGCAATACAAAATATGGAGTGCGGAAAAATCAAAATTGTCCTTTTCTTTGTTTAAAATTACTTTTACAAGCTTTTCTCTCTATGTTTTCAATATGAGACTTCCATGTAGGTTTGTGGCCCATTATAACTTCAATAAAGTTAAATAATCAAATACATGCTCAATATAAACTCCCTCCACAACAATAGACATATTATCATCCTCTTTTTGATTACAGACAATCGTAAATTTTGTTTTGCTCCAATTCAGGGATCTTTTTTTTTTTCATCAAAGCCCCTCTAAAGTTTGACCATTTTACATGCTACATTAATAAATAATGTTTCCAAAATCATACCCAGAACAGAGAGTATTTGTGTCCTTCGCGAACAAAAACACAACATTACCTTGGACACTTCATATATCTCTTTAATAAAAAAATAATTACAATTTGGGGTTCAAAACCTACCCTTGTGGGGCTTCATAATATCGGGATTATTACCAGCCAACTGCACGATTTGTTGCCTATATCTATATAACCTTTTACCCACTCATATACAGTCCCCTTGATTCCATAATTCTGTAATGTGGACACTAACAAACCTGGTCTATTGTATCAAATGCATTAGTTAAATCAATAAATACCCCCACCGTATATTTTTTTCTTTTTATAGCTGCTGTCATTTCTTCAATTAAGTGTATCAATGCTTAGGATGTAGATATTTTTGTTCAAAATGCGTATTGGTTCTCACTTATCAATGTATTTACTCTCTAAAAAACTCTCTAAAAAACTGGAATTACCTTTTCTTTCTTTCTCTTTTCTGTAAAAATGCCTGTTCGGAGAGACGGATTGCAGATATAAGTCAACGGTTTCCGAATGAATTCGATGGTCTTTTTAATTATTGTCATATCCATCCCATCGACATCCGTTGATGTCTTACTCTTGCATTTCCTTGAAATAGTGAGAATTGAATTTTCACTATCGTCACCAATAAACATTGACTGCAAACTTTCACTCCCAACACTTCCAGCTCTGCCTGCCCCTCCCCCTCCAGAGAACTGGAGGATTTGTGAGCGGAGAATTAGGTCTTACAACACTACTGAAAATCTTCCTGTGTCTTTCATATCACCTTTATTTTGCTTGAATTATAATCATCTTTTTTAGCTTGTCTAATTATTGTAGTCAGCTTATTTTTATATAGCTTGTATTTCATTTCAGCAGACTCCGAACAATATTTAATAAAATCTCCAATCTCATCTAAGGGATGATCCTGTTTCCTCTTGACGGTTCTTGGTATCGTACAAGGATGTTTAGAATTTGGATGGGTTTTTGAAGTGTATCAAATGCTGTAATCACTTCACCCACATATTACCCAATCCAATCCTCTTCTGAAAAATCCTTCTGAATCTTATGTTTTGTTTTCCTCTATTCCTCATCTGACATATTTGAGTTTATTTACTTCCTTATAACTCTTGAGTTGCCAATCATATATTATGAAAACAGGTTAATGATCACTTTTATAATTTATTGATGAGCCACTTTGATTCTTATTCTCAACTCAATTTGTAAAAATATTAGGGGTTAATGTAGCCCAAGTACTGGTCACTCTACCAGGCTGAGCGATCACTGGGTATCTGCCCTGAATATATCCTCCTGTGACCCAGGAGAAAAAAAGGGTTTTAATTTTTTTTATTTTTTTTTGGATAGATTAAGTGTTGGGGTGATAAAGAATCCATTTCAAAGATTAGGGTTAGGGTTTTTTTTACTTAACTTTTTTAACATTTTATAACATGTGCACTAAAGTGTATATCAGGACTAATATAAACCAAATAACGAAAGCTTAATCAAATGAAAGTAAAATAAAGTGCCTAATGAGTTCAGAACACACCACAGAACAGGTTGGTCATAGGCTAAGGAAAAACTCGTAAAATGTCCACTCCCACTGGCCAAAAAAGGATGTTACAATGTGCTTGGCCATTCACAAACAACTCCCAGAAGGCTTCATGTAACACCCCAAAACATTGTAGCAGAGTTGTGTGAGGGTGCCTTCCAGTTTCTTTGCTGATGGTATCTGATGAAGCAATGTGGTTTTTTTCGAGACACAAAGGAACATCTGGCCCTTCATGCATCTCACATATGTTTTACCGTTGCACCCAGGCATTCTGGATATGTAAGGATTTGGAAAGAAATATAAATTAAGTCCTGATGTGCACTATAGTTTACATTTACACATTTGTTGTTTTTCCTATTTGAATAAATAAGTTCAATTGTGAAAATCACTTAAAAGGCTCCTTAGATGTTTACTTACTAAAACAATCAAAATATAACATTGAAAAACAAGTTAAATATGAATGTCATGCTTACCTTTCTTTCTTACATAAAATGTGGTTGTGACGATGGAAGCCATTTTGAAAAGACAGGAAAAGGTAACTTTGCAGGGTCAGACCCACACACATGACATATCATTGGAAAGCTATGGGTGTCCTCTGTAAGGTTCAATAGAGTCACATGCACATTATTACAGATATTAAAAAAACAAACAATGTGCACTATAGAGGAAAACAATGAATTGCTGGGTCTCAAGAGGATATAATGCATCCAAAAAGTCATTAGTCGTTATGTTTCTGCGTGGAGTTTGTAAATCAATATTGAAATCCTCATATATCAACCAAGTTTTCTTTAATTTATTTGATCTTGACCCAGGTGTTCTATACCTAGCAGCAGCAATAACATTTCTTGTCTTATCCATCTCTATTTCCACAGCAATATATTCTAGTACATCCTCGATGGCAACTGACATGCGTTCCACTGCCCTATATTTCAAGGTATTTTCCACTTCCAGTGCAACACCCCCTCTTTTTTATTTTCTTGGTTGGTATATTATAACTTAAATCGCTAGAAATCAAAATCTACGCCTCATTCTTAATTTAGCCACGTTCCAGATAAAGCAATTATTTTTCAAACTGAATTGAAACATCTGTTGAGATCAGTTCAGTGAACATCAGTTGAGATCAATCAGTGAAAAATGATCCTCTAACCTAACACTCTCATCAAATATATCATCTTTGTAATAGTAAAAAGTCGCACTTATACATTTTAACACGTGGCATTCCAGGTCGACATCGTCCTCATAATCCTACGTCCTTTACTCTGTCTGTTCAAATATTTTCAAAATTTGACTTTCAGGCTGTTGAAACATGTAATATATTAAACAGTTCCAATAAAACATTGGTCACCTTCAGTATTCTCCAAAGGCAATAGGTGGACACTGGGACAGCTATCATGATTTAGAGATGTGACAGTACCTCATTAATATTTCAACCTTTCAAGGAGAGCCTTAACCCCATTCATCATTTCACAGACTGGTGTTCTCCTCCGGATGGTGGCTGACTAAAGCGTTGACCCCAGGAACGGAGGTTGACCCCTCAGCTGGAATCTCCATGTTGACATCAAACGTACATAATCCCCCTGCTGCAGCGCGAAGCTCATTAAACATCCTCATTTTCCTGTCATCAGCAAAGAGTTTCTAAGTACATTTATTATTTCATCCTCTTTACTCAAGTAGAAGTCAAAAGGTGTATAAAATGAATGAATGAATGAAAGTTCACTAAATAGTGAAAATGACTGTATGAAAGTGAAAAGAATGACCAAATAAGTAAAAGCAGAAAAGAGCATTAATCTAAAAAGAAAAATGAAAGTATTAAGGCAAAAAAAAACAGGAATATAAAGGTAGAAAGCAGTATTATCAAAGTAAAAAAGTAAAAAAAAGTAATATTAATGTAAACAAGAATGAAAGTAGCATAAAAGTAAAAAAAAAACAACAACCATGAGAGTAAATAGAGAACCGTACAAAAATGCCCGAAATGGGGCAGAGGTGAATTTGAACCCAAAAACCTCTTGCTGTGAGGAACTTTTTATCCACAAAGATTTTTTTTTCTAACTTTATTTGTCTACTTTTATAAAATTTCTCCTACACGTACGTTCAGTCTGGTTTCGAGTGAAAATGATCTGCCATTTTCCCAAATAAACACATCTAAATCTGGCCTAAACCAAACAGAAGCAGACGCTTTATCCTCTGCTAAGACAACCTCTTCACCTCTATTTCTAACATCTCGCCGCCATTACTCACTTTATCAAAGCCGCCATGACTGTATGTGGGATAAAAGTGATGAATAAAACATTTGGAGGGGAACAAAGAGAAAAATCGGAACATTTTGTTGGCTCTTCCAAATATAAATAATTCAGCAGCCATTCTACATTTTCAAATTGCATGTAAAGAGGTGATTGTATATAACCAATTGTGATCATTCCAGCCTTTCTAGTAGCTGTTTCACATTGTCCAGAGGTTCCCCAGGCAAAGAGCGTTACAGCCGCCATTCATAACAACAACGCCCCATCATCCATTCCAGCTCCAATTTGTCAGCTCTTATATTATCAAACAGAACACAGTGTACAGTACACAGAATCCAATGTCCTACGCCTGATGCTTTCTGCTGATTGTGGAAAAGAATTACATATTTGAAGCTTTCATACAGCTCATTGAGGTTTATCAATGTTTTCATTTTCTCATCTATCTATCCATGGGATTCAATTTGAAGCCCCAGCTCAGTGAGTGCTGCTTCTTCCACTTGAGGTAGTGGCTATTGATGTAAGCCACATGTTCCTCTAGCCTCGAGCGAGCGGGCCAATTTTCTATCTATTTACGCCGCAGTTATGACCCCATTGATTTCATATAACCCCGCTGCCGCGAAGGCTCATCTGTGATGCATGCAGCGACAACGACTGTTGAGCAGAGTGGGAGCCGCTGAAAATCTCAGTGGGCCGGCTAAAAGTGTGGTGTGTTTCTTGTCAGTGGCACAGTGCACCGTTAAGCTGAAGTTAGATTCTTGACCGCACCCTGGCTCGAGACGTGTCGTCAGCTGCACTCGAATCTGCATTTACTAGTTATTTAAGGCACGGAAGGATCAGATTTACTTAAAAGGAAATTCCCCTCCATCTCCGACCTCCCCCCATGGCGATGAATTGTCAAGTCAAGTTTCTTCTGGAGCCTCACAGCACTGTTAAAGAATCTTCAACTGAACCACTTATGGAAAACAACTGAAAAATAAATTAAACCTGACTTACTGTGCTACAGTAGCTGCACTATGGGATCGTTTGGATAGCATGGGCTAGCCTCCTTAGAGGAATTTGATAGGTACCAACCACTGCAGGGGGGGATCCTGGGTACCTTGAAGAAGAAGAATAAAGTAATTTCGATTTTGCTTATTGAACCAGATAGTTTTTGAAAGGGATATGAAGTTTGTCTTTGGATGTTATGTTAACCGGTTCTCGACGGTAACCACTGTTTCCGTCTTTTTTTTATTTTTAACTGTGAGGTCAATGTCCCCCTTCACGCAAGGCTGTTGTGTGATTGGAAGGGAGCTGGTTCCAGTCCCAGCAGGTCTGCATGTCGTAGGGTCCTTAAGCAAGACCCTGAAACCCAAGCTATCGCAGGAGCCGCCCACTGCTCCCTCAGGAATGGGTCAAATGCAGAGATAAAATTTCACTATGACTGTATACGTTACTATTATTATTATTTCGTAGCCACAGTTATAGAATCAATAAAATATCTCTCTATAGAGTACCCATATACACACTGTCTTTGGTACACTTTATGTTAATATCTCAAACTTTTTTCTTGAGTCCCCCCTATTTTCTTGAGTCACGGCTTACATTTCTGTATTCTATCATCATTCTATCTCAATCTATGCTATCAGTCAAATAAAATGAATCTAATTTGACCACAGATAACCTGGTATATCATATCTGTGGGCTCCGGTAGTCACATTTTGTTTCTGGAGCAAAAACTTTTCTTAAGACAAAGAAAAAGAACTGAAGTTCACTTTGTTTTTAAAAATGCAAGTATGTCTTTTTCACGTAAAGGAGTTGATTATATGATTATTACAAGACTTGCTATTAAAATTCTATAAATATTGTGACTCCCTGAAACCAGTCTGAGCTACCAGTCAGATTTCAATCTTCCTGCGTTGATTGCAAACTAGGAGTCTCTCACTTCTGGTCTCTATCTCTGTGTCCTCCACATCCCTAACTGTCTGGAGACTAATTGCAGTAATTAATTTGTGTGACCTACAGTTGCCTCCAGCTCCTGTTATAGCCCAGTGTGGGCTTTACTGGAGTGTGAAATCAATTTGCTGCTAATCACTGGAAGTGGGTGTCTGTGGGCTGGGTCTGGGGAGCCGGTGGACACATGAGATAAAAGCAGCTTTTAATTGACTACTCCTGTTCAAACAGTGGAAAGAGGACAGACGTAGAAGAAATGGAAGAAAAAGAAAGTGTGGTGATCAATGGCTTCTATATGCAGGTCGCTGTGTTGAGAAGGTGTTCCTACGGTCCGTAACAAAGCCGGTCCGCTGCTAAAGAGTTTCAGGACCTTGTGTAACTCATGGGAAAGTTGGGATACTCTGGCATCAAGCATTTAGGTTGGTTCATTAGATTTGTTTCGCGGATCGGAGGATCAGCAGGTTCAGTGGATAAAAATGTGGAATAGTCATGATTCGAGGTTAAGTGGTTCCGGAGAAGAAGAAACAGAGATATGGGGACCTAGGGTGCCTCATACCTGAAAACCCGGATCAAGCACCAAATAAGGATTGGGTTTCTGATTCATTTTATACTTTTGATCCAATTAGGTTTGGTTCCACATTGCAATTCTGCAAGCTAACTAAGACTTAGGCACTTTTTTGGGTGCCTGCGGAAGTCCACCACCAGTTCCTTGGCCTTACCCGCGTTGGTCTGGAGGTGGTTCCACTGGCACCAGGGCACAAAGTCCTGCGTCAGTCCTCTGTGCTCCTCTTCAGCTGGTCCCGCATCTTCTTCCTGTCGGAGTTCTTCCCCTCTCTGATCTTCCTCCCCAGTTCTTTCTGCACAACCTTCAGCTCATCCTTGTTTCCAGACCTAAAGGTCCTCTTCTTCTCCTTCAGGAGGACCTTTATGTCCGGACTAATCCAGGGTTTGTTGTTGGAGAAACACTGCACTGTCTTGGTGGGTATGGTGTTCACCACACAGAATGAAATTATTCTGGCGTTCTCTTTTATATGCTACTGTCGCCAAACATTGGCTGTAACCTCATGCGCTGAAGCTCTCTAGACTAGCAGAGATGGGGTGCACATCAGAGCTGCCTCGTTCTGGCGTGGCTTCTGGAGGTGCCAAATGACGTGCATCGGGGCTGATGGACCTTGCCAGGAAGTCAAAGAAGGTTGATAAACACATTTATTATTGTCTCCATGTGTTATTACAACACATTTATTACATGTGTTGTAATAAATGTAACTAAATTGCATACTCCTTTGGGGTGTTTCCATTATCTGTTGTGGTTGTAAAACATATGGAGATTTGATGTGCAGTTTCAAAGTCCAAGGCATCTATTCACAGAAAAAGTTGAAAAATATTACAATAAATACTAAAAAAATGCCAAAACTGAACTGCTAAAAGCAAAGCAATGCAAAAAAAACACTAAACTGAATCAGTGGATGATGAAATTAATAAATGTATCACCATTCATGATGAACTTGTGCAGTTTGTCAATATTATAACAAGTGGGGAAATACTGTTTTTGTACCTCTTGCTTCATCTTGGGGCTAAAAACCTCTGTCCAGAGAGGAGAAGCTAAAAGTCATTGTGCAAAAAGTGTAAGATTTGACATACAATACTATTGGCCTGTGGCAAGCTGCGGGTAACAACTTGCACAGTTTACATGAATTATACAGATTGTTCCTTTAACTAGGTTTTGTTATAATGCTATTATCTTAAGATAGTTACTACTTCATTTAACATAAATCAACAACACATTATCAATATCTGAATATATTTGGGTTTAGTAAATTGACTAGAAGGTAAAAGTGAAACAAAGTTGAGGAGCTAGTCTGGATGGTCCAACTTTTCTCTTTGTGACTTGATTTATTCTCAGAATACGTTATGATGAAATTTTTAGCAAGCATAAAATCAGTCTGCAGCATAAAATCAGCCTCCTGGTGTACTGTGACTGGGAGGCTTTTCCACCAATCTAAAGAGTGGAGAGGTTCAAACCAGGAAGGTCAGAGATAATGACTGTGAATCACTCCAAATCATGCTCTTGCAGAGTTTCAAAAATATGGACAGTGCCCTCGGCGGAGCAGTTATTTAGCTTTAAAGCACAAGAGAGCTCCTCTCAATCAGCAGCAGGAGGGACAGATTGACCATATTAAGACCTTAAACAGCCTGAAAAATCGCCACAATCCTCAAAAAACACCAAAGGGGTAAATTGTTCAAGGTAACACAACATTTAAGGCCTTTCAAAATATAAATGGAAGAATATGTCAGCTAAATGTATTGGAAATATTTGGCGGACCTTCGACAGTGAAGCCCTCCTCAATGTTAATCAGCTCTGTGCAGGAACAAGTATGTTAATTCATAGAAAAAAGCATGCTTAATCGCCGTGCTGGGATGCTGTTGAATCCTTGCTGGTGGCTGCGATGCACCAGGCCTTATTTGCGCCTCACGATTGTTATATGGCTTCTTCGTGGCACATTGCCTCATCCAAAACAGTTTTGTCCTCCAACTTTCTTCCGTCACTTTACTCAAAAGCCAAAATGCTCCCATACTTGCAACTTAAAGGATAATTTTGTGAAATTTTGTAGCACATAGCAGCAGAGATCCAGATTGCAACCGTAATTACAGCTCAGCTGGCCACCCGGCCCAAAGAGAACACAGGGAGGTTGCTATAAAGCCATCTTCTCCCAAAAACTCTCAACTCTCTTCTAAAGTCCTATTCGCGTGGGACTGTATTACCTGAGGATCTCATGTTTTCTGTTTTCACACAAAATAATTGAAGTCTGTATTTGACTTGAATTTACTGACATTATCCCCTCAGATATGATGTCAAAGCTCTGCATAAGCTGCTCTGACCCAGACATTTGGCCATGAGAATTGCCCTCTTCGAAGTTGCTTAGGTCCTTATGTTTAACAATTCTACCTTCGTCAAACACATTAAATTCTGCACTAAATGGTAATTTGCTGCCTAATATGTCCCACACACTGACAGGTGCCATGGTAACAAGATAATCAGTGTAATTCGCATCAGCTCTCAGTGGTTATAATATTATGTGCATATGACTGCAAATAGTTAAAAGGCTCCTGGATATGATACTTAACTTACAGGGAGGGTAAATCTGATTTGTAGGGTTAGAGGATTGTATGAATTGTTTGTGTCATGTTGGCCTGAAGACTGTGGCTATTTTATTCGCAGCAGGACCTCAATCTCCATAAGTGCCCGGTAATCCTTTCAGCTGGTAGCCTCTTCTGCATTTGGCCTGTTCGACAAAATTGTTCATCTGATCAGTGGTCAGTGTAATGACATCAAGTTTGCATCCTGCTAAATGTGTTTTTGTGCTTGTCACGGTGACCCAGCAGTCACCTGGAGGATGGTGTGAGTGTGTGCTGCTAACCCATGGCTCGAACTGACATCTTCACAAAAACACACACACACTCAGCTTGACCACAGTGTGGCTGGCTCAGGTCTCAAGGATAGCGAGTCAAAGCCATGCTTAAAATGAAATCCACTGTCTGCATACCAATAGGATGGCCCCGGGGCTGACTGTGTGAGTGTGTCAGAGTGTGTGTGTGTTCTTGCTTTACAGTGGAACAGACCAGCCAAAGAGCAGAGAACACCATTGATGGCGTGACTCAGAAGAAGCCTGTAGATGCCTGTGGTTAAAGTGACATCCAGCATCCCTCAGGCACCCCTGAGGGTGCTAGAGCTGGGTGGGGTTGATGTGCTAGAGGTTGCGCTGTCGTTATGATTTCTTTTTTTTTAACCCCATATTTTCAGTATGATAAATATTGCCGCCAATAACTGTTAGCACCGATAAGCAGACTCAAGTGAAATGGGGTTTATTGAATAGGTAATGCCACATTTGAACTAAACCAATATGTAAAAACGCCAACCCATAATAGAGTACACATTAAGTTTAGTTATTGCCAAGGGTGCAAGCATCTTAATTGCTATTGTGTCCGACAATGCTCTTCACTTGACTCTTTTTTCTGTATTTCACCAACAACCAACACTAGATCAGAAACTGCTACAAAAACGTTCATGAGTTGTGAAACCACGGCCAATTTTAAATAATGCAGATGTCAGCTGACATTCTTTAACTCCAACATCTCAAAACTTATTGACACCGTCGCCGCGGCTAATGTGAGTATCCTTGAGGCTTGTCTCCACCAGCAAATGCAGTGACTTTGTGACCTTCTTCAGTACCCAACCATCCATTTATGCAACCAGTTTCATACATTATGTCCAGATACATTAATTTGGCAACATAGCGTTGCAGATGAGGCTCATTCACCTTATTGCAACGAAAGAGACATGAGAGCGAGCAGTGTTATTAAACATGTCCTCCACTTCGACATCTGTCCATCTGTCGCTGTAACCACATATTGGACAAAGGAGCACTGGATGAAGATACACAAATGGGACTGGTGGGATAAGGTCGCCTCTTGTTCGTCCGGCTCCTTCCACAGTGCAAAAACTGTGTAAATGAGTGAGTTTAGCTGTATGTGTCGGACTGTGATGAATATGTGATTTTTATTGCTGTTGTTTTTATTTAAATTTTATCTGATTCTGATTTTATTTGTTTTTTATGTACCTGAATAGCAACTTTGAGTATTTATGACAAGCGATCTATAAATAAAATGTAATGGCAGCTTGTTAAGCACAGAAACTAAATTCATTGGATGGAGCGGAAGAAAAAGAGGTATGTTTAACAATATTGTGTATTTGACATGTGGGAGGGCTATTTCCCTGGAGGACTCTCTTAAGCCCCCCCCCCCCCTGCTGCTCCATTGTCTCACTCTTCCTCCGCTTGATATTACGACAACAGGGGGGATTATGTCCAACAACATCAGGGGGAAAGAAAAATGCAATTTGAAGTGAGAGAGCGATGAACAGACAGGATGAGGGTTAGGATGAAATGCAGGGGGATGTACTTTTTGTTTAATGGAAGTACTTTTCAGGATGGAAACATTTAATACATATAATCTTCATGTTAATGAGCATTCCACTCAAGGAAAAACAAGTCAAAAGTACTATATGGTTTGATTTTAAAGGTGCAGTGTGTAAAATTTAAATGCCTGTACCTGTAATTTCTTGCAGTGCTTACTTTTGTAAATAAACTGTAAAGGAGCTCACCTCCACAGGAGCTTCGAGCCCTTTGGAGCAGTACTTCTTCATGCCTCTTCCTGTTGGGAACCATGTGCAGGCAGTCAATCATGTATTACTGTGGGCCTGTTATGGATGGATTCCTCCTTCAGCTGGCTCCATACCTCTCTAAAAATGTCTCTAAATCTTTCTGAGTAATCCTTCTAACAGGAAAAAACACAAAGCTGCACGTTCGTTGCAAAAAAAGAATGTAATGGAGCTCAAACGGTATACAGTATGTTGATAAACTGTGTTTAGTACTTCTCTGTGTTGTTAGTGATATAGCTATTGTATTTACATTTACTCAGATACATTAAAGTACATGTTTGGTTTTTTTACAAAATTGCAGTTGCTTCTTCTGAAACATTCAAAATTTCCCCCAATGAATGAATAAAGTTTTTCTTATCTTATCTCAGTTTATCTTATATTACTTAATAAATCCATTCAGAATTGTGATAGGTTGTCTTTTTCAGCTCGACCCAGAGCTGAAAAAGACACGAACACAATCGAGTCACTTTCTGAGGTCAAGGTGTTTTAATCTTAATGAATAATGCATGGAAAAACGGAAGGAAGGAAAGAAGAGCTAACGTCTAAGCAATCGTTGGGTAAGATGATGTCAGGCGAGAGGTGACCCCAACCCAATGAAAAGCGGGAAAAGTATTAGTAGAGGGAAATAATTACCTATAGTTGTCCTAAGATAAAATATTCTCTTAGCTGATAAAAAAAACACCAAATGATTAAAAGTAATCCCAAGCAGCTTAACTCTCATTGGATGGAATTCCTAGTGCTGAACCACAATAACAAAAAGTGGACATCAACACATCCCGTCTGACTTTTCCAGGTCCAGATTGCCGCTTAAATCCACCAGACTGATGTATGAATTTTGATTCAGATTGTACCCACTGGAGTTGAGTGGCACGACGGCGGCGATAGAATCTGATATGGGCAAAAATAATTAAGGATTAGTCCTGCATTGAAATTCCGTTTTTCCCTTTAGCACAACGTTTTTCGTATTTCAAGCAGTCAAACTATCAGAAGCTGATCTGCTTGTTTCAAAATCCCATCTGAGCTGAAATGTTTGCAAAACAGTCACGAGGGAATGGACAGACCTTTCAAGTATGGAAAGAAAATAAACTTCTACTTTTCTGCTGTCAATAACGTGCTCTAAAAAACCTCTACTGACGTTGACGGCGACATAACTTTCAAATCCTGTTCCTCACAAGTTTGCTCAATCAAAACAAGCTGCATGGGTCAGGGAGGCAGACAAACAGCCCGACTAATAAACAGACAGGAAAGACAGAGGAGCGGCTGGCAGAGAACCATCAAGTTTGATTATCAGACTCTAAGCCCTGATGCCCTTCACCTCTTCCCTGCCATTCATCTGTGGTGCTTTCTTAATGAAAACCTGACAGCTGGGCCCAGTTTGGATCTATCTGTAGGAGAAGAGGCCTGGCCGGCTGATCAATAGCCTGCAGAGGACACGAGCGGAGCCTCGGACTCTCGGGGCTTAATGGAAGAGAATGGGACTAGACGTGGAAAGAGCAGAGGTGTGCTTTTAAATGCCGGCCCGGTAATCTTGGCAGAGAGAAAAACCTCAGCAGGATAAGACGAGAGTGCATGCAGGCAGAGATCGGATGATAAAAGAGAAAATTGTTTAAATGGGACTAAATGGTCACTGAAGGTTGCAGGTTGACTCTCAGAAAGTCCAACCTGGAGGACAGGTTGTTATTGCGCGAAATACACTTTCTATCGATTTTTTACTTACTGAATGTAAGTTCCACCCTCTGTGGAAAACTAAATAGATGCTTAATGGTTGAAAAGCAGCAGTGGAAGACTGAGTGTTACTGCTGCAACTGATTTCACCGGCTGAGCGTGAACAAAGGAAGTCTTTAAGCTCCTCCATCTTCTCATTTTTAGCATCAGTTTGTTATTGTGTGGCGTTCAGGTTGTCCAAGCTGTTTCAATGTTTAAGGAAAGACAAGTAATGGTTTTTTTTATAAACCTCACTAAACCTCATTAACTTTATGATGAACACATTTTCAGTGCAGCCCTAAACCTATACACCTATTAGACATGACATTCCAACCACAGGCAGGTGAAGAGAATAACATTGTCTCGTTACATTTTCGCCTTTCAGTCGGTGACAAATTACAATTTGAGAAAATTCTCACCAAACAGTTATGCTTTGGTTTTTTTGGAGGGTTTCCAGGCAGATTTAGAGTGCATCACTCACATAGAAACAGCACTGGTCAAAGTTGTAACTTACTTCTAATCACATCAGATGAGAGCTTGTCTGTACTGCTCTTAGAGATCTTGAGTAGAGTACTAGAGTACCTGCATTATTGGATTTTGCATTAAATGTACTTCATTAAGCCTGTTTAAATCTTATTCATGTGATCTATTGCAGTTTGTATGTGTTAATGATGAATACTCCATGCACAACAAAGTCAATCATTGAGTTCCCCAGGGTTCTGTGATTGGAAAAGTAGTGTTACCCTATATGTTACCTTTAGGAAATGTTATCAGGATCATTGCTAAATTAACTTTTGAATTAGAGCTTCATAGTTAGATTGTCGTCATCAGGGCCATGCTGGGTGGGACATTGCAGGCGTGTATTCCTCTGTTTTCACCTCAGATTTTCAAAAGCTCCAAACCACGCCCACATTCTCAACAACTGTAGAAAAAACCCTGTATTCACATATAACTGTGTTTGTTTTATCAGTCTTGACGGTAAAATATGGCGGGTTTGACCTGTCTGTGGCAAGCCAATATATTATTGAGCAGAATACTGTGTCTTTACTTCGTAAATAATATATGGCAGCACAGAAACAAAGGTTCTGTTGTTGCAATATTGGACCTATTTCATTGATGCGGTTGAGGTCAGTGATTGAAATGCAGCTGATTTCCTGGAGGTCATGCGCTCAGTTATTTACATGAGAAGAGACACAAATATTATAACAAATTAAAAAATATAGCATGAGAAAGAAGTTCACAACTTATTTATTTTGTAATCACTGCACACCATGTGCAGTGATTACAAACAACCATACTGCGTTGTATGTAAAAGCCTGGCCCCTGACTGAACTCCCCAAATTACATGTTACCTCCATAGTATTTTTTTGCATTCAACCCCTCAGTGGGTTGAATATGAAGTTATAGAATAAAGTATGATGCAACATATACGAGCTTAAAAGTCACCATAAAGTAATCATTCCATGAAAAGATTCTAAAAATTAGAGTTTTAAAACAATCTTACAATTTCTCCTAGATTTAAAGGTTAATAAGTAAGGTAAGGCAAGTATATAGGTAAGTATATATCTTTCTGAAATATCTGACTCTCTACAGTTTAGATCATGAATGATGGGCAGACTTCAAGACACAAGGCCAAGTCAGGTGCGCATCAGTGTTTTATAATCCAACATGAAATGTCTATATATCAGGCAAGAACCAAAACCATCATAAAAAAAATATCTATGTGGGAAGTCAGTCTAACAAATGAGTCCAGGAGGAAGAAGAAAGGCATGACGCAACAGCACAGATACGTCTTCAAGGAATAACACTAGGAACTAGAAGAACTCAAAATATTACGAAATAGCAACAAAAGAGGGAGGCACAGCAACCCCATCCTGACAGACGCAGGAGACGGTGAGAAAAAGGTAAAATCAGTCAAAGCAAGGAGTCAACACTGAAACAGGAATACAATAATAAGAGAGTGGAAACATGGAAACATGACAAAACTCTAAACCGAGACAGGAGATAAAAATGCAGAACACAAAACAGAGGGAAAAGAGCAAAATGATTACAACAGAAACTATGACAAGAGAAACTTTCAAAATAAGACAAATCCAGAGGCCAAGAATAAAAGGAATAACACAGGAAACAACTGAATATGCAGTTTCGACAACAGGCTAATCAAGGTGCTTTCAAATGAGAGCAGGGGGATATTTCAGGAAACATGCCTAGCAGAAACTACAAGTTGGTGAAGCCTGAGATGAGGAAATCTCAACTTTTCAGTTTCAGAAAGCGGGATAAGTTGAACTCTGACTCAGTTACCACAATAACTTACTCTGTGAACCTAAGCTGCTCGATGGCATGTTTACTTCAAGGAAGCACGAGGTTTTTCCTGACTCCTCCTCACCCTGAGCCTGAATATGAGCTGTCAGACTGTCAATCAACTGTCACGTTATTAGACTGATGTTGGGAGAGGGCTGAGAGACCCAGATTGAATGAGCTTTTATCCCATTATTTATACAAATGACCTTCTCAACCCATAAATTTCAAGCATCTCACATATTTTCCCTCAACTGCATTCTGTGTCCACACAGGATTAATTCTGTTCTAACTTAACTCTAGCTGCTTTCACGTGTGCATTCCACAGCCTTGTCACACACAATATGCAGAGATTATTCGATAAAACTGGTAGGTACTTTTCCTCAGATAACAATTCCCTCCCATGCACTCATTCTTTGATTAAGCTGCATCTCTTGTTTAATATATATGCTTTTGTGAGCACATTTTTTATTCACTACTTAATCGGCATGAAGTATGGCGACCAAACTCACTGGTTGCCATGGAAAATAACAGTATCCAAGCTCCATCTATGATGGCTTTTTATAGTCCCAGTGCACTCGTTCAACTTGGTGTTTATCAACTCTGAGTTGATTGAACCAATTCACATCAGCTGTTCGGAAACCTTATCTTGAGTTTCTCATTTCAGGCTTGGTCAAGCTCGAGCTCAGTCACTAACTCTGAGTATGTTAAACCCACTTCTTGAAACACCCCGCAGATCTAGACCAAACTCGTTATTCATCACATCAACATCATTTGAGGTTCAATTAGGGTGGGAGAAAAAATAGCCCAAAACTATAAACCTGTGCTTTGAGTACATTTTATAGGCTGTACTTTTCACTTTTACTTGAGTAAAGAATCATAAATAAATAAAAACAATATAATAATAATTTATTCTATAAATTCCTCATCCGTAAACTAACTTGAGACTTTAACCTTTTACACAAAGTCAGCTGGGTTAGGCTCCAGCTCCGCCGTGACCCTGAATAGGAAAAGCATTTACAGATAATGGATGTAGGGATGCCTTAAATCAATATTATATCAATATGAAATGATGTTTTGTAGAAATGTCCTTTAGCAGTCATAGTCTGCACTTTTTAACTTTTAAATGAGTGAAGAATCAATACTTCTACTTTCACCCGAGTCTGTTTATAAACTACTAACTGTACCTCTACTAGAGTAAAGAATGTGTGTAATTTTGCCACTTGTGGTTAATAAATGTAAAATTTGGTGAAGCAAAAATGAAGTTTATTGGATATGCTCTCGACACGTTTACTGTAATTACTTTTAAAATCATCTTTCCATGGAAACCACAACCAAAAATTTAGAAAATTCAAAATGCACAACTAGGTAGTATGAGTCTGGGAAATTTACTCTGGGAAAAAAGTGATTATAGATAGTTGAATACATGCGTGCAATTGTTTTGCCCGGGGATGAGGTTGTGGTTCTATTGAAGCCATTAGAACTACATCATCTGCAAACAGCAGATATGCAATTCATGCCCGTACACTTAGAAGTGATCTAAAGCCTCTTTTACCTACGTATCTTCATCGTCTGTGATATGATTCACCTGCTACTTATGCGGAATTAAGAAAAACAAAGAACAGCCAATATTTCTATTATCACCTTAAATTTTAAGATTAAAATAGTTTTAACATCATTATACTAAACTGTCACCATGGAACATGATTTATTATTAGCCCAGAAACTCTTTGATAACTATCGCATCACATTTGATAGAAATACCACAAATTTATGTTCATCTGCAAAGTTCTCTGCGATTGGGCCAGTGGGAGGCTCCACTCGGCCCAGTTTGACAGACAATGTACCCGAAATGTGCAAAAATTGGGGTTTTGTCCCCAGAGTCGGATTCTGGCTGCAAACTACCATCTATGTCGACTAGGGGGAAGAAAGGTTTATAAATCAATGTTTTATCATGTATATTTATATTAAAATGTTAGATTGAACACAGCCAGTGACCCACCAGTGACGCATATTGTGTCTAAGAAGTTGAAGTATTTGGTAATTGATCTGTGAATTTAAAATGATGTGAGCTATTTCCTCTGTGAAAAAAAGCAGGAATGATGTTATCTTTATTACAACAGGAAATAAAAACATCACTTACCTGCATGTTTTAAGCTCCATCAGTCTGTTGAGGTGTGACTGCTTCACATACATTTATTCTTCCATCTTGTCAACTCGACAAAAGTCTAAAGTTTATCGTTCTTAGTGTCCAAGACGGGCAGTTCTAGGCAATATATTTTTCTCATAAAACAAGGTTAATCCTTAACTCTCCAGCGTCATCTATTGTAATCTTGGAATCTTACAATGGCTCGGAGAAGTGACCTGTTGTTCTGCTTGAAGTCTTGGTTGTAGTCTGAGTGAGAGACATAAAGGAAAAGTTATTTCTGGGAGAAGCCACTGGTCCTTCTTGCCTTCCATTAACTCGGTATTAGGCGGCTACAGAACTCTGTCTGACAAAAGCTCTCCTAAGGAAATAGCTGTAGATTCAATCTTTATTTTTCTGCAACTGTGTGGCTCAGTAAGGCTGGAAGTCTGAATGGAGGATTAAGAGAAGTCTATCAGTCCTTTCACAGCAGGACTATTAGGAGAGGAATGGAGAAAGAGGTAGTGAGGAGAGAAGGAATTTGTCCACTCCACGCCACTCTGCTCTGTTGGCTCTATTATGGCTCGGTTCACCTGCAGTGTAATGAGTAATGGTTTGTCCATGTTCCCGATGTCTCTGGTCATATTGTTTAGTGATCTCCGGGCGTGATGAGGATGCAGAGACTCCCCACAGCTAATTCAGCCTCAGAAACAGCACTTTGTTCTAAAAACAGTTTCCTATAATAGCAGCACTAATGGAAACCATGTCTCCTGGAAAGGATTTGAAATCTGACAGTGATGTTACAGATTATTATCTGGCTGCGTTTTAAACCCTTGAGTTTAATTTATCATACTTAATGGATTAAATGGCATACATAATATTGAGATGGATCAAAATCATAGAAGATACCACAGTAAATCTAGCTTCACTCTGTCGGCATCGTATTCACACATCACCCACTTGTGACTGGTTGTGAATAATGACTTATGTATTGCTTTAAATCTTGGGCTTTCAGAGTGTAAAACGCACAGGTATGGGAAATGGCAAGGATATCAGCTCTGATCAGTTCACATTAAATACTTATAAAATGCTTCTCCGGGTCGTTTTGTGTTTTCACCCTTACCAGGGGGTTGGTTGTTTGCTTTGTTATCTGCTGGATCACTCAAAAGGCTTTAAACCAAAGAGAACGGTTCAATGTTGGTGAGATAATATTTTTTGGTCTCTTCAAAAATTGCAAACATAACAAAAAAAGACAGTTAAGCGAACTACTTATGGACAATAACTATGCACAATTTTATATTCAATTCAGAAATACGTCATGTTATCAGAATCAATTCAGTGTATCTAGAAACACAAAAATGCAACCCACCTGTGACGCATGTCAATCAGCCAAAACCACCTGCCTTATATTGATCTATATTGATACTGATCTCTCTTTAGCCGCTAAAAAAAAGCTCAGACTGGTCAATGCATGGTCTCAATCGGACCTCGGAAGGTCTGGTGGAGAAAGCAGATCCTTCAAGTCCTGGAAGTTGCAAGGTTGGGCCTCCATTAATCGGACTTCTTGGTCCTAAACATCGCACAGATGCTCTATTGGGTATTTGTTGTGTAACTCAAAACAGTCCTCACCATTTTTGTAGTGAAGAAGGGAGATGAAAGTTCACTTCAGATGTGTTTGTTTATAATGATATGGCTAACATTTCACTGCTAATATTACAGAGTCGGCATGGCGTTTTATGCTTGATGTTCCCGTGTGTTTATGTGTTTGTGTGTGTGTCCAAACATGTATGTTTGTGCGTGTGTGTAAATGTATCGTGGTATCTGGCATATTAATAGAAGACCCTCATTTTCTGTGCAGATGATGCAATTACTGTTTTTATTTTTTATGTCTTGCGGGAGTCTCTTGTTTAGCACAGGCTTTATAATTAGCATTTTGACCGATAGAGATGCAGGCGATTGATCAACTTGCTACACATATGAATGTAAAAACTTGCCAAAAATAATTTAAATTCATCAGGAAAGTAGCCGATGGAGGTGATAATCCTGAAGATGTTGGCACATATTCAACGTGTTGAAGCCAAAACCAGTATCTTTCGGACAGAAGGCAGATTGGCTAATGGTGTTATATTTTTATGGCACATCAGTGTCAAAGGATAAATGAAATTTTTCATTTTGTTTCAGAATGTGATTAATGATGAAATGAAATGAAAGTTTTATTTTGTGTTAAGTTAATTTCTCATCAATCCTTATACCAAGGTTCTTATATTCAGGGACTCTCTCAATATTTGTACTGTTCCTAGTACAAATGCTGAGAGTATCATAGTCCATATTTTTCATCCTGGTGAAAACTATTAATGTAGATTTCTATCCATTAACAACTAGTTTATGGTTATTGAGTGCAACTTGAAATACAGCGAAACAGTGTTCAAGAGACTTAACAGTAGAATGTATATTATCTGTAATACTATACAAAATTGTATTTTTGACATAAAGATTTATATAGCACCCGTTGACAGAGGCCACAATAACATCAATATAAAGAGAAAATACAACATGTCCTAGGACTGAGCCTAGTGGGACAAATTTTGCAATTTGAACAACAGATTTGACATCTCCAATAGCCGCACACTCCTGTCTGTCCATGATGTAACTCTGAAACTATTGAAAAGGGATATCATCAAATCCAATAATGAGTAGCCTTTTTAAAAGCAAAGCATGATCAACTGTATCAAGGCCTTTGAAAGATCAATAAAAAGAGCTGCTCAGTGTTCTTTCCGTCCAGAGCAGAAATAACATCATTTAAACAAGAGTGGCGGCAGTGGCAGTGCTGGTTTTTTCTCTAAAACCTGACTAGTGTATGCTGAAAATAGAATGTGCTGCGAAGAATGATTTAAACTTATTTTCTACAAGAGATTCGAAAAATCTTTGCCAAGCATGATAGTTTGGACAACAGGCTGTTTGGATGTTCCACCACCTTGATTGACAGGAGCACTACCACAGTCAAAGCTCCTCACCACGCCAATGTGCCCAGAATGGGTCACGACAAGTCAGAGTATTGAGGTGGAACAAATTGTAAGTTAACTCAAAACACAAAAAAACATTTACAGCAGACATATTGTACGCATTGTGCAGTGAAAGTGGAAGTGGCATCAGTGGGAAATTTGGAAACGCAATACTATTGCTAATTATAGTACCAACACCTGCTGGGTCTGTCTATATGCTGATTAAGTTGCGTTTGCAACGGATAAAGGGTAATATTCATAGGTTTACTCAGCAGAGCAGACACAGACGTTTGAAAGATCACTTTCATTTATACGCAGTTAAACTGTTTTTCATCTACTGCCGATTAATATGTGAACCAAAATACCACTTTTAATAGAAGATTGTTTTATAATGTCACTGACATAAGTCTACTCCAGTGAGCACAGTTCTGAAGAACCCACTGAACTTAAAGATGCCAGAGACCAACAAATGTTGAAACTAAGTAATTTTCAGTACATTATTTAATTCCAGATATCAATTTGTTTTCTTTGCTTTGATAGTTTCCAACAGAAGCGACTGATATTGACAGGTGAATCTGGTTCGACAATATTCATTTGTGGATTCAACACAATGATGACTCTCAGGAATCTGGAGAAAGCTTCCAAAGCTAATTCTAAGAGTCGGGGACTCAAAAGATCCAAGGTGAGGTACATTATCTTCAAATGGAGAAGAATCGCAGCAGTTGAGAATCTTCCCAAAAGTGGACAACCTTCCAAAATTCCTCCAAAAACATGACAAACACTCATGTGTCACAAAAGATCCAAACAAAATATTCAAAGAACTGTTGACTTCTCACACCTCAAGACAACAGTTTCTAACTGGCATCATGGGATAGTTTCAAGTAGAAAGCCTCTGTTGAACCAGAGGAACATTTAGGCTATCCTATATTTTGTGATTTTACACCTTGATGATACTTTGAGCTTTAGAGAGAGAGATGTTTTATGGACTAGAAAGTGGAAGTGAAGTGATCCCAAAGAGTACAATGTGTCGGCTTCTGAAAGCATCAAAATTAATAAAATTGTGTCCTAGTTTTAATCTGGACCTGTACCTCATTGAGGTGTTGTGGTGGGATCTGAAAAGATCAGTTCATGCTCACAAACCCTTCAATGTGGTTGTACTCGAGCAGTTGTACAAGAAGAGTGAGTCAAAAATACCCCTACAGTGACGTCAGAGACTGATCTCCAAACCTATATAGACTTTGGGAAAATGGCAAAATTCTGTAACTGTAACAATGAGTGAACAAGGTTTCACACCACTTTCAACACCAACCCACCATCATCAAGTAAAAATCACTGACTTCTTCCCCCCTCCATTTACTCTTTTCATTAACCCGTCAACTAATTGTTACCAAATCCACTGATAATTGATCAAATTGTTATATCTGATGTATCTTGCCAATTCTTTCACAGGCAAAATGGACATTATTAATTTCTATTATGAACTTGTTTACGTTTGATATATTTCTTCTCACATTTGCTCTGTTTTTGTTTTTTCAATCTTTTTTTAATCTTTTTTTTCTCTTACTGCCCCCTTTTCTTTTCTTTTTATTTTTTTCTGTTTAATTATTAATTAGCTGAAGATTCTTGGCTTGCTTCCTGCTCAAAACAGCCATACCTGAATTACAGTAGGTGTTTTGCTCCGGTGAGATTGTGAGAGGGTTGTGGGTTTTAATGTACAATTTATGGTTTTAAAGTTGTAAACTGCAATCATATGAAAGGCAATATTGTGTTTGCAGTAGTCATAGAAGAGGGCACAGCGTACCACAAATATTTATTTATTTGTGTAAACTCAGGTTGCGTCCTCCATCTCTGATGTGTTCCTACACTATTTGCCACCAATTGAATTTTTGTCTGCTTTTCTGTTTCCTATTTGCTGTGTGGAACACGGAGTTGGCCACTGGCACCGCAATAACCCCCCGTTGCAGCTGCAGTCTCTCCCTTAGTCATTAATTTATCTTTCTGTGAGATCTTTATTATTTGTACAACTGTGAGCCAAATGTTAGAACATTAATACATTTCCAAGCAATCACAATAATAAGTGGTATCTCATATTCTTTTAAGACGGTGGGGAAATACATTCTTTTAATGTAGTTTTGCCTTTGTAACCATTTATGACTTGTCTTTAACGTTATAGGGGAACCCTCCTGTAGAGGTGCAGCAATCCATCTCTGACTACGGTATATATTCGGGATTCTGCTCTTTTACTTGTATCACCTTGCATTAAAACCCATAAAGGTCCCTCACAAAGATGGAACAAGATTAATGGTAAAAGACGAGAGACCCTGACAGGCGACGACATTAAAAGTGAAGTCAGCCTTATTGCTGTTGCAGTTAAAGCTGAGACTTTTTTCTTGTGGAAAAAGGAAGAGACAGAATTGATCGGTGAGCCCCCGGGCCACAAGTCAGAGCTTACCGCATGCCAAAAACAAACACAATATTCTTACACACTCTCACACAGGCATGAAAAGAATCCTCTGTCAAGCAGAGGGAGCGCACAATGACCTCCCTTCCATATCGCGCAGGAATGTGTGGAGAGCAGAGGGATTAATAGGAGACACGATGTGAAACAATGCAGTTTCTTCATCTCTGTGTTTGATTGATTTATAGAAAAATAGAATCCTAATCATGACTGACAACCGAACAATGATTTTAAGATTTGGATCTTCAGGTTATACTAGAAACCCTCTCAATAATTTTTGTAGCACTTCCATCTTCTACCTGCACATGTTTAAGTTGTGCAGATATTTTTGATCCCTTGCTATAATATGTAACATTTCTGCATTAAGGTGTCTTTAAACATATATAACTATTGATAGGGATTTTTTTCTGAAAGCTCTTTTAGTATGTCTGACAAATGATGTGCACACAGTGTTGACTGAAAAGTTCTGAAAGCTGGAGTTTGGAAAGATATCTTGACAGTGTAAGATTATAAAACCATGAAGTGGTATCTGAACGGCGAGCTTTTGATATAGGACTTGTGTTTCCCATTGTAGGTCCTTAAAAGGTTTGTTTCTAATAAGCTCAAAAACTAATTGCGGTATTACCTCTGCTCATCGAATTCTGGACCAACCTCAGCAACAATGCTATTTTCCTAAAATGATCAGAAGAAAAATATATTTTCTTTATCAGCGATGATAATATTAATAAAATTCTCTTCATGGAAGCCGGCTAAGAACCCTTTCTCCAGCAATACTCGCCAGCTCATCCCGGGGGCATCCTGAGGCGTTCTCCGGCCAAGGGCACCTCCATAAGGTTTTTCAGGCAAGTCCTACAGGGATGAGACACTGGGGTAAACGCAGACCTCGCTGGAGGGACCATATATCTCATCTGGCCTGGATACACCTTGGGATCCCCCAGGATGAGCTGGAGAGGGTTGTTAGGGACAGCGATGTCTGGAATAACCTTCTCAGTCAGCTGCCATTCATACCCGAACCCAAATAAGCGTAAGTAATGTATGAAAGGATACTGATGAATTTTCTATAACAAAATTTAATGAGGAGAAGATATGGACTGCCTTATTGATTTTTTATTAATGCAGTTTAGTCCTGCATCAATAAAAGATCAAATGTTATAATTATAAAAAGATTGGAGTCAAAATAATAATAGAAATCATAAAATATCCTGTCCCCTGTGATCTGAATGTGTACATACTCAGCTGTTTTAGACTATTTCACATTAAAATCTTTAGGCACTTTATGACTATTTAAATTGTCTCAGGCTCGATCAGTGCATCTTCCGCCCACTTAGTGACAACATTAACGAGCATTTGATGACCTCCCACCACCTGCTTTGTGTCTGTGATGAAAATTGTGAACTAATCTTAAGTATATGAACCCATTGGAGTCTAATTCCATTACATAAACATTATTTGTCTATCTTATGTGGGGGTTGTACGTAGCCGTAGGTCCCCCCCCCCCCAGGCTATGATCTGATGAACATATGCAATCAACACATTATCAGAGCGAATGTTTAAGACATAAAGCACATAAAAGCTCATTCTGAGCTCAGAGATTGCTACATGTTCTTGTAACAGGACTATTATTCATATTTACTGTACGTTCTTATAAAACTTTACTGCTGCAACAACGCAATGCCCACCAGGGGAAATGAAGTAACACACACACAACAAACACACACACTGATCTTACATGCATTCCCTCCTATGTGCAAGTTGACCAGCGTACGATGACACATACGTCATCATTCTCGGAGAAAACATGCGTCGAGCACACAGTCCATTCAGCCAACACACATGTACAAAGACACACACACACACACACACACACATACACACGAATGTTCCAGTGCTATTTAAAGACGTCCAATTAAACGTAATGCTCAACATAATCTCTCTCTCCACTTCCATTAAGTTGTTCTGCGCAAAGGCAGCGAGATGAGGCGCCTCGGGTCGCCCGGAGATCCTGCACGGCGCGTCAGCAGCCTCTGGTGGTGACACGGCGCCCCTGTGCTGAAGGGCCTTTAATTGGGCTGGGTCAAATATGGAGCACTATGTCAAAGGCGTAATTTCCCTCCTGTCAAACTGATGTTTTTTAAGCTTTTCAGGTGTCAGGAAGGAGCAATCTTCTCCACGAACAGCTCCGAACTCGTTTTACGCTGACGCTGTGGAGTTTTGCAGAGAAGCAAACAATGACACTACCAGCATTCAGAGCATCAGAACAAGCATATGTGCTGAGGGTTCTTTACAGAACCAGTTATGAGGGTTTCATGTCCATCGTGGGGATGAATCATTTATCAAGTTCGTTATCTAGTACATGTTTTCAGACTTTTCACTTTGATTTGGATCAAAACCGCAGGTCTGAACCCTCCCCTGGACAAAGGTCCAGATTAAACAACCAAACCATGGTCTGCCAAAGAGTAATGTTGGTCTGAACATAAGCATGAATTGGTTAATTTAATCTGTGGGAGTAGGTTTTAGGACGGTCTGATCTTTCTGATCAGCTACAGGAAGTTACAGCAGGCTATAGTCGCTAAATGAAGAAGGAATAAAAATGGAACAGAAGTTAGTTAAAAATGTGCCGTGACAGCACATGGAGAGAGGTAGAGATGCAGTATTTAATGATGATGAAGACAAAGAAATCAAAAGTCGGAGAGAGGTGAGGAGTGGAAGTGAGGACTGATGTCAGACAAGTCAATCAATCATCAAGTACAGGGAGACAAAACCAACGTAGATGATGTCATCGAAAGTTCTTTAGCGTGTTTTATTAACCCACAACCTCCTCCCAAAGAGATGATGCTGCCAACCATAGTCTCAACCTCATATTAAAAATAATTTCTGTATTAAAGAAACATTATTGATCCCCACAGGGGGAATACAGCAGCCCTAACATTTGGTAAGTGACAGTGACAATAGTTGGAGAAAATAAGATATAAATAAAACAGTTAACAAAACACACATATATACTTAAGAATGAGAAATATTGTGGAAATATACTTTGTATATATACAAATATATAAATAACCGTGTGTATGTGTGTAATATATATATATATATATATATATATATATATATATATATATATATATATATATATATATATATATATATATATATATATATATATTAATACTCACAGATATACATACATGAAGAAATAGTTGAATAAAAGTAGAAATACATACGTACACTCAAATAAAGACATGCAATAAATATGAGGAAAGAGTCCAATCTCCAAGAACAATACAGTATATATAAAAATAGTCCAGTCAGAATATGCTGTTGGCCGATACACACATTGTTTGTAATAAATGAATGAGTGAATGGTTGTAGAGTTCAGACTTTCAGACATGATATTCAAAAAATTCAATAATTGAGTCCAGGGGACAGTCCAGGACACCTGTACCTCCTGACCAGTCTGTTAAGTCTCTTACTGTCCCTCTTTGCACTTTCTCCCCTCCAGGAAACCATACTGTAGAAGAATATAGATGCTACCACAGTGTGGTAGAATCTTTATAGCA
Organism: Lophius americanus; assembly: GCA_037951165.1. NCBI lineage: Eukaryota > Metazoa > Chordata > Actinopteri > Lophiiformes > Lophiidae > Lophius > Lophius americanus. Next base: position 8,026,591 of record JBBDHG010000015.1, on the reverse strand, counting down.
TTTCCTGCACCCTCTGAAGGACCTCAGTGTCCTCTAAAATGAACAAAGACCCTTTGTGGCATATCCAGTTCTAAGGAATGACATCTAACCTGCAAATGTTGGTCCCTGTCTTGTGTTGTGTTTTATTTACCTGATGTTTTTGACCAAACAGTCACAAATAAGTGATTTTCCAGTTAGAAAGGTGTGCAGGAATTATTCACAATATTCTATAGGCTCTCCTACACACCTTCCTCAAGAAATAGATCTTCTTCTGTTCTTCTCTGACAAAGACAGTGGAACAGTCTTTTATATATTTCTAATAAACAGTCTGCCTGTTTATTAAGGGTTAAAAGATCAATTTTCGTAACAAGTGATTCACACAGTCACACAGCTCTACTGTATATATATGAAAAGCTGTAAATATGTCATAGAGCGGACAAATTCACAAAAATGTGGATTAAAAAATTTACTTTTCAAGTATAATGGATATTTATATTAAAGCCACCTCCTGTTACTGTTTTTATTTTAACACATATATATCTTATACCCCCCTTCCAACTTCCTCCATTCTTTGCAGGTACCCAGACAACCCATAATGAATCAGCCCAACCTCATTTACTAGCCAAGCTTTGATCTGCATACCAAAGCCCCTCAGCAGAAATGAATGATTCCCTCTAAAAGAATGCACATTGAAATACAACCAGGCAGCCCTCATTGAAATGTGAAGCGTTGGGGTGAACAATAAGCCAGCAACACTTGACAATTGCAGGAAAACATTATTAATGAAGGCCTGAGAGAGTTTTGGGTGAGTGTGATGCTGACCCCTCTGTCTGATTGACCCCTCTGGAAGTTCATGGGTGCTTCAGTCCTAAAAGCTCACAGAATCCTAAACAATCCTGGACTGTAGAGCCGTTTGTTCCGATGCAGCCTGCCAGTCAAATTAACCACTGTGCTGTGCCCAAGGTTTTCCACTCCTGATCTGCAAGGCACTCATTTACCACAACTTGGATGGAATATTTGTAGTTTGGGCCATTATTATCGTTGGCTATAAATACTACGTACCAATCAAAGTCAAAAAAGAGAATGGGGACATGACAGCACGGTCTGACAGCGAGTAAACCGGTCAGCCAGCGAGCAGACAGGTTGTACAGAAGCAAACAGTGAGCTCACAGTTTCACCGCAAGTAAAACTGTTGAATGCACATTAAATCTCGGTCAGCTGTTCAGGATAACATTGTTGAGGCATGTTAGTTTGTGATGATAGGCTGGTCATTTTAAATGTAAAGTTGTACAAAGACAAGCTGCACATAGTACAATATTGTGAAATTAGCTCTCTTAATGTGACCCATTCCTGACGAGCATTGGGCAACAGCCGGGACAACCCCATTGATGACCCCGGGGAGGTCTTGCTCAAGGACCTTATGACAAAGAGACTGCAAGGTCATTCCGGGATCCAAACGCACAACTCTCCGCCAATGTGGGACAGCCAGTCTGCCACGTGAGATACAGACCACTGAGCACTGAGCGGTCATGACTTGTCACCGGGTGACATTCTGATTGAGGGACGACCACTCTACCTCCTCCCCAGGTGCTGAATACAATAAAGTTACGTGAAAGGGTGAATAAATGCTAACAAACTAATATCGAGAATACCGACACGCTGGTGTTTAGCTGATTTAAGTTTTATTGCAAGGCTGCATTGAGTCAAAAATCACCTACCAGAAGACCCTCCCACACAGTAAATATTTCTACCTTCTATAATCTTCCACTTCACTCTTTGAAAGCTTAGTGTACCTGGTGTGTATGTGCGTGTGTGTGTTTGTGTGCGCCCGTGTGTGTGTTTCCACTTTCCTCTTTAGCCCGCAGGACAAACACAAAGTCCGGGTTTTCTAGAGGCTTTTCAGAAGTCTAAAGTTAAGTAACCTCAGAAACAAAGGACACCAGTGGGTGTCAGTCTGTTTCAGATGAGTTTGGGTCAAGAGAAGTCAAGCCTGTTTCTGGATTTTGTCAATCCTGGCCTGTGCTTCACACGGTCACTTCTTGATCCCTTTTACAAAGGAAGGGATCTTTCTACTGCCAGTTTTCCAAAATGTTCCTGAGAACATGTGATAACATGATTTATAGAATAATTATAGTTTTTACCACAATGCTCTCGGAGGAGTCAAATATCACGGCCATTAAATGCTGCTGTCTTTTCTTTCCCCTCATTTGGTTCTTGATGATGATCCTGAAGCTGTAGCAGTCCCTGCAGCACATTTTTAAACTTGTAACTTTCTGCTATCTCCTTGTGTTTTGGCTTGTCCATTCTGATGCTAGACACTGATCGGGCATCAGCCCCCTGGGAAAAAAACTGATGTAAAAATCCTGTCCTGGTTTACCGTGATCACTACCTTAAGTTGGTGCATCAGCATGCCGACATCAATACTGAACATGTGGTCCAGCTGATCCCGGTGGGAATGTCATTGGTTGTGCAGGTTGCTTTTCCTTAACCAAAAAAGTGTTTCTAATGGTTGATCTAGAAGAAGCATTTAAATCTGGGGACTTTTTTTCCTATAAGTTTATTCTGGACATTTTCTGCATTAACACTCAATAATGAATTCAAAATACACTGCTCAAAAAATTAAGTGAAAACTTAAATCACAAATCAGAGCTTTCAAGATGAAAATCTTTATTGATATACATTTTGTAGTTTGTTGAAAACAAAATAAAGTAAGAACGGTCAATGGAACCTAAAATCATGAACCCCTGAGACCTGGCCTGCCAGTAGCTGTCAGCTGCCTCAGGAACGTGGTTGAAGCTCTGCCGGAGGTGGGAGTTGAAGACCATCCTGACAGGTTCCTCGGCCACATGTTCCCATCAGACCCTCACTATTCGTTTGGGCCTATCAGGTTTGTCCAGCTTCCTCCCCGCCATCTGATCCAACTCACCACCAGATAGTGATCGGTTGACAGCTCAGCTCCTTTCTTCACCCTAGTGTCAAAAACATGCGGCCGCTGATCAGCTGATACAACTACAAAGTTGATCATCAATCTGCGACCTAGGATGTCCTGGTGCCAAGTGCACTGGTGGACATCCTTATGTTTGAACATGGTGTTCATTATGAACAAACTGTGACTAGCACAGAAGTCCAATAACTGAACACCACTAGGGCAGGCCGTTCCTCCCAATCACGCCACTCCAGGTCTCGCTGTCATTGCTCATGTGTGCATTGAAGTCTCCCAGTAGGATAATGCAGTCCCCAGTTGGCGCGCTTTCCAGCACCTGTTCCAAGGACTCCAGAAAGGGTGGGTACTCTGAACTGCTGTTTGGCGCATAAGTGCATACAACAGTCAGGACCCGTTCCCCAACCCGAATGCGCAGGAAAGCAACCCTTTCATCCACTGGGGTAAACTCGAATACATGGGCAGAGAGCTGGGGAACTATACGTAAGCTCACACCAGCCCTCCGCCTCTCACCTGAAGCAACTCCAGCATAGTAGAGGGTACAGCCCCCATCGAGAAGGCGGGTTCCAGAGCCAGTGCTGTGCGTAGAGGCGAGCCCGAATATATCTAGTCTGTACCTCTCAACCTCTCGCATAAGCTCAGGCTCCTTCCCCATCAGTGAGCTGACATTCCATGTCCACACCGTCAGCATTCGTAGCCGGGAATCGGACCACCAAGGCCGCTGCCTTTTCCTACTGCCCGATCCACAATGCACCGGACCTCTGCGGATTCCTCCGTGGGTGGTGGGCCCACAGGAGGATGGATCCATGTCCCTTTGGGTGAAGGCCTTTCCACCAGACACTGACGAGCCCCTACCCAGGGCCTGTCAATTATTTCACTTTCACTAGGTTGGTAGGTATAGTTAGGTAGGTAATGAGGTCTTTCAGAAGTTATATAGGTATAGTTAGGTAGGTAATGAGGTCTTTCAGTCAGTTGGTAGGTATAGTTAGGTTGGTAGTAAGGTATTTCAGTAGGAATAGTTAGGTTGATAGTGGGGTCTGTTAGAGATTAGAGGAACTCAGTCACATATTAAATGTTGTCATTCTGATGCTCGCTGTAGCTGTGGTAGAACGCGTAAACAATCTAAACAACATGACCCAAAATAACTGCTCAATATAAACAGATTCGTTCTTCCTAACATTACTGTTTGACACTGCCTAGAGGCTGTTGGTGCATTATGCTAATGAGCTTCATTTTGGATTCTGTCTGTAATACATTTCTGATTGTCTGGTAGTTCTGTAAACACTCAATATTTGCATTCGTTTGGCATGAAAATGTACATTCTCACAGATAAAAATCACCAACATTAGCATCTGACATTAGCATAAGACACTAACATCCGACACAATAGTTAAAAAACATGTGCATACTGCGATCACTACCTCATTACGGAGGAACACTCGTTTCTGACAAGACCGGACAAACCTCTTTGATGTAATTGCGGGCGCTGTATTTTTGTCACGAAAAAAACATTTTAGCTTAATCACAGCAGCGTTGTGTGGTCTTCTGCCTTTACTCTCCAGTGTGTGCTCCAGCATGATAATGAGCTAAGGCAGTCCCCACGTTACTGCAATAAGGAGTGTGTACAGTGGCTAATGGGGGAGGGGCTAACAGGAATATGTGTGTTAGATGCTGACCCTCCTTTGAAAGGGGGAACTGTTGGTGCCATTAAAAAAAAAATTTATTCGGAAGCCTTTATCGCAATCAATTGCAGGACATATTATAAAATGCATAATCTTTTTTTCATTGTTTTTGTCGTTGTCCTCCAATCCTCTCCTCCCTTCCCTCCCTCCATCTGACACCATTCTCCTCACAAACACGCACACAAACATTCCTAATAATTTTCTGAATCTCTCAGTCTATCACAGCAATTGGCTGTTTTTATTTAAATTTCACAAAATTGGATTTTAATGAATCCCACAATGAATAACCAAGCAAGAAATTATTTTCCAATATCCTCTGATGATATTCTGCCATCCCTCTGCATTAGTGGAATTAATACTTGGAGCGCAGTGAAGATGCCGCGTCAGGTGAAGCGGAATTTGATTAGGAGTTTGAAGTTTTCGGCAAATAAGGTGTGGGGGGCACAATCATGTTTTCCTTTTATTTTCTAATCTAGGGAAAAAGAAGAAAACCCGAGCAGCAACAGGGAATACTAAATCGCTCAATTTGATTAGCATACTGGGCAAGCGTCGCTGCAAATTTTCTCTCCTGCTTTAAGCACTTTGGATACATGCAAAATATCGGACTCGGGTATATATCGGTGAGGATGCGGGAAACATCAAACATTGGTGTAAAGTTGGACCAAAGAGCTAACAGCCTCGGCCACACATGACCCTTTTGACCGTCCATAGGCTAGAGACGCTAAACACTTGTCCAAATTCAAATACAGTTTAACATTTATTAAAGGCTAAAGGCTATTGAAATAAGGATTTTATAAAACTCCGTAATGAGATTTTTCTGGGTCACCATTGAGCCAGAAATGAGAGAGAAATGTGTATGTTCATTTTTATCTGTGAGATTACAGACCTTTTTTTCCATAATGATTATCAAAAAACTTTTTGGTAAATGTCTATCTTGATGGTAAGGATGGACACTCATCTATGATGTTAGGTGCTGGTTCCTTTCGTAAGGGCTGCCCTTTGTTTCCGTGGCGATAAGGAGGGCTTAAACATATTTTTCAAACAAATGTCTGGAGTTATTATCATGGCTGAACCAGAGATTCTAATCGATCAATTTGTTCCACCTTTCTCACCATGGAGCTTAACTAATCTAAAGGCCTCTCAGTGAGGACGGACAGAGAGTACTTTGGTGTCTAGACTTATCTTTCTCAAAAGGTGTATAAAATTACAATGTTAAATGTTCCGCTCCTTTTTCATAATCAGAGCCCCGCTGCATGGCTTTGGGTTCGTTGGTGCAACCAAAGATTGGGCCTTGTTATTCCTGTATACCCTCCTCGAAACCAACAGCTCAAACAACAGTGGTTCTCAAATAAAGCTCTAACATTTTGTCGTTATTTGTCTTCACATTTACATGACAACACTGTTTTGGGGGCCTGAAAATTCAAACTTGCTGGGGAGATATTTTTCTCTCCAGCATTGCTCTCTATCTCATCCCAGAGGAATCTGTAGGTGTTCCCATCCAGATTAGATATACAGTCCCTCAGACACATTCTTGATCTACCCCTGTGAGTCTTCCCAGTTGGACATGCTTGGAAAACCTTGAAGAGACGGAGTCAGCTTGAGCAGAAACAATGCCTAACAGTGATGTGAATGGATACTGGGTGAATTATACAAATGTATGGGTTAGAGTGAAAACACATTAGAATATGAAGAGAGAAACTGTACAGACTATAAATGAATAGTCCTGTGTGCATACAACAATATTACAAGCCTTGTCTTACAGCCCTACTCTTGTTCCCAGGAACACCTGGAGCTGCTCAATCTCCAGTTAGGAGTTGTATTCTGCTACATTTAACATTTATGTATTCGGGATTTTACTCATGAAAATGTTTTAGTTAGTATGAAAATGGCCTTTTCAGTCGATTTTGGAACATACATGGACATTAGTATCTCATTATATATAGTGTCTTTCTGCTGATATATAGTAACCTCTTGTTGCCACTTAGAAATCAATAGGCGAAGTTGTTATATTCGCTTTGCGAAGATTGTTTAATTTAATTTCTACGGTGGCTGACAGGGGCAAACACATTGCAAATATCAATTTGACATCCTGCGCATGCTGCAATAAGAAAACATCTTCTTCAAGTTGACAACACAAGCATGCTGCAAAAGCCAAAACACAACACATTAAGAAAAACAATCTGCAAAATCCACAAGACAAGAGAAGTATTTAGAAAGAACACTTAAAGTGATGTATCCTCGGACACGCTTTTTGGTTGCTTCAGTTAGTGACTACAACAGATACAATACACAAACAGTTCATTATATTTTGATTAGCCGTGTTAGCGTCGCTTAACTTCCCGGTCATGCAGTTATATGACTTAGAATAAAACTTAACTCAACATCGTGTTGAGTTCAACATCGTGAAAACGACAAATTAACTTAATAATGACCCTAATATGCAGAGTAGCCAAAGCAACAGTAAACGAGGTGCTTTATACTTGCTGAAAGAAAACTCTTCACCACCATTGCACAGTGACTTCAGTTGTAGCCATGGCAACGTGCGCACAACGGTCAGAATTTCACATACTAAAACTATTCAAATGGCTGGTTAAGAGTCATATGATCAACGTCTGTTCAATAAATAGGTTAGTGTCCACCTAACGAAACTGACCAGCACTAATTAAACACCATACTGGTTCCTTTGCTTTACCAAACAGTGGCGATAAAATTCATAATGATTCATAATGATGGGTGACCCCAAACTTTCTATAGCGTGTGGAATCTGAGTTTTGGGACTGGATATGTCCCTTTAACCGCTCTTCAACTTATTTTCTAAATCTTTGAAGACTAGCTATAGATGTCATCAAAAATTTTGAAAATAAGCACAGAGGCGTGAGACTGTTGTCTCTTAATTGTATCTGAATTTCTGACCTGAACCAATGAGGTTATGTTTAACCTTTGTCTGTCTGTTCGTTAGCAGGATCAAGGAAAAACTACAGGAGAGATTTCTATGAAAGTTACCCAGAGGTAGTTCTTGGTATTTCTTAGAAATGATTAGATTTTGATTACCTCACGCCATGACCACACGGCATGATATCATAATAATATTTTCTTAATCATCTGGGATATGGTGCTTTTGGAAGTTTAATAACTCATAAATGGATGGATGTACATGATAATACTCCTGAAAAGTCAGGGATATTATGGAATTGACATGACCGCCATTTCCCCCGCAGATCCTTCAGTTTAACGCCATAACTCAAAAATGTTTCATTGATCGTTTTCAAATTTCCTAGCTCTATAGATCTTACTACGAGGAAGAACTGGATCAATGGTTGGAAAGGTTTGTTGTATATTTCTGACATTACGGGGAGCTTTATCTCCAAAACTTTTCAGACAATAATTTTTCAACCATTGATCTGATCTGGTCAGAATTTGGCGGATATGAATTTTTACAAAAAACTTTTCCAGACCCATCTCAAAAACTATTTCATAGATCATTTTTAAGTTTTTGTACCATTGTATCGCCAAAGATTTTTGGACATAACTTTTTAACTGTTGGTCCGATTTAGTTTGATGCATATGAATCAACTTGAGAAAATATATCTGGACTATGGCATATTTTTACTCGAAAGTTCATATTTTACTCTATTACCAAAAATACTGTAATAATAATAATAATACTGTAGACGGAACTTCATTGCTTGTACAACGCAGGGGATTGGGGACTGTTTGGGATATACCGTAGTTGTTAGGGGCGACAGCATAGGCCTGGTTATTACTTAGATGGGTTCAATAATTAAAAACTTTCCTAAATCAAGTGGTGTAATTAATTCTGATTACAATAATAACTAAATTGGGCGCTATTGTTCCCTCGCAGAGGTTTGCTCTTTCTGAGTGCTTTCTAGTTAGTGATATTCTTGTTCTTCTTTAATCTGGTATCTCTTTGCTGTAAACGTTATTACATCATTGCATTCACACACATAGTCATGCAGAGGATATCTTCCTCTTTTAAATATTCAATATTCGTAGTGGATGTCTATTTTTTCATATTTATTTCACTGTTTAATTTATGCTTAGATTTTTGTGACTGCATGCTTTGCACCACGACACCAGGTCAAATTCTTTGTACCTGTAAGTGTCCCTTACTCAAACCATTTTCTGACTTTGATTCAGTTATACATCCATAACTGTATTACTGTATAATTTTGCTGCACTGAACCCAGTTTCCCCAGTTTCCCCTGAGAGAAATCAAAGTCCAATCCTCAATTATTCCCACCCCAGTGTGTCCAATATAAAGACCTCCCTTTCTCCCTCAGCAAAGGCACTATCAGGTGAGATTAAGTGACTTTGTAGGTCATCAAAGCCGTGTCTTGTAACATTGATCAGGTATATGGGGTGAAATAGGGGGATCATTGGAGAAGTAATTATAAAGGCCCTGAGCTCCAGCCCACCTCTTTGCTGTTTATCGGCGCCCTCATTAAAAGACATTGGCAAGCAGACGGGCCCTATCTCTCCATTTGCCAGTCGGTGGGTCATGGCTCCCGGTTGTGCGATAACCGGCATGTGCCAAATTGGAGGCAGCCTGATTACATCCCTGAGGAGACGTGTGATGAAACTCTCAGCTCCGTCTGAGCTGTCTGCTTCTAATTCATCCAGCAGTCACTCTTTTGGATTTCCTCTATCACTGCTCAGTTAACCCTGCCTTCATTCTGACGGACGCTGCAATTGGACAACTACCTGACTTCTCTTTGACTCTGATTAATCGAGCCACTTTCAGCCGAGACAGCAAAAAAACCCTTTCTTATTTTTTTGACTTTATTAAATCTATTAAATCTGCTGAAGACAAAGTGTAGATGTTTGTGTTAATCACAGTTTTTGGACATGTCTGGAGAAAGAAGATACTCAAATGGACAGCCCAGATGGACAAAACCTTTCTCATTTGGAGGCGAACCACGCGGCACCCTGTGGACAAGGTGGCACAGCATGACAGATGGCTTTATATGAGGAATTAGTACTCAGACTCCAGCGATCTAAGCTGCAACACAATTTCTTTTTCTGAAATAGTGTCTAATGATTCTCTGCATCTTAAAATGTCTTGTTTTGTCGAACAAAATTTTTAATTTGCAATTTTACAAGCCTGAGAGAAGCAGAAAGTCCTTACTCTTGAGAGGCTGTAACTATTTGCATCATAAATTACTTTGACATTTTACATGTTTTTCATCAGCACTGTGGGTTCTTCCTCTACTCATCAAAGACTCATGATTTCAAGTGCACCTGTTCAGATAATTAAGAAGTAAAGGACAGGAGTACAGTGAGTAAGTAATTATAAGATTATAATAATATCTGTTTCCTATATATAATTGGATACTGGGAAAAAACAGGAAATTCCGCCGGATCCATGCAGCTTGTTGTTCACTTACATGTGATTTAAAAACCAGTAGAGTGTTGGAAAGCCTACACTCTTAGACATTTTCTATGTTGAAAGGATAACATAAATACATCATTGACGATCAAAACAAAGGGATTCATTACGTTAATGAAAAACTAAGAGATTTTGAAATTACATAATTATGTTAACGAGAAGGAAAAGCAGGGTTGGCCCAGACCTGTGTACAGCCGGAGCGGAGAACTTCTTCCAGTACTGAGGATATCGTTAGACGATGGATAGAACACTTTGAGGAACTGCTCCGTATACTCGGCAGAAAATCACACGTTTCCTGTGCGTGTTGGATTCCGTGCGGCTACATCAGTCCATGCGTTCCAGCATGTACTGGATCGGTTTGCAGCTGACAGTGAAGCGGCTGGTATGACAGGCAGCATCTCCAAATCTGAGGGCATAGTCCTCTGCTGGAAAACGGTGGAGTGTCCACTTTGGGTTGGGGGTGAGTTTCTGCCTTAAACGAAGGAGTTTAAGTATCTTGGTGTCTTGTTCTCAAGTAATGGGAAAGTGGACCGGGAGATGGTCAGATGCTCGGTGCAGCATCAGCCGTAATGTGGGTGTTTTACTGGTCTGTTTTTGGGAAGAAAGAGTTGAGTTGTAAGGCAAGGTTTTCAATTTACTGGTCCATCTACGTTCCAACCCTCCCTTATGGTCATGAGCTCTGGGTAGTGATAGAAAGAATGAGGTAAGCAGCTGAAATGAGCTTCCTTCGTAGGGTGGCTGGGCTCAGATGTAAGGTACAGAGATCAAACATCTGGTGCAAGCTTTGAGTAGAGCTGCTGCTGCTTCATGTCCAAAGGAGGAGGTGGTTCGGGCAACATGTCTTTTTTCTGTTCAAAGAACTAAATGCATCTTCGACCATTAAAACAATGGTGTACTATTGCACTAATGCAGTAGTAGAGGGTTTTGGGATCACATAGCTTTGTTTAATAGATTGAACATTACTCTAGGATGCTGTATACTACATTAAGACAGTTTGGTGACATTTGCATAAAATCAAATTATTTTTCTAATCTTTGTCCCATTTTTTAAGCCTACTTTTATGGGAGCAGTTGAATTAAGTAAATATAACACTTCTTATAGTGTTATCAGCTCTGGAAGGGTATTCCATAACGTTCCAAAGCTCTGTCACTCTTGGTCACCAGTCTAGACCTAGGGAAAACCTGACGTTAAAACACCTCAAATTACGATGAGTAGCACCAATTAATGTTACGGATGATCGGTGAAAACATGGAAGGAATAGGAACTAATGAGACATGAGTGGAACTAATCACGGCGGACAACATATAACAAATGACAAGGAAAGAGTACTGAAGAAAACCATGGAACAAACAGAACAGATTCATTTTTGAGGCTTGCAAGTTCTTCATATACTTTCGAAACAAAAAAAAACTGAGCTCAAGCTTTCTCCATATCCAAAAGCAGCATCTATGGAAGTGGAACTTGAATGTACCTTCATTACTAAGCGCATCCACATGCCTTCTAAAATATTCTCCTCAAAATAAAAATCCCCTAAGTTTGCAGGACTGAGACCAATAGATAATGCAGACAGAGGCATCCCAGCTGATGGAGGTCTCTCCCAAGTATCCCTGCTGCTAAACAAACCTCCTTTAATAATGTTCATCCTCCATCTACACTAGTTCCAGTGCACTGAGGTCACATCCCTTCAACGTCCAAAACACTCAGACATAAAGCCTTGGGCCACGTCAGGAGAAAGCCTTGATTAAACAAGGAGGAATTCTCACAACCTCTGGAGCAAAGCTTTAATACAAAAGCGTTTACGTGAGAAGAAAAATATGACCGTGGTGCGGAGAGCCGCATACTAATATGAACGCTTTGCGCAGGGGGGCGAGGCGGAGAGCCGCACGACAGATTTGAAGAGAATCAAAACTTGAACAAATGTAGAACATGAAAGATGATTCAATTATTACTTTGGTTATACATGTAAAAGAAAACTGCTCTACTATAACTTTACTCCCCCTTAATTAACAAAAACATGAAAAGCTTGTTCCATTTTAGTCCACCAAATTCAACCGTCATTCACGTTCTTCCAAAACATTGGACCTCCCATAGTGCTTTATGCTGCCATTGCTGCTCCCCCTCCCTCAGAGCGATATTTTAGCGAATTAACAGAGTGCCAGATAATAATCAGACACACTTATTCCTATTTCTAAGCCATAACATAAGATAAGATAAACCTTTATTAGTCCCAAAACAGGGACAGTCTTTGCTTTTGTTAGATTGGGAGAATATCTTGAACAAAATCTGATGCATAAGAAGGGGAGGCATAATAATAAGCTGTAACTTCAGTGTACACCTTTCCAATCAATAAAACATTTTTAAAAAAGACTACATGTATGTTGTATCTGTAGGTATATATGTGTATAAAAAACAATGGTTTGTTGTACATATGAAAATATGCATGTGTGCGAATGACGATGGGAGAAATGGAAATGTAACTGAAAAAAAAATCCAATCTGAATCTGAGAATAGTTTTATCATAGCTGTGTAATCGGATCACATAATGTAATAAAAACCAAAACTTTGGGGTCCGGGTTCTCTGGTGTTGAGGCATCCTTAGTTATAAACATTGATCATCCTTGTTTTCATGGCGGTTTTACCATCTCGAAACAAACCAGCTCTTAAAAATAGGTAGAGTATAAAAAGCTTCAGGTGTGAACAGACCAAAACAAGCCGAAAGCAAAAAACAGCAGACCAAACAACATTTGTCCCCAACTTATTCTATCACAAAGACGTGGTTCATGCTTGAAAGAGGTGCAATGTCAAAACATTATGGATTATCTATCTCTTAGTATAGGTGGAATATCATATTTATCATTTAAAAAAAGACATCAGGGAGAGCAAACCTAACTCTGAACTCTGAATTGTTTTATTCTCTGCTCCACACTCCTAGACCTCGAGCAGGGCATTATCTTAAATAAGCTCGTCGCACTTATCTCGGTCGTACCGTGCTGGAGTCCTCGTTCCCCCATAGTCTGCATCTCCACTCACTCTGCCATGTCTTTCTGCATGAGGGAGTGATGACTCTGATACCTTGTGATTGTCTGTTGCCTGAAAAGTTGAATTCCCCTGTTTGGACTGCAAAGACCTCACCAGTCCTCTCAGGTATTCATGCTCACCATCTTCAATGCCAAGGTTTCACTCTTCATTTAATGTGCAGAACGCACAATTACGCCGCAGAGAAGACGCTTCTTTGTGCCACCATTGTGTATTAACATTAGCGACATGAAGCCAATAGCAGCGTTTGCATCTGCTAATCCTTATAAGAATAACCTGAAAGCTAATGTAGGCCTCACCACTTCACGCCAAGTTCAATCAATAAGGAGATGAAATATAAGCTTCAGCAGGAACAGAGACATCTAAATGATTTCATGTTCACACTGACAAGACGATTCATGAGACAAATAGGAGCGAAGATTTAGGACGCCGCTGGTGATGATGACGGCGGTGGGTGGCTGGTTGCAGACACGCTGCATGAAAGGACCTTCTTTGGCATCAAAATGGAGACTGCAGAGAGCAGAAATGATCAAATATCTGACTTCCGCCCAGAATGCCACAGGCTGTTTGGACATCTGCTGTGTGCTGCACAGCTATCTGGCCTCCCTCACACACATGGGAAATCAACATGGACGCATTAGCTCAGGCAAAAAATACGCCTGAACGACTGTGTTCAGCTCCCACAGTCGTGTATCGAAAGGAGAAATGCAGCCATAAGACAGAGTGATGGATGAAGCATCCTGGTTCCATTTTGTTTTCATACCCATACGTGATTGGCCAATCATAGCTAATAGAGGTGATGGAGCCAAGCGTCAGGGGTTAGAGCTATTCGGATTAAAAGAGAGGTGTTTTGCTCCATCACTAAGACCTGCCTCTCTTCTAACAGGGGCTTTATTGGACCATCGTGCGGTACAGATGTAACAACCAATCAGCTACCGATGATGAGTTAGCCTCTGTTGCCACCAAAATAGCTTTGACACATCAAGGCATGTGCTTCACCAGACCTCTTGGTCTTTTCCTTATGAAACAGCTATTCAATCGTATATTAGCTTGTCAGGCAGGTAAGAGCAAGTCTTCAGTACAACCTGCCATGTGGAAGTTTGTCCACCAGATGGTGCTAGATTACTTTGGACCAGTAGCCGAGGTTTCCTGTTTGATTTCGTATTTCGTATACTAAAACTGAAGGTCCAATAATTCAGTCCTCCTCCCCTGATGGGGTTCGACATCCAAGGTCCATAAACCCTAATAGTAATTAGACAATTCAACACCACCATCACCTGCAGCACTTCTGATGACTGGAACGGTCAGCCTCATCACTAATGGACACAGGGAGTAGACAATCGTTTTGGACCTGTGCCAGCGGGACTGTCTCCAGAACACTGAGAAAGTCCAATCTAAGCCTGATCATAGGAGTATATGAATAAAACTGACATTGAAGTCAAGTTCAAAGTCTGAGTCACTGATATTTCTAGAATCCCTTCTTAATATTTTTATCCGAGATACAGTTGAAAAAAAAAACATTTAATGTAAAAGTTTTTATTGCTGCTGGCCCTGTGAACCACTTTGTAACATGGTTCCAAAAGTTCTATAAGTAAATATATCATTCTTTCTCTTGGGGCGTAGAGTAGAGCAGATGGTGCAGATGACAAGCTTCATTGATAGGAAAGTAAAGAGCTTGCAAAATCATTCTACGTATTTTCAGCATCATAGATCTGGACAAAGAAGTGAACTTTCATTCTTCTAACAATAAATTAAATTCTGAAGGATCGGCACAGCAAATAATTGCTGAGAAGGACTAAGTCCAGAAGAAGTTGCAGAAGAACAAGTAGATTTTAAACCAAACAGTGTTTATATTGTGTAGTAAAAGATAAATAGGTAAATTTATCACTTCAGATTGGGCAGTGTATAACATTTTCTACAGCATCTTTCAGGATTCAAACTTTATTGTCAAACCAGATGGGATTAGGGACAGGGATGAGAACAGGCCCTGCACTGTTAAAAATAAATTCTTAAGTAAACTAGAATAACACTCCCAATACCCACCACAGCAATTATTGGTCGTCTCATCTGTGAAGAACAACATGGTTGAGCTCCAGATAAAGACAGATGTAGGGAGATTCTAAGTTCCCTCATAATTAAATTTACAGTGAAAGATTTTCATTGATCCGAAAACATTGGGTTGATTGATATTGTCATGCATTATTATGATGATGATATTGTTTCCATGTGTGAGCAGAGGATCAAGCATCCTGACAAAGAGTCCCCGGTGGGAAACCATAACCAAGCGTACATTACCCACAATGCAATATATTTCTTTCTCTCAACCCTCCCATCCTTCCTTCCTTCCCCAAACATTAAAACGTGTCAAACAACAGGTTTTTTAATGTTAGGGCACGACGTGTGTCCTGTCGTCAACATGTATGTTCAAATATTTGAGAATCGCAAAACTCAAAATAAATTCAACTAATGTGATTAGGATAGCTTTGTGTATGCTCATCGCTCACTCTTTCTTTTTCTTCTTCATTAGTCTGTTTTATAGCTGCACAGTTACAACTCAGCATCACGCTCAGTCCCTGTCTGTGCGTGCTGGACTCAACGCAGCAACTTTGTATGCATGCATCCTCAGTCCTTTTAGGAGGTCCAGCGCCACCATGCCACCTTCATGCGGTCCCAGACAGCGTCTAGAGAGTCGAAGGCGGGGCGCACGTCCAGAATGGAGAACTGGTATGTCTCTTTGTTGATTTCACCGTCGTAGTAGTCGATGACGTAGCGCACCTCCTTCCCACAACGGTCAATGATCCAGTCGTGACGGTCGAAAGGCAGCTCGTAGCTGACGATGAGAGACAGAGAGACCGTTTTATTTAAAGACAAAGGATGCTGGACTGATCATCACAAGAGGCAGCGGGTTAATTCAGACCTGTCACACATGACAAAACAGTCTGAGTAGCGCAATCCTACACTTGCAACGAAGAGGTCAGGTTTTTGCAATGCATTAAATATGAGAATATCCTATGAGCCTTCTAAGATCCTTTTTCTTGTGGTAGTGGCCTTTAAATTAAACCCACAGTAAGAACAAAAACCCACAGTGAAGCATCCTTTTTGTTTTTACTGGGGTCCGCACCAGTAGAACAGCCTTCCTCAAGACCTCAAGAGGGTAGCAGAGGCTGTACATTTTTAAAAGCAAGCTCAAGTCTGATGTGTTAGTCAGGCTTCTAGCTAAATCTAATAGCTCTACATTTTGGCCAGTTTTACATTATAGTAATTTCTTTATGTTCCAATTTTCTTAATTTTCTCAGATTTTATTATTATTTTATGTTTTATGGTTCCACATTCAAGTCACTCTATATTATTATTTTATGTTTCCTCTTTTAGTCTATTTTTATTTTCCAAATTTCATGGTAGTCTTAGATTAGTGTTTTCACTCCCTCCAGTTTTTCGTCAGTACTTTTGGGAGATTTGTGATATCATTTCCTCAGTTCAATTTCTGTCTTTATGGTCTTATTATGAATGTTTTTTTGCCTTGTGTTGAGAAAGAGTTCATGCTGTGTCTGTGCTGGTTCTGGTAGAAATGCGTCAGAACAGACAGTGGCATCACAGAACTTTTTTGGGAGCAGGAGAAAGACCTATAAAATGGTTGACAGGTGTCTTTAATGATGCGTCTGATCATTATTATAATTTCCCTGGCTAAACCCTTTTGGGTCTTGAGTTATTTGTGCTGTTCTTTTAAAAATTTAGATTTTGCCCGTACATACCACATAAAATAATCAGTCGGTCCAGCCTGTGAACCTTTGCAAACTGTGTGGAATCAGACAAACAAAGAGATGGGGTAAAAGATGAAAAAAACAACAACTTTGTGTTGTATCCTATGAACATTAAGCCTTTGTCAATGATCCCAGCTTAAACAGGGTAAACTGTTTTCAGAATGTTAAATACTGTTGTCTCTTTGATGGATGTCAACAACTCAATTAATTTACGTTAACTGTCTGTTTTTGTCATTTTAAATGAAAAAATCATAAGAGTGTCCTTTGTGGGAGGAAGGTGGATCATCTGGAAAGAACCCACACAAACATGCAGAGAACATGCTAACTCCACACGGAGCCACATATCAACAAAACTGATAGCTGAATCATATTGTCTCTGCACATAAAGCATGATTAAGATAAAGAGACATTTGATCTGCATTTCTACGTTAGACAAATCAGTCAGGTACCTTACTAAAATCAAATTAAGGCTATAATTGAATAAAGGAGCCCACCCGATCCAATGACGAAGGCGAGCCCTGGGCGAGTACTCTTTAGCTTTACCGCCAAACCTCTTCAAAGTGGGCCCACATGGACATTCACTGCAAGGAAACACAAGAGAGAATATTAGTTTAAGGAGAGGAAGCACACAAAGCGTCACTTGTCTCCTCGATTGGAGCAGAAAAGTTCAATAACTATTCAAAAACTAGGCCTAAGCTGTCGCCGCCCCAACAGCAGGGGTATAGCCCCGAAAAGCCCCCAATCCCCTGCATTGATGTAAATTCCTCTGATTTATTAACTTCTCAAATTAAAGCTGATTTATTAATTATCTCACACAGACCATATTGAATCAACTTAACTATTTCTATGAAGTCAGCAATATTTTCCAAGATAAAACCCCATAGGGACTCAATTATGAAGACTAAAAAAGCACTCAGAGAGCGCAATCCTCCGCCAACGCACGCGGAGTTCTCCATTAATATCTGAGCTATAGCCAGCCTTTAAATCGTTTTTATGGCCCAAAAACTGTGATTTTGGATGTCAACTGCCTTTCCAAAAATCAATCCAGTTAAGGTTATTGAGTCATGGTGTTGGTGTTAAGGGTCTGCGGTGGACACAATGTTGACAATTCCATAATATCCAGATTTTCAGGGATATAAGTATCACCAGAGTAGTGCTGGGGGATACTAAAAAATCTGGTCGATTTTTTACTTTAAATTGAGAATACCTTAAGATTCTCTCAAGGATCCTACCATTCAGTTTACATCATATTGCAATTTGTTAAGTTCATGAGAAATTGAAAAGGCTGTGTGTTAGACAGATGTGTGCGGGCAATAAAGGGTTAACTGCCACAGCTCTGCTGCACACTCGTGCTCGGCCCTGGTACACATTTATGTCCAAGCCCGACCGAGTTCGAGAGACTGCTGTCCAAACAAGGCCCAGTCTGTCGGGGTCAAATGAGACCTCCCGCACTTCGGGCAGGTATCTCCACTCTGGTGCACACCGCCTCCATGTTGTTACAAGTGAAAGAGATTAGCGACCATATAAATTGGTAAAAAGCAGAAAGTTGACATGAAGGAGTTTATGAGTGATAAGAGACTACCACTCTTGTTTCTGCTTGTGCTACGTGATGTTAGAGCTCCAGCTACTCAGTAGACTTCCTAGTTAGTGCTACCTTAACGTCTAATTAGTGCTTAGCTCAGGCAAGCTAAAGCTAATTAACGCTAAGTCATCAATTTTAATATCTCCCATAATCCCCCATCACACAGATAAACCCATAATACCATACTCTTAAAATACCAGACCTAACATAAGCTGCTTAGCTAGTGGGTTTTGTTCACGTTATATATTTAAATGCTAGAGAATCGCCAAAACTCCAGGAATGAGATCGTACATGTGTCTGAACCGAGACATCGAGATCTTTCTTTCGATTAACTTCCCAGCCCTAGACTAGAGCAGAAAATAAATCCTAAAAGTTTGAGGAACAATAAAATGCAACAAAGAGCAGCAGGATTTTACTTCACTGCACACACAACCGGTAACGGAAATCATCAATTCATGTTTTGATTTTAAAGTTTACCTGCTTTAGGGTTTTCAGTTGCAAGTAGCTAATCATATGAAGCACACGGAGACGATTTGATCGTCAGTGAGCAAAATAACAATTGTTCATTTGTCTCGAAAGGTGCAAAGAAAACTGTTCTGGCCTTTGTTCCAAAGTTTGAAAACTCACCTTGCATGCAATGCTTCCCATTTCAGAATCTCCTGCCAGGCCTGCTCGTTGTTTTTGTTGTGGATTCTAATAATGCTGGTCATATCATCAGCGGCGAGGTCGTCTTCACGCCAGCGCCACCTGCGGTACAAACAACACTGACTGCTGAGCCACATAGATGTCTGTCTTATCTCCTCCTGTGTGTATTTTCTGCACAAGTCGGGCGTAAAAAGTTGAGTTCGGACTGACCCTTTCCTCAGCATGGCGTTCCAGAACATCTGCTCTGATGGGTAAACCCACTTCTTCTCTGTGCTGTGACGGGGAATGTTGGACTCTTCTCTGACGATGGACAGGTCGAAGGGCTGGTCTGGAGCTGGAGTCTGGTTAGGAGGAGGCATCTGTACACAAAGAATAGAAGTTTTTACAATGCAAACTGTAATCTGTAAAAATAGGACAGTATATCACCTAACCTAATGATGTCAAAGCTTCAGTCACCGCATAGATGGCAAGAAGCTTTCTTCTAGGATTTCCTGTTACTTGATGGAACCAACTTCCCTTCTATAAGTTTTAGCGCCCGAGGAAGTAAAGCAGTCCCTAAGCATCACAAATGTTTAATTGTAGGTTGATGTTTTTCAGTTATTCTCTTTCAGACATAAAGATGATCTATGCACCCCTGGAAGTTCCACTTTGGTTACATTGCTTCAGATCTCGATGGTTCTGAGCTACTGGAGCGAGAGCGGTGAAAAACCTTGAGTTCAGGCAGACTTTAACATCAATAAACTTTGGGATTTAAATAAGTCTATAGCGGTTGGCTCAGTGTTTTGACAACACAAGACTGTGGATATGTGTCTGATGAGAGATGGTACTGAATCATTTAGAGATTGCCGTTTTCAGTAAAGGCAGCATTTTTTGGTGGGATGTGGGAAACAAATAATACCTGTTGTATTGATTTAAACTGAATTTGTTTGGTATAATTATAAAAAACTGCTGGCTAATGGTAGACTGTAGAGCAAAATATGTTCTAGTAGACTGCGAGTGGGAGCTGCTACATTTTCTACGGTTCACTATATCACGCCGTAAAAATACGCTGTAAATAGAAATTGTTATTTTCTGTATTTGACATCAAATACAGAATGTCAAATATGTGACTATCGTACATAATGAAATGAAATGTTGATGCTGAAATGATAAATCCTGCAGCCCTTTCTAGAGGTGTCATGTTGTGGTATAATTAGCTGTAAAAAAAAACAAAAAAATGAATTGCACAAATTGTCAAGCTTTTGAGTGCAGAACCTGAATCATGTATCCAGTTTTAGGTTAATAAATTAGATAACTGTTGTTTGCATCCACTACCCAATTTTCACTTCCTGTACCATATTTGACGGGTCGATGTCATTAGCCTCGCCTGCTGCGCCTTTCATAGGACACTCCACAAATTCATAGGCCCGGTCCTGGTGTGCTGGACCTGGTTCTGCTTTGTGCATGGGACACTCTGATGGAGGAGACACTACAGGTGACAAGAGAATCAGAATCAGATGAGGGTTTATCTCTTAATAAAGTCACACTTACAAGGAATTTGACATGGTATCTTGGTGCAAAGCATGCAGGCATAAAAATCCAAGCATAAGTAAGAAAAAAGTAAAGAAAAATAGACATCTATTTTGAATGTAGAATGAATACATATATACACAAATACATTCCTACGTGAATCTTGTTAGCAATATGCTAACAAGACAGGAACTTTTGACTGTATAGAGCATTATAGCAAGCACTGCTCTGACAGCTATGAACCTTTCCTATTTGTTCTTTCAGTCCAGTTACTACCAGCCACAAATTAAACTCTCTACATTATGAATATTATTTATCATCCACAAAAAACGCTGTCGTGAATTACAACTCAAACGATCAACCACTTCTCACAGGCGCAGTGATAAAAAGACGTCGGTCGATCGATTCGTGACCCTGCTAAAATTTCTGACATGCCAGTAAACCATCCAATGGTGAGGCGGTTGTCAGGCAGCTGCTAATTGGCCCTCATGACTTCCCTTACACAGCAGGTAAAAGAGCACAGGAAGACGACCGGCGGAATCTCTTCACCGGCCAGTCTTCCTTAGCTGTCTGAGTTTCGTAGGCCTGCAAAGACCTTCAAAATGTTTACCTTTTACAGCCTCAGCTTGATGCATTGGACACTCTGAAGGTGGAGACACTGAAAAAAAGCAGATTCAGCACCACTATTAAAAATGAAATTGTATGACAATCAATGATATGATAGCCAACAGTCTGATTCAAGGCACAGAAGGGGTACCTTTCACTGGTTGGGCCTCTTGGTGCATGGGGCAGCCCTGAGGAGGGGCGGCCATCATGGCTTCTGCTCTGACTGTCGGGGCAGTAGGTGTGGACATGTAAGCTCCCATTCTGCCCCGATTGCTGCAAGGAGAAATACACATGATGTTGTTGGTCCTTTATGACAGATGTGCTGCTGCTAAGGGCAAGCTGTGACTCAGAAGGTTTAGCAATTACACAGATTTACTCCTTTAACTGATACATGAATTATATTTGAATTATATTTGTTTTTCACCTTAATTTTTAAGCCTTCCCATTCTCCTAACTTTAACCAGTTCCTTATTTAAATTTCTGAAAACAGCACAGAGTTTATTAATTCATTCATAAATAATGTGTTGCTTTATTTACAACCGTTTGATTGTAACAATTATAATAAATGCATTTTGTAGCCAAGGAGAAGTAACAATACTTGTACAAAAATAACAAACTCTGGAAGAAGTGTTAATTCTTTAATCAGGAACAATAATAAATACAAACTCTGAAATGGACTTAATGTAAAAAACATAACAGCACCTTATGTCACACAAATATTATAAATGAATATTTTAAAATGTTAATACTGCCATTCAGTTTATGAATGTATTCAACAATAATTACAATTATTCAACAAAAAGGTGAGAAAAACTATTTTGTTTCAAGATTCTTATATGTTTCTTGATGCATCTCTTTATGTTTGATGTCGATCATAGGTGAAATGGAATGATTGTTACACTGAAGGCTAAATTGTTCTATGTGTAATTGCTCATTTATTCTTGTTGTTGGGAAATGTAAATTGAATGTAAAATTATAACAATCTACAACAGTAATATTCTGTATTGAAAATGTAGGGAGTAAAGTTCAAATATATGATTAAGTAAGTAGTTATCAGAACTATACACAGATAAAAATGCAAATATCTGGAAAAACTGCTCAAGTACTGTATTTTACAAAAGCCAGTCTGTTGTTAATGACTGAACAGTGCAATGCAAGATTTTATTATTAAATGTATCTATTATGTATTTACCCGACAGCTGCAAGATGGATAACTTTGACCTAACAAGAGCAAAGTTCTCTTTTTAGTTATTCACCTGAATGTCGATGTGTTATACACATCAATTACACACACAGCACAATACAATAAGTATTTTACGATATAAATAGTAAAATAAGAGCAACATACAATGATAAAATGAGAGAAATCACGAACAGAGGTCAAGCAATCTTTAACAGGCAGTTACTCTGAATATGTAATGATGCTAGCCGTCATGGCTAAAGTTAGCATCGGCAGCAGCAACAATAATACAGCTACTCAGCAACAAAAGCAGTCTGTTATCATTCTACATACCAGAATACTCTCAACATCTGTAATTTAATCTGAGCTTCATGTAAAACGTAAAGAATAACAAACAAGATGGTAAGTCATTCTCGTGGCCAGTGTGTTAGCATTTGCTGCTATGATTTAGCTACCTAAGAGCTATGGTAATGTAAGATACTATCTGTCTATTGCAAGAAACATAATGAATAAAGAGCCGCTCTGTTGGTCCGACATGATCTTTTCATCTACATGAAGGAGTAAAATATTAAGAGCCACTGAAAAAACAGGATACCTGTTAAAGCGATCCGAAAAGATTGGTTTCCGTACCGGGCTACTCTTCCAATGTCAACGTGCAGGACATCCACAATTTACCCACAAACAGTTGCGCAACTGCAGATTACATGAGCCGTACGTGCATTTGAGGTCATCACGCAGCTGCGTCCTGATGCACGATTTTCCCATGACGTCACAAAAATTGCGAAACCGAGGCAAAAGCAGCCGCCGCCATCTTGGTGGTTTATCAAATGAGAAACCAAAAAAGGTAGAGATAGTGAATACAAACAATTATTAAATAAAAATATTAATAGGAATATTTCTCAAGAAATTTAAAAGTGCATCTAGCGTCACGATTATAGCACTGTGTGTGTAAAATAAAGGATTAACCTTTGACTGTTCACTGTATGAACCCGGACTTTTTCCCTGTATGAGCCTGCACTGTTTTAATGTAAGAACCACTTTAGTCAAGATATGAACTTGGGCTGTTTTTCTGAATGTACTGGGAATTCATTATATGAACTTGAACTGCTACCTTGTGTGATCCTGGACTGTTCCAGTGTGTAAACCTGGACTGTTCCAGTGTGTAAACCTGGACTGTTCCAGTGTGTGAACCTGGACTGTTCCAGTGTGTGAACCTGTGCGGGTTCACTGTTAGAACACAGGTTGTTTCACTGTACAAACTTTTTATGTCTTTGTCATGTGATTTGAACATTTTTCATAATTTTTATCAAGTACCCTATGCAGCGATGTCTTTGTGGCATGTTAATTGATTGGTTTGATGGCTTCTTTTTTTTATGTATAGTAAAAGGTAAAGTACTCTATGAAGTGATGTATTTGAGCCTGTACTGTTTCACTGTATGAGTCTTATCCTATTAATAGTCTGAAGGACTACAT
This sequence comes from Lophius americanus, assembly GCA_037951165.1. NCBI lineage: Eukaryota > Metazoa > Chordata > Actinopteri > Lophiiformes > Lophiidae > Lophius > Lophius americanus. The sequence goes on along the minus strand of JBBDHG010000015.1, from coordinate 8,002,790 downwards.
AATAGTATGATTCAGAGCAATCCGTTACAGTAGTCCCGTTACTACGCTATGCCATTATTTAGTTTTCTTGTGTTTTTTGTATTTTATCTTTAGCATGCCTTTGTATTTGCTCGTACATGCTGCTAGCCCAAGAGCTACAGAACTGCCTTTCATTGTTCTTCCAAAGTAACGATTCTATTTATCTGCCAGCATTTGCCAGCTTGATACACAATGACACATTTGTGTGAGTAGTAGTAGTAGTAGAAGCATTAGTAACAGACGTATTTCATTAATAATTGTCATGTTTGCGGATCAAAATTGCCCTCTTTGTCTCTTATGAGTTTTTTTTTGTTGATTTTTTAACAGGTTTGAAAGCACTAGTGTTTCTGTATTTTGTCTTTATTTAACATGATATTTCAGTTATTAAGGTTGATTATTAAAGCCGGATTCTTCTACTTTCCCCTTTTTCCTGTTTCCAACATCAACTTTGAGGACAAAATGTTTGACTTACTGCCTCAGGTGCCCCACACACTGACCGGCAGCATGATAGAAAGATAATCAGTGATGCTCTGACGTCATCTGTCAGTGATTATGATGTTATGGCTTATGGGCCTAAGCAGCCACATAACAAAGCCTATCCTGTAGGGAGGGTAATATACCTCCAGATGGGGCAAAAACATCACGTTCGTTTAGATTTAAAGTTATTGAATTGTCACACAGTCTTATAAACAAAGCAGTTGGTCACAACTACAATCCGTCCTTGCTCCCATATGCTTAAGTTTAATTTATCAATCTAAAAATTAAAGAACAAAGAAGATGAAAATTATCATAATTTAATTTATTTTTACTTTCTCAGAGTGTCTCTGAAGCAGATGTGACCTCTGACTCTGACATTCCAGCAGTCACACTTTATTATACAATTGCATTTCATGTGCGATGTTTCAACTCGTGTTTTGTGACAAGTACAATGCAATTATTGTTGTATTTATTGGTTGAAAAGGGGGATTTAAGTTTTTTTTCATCCTCTTTCCAACACCGAACCTAGTCTGAATTTACAGTAATCATTCCACATTTTCCCAATCACTGGCTTGTTTAGTGTCTCCGAAGGGTTCAAAGGTGACAAACGTTAGACCCACTTTCTGTCCATCTGTCTGTCTGTCTATACTGGTACCCTAAAGAGCGATCAACAGGTCACCTACAGATTACGCAGAGCCAGTCTTACTCCAAAGGTTCTGAAATAAGTTGCAGGTTTGATGTGGCACAATTTTAGCATTTATTAATGCAATTGGAATAAATTATTGGTATCTTGCGTCTCAACCCAACGTAAATGTGGGTTGTTCAGGTTCCAGGTTCAAGTCCATCTGGGCTGAAGAACTGAAAATACAACAACAAAAAAGACAACTTTTTGATAAATTATCTGTGTCCCGAGCCTTTGATATCTAGTTTAAAAATACTGCTGGTAACACTAATTAAACCTGTCCGAGCCATCTGTGGCATCTGCTTGAGTTATGTTAGAGATTAAATTTGAGGCAAATGGCTTCATTGCAGGATCTGAACATAAGTGGCACGGCATGCTTGTACTTTTAACACACCTAGATATCCAAAAAAAAAATGATTAGCTATCTTGTTCTGATGTATTGTTATTTCACTGCATTACTGTTGAACATACTATATTAGTACACTTTTTGGGGTTTCATTCACAACTTTTCAGTGAATGCAGTCACTGATTGTCTGGTCAATCTGGGCTCTGATTGGGGATAATGATACGGTCACAGAGATTGCATGACTTCATTTATTTATCTTGCATATTATATATATATATATATATATATATATATATATATATATATATATATATATATATATATATATATATATATATATATATATATATATATATATATATATATATATATATATATATATATATATATATATATATAATTATTCATAGTGGTGTACACTAACACATAATGTTGATGAAATAGGATGGCTTATTTTTAGTAAGCTAGTACTGTTGTTAAGTATAAAGTAAAGGTACATTACTTGATTATTTCCATTTTACTGTACTCAATACTCCAATACTTCTCATAAGTTTTCTATGTTCTACTTTTGTAGAACATAGAATGCTAGTTTAAGGTTTCTTTTCAGACTACATATCGTTTACCCTGTGAAAAATGTATTGATATTGAATATTTGTGGTTTTCACAGGACAGAGATGCTATTAACAGGCCGTGATGATCTTATACATATCACTACACATAGAATAAATAAGATATATGACCTCAACCTTTAACTTCTACATAAGAAACATAGACCTACACGTTGATGCAGCAGGAAAAGCAATACAAAAACATAATGGCAAAACACAGGGGATGATATCACTGCAAAATGATTACTTTGATGCATTTCGTTACATATTTTTTCCGGGTATGAGTTAAATTTGTAAAGTTAATACTGTATATAACTTTATTTGATGTTTGTTCTGAGTGGGACTCAAACCAACTGTGAAAACACTTACAGTTCACAAGTTATACAGCTATTCCAATATTGTGGGTATAAATAAAGAGCATTCTGAAAGTGTTCATACCCCATGAAACTGAAGGAAGGTCAGGAAGGAATATGAAATTATCAAGAAACACAGGGGCAGAAAAAGCAGCTGAAGGATCATTAAGAAGAAGGAGCATGAAAACATCAGGATATGGCAAAAGCTGAAGGAACGTCAGGAGGAAAGATCATGAAAAGATTAAGGGGCTGATGGAACAGTTGAAGACAGGAGGTGTATAAAAAGATCTAGAAATACCAATGTCTGAGAGAACATCACGAAGAAGGAGCATGAACGACTAAGGGGCTGAAGAAACAGCAGGAGGAAGGAGCATGAAAAGACAAAGAAATACCAGGGACTGGAGAAGGCTTGAATGGATTGGCAAGGTCACAGTGATCCCAGTGGTGAGGGAATCATTAGGGGCTTTAAGCCCCCAAACTAGAAGAATGGCTCCAGCAGACTCCAGGTACAACATCACAAGTTTATGTCCAGGAGAGTGCAGTCCTAAGAACAATTAGATACCGTGCAGGAAGCTCAAACTCCCAGTCCTCAGAGAGATAGATTATAGACCGATATATCTATCTTTACGGAATTGTTTCACTTTAATGAAGACAAACATGCTGATTATTAAAAGTGCCTTTAGGTGCTAAGTTATTACACTTAACTGAATGTTCTGTTCCTGGAATAAGAATGAACTGAAACAACAGTTGAGGTGACATTTGAATCATAGACCAAATCACTGAGACCCTCCAGACTTCAATTAATGAAAATTAAGTGAAACTTAACGCCGGTCTCACTGATTAAGCCCCGGCTTTTCACAGAGGTCACTTCCATCGCAGGGAACATATTCAGGTGGAAGAGATTTCTAATTTCTTCCAGAACTTCCAGCACATATTAAAGATGCACAGTCAGTGCCAGGGGTTGTGGGGGTGCAGCCTATCAAATGTATTTGCAAGTGCATTGCCTCAGGGCTCTGTGTGTTTGTGATTTCCCCACAGATGTACAATGTTATTATAGTAAAAGTTTTATAATTATTCTCAGTCCGCATTACAGCGTTCAATCACACATCTGCCGTCTAATTATGTGTTGCCTCATTTGCTTTGGTATCGGTTATATTCTCCATGGCAAAAAAGAAAAACAGCACAAAGAAGACTATAATACTTTGTTTATGTGGTTTTTTAAATTAGGTGTATAGAAGAAAGAAGAGATTGAATTTTATGCAATAAAAATTATTGTGCAAGTAATAATAATAATAATACATTTAGTCAAAAGAGATGAGATGGAAATGAGTTGCAACTTTAGAGTAGTGACTTGGGTTTTATCTTTCTTAAAATGGTACTTTTTCATTCAGGCATTGTGCTTGACTTGGGACTTACTACTTACTTGGGAAATACTCACGTTGATCTTGATTTTAAACTTATTATCTATTATCTTATTGGTCTTGACTTTAAACTTGACATAGAAACTGGTGATCTCAACCTGAGACTGACTTTGTTTAAAACTGTGTTTACGTGGAATTAAGGGCTTTCATGAGGCTGGACCGGGGACTGACCAATGAAGTCTAAGAACTTCTTGGTCCTGACTTGGAACTTGTTGGTCTTGCCACATGATTTGACTTTGGTCCTATCCCTGCTGAAATAAGCTCTGTTGGTTTTGACTTTGAATTTAAAATACTTTGGACGAGATTCTTTTTAAAGGTTATCTGTTGGTCGGTTCTTGGGACTTGTCGGTTCCGTCTTGGAATTTGACTGGGGACTTAACCATGATGTCATGAGCACTTTCTGCTCCTGACTTTCGGCTTGCTGGTTTTGCCAAAGGCTAAATAAGATTAGTTACCTATATCCAATAAATGCTCTTTTTAGAGGGGAAACTGTTAACCCAAACTTGGGTCTGTTTGTCTTGAACTGTGACTCAACTCAAGACTTACTTTGCTCGACTTAGTACTCATTCCTCTTATTTATTGATCTTGACTTGGCGCTGGTATTGGGATTCACGTATCCTGACTTCGATCCTTTTGTTCATGTTGGTCTTGATGGTTTAACATTTGCTCTCAGAATTAACCATTTGGAGTTATGAATTTCTCTTTAATGGGATATGTTGGTCTCTACCTGAGAATTGTTGGGTTTGAATTGTGACTTGACTAGGAACTTACCTGATTGATATTGTTCTCATTGCTCTTAGTTATTGATCTTGACTTCAATCTAGTATTGGGACTAACCAGGGACTTGATTCTCTTGACTTGGAATTTGATATAGGATTTAGCCATGATATCTGAGGTGTGCTTTGGTCTTTGGACTTACCTGTGTCGATTCTGACTTCTTTGTTCTGTTTTTGGATTTTTTTGGCCTGAACTTATTTGGTCTTATTCATCTCGACTTGGTCCCTATCATGGAATTTATCTGTCTTGATTTGAGACTTGCCGGTCGCGCCACGAGGAAAACCAAAACAATGGGCTGAATGAGGCCAAACAATCCATCTTAAGTCCTACAGTTTCACATAAATCATAGTCACTAGATCTGTTGATCAGAATAAACTAGACTGTAAACACAGTGTCTGCATCACACACATTGTTTCTACTGGGCTTTGTACTCCTTAGTGGTGCCAGTATCTCTAGAGCTGGAAGAGAAATGACAGTGGGTTCTTTTCAGCTCAGTGTTTTCAAGTTTTTACTGTTACTCAGTCTGTCTTTGCTTTCCCTGAATCTGTCTTCCGTTAGACACACGAGTGGACTGGACTGTTTCACTGTGTGAACACCTTACATTTTCAGTATGTGGACCGGGCCTTTTGTCGAGAGACTCGAGATGCACCTATGTGCTGGGTTGGGAGGGTAACTTTTAAAATGTAATCTGTATCAGTTAATAAATACTTTTATTAAGTAATCAGTAACATAATCCATCTATCGCTAAATAAAAGTAATGTAACTTGATAAATTTCAGTTACTTTTGGATTACTTCAGTATCAAATGTGTAAATAAAGACAAGAGAGCATAAAAGATGTGTCTTCTGCTCAGTGTATTTAAAAAAAAAAATTTCAGGCAGTAGCAGATAGACCTAAAGTGCAATTAAAGTGTATAACCAAGACCAAATACTGAAGTACAGTTTACAAAGCAAAATTAAAAAATACGTCCTTTACAAGGTTAAACAGAAAATGTTCCTTTAGTTCATATATCAAAAGAAAAAACACTAAACCAACACTTTTTCAACCTGAAAAATTATATAGGTCTTGGCTGCCTCAGCTGCTGTGGACCTGCTCGATGCCCACTGATTACAGTGTGATCATGATGATGATAACAATTATTATCATTATTATTATTATTATTATTATTATTATTATTATTATTATTATTATTATTATTAATAATATAGTATAGTATTTCCCCGTAAGCTATTGTTAGATGTTATATTTCTATTATTGCTATATTTAAGGGCCGTCAACCCTGAGCCTCGGCTCTGCTCGAGGTTTCTGCCCGTTAAAAGGCAGTTTTTTCTCACCACAGTGGCCAAGTGCTTACTCACCGACAAATTTGTTGGGTCTCTGTAAGATAATTACACAAAGAGTCTGGTCTAGACCTGCTCTTTCTGGAAAGCACCTTGAGGCAAAAGGTGTTTTGAATTGGCGATATATAAATAAAGATTGATTGGTCTATTGACTTTCTCCTCAAATCTGATTGATGTTGCTGATGAATTTTAAAAAAACATAAAGAACAAACAATGAAAGAAAATGAAAACCATAAAGCAAATTCAGGCAGAAAGCTTATGGATTCCAAATTTAAATATGATCTAGAAAAGTGAATTTTAGGAAAGCAGAAACAATATATTCTTTAACAAAAAACAGAAAATGCGCAGTCATTTTTAGATCAATACAATAAATAATAGAACACATAGCATTCTTTAACAAATCAGGTTAATCAGACTCTTATCGTTCTGGCACGACACAAGTCAGCTTCACCAACTGTTAACTTACAGGCCCAATATATCTTTAGTTATAGTATTGTAGTAGCAGTAATAACAGTAGTATTCACAGGTCAGCTAGCTAACTAACATAACTTTAGCTTACTGGATGCCCCTGTAGCTATCGTTAGATGTTGTTCCTACCCGTAAATGTTTGTTTAAACTAGATGTCTACTCCTTGAATACTGACAGAACTTTAACAGCTGGAAGGAATAATTGGCACTGAACTATGGCGTTGTTCCCCTTTTCCCCGTGACAAACAGAAAGGTTGGCAAAATATCCCCGTAAAGACAGAATTTTTCACCAGAGGCCACTCTGAGAATGAAGTGGCGACTTGAATTAATCAAAAATTTAGATGACTTGAGTGGTGTTGTTGTGGACTCTGTTGTGTCATGATGTGTTGTAATGTGTGCACAGTTTTACTAAATGTTACTGTAATCTGATTACATTTTTCGGTAATAAGTACATTTTTTCTTCACATTCTAATTACATAACGCAGTTACATCTATTCCTTTACTCCAGAAGCCTGCCTGTACTCCACTCTGTCAGATGTAACATCTGCCCACCTGATGACCCGATGAAACCTTCACCCACACCTCTCCACCCTGAAACCCTTCCTCAATCTCCCCACTAAAATTGCATCATGGAACGCCTGGTAACCATAGAGACGGTGACCGAGGGGCGGGGAAATGGGACTCATTCGAAGACTTTGATGACATCAAAGCCACATTCATTCCATCATAATAGATAAATTTGAGAACAAGTGAATTCTATGCCTCTCAGAATTTTGGCTAAGATCAAGTGTAAGTGTGTAGTGGTATTTCTTTGATGCCCTCACAAAACAGAACGCAATGACCTGTCAGGAAATAGATCCAAGCACTAAACAAACAATGGATAGAAAACTCAGTGAAGGAGAACTGCTGGACTTGTACGCATGGATAGACAAAATACCTCTGTCCAGACGCAAAAGTTACATAACCAGAGACTTCAGTGATGGAGTGATGGCTGCAGAGGTTGTGAAATACTTCTTCCCTAAGCTAGTTGACATGAACAACTACGTTCCTGCAAACTCCACACATCAGAAGCTCAGTAACTGGAATGTCCTCAACAGGAAGGTGCTTTCCAAACTCAACTTTCACGTCCCTGAGGAAACGGTGAAGAAGATTGTTATGAGCACTGCAGGAGCAATAGAGCCAACACTGGTCGCCCTCGGAGACAAGATCAACGAGAAATTAAGACAAAATAGGGAGGATAGAAGGAAAGGGAGAGTGTCTCTGTCAGCAGGAGGAGAGGGCCATCTAAAAAATGGTAGATCGGAATACTCGGAGCAGTTATTTCAAGACATGAACCCTGCTGTCCAGCTACTTCTGCAGGAAAAAGAACAAGCCTTCGTTGCTTTGCAGGAGACTGTAGAGATCTTACAGCTGAAAGTGAACAGGCTAGAGCAACTGGTTCACTTAAAGGACATGCGCATCAAGGAGCTTAATCAGCATCTGGAGATGTATGAGGAGAAGGGCAATAGAAATATATCTGTAGCATGAACACCAAGGTTTAGTTGTGAAGTCATTAAAGTTTTAACCAGCTTTTGAAACCAATGTTTCTTGTCCGTTGAGAGGGTTAGGGTTAATGTCAATGTCAATGGACTTTAAAAATATTATTTATTCTAATACGTAATGTTTTAATACTGTGCTGTGTTCTGAATAAAAAGGGTCTCTGTGATCACCTAGTCCCAGATAAGAACTAATTGCTCAAATCTTCATATAATCGTTTCATTGATATTAATTATTTTATTTCAGGTTAAACTTAACAGATCTTAGCAGGGACCTCAATGGAACGCACATTTCATCTCATTTTCCCTATTTGCATGACATCAAAGGTCATGTGTCGTAAAACACATCAAAGATATCAAAGTAAATTTAGCAATGACATAAAAGTCATCAAGGTGACATCTAAGACATCAATGTCACACGTATTAATACCACATGCCTCGACAGCATGAAATACATCAAAGTCACATATTACGAAGACATCTAAGTATTGAGACATCCTTTGATGTATGTTACAACGATGTCCTATCTCAATTTTGAAATAATTAACCCTGCCAAGGAAGGAATTTTCACCACTGTTGTTTTGTTTTTTCTGTATTTCCGTTTCTTTGTTTCTTTAACCCCAAGATTTCGGAAAAGCTGCTGGATGGATTTGCATCAAAATTTGACCCAGAGGTAGGTTTTGGCATATCCTAAAAGTGATTTAATTTTGTGGAGGTTACATGTTTCGCAGTATTAACAATCAAATGTAACAAGAAAAAGCACTCAGAGAGCGCTAACCTCTGCCAAGGTACAACAGTACCCTAGGTTACAGTAAGGATTACGCAGATTTCTCCATAAAAGTCTGAGTAATTGCCCACCTCTAAGTCTACAGAAAACTCAAACAAACTCTCTGAGTATCTCTCAATTACTCAGTAGCCAGTCATCTCTTGCACCTTCTACTTCAGTGTCACTGTTCAGCCCACTGAAAGGACTGAAGGCAGCGAAAGCTTCATTGTGACATCACTACTCCACACGGCTTATTACCCTCGCCTTTTCATGTTTCATTTCTGTGCATTTTTCTATCTGTTTATTTGTATGTTTGCATGTCTGATTGTGTTGAGCAGTATTACAGCAAAAGCACCTGACAGATTTGCATTTAATTTGATCCAGCCGTACATTTTGGCATATCCTACAGATTATTACATGTTGGTGACGTTAGGTTGGAAATCTGCCTTTTATATCATATTTTATTCTAAAATTTCATCTTTTACTCACAAGGCGATATTTTTTCATGAAAAGACTGTGTTTTGAACATAACTTCTCATTTAATTTGAGGAGTGCGGTCAGGGGGATTGCTTACACAGGGGTTGGGGGACTTTTCGGGGATATACCCTCTCGGGGTGGAAAGCATAGGTCTAGTTAGGTAGAAGGCTACTGTGAAATTTGTGCAGTTGTTCACTCTCAGGATGCAGTCTGGTCCACACATTGGTTTTAATGCATCATTTCATTCGAAATTCAAACTATTTTTAACGGACAGTAAACCTCTATCATCCGCTGTCTGCACAAATGTTTTCCACAAAGGCACGTCGCCAGCTGGATCCACCCTATTTATATACAGTAGTAGTGGTTTTTCTATGGCCGCGGTAGGGTAGAACACTGGCAATTATGGTCTTTATAGTATGTTTCTATAGATGAATCTTGAAGGGTAAAGGCTTAGTGGTGAGATGTATTATTTATTATGAGCTAGAGTGTAAACATACAGTTTAACAGGCATCCTGCTTATGTCATCAGTTTGTGGAGGTGGAGGGTGAAGTTCCCTGAGAGGATTCATTGGACAGTAAACACGTCTACATTTTGGTGAGCTATCAAGTTAGCTGGAGAAGTTACGACAACACGATCCATCATTCTTTATACAGTAAAATGTCAATGCTTGCTGTAGATATATGAAGCTGATTATCCAAAATATGACAAATGACAGATGACAGACAGACAGACAGACAGATGGAGTTAATAAGATTGATGATGTTGTTACCATTGTACCTCAGATGATGGAATATTTTAGGCAGCAAGTGGATACTTTGTCAAGAAGTTGATGTTGGAAGCAGGAAAACAGACAAGTGTGAGGATCTGAGAATCCGGCTAGGACCAGATCGTGGTGGGTGGACATCTGGGTTGGAGCATCCCTGGAACTGCAGGTCTTATTGGGGGTTTCTGTTCAAAAGTGATTTGTACCTAAAAAATTGGTCTAATGAAGGACAACTGGTGAACCAGAGAGAACCAAGGGTGCAAATGGATAATTTATGCTCATTGGGAGAAAAAAGGGTAGTCTGTGTTGTCAGTTGCCACTAACGAGCTAATGTAGCACATATTGCTGAAAAGTTAATGCTGGTTCTGATAGAAGAATGTCACAAACACAATGAATCACAGAGCTGTTTTGGCAGAAAAACAAGTGGACAAAGACGTTGATAGCAGCGACGCGCTTGTCAGTAATGGACTGAAATATGCTTCACTAAACACTGACACTAAGGTTGTTTTCAAACCTGATAGTTTGGGGGGACTCGGTTTGATTTGGGGGTCACGTTACAATATTGTTGCACTTTCATTTTATTTGGTTCACTTTTACACTGCACTTAGTCAAAAGTACCAAACCTTCTGTGCAACGTCATTCAGTCGTAACGACTGCTTGTCTGTGACGGATATTAACCAATAAACACCAAACAAGAAGCAGGAGATGAAAAACTGCTCATCTACTTGACAGAACAGGAAACCAAAATCCATCCCTTTTTGCCTGCTTATGCCCAATTCACATGAGACCTGTATTACCTGCGGCCAGTGGTAATGAAATTTGTCTGCAGAAATTCCACTTCAAATTACCTACCATATTTCACCAAATACTGAGCTCAGGTGATCATTTTAGTCCATGGTGAATAGGTATCCCAGTGACTCGGGGGTGGAATTCAAATTTATTGTTTCATTTGCTGCTTTTTCTACCTCTTTCCTGATCGAATTTTGGCAGCTGAGATCGGTATAATAAAATTCTGTTTTGAACTGGTGTAGTCAGGGACATCCACACCGCCTGTGATCTCAACCTGGCTGCCTGTCTGTCCAACCTCCAGAACCCCTGCCCTGCTGCCAAAACCTCTGTGCCTCTGTCCAGGCACACACTTCTAAGCGCTGACAGCTGATGCGGTTACGGCAGCGAGTGTAACGCAGAACCTTGGCATCATATCTGTAGGCATATTATCACGAAATTCAAGTGAAATACAGACTTCACTTATCCAGTGTGAATTCACCGCATGAAACACAGACACGGGGATGTCATTTCTAAATCACATAAGGTCCTCAGGTAATACTAGTCCCGTGCGAATTGGGCAGTATAACAACGTGTTTTCCTGGTTACAAAGATGTCGAGCGAGGTATTGTCATGGATTTGTATGTATTAAATCAAACTATTTGCTCCACTTCCTACCTTTGGTTTATAACTTGGTCCGCTTTGCTTTCCGACAACAAACTGCACCAGGGGATCACTTGGAAGTAAACCGGAACCCCCATTTTCAAGCGGACAAGGTCCGCAACCATAGTTCAAATGAGCATTCACACGACCCAAAATTTACCGGACTATCTGAGGACACAAACCAGAATTTAAATTATTTAATTTCTGGTTTAAAGTGGAACAAACAGCTCTAGTGTGAAAGTGACCCATGAAAGTGACGTGAAAAACAATGTCAGTGATATTTCTTCACCAGAAGTACGATGGACATTAGTCAGAAACATTGTCAACACGGTCATCCAGCTCTGGGACTCATTACTTGTGTATTGTGGAAGAGTTGAGAATTGCAAGCAGTTTTCCGTCTGTAATAAGAAAAAAGTGCTAGATATCCTCTGATCCCAGTTGTTGCCTGAGTCTGAATGAAGGCCATGTGGGCGTGCATATGTGCTTCCACATTGCTGTTTTGGAGGGCCGCACGCACATCTGAGGAGGTATTTATTAAGCGTTTAAACCACACACACACACACTCACAAACACACACACAACACATCTCGGCCTCAGAACAAGATGTTCAGTATGCTGGGAGGTTTCAAGGAGGTTGTGATGCCCAAGACAGAGGAACACAGAGTATTTTGGAAGTTAACTTATATCTTAACTAGTCGACACAACATTTAAGCTGCATCCAAAATTATTCCAGGAAAGGGAGAAAACAGCTCCAGGTCTGACGCCACAAGTTGACTCACAGAATCTTGGCATCTTATTCTCGAGGGATGGGAACCTGCAATGGATAGTGGGTTTGTTGTAGTATAAAAAAGTAGCGCAGATGTTGGGTGGGCCTGTTGTGGTAAGGAAGGAGCTGAGTACGAGACAAAGCTCTTGATTCACCAGTTAATCTATATCCCAACTTCAGAATAGGACTGAAAGAATGAGATGCACAATAGCAGGGAGCTCAGAGTAGCTCTGCTCCTCCCTGAAGGGAGATAGTTGAGATGGTTCATGCATCTGGTTGGGAATCATCCTGGCAGCCTCCCTTTAAAGGTCTTTAGGGCCACGCCTAACTACGAGGAAGCGCTGCAATTCATGAGTCACAGTTGTCTTAGTATCAGATGGACAACAACGTTACAAACAATTCAAGATGCCTCAACTCAACGTCAAAATGAAGAGCAGTGCTTCTTCCTTAGACAAACGTCTTTAAAGAAATGCTACCTGTACCCACAACTAATGATGATGTCATGGCACAGTGGCTAACTCTGTTTGTCATGGCAGGATGGAGCTGAACTGCTGGAGGTCAGCAAAGAGAAGACTCACTTACTCTCTACATGCAGTAACAGAAACTGAAGGGCATTCCAGAGTTCTAAGTGAATATGGATCTGTTGTCCTAAATTGGAAGATGCACTATACATCTTTAGTCACCTTATGGGAACTTTAAAAATGGTGGGTCCACCGTTTCATCCCTTATTGTATCTCAAATTCTCGTCCGTCACCTGAGATTCTGGAGCGTACAGTTTTCATCAAGGAATAATGAAACTGACAACCAAATAAGAGTTCAAATCAAGCATTTTAAACTAGTATAGTACAAATGTTATCGCTAGATTAGGTAAATGTAAGCTGACCATAGAGCTACTGCAACAACAAATAGTTAGGGTAACCCTCCTAAACCATTTTATTCTTAAACCTTCTAAGTTTTAGAAGCACTAGATGATGAGCCTTTGAAGGTCGTAATAATTAAATTTTTTAAACACAAAAAATGTATTACATGCAAAGAGCAAAGGGACAAAGACATTATGATACTCGAGGATTAAATTTACACTTTGACAGACATTTTTCTCCTTTCACACTTTTGATACTAGACCTGGCACTTTCCATAGTGCTTGGTGGCATTTACTATTTATTGCTGTATGCCAACTCTGGATCTTTCTTCTGTTAGTTCAGTAGCCAGTTTTCAGCAGCCCTGCCAATTAAGACCTGTGGGCCCAAAAAAACAAATATTCTGGGCTGAAATCCTTGTTTTTGTTTGTTTATTAAAACATTTTTGTGAGTAGCAGCAGTACGGGCGACTGTAGCTCTACCGGGAGACCGGTAGTGGGACGGGTTCGTGCCCAGCCCTTGACTCAACAAGCTTTGGATCCTTGAGCAAGACTCTGAAACCTTAACTTCCCGGGTTCTTCACAGGGACTGCCCACTGCTCCCTCCGGGATGGGTTAAATGCAGGGAGGAATTTCTGATTTCTATTGTGATAAATAAAGGAACAACTATTATTATTATAAGTAGTAGTAGTACTAGAACACAGAAATTTCCCAAAAATAGTGAGTGAGTGGTTGGAGGTGACTTAAAAACAAGTGACTTAAAATGTAGACCGATTGTATTATTGTTACTCTCTGGGATACGCTAGGTGCCACCTGACTAAAAAGACACGTGTCTCCTGCGGTTTTTCCATATTCTGTGCTGATTTCAACCTAGACTGGGTTGAATCAATAAACATTTACAAAAGGCTCACTCTTCTAGTTTGGTATCCCCTTTCAATATTGTTCATGGCATCATGAAAATATTTAGATATATTTCTCTGAGACATTGAAATGGGAGTAGACCATGAGCCCACCTGCGGGGATGTCACAGCAGGTGTTCCAGTTTTGGGAATCACCCCTCGCTGACGTGTTGGTGAACCTGCTGAGAGAGCAGCTTTTAAACTGTGATCATTGTGATTAATGTTAAAGTACTACATAGGATGGGACCCGGGTTGAAGGAACTATTAGGGCCCTTGTTTAAGGCAGAAGAGTTCCAGGACTGAAACGCTAGGATAGATTGACGTAGTTTTTATTCTTCCTCTGAGACGGCAGAAGAGGACGTAACTACGCTGAAACGTTGCGGGAGGATGCAACACTCGGTTGGGCATTGCAGTCATTTTTTGTTTCTCATATTTTGTGGTGTTCTGTAGTACCTTGTCGCAATATGCACTTCAAGCACCAGATTCCTGCTCTCCTATAAGAGCAGGGAGAGGAAGTTGGAGCACATGTGGGTAAACCTCAACTCATTTTTGTATCAGATGAAATGAGACTCAATTATGTAGTTCTGGCTAATTTATTGGCATTCATTGACCTCAAAGTATTAAGGCCTTGTTGTGGTCTGTGGGCGGGCTTTACCTATCTGTGCACATGTGTGTTTTTCTATGTAATGTTTATGAGCACATTTGCTTCACATATGGCCTCAAGGTGTGCTCCACCCTTGCCCTCCCCCTCGCTCACTCCCACTCCAAACACGTATACCAACTATCCCACACTGTGATTACTATAGGGGGCTTCAAGACAAAATAGTATGTTGTTTATACCAACCACTGCTTTAAAATATTAAATACTAATCAATATTTAGTATGAACAACTTGTCATACGTGAAAGGTATAACAAAACTGGCAATACCACATGTCCATCAAAAAAACAACTGGATGAATTCCTTTAAGTGAAATCAATAGAAGGTACACTTTATGCATAGTTGCATTCTTAATCAATGTTTTTCCATCCGACAAAGCTGATAAAAAATATTGGTTTAGTCCTAAATGGATTGACTGAAGTGTTAATCATTACCCTCTTATAAAAGACTAAAATTCATTTACTTTTATTTACTAGAATTTTAAACAATTATGGTCTTCTGTGACAAAAATATTACTAAAATGCCCAGACATCTCTTTCTAAGGTTTCTGGGCCTGACAGGTCTCCCAGAGGGGGAAAGTGGGGGCCATTGGTTGATTTGACAGATGGAATCAACCAATGGCCCACACTCGATCCAAATGTAAAGTGCGTTATAAATTAAATGTATTATTATTATTATTATTATTACTAGAGAACTTGGCTCATGCACACTGGCACCCGGTCTACCCATTGAATTGAACTGCACCCCATTCCTTGGCGTTTAGCCCACTAAACTTGACTAAAAACCAGGATTATGTTCAAAGAATATAATAAAAACTAATTGCACCATTTGACACATGATGTAGACTACATAAGAATAATGCAAAACCCTACACCAGTTGAAACAATGTCATATGAAAGGATACAGTATGGTACAGTATGATACAATGCAATACAACTTTATTGTCAGTTATTCAGAAATTTTATTTGAATCCATGGGGAGAGCCATTTTAGAGATTTACGAATGGACTAAACCGACAGTAAATCATTAGAAGATTTTCTAGTTTCATTCAGATCACATCTTATGACCAGGCTGTCTCTATGACCAAAAGCAGCTAAATACTGTTTGAAAACAAGTAGCTGACAGCTATAAAAGGCTTTAAAGTAACATTATGGAGCAGTTGTTACTTGATAATCTCAGTCAAGAAGGCTTCCTCTGGGCTCAAGTCAAAGGTGACGAAGAGATACTTATTTAGACACATTATTGACGGCGTACTGACGGAAGGATGTGAAGCAATATTATTACAGCGATAAAGCATGTAATCTTTGTCAGAGGAGTTATATACATTCTCACTGAGGGTGAAAAAAAGGTTCAGTATATATTTTGTTATTAAATTTTCCATCATTATATGCTTTGTCCTTTATACACATAACAGCCATCCAAGACGGGCGCCATTGTTTCAGTGACCCACACACACACACGGCTCTTAGCTGGGGCCACAGGTGGCTCATGTTATTTCCCTCCAGTCTGCATTCAATGGTATTGTAAGTCGTGGCCTATATCAGCCGTGTCAAACTCATGGCCTGGAACCCAACACACAGCTCAACAGTGAAGGGGTATTTACCGGGTAACAATAGCAAACCATATGTTCCTGTTTCCCATCCATCATTACTGACACCAAAACACTGGCAGTGCCTCTTCGCTTCTCTTTCTCTGCAAGGCACCCTAGAGGTCTGTGTGTGTACAGTGTGTGTACATCCAGCTAGTATGTGCACATTCTGTTCATTGGAAGCTTGTGTATACTTGACAGATGTTGTTTGCTTTGGGAAATGTACGGTTTTCCTTCACACCTTCACTGTAACCCGGGTCTCAATCTACGTGTTTCCACACACTGACAGGTGGTGAAAGCTGCGTATGACGGCCCGAGGGACGCAGACAAAAACATAGCGCTGAGGTTGTCTACACTCACACGCACATGGCTGGACTTTCTTTCACCTTGGTTTGAGTGTGAATGGAAATCCAACACGCCAACATCTCACTGGGTATCTATGATGAAAAGGCAGGGAATGTGGCCTCTGTCACTCAAATTCAAAACAAGCCTTCACTCGTCAGAATGCAGGACAGCGCTGAAGTATTTCTATACCATTATTAGAAGCACCAATGTAGGACTTTCAACTGATGGACACACCCTCCACAGTTCATATTGGAGATCCAGGCCCAGTTGAACCTGTGCAACTCTCAATAAAATATTATATAATATGCAATATTGCAGGGAGATTTTATTCCAAGGCGCTGGAAAGAAAATATCAACCCACTGCCGAACCTTAGATTCAGCAGGAACAACAGTAATAGAGATGCAGATACCAGTCCTTCTTAAATAATGACTTTGAATTTTCCAACCCTCACCTATGGTCATCAGTTGTGGGGAGTGAATGGAAGAATGAGATGATGGATGTAAATCGCTTAAAATTAGGTTCTTGCATAGGGTGGCTTGGCTCAGCCTTTGAGACCGGGCATGGTGAAGGCGCCAGACATCCAGAGGAAGCCACTGTTTCTTCACATTGAAAGGAGACAGTTGAGGTTGTTTTGGCATTTGATTAGGATGCCCCCAGAGCAAATTCATCCATGAGGAGACCTTGAGCTTGAACCGTAGTTCAGACTTCCTCAAGATCTCCCAGGAAGAGCTGAAAAAAATTGTGCTTTGCCTCCTGCCACTGTGACCCAATCCAGGATAAGTGAATGAAAATAGATGGATGGATGGTAGATGGATGTGTGTGGGCATTGAGGACTAGCCTGTGTTGTCCAATCCCACTGAAGATCTATTACAGCATAAATTGCTGAAAGGGCTGATGCTGTTTCTTATAGAAAGGTGTCAGTAATTACAGTGTAATACAGAGCAGTTTTGACAATATTACTTAGATGGCCCATATGATTTTGCCAATCGGGGTACATTTTTATCAATGAAAGCTGACCATGCTCCCTCTAATGTGCTGTGGTGATGTATAGCAATGACCATGGGTCCTGTCATCCTCAGCTTGTATGTGTGTGTGTGTGTTTGTGTGTGCGTGTGCAATCATTATGACTTTGGGCCCCTGCCGCACTGACATGCTCTGCACTTCCATATCTTGTCAGACTTCTATAGACTACATTCATTCATTAATGTAGAGGAACAAAACGTCCTTTCTGTGTGTCATTCATGATTTGCAACCTTGGAACATATTATCCATTTCATTGGTGAACATCGCTCCAGCCATGCTGCCCATACAGTTCACACACTCATCATCTGGTAACATCTGGTTAGCGGAGAAAGAGGCAACCTAATGAAAAACATCAACGCTGAGTTTATCATGGTTTCCAACTACATCTGCAATTACAATAGAGCTTTATTCTGAACTGTGAGCCACTTGGCCAGTCATTGATGGATCGAGCCTCTGGCCTGAGGGTGCTGTAGCTCTGACTGCAGACAAGAGAGGCTCTATTCAGCAGAACACTTCAATCCTCAAGACTGCTGGTCAGAGAGCTGCTGCTGTGGTATGATGCGCTTTCACATCAATTAGAGAGGAACAGAAATGTAGCGACCGTGAATCACTTTCCCCTGCTTTGGTGTAAATGAAAGCAAAAACATGTGGACAGGAGAGGTAACAGCAAGAAAACCCACACAAAGGTTCTGCAGCTGGTGACCAGTTATCTCTCCTCCTGACTAAAGAATGTTGGTTCAGTTGTCTCTACTGTTAGCATGATGTGGGACCTGCAGCCCATTCAGGTTGCACAAGTAATCCAGCTCATCAAGGATGGAACATCCATATGGGTCGCCACAAGAAGGTTTGCTGTGTCTCCAAGCAGAGTCTCGGGAGCGTCGAGGATATACCTGCCAGTACAAAAGAACGACTCAGCAGCAGGATCGGTATCTGTTGGTCCTTTAGTGGGACCTGTGCCAACAGCCCAGTACCTTGCAGCTGAATTGTTGTTCATCAGAGAACTCCCGAAACCATTTCCATATTCTTGCCACTTTTTGAGCAGTGTATATACAATTCACCAACCCATAACTGAACTTAGATCTACGGCAGCAAATGACCAGAGGTGTTGAGTATGTGTGCTAATGGTGGGAATTTAAAATAGTTCTAAGATGAAATGTTTGCTAGGGGGTTCCTCAGAGAACTTAAAACCTTAAATCTTTTTAGTTTTTTTTTTTTGAAGACTTAATGCTTAATTTCAACCACAAATAGTGCTTTGTCATTCTGCAAATATTTGTCCATAATTCCCTTTCCAAACTTTACACTGACTATGGGTATCTTGATCACATTTGCAGTTTACAGTCAAGCAAACATTTGAAAGAAAATCTCTCGTGCCTCTTGCAGTATCCCAAAGTACCCATAGAGGTACATGCAACACATTTCAGAGACAATGCTTTATAATCCAGAGTCACTCAGAGGCAACTGCACAACCTCATTTTCCACCCATGCAGCCAAAATTATTGTTTTTTTGAGTGTTTAATCATCGTACCATGGTTTGAACCCCGCCCCTGACGCAACATGCAGTGGGTCCTTGAGCAAGACCCCACCTTAAATGTCCAAATAGGCTTTACAGTGTATTTTGTGATTTTAAAATACTTAAGCGGCCTTAAATTATTCATAAATTTTATGTTTAATTTAAAATTAATAATGTTTATTATTTATTGCATATAAACGATTATGGGACAGTTTGTTATCAGAGATAATAGATGACGTCTCCTCCTCCTGTCTGCAGCCAGTGGGCCCTCTCTCCTACCAGCCCCTCATAATTTATGCCTGTCAGCAACATGATGTCGCCAAATGGAGCCAAAGTGATGACTCCATCCCCTGACATCCTCTTCACTCATGATCTTTGACCCATTACAAAAGACGATGCCTCCCTGGACAGAGATATCCCTGCTGTTTGGCGGCGGGGCGCCACAAAAAGCCGCCTGGCCCTGTTGACACGGGCATTAAGGGGGACAATGAGGGGGACAGACTGGGAGGCCACTGTGAAAAACTGCACTTGTCTCTGGATTGGTATAAAGGCAAGTTGCCATCATCTGTCGTAGCTTATCTCTTGCGGAAAATGTCAGCTTCACAGACTATCAGGTTATGAGTGAGTGGGTAATTGTCTTAGTGTTTTAGGGAGCTATATATAAGGCATTAGGTTGAAATTGCTGCTTCACAAAACGTATGTCACGTAAAGACAATTGGACAAATCTGCGAGCGTGACTTACCGTAAAAAAAAAATAAAGTATCGATGGAAGTTGAGTAACTACAACTTATTTAATGATTTATTCGCAGTTTCACTGTATCGGCCCTGTGTGGTTAGACTTGAAAGGCTTACTTGTTGAGACAAGCAAAAACTACTGGCAGGATAGGCAGCAACAAGTAACCCTCTCTCCGTCAAACTGCAGGCAAGAAATACCTTTGATACCGGATTTTACCACTTGTTCAACTGGTCACCAACCAGTGTTGAGACGTGCTTTAACCAAAAGACATGTGATGCACTCTGTGTTCTGACACCTTTCCATCAGAACCAGCATTAAAGTTTTCAACGATGTGTTCTACAGTAGCTCTCCTGGGATAATATAATAATAATAGATAATAATAATAATAATAATAATAATAATAATAATAATAATAATAAATTATTTAATTTATAACGCACTTTATATTTGGATCAAATTTTGAAGTGCTACAAGTTAAAAGCAGATGAAAGCATTGATAAAAGATATAATAATATTTATATAAAAATAGGACCAAAAAGCAGCAATGTTAATTAAAAGTTATAGGTTCTGCTAAAAAGGAAAGCTTTAAGTAGTTTTTTAAAGGTGTCAGTCGTCTGTGGAGCCCTCAGATGGTCAGGGAAAGCATTCCACAGATGAGGGACAGCAGAACAGAAGGCCTGATCACCCATGGTGCTGAGCTTAGTCGGGGAAGGAGGAGGCGGTATGACTGGGTAGAACGGAGGGATCGTGTCGAGGTCAGTGGGGTGAGTAGTTCTTTCAGGTAGGGGGGTGCGTTACCATGGATGCACTGGTGAGTGAGGAGAGAGATCTTATAATTAATCCTGGTGGAGATGGGAAGCCAATGAAGGGAATTAAGAACAGGGGTGATGTGTTCGTGTTTACGAACTCTCATCAGGATCCTTGCAGCACTGTTTTGAACATACTGAAGTCTTTGAAGACTTTTTATCAGGGATCTTGATGAGAAGTGGGTTACAGTAATCCAGTCTGGAGGAGACGAACGCGTGGACCAGCTTTTCAGCATCACTCAAGGTTAGTGAAGAATGGATTTTGGAAATATTTCTGAGATGGTGAAAGAATTTTTGCAGATGTGTTTGATGTGGGATTCAAAAGTAAGTTGAGGGTCGAATCTTATGCCGAGGTTGGTGACTGATGAAGAGAGGGGAATGTCGTGACCAGAGAAGGTAATACTGGTTATGGAGGAAGACTGGATCTGATGTTGGTTGCCAATTAGAATTGCTTCGGTAGTCAATATGGAATGAGAGTCTATATCGACTGATGACACGGTCAAGGGGGAGCATGTATAGTATGAAGAGAATGGGGCCAAGGACTGATCCCTGGGGGACCCCACAGGTGACGTTGTGTGTCCGGGACCTTGCACTTCCAAGGGAAATGTATTCTGTTCTGTCAGTGAAGTAGGATTGAAAACAGTTTAGGGCGGTGGCAGCGAGTCCAATGGTGTGATGTAGGCGTTGTCAGCTGGCAAATCAAGGAGAATCAGGAGGGAAGGTGAACCAGAATCTGCTGCCATCCGTAGGTCATTTGTGACTCTAAGGAAAGCTGTGCTGTGGGCGGAGCGGAAAGCAGACTGAAAGGTTTCAAAGAGGTTGTTGTATTTGAGGTGGTCCTGGAGGTGGGCAGCAACTACTTTTTCCAGTACTTTGGAGAGGAATAGGAGTTTGAAAATGGGCCTTTAATTTGCCAAAACTTGTGGGTTTTGTGAGGATTGGTCTGATAATGCCGGCTTTTAGGGCAGATGGAACAAAGCCAGCCTGGCGGGATGTTATCCAATTGTTTATTGGATGGATCTCAGTATTTTTTTCAGTTCAAAACACTGTCCAAGAAAGAATTCTGAGGATAATATAAGACTTCATAAATTAAGGTCAGGCTTTGTATTGTAAAGTCAGAATCCTTACATTTTTCTTGACCTTTCGAAAAAGTTGGAATTCTGACAGTGAAATGGAAATTCTGTGATTAGCGAGGTAATTCTGAGAGTAAAATCAGAATTCGTGCGTAAACACGAACACACAGAATAAGATTCTGGATTATAGAATTCTGCCTTTTTTTACCCTAAAGAAACAGATGTATAAGGGACCGAATTCTGATAATAAAGTCAGAATTCTGCTTACAATTCCCATATGTAAATAACACATATTGTGGTGAATTTTCTCTACATACAATTCAATTTGCAGCCTATTTTATTCATATATTGTATATTTGTACTTTTCATTAATTTGTATGACCCTATGTTTTACCCCAGTTATCTATTTTGTCTGTTTGTGCAGTTTGTATACTTAACCTACCTGGGAGCTGCTGTAACACTTTAATATCCAACCCGGGTATTAATAAAGACTTTTCGTATCTCATTTTTTTAATTTCAGGGGGTTTAAAGCTTTTTCACAGAGTTTTGCACTATTTCGCTTTCACGAACGGTCTCGTTATGCGCATGCGCTCTGCTTCATCCAGCTAGTCCGGTAGGAAGAGCGAGAGAGAGAGAGAGGGAGAGAGAGAGAGAGAGAGAGAGGGATTGAGAGAGAGGGGGGAGTTTACTGGGGATCCATGGATCATGTCACCCCACCAGTGTTTTATATGTCTTCTTGTCCACGATGCCCGTTAGGATTTCAATAAGATGCGTGTGTGTTTCCAGATAATCAGTTTCCTGCTCGCCGTGAACTTTTTCCTCCAGCTGCTACAGGCTCAGGGTGAGTGTCTCCGCTTCAAACTTTATGTTCTCACCGCTGTCTGCCCCCAAGCTTCGGTAAAGTAGCGGAAAGTGACAGAGGAGTGTTTCGCTCTGACTGCGACTGAAGGCCGTCTGAACGTCTGGACTAACCTGTGGATCAGTGACGGACATCGCACAAAACTCTGCTTATATATATCATTATTTGATTTTCTTTGGTTTATAAGTAATATTTGCCACATCACACTCTTCTCATTCTTATTTTGCTGAAACTGATATAACCTCTGTTTAATTCGGCGTAAGAAAAATCTTACAATTATCTTTATTTCAAGGAAAACCTTAAAGTTTAAACTATTTTGGAGCACTAGCTACCGCCCACCGCGGAGTGTCCCGGTGTGGAATGAGTGGGAATAACGGGTAGAAAACTCTTCCAAAAGATGGAAAATAACCATTCAGATGGCGCAGATAGTAGAACAGTCCACCTTAAAGAATAGAGAGGGTTTTTATTGAGGATAATTTAGGAATGACTATGAGGATACCTGGAGTTAATCGATTAATGGAATGAATGTTAGCATGACGCTCGACGGTCCGAGCAGGAGTTAGCATCCTGTGCTTCACCAGTTTCTAATGACCGCATTCTTATCAGCTTATAAATAATTTAATGTTTAATGGGAAGTTTGGAATTGTCGCTAATATTCAGTTACTGATAACGTTTGTTTGTTTCCTTCTGAGAGAGTCGGGAAAAGGAAGGAAATAGAGCTGACATAACGGATCAGACCGTTAAACGTCATGATTTACCCTCCATCCTCTCACCTCAACAGACCACTATTTATTCCAACATTATTTTATTTAAACATTGCCAAAGTTATTGTAATTATAACAGAGTGTTGTTATTTGTGTAAAGTCCAGATAATTTCAGACTATAAAATCAGTATTTTAAGATTAAAGTCAGGATTCTTAGAACGAAGTCAGAATCTCAAACAAATACAAAATCGAAATATACAAATTTAAAGATAAGAGACAGGATTTACACATTAAAGTCAAAATCTTGACCTTTTCTCCTAACTTTTAATTATAGAATTCAGAGTTAAAGTCAGAGTTCTTAGACTAAAATCAGGATTTGTAGAATAATCTCCGAACCTATCGTTTTTTTCCCTGTTTTTTTTTTTAATTCTGAAAATATATTCAGAATTAACACAGAATATCAATCAGTCAATCAATATCCTTCCATATTTCCTCAATATTTCATTTAGAATCAAGACAGTACAGTCCATATTTTTAGAATAAAGTCAAAATACTGAGGTCTTTTCCTGTTTTTTTTAAAAGTAAGAATTGTGATATTGAAATCAGAATCACTTACATAATTTTCTTTTTTTCCTGCCTATTTCTTTTCTTTTTGTGGGGGGGATTTTTGAGAACAAAATCTGAATTCTTGGAAAGAAGCCATCATTCTTGGAATTGGGTCAACATTATTACTTATAAAATCATTATAACTCTTTCAATCAGAATTCTGCCATTTTTATGAAAGCAAGAATTCTGAGAATGAAGTAAAAATTCTTAGTGAAAACGGATATATCGTCAGAATTCTTTGAAATAAATCAGAATTATGAGGTTTTTCTTGACTGTAGAAGTCTGGATTTCAGGTCAGAATTCTAAAACAAACATTTGTCAAATGTCTGAATCCTTCTGTAGTTCACTTCTAGCCCTGTTTCCCTTTCCTATGTGAGAGAGAAATGGCTTTAGAACGAGCCCCATGTAAGTGAATGGTGTATAAACCTTTCAAAGTGCTAATTAATTGACCGGAATGTGTTAAAGTAGCAAGACAAACACAGAGGTGTGGATTGGCACTGCAGGACGACTGGCCTTTAAACAACTTACATTGGCTGAATCAACACTTTTGAACCATTTGGAGAGACATCTTGTCCACACTACAAAAAATGAAAGTTCAAGAAATTTAAAAAAGTCTTATTTTCCGGGAAATGAGTTAAATATTTTGTCTGAAAAGAAACGTAGTCTTTTGAAATCTTGACTAACTTAAAATGATTACGTTAGTGTCCTCACTGAGGTAGTGACTTATTTTTATGATGCAGGTTGAAAAAGGTAAGCAGCACAGTGTCGTAGTGTTTAGCACTGGGGCCTTACAGCAATCCATTCCATTCCACCTGTGGACCTTGGCACATGGTCGAATGCCAGCTGAGGCTCCTCTGACCTAGTACAGGAATATCGCTTACAGAAAAACGATTTATGGAAGGACGATTGAATAAATTGCTGGTTTTTATTTTTAAAAAATCTTCAGTTTAGGTATTAATTCCTAAAAGTCAGATCAATCAAATGACTAAAGTGTGTACAGAAAAAAGGAAATTAATTTCCATTGCTTGTAATAAACACAACTGGGTGTTTTTTTGTCCAGGTTAAAGGCCCATTTTGTCTGCCACTGCTGTTTTTTTCTCTTGTTTTCAGAATTCAAACTAACCAAAATTGACCGATTTTTGTTGATTACAGGAAAATCAGGTATATGTTTTGCTATGGCTAATGAGCATGTCAGTATCTCAGCTTGATCTACAATAACTTCAAATATGTCACCACTATCATTGAAGTTTTACACAGTGACTAAAGACAGTACAAAGCTTTTCAGGCTAAGATGAGCTGTGAAACAACCACCCAAAAAACATTCAAAAAGGCAAAGTTGATCAGACATTTAAAAATAATCACCCATAAGTCTCAAGTGCGGAGCAAGTCAAGCTAACACAGGCTCGCTACCATCTGTCATGAACATTGAAAACCAAAGGAACAATGAAGCACATCTTGGAACTGATGGACTGGGATGACCGACCATTTTTGGTAGAAAACAGTTTTTAGTTTCAAACACAGCTTTGGAACAAAATGTACATTTGCTGTCTAATATGTCCCCACCACTGACAGGTGATGTAACAAGATAATCTGTAAGTGGTTGAAATGGTATGGCTGGTGTATGTATTGTTCTGGTGTATAGATGGAGTGGTTGGCTCGAACCACAAAGATGGGTTTGAGTTTTTGCTGTTGTGTTCTTGTGTTTAATAAATGAAAAGTTGCCACTTACATGGTTTAATTCAAACTTTTCTTATTCATGTCATTCAAACTTTTAGGCAATTCTACATATGTTCAAAAAAAGTGAGAATCCGATGAAGTTATTACGTAGGTGTACAACCGGGCCAATAAATAGCTACTTGTTAATTGGTTGAGGCAACAATTAGTGCTTTGTTGCTAAAGTTATAAACCATTTGCAGAGACATCTGCTCCAGAGACCTTCAGGAGTTGTCACTTTTTATTGTCCTAAGGTCAGTTCATATAAATGGCAAACTTTTGTCACGGCTTGACCTTGAGTTTACACGACAACGGCATTTCTAATAATTCTTGTAGCTCTTTATTATTCCATTGTTATACAGATCAAATACGTACTGGACAACATTCTGAAATGTATTATCTGTATTTGACACATTCCTCAGGAGCAGTGGGGCAGCCCCTGTAGAGGGCCCGAGGATCAAATTTGGGTTCAGGGTCTTCAGGGACCTTATGACAATTAGCCTGTAGGAATAGTCCTGCAGGTCGAATGGCTGATCTTCCAAATGGGGATGGCTATTTTCCTAATGAGCTAAAGCTGCTTGTTTTTGTGAAAATGCGAACTTGCAAAACAAGTCTCAAAATGCTACCAAATGCCATCAGTTTCCATCTCTGTGTAAACTGATAAAATACAATTCTGCTGAAAATGATGACATCACAGCCCCAATTTGTTGGTGGTTGTTGCAATTTCAGCCGAATAGCCAGGCACACCAAAAACAATGTCGGCCCTTCTGGTTTTGGTTTTGTTGTAGACTCTGCTGTTTTTGTTGTAGACTCTGCTGAGTTTATTAGAGTGTTAGTGAATTGCTGTACCTTTTCTGAGATAAGCAGTGATTGCCCTCACTGGCTGGTTGGTCTTCTTCTGTTGTGGGAATTACCTCGGCCAATAAGGTTTTTAACCTTGTTGTGCACTTTTCTGTTTGTCTATTAGCAAGTCTATGGAAACACTAATCGATGGATCTGCGCAAAACTTTTGGCAAAGTTGGGGTTGTGCATTTATCAGAGATGACTGAATTTTGGTAAAATTACATCATTACCTCACAACGTGACTTCATTAAAAACAACTTCTTTACCATCACAAGAAAAGGCACTTTTTGGGGTCTTTTGGAATAACTCATAAATAAAGAGATGAATCTGCATGAAATTTTATGTGGGGTTACTTTTGACCTCTGGTACAAAAGGATACCAATTTAAATCCATTGGAAATTTGATTATTTAGTTGGGTTCAGTAATTACAAAGTTTCCTAATTAAACGGATCTAATTGATTGTGATCCCTATAATGTGTACTTGGTTACTTTTGTGCACTTGCTTTGGTTGGTTCGCCTGTTTGCTAGCAAGATAACAGAAAAGCAAATGAACAGATTAACATAACATTTTGACCAGAGGTAGGTTTTTGGCTAAACCTAGAAATGATAAACTTTTGGTGACGTTACGTCATGATGACATAATTATCTTTTCTTTACCATGGCTTTAAGTTTTTTTGATGAAAATAATATCTACCTTGGGTACTTACGTGCCTTGACAGAGGTTTGCGTTTTCCGTATGCTTTATGGTTTTTAAGGGCCACCACCAACTACTGCGCCTGCATACATACATTTCAACATTTTCGGTTGCTTTGCGGATCCGTGTGTATGAGGATTGTTTTTGCAGCATTGTAGCCTTAACGGGGAATGAATATCATTTCACCCTTTCCATTTATAACTATAACCTTGTTGCGTTAATGGTCCCTAGACTCCTTTGACGAGAGTCTTAAAGGGCTCCATGGGCAGTGGTATAAATTGGACTAACATGCTGGTGGGTAGGTCTTTGATGTTCAGTCCACATGGGTGCAGGATGTGGATTTGCTCTGCCTAAATATCACTTTGTGCCGTTTTTTTTCTCTCACACATGTGCGGGAACATGAAAGAAACCAAGCTCTTAGATCCTCATTTGGGGTGCACATTGTCTCCCTAAGCCTTGTGACAGCAATAAAAGTCCTAGAAATCCTGTAATAAAGAGCGGCGTGTGAGAAAGTGATCAGCTGCTTTCTGCCCCAAATTCTCCGTGTAAGAAATTCCATGCATTTCTTTCCCCTTGTTCCGATTTGCGAAACTTCTCTCTTTCGTTTCTGTCGTTTGCTTGTGGAGACCAGCCGTGAGAGAATGCATCTGGAACCAATTTGACTCCTCAAAGCAGAAGGGGAAGAGAGGGGGAAGGAGAAGGAGGGAAGTGAACGGCAGTCCTTTTCTTTCCATGTCCACTGTGAGCAGGCATGGGCCTGAGTCCCGCAATCCTAATTATAGTTTTGTGAACACAAGATTAAAGTGCTTCAGACAAAGTTGAATTGCTTGGCTATCCCATACTAAAGTGAGTTAGAATGGCAATGAAATACAATGTTTTTCCAAGCAGCTGCCCATTTTTTCATGGCTAAATTTAAAAAGAAGCACTACACCCAGTAAATTAGAAAGAGTTTGGATCAGCTTTATTGTTGACTCTTTCTCTTTTTAGGGTAGATGAATTTTAACTGGAATTTCTCAGATCCTGTTTGCTTTGACGTGATTGCCTTCCCTGGAGACTCTGATTTCACAGCATACTGCAATCGAAGGCGGAAACCCAAATTTTGTCATAACTAAGATATACATGCAAGGAATCACGATAACTCTTGAGCTGCATTCAAAATGTCACACTTTTATTTTGGCTTCTACTATGTGCAACAGCCCCACTTACAGTACTGGGCTGTTGTATGCATTAGTTTAAGTTTTAATGATCAACTTTAATCTGCTCACTTTGTTTCCCATATTAGTCCTTTTTTTCACTCCTATGGTTTTTCATTTACTCATTATCTGTATTCTGTTTATCCTATTCAGGGTTGGGGAGATGGGCTGGAGCCCATCCAAGCAGACAACAATTCACACTGACATTCACACCTAAGGGCAATTTAGAGTCACTAATCCACCTATACTGCATGTTTTTGGACTGTGGGAGGAAGTCAGAGAACCCGGAGAAAAACACCACACAGAAAGGGGGATTTCAACCTGGAACCCTCTTGCTCTGAGGCAGCCGTGCGGTTAATTTCGTCCACTAGTCGCCTTGTAGGCAACTCTCAGACCTCCTGCTGACTCCCGAATCTGAAAACATTTTCAGTTGATTTTCATCCTCTTTGAATTAGCTGCTGAGTCTACTTGCTTCTTCCGGTTGTGGTTTGCACACATACATCACTAAACCTTTGATTCATTCATTATCCATAATCACTTCTTCTTTTTTTTCAGGGTTTCGGCCAGCTCTTTAATTACTTGATTCATTGCTCCATAAAAAATGTTGGTGGTTCTGATCAGCTTTTGTTGTCGTGGGATTTATCCTTTTAATCGGCATCTTCAAAGTTTTCCAGGGCTTTTTAATTTGTTCACAGCATTGGTCTATCACGGCGACTGACAATCTCAGTTTTTGTTGGACGTGTTTGTAGAGTTCATTATTTCTCACTTTCCCACCTAATGTTTTGAGAGTTTGTATTAAAAAAAACTTTCTGCTGTGGTCGAGATCATTATTTGCCAGCATCGTGCATGCATGCGAGTAGGGCCACTGGGCACAAGCTCACCAGGGATCGTTCTGTTCACATGCTATACTTGCATTTCTGAACATCCTTCCAAAAGGACTTATACGAGCCCCCTGCAATGGCATGACATTTCAATCGGAATGGGCCTTCTCATTTGGAAAGGGGTGCTTACATGCAGCATTTCCTTTCTGATTAGGCCTTTCTTCAGATTATAACCGGAATACTGTCCATGTAAACCCACCTACATTTGACCAAACACATCAGAAAATTATGGAATTCTGAAAGTTTTCCGTTTTATATGAATGAGTGAGTGATAGTAGTTTGACTTGGCGTGGTATGTTAAAGATATCAATTTATTGTGTGAATTTGACTCTGTCCAAACCTGATATGGATGCAGTAGCTGTAGGTTTTGTGATGGACTTGAGACCAGGGTCTTCCCCACCTATGGCTCAATATAAGCGAAGATTGGATCCAGCTTCCCAGAACTCTATCCTGGATAAGTGGCTACAGAAAATAGATGGATGGAAGTTTTAGCTGTAGAGCTGTTGAAGTATGTCTCAGAGTGCTATATTTTTCTGTTACAATCAATTCTATTCTCCCATGTGCACTACTTTGTTTTGGTAAAGCATATAATCCCATATCAGTTCTCAATTTCAACCTCCAATGGGGAAAACTCTCCGCATTACCCTTATGAAATTTACTCGCCTAGTATAATGGGGCCCTAACACACAATGTGACCCTAATTTTCTGGGTGTGGCCGTCACAGCAGGCACAATTTAGCCCTTGTTTGTGGCTTTTTGGATGATTTAGCATGATGAGTAAGCAGTTGAGCCAATCAATGAGAGAAAACACTGATTGATTGTTAAGCAAATAATAGAGTCAAGTGGGCGCTTTGTGTTTTTCAATGTTCGATCTAATACATTAGTTTTTTCACAATTGCTCAACTGAAAATCAACTATAACCGTCTAGGTGGTGAGAGGGTGTAAAAATTGTATTGTATAAAATTTTTTATTCCGAATACTGCCACAAACTGGTATGGAGAGTTATCTCCTTTCATAAGATATTTATCATCTGTAGTCTTTGAGGTGTGTTTAAGTGCAATTTGTCCCCTGACACAAGCAATGCAAGGGAATGCAAAAGTTTGTTGCAATCTGTTCTATTTCCACCATCTTGGTTTGATTTGGCAAGGGTTCAACCTGACAAATGTATTGGGAGTAGAAAGTTAAACATTTCCAACTGAAATGGTGTGAAAAATATAAAGTAGCATAGAAATAATGGAGTTAAGTAGAAGTACTGATAGCAGGTTGGTGCATTGGGCAGTTGCCTCACCACAAGAAGGATGCAATCCTTATGGGTCTTTCAGTGGATTTGCATGTTCTCCCCATGTTTTTGTGGAGTCCCGCCTGGTAGTCCGGCTTCCTCCCACAGTTCAAAAACATGCAGTATACATGAATGGGTGGTTCTGAATTACCAGTAGGTGTGAGTGAGAGCGTAAATGGTAGGCTGTCTGACGAACTGGCCTCTTTTCTACCTCTCACCCAATGTTGGCTGGGACTGCCTCCAGCCCCTCTCGACCCTATAAAGACGATAAGTGGTTACCGAAAATAGATAATGGCAGCACATCATGGGTGGCATATAGAATTTTATTAACAGCAGGATTTCTTTTGTACATTTTGTGATGTTTAAAGCGAGCATAATAAAGTCATTAGTCAAAAGCCTAAGTTCTATATGTCTAAAAGAGCACTAATGAACCCCAAAGAGACATTAAAAGATATTGCATATTGAGGGACTTTGTGATAAGACCGAAATCTAACTACAGATTAATAATATATATCCCAATGTAACACATCACTTGTGCAATGTAACACATCACTTGTGCAATGTAATGAAAGTTACCATATATAAAGGTTGGAGGTGGGCATGCCAGTGTGCCACATGGTGTAGTGGATAGGATTCCTTTGGTTTCACCAAGGCGGACTGGGTTGGATTCCTGGTATAGGAACAAAATTCCGGGGCCACTGAGGTTCAGTGTAGTGAAATCGTCTGCCAAAAGTGAGCTCGAGAGTTCTTGCAATCTTTATGTGTTGGGGTCTTAAAGCAAGACCCTGAAGCCTAATTTTTTACCATAGTAGTCAACAGAGGTAGCCTCCTGGAGGTCACGTTTCTACCTTTGTCTGTTTCTTTGCAAGATTACGGAAAAACTAAAGGACTGATTTTCATGAAATTTTCCCTAGTGGTATGTTTTGTCATATTAGATTGATTGGAGATCAGCCCCTAAGGTTAGAGATCATGACACTTTGCTGATGAAATGTCATGACTAGGGCTGCGTCGAACAATCGACCTAATAGAGAAAAATTTTATAACGAAATAAATGGTTGACAAATTTAATAGTCAGTTAGTGTGTGACGTCATCAGACACTGCAGGAAGAATTAAACAGTAGTGCCATGGCAACAAATGTATTATTATTATTATTATTATTACCTGTTCACAATTATGTCTACATTGGGTACTGATGTGGGTTTGCGGAGATCTGTTCCTTCTTACTATGTTTTTATTTCACATTGTTTCCCCATATGTATATGGTGTATATAACAAAAGTGAGAATAAAAAGTAACAAACCTTTAGATATTTTGTTCTTGTTGTCTTTTGCATTTTGTATGGTACTGTAAAATACAAATGGACTATTTGGATACAGATGAAGCCATATGAAAATAACCAAAGCCAACTTGGTACCAAATTATATCCCGCAAGAGATGGCAGACCGGAATAACGCTGCAAATAGTGTGATTTGAATCGAGCAATGGATATCACAATACTGCTCAGCCCCAATCTTTGTCGTTCTTCCTTTCCAGGGGAATAATTGCTTACTAATTAAATTAGTTATTTTCCTGTCTAGTTGGTTGAATCTTCTCCCCCCTCCTTCCCTTTATTCTTTTTCCCTTTTGCCTCCCTCTCTGTGGTCATTATGATGTCATTTTCCATTACGCACAGACAGCAAACAGTAGGTCAGCTGTCCATCCTCCTTTGATTCCTCTAATTGAATATGAAATGAAGTGGTAGGACACACTCCACCATCTGGATGGGGTATTAGTGTCTTTGACATCTGCTCTCTCTAAAAGAGATTTCAGGTGCTACTGAGATTTTTGTGGATATTTGGCTGGTATGTGTGTGTCGTTGCCTTGGCAGTCAGGACTTGATGACTGGATTTGTGGGCCAATGCAGACTGGGTATTGCAATTAGACTCCCACACTTTAATTTTTTTGGTTTTAAAAGAGACACATTAGATGAAAACAATAATAAAAAAAACAGTTTGAACATTTAGCATGTTGTTGGTGGGGTTATGTTCATATCAGTTCTTCATACTGCATGAAAAACAAGCAGCATATAATTGCAGAAAAGCAGTTGACTGCACCAGAGAGGCCTCGACAGGGGGACATTTTACATCTCATATCAACACAACTTAGATGAAATAAGAGTCAAGCAGATGTCAATGGGGGTAATTTAGCGTTGAAAACCACAGGTTATCGTACTTAAAACGAAATTTTGAAAGGTATTGGTGGGACGAACTACAAAATGATGTCACTCAGGCGATAAGAGGGTTGAGACAGCTAGAACTACATTTTCTAATTCTTCTTGTTCTCCTTCGTCTTTGGGGTTTAATGGCACTTGTACTCACGTCTGGATTGAATGCCTTCTTCTTTCAACTGATGTTGTCTCTGCTGGTACCTTAAAGTGCAGAGCTTGGGAAAATAAAACGGCCAGATTTTTTTTTAAAGCCTGTGCATACTAATAAGTCCATAGGAAACATGAATGAAAAAATATTTTTAAAAATACTTTACTAGTAAAATGTGTTTACATAAGTAAATAGCACGCATGTTTAATTATCTGGCAAGCTTGTTAACGCTCTTCTGTCGTGCAATGTGTTTCAGTGCTGTTGCTCCTTGCCTGCCTGACCTGAGCTTCACCTATGAAAACAACGTGGCGCTTCAGCCTACATGTGCATTTCACTTTACAAATGTTAGCAATTCAATGTTTTCTTGTTTTTCTCCTTTACTTTTCTTTGCAATTAATTTCTGCAGTCTCTGCAGATGCAACATCATTGAAACCCTCTAAAGCTCGTCGGAAGGTCATAAAATTGACATGATATAGTAAGGCATCAGCCGAGTCCATGATGAACTGACTAATAGTCCATGAACCCCCTCAACTGTCACAATCTATCAGCTTGTGTGATGTTAATAGGTTGTTTTTGACTCTAGACACAGTCAGAGTCCAGGACGTCTAAATACTTGTGGGGATTGCGGTGGACAACGACTGATCAGCTATAACATTATAGCCACCTGCTAAATATTGAGGAGTTTCTATAACTGCTCTGTCATGCACTGTGTGTTGTGACAAATCTTTGGAAAAGTGAGGTCTAGCCTTCACTCACCATGCACAACAACCAGCCTTAGGCACCAATGACAGTTTTGCTTGTTCACCTGTTGTCCTGTTCCTTAGACCAATCTGGTAGCTAGTTACCACGGCATACCAGAAACACCAAACAAGACATGCAGTTCTGGTGATGCTCCAACCCGGTAGTCCAGCCACCACAGTTTGGCCCTTACCAAAGTTTCTCTAATCACCACAAGATAATCAGTATTTTGACTTCACCTGTCAGTGTCAGTAATAATGTCTTTGTCTACTATTTTAATCCCCAGAAATATTTAGACTTCTTTTGGCCACTATTTTTTCTTCGCGTTGGTAAAATACATATCACTTTTCATTAAACATGGTAAATTACACTGATGCGAGGGAAAAAAACAATCCTGTTTCTGAGAGTTCTCTGTTGTTCTCTACCCATCATGCTCTGCTGATCCGTTAATACTCAGCTCCCTTTGGGCATCTCTCAATTAATCAATGCATAGGAAGTGACCTCTAACTTCCATCCATTAAACTCTCCCCCCTGCAGCGGCACTGAGGAATGCAGGAAAGGGGAGTGAATACCTCTCTCTATGCGAGGCTGTGTATAATCCTCCGCATACACTATCGCTGCTGTTCTCTCTGCTAAATGTCAACTGTCACAGTTTTATTTACCACCACCAACAAATTTAAAGCTGGATTTGTTCACGGATTATCCTTTCAAATATGTCCTATTGCCTGCATGCTGAGAGGTGTGAGACAGCTGCAGCATGTTCTCCTACTTTTAAATCGTTCTTTTGATTAAGTAGCAGTGCTGGATGGTAGTTAAAAACATTTATAAACAAACTTGTACAAATTAGGTACAAATTTGAGGCACTTGTACCTGATTATTTCCCTTTTTTGCTTTTTTATACAGGACCTTTCTTGTCATGGAGTATATTCATTACGCTGAGACGAAACCCAACCCTTTTCAGTGAAAATCTAACATTGGCGTATAATTTAGCATTTTTAAATAATTTTTCTTTGTAGTGCTGTGCAACACCAGAACAGTAAATGGTCAACTGTTGTCCTATGATGATAAGCGTCTGAGGCCCTGGTGTCTGTATTTGAACGGTACAGATGGCACAAGTCTTTTTTTTGCCCTTATTTTAGGCTGCCCATTGATAAGAGGCAGAGAGTGGGTGCATCAGAGAAGATGAAAAAGATTTTGGAACCAGATACTGAAACTGGTCACGGTTATTTGGAGCTGGTTTATTATGAGTTGTTGAGAGTGATCAAGCAGTATTTGACACATTATCTGTGGCAGTGGTTGGCAGTAACTACATATATTTACCCAAGTACTGTACTTAAGTTCAAATCTCAGGTACTTGTACTTGATTTGTTTATTTTATGCTACTTCATACTTCACCTCTGCTACATCTCAGAGGGAAGAATGTTACTTTATACGCCGCTATATTTGTTTGACAGCTTTAGTTACAAGTACTTCTCTGATTATAATATTTTATAAACTGCCTGTCCAGCAAAAACTCCAAATGTGCTGATTTTAATCGTTTGGGGTAAGGAAATGGTAAAGGGATAAGTATTTCCTTATCGTAGAGAAAATTCACCTTCTTCTTAGGCCAAATAAACTATTAAAAACTTGCATTGGTTCTAACAGGACAGCCATAATCCTATAGATTACACTCTTCAACAGCCACAGTTAAAATAACTCAGGCTTAAAAATCTATAGCAGTAACCTAGGCCTACAGATGGCTCTGCCATCGAGGATAGACAGTCCAAAGACTACCCAGTCCATGGCCTCAGAAAGTGTGAAAGTCCAAGTGGGTAAGGTGGCTCAACATTTTCACGAGCCAGGTCTTCATGTTTGCTTTGATGGCGAGGTTTCACGCTATTTCTTTTTTTTTTTTTTTTACCTTTTCTCGTGCTAAAAAGTAAGTATAATCCTCCACTTGTCAAAACAGTTATCCACCAGAGACGTATTTATCAAATTTTTCCTTGTTGGTTTCTTGAGGCGAAAATGTATCAATCATAATCGTCTCTGTTGTTTTCTTGAGGCAAAAACGTATTCTATACAGAAGTTACTTCACAGTCTGCAAATTTAACCAACTTTGACCGAAAAGCAAGAGAAATTCTCTATAACTAGCATTCAGTTTTTCCATTCATGGTAGTGCAACATGGCGGCATCCAAGGGCTTGTTCGCTTGTTCTTATATAATGTGAATGGAGTATAACTGATTAAATTAATTACCATAAAACCTAGTTATGAATATTATATGATTATTCCTAGAGAAACCAGAGCACCTTTAAATGTGCTTTAGAATAGGGCTGCTAGTAACGACTATTTTGATAGTCGATTAATCCTTTCAATAATCGACCAATTAATCCTCTAATCAAATAATTTTTTTCTCCTTGTTAAATAAAGGTTAAGTAAAAAAAATAATAAATACAATTAATGGCTCTTATTTTGCTATTAGCTTTTGAATTTAGCTTTAGGTTATGTTAGGCACATGCACTGTGAACGTTAGTGACATTATAAAAGATGGCAGAGACGTGCACTCGGAAGGCAGCAACGCACTTTCAGCAATTATGTGAAACGTCTCCATGAGAAATGCTCCGAGTATGATTTTAACATAAGGGCGCATTTGTATATAGTTAGTTAGTAGTTATAGTAATATGGCAGACTCATCGTCATTTACAGTTCACTACATTTCAAAAGTCACGTTAACCCCAACAGAAGCCCTAAGTACGTGTGCCCTTTTACATGGAGCTAGCTAGCTAGTTAACTAGCTTACTAGCTTATAGATGCTTCATCGTCTAAAGAGCAAATGCTCCGCTTCAAATGTCCGGGTATTACTGACATGCTCCACGCCACAACAGGTCAGCTTTGCAAATCTTACAGTTTACGTTTATATTGTATTCTGTAACATGCTCTGCTGCTGTAACACTGCAATTTCTCCATTTTGGGACTAATAAAGGTTTATCTTATCTATCTTATCTTATCTTATCTTACAACATTTTCTGGACGTGTGAAATGCTTCCAAACCTTGGAGTCATGTTGTCATGGCTCTAAGGTTTACTTCCTTCTTATTACACGCTGTCAGAGGCAGTGTCCGATAACGTCACTGACTAATCAACCATTTATTAGTCGAAAACTAATTTCAGAATCGATTTTTGTAAAATATTCCTTGCAACCCTAGTTTTGAATGCATGTTTGTGCTTGTACTAGAGTATTTTCCCAGTGTAGCATTATGGCACTTTTGCTCAATGCTCGATGCATTACGTTGTTGTATCATTTAGTCAAATATAATATCAAAAAATGAGATAAAGGCACTGAAAAAACCTTAATTGAAAAAAGAGTAAAGTGCTATGTGGAACCTGGAAATGCCCTACTTAAGAGTGCCAAGCAACACGCTATGTCCTCCAAACATAAACAGGAAACTGGCTGGCAGGAAACCCAGAGTAATGTTACATTTAAATAGAGGGGGGGTGCTCCCAAATTCCTCCCATTATCGTCCTAGCAGCTGGCTCTCACTCATGAGTACGGCTGCTATTTCCAGAATGTTTGTCATGGTTGTAATAGTGTTTTTTATTCTAGCCAATTGAAGTGCCCCCCCCCCCCTTTGGTCGCTCAGATCACAACTTGGTTCACCACCTCCCTGTCAATGAGCCCATGGTGAAGAGACATCCACCAATGCAGAAAACTATAAAGCCAGGCGTACACTGTTTGATTGGAGCACGATTCACACTTGCTAATGAGCCTCAGAACTACAGGTGCAGTGTAGTGGGGGTCACAAGGACCGATTAACAGCCATGGCACGATGGTCTACTGGTTTGTCAGAAATTTTGGCAGGGTGTCGACTAAATCGGCTTACATCAGCGCCTTCTTTAATCACTGCGCCAGTGAGAAATGGCTGAGCATATGAGTTGCCATGACAACACAATGCGTTTGGTGGATAGTAAATAATAACTAGTCACAAAGTAGAAATAGCAGTTTGTGGCTGGTAGCTACTGATCCGCAAGGACTAATAAGAAAGGTTCACAGCTGTCAGAACGGTGCTTGCTATAGAGTTAACACTATATATAGTCAAACGTAACTCGCTTACCTTCAAATATCTCCGCAAAATACACCAGCAATACTGTCCATGGCATTCTAGTCACCTACAACTCCATGTATGCAAGCACCTTTTTTTTAAGTCTGCAGGATCCTGACGGGTCGTACAGTGTGAGCCCTCATGTCTTGCTGGAGCATCTGATTGAACAATGTCAACACAATAATTTTGAGCTTCTGCAAACATTTATTCTTAAAGTGTGAGTGGAAATCAAACAGCTACGACTGAAGTTGTGCAGTGTAAATTCAGCTGAGGGACTGTTTTTAATGCACAGACTGTTGTGTGTTTTGTGCTCCACACGGGGAGGATATTGAGGAAAACACCTTACCAGCCAGAACTGTGCTATCTTTTCCAAACATTCTGAGAATGAGA
Source organism: Lophius americanus (assembly GCA_037951165.1). Taxonomy (NCBI): domain Eukaryota; kingdom Metazoa; phylum Chordata; class Actinopteri; order Lophiiformes; family Lophiidae; genus Lophius; species Lophius americanus. Next base: position 7,964,741 of record JBBDHG010000015.1, on the reverse strand, counting down.
AGAGGGCCTTTTAGATCCGGGGGCAAAGCGATGCAGAAGGTCTACATCTCCGATGTAGACCTTCTGGATCGCCAGTACTGTTTTGAGGTCGCCATATTTAAAATGCGCTGTAGCGCTGTGCATGTACTGAAAGAACTCCGCCAGAGCATTACGTCACAACGCTGGGCATGTGCAGATACAACTCAAACAGAAAGCTTACGGTATTTACAAGCAGCGACTGGCTATCAGAAAGCCTTTCCAAAAGGACTTAGACTACCTCCTTGCAAAGGAATTAAATCTCATTCGGGGCTTTTTCTTTTTTGATTAGGAGCCTTTTCCGAATCTATTCGGAATTAGGCTATCCATGTAAACCTGCTAACAGTGGTAGCATCTTCAGTGGTCTACACTGTGGTTTGCTGGGGTGGAAGAAGCACAGGGAGAGACCGGAAAATACTCCATCACACCATTAATCAGGAGGTACAGCTCTGCCGTGGATTATACCCTGGACTCTGTGAACGAGCTGGGGGAGCCGAGGATGTTAACCAAGTTGACATCCATCCTGAACAAAGCCTCTCACACCCTACATGAGACAATCTGGTCCTTTGTCTGAACTGCTGTCGGACTCTACATCAAATCACTGTGTGACTGTGCTGTTGTCTGAAACCCAGAATCTTTGCAACCCATCATTCATCCACATCCAATCTATGTATATCATTAAATACCCCAAGATTGGGTTGGTGGCTTCACAGAAACAAACCAACTTTCTAGGCCGGGCTTTTTCCTGTTCACTTCAGCTATAGCTGTAACTGTTTACATGTTGTCCTTTACACTCTAAGAAATTAAATATAACCTAACTTTGTTATGTCTATCTGCCACACAAGCAGGGTTGGTAAATGGGAAAAAAAACATTACAAAAGTAATTACAACTACATGCTTTTAAGCAAATGTCAGATTCCAAAATATCTTAATTAAGTTCGACATCCTACAGTTAAGATGTAATTACCAAAGTCATTTTTAATTCACTGAACAAATTATGTTGCAAGTACCTACTAGTTATGTTCAATTTAATAAAACACTGTTCAAGGGGTAACCATCTTCCTCATATATCCTCACAACAACCAACTGACCAACTGTATGTCCACTCTTACCTCATCCAGAAACCTTCTTGTTCTTACCCTTTCTCCCCTGACTGTAAGCTCCATCTCTAGCATTCTTCTACCAATAGCTACACTATCCCTCCTTTTACCTGTCAAAACCATCTGAATCTGGCTTCTCTTACTTTGTCTCCAAAACATCTATCCTTGGCTGACCCTCGGATATGCTGATTTTTAATCCTCTTTACCATACAGCAGAGCGGCTCTCACTACAATCTTGGAAACTGTTAGTCTTTTGTCAAAAATCAAATCACTGATGGAACAACATAATTACAGCAAAGGTCTGGTTAAGAAAAGACTACCTGGATGCTATTTTGTCACATTTTAAGATGTGATGTGAGATACAGAACAGGTAGGACGCCCAAATCATCTGCCACTGGCTCCATCCACTCCCCGTTGCTGTGAACAGTTGCTGAGTGCCAGTTGAAATACTTAAACGCCTGCACCTTCTGTACCTCTAGTACTTGCATCCTAACATCTCCAACTGCCTTCATTTCATTCACACACATCTTTCTTGCTGCGTCTGACCTTCACTCCTCTTCTCTCCAGTACATAGCCCCATCCCTCCAGGTTTTCCTCCAGATGCTTTCTGCTCTCGCTACTGATCACAATTTCATCTGCGAAGATCATTGTCCACGGGGACTCCAGTCTGACTTCATCTGTCATCATGTCAATCACCATAGCAAACAAGAAGGGGCTAAGAGCCAATCCTTGGGGCTCAGAGCTAGTCCCAGTCCCACCTTGAACCGATCCATCACTCCTACTGCAGACTTCACTGCTTTGAAGCTCTCATATATATCTTGTACCACTCTAACATACTTCTCTGTCACTCCAGACTTCCTCATGCAATACCACTAATCCTCCCTCGGCATTCTGTTGTACGCTTTCTCTCAAATCCACAAAGACTCTTACTTTGTGGAGTCTTTGTACTTCTGGCCTTCTTTGTATTTCTTGATCAGTACTCTCAAAGCAATCATTGCATCTGTAGTGCTCTTTCTTGGCATGAAACCATAATGCTGCTCAAAAAAAATGGTCTCCTCTCTTCTTAACATAGTTACCACTACCCAGATCTTCACTGTGTGGCCAATTAGCTTAATACTTCTATAGTTGCCACGCCTTAGCAAATCACAATTTTTCTTGAAAATCCGTACCAGTAAAATTTGCTAATTCTTCATGTATCCTCTCACTCTCCATGATTTTGTTGAACAATTTGTTCTTAATACCCAATGCCTCTCTCCTAAAGATCTCATCTCATCCACCGGAATTACCGGATTTACAGTTGTCACGTCTTCCACCTTTCTCTCTCTCTCTCATTTTCTTCATTCATTAGTTTTCCAAAGTATTCCTTCCCTCTTCCATTGGTATAAGTACTTCTCATTATTCAACCTCTCATAAAACTCATACTAGGCCTTAGCACAGCCTTTGCTTCTTCACTTTTCATCTTTTGCCATGTCTTTTTTTAGTGTTGACTGATAGAAACTGAACACATACCAACACTTTGGTTCTAGTCTTCATATCTGTGCAGTCTTGGACCATCAAGGTTCATGCAAGCATAAAAGAGGAAAGAATCATTTTGATCCTTAAGTAGCCTCAGAATGTTCCACTGTCATTCTTGATAACCCTAGAAATATCCCTCTTTGTGTTGAAAATCAAATTGACAACTACTCAAGTAGGGATATTGACGTTTCTTAATAACTTTCCTTGTGATATGTGACTCAGTTCAGCTTCTTTTGTATTGAATAATATCCAGAGTGCTATAGAGAGGCATCTTTGGTCATTAGTGATCTGCTGTGAAAAATCTGGACAATGGCTCTTATGTTCAAATCATAATATGTATTTGTTTAGTGTTGAAAGACAAGACCTGCGGTTTCCAGTTTATTGACTGAAGATTGCAGAAACTACGTTTTTTTCCCGCTGATCTTTAATCTTGTTTGCTGTGACAGTTTAACACGGTTGTCTGGTTCATGCATTGGGTTTGAGGGCATCTGAGCTCTTTACGCTTGTTTCCCTACGTAGATAGAGACACCATTGTATAGAAATGGGACAGTCTGCCATTCAGAAACACCAGAAGAATGACGATTCTCTACATTAATGACCTTGCTGCATCACATCAACTTCTGCTTGTTCTCACCAGCATGATTTAGAGTTTAAGGGAATGAAAACGTTCATATATTAATAGGAGTTGGGCAAAAATACTGCATAATACTGTGATGTTTTTCAATAGAATTTTTCAGATTGTAATTAAAAGGTTCCCTTTTCGGCACTAGAATAGTAAAATCAGTTACCCACCCAGTGTTGTCATTCCAGTCACCATGCAGCAGTAGTTTGTGCATTTTTATTAAACAAACGCAAACATTGAAACTATATATACCTCCTCTGCACTAGAATTAAAAACACCTCATTAGTGCTTATAAAATGACTCAAAGTGAATCCTTCTTTTTGCACTCCCTGCTCCCCTCTCATAACTAGCAAACATCCAAATACGAATATACATTTGTTGTCTTTGTTGCCAATATTAACCAATAAGTACCCCTGGTGACCCAGTTTTCAACACACACGAGGTTGTGTGTTTTAGGGGGAATTTTGTAATTTCTACCAAAAATCCTTTTTTTTTTCGGATTAGGTCTTTAAATGTAATAATTCATTTTAATAATAATGTTTTCCGATCTGTGTGTTTGAAAATAGACAAGATGTAGATTTTTTTACCAAATATTTCATTTTGTGGGTATAGATTTTGACTAAATTAATAAGAAAATTGATTATGACTTGTTCATTGCTGGATAATTATGCATTGTTGAGTATCAAAAGAAGATAATTTTCTCTAAATTTGTTCTGTCCTGGAGGCTACATTTAGCATCAGATTCATCTAAAAGTAAGAATGTGTACGTCTTGTCATGTATGCCTTATGTGAAGATGACACTAAAGAAACTGTCCCCTCCTTTCAATAACTCAGCATATAAATAAAATAGTTTGAAATGATGGTGAGATTGATCAGTACAGTAAGCACTCTCCTCGCATGCATCTTTTTGGGATAACATTATCAACGCCTTCGCCTGCAAATGGTCTGGCTGTGATGTGTTTGTTTCCACACATGGCTCACGTAAAGGCAACAGTGGGACCAGTGCTGATGAAAAATAAATACTGCCCAAGTGATCTCTAGGTGAGACCTCAAAGCGAGACACAGAACACACAATTTACCCCCTGTCTGCGAGAATAACCCCCGCTGCTGGGCCACATGGCCCCCTTAAAGAGATCTCAAGCCTCCTGCTGGCAGTTATCTTATCTCTGGGCATTTGGTTTGTTTGTGTTTGCGGGTGCGTATCAAAGGGACTGAATTCTGGTTTAAAAAAGCCTGAAATATCTTTCATCACTGTAATGGACACAAGTCGGGTGTGGTTTACATTGCAACAGACATTTTTGAGCAAGAAACCCGTTGTTGCCTTTCGGCTGTTCGTTCATGCCAATGGGATTTTGAGCCTTGGAATATGTAAACTTTTGAAACAGGGTACCAGAGTGTCTGTTGAAAATTGCATAATCATTAAGCTGGGCTTAAACTGTAGGACTATAAAGTCGTGGCCGCTTCATTTCAACAAACTGTACGAATCCATTGTTTGCAGAAGCTCACGATTGGCGTGCTCACATTTTACAGTGACATCATACCGCAAGACAAGATTGCTCCTTCTCTGGGTTCTCCGGCTTCCTCTCAAAGTACAGAAAATGAAATATAAGTGACTTGATGACTCTAAATATCCCGAGAGTGTAAGTAAAAACAATATTGGTTGTTTGTCTTCATGTGTTAACCCTGTAATGAATTAGCCCAGTGTCAACTAGGATCAGCTCCAACCCCCTTGTAAACCTTAAAAGGAGTGATGGCTATCATTTTTTCAGACTAATACCCTTGTCCAAAATACAACAAGAACAATTGTGAACTATCCAGTCAATGCTTTGTTGTCCAGGTTATATATGAATTAGAAACTATTTTTTATCTTCTGTTCAGATAAAATGATCTGTTTGAGTCTGTATTAGATAAAATAACACTTTAAAAACTCAAAGGGGAGAATATAGTGCCCGTTTGCCCCGGTACCGCTTTCGGAGTTCCTGGGTGATGGGTGGTCTCTAGGACACGAGGCCTTCTTGTAGAGTTCTTTGAGAGTACTTCTCGCTACACATCTGGATATAAAACCTTGCTGAAAATCATTTAAATTAGCCATGAAAGTAACCAGCGGAGGAGAATTATTAACTTCAGTTTTTTTTATATTGACTTGGGCAAACTTGATAGATGATTATCCTGAAGGTCGGCTACAGTAGACCTGTTTGAGCAAAAAAGAGTAACTTTATGACAGCAGGCAGCAGATTCGATATCTGTGGTCTAATCACGACCCAGGTGGTCAGTTAGTACATATTCAGCATGGACGGACACTGACGACTTCATACCTTTTTGTCGTGGAAATAACTCTGGAGTTTCAGATGCCGCTGTCATATCAACGTATTAACGTGCCAAACACAGTGTAACCACACAGGCACCCACACACATACGTGACTCAAGACGGGAGAGTGATTTCGTCACGCCTCACAGATAAACCTGTCTCCAAAAATACCGCAATTTCTCACTATTATGATAGTGTAGGGGTGGGCAATTCCTGATAAATGAGAATAGCCGATTTTTTATTCCTTAGACTTGAGATTGTGATTCTCTCCGCAATTTTACTATTAAATTTAAATCTCATTGAGCTTTGAAATTTAATTGAAAAATTAAAAAGCGTCCTGCGCTGTCTTTTTACAGCACAGATAGAAGTGTGCGGGCACTAAAGGGTAACCTCCCACAGCTGTGAACTAGATTGTGGCCTGGGTGTGCCTGACTGAGTCCGTGAGACAACTGACTGATCCTGGCCCGACCTCAGCAGACCTTCTGAATCCGACTGTGTCAGAAACAGTTAACACTAGCTGAGGCAATGAATTTTTAAGTGTCACATAGTTGTTGTTACAATGATAACCACTCATTTATTTACCTTGACAAGTCAAGCTGAGTAAACAAATTTAAAAGGGTATGTTTTTAGCTCTATGCCCTTGTAGCTGGTGTTTTTAACCTAAAGAAGATGCTACACACATTACATGTTTTCATCAACAGTTATAAATATACTTAAACTGGAGTCTTACTGTTCACGAATCGCTTTGTAAGACTCTACATCCAGAAGTAAATTAAAATCTCTCCAAACAAACAGTTCCCTGTATGATTTTCAGTAGTTTTAAACTTTACCGAAAACCGAAAGTCCTTCATGGTTTATGCTCGGCTACGATATAAGAATTTACAGCTACAAAAGCAACACATAGCCTACGCTAAGGGGTGGATTGCAATGTCACGTAAAAAACACATTTATAACCAAAAAGTTACTTTGGTTATAACACAGACACACACATTAGATACATTGCTTTTATATTGCTGTTACACTGGGTTTCCCTACGATATCTTGAAAGCATCATGTTGAATCGTCTATCACGACCGAACCCAACTTTGGCTGTCTCTGACGTGACACAGCCCGACTTTAACCAGAACATCATTTTTAAATATTTGTCCTATCCCGGCCCGAGACCAAAAGACTATTGATCAAGAATGGCCTTAACCGTCCAATCAGATCGGCCGGTTATCTACACACTCGCTCGTCATAACATAAGCTGAGGTTAAGCTAGTTTTGATTTAGCTCAGGTATAAATAAAGATGCTACAGAATCACGGTACTTCAGAAAATAGAACGTACATATGTCTGAATCGAGATTGCGTTGTTTTTACGATTAATCGCCCAGCCCTACAAAAGAGTGTTCTGTGGGTGGAGCATTTTAAACATCAATATATTTACTGTGGGAAGCTACAATCCAATCTTTGATGATGTCTTGGTTATATATCTGTTGAACTCTTAATGCTTGGATGTTATTTGATTTTGTTTAATACCATCTTCACTGGCGTTATAATTTCTCTAAATGGTATAAGCTGGTATTGTTTGAGATACAATAGTCTTTAGTTGTGACTAATTTGTTGGCTCTGTGTTAGTCTTTGTGTTGTTAGCCCCTTTTGTTTTTAGTGAATGTGAATCCTGAGACTCATGATCCCCTGGGCTCCCAGAATCAAGTTTGTCAAATAGAGGTACAACTGAATGAAGCTAGGCATTGCAGCTGACCGGTTGGCAAAATGTGTTTCGGAAAAATTAATATAACGATGTAGCTGGGGGAATTTCTTTTTCCTGTTGTGTGTGTCCTGAGAATGACACAATATGGACCAGCTCATTAGGAGCCAGCCAGGGCCTCATACTGTACATAACTGAATGGCCCCCATCATCCCTCCCTCTGCCTCAAATTATTATGTCACCTGCAATTGTTTAGAGATGCTCTCTCTCGGAGAGAGAAAAAGAGGGAGAGAAACTGTTCATTTGTTTAAGCTCTATAGGATGAATAATACCCTTATCTGCAAAATAAGAAATAATATACTGTACTGTACTTACTATAATGTAAAATATTACATGAAAAACAGTTGATGAGTTGAGGAGATGTAAAAGATCCCCTTTGGATCACGCTATTGGATACTTTTCCCCATAAGAAGAAAAAGGGAAACAAATTAATCAAAATGTCCAACGAAAATATTCAACAAATCAAATAAAAAGTTAAAATACAATATTAAATACTAAACTTTTAAATTAAACAAAATGTCTGAAAGGTTTTATTTAAATTTTATAAGCTGCAACAAGGGATTCTAGTTTTTTCCTTCCCATCCTCTTTGTTGGTTTTAAGAGGCAAAGTATTTGATAGCCTACAGAAGCCTACTTAACCCTGGCATCGTGTTACAGTCCCTGTTTTGCTAGCTACTCGTAGCAAACAGGATCAACTCTCTAAATGGCGCTTTATAAATGTAATTAATTATTATTATTATTATTATTATTATTATTAAAGTAATCATCTCCTCTCACTTGTCATCCATCGGACGGCGTCTCCCTGGACACGCATCTCACCCGGTGAAGGGAGGTAAACGAATTGGATAACCTATCTTTAAGTGCGAACAGATGCTCACTCTGCGTCAAATTTGGGGAAGTTAAAAGTCAAAGACTGACATAGATAGTGACTGTGGGGGTCGGTGGATGGGTGTTTGAACTGTGATTCTGCACTGTTATAAATGAGACATTAGGTAAGACCCTCTTATTCCGAATAAAATTGGAAGAAATGCCTAATTTGAAAAAAATTTATTCTCCACGTAAGCACCCCTTTCCGAATGAGAAAGGCTTTAACATTTGAGATCTAGACCACAGCAGAGAGTTGTTTTTTTTAAAACAAACTCTCAAAAAATAAGTGGGCGGAATCTTTTTATTATTTCAACTGTTTTAGTGAACAATGCAGAGACAGATGTTGCTGCAATTCAAGGAATAAACTTGCCTTTTTAAAAAAATAATGGGAACAATTAGTTGTTCATTCCATAGACCTGTTGTATTTTCTGTTTTGTGTATTACTATTGAACCTGAACAAAGCAAAAGGGAATTAATTTAAAAAATACTAGAACATGAAACATTTCTTATTCAATTACTCGATAAATCGCCAGAATACTCGATTACTAAAATAATCACTAACTGCAGCCCTAGTTGAATCCCTATTTCCTCCGGTCTATATGTCCAAGTGTCTTTGAGTAAAATACTGAACCCCAAGTTGCTCCCAAAGGCTGTTCCATTGTTGTGTGAAGGTTGGCGTGAATGTACACCGCTCCGGGTGATCGAAACTGCCAGAAAGGCCAACCAATTTTTCACAACAATTGAATGCAACCAAGGGCCAGTGATGAAGATGTTGCTTGAAGTGGCAAAGCTTCAGTTCAATATTCTGCAGCTCAACAGAAAGAAAGAACTAAAAACATCTACATGATGCAGCATGACCACATGAAGTCCTCCTAAAACCCTTATAGATCAATTAAGGGTTAAAACATTTTTCAGATATATTCACCCTGTCCATTATGCGTGCTCCATATCATACACACAAACACATACACATACACACGCACACACACATTGAAAATCTGCTTTTCTTTAGAGCATCAAAGTTGAATGTAACAGATCCAATGATGGGATCCAGAAACTCCACCGTAAGGCAGCTGGATACCAAAACATAAATGACTGCACACACATGAACGTTCTGATAAGCAGGTGTTATGGTTTTCATCGGCCTGTGTCATAACTGTCAAATACTATGACCTTCCTTTGAGTCTCATAATAGCTGCCAGTAATGGTCAAAATAGGAGGGGCTAACAAGGGGCTGCTGGCAGTTTGTGGAGACAGCAGGGGCTGGAAAAGACAATTCCTACTGAGGACTGGCTAGGCTGTAACACAATTTAAGGCCCTACGAAAGAGGCTCACACTGCTTGACATAAACATACACTTCAAGTTAAACCATTGTAGAAAAAACCAGGGTATGGTTAATGCTAGTCTGGAATAACTCCCGGGATATGATGGGGGCTAGCCTACTTCATACCCCATGGCGTAAAATAGACGAGTCTAAACTATACCCCCCCATGCCAGATTATATCCCCTGACTTATACATTTGTTTTACAGTCCCAACAATAAAACATTATTTTAATTTTTAGGTAGATGGCAGCATTTGATAACAAAAGATAACATAAAGGCTTTTTTTTCATTAAAACATTTTTTTCCCACCTAAAGTTTTTATATTGACATAATTGATTAACTTTATAACTTCAAGAGAGTCATCTGAGATTTGATTGCAATTTGAGCATGCCCCTTGAGTTGCGTTTTATTTATTGTATTTAGTACTCTTATCTCCGTGTTTGTGTTTAGTCTGTCAAACGTCTGTAAAAGAAATCAATCCACCCTTAATTTATTATCTTCTCCTTTTCCCCTAATTTGTCCAGATGAGTTTATATGTCTTTTTGGATTTCATCCATGCAAGGGATGAGATCCTTCACAAGGTTGTGTATTTAAGTTATTGTGCGTCTGGCTTCCTTCACTTTTTTACCTGGCGAAGCTGTGTGTAGCAAATTTTTGTGAAATAAAATTCATGGATGACAATCTCAGAATTCTAACCTGCAACCCAACAAACGTCTGAATATTACTAAACATTTCAATGTGATAGTGAATGTTGTTTGATGTTTGAAAATTAGAAAGAATCACATTGATATCAGTCAATTAAACCTTAAATCCTATTAACACTACATCTTATCAAATGGGAAAAGGAGAGGGTATATTCTGGAATAGAGGTGTATATTCTGGCTTAGTCCATTTTATACGCGGAAATCTAAACTGTACTAGCCTAAATTATTCCCTGGGTATAAAACACCCTGGCATAGGAAACAATTTGGCCAGGGAAAAACTCTCGGCTTACGTTCTGCAAGAGAAATTGGCATATATATAAAATATTATCTTCGGCTCATACGATTGTATTTTATGTATTAATCAGTCAA